>OZ005654.1:290114816-291476066 GCA_963930645.1 Salticus scenicus | reverse complement strand
CAAAATAATTTAATTTAGGATAAAAAAATATATATCATAATGATAAAATTATATGTACCATTTAATTTGTCTTAATATACAATAATGCTCTCTAATTAAAAAAAAACCCTTTCATATATGCAAAAATGAAGCTTAAAATAACAAGTCCTTATACATTTATTTAATATATTTTTTACTAAACGAATTGAATTTAATACAAAAAGAAACATTTGCCAAACTCAAATCAATAGTAAAAAATCAATGTTACTTTAACTAAAAAGACTTTTTGAAAAAAGCTAATTTGAAAATAACTATTTTGATGAGATACTCTCTAAAACAGCATTTAAATTGGCTGAATCAGTCAAATAAGATTAGTAAGTGGATTGTGGGATGTAAAAGGGGGAATTGGATTAGGAATTTTTAATATTATACGAGTTTCAATTTCTTATTTTCTACTTTACTAATCCCTGGAATTATAATGAAAGAATCATTTGAAATTTAAATGAATTTCATTAAGTACTTCCAGACGAAATAATTTAATTATAGAAATAAATTGGAACTTATTTCATTTAGATTTCTTATCTTTTTGACGATTTGTCATTTATTTTAAATTAAGCCTCTTATGTTCGCCATTTTTTATTCTTAAAATTAAAAGGAATCTAACACAGAATAATAACACAGAATAACACAGAATGTTTTACCAACTGTGCTAAAGGTGCAAGTTTTCATTTTGGAAATTAGAACCAGTATTTTTAAATAATGATTTTAAATTTATTTAACATTAGTAGAAATATTTTCTAAATTTTTGTAAAAAAAAATAGTGGTAAGAAGAATTTCGTTTAAAACGGAACAGTTGAATTCTGTGTTATGATACAAACCACAATAAGTAATATTACAAAATTGCCAACTTTCTTGCGTGATGAAAGTATAGTTTGCAAAGCAAAAGAGTTTTTTTAGTTGACATCGCTTTATTCTAAGATTCTAAGACGTAAGGAGGACGCTCACCATTATGCAGCGGTTTTGAGCGGTTTTAACTTTTAGAGAGGGGCTCCAAAGGCACTGTGGAGATTGAAAAGAGCCCGTCTCCAAAGGTTAAGCCTCCCCCGTTGTTTATTGCATAAGCAAAAAAAATATATATATAAAAGAAAAAAGAAAAAAAAAAAAAAAAGAAAGAAAGAAAGAAAGAAAGGAAAAAAAAAATACAAAGGTCGCCAAAGCAGAGCTCTCCCGCGACAACAGGCGACAAAGTTGCATGAAAGTGAAGAGGACCGGAGCCGAGTGGTAGTCCATTTACAAAGTTCATACAGGTAATGTACAAATTTCGCACAGTTTTTATACAAAGTTCACGCAGTCTTTATACCAAGCCCAAACACCCTATGAACAATGTTGGTTAATAGCTACATCATGCGCAGAATGATTGCTTCCCGAAAGCACTTCCGTGGAATGTTGTAGCATCAGACATGACCAGTATTCGCCATGGAATGGGAGGAGGAAAAATTAAGGAATGATAGAGAAAGAATTTAGTAGATGCATAGATGCGCTTTAATTTGAGCCGTAGGGGCTTTCCAGTTATTATATTGTTCAGCCAAGTTACTAGTCTAGGTTTAGGGTTCCTTAAATGGTAAGGTATTGTAAGTTGACAGTGAAAGTAGTAATGTTGTGCAGTCCCCTCCTCACCACATGAGCATAAGGGTGATTGTCGGCAATGAAATCTGTGAAAGTATTTGGAGAAGGGGCCATGAACTGACAGAAAGACAGAGATTTTCGGGGAAGGGATTTAGTTGAAGGTAATTCAACTAAATCCCCTGTTCCCGAGCTTCATAAGTGGGGTATCTATAATGTTCCTTGTAATAATTGTGATTTATCTTATATTGGTCAAACAAAAAGAAATCTTGAATGCCGTTTACGTGAACATTCTCGGTATGTCGTTAATCAAGAAATTTCTAAATCTTCTATTGCGAAGCACAGTTGGGAATTTAATCATTGTTTTAATTTTAAGAGTGCCAAACTTATCTTTCATGCCAAACGCGTTTCTGAACTGGGTTTTTTGAAAATTTAGCTATTTCCCTTAATCGTGATAAAATTGTCAATGAAAAATCTGATTCCACTTTGCTGTCTACAGCCTGGAAAAAATTGTTTAATTCAATTAAATAATTTCCTTCATTATGTTTATAACATAATTATAGTTATAATTAAATAATTCTAATAAAAAAAAAATAATAATAGATAAATAAATTTTATTAAATTTACTTATTAGTATAATATTAATTAAATAAAAAAATAAAATTAATTGATTATTCCTTCCCTCCCTCCTTTTGTTTTTGTGTGTGTATGTGTATTCCTCTCTGATTGGTCCTGCATGATGCTTCCTATTGGTTGTTTGTGCTGCTTCTCCCTCTCTGGATTTTGCCCTGTTTTCTGTCTTGCTTTTGCCTCCAAGGCAGTAGCACGTGTTTTTTTTGCACGTGATGAAGAAAGGCTACGTCCTTTCGAAACCGGTTGTGCTGAATTAAAATTTATGGTGTGTTAAGAAGTCTTATAATCTATTTATCGTTTGTACACCAGTTTTGAATTTAGTTTTGGTAAGTTTAAATTACTTAGAAGTAGTGTCATCATTACAAAAAGAATGGAAACAGAGTGGCTACGCTCGTAAAATTTGAGTAGAAAGTGGTTTCATAAATATGTAAAATCAACGTTAAAATTTTATCTTTACAAAATATTTATAAGACAAAATTATCTTTAATTATCACATCGATTTTATTTTTTTCATCTGCATTTAAAAACCAATGCTTTCTCTCTCTCTCTCTCTCTCTCTCTCTCTCTCTTTAACCGTATGAAATAGTTATTACAATTGTTAACTTGTCTTATTTAAATATTTACACCGTTGTAAGTGATATAGTATAAAGAAACACAAACATGATATAACCAATATTCTTATCAAATAAAAACTATCAAACTTCCGAAAAAAAAAAAGAAATGGACGCATTTTCTATTTACTTATTTATTTTTAAATTGTATGTGTTAAAAAAACGAAATAGTACTTTTCTAGGATACTTCAAGTTTGCAAATTAATATTTTAATTAAGCATTATTTAGTAAAATGCTTATATTGAGCTGTTTGTTGAATAAATAATAATTATCATAATTTATATTAATTTATATTATAAATGTATACGATTTATAACATTTGTTTAAGAAATTGCTCTGCAGAAATATACTTAGAAAATAAATGCTTATGCAAAATGCCTTTAGAAAATAACACCGAAAAATATTGCCACGTAAAATCGGTGCTTTTTTTTTCCCGTACACTTATAGATTTTTTGTGATGACAAACGACAAAAAAAAAAAAAAAAAAAAAAAAAGAAGAAGAAGAAGAAGAAAAAGAAAAAAGAAAATCTGCACAAAACAAAATTTAATATAGTACGACAGGACTTCTTTTAATCTATTTTTCCATATAAAGGCATACAGTAACTGTGTCGCAGTTCCTAGTAACAGTATTCTTTTTTGAAAAATTTCTTTTGTATAGCTGTAGCATAGGAGCCCCTTGGCGGCTTTTAAATTTTTGTTATGATTTTGGCGATGAATTAAAATGGTTATCGCAAATGCGTAAGTAAAGATCTTTGCGAGAAGCTACTTTGGATTTAATTTTAAAATTTTCCAAGTGATTCTATACTGAAGCTGTTCCATTTATTTATCCCGACTTTTCTCAATTTTGTTTTGATTATTTAAAAAAAAAAAAAAAAAACTATTTGTGCATTCATTTTTTTCACTTAATATATATATATATATATATATATATATATATATGATTTATTTATTTTAGGCATCAATAAGTTTTTTATTTTTTTATAATTTCAAAGTTAAAAAGGGGTTTTTATTTATTATCTTTCCAATCAATTATCTGATTAAACTAAAAAATACGGCGGGAGCTAAAATTTTGTCCTTATTAATAAGTATACCAATTTTTGATAAAATCTAATAATCGGGACAGATACTATTAAAAACTTTGAGCTTCATATATTAAAAAAAAAAAAAGTTTGCATGTTCATTCAAGGTGATAGATAAAATTCTGAAACAACAAAAATCGCTTCCCGAAAGAAATGTACAACCTGCCGTAAATAAGAAAAACTTTAACCTTAGTAAAAATGTTATCACCATCATGGTTATTAAGATATCAGTTGATTGATTGGTTATATGCTAACACGTTTTTAATCTTCAAAATATTTCTGTATCAACCTTGGTTTATTTAATTTAAATTTATGATTTTGAACTCTGAACTACTCTTTCAGGGCAATTTTATAATTCTTAATTGTTCTACTTTTGGTGTTATATATATATATATATATATACCCATTTTCTTTTCTTTGTTGTGATTTTTTTTTTTTCTTTCGACATAATGTGCATTTTTTATACATATATTAATAAAAACATAAGTATTAAATTTATTACAAAGCATGATGTAAATATAAAGCAAAAATATATTTATAGTAAAACAAAATAAAATCAGAAATGTTTATTATAGCTTAACATTTAAAGCTAGAAAAAATTGTAGAATGACATATTAAAATATATAAAAAGGAATATCACATACCACTTACCGTACTGGCACATATTCCCATGGAAACCAGATGAACATTTACATTTGTATGGGGGATGGCAGGTTCCACCATTTAGACATTTTACCTTGCAGTGTGACTTTAATGAAAAGAAATCCAGTAATGCTGAAGCTGCAAAAAATACATAAAGTTTTCTCTATAATGTGATGCGATTACTTAAATTATAATAAAGTATTAATTAACTGATGATAAAATACTAAAAAGATAGATAAATCGTCACATATACTATTTTACATAAAACTCTCTATGGTGATTTTTGTTTGAATTTGTAAAATGAAATTCAATATAGCAATGGAATTTCTTACAATGATATTAAAGTAATAAAAAAGAATGTCATATATGAATAGATCGAGTTTTATTGGAATTTGTACAAATATCAATGAAAAATATTTTCATACATGGAGAATTAAGTTTTCAATGAGTGAACAATATTGAATATTAAATGAAAACGTTATTAGAGCTATTGAAAAAGAAATGTAAGCATAAATTAGAGATTTAAATAAAAAATATTTACCCATGTATATACATAAATACACAGAAAAGTTTAAATATAGATTTAAATATAGACACTTTGCGTACTTATAATTTTAAAAACAACGAATATTAGTTATTTACTTATTATTATTATTATTATTATTATTATTATTATTGATATTATTTATTTTTCTTGCGAGAAGTGGGAAAAGATTAAGTCATGTTGATTAAAACGATAAACAAAATATTAAAAAGAATATTTAGTAAATGATCATTAATTATTATTTAACATTTTAAAAAATAACACAAAATGTTAATATTTGGTATATTTTAGCTTACACAAAACATACAACAAAAAATAAAATTGTGAACTGTATAACATTTAATAAGGTTCAATTAAACAAGCAACATTTTTGTTATTGCTTGAAAAATGTATATTGATATATTTTGTGCACACTGGACTAAGATATGTAACAAATTTCCAAGATGAAAATGTTTCAGAGTAGAATTAAGATTAATACACCAGGTTTACGAATGCCCTTGTTTTCCAGAACTATTGTCTTTGTTTACTAATCTGCACTTTATATCATCATAAAACAATATTACTAAATAATACACTGTGAAAAATTATCACTATGGGAAAAAAATAAGGTTATTCATTTAAGTTAGTGACGACATTTATTAAAACAATTTATATCATATACAGTTATTTGTAAATTTTAACTAATAAAATCCATAGTAAATTTTTTCTTGAGTCAATTTTAACAAAACTTTTTAAAGCTCTTATACAATTTTCTGCATTGCTGAGGGGTATTAGTATGCACTGTTTAGTACATTCTATCTAACCATAAAAGTGCACTTATTGCCGATCTTTTCTTTAACTCGGTATATATATTTCGTATAGAGATATTTATGCAATTATTGATGCTTTGGAAAACATATATTCAATATTTTATAAAACTCAAATGTAAATGATTCTATACATTTAAAGTACATTAATCGTGCTATTTATTTGATAAAGAAAAATTTTACAGGATACTCTTATTTTATAAAAGATAAATGCGATAAATACCTCATGTTGAATATCGAATTATTAGTTCCCCACCATATTATTATAGGTATGGAGAACTTAGGTATTCGTGGAAATTTTCGACCTGGATTTTTTTCACTTTTTTACGTATTTCGAAGTTATAGGAATAAGAAAAATACAAGATTGTTATGTTGTTTTTCCATAGGTTTGTTAGTTAGTTAGTCTGTATACACAGTATCTTCAAAACAAACGCGCGTAGAAAGTCAGGTCGAGTTTGATATCACTTATGATACTATAAGAAACACTATTTGTTTGCAAATTCTATTTTAAAAACTTCGTAAATTATTCGAAATTTACTCTTTTCTTAACATGGGAAAATAGGGCATGAACATTCACTATGAGGGATATTTTTATCGTTAAGACATCCGATCACCTTTTAAATATCATTTATGGTATTAGAATGAACATCATTGAGAAACTATGAATTTTCTCATTAGAAAAATGGGAGTTATTGGAAATGGACGCTTTTTCCTAATACGGCAGAATAGGGCAAATATCCATAAACGCCATTTTATCTCTAAATGCCATTATAAAGAATATTTTCATCGTACAAATGCCATATCATATATAAAATATTAACAATGATATTGAAATGAACACCAGTGACACTAAGTTTAACTAATTTAAAAATGTCGTAAGTTTATTCAAAACTTGATTTTTAGAACATGGTAGTAGTATGGAATTGCATGAAAACTAAAATGTGAAATTCGTTTTATTAAAATGCATCAGTAAATTAGAAAAAATAATGTATCGAACGTTGGGTAGCCTACTAGGTGTAATATTTCTGTCTGTGACCATGTAGAGCACGATAGCATCAAACTTTTTGTTCAAGATACATCTAGAAATTAAGTGTTTTCTTAGAGTAACACAAAGAAAATTTTTTTATCATTATGACCTATGGGCTCAAATTATTTAATGTGCGATAGCGTCTAAATTCTTTATTCGATAGGACTGATAATTGATATATAGTCACCATCGCACTAACTGTATGAATTTTGGAGAATCTAGCATTTATAGTTTTTTACAGGGACACAACGAAAAAATTCTTATCTTTATAGCTTATGGGCTCAAATTACTTAAAGTGTGATAGCGTCTAAATACCTTATCCAATTCAGCTGAAAAATACATGTTATAGGTAAAAGTCACACGAGCTGTATAGATTTTGGTGAATGTATCACTTACAGATTTTTACAGAAACAGAACGAAAACTGCTTTATCATTATGATTTACGGGGATCAAATTACTTAAAGTGCAGAAGCGTTAAATTAAACAACATACTATATGGATAAAAATATTCAAACACTTTATTATAATTTTCTCTTTTGTTTGTTTAACGACTCCGCTTATTTTAATTTATTTATACAACCGTCAATTATTTGAATTTCAGAAAATCTAGTGGAGTCACACAAGATTTTTTTTAATCGATGTTACAATATATTTATATTACGCATAAACTTTCACACAGCTGATAAGTACTTTAGTTCAAAGATTAATCAATATGGGTGATAACTATGCATTAATTAATATGGGTAGAAACAAGCATTCGTAGACATTTTTTAAGAATTATATGTACTAATATCTGATGTTTATTGTAAAAAATAAGAATTAATACTCGTTTCAACCAGTATTCATCATAAATATTCGCACTCAGTCTAAAAATCAATAATATACACCTAAGACACTAATAATCTGATTCAGACGTTAATAAACAGTTAAAACTTTTACCTGTTAAACATTATAGATTTAAAATTTTCAAAAGCTCTGTTCTAAGAAAGGAAAAAAAAAAAAAAAACCATAATTTTGTTATTTATTTATTTATTTTATAGTTAGAGTTTTGTTATTTTACGCGTGTAATTTTATTAATTTTCGTTTATTTATTATATATATATTTTTTTCCCTGCTTTCACTTTTAAAATAGTAAATAATGTGCAGCATCACTTATAAATGGAAAGTAGATTTAATTTTAAATAATCTAAAATATTTTAAATTGAATTTAAAAAATAATCGTATGGAATTTACAGAGTACCACAAACCCATGTTTCATGAATTATAGGATAACCTTTTGAAAGGGGCTGTGACAGCATCTGTCCCGCTTCACCATAGGATTTCGGAAAAGCCCCTCTCAAAAGGAAAATTATAATGAACTTAAAACTTTATCTTATACTTTTAAGCAAGCAAGATTTATATATATATATATATATATATATATATATATATATATATATATATATATATATATACAGGGTGTTCCAAAATTCCCCCACCCCCTCCTAACTCGAAAATGAGTCGGAATTGTGAAAAATGGCGAAACACGTGTTCGATGAATTTGAGAGCGACCTCTTTTGGTGAAAAAATTTGGACTGGGGGGGGCTAAGGGGGCCGCTAGGGAGGACAACTTTAAAAATTTCAAAAGGAAAAGGTATGTCTTGCGATACATCTCTGGAAACGTCTCTTCAAAACAATGAATTTGATATAAATAGTTTCTCTCTTCAATGATTATTAAAGGAGATACATGAGTTTTTAGACTTTTGAAATGGGGAATTTGCACTTATGTATCTCCTTTAATAATCATTGGAGGACTAAACTATTTATATCAAATTCATAATTTTGAAGAGACGTTTCCAGTAATGTATCACAAGACATACTTTGTTCAGAAATTTTTGAGCCCGGGCAAGGGAGTGCCAGGAGTGCCGCTAGGGTGGGGAACTTTAAAATTTCAAACAGGAAAGTATGTCTTGAGTTAATTTTAGAATTTTCGTATTTTTAATAATTTAATATTATGCGACTTTTACAGAGAATTAGTCACGATTGGCGCCGCCTGAGAGCTTGTTTTTCGATGAAACATTTCAGGGGTCTGAGACAAGCTAGCTGGCGAAGCCACCTAGTTTATTTACATAAACCTAATTCATTTACATAAGTATGTTGTGGCCATCACAAAACATTCTTCTATGTATTTCTCTAGAACACTACCACCTACTGTTACATGTACGCCAAATGCATTGAAATTTCTCAGAATAAAGATTTTTCTTATGCAATTCTGTGCAATTTTAACAAATACATGGAGATGTAGTAACGTAGATTATTCCAGAAGATGAGTAACAACAGCGTCACCTATCTGCCAGTGATTATCAAATAATGAAGAATTCTTCCTCATAAAGGCTATCTCAAACATCATGTTTGGTGAATTTATATGCTATAGAAGCAGTGAAATGTAGCATTCCCGAGCACAGAAAAAAAATGATGCACCATATTAGACCACCTGTCGGTTTTATACCCTATCGGTTGAATTGAGGTTTTCATAATGGATTTCATAATGAAGAAATCGCATTATATAGCAGTCATCAGTTACACGATATGCGTAAAAGATTGATAAACAACAATTTGTGTCAAAGAGCAATGAAATAAAACTTTTGTTTTTAAATTTCTGTGTATCAGTTCTTGGTCAAGACCTATCGAAAAGCTTTCTCAGAGTCAGACATTATTTAAAAATAGTCAAATCATGTCCAACATATTTCAAAAAGTTTAAATTCATTGAAAATCGGAAATCAGATATTTCTAAAAAACTATTACTTTGTTCCTTTAATATAGAAAAAAGGTAAAATATACTCTAACGAGCTGTGATTCCCGAAGAATTGGTTGACGAATCAAATATTTTATCATCGTTGTTATGTTCATTTAACTTAAAAATTTGCAGAGATAAGTACATGATAATGATACGAGTTGAGATTTTTCTACAAATTTCATATATTTACTTTAAGTAGTTAAAGTAAATAGGCAAATTTCTAAAACATAGTGAAGTTTTAAAACAGTTTAATTAAATTTAGATAAAATTATTACCTATACTTTTATTATATACAGATATTGGACTTAATGTTGTCGTCATGATAGATGTGGAAGACATAGTTGTAGATGTTGATGGACAGAGTTTCACAAAACATGCTTCGGTTTCAGTTCTTTTTGAACTTGCTTCGCTGCAGCTTTCTAAGTTAACTCCATTGTCAATACAATACGAAGTTCGTGTTCTACGTCCCCAGTTGCAGGTGCTGCTGCATGGAGACCATTCCGACCACGCTAATTCTAAAGAAATACATTAACTGTTTTTATGAATAAATGTGATTAAAGTTAGCGTAGAAATTATTCGATATAAAAAGGAAAAGAAATGAAAGCATTTACATTAAAATAATTTTTCCAATACAGATGCAATATATTGATAAACATTATTAAGATGTTAAAAAAAAAAAAAAAAAAAAAAAAAAAAAACTAAAAATTACCAGTTACAGAGTCAAAATCGCAATATATATATATATATAATAAACTTTTTGTAATTTACATTAAAAAAATAAAGTTATTATGAAGTTCAAAAATAAAGTGAAATAGATATTTCGATATAAACAGAAAGACATTTTTCAAAATCATAATTAATTTTAAAAACTTCATTTTTCTGTCTATCTCTCTCTCTCTCTCTCTCTCTATATATATATATATATAAATCTTACTCTGCAAAAAAGAAATTATACAAATCTTTTCTGTAAATGAGTTTAAATCAACATATATCAAATGTTTTAGAAAATTCGGTCGGTATTTTGTTGGTTTCTTCATACAACTTCCCATTTTTCTCGCAGAACTAATAACCTTTCAACCAAGACATTCAGAACATAATAGATATCAAGGGCAGAAAGAATACGAAATGAAAGAAAGAAATTATCGAAATTAAGGAAACCGTTGTAGATGATTTTCCAAAAATGCAACTAATCTTGCATGCACAGTCTTGCATGCAAGTCTGGAGAAACTTTCTTGGACGGGGGGCGGGGTATATGATATATAATGGATAAAAAAGAGGTAAGAATGAAATTAATATTTTTATATGTTAATTTATTGATTTCACATTTTAGGGTATATTTTTTATATTGCAAAAATGAATTAAAGGACATTTCATATTAGGCTGTAAGTTACTCTAAAAGCATAGAAAATAACGAACATGAATTACAATCGCGATCATTCGAAAAGAAATAAAGAAGTTGATCATTTAAGTGGAATAACATTTTGATATCTGGAAATATTCTATAAATTAGGCTTAATAAATGTCTTGCGCCGGAAAGATTCAATAAAAGAATTAAATTAACCATGTTAACAGAAATAAAAGATTTATGACTATAAATTAGGATTTGATTACATATGTCATATGTAAAACAATAAATATTGTATTAATGACTTGGCGAATTGGCGGGTTAAGGCACCAGACGATCTAGAAAAAACGAAAGTACAGCCAATAAGGAAGAAAGAAGAGGCATGTTATTAAATAAAGTAACCAATAAAAGAAATAGGGAGGAGATTAGAAATACACCAAATTACACGAAAATTACTTGTATAATAAGACGAAACTCGCCAAAATTAAGGATCTTCCTCGATTACCTTATGCCAGTAATAATTTATTAAAGTTGCGCCACCGAACCGAAAGTTAGCGTGTGAGGCCGCCGTATACGTCCGATAGCCGCGGCGGGGCCGCACTTGAATCGTCGTGGATCGCCCTTGGTCTCCATTGCCTTCCTAGTTCTTAGAAATCTATGGATATTAAATAAAAAAATGTTCCAGCAAACCTGACTATGTATGCTCCACGACTGTCAAATAGGAATACGTCACATAAATAAATAAATAAATAAATAAATAAATAAATATATATATATATATATATATATATATATATATATATATATATATATATATATATATATATATATATATATATATATATATATATGTATAGATAGATAGATTTAGATATAGATAGATACATAACTCACAAATTTATGTTATAATAAATCTACTATCTTGCCATTTGTTAAAAACATTTCTCTGGGATATTATTATGTAAAATAAATTGGTAAATGATAATGTTATTCAAACTAAATTTCTCTTATTGGCTGTCTAATTTGCTTTAGCTTTGAAACAGTTTAAGAGCATTGTAATTTATTACCATTTAAAGCTAGGGTAATACATTAAAAAGTTTTAATTACTGAAATCTACAAAAGGGCATACCAAAATCAATTTCTCTTCCCGAACCTTCAACGGGCTCTTCAGTTTTCTCCAATTCATCATCAGGATGATTATAATCGTAATCATCTCGATAAATAGTATCTTCAATTACGACATCATCGGTTTGCTTTTCCTGTTTCTCTTCCTTCTCTTCCTTCTCAAAATCTTTTTTCTCTTCTACGGTCGGTTTCGTAGTAGTTTCGTTTCGTTTTTCATCTTTCTGATAGAAATCGTGCTTTTCAGTAGACACCGTTGACTTAACCATTTCTTTTATTGTTGTTTCATTATTATCATCCTTATCGAAATTAACATCATCGTCACCATTATCTATTTCATCTTCATCGTCCCCTTCATCTTCTTCATCTATGAAACTTTCATCAGGGCTTTCTGCTTTTATTGGAATCTAAAAAATCAAAAATAGCCATAATAAAAATATCCTGAGTAACGAATAAATAAATTTATTTTTATTTAAATGAATAATAATAATAATAGTAATAAAAAGCAAATTATTACAATTTAAAAATGTATGCATATTTTCTTTCACAGAACACCTTATTTTATTTATAAGCATTTATTCACATAATTATTTATTCTTAAATATTATTAAAAGTTACGGAATTTCTGATAAAAATATATAACAAATTATTTTAAATCAATAAAATTTCTTTAGTTTTTATAGTGTAATCCTCAACAGTAAACCGTTTTCTGAAAACTATTACTATTTGTAATGGATTACTAATATCAAATGTAAAAAGTAGATTCGATATATTTATTTAATACGTTTTCCAACACTTTGAAGATTTGGGCTTGCAGGATATCGTTAATTATATCTTTTTGAATTTATCTTTACAAACAACATTCTTTCTAAATAACATGAATAGAGTGCACGTAATCTTTTTAAATATTGTATTTTAAATGTTAATAAAATGATTAAGTTCATTCTTAAAAAAAAAAAAAAAAAAAAAAAAAAAAAACATGGAGATTTTAGAAAATTTTAATAAAAAAAAGGGGGATGGAGGGATTCAATTATACATATATATATATATATATATATATATATATATATATATATATATTTAAATTTCTTGAACATAAAAACAGGTTAAATTCATTCATTTGAAAGCTATTATAATTTTCTCGTGTTAAATAATTTATCTTTTTTTTTTTTTTTTTTTTTTTTTTTTACAACTATGTTTTTATTTATGAAATTAAGTAGTAGAAAAAGTAATTACTTACTTCTAAAATTTAATCTATGATTTTAATCAATTTTGGGACTAATTTTTAGTTTAAAATTAAATATTTCCATCGATCTTAGTAAGTACTTTGTTGCATTTGCATGCAAATTACAAGCTTCATGAAATTTAATCTCATTTAAATTAATTTAGTTAAGTGGATTAAGACCAAAGAATAGACTAACATAAAATTAAAAATCTATCTAGAAAAAGAAAGAATTAAATTACTGTTTTTTAACAATAATCTATTCTAAGATCAACTTTAATAATTCAATAAGAACAGTGTTTCTTAGTAAACTTAAGTAATAATATTAATAATAATAATAATAATAATAACTAGGAACATCTAAAAAAATTTTAATTATTACTTGCTATATAGCTGCAATAATATTAAAGCTACATTCATCAGATGCATATTTAAGTGTTTATTTTGATTAGATTAGATTGTTTATTAATTTTATTAAATTTACTTTTTTTTCCCAGTACATTGCAACCATAAATTAAGTTGGTTACTATAAAGAAATTGTTTACTTTATGGTTTTTATAGAAAATACAGAATATAACTTATTGCAGCAGAATTAAATGCATTGCATGAGTGACTTTCAAACGAATTGCCGTTTTCTGCTTTATATAATTTGAAAAATCGACTTACTTGAAACACAAAAACATACTCACGTATGCATTCCTTATGATGTGTTTTCTTTTCTAAACAGGGAATTATTTATTACTTTTTATTATTATTATTGTTGTTATTATTTACATGTTAGAAAATTCAATAAAATTTAAGTAAAAAATCATTTTTTAAAGTTAGAAGCTTTTTATTGTGAAGCCCTAAAAAGCATAAAATAAAATTTATTATGGCAAAGACATGCTACAAAGAAATGAAAGTTTCAACACTAAGAAAATTTTAGAGAAAAATATAGGTACTTTCCTTTTGCAAGAGATGCAAATTTTTTAATGTTCAAAATATTTTAAAAAGCTTTCGAGACCAGTATTCTTAGTTATTAGTTTTTCTATAATCATTCGTTAGGTCAGAAATTTCAAATGTCTCGAAAGCTTTTTAAAATATTTTGAACATTAAAAAATTTTCATCTCTTGCAAAAGGAAAGTACCTATATTTTTCTCTAAAATTTTCTTAGTGTTGAAACTTTCATTTCTTTGTAGCATGTCTTTGCCATAATAAATTTTATTTTATGCTTTTTAGGGCTTCACAATAAAAAGCTTCTAACTTTAAAAAATGATTTTTTTACTTAAATTTTATTTTGTGATTTTTAGTTACCAAAAAAGAAAAAGCTTCTTAAAAAAAACTAATTAAGATTTCTTGGGATATTTTGCAGACAACGGAAGATTTTCTTTTATCAATTGACTTTTTTTTTTTTTTATCGATTATTTATCTGCAAAAAAGTACTATATCGTCTTTCGAGGACCGAATCCAGGACCATCGCGTTATCAGCATGACGCTCTAACCAAAAGTCTAAGAACTGTCAAGAAAGCTCATAGAACATTCTAGAAAAATCAAAAATTACTTATACAAAAGAAATATTGTTCTCGAATACTTTTTAAAATATTTGGAATATTTAAAAATTTTCATGTTTTGCAAAAGTGAAATATCTATATTTTTCTTTAAAATTTTCTTGTTGTTGAAACTTTATGATTTTATAGCATGTCTCTGCAAGGATAAATTTTTATTTTAGGCTTTTTAGGGCTCCATAATAATAAAAAACTTTCAGTGTTATTTATATTTATTTATTTATTTTTATTTTTCCTGAAATTTTTATTTCGTGCGTTTAGTAACTCAAGAAAAAGCTTCTTTAAAAAACTATCAAAATTCCTTAGAACACTGTGTAGATAATGAAAGATTTGCTTTTATCAATTGGCATCGTTTCTATTAATTATCGGCAAAAAAGTAACACATCGGCTTGCGAGGATCGAACCCAAAAGCATCGCGTTAGCATCATGACGCTCTATTCAAATGCGCTAACGAGCGACGAAAAAGGCTGTTTTAATTTACATTAAAGTGGAGGCGCCTTCTTTTTAAGTATGACACAAAGACACGGTGATAAAAATTCAATTTGAATAAAAATCTTATAAAAGAATAATATATATACATATTTAACTTTTATTTTGTGCCTTTAAGTATCTAAAAAAAAGTTTCTTAAAAAAAAAAAAAAAAAAAAAAAAAAAAAAAACTTTTCAAAAATTCTTACAATACTGTGTAGACAATGAAAATTTTCCTTTTATCAATTGACATATTTTCTATTAATTATCTGCAAAATTTACCACATCGATCCTTCGGGCATGGAACTCAGCACCATCGCATTAGCAACTTGATGCTCTAACCAACTGCTCCAACAAGCAACTATAAGGTCTGCTGACATTTACTTTAAAGTTGAGGTGCCTTATTTATTAGCGTGACATGAAGACACGATAGCGAAATCCAATTTCAGTAAAAAGCTTCTAAAAAAATCATATATTTATTTATTTATTTTTATTTAAATATTTATTTTGTGCTTTTTAGTAGTTAGATAAAAAGCTATTTAAAAAACTCTTCAAAAATTATTAGGGTACTGTGTACACAACGAAATATTTCCTTTTATCAACTGACACCTTTTCTATTAATTATTTGAAAAATTAACATGATGCTCTAACCAACTGAGTCATTAAGAGATAGAGATACAATGAATTGCTTACATTTTTTTTTTTTTTTTTTTTTTTTAAGTGGAAGTGTCTTACTTTTTAGCGTTACAGAAAACACGATGACAAATTCAGCTTCATGTAATAAAAATCAGTTAAAATTGGTGAAAATATCTTACCTGAAAAATGGAGGTTTAACACTTTCAAGTCTAAACTACTTCAACCGCATATCGCCTCCTGGACTCAGGGTTTTTTTTTTTTTTTTTTTTATATTAAATACTTCCAAAAATTACCATGTCAGTCTTTCGAGTATCGAACTCATAACCAACCGTTATCAACATGATGCTCTAACCAACGGAGCTAACGAGGAATGCAATGCGTTGCTTATATTTACTTTAAAGGGAAGGTACTTTATTTTTTGGCGTGTCATGAAGTCACGATGAGAAATTCCAATTTTAATAAAAAGCTTCGAAAAAACTTATTTATTTATTTATTTTTACTTACATTTTTATTTTATGCTTTTTGTAACTAGATAAAAAGCCGTTTAAAAATCCCTTGAGAAATTATTAGGATACTGTGTACACAACGAAATATTTTCTTTTATCAATTGGCACTTTTTCTATTAATTATTTGCACCCGGCGAGGATCGAACACACGACTCTCGCGTTATCAACATGACGCTGTAACCAGCTGATCCATTAACAGATACAATGAGTTGCTTACATTTTTTTTTTTTTTTTTTTTAATATATATAAAATGGAAGCGTCTTGGTTTTTTAACGTGAGAAAAAGCCTATGACAAATCCAGTTTCGTATAATAGTAATATATACATATATATAAAGCTTTTAAAAATATTTTTTTATATATTTTTTGCTTAAAACATTTTATTTTGTGATTTTTTAATATCTAAAATGTTTTGTGTTTTCCAATATCTTAAAAAAAAAAAAAATGCTTCTTAAAAAAACTTAGTATGTAAGCAACGAAAAATTTTCTTGTATCAATTGACACTTTTTCTACAAATAATCTGCTGAAATTTACACGCTGGACCTTCCGAGGACAGAACTCACGACCACCGCGCTACTAACGGAACGCTCTTACCAACTGAGCCACAGAACGACATACGAAATAGCTTATATTTACTTTAAAATGAAGGCGTCTTGTTTACTAGCGTGACACGAAGACACGATGACCAAGTCAATTTCAATTAAAAACCTTCTAAAAAGAGTTTTATAAAGTCACTATTTTTCTCATGACTGTTACCTTTAAAAAAAATTCTGTAAACCCCATTGTAACAATAATTAAATTTACAAACCTAGTTCAGTTCATCTTAAATACATTTGTTTAAGTCAAAATGGTATCAATATTTGTTTATTTCAAAAATTGTTGAAATTTGAACAGATATTTTTATCATGAGTGTTACTTTGTTTCGTAAACAAAGGTTTTATCTTCTAATAAAAAAATGTTTTTTTGAAAAAATATGGATTTCTACTGCAGTTACAATGAATAATTCAAAAAAATAATTAGCAAAACAACTTTTTTGTATAAATTAATAAATGCATTAATGTAGTGTTGACTATAGTAATGGCACATAAACGACGATAAAACTCTTGAAACAACTAATAATTCTGTTCTAATAGTAATAATAAATAGTATAAAAATAGAGAAATACTTATTAATTACAACATTAGTGATTTACATTACAACATTAGTCTTTATTAAAAAATTTAATTAGAATAACATCTTTCACTTTCTGAAGTCTAGATAAGCATTATATATTTTTATTCAATTTGAATAAAATGTTATCTTCTCTAGAAATACGAAGAAACACCACTTTTATTTCTCAGTCTTCATAAAGTGACGACTGGTACACTACAGTGTACCTGAATTTAATTTTCTTTCGGCCCTACTTACAAACTAAAAAGAGTACACATATGTCAGTTTTGATTTCACTCCTAGTAAAGATTATTTCTTCATTGTTGTTCTGTAAGATTACATTTTCAACTTTATTGTCCGTTTCCATAAAATTTGTTCTTCATCAATTTCACTTTGTAAACTACTGTATACCTATATATCTATAGATATATAGATAGATACAATGATCTGCCATTACAATTTTGTGCAAGAAATTTTACCTTTTTACATCTAAAATGATTCTGATACAAATTTCCTTCTATCCAACCACGTTGTATAAAAAATAGTAGGAAATTGGTTGTGCTACATTCTCCTCTTTTATTATTTATGATTAGTGAATACTTTATGCTGCAGTACTACATAGGCAATATCTTTTCTTTGCGTTGTACACACTGGTTTTCAATACATATGTTAGAGCTTTTATTGTGTGTTCAAAAGTGACTTGATCTTACGTCAAAATTGTGTGCTAAGTTTTCGTTTTATACACACACACACACACACACACACATATATATATATATATCAAAATGTATTCTTGAATAAAAAATAAATGATGCTACGAGAGTAAAATCTAACATAATATCTGTAACTGTAGATTTGTTTATTAAATGATTGCATTAAATCATGTGTATTACCTTTTCTAAGTAACACTCATAAAAAGTAATACTTAGGAGATTTACTCGAAATGCCCCTTAATTAATAAACAAAAATTACGCTATTTCCTAATTCCACAATATTTATATTATAAAAAATAGCGTAAAACAAATTGATAACACTTTTTAGAAGTAATAAAAATAATCACTATAATGAAATATACATTCTGATTAAACAGTATAAAACGAGTAGAACAATTAAAGAGTAAAACTAATCCTATTCTAGGCCTGCACGTTGTAAGAAGGAACAATACATTTTTCTTATTACTATTACTTACTGCAATATACTTACAAATATTTTGCAAGTAAAAAATAACAATTATATGAGTAACAATCATGCGCTACATATGAACTAACAAGATGCATCTAGTTTTAAATGTCAAATTTAGTAATTTAGTGAAATCACTTGCACTTTTGTTTAACTGACACATATTACTTTATAATTTATATCATATAAAAAAGAAAAAGTTGTTTCAAAACACACACACACACAAATAAATAAATAAATAAATAAAAAATCAGATTATCCGAGTTTGTTATACAGTACACGTGTATTTCGACTACTGGCTAACTAAAACAATTAAAAAAGAACTATTATTTCAGAACTCAGAGAAAATTTAATAAATGCATTGAATTAAATATAAAATAGTACACCTCTTCATGATTTTCTACTGTCAAAATAATAATTGTATAAAACGGAAATTAAGATTGAAAAACTAGGACATAAAACCGACAATTGGTATAAAAATTATCCAAATATTAACAATCAAACATAACCCAAAATGAAAATAGCAAACATTGAATGTGAACAAATGCTTTATATGAACTTTGTTTTTATTCAACAGTTTTAATATATATATATATATATATATATATACTTTTAATATTCTACTAGGTTTATTTAGTGATAATACACTGAAAAGGTTGCTTTCAGATTTTTAGAAATTAAGAAGATCTTTCATACAAACACGTTCCTACAGCTAATTAAAAAACTGCATATAAAAATATTTTCATTGTGCCATGAAAATTTTATTACACCGAAAAAAAAAAAAAAAAAAAAAAAAAAGAAAAAGAAAGAAAGAAAGAAAGAAAATCAGCACGTCTTACATATTGTGTTTAAAGACTCGAATCGAATATCTATTTCTAAAGGCTATACATCCAATAAAAACGTGTTTTTGAAAAATATATAAAATAAAAAATAATAAAAAAACTCAATAAATAAATAAATAAATAAATAAATAATAATAATAATAAAGCATTGAAATTGTTTTATGGAGGTCGAAGCGGATCGAGGTAACATATTTTGTAGCTCTGCAACTAGTCATTTGCCTACAAAGTGACAGATACGCAGGCACATACAAAAACATTTTCTTATATGTACGTAGAAGTCAGGTCTATTTTTCAATTTAAACAGTTTTTATATCTGTTAGCAGATGCAACTGGGGAAAATACATTCTGTAAAGAAGTATTAGTTTTTAAGCAAATTAAAATATCCCACTTTTTTCAAAATACCATTCTACTTAAATTTAGCGCATTATTTCTATTCCTTTAAATTTGATATTTCCTAACATTTTTGAAACCTCAGAACCAAATGTAATTTTTGCAATTTTGTGCCAATAGCGAATACATTACAAATATTTTCATTTTGATGCAAATGCAAACCAATTATTAAACTCAAGTTAAAAATTTTTGCAGTGAAATGTCAAATTTAGTAAATACTGTGTTTAAACTGTCTATATTTCAGATTTAAAGCCCGTCTTATTAATGAAAGCGAAATGACATTATCTGTCTTTTCCTCTGTCATTTGTCTCCAGAAAAGTCTACAACAAGTTACAGGCCTGATGTTTGGCAAACACATTGTCTGGCGTATCTTCGTGTGCACTCGAAACCGAAATTTCAAATTTTTAATTATGAGGAAAGTCATTTATTAAAACTTTTAATCTATTAAATTCCCCGACAAAAAAAAAAAAAACACTTACAACTTTTTATTTCCTTTTTTTCAAAGAAAATAAACATTTATCTACATATGAAAAAAAAAAAAAAAAAATAGAAAATTGGAAAATTAAATCTGTATTATTAAAAATTCTGATAAAACGCACGTCATAATATTTTTTTATTATTATTATTATTCATTTATATTTAATTTATTAATTTTAGTTAATCACAGAGTTATATATATATATTATCTTTTACAAAGCAGCGTGCGTACAGCTTTAGTATAGCACCCCCATGACGACTTTTAATATTTTTTGCCATTTTGGTTGTGAATAAAAATGGCTATTGCAATTGCATAAGTAAAGAACTTGGCGAGAAACGTCCGAGTTACTGTTCGAATTTCAGATTTCGTCCAGTAGGTATATAATAAAGTGTTCACTTATGTGAATGCATATTTAGTTTTTTTTAATAGCTTACATTATTGAAAACCGCAATGGGATCTATCTTTCCTACTGCCAACTGTCTCCAGAAAAATATATGGCACTTAAAACAGAGAAATTTGGCGGACGCATAGTCTAGAATATCCTCATGTGCTTGATCATCGAAACATTTTCAAATTTTTAACTAAGAAGCCTGGTATTAATTAAAACGTGATTAGCTAATGAGTTTTTTTTTTTTTTCGAAACTTTACTCCGAAAAAAGTTCCATTTATTTTCCGAGGGAAAAAAAAAAAAAAAAAAAAAAAAACGAAGATTCTGTTGTTTTCTTACTCAGCTATAAAACGCTACAAAATGTTTTTTTTTTTTTTTTTTTTTTTTTTTTTTGGGGGGGGGGGGGTTAACTAATGAGTTGATTTTTTTTTTCATTTTCACATCAAAATTTCATAACATATTGCAGTACACCTGGACTAAAATTGCCGTTCTTTTATGTTCTTCTGGGTATACGAAATAAAATATAGGAAATAACTTGATAGTAATTATTATATATAGTCCGTATAATGTTATTCAATGTAATCGTGATTTAACCCTCTGCCGGTCTAATTTAATTTCACTCATCTGGTCAGTTTTGCCAAATTTAGAAACGTTTTTATTCAAAATCCAACACTAAATTTTAACTGTAACGGCTGCCTAATAACTCCGAAGGTTACTATTCCATTATATATATAAAATATCATTTCTCAGAATTATTGGTGTTAGTTAAATAATAGAGTCCCTAAATTTGGCAACACCCTTTAGAGAGCTTTTGAGCGTTAAGGCCGGCAAAGAGTTAAATGTGAAAAAGATACTTATGTATTTTTATATTGTCCGTTTCAAAACAATTGTCCAAAAAGCACACAAATTGAAGTACAGGTGTACGGTGTTGGCTTTCTCATGCAAATGGGAACACTCAACCGAGACATTACTGATGAGAACGAAGCAAGACTTTGAACGATTTCAATGGAAATATTATTATTATCATTATTATTGTTATTATTTTATAAAGAGATAATAATGATTATTATTATTATTATTATTATTCATTTAAATATAGAACAAGCAAAATGGGCAAAGTCTGCTAGTAATTAAAAAAAATGCTTTGTAAACGATAGACATTATTGATAAAGTCCTTACATTTCAGCAACAGTTTCATGGAAAATATTGACACTATGCCACTACATTATGAAATGTTGACTTTATTTGCAAATAATTTAAATTCGGAATGAATATTGTGGAAATGTTTGTTTACGATTTCATATAATTTATATATGAAGCGTATATTTCTCTGCAATATTTGTACTCTGCTTTGCCAATTTTTAATTGAATTTTCAATATTCAGTAAATTGGATTTACGTAAGAAACAATATGATATTTTATATGATGATATTCGAATTTAATGATATTCGAGTGGATAAGAAATACTTGGTTTACACAGAATATGGAATATTTGATTTATAATTCATTTTTTCTCAATATGATTTAATTAAAAATATTAAAAAGAGCTTAAATTAGATCAAATTATTTCCTAATAGCTTTTGTTTTAATGATATTGATGAATTTATTTATCTCTAAATACACTAAGATATTATTTCACACATTATTAGTAAACAGCGGAATTAACAATAAATTAGGGTTAAAAAAAAAAAAAAAGAAGAAGGGAATATAAGTCCCTAAATTTCCAATGTTGTTAAAAATATAAATATCCAAATGAAACTTACGTCCTACTTTCTTTTTGTTTACATCATTTAATCATATGAGATTCAGATTACAAAAGTAGTTCCTAAAGATATAAATTTTCCAACGGTTTTGTTTCGTTCTAAAATTATTATTATTTCACTTTGTCCGCAGAAGATAAGTAAAAAAAAAAAAAAAAAAATGAATTCGCTCTATTACCTGAGACTCATTTTGACTCAGATTTTTCCTCTTTAAATATTTGTAATCTCTTAGATTGTACAAATAACTATTGTTTATTATGCAAAGTTGAAGGAGTATACAGAAAATGGTGATAGCGCTTTTTTGCTGTTTAAACGAAATAGGTATCTGGTCTTAACATAAAAAAGGTACGCAAACTTCTCAATATTGAGGCAATATTAAAACTTTTTTCCTATATTGATTTCCCAATAGTGGTTAAACTTGAATTGCCGGTTTGAAGAAGGTAACAAGCACCAAAAATCCAAAGTTGAGTTTTTATTTATTTTTGTTTTTTTAGTTCCCCATCATACTATAGGTATGGGGAACTTAGGTAATCGTGAAATTTTTTTAGTTACCCATCATACTATAAGTATGGGGAACTTAGGTAATCGTGGAAATTTTCGACCTCGGTTTTTTGACTTTTCTACACGTTTTCAGGTGTGAGGAATCCGAAAATGACAAATTTCTATGGTGTCTGTCTGTAGGGTGTCTGTTAGTGTGTTAGTGGGTTAGTCTGTTAGTGTGTTAGTCCGTTAGTTTGTTAGTCTGTGTACACGATATCTCAAGAACAAATTGTCACAGAGAGGTCAGATCAGTTTTAAAATATTACTTTCAACACTGGCAAGAACCCTATTCATTTGCATTATTCGAATTTAAAAACTTCGTAAGTTATTAGAAATTTACGATTTTCTTAACATGGGAGAATAGGACAAAAATTCACTTAAACGTGCATTAAATGGAAACTTTTACTGTAAAAATGTCAGACCAGTTTTAAAATATCCGTTTTGATGCCGGAATGAACATCAGTAACTATAAATATGCTTTGAAAATTTCGCAAGTTATTGAAAATTTACGAATTTCTTAACGTGACAGTATAGGGCAAAATTTCACATAAACGTCAATCTTGAGGGATATTTTCATCATAAAGATGTCAGACCACTTTCGAAATATTATTTAGGATACTGGCATGAATATCATAGACTATGATTTTTCCAATTTAAAAAATTCGTAATTTATTTGGAACTTACGATTTACTTAACATATCAAAATAAGGCAAAATTGAGCATAAACTTCCATTTTGAGGATCCTAAATACATTAGACAACTTCAAAATTACGTTGATGATATTTGTTTGAACATGATTGAATACAAATATTCTACTAGGAAAATTTCGTAAATTATTCGTAATTTACGATTTTATCAACATAGCGAAATTGTAAATTTTTCATATAAATATGAATTTTGAGGATTATTGCATTGGAAATAGTAGCATGAAAACTAAACAACGGAATTGACTCCGATAAAATATATTATTAGATTAGAATAAGATAAATATATCGAAGTGAATGGTGGATAGCCTATTAGGCGGGGATTTCATTCTGTCACTGTATCAAGCTTTGGTCAAATTCATTTCTTTTAACATGATTATAATATGTCTCGCACTAGAAATTTCTGAGAACATAAATATGATGGGGAACTGAGCAGAGTCCACCTATGCTAGCTAGTTTTTAAATACTCTTTGCGTTGGCACACATATCAGGCAAAAGAAGGGAAAGAAAATCACTTTTTTAACGTAAATCAGGCATTGAAAAAATCACTGCTCTGCATGAAAATTGGCCCCAACATTATTCCTGTAAATGCTTACGTACAATGACCTCATTAATCCGAATATGACGCCCATTTTGCACCATCACCCCACCGTTTTTCTTTTTTGGACGCCCCCCCCCCAATTTTTATCACTGTTTGGTAATTTTATAGCTATGAATTTGATTTGGAAGGGGGAAAAGGAATATTTTAACTGTTAAATATTTTCCGAGGGGTTACAGAGGTGAGAAATTCTAAAAAATGAACATTTGTAGCAAGGGGGAAATTTTAGGGGGGGGGGATTGTCACTGAAAAAAATATGTAAAAAAATATTTAAATATTTTATTATTATTATCATTTATCATACATTATATATATATATATATATATATATTTCTATATATATATATATATGTGTGTGTGTGTGTGTGTGTGTGTGTGTGTGTGTGTGTTTAAATGATAAATAATCTTTATCCACCCTACAAATCAAAATCATGGCCGTAAAATAGTGATAAAAATTGGGGGAAGTGTGGCGTCCCGAGAAAACGGTAAGTGATTGGGCAAAATGGGAGTCATATTCGGATTCAGGAGGTTACATAGGAAGCAGCAAGAATAATAATAGTAAAACATCAGTAAGGGCTCGATTTTTTTTCTTTTTCTTTTTGCCGCGATGTGTTTCATGAGTTTGATTTCTTCAATACAGTCGCAATTTTAGGGTAGCAAAACGTAGAATAAGAAAATGTGACCAAATTTATGCACCCTCAACAATACATAGAAACGATTAAAACTTCAAAATAGCTGGATTTTATGTGCATCAAATTTCCTCTTCTGATTTTACTAAATTAAGTTTTTCACGTTTTTTCCGAAAATCCTGATTTTGGACTTGTTTTCTTCTTCAAACAGGTTCATTCAATTAATATTATTTAAATCCAACGTATTCGGACATTTTGTTTAGATATAGCCAGTATTTCGTTAGTATTATTTTTCTAATAGGAAATCTTGAAAAGTCTTATTTAAATAGTTAAAAAAAAAAAAAAAACTGAATATGCATTTTATATTAAAAAAGCTACTTTATCAAAAAATAATAAATAATAATAATAATTAATAAATAAAACGAAATTCAAAGCAACGACACCCAAGGAAAATGATTGTTATTTTTTCTCACAGAAGTAAGATATTAATAAATAGAAATTAATAAACAACAATGTATAACATAGGACTGCGATGACACTTTTTCTTTAAGGCGATGCACTTTTCGGGTGTATTTTTGGATGTTGATTAAGGAAAAAATATTCAAAAATGTCCATCACATACAGTTTTGACCGAAAAAAAGGGGGGGGGGATTTTGAGCTTAAAGCTTTTTTTTTTTTTCAGCTAACATCTAGTTATTTCCCGAAAAACCTACGCAAGTGAGTTAAGAACAAGAATAACACGAGAGCTATTTAATCAAAACATCAATGAAATATAGAGAAGGTATAAGGACGACGGTTTGTTAACATGTTAGCAGATTATTGCTGAATGCCATATACAGTATACTCCCCCTCCAAACCCTCAAGCCGTGCACAATAGAAAATGTTGTAAAGAGAGTTTGGATGTAAAGAAACACATTTAAAAGGTAATCTGTACATAATAGCCTATTTTAACGTATTTTACGCCTAAATAGTTTCGAAATTGTTCTAGTTTCTGCGTGAATTCTTCCGAACTTCATCTTTACTTTGTGAAAAACCCTTATTTGATAAGAAGAAAGGACAAGCATTTCTAAATTCAGTGTATCAAAACACATTAACGACACCCAAACGCAAAGTAAAAAATAAAATAAATTAAATTAAAAAGTGCAATCTTGCAGGCCTGTTTTACATATCATTTTTAGGATATTTAAAAAAAAAAATACTTAATAACAGCAGGATTTTATAAACAAAAATTTTTACATAAGCGTAATTAACTTCTTAATTTGATTGTAATTAGTTCACTTTACGTAATCTAAAACTCATGAGGAAAGAGATTGTCTAAAGCAGGATTAATTACCAAAATTAATTTCGGCGTGATCATTTTCTGCAGACAACAAATATATACACTTATAATATTTGATATGAAGAGTGAGTAAATATTTAAAATTTGTTTGTATAACGTGAGTACATTTTCTGATGTACATAACGTCGATTTGTAATTGTTAAAGATATGTTATTATTTTTTTTTATTATATTTTTTTTTATATAAAATTTAATACAGATTAATCATAATTATAAATGTTATAAAAAATAACAAAATAGCAAATGTGTCTTCCAACAAAATAACACATTATATATATATATATAGATATATATATATATATATATAATCATGTAAATTAAAATTTGTTTAAACATTTTATATAAAATAAAAAGACCGTATACATAAAAAAAATTACTCGAATACTTTTATCAAAATTCGAAAATGGTCAAATTGGACCTTTGGCATAGTGCAGCACTCTAATACTGAGCTAATCCGGTAAGAATTGCCCAGCACCTCATCTACCTTATATCTCATAATGCGTTAAGGTGTTTTATCCTACTTAATTTCTTTATGTTAATAAATATGATTGGTACTTTTGAATCAATGTTATTTAAGGCCTAATATCAATGCAGATAACATTTGGTTAAGGATCGCAATGTTTTACTGTGCACTTGTAAGTTAATTTCATGAGCAGTAAAGCTTTGAAAAAGAAACTTTAATAAACATTTTTGTTTATTTTGCAAAGACAAGGTAAAATAGTTTTCTTTCGTCGATTTTATTTTGTAATGCCTATAAAACTGAGCAGAGGATCCAATGCAATATCTTTATATATATATTTCTTTTGTGCGTGTGTATGTCACTGAACTCCTCCTAAACGGCTGGACTGAGTTTAATGAAATTTTTTGTGTGTCTTCAGGTGGATTCGAGAATGGTTTAGATTTACAAATGAAAGTTGTAACTTAATTAGTTCTTTCTTAATTAATTTTTAACCAACTCTTTCAACAACTTTTCCACCTAGATGGCGTGAAATGTCGTAAACACGATGTCAGAATTTATTTAATGTTGAAATGAAAAATGAATTTTTAACCGTATCTTACGAAGTGTTTAAAATATTTTAGAATCGTAAACACGATGTCAGAATTTATTTAATGTTGAAATGAAAAATGATTTTTTAACCGTAAGTGTTTAAAATATTTTTTCAACGTTAATATTGTTAAAATGTTAAAATTAGTTAAAATGGTATATTCTTCTAAAAAATTCGTCAATATCCGACGGAGTTATTTTATGTTAAAATGAAAAATGAATTTTTAGGCCATTATTATTTGTACAGATGGAAAATGTACTAAAAGTTTTCCGAAAAATTTCACGATCACAAATGTTGACGGATATCCAATATATCGTCGAAGAAATCCCGATAATGGCGGACAATCTTATCATATATAGCGGTCATCTATGTCAACAACATAGATATTGACATTGATAACCGTTGGGTGGTCCCATATTCGCCTCTGCTGATCAAAACATTCAATGCTCATATTAATAGCAAGAAATTCAAACTTCTTCACACAACATAAATTTTAAATCAGCACAACCGGTTTCGAAAGGACGTAGCCTTTCTTCATCAGGTGCAAACACATGCAACTGCCTTGGAGGCAAAAGCAAGACTGAAAGCAGGACAAAATCCAGAGGGGGAGGAGCAACACAAACAACCAATAGGAAGCAACATGCAGGACAGGACCAATCAGAGAGGAACACACGTACACACACACCACAAAATGAGGAGGGAGGAAAGGAGTAAACAATTATTATTATATATATTTTTTTTCAATAATATTAAACTAATAAGTAAATTTATAAAATTTATCCATTAATTATTATTATTTTTATTTAAATTAGAATTATTTTATTATAACTAATATGATGTTATAAACATAATGAAGGAAATTATTTAATTGAACTAACAAATTTTTCCAGGCTGTAGACAGCAAAGTGGAATCAGATTTTTCATTGACAATTTTATCACTTTGTTTAATTCAATTAAATAATTTCCTTCATTATGTTTATAACATCATATTAGTTATAATAAAATAATTCTAATTTAAATAAAAATAATAATAATTAATGGATAAATTTTATTAAATTTACTTATTAGTTTAATATTATTGAAAAAAAAAAATAATAATAATTGTTTACTCCTTTCCTCCCTCCTCATTTTGTGGTGTGTGTGTACGTGTGTTCCTCTCTGATTGGTCCTGTCCTGCATGTTGCTTCCTATTGGTTGTTTGTGTTGCTCCTCTCCCTCTGGATTTTGTCCTGCTTTCAGTCTTGCTTTTGCTTCCATGGCAGTTGCACGTGTTTGCACCTGATGAAGAAAGGCTACGTCCTTTCGAAACCCGTTGTGCTGATTTTAAATTTATGGTGTTTGAAGAAGTTTGAATTTCTTGCTATTGTCTGTACGCCAGTTTTTTTAATTTATTTTTGGTGCTCATATTAATGTTCAGTTCTGCAGTTCAGTGAAGAGCATCAAATACATTTGCAAGTATGTCAATAAAGGCAGTGATATGGCTGTATTTCGAGTTGAAAATACCAATGTGAATGCTCCTCCGGTGAATAACAACGATGAAATAGCACTTTACCAAATTGGCCGGTACGTCAGCTCCAATGAAGCTGTTTGGCGTATCTTTGGTTTCCTAATTCATGAACGGGATCCAGCAGTTCTTCATTTAGCCGTCCATCTTGAAAATGGCCAGCGCGTATATTTCACGAGCGAGACAGCGATTGATCGTGCTATAAATCCACCAAAAACTACACTCACCGAATTTTTTGAATTGTGTAATCGTGCGGATGCTTTTGGTGCTTTTGCACGGACATTACTCTATTCAGAAGTTCCACGCTATTTCACATGGGCTCCAACAAAAAAATGGATGCCCCGCAGGCAAGGCATGCCGATTGATGCAGGTCCCGGTTTATTCAAATCAAACACCTTGGGACGAGTATTTACAGTCAATCCAAGGCAGACTGAGTGCTTTTATCTTCGACTGTTATTGGTTAATGTCATCGGCCCTTTGTCATTTCAAGATTTACGTAAAGTGAATGGACAACAGTATCCAACGTATAAAGATGCATGCCTTGCACTCGGCTTGCTGGAAGACGACAACCAGTGGGAGTGTATGCTTGCTGAAGTAGGACTGAACTGTACAGCAAAACAAATTCGTCTACTATTCGCTGTAGTGTTGACTACATGTTTCCCGGCCAGAGCAAAGACATTATGGGATAATCACAAAGCTTCAATGACTGATGATCTATTGCATCAACATCGTTCACGGTGCAATAATCTAACGATAGTATTCAGTGACGCTATGTACAATGAAGCATTGATTGCTATTGAAGATCTTTGCATTATCATTGCCAACTTACCACTCAGTCATTTCGGTATGCATTCAACAAATCGAAATGCATCTGATTTAATAAGCACTGAATTGAATCGTGAACTACAATACAATACTGTAGAAATGGCAGCGATTGTTGCTCGCAATGTCCCACTAATGAATGAAGAACAAAGAACCATTTACGACCGCATCATGCTTGCAGTTTTGGCAGGACAAGGTGGATTCTTTTTTTTTTTTTTTGGGGTGCACCAGGTGGAACTGGCAAAACATTCCTTATTTCGCTAATTCTCGCCGAAATACGATCAAATAATGGCATCGCATTGGCTGTTGCATCATCTGGCATTGCGGCAACTTTATTGGATGGAGGCAGAACAGCTCATTCATTATTTAAACTGCCACTAAATATTCAAAATAACCCAGACGCAGTGTGCAACATAAAAAAACAATCGTCCATGGCCACAGTGCTGAAATAGTGTAAAATTCTTATCTGGGATGAATGCACTATGGCACACAAACATTCGATTGAGGCGTCGAACAGGACATTGAAAGGTATAAAAAACAACGACAAACTATTTGGCGGCACTCTGTTACTCTTTTCAGGTGATTTCAGACAAGCACTTCCCGTTATTCCGCGTTCAACATACGCTGATGAGATCGACGCGTGCTTAAAATCATCGTCATTGTGGCGTAATGTTGAAAAAGTACAACTGAAAGTAAATTTGTGCGTTCAAAAGCTTCAAGATCCATCCGCTGAAACATTCTCAAAACAATTGTTAGATATCGGCGATGGAAAAGTTACTACAGATGAAACTGGATGTATAATATTACCGACCGATTTCTGCACAATCATTGATTCTCAAAATGCTCTTATTGACCAGATATTTCCCGATATACACAGACGATACACAAATCATGAGTGGCTGGCAGAAAGAGCAATTTTAGCAGCAAAAAATGTGGACGTTAACGAATTAAATCTCAAGATACAACATTTGTTACCAGGAGACTTGGTGTCATACAAATCTAATGATACAATTTGCGATGCCACCGAAGCTGTAAATTATCCAACAAAGTTTTTAAACTCATTGGATCTACCAGGCATGCCACCGCATATTTTACAACTGAAGGTTGGATCTCCGGTTATTTTGCTTCGTAATTTGAACCCACAACGGTTGTGCAACGGCACGCGATTAGTCATAAAAAATTTAATGAAAAATGTTATCGAAGCCATCATTTTAAATGACAAATTCCGAGGTGAAAATATATTTCTACTGCGAATCCCTATTATACCACAAATGTGCCAATTGAATTTAAACGCCCTCAATTTCCAATTAGATTGGCATTTGCAATGACTATCAATAAGTCTCAGGGCCAAACGATGTCTGTATGTGGCTTAGATTTGAGCACATCATGTTTTTCACACGGACAATTATACGTGGCTCTCGAGTGGGCAAACCATCCAGTTTGTTTGTATTGGTGAAAGATGGGATAACAAAAAATATTGTACACTCTGTTGCATTAAGCGATTGATATATTTTTTTAGTAATATTGTTATAAGTAGCGATATGTATATAATTTTAAAAAATCAATTTTAATAAATTAAAAAAATAAATGATTGGTGTTTTGTTATTTTTATATTCTTTCACCGTTCATAGCGCTCCATACATCTTCCACTTATATACCACATCCTTACACACTTACAATAAGTTAGTTTTTTTTTTTTTCTAGCAAAATATTCTCTAGAAATAATTTATATGACAAAACAACGTTTGTCGGGTCAGCTAGTATATATATATATATATATATATATATATATATATATATATATATATATATATATATATTCAATAAAAATAAATTTTTTAGCTTTAGTTCTCATTTTAAAAGAATTTAATAATAATAATAATAATAAAAAAAAATACGATATTCTACAGTGATCATGAAATACGCATAAATTATTGCGATAATATTAAAATTTCTTACCATTGCTCTACCCATAACTTTACAATTGTACATATTTCTATCATTGACCATAACATTGCTACTTCTAAAGTTGCTAGTTATTATTAGTTTTAATGCTCAAGAATGGACATTATTTTAAAACGAATCAATAAAAAAAAAAAATTAAATTAATTCTATATGTGTTATTATATAAATCATTATTACCTGTATTTAGCTAAAATAAATAAATAGATAAGACAACATATGATACATGCATTCTACATGCTTCTTTGAAAACTATTTTTGAAAATATTACGGTACTAGATTTTACAGTCTTTTTAGAGAATTTTCTATTCACAGAATATACTTTTAAGCCAAATTTATCTTTTTTCATTCACACATCATCTAATTATTTGGGTTCATTTTACTTTACAACACTAACACTATTATGGAAAACTCTTAGATCAATATATTCTAAAATTCTTTCATTGCTTTTTATAGAAATATCAACATGGTGTAAAAAGACTTCAAAAAGTATATAGTATATTTTCTTCTGTTATAAATAACTAAATGCTATCAGATGTTTTTCCATTTATATCTGCGTAATAGACACATTTTAAAGATTACGTATTAAGATATAAGATATATTCTATTCTGTATAAATAAGCATATGATAAAATTCATTATTTAAGAAATTCTTTCAATAATTTTCAACTATATGTAAATTAATAACTGCTCGTTTAAAAACAATAAATGTATATGCTTTGAGAAATACATTGCGATAGGAGGGAGAATAATTCTAAGGATATATATTATTATACTTTCTTTCATTAGTTGAGATCTATTTTTTTTTCTATATATTATACTATAACGCATGTCCACTAAAATTTTCTTATATAAGTTTTTCTGTCTTTCTTTTTTTTTCCCTTCCTTTCTTCCTTTTTTTTATTTTTTCTGTATGCATGTGTATGAAAAAAGTAATTTTTACGCATTACTTTCTTATACTGTTTTGACATTTACGCGAATAACATAGTTTCAGAAAAAAGCATTTTTACATACTCATATACAATAATTTAAAAATATCATATAAATTATTTAATTCAATTATGTATGTTGAATTAAATGTTTTAGCGTATTTAATTATTTATTTATTTTCTTTAAATTGAATTTAAATTATCGAGATAATTATATATTTCAATTTTGAATAATAAAGGTTTAACATTTCACACAAAACCAAATAACAATATATTCCTGCTAAATGAATTGATATAGTAAGTTTTATTATTTCAACTGCTATGCTTTGCCCATTAAGGCTTTTTGTACTGTTTCTGTTACATTCAGACTTTTTGCCAACAAAACATATCAATAATAGTTTAATACTAAATGTAATTTCTCTTTTAGATTGAATCATAAGCAATTGAATCATAGCAATAAAAGGTATTGTTTTTAAAAAAATAACTACTAAAATAATTCGAAATTGCAGCATTTATAAATGATTGATGCATTTTCATAATTTTTTACAGGGCCTGTAATAGTAACTCAAAAAAGAAGGGGGGGGATTAAATATGAACATACCTTATCTTTTTCCTTATGATTGCGTGTATATTTTTCATCGTCTTCTTCGTAATCTTCGTCGTAATCTTCATCACTTTTGTCTCCTGAACCCTTTTCGTCAAAGCTGAAGTCTTCATCATCTATGAGGTCTCCCCTTAAAGGCAACTGGTCATTTTGTGTAGCGTGATGAGTTACTGGACGGGACCTTACTTCTTCCCTAGAATTGAAGTGGCCAGTGCGGTACTGCTGAAAGTATGCATGTTCATATCACATTTTTTTTTCTTCTATTATTATTATTGTTATTAATATCGACATTAAACAAATGAATAGAATTTGTAAAAATGTTTTGAAAGATTTGTGAATTTTAAAAACTTGAATAATAGTTAGGTTAAGCAACTACTAAGTCACTATAGAGATGTTCTTACAACTAATCTGAAAATATTCGTTATTTCAAATTGTAGAACGTTAATGCAAAAATTTTAATTCTTAGCTAATTTGTAATCGTTAGTAAAAAATTACGAGGTTTCTTGTAGTAATTGTAAAGATATTTTTACTATGGATATTAATTAATTTTATACCAGTGAAATTAATTAGTGACCGATATTGTGTTTATTACAGTAAATATTGTTATTAATATGAAATATCTATTTCATAAATTTACCAAACTATGTGTTCATTAATAAAATATGTTCTTGTAAACGGAAATATAAAATAAAATTATGATACTTGAATATTCTTGCTTAACGCTATTGTTACACTTATAAATGAACACGAGAGACGATTATAAAATTAAATAATTTGAATTTCATGAATGGTCTACAAAGAGGTTAATCGCGGATAAAAAATATTCTAAATGATAAAAAACGGTCTATTTATTAACTTTCGCAACCCATAACATTTAGTTTACTTGCTTGAAACAAGTTATCTAAGGTGGCCGTTCCAACACCAATCCACTTCCAATTTTTGGTATGATTTGCAATTTTTTTTTCTTCTTATAGAAAGCAAAAATTAAGAGTGTAAATATTTATAACGTAAAATTTGTGTGTTTATATAAAAGGTATATACAGTTTTTTTTTTCAAATTTATTTTAATCATATATTTGTCCAGAAAGTTTTTTCATAAGAATTTCCAAATAATCTTAAATTGAATGTCACCTTTTTATCATAGAATCCTATAGCAGTACCATAGAATGTTTAGGTATTCCCCAAATCCTACTTTAATTAATATTTTTATGCATAAAAGCAAGTACAAAGAAGATCATAAATATTTAAATATGTACTCTAAATTTGTATATTCTATAAGACTATAAGGTTACTTTATTAAAGTATCATTCTATGTACTAAGGGTAAAAGATCCATTAAAAAAAATGCATTTGCTATACTTTGTTACAGTAAATATACCTGATAAATTTTTAATTAATTGTCTGAATAAAAAAAAAAAAAAAAGAATGATATGCTTCAATAAGAATGCTGTACTTATACTCGAATCAAGTAAAAAATAAAAATTGCAATTTAGTTATATATATATATATATTTTTTTTTCAAGTAATCGAGGTTCTTGAAATATTATGCAAAAATAGCATGATATTATGTTTGAATATTCATAAAAGTTCATTTCTCATTTCGGAATCGAATAATTTTAATTAAAATGTTATTAAAAACAAACGTATATTTTAAACTTGTATTAATTAATTTATTACATATATAATCAAGATTGTTGTATAATAAACTGTAGATTAAAAAACTTTTCTTAATGTAGTGAAAAAAATAATAAGGATAAAAGCCAATTTTTAATGAAATTTTTCGTAAGTGAATAAAATTCGTAGGATTGTCCAAAAATTATAAAACAAGTATTATTTTTATTTTTTGCTAGAAAAACAAAATAAAATTTAAATACAAAATACAAAAAAAAAAAAAAAAAACAATCTTGTTGGATCTTTTGTAATTTAATCAAATAATAAATTGTGATATAAACTGTTTTTTTTTTTTTTTTTTTTTTTTTAATTTTCAAAAATGAACTTAAAAAGAAAAAAAAAATCTTGAATTATGTGAAGATTATAAAACTGGTTCTTTTTTTCAACAAAGTAAAAACTAGTCTTAAATTACTTTTCATGAAAGATGCGTATATAATAAGCTATATAAAAGTTTTTGTAATTAAAAATTTATTGCTTTCTGAATGCTGCGATGTTTAAGATATGACAAAGGAAAACAAATGTTACTGATGATGTATATGTAAAAAATTTATTTACTGATAATATTCTGTTTTAAATTAGCCATACATAATATATAACGGTAAAACTGATCTTTGAAGCAAAATTTTAATCAAAATTTTACTTATTAATTTTTCTTTACGCTAAAAAATTAAAAGTTATAAATCAAGTAAATAAATTTACATATAATAATCAATCTAAAAAAAATTCCCTTTTCTCTGTGTATGTTTTTCCCCTAAAAATTTTATTATTAAAAATACAATTAGAAATTGCAATATCAATCTAGCTGTTATCGTTGTGAAAATAACCAACGCAAGTTTAAATTCACACATTTTACTAATTTCCGCTAAAACATATTACGAAACAATAGAAATTAAATTTGCCTTACATATTTTAAAACGACATTATTGGTGTTTGAAATAACATTTTAATCAAGATTTTTTAAATTAATTTTCCCTACGCACAGAAAACTAAAATCTATAAAAACAAGTAAATAAAGTTAAATTTAACAACGAATACGCTATGTATTGTATGAATATATATATATATATATATATATATATATATTATTTTTACTATAGAATTAAAAATTGTATAATTAAAATAGAATTATAATCAGTAATTTGAAGTTAGTTTAGAAAAATAATCCACACAGTAAAAAAAAAAAAAAAAATGCTACGATTAAAAGTCATGTGGACCATAAATGATGTATTTCTCCGTAATTTTACGTTGTGGAAAACAAAAAACTTTGAACTAAATTAGGGAAACAATAGCTCTTTTAACACATCGTTTAATAAATCTCGGGACTAATCCCCAGATAACGTCGCAAATGAAATATTTCTGTGTGGGTAAAGTAAACCTAACTTTCAAAAGATACACGTTAAGGTTTCATGATATTTCGATCGTTTGTTGCAGAGATTTCAAATTTTTAGTGACCCTACTTTTGATGTTTTCAAAATGAGGGACAAAGCTGAATTTCGTTTGTTGTTAAAACATTGTTTTTTGATGGACAAAAATACTGTTGAAACTGTTAAGCCATTGCTACATTTCAAGAATATTTTTGCCGATCACAAAGCAATGGTTAATCAATTCATGAAATTCAGCTCTGTCCCTCATTTTGAAAACATCAAAAGTAGCGTCACTAAAACTTTGATATCTCGGTAACAAACGATCGCAATAGGTTTACTTTATCCACACAGAAATATTTCATTTGCGATGCTATCTTGGAATTAGTCCCGGGACTTATTAATCAATGTGTTATATCAATCGTTATTTCTGTGAATGAAACTACAATGAAACTACAATTATATTTTCAATTTGAAATACGAAGTAATTTTTATATGACGTCACTGAAAAGCGAACACTTTACATTTGAAGGGATTTGATCGTAAAAATTATGTAGATTAAAGGCTTTTGCCCGTAAAAAAATATCAATATTCCAAAATTTCATGACATTAATTTACAGTCTTTGACAATTCAGCTAGCAAAACGATCATTTCGCGTAAAAGTATGCGGTCATATACTGTGATTTTGCATTTTTTTTTCCTTCTTTAATAGTATAACATAAATTTACTTTAACACATTTTATAAGACGCTGCTAAATATATTACAAAACCTTTGAAATTTCGATGTATAGAGCACTGCCATATTTTATAAAACATACTTAAAAATGTTAAAAAGAAAAAGAAGAAGAAGAAAATATGTTAAAGGAATAGTATTATTTACTTACAAAAGGTTGCGTGGTAGAATTGCATTGTTTTTCAGCGTCGTCTGGGCTACCGCTGATAGTAATTTGTTCGATATCTCCCTAAAGTTGAAAGTAATTGCATAATTAATATCACAATAATTATTTGCATACTAACAATACAGCAACAAAGTAAATTTTATTATTATTATTATTTTAATTTATTTCAAAACATATGAAAAAATGATGGTTCGATTTATATATTTATTTTATTTTAGAAATTTTGAAAATTAAAGTATATTGTGTCATTATTGTTTTTTTTTAAATGATAAATAAGTAGAGTAAATTAGGTGACAATATTTATCGCAGGAATACGTGGATACCTAATTCAATACTGTTTAAATACATAAAACATTTTAACAAGTTATAGTGAATGGGAAAGTTTTTTTTTTTTTTTTTTTTTTTTTTTTAACTCGTTCTTCATACAAATGAAGAACTTAGTCTGTTTGAGATATAGAATATATGTTTCCCTGAACTAAAAATTAGAATAATCAAAGGGAAGAAAATACTTCTGCAAATCTGTAGGCAATGTTGATATTATTTTACGAGTATAAATTTTATATGTTAATGTAACTTTTCTCAATAACAGAGTAAATACAACTCTACTTAAAATTTTAAATTTCACTTATTATTATTATTTTACATATTTTTGTAATAAAGGGGTAAATTTATTTACATTTAAACTTTAAATAATGCATGTTTATAAATTTTAATATATTTTCTGTTACGGTAAAATTCTATACGCATTTCTTAAAAGATTAATGTATATATATATAAATAATTAAAAAAAAATATTCCATATTTTACAAGCATTTTAAAGTATTGGTATCTTCTGAGTTTTAAGACATTATTAGTAGGCAAAAATAAATAAATAAATTAAGTAAGTAAATATAAATACATAAATAATTAAATAAAAATAAATAAATAAATAAAAAGTATTCAATAATGTCATATGTATGCATAAATCTAATCTGAGTATTTTGTGTAATCTAAATTTTTCAGCTAAATCAGTAAACAAGTGCTAATTTTATGGTTAAATTTAATGTTTAAAAATGCATATATATTACATTAAACACTGACACAAGTATACATTTACAATCTCAAGGTTCTCTTGTCATCACTTTCTTTACGATGCTTAAACAATAAAAGCGTTCTTGTCATTTGTAAGATGATTTTCCGCTTGTCAAAAAGTTAATTAATAACGGTGGAGATTTACATTCGGTGCATTTGAACACCTGTTATGTAGATTAAACTAGTCTCTTAGGATAAATGAACAAAATCTACAGCTTTATATTTCTCACTTTTGTTTGTCACGCCTCTTTGTAGGTGGAGTGTCACATATAGACCTTGATAAGAATAACAAAAAATATTTTCTTTTTTTTCAGAAGCAACATTTGATTAATTCAATTCCATTTTAAATAAGGTTATTTCTTGAAAGACACCCATGATGACACAAATTTTAAATTAAGAAGGAATATATTAATGATATATATATATATATAATTAATAAACATTTGCTTTTGAAAATTTGAGTTGAAAGATAAAAAAAAAAATACGGTCAATTTTTTATCAAAAATCATTTTTGCGTAACATTAAATTTTGTACTAATTTTAATTAGTTTGTAAAAGATTGGTATTGGCTCAAATTCTTCAACATTATAACGGTCATGAAATTGTTTTTGTAATTGCTATACTAAACATATTTTTGAAATATGCATAATTTAATTACAGATTTTAAACTTGTTTCTTTAGGTATGAAGGTCATATATAACTGTCCTGAGGTTTACCTTTATATGCATAATGTAAAGCCTTATATGCATAATGTATATAGTACATTATAAAGAATTTAACAGTGAAAACAATTTTACCCTCAGACATTTAAAGGATTAAATATTGGCAATAGGAAAATAAATGACGGATTTGCGTGATAGAAGACACAGAATATTCCGTGTATTTAACTTACAGAATTAAAGTTTTAACTATTTTTTTATACAAATCTTACATTAAAAAAAGTATAGCTATAAATAAGTACCCAATAAACTAAGCAGTTACTGCAAAAAAAAAAAAAAAAAAAAAAAAAATCAGAGACATTTTCGAGATATGACAATCAAAATGTTCTTTGCAGGAAAACGTGGTATGGGTAGATCGTGTTTCAGTGATCACACACAAATTACAAGTAAAATCAGTTTTAAATAATAAAAATAAAAATAATTAACGTTTAATTTGAATTATTACTCAAATTCTAAGTAAATAAAAGTATCCAAATAAATAAAATGTACCTAAAATATTAATATAAATAAATAAATATATTTAAATTTTAATTCGTGATTCAACAACTATTTTTATTTTCTCCTATATTCAAAAGAAGAATGTAATGAATTCGTAAACGCTTTCGACGTCGGGTTTTCGGTGGACGTTTTGAGAGGGTTAGAACACGATTTGATCATTTTCAGAAAATGCCTGTTTGTCTGTGTGTGTGTGTGTTGGGGACAAAATCTCGCGGGGCAAAATCTCGCGAGGACAAAATATCGCCTGCGTAAATGAATACATAACAAAAATGAGTTGGTAATTATTAGCAATGTTGTATAAAATTTCATGACAACACATACCTTAGTCAGAGCACTGACATTCTAACAAACCTACAACACAAATTTTATAAATTTTACTTAAAATAGTTTAAAGACTATATTTATTAACTTTTGGCAAGATTAGTCATAATGAATTAAATCGTGCTTATCAATTTTAAAAACTTTTATTTAAGTTTGTGAATAGTGTTCAGCTTTAATGTCAGCAGTGATGTACACGATTTTTAAAATGTATTTTGAATAGTGAAAAGCAAAAGATAAAAAAAACTTAAAAATAGAAATACATAAAATAATGAAATTCAACTCTATGATTTAATTAATTAATTAATTAATTATTTTAATTAATTGATTAATAATTATAAGGCTATGTGGCTCCCGCCAGAGATCACGCGTGACACAAAATAAAATTTTCAAATAGATCATACTATGTTTTTTGACGCGATATTTTGTCCAACGATATTTTGTCCAGCGATATTATGTCCCGCGATATTACGTCTGGATCCCGTGTGTGTGTGTGACAAATTTTGTGACAGCAGTATCTCAGGAACAACTACTCAGAATTTCGTAAAATTTAATATGTAGTTGCAACTTGACATAAATTAGTACCTATCAAATTTAGTGAAAATCGTTCAACAGGTGGCGTTGCCATCCTGATTTTGTTAATTTTTAACACGACAGTATGGATAAAATTTCGTATAAATGTACATAGAGAGAATTATTTTTTTAATAATTATTATGAAATTAACACTAATTATTTAAAATAGGGAAAATCAACAGGTGAAAATATAATGTATATATATATATATATGTAGAATATGGTTATATTTCAAAAGAGCTCGTCAATACCTTTAAAACGAATGATCAGTAACATCAATACCTTTGAACCACTAATCTACGATAATTAAAAATAAAGTTATCAATAAAAAAAAAAAAAAAAAAAAAAAAAATCTCATTTTTTAAAGGTGTCATCGATACATATAAAAGAGTACTTCCACTCACTCACTCACTCACTCATTCACTCACTGACTCATCAACGCACAGCAAAATCTACTGCAGCCACTGACTCGAAACTGGGTCAGATTATAGAACATACAGTGTAAGCTCCCTCTAAGAAGTGATTTTGCGAAATTCGCCCCCCAAGGGGGTGTAGGGGGCAAAATGTGATTTCACATAAACCTTCATATCTCAAAGAAAAAAACAGATATCCGTAAAATTTTTGCTTTAAAATATAGCTAATTTAATTATCTAAAAACCAATTTCTGGAATTTTAGAAGTTCGGTCCCCAAGGGGGAAAAGGGGGCAAAACGTAGTTTCACATGCTCTCATATATCTCAAACAAAAAAACAGATATATGTGAAATTTTTGTTCTAATATATAGCTAATACAAATACCTAAAAACTAATTTCTGGAATTTTCGAAATTCAGCCCCCAAGAGGGGAGGAGAGGGGGCAAAACGTGATTTGAAATAATCCTTTATATTGCAAACAGAAAAAAATATATATATATATGTTTAAGATATTTTTGCTCTAAAATATAGCTCCCATAAATACATAAAAACCAATTTCTTTAATTTTAGAAATTCGTCCCAGGTGGGGCGGGAAAGAGGGGGGGCTAAGGGTTAAAAAATAAAAATAGAGTTAGACCGTTCAAAATTGGTACATAAAGGTTTTTGATACCTACAAATCGATTGCATATGTTTTTGAATTTGTAAAGTTATTAGGAGGGGCGGGAGGAGGGGACGGAGGGGCAAAAAATAAAAATAGAGTTAGGTCGTTCAAAATTGGTACATACAGGTTTTTGATACTTACAAATCGTTTGCGGATATTTTCGAATTTTAAAGTTATTAAATTGGTACATGGAGGTTTTTGATACCTACAAATCTATTGCGTATATTTTCGAATTTGTAAAATTATTATGATAGACGGGAAGGGGAGGTGACAGGGCAAAAATATATAAATAAGAGTTAGAGCGCTGAAAATTAGTTTTGTTGGGTTTTGAGGCCCGATAAATCGATTACTGATATTTTCGAAAGCACAGAATTTTTATGAAGGGCGGGAAGGGATCGGGCGCAAGGATTAAAATAAAGAAATTCAGATAAAATTTTGGAAATTAGTATTATTAGGTTTAACATTCGACAGAACGACTGCGAGTATTTTTTAAAGTCTAAATAATTAGGAGGGGCAGGAACGGTAGGTGAAGGAGCATGCGAGCCTTGCGCACCTGTATGCGCTGCCGCAGGCAGTGGTGCCCCGAACCGATTATTCCACTGATGGTTTTTTTTTTTTTTTATTATTATTTATTTATTTATGTTTTTCCCTTACGATAATATAGTGATTCATTAAGAGTGTTGAACATAAATACGCGCGCGCAGCGCACAATTGCCTGCGCTGCCAAGGGCAGTGGGGACCCGTTGCGACATTTTCCCCAATCACATATTTTTTTTTCTCTTTTTTTTATTTTATTTTTTTCGCATGATAAAAGTTGCTGCAATTTTGAGAATTCATTAACTATAGTGATTCAGTTAAAAATAGTGACCAGCGAAGCGGGCGTAGCCTGCTAGTATTAAGAATAAAATTGGCTTCCTTTGGATATTTAGTGTTATACTATTCATCTGGAATGGAAATCGTCTGCTATCATCATGGAAGATAATTTTACTAAATAATAATTTTAATAAATTGTATTTACTGAGTGAATTTGTAAAGGAAGTATAGAAGAAAGCCATGTGGTGGCCACAACATACTAGTTTTATTTCTTCTTTTGCCTGCACGTTCTTCGCACTTTTCTCTCGACACTCATTCGTTTCAATCTTATACTTTGTTACTGCTCGTAATTTTTTTATTAATAATTGCATTCGATATTTTTTACAAGACCTTTCCGTTACTTTGTTACTGTGTTTTCAATTGCTTTATTGATTACATTTTTAAAATTTTCTTTAGCATTCTTCAATGTCTTAATATATCTATAATATACTTTTGTTTGTCATTTGGCTCTTTCTTACTTAACAAGATTTTTTTTCTGACGTCCTGTTCTGTGATCGTTAAATTGTATCCTGTTACCACACATAAACCTATCGACAAATCCTTGTCTAGTTTATGCTCTATATGAAAATAATCCGTTAATTTCAAGCCGTCTATTTGTATTTCATGCTATAAACCTTCTTGGCACACTTTCCGCCAATTACAGTTAATATATACATGATTTCTTGGCCCAATTCAAGTGTCATATTTCGTTGTAATACTCTTCATATTATATTCATCTGACATTGCTTGCATTATCTATGATTATTTTCGTGTGTTTTTCTTTTATACTAAATACACATATTTTTAATCTTGTCTTGGCGTTGTCTTCAATTTTGGATAAATTCACAGCATTTCTTCGCTGTGCACCACTCTCATTTGTTTTTGTAATCGGATTACTATGATATGCTTGATCGTTTGTTTGGCTCTTATTTATACATTTAGCTGCAATATGGCCAGTCAATAAAAAAAAAAAAAAAGAAAGAAAGAAAGAAAGAAAAGAAAAAACAGATAACTTTTGAATCGTAGTTCTTTCATCTGGCCTTATCTCATTCTGACGCATATTTTGCCTCCACTTGTTGTCTGTTTCTTTCCTTTTTGCACAGTTTTGCAACTTGGTAGTTTTACATACTCTAAGACCCATATTAACATCACCTAGTTTTTGTACCAGTATATTTATTTTTTAATCTTAGCTTTTTAAAAAACAAAAGATCCCGCAATAAGTTGCTCTCCTGTTCCTGTCAGTATTTTTCGCTTAGTCTAATCTGTAACTAATACTTTGTTAATCTTTCCGAACTTGTTAGATTCATTCCTCTCAAACATTCGATAAATTATGTTTTGATTTGATTACTAAAATCGCACCAATTGTCTGTTGGTTCTCCTTAAGTGCCCTGAAATTATGGCTATATTCCTCCGATGAACCTTTTCAATAGCAAATACTTTTTAAACTCATAATCCTTTATTTCTGGTTCTTTTTCCATTATAATTATATTAACTTTTTCTAATGGTAATAAGTTTAATAAACATGCTACCTTTCCTTCCATATATATTTTCAGTTGAAATCCTTGCCTTATATACAAGGTTAAAAATATACAGATATCATCACCATCGCTAACATTATGATTGAGTAATTTTAGTAGATCAAAAGTATTATAAATTATTAATTTCTTGAATTTACTAAGCTCTATTGTTGATGATTTATTTATGTTATCCTACATAAACATATTTCAAACTCAATTTCAAGTTACCCGTACACATACTATTTATTCGATCTCATTAAAAGTTTTCAAGTAACATTGCCGTATGACAAAAATTTTGTAGACTGAGTTTGGACTTTCTTGTAAATATTTATTTGTGAGTTTAAAAAATTAAAAGTTTCTCAGGAGAGCTAAAAATGTGTAAATATAGAAAAATCTCAGTTTTAAAAATTTCACTCAAAAACGATTATTTTTTACCATATAAGGTTTATACAGAATTGAAAAAGTCTTACTTTAAGCACCTGATCGTGTAAATACATAACTATTATAATTATAAAATATAAGGAATTTTTAATTAAAAAAATAAATAACTTTTAAACTATGATTTTTTTTCATTACTTTTTTTTTCTTTTTATCTTTATCTTATATTTTTTTTTAACTTTGTTAAAAATAATTTAAATATTTATAAATACTATTGCACAGTTATAAATAAAATATAAATGCACAATATATTTTCAACAACAACAACAAAGAAAAGTAAAAAATAAAAAAGATAAAATATTTTAATAACAAATATATAAATGTAAGTCTGATATTCATTTAAAATTCTTCAGTTAAGAAAGCATTTTCAACTAGCAATAGTCACACCTTGGTAGAACCTCATTGGCTATGACACTGCCTCTGCCAAAGCTAAGTTAAGAAAGCATTACTTTTACTACACCTCTGTTCATGTATTACACTCTCATATTTTAAAAAGAATATTCTTATAAGATTTTTTTACAATGCTTTTAAAGCCGATTTGTCGACTAATGACTTGGTAATAGCAGTGAAATATTTTTTATCGTCATATAATAAATGGTTTTGTTTTAAAAAATGAGCACTAAAGTATTTTAAAAGATTCATCATTTTTCATATTTATTTATGACAAGCAAGTTAAGAATATCTTAGTTTTTTAAATGTTTTATAACGTAATAATTTTAGAAGAATTTCTGTAACACACCAATTCTTTTATTATATGCATTCTTTTACTTTGATGTTTGTATATTCTTATTAACATACATAATTTGTACATATATAATACATACTAAATTTTAATTAATTAATTATTATTATTATCCCCCCTCCCCCCCCCTCCCAAAAAAAACCTTATTTGTAAATTTTGCATTATGTATTGTTTTTCCTTATCAACCTTCACAATGAACGTATTGTTATCTTTTTATCTAATAAAACATATACAAGTTTAACTAAAACTTGGAGCAACTGCCATTTGTTTTACTCATGCTCAGTTTTCATTGCAAAAATGAAAATATTTTTATTTTTTAAGAAATTACTTCTTTAATTTTGATAAGAAAATTTTGTATGTAATATTTATAACATATAATACCTATAAATGTATTAACATATAACACGTATATACATGTATTAATGCATTAATGTAATATATGTGTATACATGTATTAAAGTTTAATATGTATAAATAACAAACTAAACAGTTTAAAGACAATCTTTCAAACTATGCATTTTTAATTTCCTAAATTAAATAAAAACAATTTTTGTTTTATTTTTTTTATTTACTTATTTTTAGTGTAGTGATGTTGCTCGCAAATTTTGAAAATCGTTATCTACTTAATTATGTAGGTATAACAAATAGTAAAAAAATATTTATTATTGTCATGAAAATATTTTTTTTTTTTTTTTTAACTAATGTAGTATTCCTGTTCTATCTTTTAACAATATAGAATAAGATAATATAAATTTTGATACAGTACAATAAGAAGTTTCAAATGATTAATATATCCTGAAAGTTTATAAAAAAAAAAAAAAATCGCCGTGGCAAAAAAATTAAAGAACAATGCACATACTTTTTTAATTAAACACACAAGACAGTTCTACAAAATCAATAATGTGCATGAATATTGCTGTACAAAAGTGACATTTTTATTATTAGATTTTTCACTTATTACAGTAGAGCCCCGGTTATATGAGTTTCGAATTAATCGAGATAGTCCCGAAGAGGTCGCGCCCTGGAGAAGGCATGGCGTTTGACAAATGACGTGGATAAGTTGAACAACTTTTACTATAATAGAGTACTGTATTTTATAATTTATGTGTGTATGCATTGTATTGCATTTTCAACTGACTACATTTAAATAGGCAATATATGGATTATTTTACTTCATTGACTACGTTTTCATTCATTTTAAACTTTACGATATGATTCCCCCACGATTTGCAACATAGTCCGTGTTATCCGAGTTTTCGATTATCCTAGGTACCTGGGGTACACATTATCTCGGATAAGCGAGTCTCTACTGTAATTCCAATTGAGAAATGCGATTGTTGCTATGCATTTCACTATATATATATATATATATATATATATATATATATATATATATAATAGGATAAAAAAGTGGTAAGAATTAAATTAGTATTTTAGTTCCCCATCATACTATAGGTATGGGGAACTTAGGTAATCGTGAAAATTTTCGACCTCGGTTTTTTGACTTTTCTACACGTTTTCAGGTGTGAGGAATACGAAAATGACAAAATTTCTATGGTGTCTGTCTGTAGGGTGTCTGTTAGTGTGTCAGTGTGTCAGTCCGTTAGTGTGTTAGTCCGTTAGTTTGTTAGTCTCTTAACACGATATCTCATGAACAAATGATCGCAGAGAGGTCAGATCAGTTTTAAAATATTACTTTCGACACTGGCAAGCACCCTATTCATTTGCAACATTCGAATTTAAAAACTTCGTAAGTTATTAGAAATTTACGATTTTCTTAACATGGGAGAATAGGACAAAAATTCACTTAAACTTGCATTTAATGGAAACTTTTTACTGTAAAAATGTCAGACCAGTTTTAAAATATCAGGTTTGATGCCGGAATGAACATCAGTAACTATAAATATGCTACTTTGGAAATTTCGCAAGTTATTGGAAATTTACGAATTTTTTAACATGGCAGTATAGAGCAAAATTTCACATAAAAGTCAATTTTGAGCGATATTTTCATCGTAAAGATGTCAGACTACTTTTGAAATATTATTTAGGACACTGGCATGATTATTAATGACTATGAATTTTCCAATATAAAGATTTCGTAAGTTATTGGAAATTTACGAATTTCTTAACATGGCTGAAGAGAGCAAAATTTCACATAAACGTCAATCTTGAGGGATATTTTCATCGTAAAGATGTCAAACCACTTTCGAAATATTATTTAGGATACTGGCATGAATATCATAGACTACGATTTTTCCAATTTAAAAGTTTGGTAAGTTATTTGGAATTTACGATTAACTTAACATGTCAGAATAAGGCAAAATGGAGCATAAATTTCCATTTTGAGGATCGTAAATACATTAGACAACTTCAAAATTACATTTATGATATTTGTTTGAACACGATTGAATACAAATATTCTAATAGGAAAATTTCGTAAATCATTCGTAATTTACGATTTTATCAACATAGCGAAATCGTAAATTTTTCATATAAATAGGAATTTTGAGGATTATTGCATTGTAAATAGTAGGATGAAAACTAAACAACGGAATTGACCCTGATAAAATAAATTAATAGATTAGAATAAGATATATATATCGAAGTGAACGGTGGATAGCCTATTAGGCGGGGATTTCATTCTGTCATAATATCAAGCTTTGGTCAAATTCATTTCTTTTAACATGATTATAATATGTCTCGCACTAGAAATTTCTGAGAACATAAATATGATGGGGAACTGAGCAGAGTCCACCTATGCCAACTAGTTTATATTTGAAATTAATATTGCAAAATGAATTAAAGGAAATCTCATATTAGGCAGTAAGTTACTTTAAAAATATAGAAAATGAAAAACGAAAATTCGTAATCGCGATCAATTGAAAATGAATAAATAAATTAATAATTTAAATTGAATGTGCATTTTGATGCCTGAATGTGCATTTTGATGCCTTCCCATAAATAAGTTAAATGATGTTTAGAGATGAAGTTTAACGTTTATGACTGTAATTGCGCAATAATTGATGAAAATTAGGGTTTTATTACTTATGTCAGATGAAATTGCTAAAATTTTTGTTGTTTGTGACTTGGCGATTTGGAACGCTACTTCGTCTAGCTAGCGCGAAATCGTTAGACAATAGGACAGAAAGAAACATTGCGTCATTAAATAATGCAACGAATAAAGAAATAGGGAGGAGATTGAAATTACGCCAGAAATCAGCAAAATTATGACTACAAAAGATGAAACACGCCAAAATTAAACGATCTTCCATAGTTATCCTCAGCCAGTAATAATCTAAATAATCTGGTGTGTCACTCACACGACTTTCTCTTACCCTGAAATTTAATACTATAAATACAGGTTGCAGAATTAGAGGTAAGATAACGAGAACTGTCATGTAAACATATGCTAAACAATTCAAATTAGGCTTAAGAAGAGTTTTATAAGATAATTAGTTCTGTGTGAGGGGGGCTACCGCCCCCCTCAACCCCCCGTTCCATTCATGCACCTACATTTATATAGAATTTAATTAGGTTATTAAAAAATAATTCTGTTTTTAAAAAATAATTTAATAAAATTATTATTTAAAAAAAAAAATATCTTTTATGATAATACAGACGATTTCTTTGTTAGAGAAGTAGTGTAAAAAAAAAAAAAAAAAAAAAAAAAAAAAAATCTAAGTTTTTTTTCGTTAAAAGTAAAAAAAAAATCTATAACTTTGTTTTAAATTATCACAGATTTATAGTTCAACCATTCGTTTTAAAGGTATTGGCGAGCTCTTTTGAATGATACCCATCATGAAAATTTACTTCACCCCCAGGGGGGTAGGCGAGGCTCCTACATACACAATTTTTTTTTCCAGTTAACTATCTCTATTAAAATATGTATATATTCGTTTCATTTGGTTTAGTGCAGTCTATAGACGTTAAACTCTATTTACCTGCAATTTCCCCCATAGACGTAGTGTATTAGAATTATCTTGATTGTCCCTGTACACGAACCATTTGTTTGATCTTAACGGAAAGCTTACTGTAGCATCCCTATATGATACACATTTAGAATACCAAGTTTGAACTTTCGGCCATAATTTGTTTTTGAGATATGCTGATAAAAGACACACACACAGACACACAGACATACACACAGACCATTTGCTAAACACATGATTTTCGTATTCAGGGGACCTCAAAACATGTAAATATAACAAAATCTCGCGTTCGAAAATTTCACCCAAAAACAATACTTTCTCTACCTTATGGGTAAGAGAAAGTAAAAAACAATACTTTCTCTACCTTATGGGTAAGAGAAAGTAAAAAGCTACAGCATCGGATCCGAAAGTTAACGTGCGAGGTTGTCTGCAAGTCCGCTATCCGCGGTCGGAGCCGCAGATGATACTTCCATTGCCTTCTCGGAAACCAAGCCTTGATATGAATTAAATAAAGAGATTTTCCGGAAAGCAAGCCTGTTTCCTTGCGCTAGTTCACGATTCCCAGTCAGAAATATGCTACATATAGGAAGAAGAATTGTTTAATACAGGCCTCGCAGCGTTCCTAAAATTTTGCGCTCATTTTACAATATTTCTCACACTATTTTAAACCAATACTTTTTTATATAATGTTTACACATGTTTTAGTATTAAATCTTGCAAGAAAAATTTCTCATTGACGATAGTGGTTTACGATATAGTAAAACGCAGGTAAAATTTTAGGAACACTGCGAGACCTCTGTTTAATCTAACAGATTAAAACAAACAAATAAATAAATAAATAAATGCTTATATTGAAATTTCATTAAACCTTATTGAATTTCATTAATAAAAAAAAATAATAATAATAATATTTTCCTAAATATTAACCAAATGAATTTCGTGTTTAGCCATCGACGAAATTAACAAAATTACTTAAAGAAAAGAAATACTGAAAACTGCTTAATAAATAATTCAGATTGCTTAACAAATTTCCGCTAAAAATAATTAAGTATGTGAAAAGGCGTATTTTTACATTTTTCTTACGTTCACATATTTTTGATTATATAAATTTTACGGCGAATACGATTAACAAACTTGTACAAAATACCTAATAAATATTCTTTTTCAACCACATAAATAAGGCATAGTTTAATGTTAATAAACTTTCTTTAAGCACGCAAAAGTATCAAAGAGAATTATTTCGTTAGTATTTCGATAAATATAAATAATTCTTTGGAAAATAATTAAATGTAATTTCATTAACAGAGCTTAATAATTAATTAATACTAATTTTGAGAATGTAATATTCTACTCAAACTAATCTTTGTTCGAATCTCTAAACAAGTTGAGATCCGATAATTATGTTATATTATGCTTAAATATAAGAAAAAGGGATGTTTTCGTTCATTTAGGATTTAGAAAAATTATTTTTCGATATAGAATATGTATGAGCAATTGCATGGACTTCTATGAATATTTAAAATCGTAAAAATACAGAAATTGCAGTTGTGAAATATGCCGAAATGTAAGGAAGATAAATAAGTATTTTTAAAGAATAAATAAAAGGTTGTAATTCTAGTTAGATAACAGAAATTTTGTTTGAAGTTCAATATTAAGGCTAGTAGGGGAAAGATAAAACATATGGAAAAATGTGAACTCTTACACATTTCGTATTCGGTGAACGATATAACGCCACGTAGCCAAATAAGTAAAGACAAGATACAGGTACACCCCCCCCCCCCAAAAAAAAAAAAAAAAAAAAAAAAAAATCGAACGTAAAAGCTTATAAACCGAAATAATTTTGAAACCTGAAAACTATTAAAATAATGTCTTTTACTAGCCTATTTATGTTATTATCACAAAGTCTGGCTCATTTTCTGCTAAATTAAATGTTCATCGACGGACTGTATATTTTCATTTTTATTTTATTAAACTCAAGTCAAAAGTGGAATGATGTTCAGTTATCCCCTCTTTACATATGCAAGTCCATAGAAAAACTATAGGCAGTATTACACACAACGATCTCTTAGACAACTTTCATTTGAGCCAATTTTTACTCCAATTTTTGAAAGCCGAAATTCGAAAGAGGGTTACAATAGTTGAGTCAAAAATTGTTCGAAAAACAGGTTTGCAGGGTGCACAGTACATGGCATGCGAAGTTACTTATCGCTGTTTTAACGGGGACGACGGAGCGAGAACGAGGAGAACAACGGTGAATGAATTTCCCCCCGGAGCTGTCTTTTTTAGAACCGTAAAGTCCAGTTTCCACTACGGCTCTTTCGACGGCTTGTATTCAGAATCCTTTGATGTGGTCAGCCGGGCTCAAAACCCTCGAACGGCGTTGGAAGTCCTGGTTCTAACCCCCAGCTGAGATAATTGAGGGGCCAGAGGCAGATATCTTTGTCAATTTTGCATGCTTTCCTTTGAAGTAACCACCACTACCATCATCAATTTTTTATTCTCTACTACTTGATAAATGCCGCTTATTCTGCCTAATGACCATTTACATTGACGCAAGGTATTCTCCTTAGTGGACTTGTGACTTTTGAGCCAAATTATAATTTAAATATTCAACGTTCACAGTTAATGGAACCAGCGGTCTAGAATTTAACATTCCAAAGCTTTACAGAGTAAGCGTACTCATTACAATGGAGCAATGGGTAGCGTACTATGTCATGGTTACGTCATAGATCGATGACAAAGCCATCTCGTGTTGGAGGTGACTGAACTACTCAGGCTGAAACTGCGCATGCTCGAATAGAATTTGTTTACTCGCGTGATGCTCCATATTTAAAATTTAAATGGAACTGTGTTTGAACGAATGCACATCTAAACGAAAAAATTCATGTATTTTTAGAATATTCATATTTCGCATGTTTTCCCGTATTTTAAGATAAGTAATATATTTTAAATCAATTCTTAAAAATTATTTTTTTAATACTTCTTACAATTTATAAAATTATTGAAATCTTAATCTCTTGAATTTTCATTCATTACGGATCAAGAGATAATCTATCGAATTTTGAATTCGGTTGTTTTATTTGTTATGAGGTTAGAAGAAGTTAGTTTTGATTATATTTGTTCATTCCTAAATGTTATTTTATCATTCCTAAATGTTATTTTAGTTATAGATTTGGTTATAAAGCGATTACAAATATATTTTGTTTAGAAGATAAAATTTTTGCGAATGATTTCGTCTGCGTCTGATTGATTTTATGGAACATGACATATTACTTTTTTTAGTAAAAAAGATAATGATAAAGTCATCTTTTATAAGCGATTTCTTTTCTAAAATTTAAATTTTTTTTACCAAAATTTTAATTTTGAAAATTGCGCACGCTAACATTTCTTCTTCAATTACTAATACATTTTTACTAATACAATTCAACATTAGAAGATCGATTTAAAAAATTATATTTTACACTAATTAATTCTAGCTCTAAGTGAACACTATAGATGCGATTATTTACTTGAATTTATTAGCGTGCATATGACTTTAAATACAAAATATGTTAGATGTTAACTAATAATAATGTGATTGTTTATTAGTTAACATCTAACATATTTTGTATTTAAAGTCAAATGTACGCTAATAACTTCAAGTAAATAATCACATCTATAATGTTCATTTAGGGCTAGAATTAATTCTTGTTTATATTAAAACCATAAGAGATAACATTTTTAAAGAAAGCACAATAGGGGCGGATTTTTCACAGCTTTCATTTGGGTACCGCAGCCACTGCACGAGGAGAAGCGCTAACGTCGAGTTTACTTTGCGACATTTGTTAACATTATGTGAACGAGCTTAATCTGTAAAGCTTTGTTAACATTCTTTCTACTTGTATAATCAAGGTTAATAACTCTTCTTAAGTTAATTTTATATTTCCTGCAAACTTTCTCAAATAATGTTTAAAGTGTTTAACTACTGCCTCCTACGACTCTTCAAAATTTTGAGTTCGGGGAGTGTAGAAGTACTGCCCAATCAATGGTTTTTGAGCTAGCTCACATATCCCGAGGTAAGATCATCTGGCTCATATATTATCATATGTATATTTTTAAAACATGAATTTTCTTCTACTTTTGCTTTTTCTTCTTTTTGGCATTGTATGTACACAGTTTGCTGCATTTTCCTCTCTCTGATATAATTTGCTTAAGAGAAGCTATAAAAGATTCAGAAGTTATATCTTCAAACAACGAGATATATAAATTAGAGTGCTGATTCAATGGATGAGGGATTAACTTTCCGTGGTTCAAGATGAATCACGTGACATGCTCGAATAGGTTGCTGTGTTTGGCCCTTTATCGCTATTTTGGCATTTAAAATATCAGTTCGACAAATTATCATTATTATTAGGTAACATGACAGTCCTATGACCGAAATAAATTGTTTTTAAAATAATTTTACACATATTTCACATAATAAATAATAAAATACCTTTTTTTCATCGTTTCCCAACAAAGTTTAAAAGTGTTTATAAAAGAAAATTTAAACTTTTAAACAGCTAAATTTAACAACAAATAATAATTTTTCAACTATTTTTAAGCATTTTGTCGGTTAAAGTTCAACTACACGAAATAAAAGAGAAGTAAAATCAAAATCAAAATGATTTAGAACAAAAGAATATTAAACTACGCAAGTAAACAAAAACATTGGCGTTTATGACTTATGCGAAGAACAATCTCCAAACCGTTGCCATAGAGATTTACTGAAAATAAGCTGTTACCAAGGGAACCATCGAATACGCAGGTGCAAGGAGAGCATGTCACATGACTCATCTTGTACCTTCTCAAGGGTTACCATTTATCACTCTACTTCATATATCTCGTTGTCTTCAAACTAAAATATGTAATACCAGACGTATGGCTTTGATCACAAAGCAAATGAAAATAGGAACTTAAATTTTATTTTATGTCCCCTTTCTTTGATTTTTACACTTAATATAAAAAATCCTTATGATAAAATTCAACTAATATATCAGTTAAGTTATGGTTTGAGGGAAGGAGAATTTGAAAGTATATATCATATTTTACATTACTATATTCAAGTTTCCATCCTATTCATAACAGTTTTCTCTATCAATGAGAGTGAAAAATACCTACCTGAATTTTACGGCTTACTACGCCTGCTTTATCGGGAGATTCTATTTCATTTGTAAATGCTTCTCTAAGAATTAATCTCATTAATAATATCTCAATTTCCTGGATCTTTAAAGACCAAAATTATATTTTTATTTTTATTTTATTTCTGCACTTTTTTAGAAACATATAAATAAAATTAAAATCACAAAATAATTTAAAATAACTATTATTTACAGAAAAAAAAATAAATAAATAAAAATGTGTCATAAAAAGAAAAAAAAAGTTTTATCTCTAAAATATTCATTGTTTGTTCACTAGGATAGTCTATTAAGATTGCAGCAACCGAAATGTTCTCTTTGGGATACTCTGGCATGGTATAATTTAGAAACGTATGGTTTCTATTTGACAAAAAATTGGGTTTGTATTGCGTGGGACGCAATAGAGGTCCATCTGCGATTCTCATCTGATGATAATTTGATTACAATAAAGATTTAAAACTAATGTCATCGGCGAAATTGTTACATTTTTAACATAATTCGGGGTTTCTAGAATTTTATTCGAACATAACAATCAGAGCTCGAAAAAAAATATAAAATAAATAAATAAAAACTTAAAATAAAATAAAATATATAAATATATAAATAAATAAACGATTTTTTTTTTAATTTAATTCATCTAATAAATTATTTGAATGCACGAAACTTTTAAAATCAATTTCATCAGCAAAATCACTTTTCTTTTAAGACATTTCGGCATTTCTAGACGTTAATTCGAGCTTAACAACAACAACAACAAAAAAAATTGCATGTTTTCAAACAGATTTTTTTCCGCTTAAGAGATACTTTAAAGGAAAATATAGTTTCCGTGTGAAAAAATTGCGTTTGTGTTATATAGAGCCCTGAAGGCCACTTGTGAAAACTTTTCTGATAAATTATTTGAATGTACGAAACTTCTAAAATCAATGTCATCAGCGAATTGCTTTTCTTTTAAGATATTTCGAGATTTCTAGACTTGAATTTGACCATCTCATTTTATGTACGGTTTTCCACACTATGCATTAAAATTATGAAATCGAACATCTCTGTCAATATTGGTTGTACAAATATCGAACTTTTTATGTTTGTAATGTTTTTTGCATAGGCGAGATTTGCTGAAATATGAATATAGGGAATTGGGGGCTGCATACAATTTAATTTTTGCATTTTTTACTAACATTTTTTTTTTTCGTTTCAAATTTTAATGTCTTTACTCTGCATCTAATTTTAACTATTTTTGTAATTGGAAGTATACATCTAGGGCTAATTGTTGCAAAAATAAAGATCGTTCAGGTTCAACGTGAACTGTCTGTCTATCTATAGATCTATCTCTTTCTCTCTCTCTCTACATATGCATATGCATTAATATATATATATATATATATATATATATATATAGCATGGTGACGATTCGTTTCTAAGTATATTCTGTTACATATAAAAGTCTTAAAATTGTTTAATTTTTAAACAAAAAGTTTAGAATAATAAACTTAGAATTTCGAAGCAAACTTTTAGAAAAAGGCAACAGGAGAAAAAAATACTTCTCTTTTGTGTCTTTGGTGATGAATTAATTCTGTCATTTTTTATTTTTCTTCCACAAGAAAACCCATTAGGATGACAGATCGGTGGAAAATATTGTAAGACTTTCACCAATAAACGATGCTTTGAGGTGTTTTGTTTTCCTTGTTGTTTTTAGAGCTCCTCCCTCCCCCACACACAAAAATAAAATAAAATAAAGAAATCAGATTACATTCCTTTTTCCAACTTCCTCTCACTTTCACTTTAAATATGCTCTATTCTAACGTATAGAAAGGAATTCGTTTAAAAATGACTGTAAAATCATTTTGATAAAACCATTGTACATATACGTATACCCTATAATAACCATTATACACTATAGTATACACTTTCGAGATAAAATAAGAAGGTATAATTAATAAAATAAATAAAAAATAAAAATAAAAACATAGAAAAAAAAGTGCAAATATTGCATAATTGAAAGAAGGCAAACAATATTATGTGATTTTTGTCATTAATTAGTGCTATTATATAAATATTTACTACAAAAAATTATCTATCACTTAAAAAAAGAATAATATAAAATGATGAATATATTTTAGAGAAATAAAATTAAGGGTATATACTCTGTTGGAAAAATATAAATAATGTCAAAAAAAAAAAAAAAAATCCAATGTTACGAAATATGGCATGCAATGTGTTACAGTGAATAATGCAAGTGACTGTAGCATCATTGGAGGTTTTGGGAACATGCAACGCGCGTATAAATTGCAGAGCGAGTAGAAATTAAAAGAATCGGTGAGCTAAATGATTGATAGTTACAGCCACATAGATAGGTCAAATACTTCATATTAAAACTGACAAGAAGGATGTTTTAGATTCGTAGCCGATGACATTCATATTAGTTCTCTAACTTTGAGAAGTGGTGCATTGCGGAAGTCAGAAAAGCTAGAGGATTTAACAGATAGTTTCGCCAAACATTTAGATGTGTAGTGATACTTTAATTGCCTGCTTTTAAAACCGGTACCCTACAGAAGACACAATACAGGTTGATTCAAAATTAGTGTAACCAATTTCACAGCATCAGAAATTTTTATTGAATTAAGTTATTTACATGAAATTTTCAATGCAGTTTCCTTTAGCGTAGTACATTTTACATATCTTTAGGCCAAGACAAAAGGGGTTTTTCGACCATTTTTAGGGGTATTTTTCTTAACTTCCTCTTTGATTGCTTTTTGAAGTTCTTGAAGTGTTCTTACTTTACGTCTACTTAATTGTTTTTTTAAGTATCCCCACAAACAAAAATCGCAAGGAGCACAGTCAGGTGATGATGATAGCCATTTCTCAGGAAGAATAAAATTTATTTATTTTTTTATCTTTTAGCCATTTCATAGTTGATTTTGCAGTATGACTTGGTGCAGAATCTTGGTGAAAAACAACGTTTCCTTGGTAGTAAAGACGTTTACTTTCATTGATCATGTGCTTCAAAACTTTATTCTGATAGTATTTAGCATCAATTTTAGCCTTTGGTTCTACAAAAAATGGTTTTGTTAAGCCTTAGGAGGACATTCTCATCCATACCATAACACCTGACTGCCAACTTCCTTTTTGCAAAACAGTTGCGTCTTTGCGACGCTCTTCGGACGAAATATATTGTATCTTCGTTTTGCCAGTTGTGGATGACAGATAAAACAGTGCTTCATCCGATGCTAATCCATGCTTTGTGTCTACCTTTGCGCAACATTAAATAGAGGCCAAAAAAATTTTCTTAGTTTTTCTGCAGTCTTTGCAGACATTTGATGACAGACTGTTTTTTTCTCTTTTTTAATAGCAAATTTTCTTTATCTGACGACAAATTGTCGATTGCGATACCTGTAGTTTCTTTGCTGAAGTTCATTGAGGCAGAGGATTTTCTACAGCGATAAGTCTTTTCAGCTTCTTTTTTTACTTTTGCACCAATGACTTCTTTTCGTCCACATTTTTTCCCTGGAGCTTTTGATTTCTAGCCAAATTTTATTTCTTTTCGAAGTTTAGATAGTAATTCATTAGAAAAATGCCCTTTCTGATTTTTAAATGCTTTATTTATAACAGAATTTGAGCAATCATTCTTCAAAAGCTTTAAAATTTCGTTTCAGGTTTGAGGATCTAATTTCGGAACTATTCACTCCCACTAATAAAAATAGTTAGATTGGTAATTTAAACGTCTCACTTTTAAAATAAAACTGGTGTTAAAGCGATTAAAAATTACCATAAATAGTTACATTCTTTTAAAGTTGGTCACACTAATTTTGAATTAACCTGTAAGCTGTTGCAACGACTGTAGAATTCCTGTGGCTAACAGCGGGTGAGCAGAAAGCTCTATGAGGAGAGAAGCTACAAATTCACAAACAGCAATTCTATCAACAATACGATGCCATTTTGCATAAACTTTAGGGATATATAGATATCAATGGATACGATTCCAAGGCGATAGCTCATGTCTGGGATAAAATATGTTTAATAGATTTAGGCATCTTTATTTTCTATGCATTGAGGAATATGGGGAAAAAAGTTTCAGTTAACAAATATGTCTCTAAATTTAAAAAAATGTTTAATATTTTAAGGAAAACGGTCCTATACTACGTGTGTTAATATCATGTACAAATGGGGTGATTTGGAAAAGAAAACAGTTTTTAACAGATGCTAGTACACCCCAATATAAACAATTTCTTCAAAAAATGAAAGTCTGAACGCGCTATCACGTTTTGAAATGGCCGTTCTGCAACTGTTAAAAGTTGTTGGGAGAAGTAGAACACCAAGTAAGACGGTTGTTGCCCTATTGTGGTAAATATTCTTTGTTATTATTATTCCTTAACATGTAGATTTTTCATTGTATCTGTGTGCTGCAGTTTAATTATGGTGCATCCTGTAACGAGTTTGCATTTCGAAAACGAAGATTTTTTACTGTCTTTTTTTTTCTTCTTTTCGGATGTTTGTATATTATCCCCTTTTAAAATTTGCCTCATCTTTTGTGAACTACCTTATATATATATATATATTATATACCTATATAGATAAATAGATAGATAATATGCCCTGCTATATTAAGTTCTTAGCTGATGTTATGTGTTTCTTCTAATTTTCTATTCATGTAAGTTTTCTTTTTATTCTTGTATTTAATTTTGTACATGAAAATGATACTTATTATATTTTTTTCCTTGCGCGCGGAGGGGGGGGGGGAGGGGTCTATGACTTTCTTTCTTTTTTTTTTTTTTTTTTTTTTCTTTGGCACGAAATGGGAGGATATATTTTTCCATTTCACGTTTTGTATGTTATTATTATTATTATTATTATTATTATTATTACTACTACTTGTTAACTTCCATGTATAAATAAGACTCATTAAAGAATTTTATTGAACTTACATTCTGTAAGGAACTTTTTATTTCAAATGTAATAAAAATAATTATAAGGCGAAGGGAAGTAAAATTAAAAGTTAATGGGAATTTGGAAAGCAATCGGTAAGTTTTAAGAAAAACGACTTAACGCATTTCTTATAAAACTTTAGCTTTCGCATCATTTTTAAATGTTAAAAAATACATTTTACAATTACCATTTAAATAATAATAAAAATATAACTTTTGAAAAGCTATTTAACCCCTTAACTTCCCCGGGCGTATATATTCGTCTGGCAATGTCGATGCGCTAACTACTCCGGACGTTTATATACGTCTTGCCGAAGTACAATCCTGTATGTTACGCTGCTACCAGTGAAATTAGTCTCACGGCTTTGGAATGCAATTTAATGATCATGACAGTGGTCTCGAAGGATTTACTTATTTCAGAGAAGATGGGGAGTGGGAGGAATCTGAAAGGGAATATTTCTGGAAGAGCGAACGCATAACGACAAGCGCCTGTGTGGAAAAATGGTGGCACTGGGAAGCTAATCTCGTAAATTTTCGTTGGCAGCTAAGGGGTTAATAATGAAATATGGCATTTTTTCTATGTACAAACAATTTCAGAATGCATCGCCATCCATACATTTCACATTTAAATTCGCCTCAGGAAACACAATCCTACTTTAACAACTTATCAATAAAATGTATCTCCTAGAAAGAGAAGAGGGAAAAAAAAAAAAAAACGATTGATATATTTTTAAATCAAATGTCTGAGCTACTTACGTAAACCTATAGAAAGAGTAAGCTAGTAACCTTTTAGGAATGATTGATTGAAGGAACATGTGTCTAACACTGTAGAACATTTCTTGTTTTAACTTTTGTTCTGTAGGATTTTACTATGTCATCTCTAAGATATTTGGCAGTGATTTGAAATATGCATCGACGGAGGCGTAAACTTAAGACGATTCATTCTTTCCTGTTAGATTTGTGTTGGTAGAAGATAAATGAGCTTCATTAAAATTTCTTTTCTTCTTTAACTGAAAAGCTACAGCAGGTGTGAAAAATGTTTTATCTTTTTGTCTTTAAATCACAAATGCGTGAGGTGTATATTATTTTTGTTATAAAAGTAAGTGTTATATTTGGTCATGTAGGAAGCAGTAAGAATGAATCGCAGAAAATTCACGTTTTTATCTTTAAGTTGAATATGCAAGTTTCTAAAATATTTTATCATTTGGCCTTGGAGAGCAACATTTTTTTTTTTCGTAAAATATAATAAACTAAATACATATAATTATTTTGTATTTATAAAAGAGTGTAACTACTTCGGATAGATAAGAAATATCTGCGTATAACCAAACTTTTCTTAACATTCTAATATGTTCCTTCAGGATTTAATTTTAATTAATTTTTAGACATTTACGTACAGTGCAATTTAGCAGTAAAATAAAAGAATTGATGAAAATGAAAGAAGTAATAATTTTAATTATTCTTAATATTCTTTCATTATCCAGTACTTATGAGAGATCCAGTACTAGTAGAGATGAAAGCTATTATTTCTCTTAGTACATAAAACCTATATTTTACAAATATATGCCTACATTATGATATTTATTTGTGAAATCTCCGAGAAAGTTTATAATTTGTAAAATTTTACCGAATTAGTCTGGTAAAACCTCGCCGACAGCTCCTCCACGCAGACGCCGAGGATGACTGGGTCTACGGTAAAAAAACTTAAAAAGTATAGTTTTTTAGTTACTTCAAGTATTATAATTCATTTTTGTTTTTTGTAAAAATTAGCTTCTATTTAAATATTTATTACTTTTTTTTTTTTTTTTTTTTTAAATATTTGAACTATATTCAGTTAAAACCTTTCTAATATTTATCTCGAAACATAATTCAGTTATCTTTTAATTATCTTTTAATATCTTTTATACATTAGTTTTTAGTTAAAATGATCTAATTAGAAAATAAAATATTTTTTTCACCAATGTAATTAAATAAATAAAGTCAGAACGAAAATAAATAATTAATAAAATAAAATAAGTGTATCCTGGAACATTCTTATAAAATAAATGTTTTCTGTAAGCACAAAATTTAAATACAAATTTTCTGCATTTTTTATGAACACAGTTTTAGTTTTTGCCAATGAAAATTTGTTTACAAAATATTATGCACTTTTTTTTTTTTTTTAATAAAACAAGTAAACTACGATTTAATTCAAGGAAATATATTTTCGTGAGGTTAAAAAATTTATATAATTTAAGATGATATTTAGCATGCATATAAACAAATTTTAAGAAACTTTATTTATCGTTTTAAAAAAAGAGCACACATTTTATATGAGCGACATAACTGTAAATTTAGTGGGGAAAATAATATTTTCATTACTTAGTTACCTACAGAATATTGTAAATATACAGTACTGTTGGAAATTTAAGTCACAATCTGAGTAACATTTTTACATACTCATTGATCATTTTACTATTTGTTTTAAAATTTTGTTTTACTATTTGTTACTATTGTTATTACTATTCGTTTTATTATCTTTTAAAATTTTTTTTTTTTTTTTTTTTTTTTTTTAGTTTTTAATTCATTTCTTAAACGTACTTGAATAAATACTGTACCAGGTAATTAAAGATCTATGTTGTTAAAGCGATTATCCTCTTAGTCATAGAAAACTACTTTTACGTACGAAATTGTTTGAAATCATGAGTAGATTTCAGATTAGACATTTTTGTACAGGGAAATGCATATGTATTGAAATGTGAAGTTTAATTTTTTTTATGGTCTCTCTTTTACTATAAATTAGATATAGAAAAATATTGTCCTTTGTCTAAAAAGGAAAAGGAAAAAAGAAACCCTATGTCTTTAAGTGAAATAATCTTCGAGTTCTTTAATTTTTAAAATGATGACTTACACAACTTTATCTGCAAATTTTTTTGGCAGAAAAGTCATTGTTTTATGGGATCAACTATGAGGTTCCAAGAAAAAAAAAAAAAAAAAAAAAATCATTTGTTTGTAAAAAGCAGTTAAAGCTATTCCAACGCAATAAATTTCCAGTTTCAGGAGCTTAACAAAATGAAATGTTGAATAATTAACACTATTAGGGGATGATATACTAAATGCGTAATATTTTAAAACAAATAAAAATATAAGATACAATATAAAAAATAACTCTTTAAATTTTCAAGTAACATCCGCATTTTTACTTTCTTCAATATGTAATATAGAGAAAGTATTGGATTCGCGAAAATTTTTGACCTCCGTTTTTTGACGGATCTACACGTTTTGGGATGTCCTGAACACGAATTGATAGTTTTTAAAAAACGTCTGTCTGTGTGCGTGTCTGTCTGTCTGAGTGACTGTGGTTTCGTCTTTCACCGTATCTCACGAACCAATGAATGCAATTCAACCAAACTTGGTATATAGTTGGACCCTGGCAGGGCATTGTGCTGATTACATTTGGGGATCAATCGCCAAGCAGGTGGCGCTGTGATCGCATTTTATGTAAACTTTTAACATGGCAGTATAGGACAAAATTTCGTATTTTTTACCGTATCTGACGAACCAATGAATGAAATTCAACAAACTTGGTATATAGTTGGAACCTGACGGGGCATGGTGCTGATTAGATTTGGGGATCAATCGCCTAGCAGGTGGCGCTGTGATCGCAAAATTTCGTATTTTTCACCGTGTCTCACGAACCAATGAATGAAATTGAATCAAACTTGGTATATAGTTGGACCCTGACATGGAATGGTGCTGATTAGATTTTGGGATCAATCGCCCAGCAGATGGCGCAATGATCGCATTTTATGTAAACTTTTAACATGGCAGTATAGGACAAAATTTCGTATAAATGTACATAATGAGCGTTATTTTAAACTTGTGATTGTAAAATTAATATGAATTATTGATAATAGTAGTAGTTAACTAGGAAAAAAAATTGTGCATGTAGGGGCATCGCTTCCCCCCTCCCCCTCGGGGGGGAGGGGGTAAATTTTCAAGATGGGTATCTTTCGAAAGATCTCGTCAATACCTTTAAAACGAATGGTTGAACTATAAATCTGTGATAATTTAAAACAAAGTTATCGATTTTTTTAACTTAAAAAAAAAAAAAAAAAAAAAAAATCGTGTATATATATATATATATATATATATATATATATATATATTAACGAAATTTAACCAAACTTGGTATTTAGTTGATCCCCGACATAAACTGGTGCTGATTACATTTGGGGATCAATAGCTCAACAGGTGGCGCTGTGATCGCATTTTTTCTAAATTTTTAACATGGCATTATAGGACAAAATTTCGTATAAATGTACATAATGAGAGTTATTTTTAACTTGTGATTGTAAAATTAATATGAGTTATTGATAATAGTAATAGTTAACTAGGAAAAAATTTCTGTGCTTGTGGGGGCATCGCTGCCCCCCCCCCTGGGAGGAAGTAAATTTTCAAGATGGGTATCTATCGAAAGATCTCGTCAACACCTTGAAAACGAATGGTTGAACTATAAATCTGTGATAATTTAAAACAAAGTTATCGATTTTGTTTACTTTTAACAAAAAAAAAAAAAAAAAAAAAAAAAAATCGTATTTTTTTTTTTTTTTTTTTTTATTGTTACTGATTGAATATGTATATACGAAAATATAGAAGAAAGTCTTGTGGTGGCCACAACATACTAGTTTTATTTATTTAAGAAACTGCGCAGTGTATGAGGAATTTTGGTAGTTTTGAATAAAGGCCTTAAAAAAAAAAAAAAAAATAATAATAATAATAATAATAATAAAAGATTCATATAGAATTTACAATTACTGTTAATTTCGTACATTTTGCACAAGTTTTCCAAATGCCGATTTCGATGTTTTATTGTATTAATGGGGAAAATATTATGCAAGATCATTACTTTCTTTTATATATAAGTTTGCACATTAATAAGGAAAGTTTCTAATTAAATTTAAAGTATGCCGATCAGACACAGTCATAGTTTCTGTCCTCACATGCAATTCTGTGGAATTTTCATTGCTTTGTATTTTAAAGATACACTCACTACATCCTAAAATTGTAACATCATCCACTGCATTCTAGACAATGATGTCACCTCTCAACAACAGAAACACAATTTGTTCTATTATTCAACACTTCTCAGTGCCGGTTTGGTACCAATTCTCAGCATAAAAAACAGAAAAATATATGTAGTCAGATGAAATCTCTGTCAATGATCAAATATTTCTTTCTTTCTTTCTTTTTTTTTTCTTTTAGAAAAAAATATTTCTTTGAAAAGAAAATTTTCTATCCGAAAGTTACAGAAATTATGTATTTTTTAACAGAATTCTTTTACAATGCAAATATGTTTTTCGGATCGGGTAAGATGAGGTAAATCTGTGATTTTTTTTTTTTTTTTTTTTTAATCATGCTCATACTAACAAATCTTTTTTCCATTGTAAAAAAGGCTACAGCAAGGGAGTTCAATAATGTATCACTCTGAGATGTTCAGACTTTCTTCACACACCATAAAAATAATGAAAGCACTGTCGGTTTCGAAAGGACGTGGCCTTTTTTCTTCAGGTACAAAGCTTGTGCTACTTCCTTGGAGGTAAAAGAAAGACTACTTGCTATTGCTTTAAAGACAGTAGCACGTGTTTTCCACCTGAAGTAGAAAGGGCACGTTCTTTCGAAACCGGTAGTGCTTTCGTCAATTTTATGGTGTGTGAAAAAAGTTTTTAAAGTAGTAAAAGGGTTAGTAAAGTAGTAATAGGTTAATTCAAAAAGGTAAAGTAGTGCTGAAGTAGCAATTAAAACCTTTGCAGAAAACATACTTTCATTATATATATAAAGGCTTCAAAGATGTTGTAAAAAAAAAAAAAAAAAAAAAATAATGCCGATTTTTACTTCTTTTTTTTTTTCGGTGTATGTATCCTCATCAAAGACGTAAAGTAAATAATTGGTATTAATATAAGTTACTAACTAGAAGAATTACATTAAGAAAAACAAACGCATTTATTTAAACTTTTACATAATGTTTATTAGAAACGCATAAAATTTGACAAAAGTCGATGTTTGTTGACCTGAACAAACCAAATTTATTACTTTAAAAATAAGAAATGTACTGTATAAGAAAAGAGTAATTGAAAAATACAATGGTGAGCCATATAAGCTTATAATGTAACCTATATAAGCTCTAAAATAAACATCTAAGCTGTTCACGTTTGTTATACAATAATGCATTTACTTTACTGTTGTAGTCCGTTTAAGATATCGACATTTAAGATAATTAAACTAAGGAATCAAAGGCAATGCCTTAAGTAAGTTGCTTATACCATTTTAAAATAATTCTAAATAAAAATAAATTGAAAAAAGAAAGAGAATAATAGAAAAGTTCCACTGATTTCTCCACATCGGGGCAATTTGGAGGTAAAAGTGTCACCCCCCAACCCCATGCATCCTTTGACATAAGAAAATAATTGCATATATGTAATTATAGCTTATGGATATCCTTTTACTTGTGACAACATATTTCGCCAATTTTTACAAAATATATAATATGGACTTTTTTTTTTTTTTTTTTAAGGAGTAGCATTTAAGATTTACCATAATAAAGAAAACGAATACAAACTTTTTATTTTATCTGTAGTAGGTATTTGATCATAAATATTTTTTATTATTAAGAAATGTAGAAGCAATATTTAGGTATTGTTAAAATTAATTTTTTTATATTATAAAATAAATAAATAAATAAATAAACTTTTTTTTTTCTTTTTTCAATTTATCTCCAATTTACCCCATCCTAGCGAACTTTTATTTATTTATTTATTTATTTTATTTTATTTTATTCTTTAATTTTACTCTTTAAACAATTATTATTTTGTCTTGGCGGGAAATTAAAAATAAATAAATAAGTAAGTAAAATTATTTCTGATAGATCAAGATGTAATTTTAAACTAAATTTATATAGATTTAAAAAGCAGAAATTCTCTGTTTGAGAGTGTTGCAGAACTTTTTTCTGTTTTTAATGGAATTTTTCACCGTGTAAATAAAGTATTTCGAATACCAATTTTTAAATTCCATTCTTTGAACATATCGTATATTATCTTAGCGGGAAATTAAAAATAAATTAGTAAATAAGTAAAATAATTTTTGACAGGTTGAGATATATTAATAAACTGAATATCTGTTTTAGAAAACAGAAAATTTCTGTAGGGAAGTTACAGAAATTTTCTATTTTTACAGTATATTGGGAGGCATAAACGGTAAATTTGACATCGATAAATATGTGACTTTAAGTTTTGGTTCGATAATTATTTAATAGCTATTATAGGGTTGAGTTTAATGTGTCTTCAGAGTAAGGTTAAAAACTGAAAGAGCCAGTTTTTACTAAGAAAGGAGACTGACTGTTTGCCTATGTATCTGAAATTTGCTTGTTATATCTAATTTCTCTCAAAAGGGTAACGAGAAATTATTTTAAAATGTTTCATTTGATTGAAGTTGTAATATGTTGGATCAATTATTGTTTCAATATATAATAGATTAATGAATATTAATTAATTGCTTCATCATTAAACCACTTTATTAACATAAAAGAAGAGAGAAAATATCACGCGAATCCCATAAACTGTAGAACAATTTCCAACTGCACTTACTATTAAAATTTTTAATGTGTAATTTATTTTATCGCTGTAGTGACACTTTAAATTAGATATTGTTTTAAATTATGGTGAAAGAAATCTGACAAAAATCTATCTTTGTAGCGTTACATTTAAAGGTAAAGTATATAATATGTTGTGTTTTGAATAGTGCTGTATATTGTCCAAACATACATTTGAAAGTTAATTTTGCGTAGTTTCTATCTATATCCGATGATGAATCTGATTTAATTGTGTACTGCCCTGTAAAACAATCATTAATGCTAATTTTATCATATTTTTAAGAAAACATGTTTTTAAATCTAAAAAATGTATGCTAATTTCATTTTTTTTAATTATTTTTTTTTAATTTATTTATTTTAAATTTATTTATTTTTTTAATTTTAGCATACAGATATAAAAATATGCCTGGTAGGCATTAATGTAATCTCATTATTTTGTGTGTTCCTGTATATAAACGAATATCGCTGTGCTACTTTTTTCCAATCGAAAATATAATATGCTGAATGACAGGCATTGCCTACAAGGAATTCTAAAATTGTTTACAGAAATGACAGTGCGCACAGAGAGAGAGAGAGAGACAGAAAGACAGACAAATTTTTTAAATTAAAATTTCGATTAGCCATGTGACCACCGCTGACGGATATATCCGGTCACTGAGCTGTTCTTTTTTCCATATTACACTTATAATATAAAATTATATTATTATAAAGTTTTAAGTTGTTTTTCATGTTTGAAGGTTTTAAATAATAGTCATGAGGAAAATATTCATGTGTATAGTTAGATCTTTTAACTCAATTTGATAAAAGCATTATTTTAGTGCATTTTAAAAATCGCACAGTGAAAACAACATTACAATTCTGCCTATAACAAATGCGGTCAGAGGGTTTTCAAATAAGCATTTTAAAATTACTTATTACTAACATTGTTATGATGTTTGTTGTTATATAAATATACTCCACTATCATTTTTCATACTTCATCATTAATTAAATTATACATATACATTTTTATTTAGTTTTGTAAAAGTGATACATTTGCTACCGTAATTAGCCTGATTCGGAATACGCCGCAATCTCATTCTTAATGTATGCAGTATATGAATGATACGTATGGAAATGACATTAGAAATCTGAGTAAGACTATTTAATGCACCCTATCAAACTGTTTAATTCGATTTTCGTCACATAAAGGTCATAATCGATATGAATAATTCATCTTTATCTTACGGCAAATAAAAGTGGCTGAATGGGGTCTCATTAGCGTCTTTTTCAGAAAACTTTCGATGCCTCACAGCAATTTTGATGGACATTTACTTGTAGATTAAAGGTCACTAGTTCAAACCATACGTCGTGTTCTAGAAATTATGCCGAAGAAAAGAAATCGAGAATAACTGGGTCTTTATCTCTTCAACATCTGTGTTCTTCATCAACCGCTGCACGGTTATGACAGACTGCTTGGCGCTCTATTTCTGAGACAACCGAAATCAGAGCGCTTTTCTTTTCTTTCTTCATTTTTTTTTCTTGCTGTCTTAACCAAATAAACTTGATGTTTGCGTTGTTCATGTTGCTTTTGAATGAAGGAGCTGTATTCTTAATTCATACTTGTAACTTTGTGACTGAGATAATATCGCGTACCAGAAGAACAACACCACACATATATATAATTATACCAAGTGTACGACTTGAATTCAATTAAATATTATTTTTCTATAAAATTTGTAATTTTCAGATGTAAAAACATTAACTCGTAAATTATAAACTAACGACGATGGGTTCACTTTAAATTTAATTGAAATATTATTACTATTATTTAAATTTCTAACTTTCAATCAAATTTAACTGTGAACACAGAATTATTATTTTTAGCCCATTGTTTTCAAAATCGATTAAAAACTGACTTTTTTTTTCCTCATACACTATTTCAATGTAATAAAATAGCATAAATAACATAATTCATTCATTCATGAATTAATTCAGAAGATAAATAAGTAAAGAAAGAAAGCATAACAGTAATAAAATAACTCATCGCCTATCATAAGTTGAAAGATAGAAATTTTAAAGCACGCAAATTAAAAAATATGAACGCAAAGTGGCATAAAAAATTACATTTTCATGAATTAAAAAAGTTGATAGGCGAGCAGTGCCGGTTCCGATTCCAGATTGCACTATTCCAAATAGTCGCTCTAAGTTTTCCTTGGTTTCCTCTGAAACTCGTGTAAATATATGGGCTAAGATCCCATAGAAAACATCCACGAAATGTACCACACTTTCTATTTAAAAAAAAAAAAAAAATCTTTTTTTTTTTTTAATTACAAAGTGTTCGTGGGGTTTTTTCAAGTGTCAAAAAAAGCTTTTTTTTTTTTTTCTCAAAACAATAAAAGTATTTTTATTTATTTATTTATCTATTTTCCATTTATCTGTGCTTTAGAAAGTGCTTTTCCATTTATCTGTGCTACTAAAAAAACATTTACGGGGAAAATAACGACATTTCCAATGCACTTTTCCTAAATGATAATAATAATAGTAATGATAAAATAAAACAAATAAAAACAAAGATTATATATATATATATATATATATATATATATATATATATATATATATATATATATATATATATATATATATATATATATATTATATTAATACCATTGTCTTTTTAAGGATTTAGAAAAAAAATAAGCGAAACTTTTTTCTTTTTTTAAATCTAAAAAGATAGGAAATATAACAAATATTTTATTTTAATCTATCGTAGGTCACTATAGTTTTATGTACTAAAAAAAACAAGTTTATTTGATGTGGCTTATTTTAAAATATCATATTATTTAAATTATTTAAATTTTCTAATTGTTAGCAATAAGAGATAATAATTTCTAAAGTCTTTTGGAAATGTTATAAGTTATCATGAAAAAATAACATGTTTTAACTATAGAAAAAGAATTTTATAATAAATTATTAAAATTAATTATAGAGATAATTTCTATTGGTGATTTTTAAAAATATACATGTGTATATAATGAAATAAATAAAAATATAAAACTATAAAAAGTGGTCGAAAAAACTTCAAAAACATATATGATTTCTTTCTTTCTTCTTTTTCTTTTTTCTTCCGTTTAAACGAAATGAAGAGTTTCCAGTACTTATTACGTTTCTTTCAAAGACACCGTCTTTTTTTGAGCTAAATAATGAGGAATTAGTTTTCTCCATTTCTGCTTGAAGAAATTTGAAGCGCATGGCATACTTAAATGAGGAAGTATATCATCTGTAAAAAAAGCACTTATATTCTTATGCTTTATGTAACACAAAAAACAGGAATACTTCAAATATAACGTTATAAAGGGGAATATTTTTTTTACTATATTTTTTATTACTATTATTATTATTATTGCCTTGTTAACTTTACGACAGATTAAACAATTCTTTCAATCTAAAAGATAATGATTATCAAATGTACGCCTCTACTTAAATTGTTTGAAACTTATGCCTAAAACTTAATTTTTACGTAAAGTCTATCGTAGAATCAGTGATATATCGCAGACCCAAGTGTAAAGACATATTTTAAAGTTGTAGCTTTTTAAGTCTTAAAATTTCAGTCTTTCAAAATTCTTGTATTTAAGAATTACGTACACCTTATACGCGATTTTCGTCAAGAACCACATTTTTCAATTTTTATTTAGGAATAATCTTCAAAACTGTAGCTTAAATTATCTGTTTGAATTTTGTTTCTAGAGTAAATAGAACCGAAGTTATGACGTTTTAAAAAATGCACGCAAAAAAGCATTAAAAAATATTGAAAGCCTCCAGAAAGATTAAAATATGAAAATATGAAAGCCATGTGTTATATACAAAGCAGGAGGATTTGAACTTCTGGTAACCAAAATTTTGACGTATTTTGATTTCAAATTACGTTTTTTGCTTTTCCACTATCGCATTTTCTATGTATTCAGCTTTCCGCAAAATCTATTCTACAAATATCTCCTACCACCTTACTTCAAAAGTTAATTAGTGTTATTGTCCAGGTTTTGAACCTCTTTTATAATGATATCTTAAAACTCGTTTATTTTCTTGGATAAGGAATCTGTCGAAAATTTCGGAATATTTTTAATACAATAAGATTGATACCACAAAACTCCTAAACTATCATATACAAACAGAGTAGTTCAAATCATTTTTCTGAGTAAAAATGCTTTGTAATTTTTACTAAATTATTAATTATTTCTTCTTATTTTAAGTTTAGTGTAACTGCCATTTTTCGGAGAAATCATTCTTGCTTTTACTACTTTTTAATAATAATAATAAAAAAAAAAAAAAAAAAAAAAAAAAAAATCTGTTTCGAGCTTTTTTTCTATATTTTTATCCTTTTTAATATAAATGAAGAAATAAAAAAAATTAAACTTTAAAAAAACGTTAGCATTTAAAAAATGACCTCAAAATGTGTATGTAAAACTTATGTCTCCTTTTGAAACTTGCTAGATTGTACAAGCTAACGTTTTAGTACACCTAAAAAATAAATTATCATAAAAAATAAATTATTCATTATTAAAACTAATGATTTATCACCAGTGTTAAGTTTACCACTAAGTTTCTTGTATCAGAAAATTTTTTGCAACAATTTTAACAGAACAAACATAGGTAGACAGTATCTCATATTTCAATTAGCTGGACGCATACGTGGAGAAGTATATATAAAGACGATTTGTTTTCTTAATAAATAGTAAATTTTAACCTGTTTTGCAATATATTTAATTCAATGTATATCACATTATGATGATGTTTCAATTTCAGCAATACACAGATATATACAATACATACGTTAAAAAAGACTAATGGAATTTCTGTGATAGTTGATTATAGAATTCTTACCCTTTATGCTTTATCTAGAACACTAATATTCAAATTGCTGGTAATGTCTTAGAACATAAATGTGAGCTTAAAAGGTTTCTAGAAACTTCACATATATTGATCACATGCACAGATTTTGGACGATTTTATAAAATTATATATCTACTTTATTATTATTATTATTATACATCTTTATAATTAGTTATGCCTGTCTAAACTCAATATTTAAGGAAGTGACAGCCGATATACATATACATCGCGCGACAAAAAGATAGGTATAAAGGGTTTTTTCTTTGATTTTTCATAAAATAACATTATCTAAAATGTACTTATCATTTATTATTATCATAAAATAACACTATTCCCGGACTAATTTTTGTTTTAAGACTAAATTAGAAACATTTTAAGACTAAAAATTTTCTAATTTAAGACTACACACCGCAACAAAAAAATAGGAACAAAGTTTTTTTTTTTTTTTTTTTAAATCTGATTACTTTGAATATGAATATTTTGAATATGATTCAAACATTTAATATGTTTTTGATATGATAATATTTTGTTATGATAATAAATTATCAGCACAATTTAAATAATGTTATTTTAGGAAAAATTAAAAAAAAAAAAAAAAAAAAAAAAAAAAAATATTCCTATCTTTTTGTCGCGGGATGTAGTCTTAAATTAGAAAAAATTTAGTCTTAAAACTTTTCTAAATTAGTCTTAAAAATTAGTCCGGGAATAGCGTTATTTTATGATAAAAATAAATGATAAGAACAATTTAGATGATATTATTTTATGAAAAATCAAAGAAAAAACCTTTTGTACCTACATTTTTGTCGCGGGGTGTATATGTTCGATAAAGGCCGGTGGCACGAGGCACGTGTACATTTTACTCTTTTATACGTACAATATACACACACACATTCATAAATGACCTATATCAATTTGCAAACTTATATAATTACATGCATATCACTATTTAAACCTCTATCCTCAAATGTTCTTAGTAATATTTCATTTAATAACTCTCACATCTCTTACGTCAGCCATATTTCACCGAAATAAACTCTTTTAAGACGATGAACATTCCCTGCGTAATCTTATTTCATTCATTTGGTTGTAAACGTGTGACGTCCCTATTCCTGTCATAATTACGTTTTCCGCTTGGGCATTTTCCCCTAAGGTCAAAGCATTACACTCAAAAAAATAATTATAAAGCACTTTTCTTTCTTTCTTTTTTCTTTTTTTTTTTTTTTTTTTTCTTTTTCCGGAGAATAATGCAATATTCTGAACTTGCAATATCCTAAAAAAATGAACAATATCATGAATTTGAAAAATATAATCAATTTATTAAACACCTAATAGGCCTCAACTTTATTTTAGAAATAATGTCTTTTTATGTAAAAAAATCATGTGAATAATTACGAAAGAATGAAATGCTACTCAAAATATTCATGAGTATATACATTTAAGCTAATTAAAAATTTTAAATTGAGCATAAACTAAATTATACTTAATTTGTGTTTTATAAAAGTTATATACATGTATACATAAAAGTTAAGAAACATTTTTAAATCATACTTTTCTTAAACAATTTGTAGAGAAAAAAATTGTGTTGTGTTTATAAAGGCAAAAATAATAACAATAAATAAATGTTTAAATTATATTGCAAATAAACAAAACCAAATAAACGAAATCAATGCATAATGCAATATTTATAACGAAAAAAAAAAAAAAAAAAAAGGAAAGTAAGGAGAACAAAAGAAAGTCAAAAATTCACATAACTATTCTTTGTGTAGTCAGTATTAATTTTCATTCAAGTTAATTTCACTTCAAACATAAACAATTAAACAAATCTGAAGTGACTCCACTCGACTTTCCGAACATTGAGTAATAAACAGTTTTGTAGATAAAGTAAAGAAAGAAGAGTTGTTAAACAAACAAAAGGGAGAAAACCATACTAGAGTGCTTGAGTATTTTTCTCCATATATAACACGATGTTTCATTTAACGCTACTAAACTTTGGGCCCATAGATCATAATGATAAAAATTTTTTCGTTGTATCCCTGCAAAAACCTATAAATGCTAGAGTCACCAAAATGCTTATAGTTAGTGCAACAGTGATTTATAATATTCATATAAATTTTGAGCTCAATTGGATTAGGCGTTTAGATGCTATCGCACTTTTAAAAATTTGGTCATATAGGCCATAATGATAAAGATTTTTTCTTTGTGTCCCTGTAAAAAAACTGTGAGTGCTAAATTCACCAAAATCTATACAGTTGGTGCAACTGTGACCTATAACATGTGTACAGATTTTTTGCTCAGATTAATAAGGCGTTTAGACGCTATCACACTTTTAAAAAATTGGCTCTATAGGCCATAATGATAACGAATTTTTCTTTGTGCCACCGTAAAAAAACTGTAAGTGCTAAATTCACCAAACTCTATACAGCTCGTGCAACTGTGACCTATAACATCTGTACAAATTTTTTGCTGAGACTAATAAAGCGTTTAGACGCTATCGCACTTTTAAAAATGTGTCCCCATAGGCCATAATGGTAAAGAATTTTTCCTGGTGTCCCTGTTAAAAATCTATAAGTGCTAGATTCATCAAAATCTATAGGGTTTGTACTATGATAACTTACAATTTACGTACCAACTTTCAGCTTATTCGAACAAAGCGTTTAGACGCTAGCGTGTTCAATTACAGAAAAACACACATACATACATACAAACAAACACACACACACATACATACACACACACATACATACATAATCGTATAAAATGTGAAAACGGACTCATTGGACCTCGAAACGTATAGAAACATCAAAATCTCAAATTCGGATTTTTGGCATGATTACAGTACTTTCCTCACTATAGTGTTCAGAAAGTAAAAATTCAATGAAAAGTCATTATTGATTTAGATCAGCTACGTCAAGTAGTAATATAATTTGCATTTACACTTTATTCTACTAAAATGACTGCTGGATTAATTGCATGCAAATAAGATGATTTTTTTTTAAAGGATATCTCCCAAGATACACTTTAAAAAAATCCTCTTTCATTTCATAAAATTCCTGGCAGTAAAGTTGCCAAAAATATCCATTTGCTGCGAAAGAAAAAAAATGTTTAAGTATATATATATACATATATATATATATTAACAGAAGAGTACAAAAAACAATCGTATAAAATAGATAATTCTGCAGGCCACAATGTAGAAAAAATTTTGCATTAAATAAAATTCTCTAGTTCTACTTGCCAGGATTGAACCAGAGGCTTTCATACAGTAAGAAAGATGTTACCTCGCAGCCACGGTAGCAAAATTTGCGTTTTTACTCATCCCAATCCTGCTTTAATATTAAGTTTTTGTACAGGAGAAAGGAAAAAAGTATGTAGCATCTAGATTAAAATCCGTATCAATGTTTACAGCAATGGTTTATATGGTTACTTTTTTTTTTTTTTTTTTTTTTTTTTTAACAGATTGGGATTTAATTTTCTTCTATAGTAAATTTCCAAGACAGTACTTCAAGAGGGTACGCCGGGATCATTATTTTATAACTTTAATTTAAAAAAATCACCATACGACATTTATTTGTACAGAATCTATAAAAATTTTATAAAACCCTTTTGGGTTTTCGTGCGGAGTAAAAACAGAACATAATACAATTTTGACTTCATGAAGTGGCTACAACTTCTTCTTACAGGCCATAGCAACATCTCGCTTCTAACAACTTGCAAGCTACTAAAAAAAATCTTTTCGCTTCATTTTTATGATTTGACAAAACGTCTAATGATATTTTGCCAAGAATGGCGACAGCACCTTTTATTTCAGTTTAAAAATCTAGGGAAAATGGCACAATATGATAAGCTATTTAATATACACGTAGGTGTGGATTTAGCGTGTTACATTTCTAAATTTCTATACTTTTAGAAAGCATTTTTTTTTTCTTTTTTGTGGGAAATTTACGGAAATTTTCTATTTTTTAACAGAAAAAATTTACAGTACACTGTGCGCACTAGTATACATCGCATGACAAATCGGCAAATTCATATACGTAGCAATAAGATAGGTGTACTTATTGCGACTAATGCCCTATCATGAGGGTTACTCAATACAGCAATTAAAACCTATAAAAAGGGTTACTCTTTTTTTTTTTTTTTTTTTTTTTTTTAAGTTATTTAATATTCAGAAAAAAAGAAAACGTTGAAAGTGTTTTAAAAAGTTCCAGTGTTAAAAATATTTTCCCCCATTGTGTCATTGTAAATTGTAAGTATTTATTGGTAAATTTTAATTATTTATTGATAAAACAAATTTTAACTACAGAACGTCTAAAGAAATAAATAAAGTACAGATTTAATATTTCGTAGTGTGAATATCTGCCCTCACCTTTAAAAACCTAAAAAGAAAATTTTATCATAAAACTAATTTTCAAATAAAACGTATTATATTTTCATAAGAAAATCTAATAAAGAAAAAAAAAGACTACTTTTTATTGTAATAATTCTTTATGATGTTATATTCAGAGACATTATATGATATATCGTAAAGCAGTTTCCATAAAATTCTTACTTAGTGAAATACTCTCTAAGGAATGATAATTAATAAGCAAAATGTATTGAGTGATATATATATATATATATATATATATATATTGACACAAAATAATCTATATATTTTCTAATAAAAATATGAGTAACATCGAATATAAAGGTCATATATGAGTTTAAGATTTTATTTATTAAATAACCAGTATGATTCCCGACGACAATATTAAAATGATTTGACAAATTACCGATACTAACGAATTGTTCTTTGTGCCAATATCGCAATTTATGAGTGATTCATCTTACGAAGAAACTTTTATCTGGTCAAATATATCATTTCTGACTGGTAATTTTTGAATTTATGATGATTATTAAAAATAATAATAATAAATAAATAAAAGTTAAATAAAGTAGTCCGATATCTATTTTTATTTTCTAAGTAATATATGTAAAATTCTGTACAAAACAGAATTTAATTTCGTAAGACAAATATATATGTATATTTTTTATTATTGATTTATTATTATTATTTAAGATTCAACATCCATAAAATGCATGAAGTATCTGTGTTGCACTATTTAATAAAGGTTACTATATTGATTTCTTAAAATTCTTAAGTGCAGTTTTAATATATTTTTGGTACAGTTTTACTATAGTATTTGGAACCCACCTGTTGATATTTAAATTTTTTTTTTTAATTTGGCAATGAATTATTATTATTATTTTTTTTTTTTTATCGCAATTGCGTCAGTAAAGATCTTTGAGAAAATTCACAGCTACTTCGGAGCCAAATTTCAAATTTCGCCAAGGAATCCTACACTAAAGCTGTTTCAATATCGGTATAGCACATTTCTTTTCAATTTTATTTTCAATTCCTCTTTTTAACTTGAGTACTTTCTAACTTGAGTAACTTTGTGAGAGAGACAAAATGAAAAACATTCTTTAATTGGTATAAATATACAAATAAATAAATAAATAAATAAAATACATAAATAAATAAATAAAAATTAATAATTAGATAAAACAAATAAGTATACTTTAACTTTAATATATGAAGGTACGTTCCTTATCAACAGTTACTATATTTATTTCTTAAAATTTCTTTTTTAGGTTATCCCAATTTAGTTTAATATTTTTAAAATTGTTATCCTGACATATTCAAGGTAAAGCACAGCAAATGATGATGATGTAAAATGTCTGACTAAAAGCAATAATGTTGTTCCAATAAGAAAAGACAGAAAAAAGAAGAATATGTTATTGTATTAGGTAACTTCAAATATAAATTACAATTAACGCGAACAAAGCGATTATTGAATTTAATGATGTAATTTAAACACTTTAAAAGAAATGTTCATTTCTAAAATGATAATACAAATCAAATTAAAAGGTAATAATAATAGTTTTAACAAACAAAATAGAAAAAAAAATGTAGTTTAGAAATAAGTTTTTCATAATCAATGATACAATATCGTATGCTGATAATTTCTTTAAAGTACGTAAATTTTATTATTTACGGTAATATTAGAGAAATTATGCAAGACCAAATAGTTTTTAGCCAACATTTACTAAAATTTAGACAAATTAAAAATAATGATATTAAATAAGTCGTTTTATACTAGGAATTATGAAATAATTTATGTGCAGACTCACGTGGAATGTACAGGGTGACGAGACGAGATATAACTTGGACGAAGTTTCAAACCAAATATCTGTAATTACCACTATCGCAAACTATTTTGGAAGATGTTGTCTTACTTTGGTCGCAAAAGTTCTTTGGAAACAAAAGATGGACCTTCCAACAGGATTCCGCACCTGTACATAGAGCTAAAGGCACTCAAGATTGGTGCAAGAAAAATTTTTCTGACTTCATTGAAGCTCAAGATTGTCCACCGTATTCCCCATATTTGAACCCAATCGATTACTCTGTTTGGTCCATCTTGGAGACAAGGGTGTGTGCTAAATCTCATAAAACTTTGGCATCCCTAAAGGAATTTTTATGCAAGGAATGGGATAAAATATCAGTAAATGAGTTGCGGCCCATAGCCGAAAATTTTGTGACACGTTTAAATTTTGTATTAAGACTAAAGGTAGACACTTTGAAAATTTGTAAATATAATAGACAAAAAAATGTATTCATATTTATTGACGTTTGTTCGTAATATTTTCATTAGCATTAAAGTTATAATGTATTATGTGTGTGCAAGTTATTTCTTGTCACCCTGTACATAAATGCTTCGAATACATACCAAATATGCAACACACGTTTAGGTAATTCAAGTTTCACAATTAAACTTCGTTATTCTTCTAATGCGCGCGCATGGGAATATAATCATTAAGGGATCGCATGGGAATATATCAGTATTAATATATATATATATATATATATATATATATATATATATATATATATATATATTATGCATGCATGCATGTTTCTTAAAAAGAAAAGAAAAGAAACACAATATAAACACAATCTAAACTTAATTACAGAAATTACTAAAAGTCCGTTTAAGAAACCGTTTCTCGTCATTTTTATAACCATAAAATTGGACACTGATGTTACTGCATTAAAAAGGAGATATGCCTCTTTTAACGAAAGATGTCTTAAACTGATTTCTTGGAAAGAAAGTTGGAATAATTTGATCGTTTAAACCTCGGATGCAGCTGTGTTCCAGATAAAGATGAGCATGGGGTGTTCTAGACAGCTTGTCACCAATTTTAGATAGAACGTAGCGACAGTTTCGAAATTAGGAGTAATGACATTTTGGGGTAACATTATCAAGAAGTTAGTTGTAGAAGTAATTATGTGATATGATTTGAAATTTTAGAGAAAGTCGGTATTTATTTATTTATTTATTTATTTATTATCTTTTTTTAACCCGTTAGTAGTCGCTATAGACAGCGCCACCTATTACAGATTGCGCACTTTTTATTTAACTCGCACCAATAATTTTAAAAAGTGATGTGAGCAACTTTTCTTCGATTTTGTTCGTGTTTTATGTCTATCAAATGCCACTTCTAAAAATTTTTGGTGGCTGTTGAATAAAAAAATCTGGAAAAACGGAAGGATGGGCGGCAAATCGACCAACTAGCGACTACTAACGGGTTAACATCGTATTTGTGTCAAAGTATTTTAAATATTTTATAAAACATATCATATTTAAATACGCATGTGAATTCCGTTAATGAATTTAAAGTGTGCACAACTATAATATAGTTATGAAACAGAATTAGGAGATAAATAAATATATATTTTGCCCATTGTTTTCTAAATATATTTATATATGTGCACATAATCCTTTTCTTTACATTAACGAATACTCGAATCCCTTAAAATCTTATATCTGAGTCAAAACTCTAAACTCTCTCTCTCTATATGTATATACAGAGAAAGAGAGAGAAGGGAATTCCTCTTATAGAGTAATTTCTAATATTCTTTAGAATATAAACAGTGCTTTGATTCATTTCTTAAAAAATATTTTCTGAGTAAATTTTTAATTTAAAATGAAATACTAACATTTGCTTAATAATAACAATAACGTATTTTATAATTTTTCTACGGAAAGCGCGTAATTTAATTCAATGAAAGAATATATCTTTTACTGGATAGGCAAAATTTTATAACAAGAAATAAAGAAGAAAAAAAAAATCTATGAATATGAATTTAAGGAAAAAAAAAATCTCTAACAAGAAATTTGTAAAAAAAAAAATAATATCGAGGCAATAATAACCAGGAATTTAGTAAACACCTTCAAAGGTATTTATCTATTCATGGTCTACAAAAAATAGACATTCCATGACAAACACGGTGTCCTTTCCCTGTAGATGCTACTTATGGGATTATTTGTCTCCCTACCTCGTTCACGAATTCTTAAATTAACGTTTTATTCGTATTTGATGGATAGGCGTTAATACTGTATTCGCAGTCGATGAAGCAAAACATCATTCTGCAGTCTTCGGATAATCTAATATTAGGTATTTAGTATTACAAGAGATTTTTTCCGTCGTCTGCCTTAAATATGTCAAAGTTATAAAATATTTATACATCTCAACTAAATGTGAAAAAATACAATGGGACATTCTAAGCTGTTAGCTTACATTAATGAACTTTTATCTTTCTTTTAACATTTTAATCTCAACCGACTGGTTAAAATCTCATTCGACATCTTAATTGGTCGTAAAAGAAAATATATATATATATATATATATATATATACTATAGCCGATTCTAAACCCTTTGCCTACGATAATGTCACTTAGGCTTTCTTTCAACATTTTAACAGTAATTAGTTTATTTCAATATAAGTAAATTTGTTGACGACAATGACATTTGAAAATTAATTTCAATTATAAACGAAGCAATTGTAAAAAGATGGCAGGACGTATCACAGTTATATTGTAGGGTAACCGTATAGAGGAAAAAAAAAGGTATTATAAGGTAGAGTTAAAAATTTAAAATTTTAACAACAGCACATAATCTAGAGCATCGTGAATAGTGATAATCAAAATAGTGAAAGCTCTATATTACTACAAAAGGAACATTGATTAATACACAAATCTAAAATAGCTCTTTTTTTCCATTTGAAAAATATTTATTTATATTATTTTTTATCATATTTAAAATTAAGATATGTACTTACTTGAAAGGCATCAAGTTCTTGTGGTCCCGTACTGCCCACTATCACTGTTGCTGGTTGACCTCCAAATGGACGAATCTTTCCCGGTAACGGTAATTTACCATTGAATTCACAATTCACATAGAACGAAACAGTAGTTCTCCTAACACTAAAGGCTATTTGGTTCCAGTGATCATCAAATAGAGATTTTACGAAACTCACTCGTACGTTATCTTTATCCGATAATACTAGAGTTATTGTATCACTAATGTAAAGGCCAACCTAAAAAATAAAAATAACAAATAGTGAGATAAAATTAATTTACTGAAGAAATTTTACATGAAAAAAAAATTATAACGTGAACAGTTTCCTTTCTTTAATATTTGAAATTTAAAACATTTAAAATTAATAGTTTCAATAATATGTATAAATTTATATCATTACGTTTGTCACATGGAAACATATAAAAAAGATATATTAAAATTTGAAAATAAAAGATTAAGGACCCTTTTATGAAAGGCCACACGCGTCACAAAAGTTTGAAAAATAATAATAATAATAATAATAATAATAATATATATATATATATATATATATGTATATATATATAATATATATATATATATATATATATATATATATATATATATATATATATTAAGTTATAGAATTATATTATTGTTACTTTTGTAAAATACCTCAACTTCCTACGTTATACTCTAAAGCCATATAAAAACAATTCTACTATATACGTTTTTCAATACTTTCATTTTAAAAAACGCAAAATATATTAATACTGAAAACTTTAAAATATTTCTTTTGTAGTATATACTCTCCACTTTTATTCCTTAGAATATTTTAGAAATAAATATTTTTTTAATCATTTTCTGTTTATACGAAAATTTTGTTTGTTTTCATTAATATTTCTGAAAAAAATAAAGAAAGAAATAAAAACAAAAATAAGTAAATAAATTTTTAAAGCTATGTATTGTCATAGTATTTATTTGTTTCATAAATATGTAAATATATATTTTTTTCCCTTCTTTTGCAAGACTATTTTAAACTTATTTGAAGCTATGCATATCTCATTTTCTTAAAAAATGTAAATTTATGCATATTCAACACATGGGAGCTCAATGACAATGAGCTAAGCGTGAAAGTTGGTATTCTGAAAGAGCAAATCCGGGTATGGTTTCCTGAGCTTTAATATGTACTAGATAATCCAAGAATATATTTTTCCTTCAAAAAATAATCCAGTGTACAAATTCAAATGAATCTCCGTAGAGAAATAAAACATTTCAAACAATGATAAGTAGTAAATATTCACTTAATTTCAAATACATATATTATAAATTATATTATCCTATAAAATAACTTGTGTTATATAATATATAATACTATAAAATAACTTATGTTATATACACTAAAAAAAAAAAAAGCCGCACTTCGACGCTTTTATTTTTCCTTTCGAAAATCACCAATATTATAATTTAAATGTAGGGAAGTAAAGAGGTAGTGATTTCGCTGGGTAAAAATATCCGAAACACTAATATCTGCTGAATACAGATATGCGGTACACGGCAAAATCACTGTTCATTTCATCCATATTTATAAATGTTTAAATTGGACGTTTTTCAAAGAAAAAATAAAAGTTATCCAAGTGCGGCTCTTTTTTTTTTTTTTGGTGTGTGTGTGTGTGTGTGTGTCCCTTAGTGTATATTATCAATATTGTGTATGGAAATACCTCAGAAATAATACAGATATAAATATTTTTTAAAGTTTATAGACATTTAAAATACAAGAAACATACAATAATACCTTCAGTGCATAGAAATTTGATTTTGTCTTTTGATGTTTTCTAATATTGGAGATATTATTGGCATACGTTTTAAATTTAAATTATTGCGAGAAAAAATAAATCCAACAATTAATTTCCTGTAGATAAATCATGACATATATGGATATTAAAGTAAATATTTATATATATACATATTTATGTATTCAAGTTACATATTATATCATAGATTTTATAATAAATGATGTGTCTATTTTCGTCATCTTATAATAAATATTCGAACATTTCTTTAAAAAATTTTAAAAGATTAAATTTTCAATTATTTTTAAAATGCGATTTGATACTATAAAAAGTGATAACGTACGAAAAAAGATAATGAAATAACTTCAACATAAAAAAATAATAATTTTATTTGAGTAATAACATTCTTATATTTTTCGTAGTTTAAAAACTGTACTTTATTTTATTTTATTTATTTAATCATTTATTTATTTTAATTAACTGGTGTTTAAACAACTACAAACAGCGTATATATTTTTTAAAACTTTACATCCAAAGTTATATGTAAGTGGGGGGGGGGGGAGAGTAAAGTAAAATCCTCGAAAAACATTTTATTAAAACAAACAAACGAGAAACTATAATTATATATTATCAGAAATAATGAAATATTTTTTTCTATTAATAATAAAGAGAATTTCTTAAATTCAAAACATATTGTAAATAAATTGACAAAAGACTAATTAAATAAACACTTCATTTATGGCATAGTGTAAAAAACATTTACCTTAAAATGACTTATAAGTATTAATATCCAGTAAGAACATTTAATCTAATAACTACAAAATCTTCTGCACAAGAATGATAAATGCCTATGTTTATCATCAAATAAGAAACAGTGGCGTAATTACAGGAATGCAAATTGAACTCTTAGAAGATGAAATGATGCAAGCTGGCACAAAATATCAATGCACTATACAATGACCCATTACGTTTCTACAATTCAATTATGCTTCCGCTTTTAGGCAAATTTAGATTTATCTATGACAGAAGGTTAATCTAATTCATGAACTACATCATGATTCTAAAGATACTGCATTCAATAAAGTGCATATATTTGACTTATGCACCTATCTGTTATTTCATGCATAATATTTGTTTGAAAATTCTTGTGAACCTACAGCTATTTGGAAATTCATTATTATTGAGTTTCATGCATAATAAATGCTTCACGTGATAACTTGTATCATTTATTGTCCCAGGAATTATTATAAATCATGATTATTAAAGAACATTTAAAATACATTTGAATTATTATTTCAATGAATATCTGATGTGTGTTGATAATTAATGCATATATGATCCGTAGTTAAATAAATAGAGACGCGTGTTGTAATAACTATGAAATTTTATAAACTTAGTAATATCGTAATTTAAAATTTCTGTAGTTTATTTTCCTATCAAATATTTTTTTAAGTGCGTAGCGTAACTGATACATTGTGAAATTATTCTCCGCGTCTGTTTACATGTATATCTTTCTATTACACAAATTATGTACACGCATCGCTTCTATAACTAGGCAACGTAACAAGATACACTTTTGTGTTTGTGGAAACTTGACGTGAACTTGTGATAACACCCTACTGTTGTATGCAAGTGAGACTGCACTTTTTGTGTTTTTCTGGATATATATACATACCTAATTTCATAATAAAGTATCGCACCAAATCGGATATGTAAAAGAATTATTATATGAAACTATGTTGGTTGAATCAGTGTAATCAGTGTATGATGCTTTTTATGCACTTAGTAGGTTTATCTCATGATCTATAGTGACCTTGTGGCAAGCTTTTTATATATGTAAGTTAATTGGTAAGCCAAACTAAATTTTATATTTTTGTTTTGCGTACGTTCAATAGAGGTTTAAGCTGTGTTGTGTGTGTGTGTGTGTGTGTGTTTTTTCATAAACATTAATTTAAATTAGATTATGGTAAATATAAGAATCGTTTTTAAGAACATAACTCATTCAGTGAAAATTTCAACTAAATGTTTTCCATTTATTTTAAACATTTCTCTTGATAAATTCATCACTTCCAAATATATTTCGGCTTTTTTTCGATATTTGTCAATAATTTGAGATATGCGACTGGTTAATACTAACTAAACTTCTTGGCATAGATTCTTGGACAAATATTAATGTTGGGCGCCACTTTAGGGGTGGCCACGCTATCCCATTCATTCTTGATGTGTGATCAATGTAAATGTAAATTTTCTCTTTTATTTAGGTAAATATAAATGATAAATACACTCAACAGCTAATAAAAGTCGCTGGCCGATAATTTCACTAAACTATAAAACAATAATTTAAACCATATTACCCGTACAACGTAGCTGGCGTCAAACTTGTTTATCCTTCAAATATACAAATTTTAGATGCTTTAACTCTAATAACTTTTATGACAGAAAATCTTTTCCATTCTGCAGCTGCCGTGATATGCTGCTGGAGCTGGACTAAGTCATTACTAAGGCTGAATCACTTATGAACCCCACATGAGCACCTTGCACGGTTTTAATTTTCCTTTTATACCTTAAAAAAATACATTTTTCATTCAACATCGTTTTCAACAAACGCATATTGACTTTATTTGGTTGGTTAGATTTTACGTCGCACTAGTGCGACGCAATGGGCAATTCGCGACGGTCTGCGGCTCACCCTTAGAGGTGGTCCGGAGACACTCCATCACAATTTTGATCCCTCTGGAAGGGATGTCTCTCCCGCTTCGTTGACCCCCAGAGGAATAATTTTGATAGGAACATGGAGGACTTTGCGACTCAAGTACCGTACCCGCAATCTTCCAGTTACGAGCCCAGCACTGTACCCACTCAGCTACCATGGCCCCTAATTCATTTGTTAATTCTCGAGAATTTTGAAACTTCTCTACTAAATTCGCAACTCCTATCTAACTTTCGTAGAGTGCACAGTAAAAACTACTGAACCGACTCGACAACCTCACAACTCTCAGTTTGCGAACTTACAACGAAAACTGCTTCTAACCTCACAAAATAGAATGTCAAACTTGAGAATATTTTGATCTTGAGCATGAATTCTGATTTTTTTTAATTACGTTTCAATGTCCTACAGTTTATATAAAAGTACAAGATTAAACTTGAATTTTTGGGTTTAAGAAAAAAAAGTGTTTTAGAGTCTTCGTTTCCTTTTCTTATGTCAAAAATTTTCTTTACTTCGTACACAATGTGGTTTTGAGCGTTTTAAATTTAAAACTTTCTATTAAAGAATATTGGGGAAAAGATACAATTTTTCTGAAAGATTTTCATATGCATCCCCAAATAAGATTACACTGTTGGGTTCAAAATTCTGTAAATTAAAAAATATATACATATGAAGTTTACTTCATATGTATATATTTTATAATAGGGAATAATCCTCACTATCGAAATTCCCATGCAACTTCGCATTTGCGCAAGGTATTAAAAACAGGGCAGCGTTCAAATGGGGGATGTTCAGAAAAGGGTTTAAAGGTTCTAAATATTTCAGTGATTTGTTAATATGTTAAATCTCTGCCCTCATACTTTCCTGGCTTAAAACTGTTTATTCAGTTTAAGGATTGCAGTAGCAGTGTACTTATATCCAATATTAGACAGATGATATAATGCAAAAAAATGCACAAGCCTTTCCATGCGAGGGAGCAAGGCTCCGTTCTTCTTTTCATATTCTTGTTACCTTGTCGCCCTCTGTCGTGCGAAAGCTCCGCTTTGGCGACCTCTGTAATTTTCTTTTCTTTTTCTTTTTTATTTTTTCTGTTTATGCAATAAACAACGGAGGAGGTTTAATCTTTAGACACGGGCTATTTTGAATCTCCACAGTGCCATCGGAGCCCTTCTCTAAAGGTTAAAATCGCTCAAAACCTCTGCATAGTGGTGAGCGGCCACCTTCCGTCTTAGATTCTTAAAAAACAGTTATGTTACGTGGGTGTGGGGCAAGATTAATGGGAATCAAGATGATAATTTAAACTACGTGCATGTATTAAATAAAATTTTCGTTACTGAAAATTATTTTTATACGAAATTTATTGTTTCATGAATAAAATCTATTATTTTTACACAGTGCTTTAAAATCAAATAATTATTTATAGTTTGCAGAATTATCTTTAAAACTGAAATAGTTTTCTGCCGCATTATTTCATTTTCCGAATTTTTTCTAAGCATATCATTTTTAAACGGGATATCATTTTGTTTGATATTGTCACAAGAAAACACTCGTTTTAAAAGCTTAAAATTTGTTAAAAAAAAAAAAAAAAAAAAATGAATTATATATTGTTTTTATTTGGACAATATTTAGTAATTCAAGGAAAAAATGGGAAAAAATACTTGAAATAACAGGGAAAAAATTTTATAAAAAGTAATATTCAACATTCCTTAGGTCAAAATATCTGACAAGGAGATAATCATAAACCAAAAAACAAAAGTAAAATAAAATGGACCATTAATGATACAAGATGTTTTTTTTTTTTTTAATCAGCTTACAAATATGTTAAATTTTGGTTAAACTGACTAAGATTAAAGTATTCTATTATTTTAATTAGTTTTTCACAGCGAATCAGAATTCGGCTTTAAATGTTATTTTAATTTCGGAACAAAATGGTTGATCAGCTTGATTAATAAAATTGATTTAACCTTCGGCACGAGATATGAACACACTTAGTTTCATGCAAATCCGATCATAAATATTTTTTATTTCAGTAAAAAAAATTTTAATAAACCGCCATTTTGAAACACAGTAGTGGTAGGCAGAGTTCATTAACAATTTTTTTTTTTTTTGCGATAATGATGGTTATGTTCATGCTTAATTTCAAGCGAATCGATCAGTAATTGCGTATTCTTTTTCTTGTTTTTTTCAATGTTTTTAAAGAGCCGTCATTTTTAAAAAAGATGGCACTCTCTAAAATTTCTGGAGTGGGAATCTCAATCCTTAAAAAAGTGACCATTATTTTGACACCAATTTAAGTGAGAAAATACTACTGTCGCTCTTGAAAATGTGACGTTTCTCACTTTTATCGAAAGAGAGACTTGTAGTCACTCTGTCACAAAGAGTGAAGTCATCATCTATTACAAGATCAACTTTCTGAAGAGTGCAGTATTGCTGGCGCCATCTATTTACCATATCTCGAATGAAATATGAAAGACAATTTCCGGGTGGCCTCATGCATGAGATTTGTTTAACAGAACTTATTGAAGATATTTGAGTATAAAAGAGGAAAATAATTATGGTAAAAAATATTTTGGTAAATATAAATTTTTTATACGATCGGTAAAATCGAAGTGTTATTAGGAAAGAATCGAAATTCATAAGAAAAAGTTATGTAAATTCTTAACATAAAGCAAGTATTTTTATTCAGAAATATATAAGGTATAAAAGAAAACATCACTGCAAATACTTAATGCATAACGTCTTAAAATCTATAGGAATTTATATTTTCAATATATTCATTGATACTTAACACATGTGAAATATTCAAAAAGCTGGCTGTAATAATTTACTAAAAATTAAAATCATCAGCAACATTTATACTCCTGAACAGACGATTTTTCAAGAAACTCTGTAGATTTGTGTGTAAATATTTAACTATTTTGTTTAACATGCATACTCAAGATTTTTTCTTTTCCCTTAATCTTCTTCAAAAATAACTATTTGACTTAGGGAATTTCTTTTCGAGTATACATTTTGATTTTAAAAAATTTTAATTTTAATAATTTAAAAATAATTCTAATTTTAGTAATTTAAAAGCAATTCTAACTTTAATTTTAAAATGTACATTAGAATTCTGTAATTTTATATTTTTGATAAACGAAGTAAAAGTTTATAAATGTGATTAATCTCTTATGTGAATGATTTACCATTGTAAATTAAGCGAGTTCTGTGTGTCCCCAGTGATTCAGTGGTAAGAAGCTCGCCTGCCACGGAGACGGCTTCGGTTCGATTCTCCTCAGATCCAATATGCATCGTTAAACTAGAGTTAATGCGAAAAAAAGAAAATAATAGTAATAAAAGATATCGTCTAACCTATCCGATTTTTTTTTTTTTTTTTTTTTTTTTGGAAAATTATAGAGTCATATTCTTTTAATTACTCGGAATAATCTCACTCTTTCGAAAAGAGACTTTTCACTCTTTAGAGGTTGGCTCCATTTTGGCATGTTCAAAGAGTGATATGCCACTCTTTTAGAGTCAGATCTAACTCTTCATATTTTAGAGAGCAGGTAAAAATGGTCAACGTACTTATTCAAGACATTTGTAATTTACGCTCGCTCTCCAGATTTAATTCGAATTCATTCAAAATTTCGGAAACTATCGTGATAACCAATTTTTCATGATACAGATAGAGAGATAGAGAAACTATATGACTGTAAAATGTGGTAATACCTGAAGCGACCCTGAATGGAGAACGCGCAATAGGAAACCACCGGAAGAAGTTTGTTTCACTCTGACAGTCACCAAAAGAGAAAATTCCCATGGAAATGTTCTAGGGAATATTATTTCCTCCTCCCGTGATCGCCACGTACCACTGGATAGTAATTTATAGGCAGATGGACGGCCTGATGGACGTAAAGACGATCGGTGGACGTTAGCGGCTTCAAGAGCATTAAGTGTACCTAGAATGAAAACAAAAGAATATTAATTGAATTACATAATTTGAATTGTAATTTCAGCCATATATTACATATTTTGATAGTAAAGACGAATTAAGTTAAGCAAGAGTGAAATCTTTCCAAGGTACAATTAGAAGCTGCAGTATTTCACTTAACATGATAGCGTCCAGCAGTCTTATGAGCGAGTAGCCCAAAGATATCAACAAGCTCAATTAGCATGGCAGGTTGATGGTCTCAAGCACAGATTCAGCCGTGGTCAGTTTTCGCACTTGTTGAAATTAATTCTGTCTTACCACCAAGATATTAATGCATAAATGGTTATTAGTATTCAAACCAAAAGTCGAGTTTATTTATTTATTTATTTATTTTTTTTTTTTTTCAGTTAGTTTAAGAAGAAAAGTTGAAAAAAGAGGACTAAAAATTTCATATTTAATATTAAGGAACCACTCAATATTAAACCATTTGATACAGGAAACCCCGGTGGTATTTTTATTTTAAAATATTTTTGTATTTTTCAAAGTTTATGTGGATTTCCAATGAAAATTATTTATAATTTATCAAAATATTTAACCTAGTTTATTTTTTTAATTTTTAATTTTGACTAATAAATACAACATCTACAGCATTTGACCTTCAAAATTGCATGTTCAAATTGAAATATTCCATGTTTTGGAAAATACATTGGTCCAATTTACGGAAAATACAATTATATCTAAAGTGTGAAGTTCTGTAGTCAAATTCAAAAATATCGACCTATTATTTATTTATTTACTTTATTGAAATAACATAAATATATTTTAGAATTGTTAAAAACATAATTAACTTTACTTTAGAAACATGATGAAAATCATTAACCACTTACCATGAGTAATATTTCTATTTAAAATAAATTTTTAATGTTTCTCGGTTTATGTCGATATTGAATTAGAAATTTATTTCGACTTTTGAAACAGATTTTGCATTACTTTCCGGATATATACTGACAAATTTATTTTATATCTTGTAAGGATAAAAAGAACACTTCACAGTTTTTGCAATCAGATTCAAAGTGAATTAGGGTTTGAAATTCAGCCACAGTAGTAATCATCAAGAAATAAATTCTTTGAAGAAAATATTCCGAAAATGAGATGTGAGCCTGTCACACTATACAGAGAAATAATATATACCAGAAAGAAACAGGTACGGTTTCTTTGTTTCTTCTCAAGTTTCCGTTTCGAATTTTATTCTTCTTGGGAGGTCAATGAAGTAACAGTGGATACTGATATTATTTCTTCCGTTTTACGGAAATAAACAGTTAGATAAATTACAGTTGCATATAATAAAATAAAATTATTTAAAATTTAACTTGATATTAAAACATTAAAATTTTATTATTCAGAAATTTGAAGACAATATATAACTATAAATAAAAGTCTCTGGATAAACACCATGAAATGCAAAAAACACGCAACATTTGTTTCAGGACGAAATACGGTACGACCCTTCGTCAGATGAACCAAAAAAGACCGAGTGCTTCTGGAAAAAAAAAAAAAAAAAAAAAAAAAAAAAAAGAAAGAAAAAGAAAGAAAGAAAGAAAGAAAAGACAGCAGACGTCTTTTGTTCACTTGACGAAGGGTCATGTTTTATTTCGACTTGAAAAAAGTGTTGCTTTTATTTTTTGCATTTTATAGTGTTTATTCAAAGGTTTTTACTTATTATTTTTCAACGCCAGTCCTCTTTTGAATCCTTATTGTCACCTTATGTACCTGTGTCAATGAACTGTAAACTAGCTGTTTAGTAATCAATAAAGTAACAAATAATATTAAATAATCGAAATTTAAATTATGCTGCAGTGATATTTTATTAACAACTAAAATATTATTAAGTTTTTAATAAATCATAAATAAATAACATAAAAGTTTTAATTATATGGACACATTTTCCTGTCTAATTATATTTTAGATATTGCATAGTTTTTATAGTCTGGATGAAATACTTTCTAAAAAAACAAAAAGTGATCTGGCGAGTAATCGAAACTGGAAACTTTACCTTTACGTGCTATCATTCTACAAATTGAACTGCGCACGTCAACATCAAGTCCACTCATTTCATGCAAATGAACGTTGGAATTGTATTATAATTATTATTATCAATCCTAATTATAAGTATTTCAAATAATAATTTTCTTATCTTTTACTGAGTTTAATTCCAAGTAGACTCCGCATAATTAATAGCTATTTCTAAAGAATGCTGTATAAACAATTTTAAAATTTTAATCCTTAAAATTATTATCTGGAGAATAAAATACATATTAAATAAAAAAATGTGCTTTTACATATTAGATTTAATGCCAGAGGCTTATATCTTTGAATGCCACACTAAGTGATTTTTATCTATTCGAAGAACTGTCTCCAAGCATTCATTGGTTTCATCGAAATGATGAAACCAATGTATGATGTGTTCCAGAAAACCTCTACATTTTATATACATTAACACAAACTTTATGTAATGCTATGAATTTTATGCAATGCTAAACACAAACTTTATGTTATGAAGAGTTCCGTAAGAAGACAGAATACTTTCATCCCTAACAATAGAAATTTAATTATTTTATTTAATTATTTTATTTTATTTTATTTATTTTATTTTGTTTATTTGTTAATTTATTTTTATTTATTTTTCCAACTGTGAATTATTTTCTGTACAGATTTATTAGGAAATCAAATCTTCAAAAAAATAAATAAGTCGTTAACTTCTGTAAAACTTCCATGCGCAAAACTCAGGCAACTTAATTTAACTGATAGATTCAAATGCGTGATTTATCTGTTTGACTTAAACGTTCGATCAAACTACCTAAAATGCATCACAACGTCCGATTCACCACATTTTTTCATTAGCTGCATTTTGCAAGCCAGTATTTGGATTTTGGGGATTATTATTTAGGATTGTACAATTTATTCTGCAATTAACATAATTTACATCAGGTAAATAGAAGATTTTTTTTCTCCCGAGCAACACTAGAAAAAAAAAATCCTATAGAAATCATCAGTTACACTATTTCATATTTATTTGTCGTTGGATGTAACATTTTACAGCTCCTAGACAACAACATTACTTTATTATTGTTTAATAGTGTAGAGCCGAAATTCATCATTACCATTATTAACAGAATAACTAATATTAATAGAGAAACATATAACATGCATGTAGCTCAAAAGAAATTAATACATTTATTATAAAAAAAAAAAAAAAATAAGCGTATAATAAAAAATTGCTGTAATTGATATAAAGCATAAGACCTTACATATACATGGTTAAGAAATGTGTAGATGTAGCAAGGGTCTCCCAAAAGTCACACATTTATCTATGTATCATAGAAACGTATCGGAATTGCTGAAACAATAAAAAACATGTTGAATCATTTTGTGCGAGATCTCTTTTAATTAAAACGAAATTCGGCTCGGGGTGTAAGGGGGGGGGGGCAACTTCGAAATTTCAAATGGTTAAGATGATCTTTTGTTTGCTTGATGTAAAGTTCTTCTTAAAGCAGGCATTTATTAAAAAAAAAAAAAAAAAAAAAAAAAAAAAAATCTAGTATGCTTTCATGACATAGTTATAAAGAATGATAGCTTTCGTTGTTTCTCTCCCTTCCCAATATAGCACGGAAACAGATTGGAGTTTCTGATAATTGTAAAAGAAAAAAAAAAAAAAAACTTCGTTTGTTTTTAACAAATTTGGGCTAGTGGAAGATAGAGGTTATTTTGGGATCAAATTTCAAATTTTAAATGGGAAGGGGTACTTGCTAGTTCCTCTCAAAAAGTCCTCTCAAAATAAGCATTTTATAAAATGTGATAAATTTTTATGATTATTTATAAAGATATTAATCTGATTAAAGATTCAGGAAAAAGAATCACCCTTTCTCCTTATTTCGAGAAACTATCAGAGTTCATGAAAACTCACGCTAAACCAATCTCACTGGGATATCGTTTTACTAAAAAAAATTGGAATAGGCGTATAGAAGCGATATATGGAAGGAAACTTCGAAATAAATGATTGTGGTTATTAGCTGGTTGAGTGATCATTTTAAGATGACAAAAATGTGTCCTGTGATGCATTTTAAGGATTTTATAAATAATAAATGTTTCATTAAATGCACCAATTTTATCCTGAGACTCGGAAACGCTTCAGGATTCTTGTAAAGAACGCTCTGAGTCAATTTCAATTTCTTAGAAGAACTTTTAATGAGTTAACACTTCTATATTTCACTTTAAATATCATAGGGTTTTGCTTCAATTAAAACCCATATAACTCACAGCCCAATTTCTGTTACACGAGATGGCTTTAAAAAAATGAAAAAAAAAAGTTTTAAATAGTTTTTAGAAATTTCGACGTTTTTTTTTTTTTTTTTTTTTTTTTTTTAAATATTTGAAAGAAGGTGGGATTCTTTACAAAATATTCAATCAGATTTAATCTCCTTCTCTTAATAAAAGTCGTGCGTTTGACTTGAGAAGACCTTTCCAATGACCCAATAGCAGAAAATCCCTTCCCATTTGCAATTTTAAAGTTGACCTCCCCGCCCAGAATCTTCCCATATTTGCCAGTTTAAAAATTTTTAATTAAAATAATTTCCATCAGGTTGATTAAAACCTTTTATATATATATATATATATATATATTAGAAATTTTAAGGCATTGCTAAGGTATAAGTTTTAATACGTCATCATAACATTAAAAAAAAAAAAAAAGAGTTCATAGTAAAACAGTATTTTTTAAATGTTTGTCTTGAAAATAAACTTAAGCAAAGATTAAAAAAAAAAAAAAAAAAAAAAAGCCTCTCTTTGATTTTAAAATTATAAATTTGCCTTTTTTAGGTGCCACCTATTCCTTCAAATCCTAATTATATTTTTAATTAAACGAGGTCCCCCTAAAGTTAACTGAACGTATTTTTTCCAAGCTTTCGAAAATTCCGACGTTTCCCAAAATGCAGGCAATACAGAAACTGAACTTTTGACAGAAACTGAATTTCAAAGCAATATTCCATTTTAAATTTGTCTGACGATTATTAAAAAAAAAATAGTGTATTATAATATATAACTTACTATTTCTGGTCTATTAATCTTTTTTTTTTTTTTAATTATTATTATTATTATTATTATTATTATTTTTAATCTGGAAAAAGATATAGAAAGTTCATCATGAATGACGAAAAACTTCCCAAATCAAAATATATCACAGTGTGTAAAGCATCGTATACAGCAAGCAAATCTACTCGTACTTACTTATGATATGTTTTTTTATTTACGACTAGTATAAATATCTTGTCAATTGTCGGAAGAACTATAAGATTTTCTTTATGTCAATTTTTGATTTGCTGAATTATGTTGTTCATCTTCTAAATGTTTATCACAAGGTTTTAAATTTAGAAATTAAAAGAGTTTTTAAGACTAAGGAATGTAATTTTTAAGGCTTTAATAAAAAATAGTTTTTAAAAATTATAATGACAAGGTTATATATAGTGTAAATTTCATTAAAAAAATGATATAACTCAAGAAAATAATAGAATACTATTTTTCTCTAAACGGAAGAAAGATATATTTATTTCAAAATGAAACTTTTTTTTTTTTTTCAATTTGGTGCTTGCATTCTTAACAAGTCATAATCGCAAAAGCAAGAACATTTGCCAAATACGGTAATAAACCTTGAACGAGAGGAGTTAGCATAATACTGTGTATCAGCGTGCAGAGTAATTGAAATTAACTGTAATGAAATGTATTAAATGTAATTGAAATTAACTGCAATTAAACGAAATGTAATTTAAACTTATTTAATTATTTATGAATAGAAACTGCAAACCAATTCATTGAAAGCATCCCTAGTTTATCTGACTAATACTATAACCCCAAATTTATTACTTTTTTCTCGCACCACTTCAAATCGTTAGACATAGAGTTACATGATTTTTTTTTTTTTTTTTTTTTTTTTTTTTAATAATGACATAATTTTTTAAACTAAAATATCTATTTCCAGATTATATATTATTCCAGTTTTGACGTATGTAACACAAACAATATACTTATTTTAATCTCATTTCTTTCTTTTTCTGTTTGTCTTTTCTTTTTGTTTTATTCATTTAAAATATCGGATATATATATATATATATATATATATACATATATATTAATATATTATTGCAGTTGTAACGTCATAATTTTAACTTTTATTTTCATATTATTTAATCGTTTTAAAACATGGATAAAATTATAAATATATCCAATGCATTGTTATAGCAGCAATGACATAAGTTTCGAGCGTAACTCTCATAATACCTAAGCTTGAATTATTATGAAGTTTAATTGGTACTCATATGTTATAGTTATGAATACATTTGATTCATTTTCATATCATACTTTATTTTTGTCTTATACGTTTCATTTTTGCCCTTGTTAAGCATAGTTTTAATTACTTATATTATTTTATTCTCTCTTTATATACACATGCATATACACTGACACATAATTTCCATATTGTATTTTCTTTCATCTATCATCTCGGAGATCATTTTTAACTTTTGTGTATAGCAATAAAATCGCTTCTGACAAGAACGTATTATGCAACTATTCAAAATCCCTTTTATGCTGATAAATGGAAGGTGTCATACTTACGAGAGAATCTTTTGACAAGATTTAAAATTTTATCCTTTAAGTCTTTCAAATCTTGATTATATGTATTTATTACCGTTCCTTTACAGAATACTGTTTTCAACATTTTCAAAATATATTTTTCTTGATTTGCTATTCATATATAGCTTCTTTATCCTTTGTTTACATAAGACTTTATTTTTAGAATCTTTATTTACGTGCCGGAAAGAAACTGTAAAATTCAGTGCATGGAGATACTGAAAATATATGCATCTTCGCTTAAAATTGTTTTGTTGCAAGTTCTGCTTTTACAAAGGTTATATATATATATATATAAAGAAACAAAAGCAGCTTGTTTTGAATAAAAGTAAATGAAAAAGTTAAAATCGAAAAGAATCAATATTTAAATGAAAACAGTCAAAATATTTTATTCTTTTACAACCTTCATGTTTTTCGTTCAAAATATTATGTATTTTTACTTATTAAACATTTATTTGATTATTTTTCGAAAAAAAAATGTAAAATCTGTATGGTATGGAGTGGTGTTAGAAATAAGGTCGATTGACTGCACAAGGGTCCTAGTAAAATCTGTATGTACATTTTAAGGCATTTAATTAAAATGATTATTAATGAAATATTGTGTAAAGTAAGTTAACTTACATTTCCATTTTCAAAAAACATTCTTTAAGCTATCAATAATTAACAATATTTGCACTCTGGAAATGAGTATTTTTATAAATACAGAGTGATTAAAGAAATTATTAGACCGAATGAAATTTTATAGGGAAATTGATTTTCAGAAAGATTAAAAATATTTATATTCATTTTAGTATAAATTGTATTTAATTAAATTATATTTATGGTATTTATTATAGTATTTATTAATCAAATACTGAATATATTGAAATACATCACAAGTTGAGTACATAAAATATTGTAACTTACAGCACTGCCTAAACTGCACACTTATCCATAGTACATCTTGAGGATGCTTTTGGGATGTCTTTTCATCCTAAAGACATCTTGTGGAGAATATGTGCTGTTAAGGTGTGCAAATTCATGCCAATGAATTTTAAAAACAAAGGTAATGTTACTTAGATAAAAGGAAAGAAATTATTCAGATTGTTTTGTAAAATAAAAATAAGGTGGCAAATTCTCAAATGACATCAACAAAGAATTCTACTGCTAAAGTGTTCAAGGCTCTCGAACACACATTTAGTCCATATACTCATGCCTCATATACGAAAGTTAGTCTATATGCTCTCCCGTGTCTTTTCAGTGATACAATATATGGAATATGCTCAAACAATGGATCATATATCAGTTCCATGTGTATTACTAACCATGATTTTCTGCGTGGTCTGCTGCTGTATTTGTTAGAGACTGACGATGATGTAGAGCAGGAATGAAGAACATACTGTTCTGCAAATAATAAAGGTGGAACACGTGTAAGCATGTGTAGAAGTAGAATGTGTGAGGGTAGATGAAACCTATCAATGTTTCACATCATATTTGATTTGCAAATAAATGCTTTTCTTCTCATTGCTTTGAGCCTTTTGAAAGCGTACGGGACATTCTGGCTGCAGCCATGAATGGTTGTAACCAGTAAGGACGCTCTGGGATATTTGAATACCCTAGAACTATTTATTCCTCTAATTTACAATCGCTAAAATTTGATCAAGATTTTCCCTTTTCAGTAGGTGATTATTTGTTTTAAACCCTAATTTTTCCTTTATAAAACACTTTACATCAAAATGAGTTTAACGAATAGAGTATGCAAACATCCCAGCCCATCCTTGTGATCATCTTTTCATACTATCATTCATAAGTCATAAATTATTTTACTCCAATTAGTAAAACATTGGTGAATGAGCAAAATAAAAATCGTTGCCCCAAAACATGCTAATCTAAAGAATAGATAAATTCTGGTATGTTGTAGACGCACTGAGTTTGCTGCTCAGTAAGTCAAAGGTGAATTTAAATCACAATCAGGTTGGATAAGGTCAAAGCTGGCATAAATTTATTTTCCTAAATTATCTGTTTTCTGGATTTATATTATTTTTTTAACTCATTTACTAAGCATTTTCTTAGAAAAATAGAAAGTATGATTAAAATCACTATTGGGGTAAGAATATACTCCCAGCGCGTCTTCATGATCGAATTCGGGGTGTGAATTCTGGCACATATATATATATATATATATATATGTGTGTGTGTGTGTGTGTGTGTGCGTGTGTAACATTATAAATAATGTTTTAATTAAAATTCAATTCATTTAATAAAGCAAAATAAAGAACAAAATAAATATAATATTAATTACACTTGGCCATCTATCTACTACCTTATATAGTAATGAAAATGAACCATTATACTTCCGATACTTGGTTGGTTAAGAAAAAGAAATTTATTGTTTAAAAATGCTATGCGTCCTAATATCATCCGATGTAATAATAATGTGGTTGGTTGGAGCCTCAAAAAAGAAGAGACATCCAATTTGGCGTCTCAGTTCTGTTCTTGATTTCATCTAATGAAGTTTATTGAAGATACTAATCTCGTTTAATACTTTTATAGCAAGGATTAACTATTTATTGACTTGATATTGTTATGTCAAGATGTAGTAAAAGGATTTTTATTACTACATATATATATATATTAGTTAACGCCTGTCAAAACTTGACGGGTCAATGATATTTAAACTTAAATCTTCTCACAATATAGCAGTTTAAAACATCTGCCAAAATCAAATACATTATATCTCGGTAACTTCGTGATTTAAATTTCACATATAATGTACTTATACTGTTACTGAATAAAAATAAAATATCAAGACTTATCATAATCTTATTCTAACTATGACCAACATTGCTTTAAATTTAGAAGCAATTAGTCTACTTTACAAATGATGGGGGTGGGGGATAGATACATGTTCATTGCTATAGAACATAAAGAACGATTCACATGCTTAAAATTAATATGCAAAATGTTCATTCAGGAAATAAAATAGAAAGCTTATTCTCATTATAAAAAGAACATTTTAAATAAACAATTTCTATTTAGTACAAAAACAAAAACATGTACAGACACACACAAAAAATAAAAATCTATCGATTGGCTACATTGTTATTCATTGAATGCATAAAATTTGTTGCTAAAGATATTAACATATGGTTCTAACAAAATTCTACACTTGTTTACAATATATTTACTTCTAAGTAATGTGAAACAAAATTAGAAGATGTTTGCCATCCTAACATAAACAGAGGTTTTCATTCTTCAAATCAGACTATATGCAAAAAAATATATAGGCATGCTGCATAGCATAAAAAAAAATACCGCAAATTTATTCTAAAATGCAACTGCGATAGTTTGAATAATAAGCATCAAACATAAACAAATTTTGAACTAAGATAAAAGAAAAAATAAGATAAAAACTAATGGTGAAAATATTATGTAACATAATTGTAAATTGTTCATAATTAAAATTAATATTTATGTACAAAAATTATCCATAATATTGAAGCAATATACGTGCGTTGATAACTAACCATGATTTGTTTTGTTTTTAATATGTTTTCTTAGAAAGAATCAAGCGAGTCGAGTCGTTCGTTTTGTATAGCGCATTCTCCTAAATAGAGTTTCTGATTGGTTTAAAAATTTTAGCGTATGCTCAGATGTTCCCGTTTTGGTCTTTAAAAATATCTCTGTGCTCTAATATTTTAGATATTTTAAATAGTATGGCCATGGTTGTTTTAAAGTAAAGATATTTTATATGGAACACTACACATAAATAATTGATTATATAATTGACAGTAGAAGATAATCTAGATTGCCATGTATAAATATGAACATTTCTTGTTTAGAACTTGAGGAACTAAATCTCTAATAAAAGACTTATTAAAATAATATATATAATTAATTACGAATTTATAGAAGAATATGGCAATGTTTCGAAACGTAAAATACTTTCATAATTTAGAAAAATATAATTGATTTTTTTTTTTGTTGTTGTTGTTGTTGTTGTTGTTCATTTTTTTATGCTAAAAGTATTAATTATACTAAAAGTTTCAACGTAAGTAAGTAATTCATTATTTTTACATTTAGTATCGGAAAATAAATAGGATACACCATTCTAAAAACAGACTTAAAACACATAATATGTAATGTAAAATTTAGTTTTTAAAAAATCGAAGAAATATATATACATATAATCATTTTCTTTCTTTTTCCAATAAAAGCATCTTACACAGAGTTTTAAAAAATATTTTGCAATTTTAGTTTTCAACTTTAGTTTTGAACGTTATACTAGTTTATGAATATTATATTATTACTATAAACTATAAAACTATAATATTATATATTTTCATAATTATTATAATTATTTTTTTTAATGATCAAATTTAAATAAAAATTATTCATGTAAATATCTTGACCTGTTTTGTTGGCACTATATTTATATTAAAAATAATTAATAATAATCCCTATTTTTTATATTACTTTATAAATCCAAACTAGAAAAAAAAAAAAAAAAACACTATTGAGATCTCTTCAATCTTCTGAAGGAGTTGGCGCTGCTTTATACGGACATTTTTCTTGCAACTTGTTCTTAACATTGTGCCGTTTATTTTGCACTCTATTTAGATTTGAATTTAATGTATTTTCCCTTAACTGAAATATCTTTATTTAGCCCTTTAAGCGTTAAGCCCGTCTTTTTCTGTCATGCATAATCAAAGTAAAAGGATGGTGTGGCTAAATTTTGAAATATATGTTGCTTTTTTCGAGAAAATAAGATTAATGAATATGTGTAATATATAATATTAAATTATCATATTTGTACTGTGCATAGTATTAATTTTATGAATCATTAAAGAGATATAAAACAGCTAAAATTATAAATTTGGAGTATTTGAGTTATTTCGCATGTTTCAGTAAAGAGATAACCGGTCAATATAATTAAATTTAATAATACGGTGTTTAATGGAATTATAAACGAGATATTTTAAATATTCTAGCTATGAAAATAATAATAGTGTGTTATAGCCGTCACAAGACTTTCTTTTATGTAGTCTTGTAAAACAATTCATGTCTTAGTCTTCAATATAGTCTTGTATTCATGGAATACAAATTAGTTAGTTATTTAATTATAATTTATTGAAATTTTCTTGCATGACGTATGCAAACGACCTTTAACTTAGAGAAGCCTAACACATTAAATACCGAAAGAAAGTCAATTTTATGCAAATATCAAAAGAAATGCGATTCCCCTTCGTCTTTTTTTCCCCCAAAAAAGTTTAAAAAAATGGATAACTTTGTTTTAAGTTATTACAGATCTATAGTTAAACCACTCGTTTTAAACGTACTGACAAGTTCTTTCGAAAGATACACATATTGAAAATTTACACATCTCAGGTACGGTACTTCCTCCCAGGGGATGTAGAGAGCAAATACTCTTTTATGTACATTTTCTTTCCTAGTTTAGTACTACTATTAACAATAAATCATATTAATTTTACTGTCATGCGTCAAAAATAAATCTCATTATGTACATTTATACGAAATTTTATCCTATACTGCCAGATTAAAAATTTAGAAAAAAAAAATGGAATCAAAGCGCACCTGTTGAGCGATTGATTCCCAAATGTTATCAGCACCAGTTCAGATAAAAGTGTAACTAAATACCAGATTTCGTTACATTTGTTCATTGATTCATGAAATTATTTTCACCAGCTTAAATGAAAAATAATTGGGAATGTTCAAAACCATGTACTGATTTTCTCTTCAGGGTATATCATTTCCACGTTTGAGAAAAAGCAAGATTTCGAAACATTGATTCGCACTAATGCTAAATAATCAGTGGGTAACCCTATCTTGCTTGCAAACCAATAATTAAAATAATAATAAAAAAAAATGGAAATAATGAGAATTTATAACGAAAAAAGAGCTTGAATTTAAACAAGTAGGAAAAATACAAGGTGAGTTACAGAAATACCAGAAAAAAATGAGATGAGTTGCCCATAACAATAACAGAAGAAATTATTACGGCAATCAACCATAGAGACAAGAAATTTAATCGAACGTATCAGTAGAGGAATATATATATATATAAGATCTTGGCTCGGCGTCTAGAGGTGGGGTCAATTATGAGATACAAATTAAATAACGTTGCGTTTATTTGAAGATGCACAAAACACAAATAACACATAAATATTAATGCAACAGCAGAATCCCTATTAACCAATTGGTTCTTTGGCTTGATACACAAAACTAAGCTCTCTTCATCAGAATATCACAAAGCAACATTTATGCACTTACTCGTACTTATATACACAAAAGCACCTACGCTATCAAATAGCGAGATTGAAGTATGGAGCCTTCCATGGCTCTGCCCAACTACTCAGAGCGTTTCAAGCCCTAATTAGAAGAAAATGACCATATCAGCCTTCGCGCTGATTGTCTCAACAGCTTTCCATTGCAGCCTTATGCTAACTAAATTTTCCGCTTGTCAGATCGTTCTCTGGATACATCCAAGACATCGCCATCTGTTGACTGTTCAAGGAATTACTTTCCACACACACACACACACACGCACACACACACACACACACACACACACACACACACACACACACATATATATATATATATATATATATATAGATAGATAGATAGATAGATCAATAATATTAAAATATTAATATTTGTATAAAAAATGTTATTATTTTTCGCGCTATAAGCTTATAAGTATTTGAGCGAAATTCAAATTTCAATTACCTTTACAGGAAAACATATTACACGTTCTTTGCTGTCCCTCTTCATTTGAGCATTTAGTATTTCCTTCACATAATCTCTGTCTCTGCTGAATTCCACCACCACAACTGCCACTGCATGGACTCCATTCACCCCAAGGACTAGAACCTGCAAAGGCAAAACGAAAAATTTAAGTGAGAATTTCAAATATATTACAAAGAAAGAAAAAAAAATGATTTTCAGATTTGAAAACTTAACATGTTTTTTATAACGCATAATTATATACATATATATATACATATATATATATATATATATATATATCGGTGGGGTCGCATGAGTGACGTTTTGGTCATCTCCATATGTGTGGTTAGAAACAGTCTTTTATCATAGAAAGTTCATTTATCTGATTGACTGTTGGAATGCCGTCATACCTTCGTTGCTCTATAAAAAAGGCGAATCAACCAATAAGATAAATACATATTCCATTACAATGCACTGTTTCCAGCCACTCGAGAGAGAGAGAGAGAGAGATAGACAGATAGATAGATAGATATAGATATATATAAATATAAAGTTTCAGTTATCTCAATCGGCTACATTGACCAAGTCATGGAGTACTTGTCAGGCGATTGAATAATTTGTTCTCTCACTGACGAATGTCAGATAAATGAATGACACACTCTCCTAATATTATTTAAAATCAAAGCAGGACGCACAAGTCTTTGTTTAATTTCTCTTTCAAAATGGTAAACTTTCGATTTTATTTACAAAGCGAAAGAGCGAAAGAAAAAAAATGTCTCGTGCTTTGCCCCGCTATATTTAGTAGCTTTCGTATGAAATATAACATAAATATATATCTATATAGTAACCAGAATATTTAGATAAGCAAGCAAAATTTCAAAATTATTTATTAAAACTAAGATAAAGCGGATTAATCTAAAATTGCGCAGAAATTTTTACTATACTTATTCCAAAATTAAATAAATATAATTATAATAAAGATAAAAAGAAGACAAAGAAAAAAAAAAATCAATAGGCTCAAACCAACATTTTTTATCACAATAAAATTTTGTGTGATGAATTTCTTCACGTAAAAAAATACTTTGAAACACAGAAATTTAGTGATATAAAAATATAGAAATCTGAGGATTGCAGCAAAATGAACACACATATTTTATATGAATAAATATATAGATATATACAGTAGAAGTTTGTCAATCCTAACAACGAATTATGGAAGAGAAGAGGAAAAATGTCTTTCCCAAAATTCATCATAGAATTGCTGTAGATAAAAATTATAACATATGCATATATGAGGCCTCACACTGACTCTAAAATCTTAATATATTTTATTGTATTGTCATCCCTAATTGTAAGAAAAAAAAATTAAAGTTTTATTGCTAAAATACTGTGAAAAAGTACTGTTTTAAAATAATGGTGCCAATATAATAAAATGAGCGTAAAATTTTAGGAACGGTGAGAGGACTGTATGTGTGTATTTATAATAAATATTTTTTTTAAGCTAGGTGAATTATTACTATTTTTTTTAAATAAACATTTTAAACACGGGCTATTCCAAAAATAAAATTCAAATGAAAGAAATTCGGTAAGCGCTCTATAAAGTAATGTTCAATATTTAAAATCCATAATTGGAAATTAAACAAAAATTAACCTTTTATTTCAATTTTGTATCTTTGTTTTAAGTTTATTCCATTCATTCTATGTATTCGCTTTTATCAAATTTTTCCTTTCAGAAAGTGTAAGTTGTATTCTTTGCGATTCCAAATATTTAAGCCTTAAGCTATTACTTAACAACATTCTCAAAGAGATTTATATTTCAAAAATTTGGATTAATCACTGAAGAAGTTGTCAAAAAACATCACCCTATAAAAATGAATCGAAGCTACCTTACCAAGCAGAAAACCTTGTGGTATTAAATATCGTGGTATGAATGCCGTCTTTATGGAGGAAAAATAGGGTACACCATTATGTCATGAAATATATTCCTGCTGTGTTTTTCTCTGTGGGAAGAAAGTCACAGTTAAGGAAGATAACGATTTATTTCTCTCCATGGGGCGGCTAATGCAACCTTTGAACTGGATAGATTACCCGTTTAAGGAATTTGATGTTAAGCTGAGTGTAAATAAAGAAAAGAACTTGACAATCCAATTTATTACCATGTAAAGCACGAATCCTTTTCGGTAGCTTTCTAAACATGCATCGGAGATTAAAAAGCGATTTGCTTAGATAAAATAACTTCTGCATGATGCTAAGTGCTTTTTAAGCAAGGTTAAATGAGATGTATTAGGCCGATCGTGATGTTTGAGGATTTGTTATTCACGATTTAAGTGCTGATAAAGCTGCTACTGCACATAAACAGGATAATCATAATCACTGAAGGAAAGCATTTGGCAGCCATAAATTTATATCAAATAAAAAATTCTAAAGTTTAATTTCAGTATAAAGAGAATTTTTATGTATGTTTTTTCAGATCATAAATGTAAAATTCTTATAACAGGAAAATTTTTCTTTCATGTACTATTGAACGATAAAAGAACATTTTTATTTAATAGATACGGTTAGATATGCGTATTGATCAAATACCAGTTTTTGCAAATTTATAATTATCAATTTAAGTGCTGATAAAACTGTTACTGCACTAATTTTTATATGCACTAGCATTTAAATTACATTTTAAATAATAGTTAATTCACCGGAGGAAATAATTTCAGGAGACACAAACTTGCTTAGAATTCCCATGATCAAGTCCCAGAAATAAAGGAATCGTTCTCTGTTTGGATATTTATGTAAATGTAAATAAACAGTTTGATGAAGTTTAATATGAAAAAAAAAAAGTTAATTTTATGTACAAGTTATTAAATAAATAAATAAATACATAAATAACCGTAAAATTCTAATATGTTATTTAAAAAAAAAAAAAAAAAAAAATCACAAAAATGTGCATTTTTCTAAAATAAGCAACTTAGAAAGTTATTATTAATGAATTAAATACTGCTAGCGCTGCCAATACACTTAAAGGGAACAATTTATAAACGTAATTTTATTTATTTATTTATTTTTTTCTTAACAGCGCGGCACTTGTGACTAAACATTGGCTGGTGAATCGCCGAATTGATGGTCATTTGTAAAGGATCACCCATTGATGGTCTGTGGCTACCCCTAACAGGGACAACATGTTTATGCCTTATCCGGGATTTGAACCCGGGCCCTACCATGTGGGAGTCTAACCCCTGCACTATATGGGCGATGAATTTTATAAATGTAATCGCCAAATGAAATGCTTTTATTAGCCAAAATTAATACCCATTAATAATTTCGGAAATCAAGATTCAAAATGAAAAATTATTTATGTGTGTTTTTGTATTTATGTAAAACACAATTTTATTAAGCCTATCACAATAAAATATCGTTTTTATATGCGAGTGACCAGCAAAAGGTTTTAAGATTTCAATATGTTATTAAAAACAAATAGAGGTTTATTTATTTATTTATTTTTTCAAATATTATGATTTATGATTCAAAATACTGATAAAGCTGGATTAATAACGTAAGTAAAAACTGCACCTGGACATTAAAAATTTAGACTCTAATCAAGTTAAAGAAAAAAAGATATATAGGTCTCGCAGCGTTCCTAAAATTTTACACGCATTTTATTTCACTGCCGCCACTATCCGTAATAAGAAATTTTTCTTGAATATTTGCAAATGTTCTAATGCTAAAATATTATGTATAAGACTACATTTTTTAAACAAGTGGTGGAAATATAATAGCTTAAATATAAAGCGAGCGTAAAATTTTGGGGACGCTGCAAGGCCTGGATATGATATTTGTCTGTATATTTCTTTATATAATTATAAGCAATTTCTGTCAAAAATAAATAAATATAAATAAACAAAAGTTACATTTATTTTTTTATAATTTTGTAGCTGAAAATTAAAGCATACAATAAATTTTTAATCGCAAAAATAAACAAAGTTAACAAAAGCAAGTAACTAGGGGTTACGATTATCACAATAACTAAAAATACGTTATTGAGTGTATTTTCGTAGTCAAGAAACATAAATTTATATATTAAGGAAATAAAATCGTGTGAATATAGTAAATATTATTTTTTTTAAATACTATTTTATTTTCCATTGAAATAGACTATTTAAAATAATGTATTTAAAAAAAAAAAAAAAAAAAAAAAAAAATGAAATTCCGAGGTAAATATTGATAATGCGATAAGTGCTTAAATTTTTTATTTATAATTAATTCATAATATTATTACTCTAATATTTATATAATAATATTGCTATAGTCTAATGATTAACATTATTATTTGTTAAGACATGGAAAAAATAGTATTTAAAAAAAAAAAAAAGAAAGAAAGAAAAACTTTTATACAAAACTGTAATTTGCACTATATTGCTGGCAGCTAGCTTAGCTTGGTAGAGCACGAAGATTTACTAACCAATAACTTAAATAAACAGAAGATTTGCCCTTTTTGCTTTTCCATACAACAAATTGTAAATATAAACGATGACAGGGAAGAATTGGACACAATAATTCTTCAACGGGTGTAACACATGACAAAATTTAATGAAGACAGAAACACAGTAGAAGGATTACATTTTAAATAAAAGCATGAACAGCGCTGTCAAAGCGGCGCTACATTTTATACTTTAGAACGTTTTAAAAGAAATAAACACGCAGACGAAACTCTGTGAACCTTTCTGAAGGAAAGACTGCTACAGACTGACTAAGTTTATTACTAAATTTCATTGGGTGCGATATCACGTGGGTTTTGAAGATGAATGCTTCTACGTAAGCGTTTCGTCATTGGCCTTCACTGGGAAAACAGCCTCACAGTATGATCTGAGCTAGGAGATGTAGTTTTGAGTATTAGAGCACTATGTAGCTAAATAATAATCATAAAAATAAATTTCATTTGACTCTTTAGCTATATGTTCTTTTGCGATTTAATTATCAGTTTAAAAAGTAATAAATCAATAAAATTAATATAGTACAGGAATAAATAAATAAGTAAAAATTAGAAAATCTTTATGTAACAAAATTTTAAAAAATAATTTTAATAATATCATTACTTACAATTTAAGAAATGATAACGTTATTGAAAAAAAAAAAAAAAAAAAAAAAAAAATGCATATTTTTTTCTTACATTACATTACTATAGGCGTATTATCACACTTAATTGCTAAACCATACGGTACTGCATTCGAACATTTCTCGTGTATTCTCAGTAGAGTTAAAAATAATTTTAGAAACATTTTGTTTCACCCATATCTCTGTATGCTGTGAGGGATCTCGTATCTTTAAACCCCCACCCCACTTCCTCGTGGTTAAATATTTTACCTACATAAATATATATATTAAGGTTGTTATTACATTTAAAAATTTAGTTGAAATTATTCAAAGGATTTTCACACATACCGCTCTTCGGAACTTACTTGACTAATTTTCGGTAGCCCTGTATATTAACTATATAACCACACATTGTATTGAACACGCACCACATATTACCAAACTGATGTCTAACAAAAAGTCAAAACGTAGCTTGGAATACACATCGAGAGTTTGCCAATTATAGACATATTACATACGAATCCCTTTGTCTACTCCTGCAAATAAAATATAAATTCTTTCATTATCATATTTTATATGCAACCTGATTTTGTGTTTATAAAAGTATGAGTTAATTTCATTATTTCTAGTGCAAGCTAAAGATGTAAAACGGTACCCACAAGAAATTTCACCTGCAGATATAAACTTTTTGAATATTTTTGCATGTCCCTATAAAGAAACTATTGTCTGATGTCGATAAATAAATAAGTAACATCCGCATATCATACAAATTTAGAATACCATGTTTGGATTTTTTGGCGATATTTATTTTTAAGTTATGCTAATAGCAGTCTCACAGGCAGACAAATATACAACTGCTAAACACCGGATTTTTTGAACTGCTCAAATGTAATACTAATTACAGTAAAAGCGCAATCGTTTGATTAAACGCTCCTTTCCCCTTTGCTTTTCATGTGAATTTCCTTTGTTCTTAAAATACCGAATAAAAGTCCTTTTACGTTCAGTTTTAAACTCCTTCCGTATGAACGTCAGTTCTTTATGTGATTTATTATAGATTTTATTTATTTATTTTACAACGTTTGCCTTTTTAATATAAACATTTATTTGTGTTATATTAAATCGGACATACATCATTTGGAAATGGTAAATTTAAGCTTAGTAAAACAGTGAAAAATAATTTATTAGGATGGAGGGATGGGGGAGGGGGATTTTTTATCAGTATTTTTCCGGTTTTGACATTTATTGGGATCTATAGTTACAATGACTTTCGTCTCGATTGATCCATGTTACAGAAAATCACATAAACAAGAGCACAATATTTTGTAGTCATAAGACATAACAAACATACATGACCGCACCAGGACTCGAACCTGGGATCAGAAGATGCGGAAGGCAGTGTCCTACCGACTGAACCACTTGGCCGGCGATTTTTCCGGTTATTTGAACACTGGTTAACCAAAATATTATTGTATTGAATTCTCTCTCTCTCTCTCTTTTTTTTAATCATTGCAATTCAATATTTACATACATCTTGTTTTAAAATCGTTTTTATGTCACTTAATTTGAACAAGAAACTACATGTCAGTTTCTGTATTTTTGAATATTTTTATCATTTATCCTCCCCCTCTTAAAAAAAGTCCCAATTTTCCTAGAAGATTGAGAGTTCGGTTAAACGGTATTTTACGATATAACAAAATCCCATTTTCGAAAATTTTAACCATAAACAATACTTTTTCTACCTCATAAGGGTAAGAGATAGTAAAAAAAATAATACATATATATATATATTTATTTATTTATTATTAAATAAAATAAAAACGAAAGAAGAAAGAGAAGGATATTTAAAACTTTTTATTTCATAAGAAAATGTAAATCATAACCAAAAAGAAAAAAAAAAAAAAAAAAAGGAAGAAGATGAAGAATGTGTGTGAGGAGAATGAGGGGGAGAAAAATCGTATTTTATCAGATTTTTTGCATTCTTTTTGGCGTGGGAATATGATAACGATTAAAAAAGAAAAAGAAAATTAGCATAAAATATTCATTTATTTTTCTAACAAGTATTAAGACAAAAGGCTTCCAAGAAGGTTTATTTTTAAAAAGCTTTTCAGAAATGATAATTTTTTATAGGTACACCCAAATTATTAACATATTGTAAAGAAAATTAATAGTATTATCAAATAATTTCACTTTTACTGCAAACATTGTCATTGACATATTATTTAGTAAAAAGAATAAAATAACATTAAAAATATTCTCAAACGAAACAATTAATAAAACATCCATCATTGAAAACTGCGTCGTTCTTTGTTTCCTTTCAATCTTTTTTTTTTTTTTTTTTTTTTTGTGAATTTCCCTGACCTACATGCGAATTATTTTTCGAAATTATTAAATAAAAGAAAAAGGTTATTGAGATCAAAGAAAACCCACGCATCTCCTGTTGTACGCGAAACTTTTAAAAGGAACGCCCGACACAAAAAATCTGCATGTTTATGATGAATAATGAAGCAAAATCTGGATTTATAATAGATGAAATTTAAAAATGAGCTTAAAAAATTTGATGTGAAAACCACAAGTACTTCCTTTTATACCGCATACCTAAATTGTACATGTCCTTAATTGATACAAGAAAAATTATTATTTGTTATAAATTACTAAAACTAGAAGTGGTATACCTTACAAGAAATGTTATACAAATCTTAAAAATTAGAAATTTCATTTTCAATAAATTTCATTTAATTTTTTTAATTATTTAATTTCCAATGACTAACATATTTTGAGCTATCGTGGATGTATTTAATACAGGGGGTTACAAAGTGAGCAAAACCTTTGTGTTTCTATGAACATCTGTAAAACGGGAGCTATGCAGTGACTGAAAGTTTTCAATAATTAAGGTTAATTTATGAAAGCAGGAATCATGTAGTGAGATAAAAAATCGAACTGACGTGGATAACTCAGACGAGAATGGCTAAACGAAAACTTATACAGTAATAATAATAAAACAGTGCTGTACAGTTTAAAGTTTTTAAGAAACTTAAATTTGTTTGCAACGTTCTACTACTAATACCTTTTGTGTTATAGAAGATACTTATTATTGAGATGTATAACGTATATGTACAAACCTCACACACACACACACAAAAAAAAGTGAAATTGAGAGGTCATAAAGTTTCCAAAAAAAGCAAGTGCACGAATAAATGTTTTATAAAACCCAAATATAAATTATCAGCACAATATGGCCACACATACATATATTTTTGTACCATATATGAAACAAGGTATGCTTCGTTTTTCTGGATGACCATAATCTCTGAAAACTTCTCAGTAGTTCCTATTTAAGCGTGGCAAGATCACGTTTAGGGGTTTTTTTATTACCGCTTACAGAGAAGAATATTTGCCAGATCACTGAATGGCGGTTCTCCTACTAGAAACGTACATATATCTCAGATAAAAGAATAATGTTAAGTCCCATTTGTTTAACAATGTACTTAAAATTGGAAACTCAGGTTTTTGTTCATAAATTAAATATAATCGGATTACATGATAAATTTAAAATGGTATATTACTAAAATAAAAAATATTAAAAAGAGAACAAAAAGGATTATTATAATTTTGATCGATCAAGAAAAATAGTTCCATCGTTGGTAGACAAACTGATTGCATACACCTATGTTGAGCACTTGGCAATGTAAAACAGATTTTTCTTATTAAGACGCCATCATTCCCTCGCTCCGTTATGATATAAACGATAGAAAAAAAAAACGAAAAAGAGGAAACAAAAATAAAAAGATTTTAAAAATGATTAAAGTTATAACAAAGTAATGAAGTATAAAAATACTGCTAAATTAATGGAAAATTAAAATAAAAATTAAATGAGAAAATTAAAAATAACTAAAAGAGAATTCGAGTAAAAAATAATTCAAATATTTTAAATAATCTCAAATAATTATACAATATTTGCTCAAATTCCTACTAGAAAATCTATATTTTTTAATAATAAATTATTTAACATCCGCATTCACATTTCAATTAACAGGCTATTTGGGTGCAGAGATTTGAACCTAAAGCGAACCAGTGAAGGAATTGCAGAACGTCGTGTAATACTTTCAAAGCCCATTAACTAAAGTATCATATTTTGATTATTTAAAAATAACAGTAATGAATTACTGCTTACTATTACATTATACAACAAAGTAAAGTAAATACAAACAAGAAAAGAGTCTGTTGCTCTATTTGTATAAAGATGCTTTTGCTTGTGATGGATTGACAAAAACGAAACGATATATTTTTTTTTAACCCAAATTCTACTTAATATATATATTTATTGAAATGTGATAATGACGATAAATACTCTTTTAGTTCAACTTTTGCATTAAATGCTAATTTTGATTTAAAAAAAAAAAAAAAAAAAAAAGCCACAAATTTTATAATAAATAAATAAATCACTTTAAAACACGTATAAAATGATACATTTAATCATCAGGACACAGCCATTTTTTTTTTTTTTGTTGTTACGAGTACAGCAACATTTGAATTATATATACAAAGAGATTCATAGTACAGCTACAGTTTGTGGTTTTTCTACTATTTATGTGAGATAAGTCTCTCTAAGATATCTCTATGTGAGATAAGATTTTATATAAGTTAATTTTGATAAACACACAAACAGACAAATAAAAATAACAATAATAAATTTGTGCTGCATAGCAAATATATGTACATAACTATGTGTTGCATGTGATTTTTGAAAAATATATAGGATATTTTGAAAAACTTTATTATACATGGTATAAAACATCGTTATAAATCAATGCAGATTTTTTAACGTGATTTTAATCTATTTTATAAATATGAAAAGCTATATATACAAATGTTTATTTATATATTTATATTTGTATTCATTTTTTTTATTATCATTACTATTACTATTATTATTATTATCATTATTATCATTATTATTGTAATTATTTAATTGTAATTTGTTAATTAATTACAATCTTTCTTTGTATTTAAACATTTAACATTTCTTGCTTAAATTTATATTGAACGAACATGACAATATCGTCTTTTTAATGGTTTTTACCATTACTTTCTATTTAATTAGGAATTAATTTTATTAATTTGCTTTTCCTAAATTTTATAAAATTTCCTTTGAATCATTTCTCTAAATGACACCCGGAAAGTCATAAATAATGCGAATATCATATGTGAATTTCATTGGGACCTTTTTATTATAAATGGGGGACGTTAGTACTCGGACGTTAAACCCACACAACCTCAACCTCTTAATTTAACATTATTATTATTATTATTATCATCATTATTATCTCTATTACAGTTGCTGTTTAACATTATCATTCTTATCACTTTATTTAAAAAAAAAATATCTTAGTTTATTAAAAAAAAAAAAAAAAAAAAAAAAAATCTTATGCAAGCATTTAATTTTTTTATGAATCTAGAATTAATTATGTTTGAACATTAAATTGAGTATTTTTATTTGCGTGTTTATTCGCCATCATTTTTTCTTTTTTTTTTTTTTTTTTTTTAAGAATGATTGTTAAATTGCGCACTTGCTTCATTATTTTACTGCATTCCTAAACAAAAGTAAATAAATAAATAAAATTTAACGTTTTCGTTAGTTAAAGTAGATTAATTTGCTTCCTTTTTAACTCAAAAATTAAATTTCTTGGAAAAACCGGAAACAGCGCACACATTACACGTCTTTCATTGAAGCCCTCTTCTGACGTCACGTTACGCATACTTCCTATTACTAGAAAGAAATAACTCTATTTAAAGAGCTACTAGGAAGGAATTAAAGTGTTAAGAGTATTTTTAATTTGTTCAAATGTAAGAGGGAACTTACGGTATGTCAAGAGTTTGTTCGGCTTGTTGGAATGTATTTTTTATGATTTTTTTTTTTTCTTTTGCGACGAATGAGATTGCGTGGGAGTCCCGCTGTCTAGCGTTAACTGACAATGACCTCCGACTATATCCAGACGCTTGGACGACTATGCTTGCCAAATCACAGTAGCTATTCTGTTCCTGTCAACGGGTGATAAAAACAACGGCGTGTAATAACTCAAACGCAAGCAGCGATTTTTAGTTTCAAACAAAAAAGGAAGGATTACGCATTATGCTGTAGAGTTACACATTAAGCGTTATTAGCATAGCCTAAAAATATAGCCCAACGAAAAAAACTGCAGTTTGGATAGATTATAAAGCATTTTCTAACTGTGTTTTCCCGGAGTCACAAAGTTTATTTCAACGTTATGGAGAGCGTTAAATACTCATGTACGAAATCTTAATTATGTTCTTTCAACGTTGGAAGAAATTAAAATTATGTAACGCAATTTAAAATGTTCTTTATCCAATTTAATTTCCCTCTTTTAATATATCATAAAATTTTTACTAAGCCCAAATAGACCAAACATTCATGCATGCCCTATTCTATAAGGAACATGTTTTGTTCATCTGAATATTAAAAGTTCATTTCGGTATGTCTTTGATGTATAAACATATTAAAATATGATTGATTGAAAGTTATATGACCCATAAAACATAATTTGTACGAATTCTTTGTGGCAGAGCGGTTCTGCGCTCAAGGCTGGTAGACGGGAAGAGCCTGGTTCAATCCCACATCGCTCTCGTCCACCAAACCGTTAGGAATTTTTCCGTTGTTTACTCCGAAATTCATGTAAATAAGGGCTAAGGCCTTTTAAAAAGTCCTAGTGCAGTCAATCGGCCTTAATCAAAAACACACGCATACGAATTCTTTCCAGAGCCACTTAACTCAAATCAACAATTTTATTTTTAATGTCTTGAATAAGATAATTACTGTAATGAATCTTACTAAAATATAATAATTTTAAAAGTTCTGTTTTTTTTTTTAAAGCTCATATTATTATTATTATTATTTAAAGTTTTTTTTTTTTTTTTTTTTTTTTTTTACTTGAATTACATGATCAACGAATATAAAGTAGAAGTACTTGGTTTTGCTTGTGATCATGTATTTTATTAGTTTATCCGTTGTTTACTCCGAAATTCATGTAAATAAGGGCTAGGACCTTTTAAAAAGTCGAAGTGCAGTCAATCGCCTTAATCAAAAACACACGCATACAAATTCTTTCCAGAGCCACTTAACTGAAATCAATAATTTTATTTTTAATGTCTTGATAAAGATAATTACTGTAAGGAATCTTACTAAAATATAATAATTTTAAAAGTTCTGATTTTTTTTTTTTTTTAAAGCTTAAAAAATACAATAATAAAAAATTTTCATATTATTATTATTTAAAGATTTTTTTTTTTTTTTTTAACTTGAATTACATGATCAACGAATATATTCCGTGTAGTAGAAGTACTCGGTTTTGCTTGTGATCATGTATTTTAATGTTAGAAAAGCTTAGAAATGTCAACTTTCCGAATTCACAGAAATAATTCAATTAGTTTAACTATACAAGTCACATAAACAACGACGTGTTATCGATCAATACCAATCAACGATATTTATTTATTTATTTATATTTATATTTTATTTATTTATTTAAGGCTTCGTGCGGGTTTCTAGGTATATATCTGGAACAATACCATTTTAACAATTAAAAAAAAAAAAAAAAATCTACTTACTGTAAAGATGATTGTTAATTATCAATGACTTGATGTTAAATAATTCAGGAAATTTTGATGAATTGCGGAACATTATGTAATATTTACAGAGGCTGTTTGCACATTTTTTAGACGATTTAATTTCGCCGTAAGAAAAAATCATGGAAAATTTTATTTTCACAACAGTTATATATTTGGAAGTGTTAATTATCGTCTGATTTTTAGAATTTTTGTTTACATGCAAAATGGCGCTTTTAAAAAAGCAATGAATCGAAGGATACGTTTCCGCTCTTTCCGAAGAGGGTTAGTCTTATTCAGTAATTCAGAAACGCTGTAAAAGCCATGGTTTTTCGATATCTAAAGCCACGATAGGAAATATTGTAAATAAATAAGGAAAGAATCGTCACAGTATGACATCTGAAGGGAAACTTACATTCTTCCAAAAAATATAGTTCTTCTTCTATTGCAAAGGTGAAGTCTTTAATGCTGAAAGAAAACCCTACAACTCAAAGGTATGTAGCAAAAACATTAAACTGCTCAGATTTAACTGTAAATAAAATTGTTAACTATGATTTGAATCTTAAAATGTAAAAAATATATATATATATATTTATATATAATGTTCGTCGTCTTTATCAGTGTCATGTCTATGAATGTAGATGCCGCTGCAGAACTCTTTATGAAAAACATTTATCAGAAGAAAAGTGGAAAAATGTCGTAACAATAGATGATACTTGGGTCTATTTAAGTGATTGAAAAAAAAATATATATATATATTATCATAAAAGAGGAGAAAAATTTTTTTTTTGCTACACATGGTTCAAAGAATCAAAAGAAAGTTTTTCTAAAAGATTTACGATTGTCGCTGGTTTTTATACAAAGGCAAGATAAAAGTAAAAACAAAATGACAAAAATGTCAAAATCAATTCTAGATACTATCAAGAATATATTTTAACTCTAATTTTTAAATATGAAATCCCAGAGCTTTATCCCCAATGCCATCAATCAGTTGAACTGCATCAAGACAAAGCAAGCAGCCACACGTCACAATCGACAATTGCTTTTCTAGAAAAAATGGGACAAGATACAGGAATTAGAGCCATACCCTTCACTGATATTCCTGCCAAATCTCTTGATGTATCACGGGTGGAATTTTGTGCTTCTAGACTCTGCATTATCCAAACGCCTACCTACAAAGCTTTGTAGACTTTGGAAAGCCGTTCAAGAGGAGTGGAACAAAATACCGTTTCCGATATTACAAAAATCAATATTATCATGGAAATTACTATGTAGAATGATAGTTAAATACAAGGGCTATCAAACTGTAAATTTAAAACACGAAATATGAGTGCAATGTTTTCAGTACGCTCCATCAAAATCGTCTAAAAAATGTGCGAAAACTCTCTGTAGTAATATTGGACATTTGTGAGAAAATTGTGCGGGAGTTTTTTTACGGTACCTTTTAATTATTTTTGTATATAAAGTGCGGTGGATTTGAATTAGCTAATATATATTTAAGAAACATATAACTAGATAAATTCAATTATTCATAAAACTGGCACCTAAAAATTTTATCTATATCTAACTATAGATATATACATATTTTTTCTTAGTTCATATTTTTTCTTAGTTCATATTTTATAGCTAGTAATTTGATTATTTACAGTCAGGATTACAATTGGTTTTTAACCGTTTGATTACTCGGTCAATGAAATGAAATCATATTTAGGCTTTTATTTATAAAACTTTATAAATAAGGGAGAAATGGTATTTTCTAAATGCAATATTATATACATTTATTTGAAAAATTTCATTAATGATAAGAATGACGGTATCAATTCAGTGTTGGACATAACTGATTAAAAAGTAATTGAATTACAATTGAATTAAAATTAAATTACAATTATAATTATTTTACTGTGAAACAATTAACAAGTAATGGATTGCAAATTAATTGAATTAATTATTCAATTACAATTATAATTATTTTACTGTGAATCAATTAACAAGTAATGGATTGCAAATTAATTGAATTACTTATTCAATTTATTTGTGATAATTCAATTTATTTTTAATCAATTACTTGTTACTAGATTGACAGTAAAATAAATATAATTAAATTTAATTGTAATTCAATCGTAATTCAATTATTTTTTAATCAATTAAAAACATTAAAAATAATAATAATAATAATAATAATAATAATAATAATAATAATGATAATCAGTGGTATAATTTTTGTATAGCTTAGTATTTTCATTTATGGTGCAACAATTACATAACATATTATATAAAAATTTTGCAATTTATACATTTTATAATGTTTATAAATATAATAATTCGTGCATCACCAAGTCAACTTTTTTGAAAAATATAATTTTTTTAATGTATTAATGATGCTAAACAAAATGACAAAATTATCTTCTACATTATTCATAAATCTAAAAATAATGTTAAGTATTCAAAGCCCGTCCTTTCTTCAGTGTTTTAAAGGGTATTCATTAATATGCCACCTTCTTTCGTGGAGTACTGTTATTAATTTTGCAGTAGGAGATTAACAAAGTAATCCACTTTCCCAAAGTATTTTTTAAAAGTTCTTTTCAAAATGCAAAATTTACCTTGCGGTAATTAATAAACAACGGTGATTTAAACAATAATAAAAAAGGAGATTTACTTTAAAGTGAATTTCATATAATTAACAAGCATGAATATTAAAATATACAATATCTTTCTCATACAATTTCTTATTTCCCAAAAGACCGTATGCTAGTTTGCTAGATAATTTTAAGATTAATACTTGAAATATGGCGAATAAAAAAATCGAAAACAAAAGTCAAAAATTGAGTAAAAAATACACAAGTTTTTTTTTAAGTAATATAGTATTAACCTTCATCAGAGTAAATAAATAAATAAAATAAACGTAAAAATAAAAAAAAAAATAAAAAAAAATGAATATAAAAGTGGGCTAGAATGCAGTATAAAAATAGGCAGGTTTTATTATTATTATTATTATTTATGGTGTCTGTGAACAAATTTTTCAACAATTATAATCCAATACCACTCCAATTCCTTTTTATTCAATATTTCAATTAAACAGTGTTTATATTTTATTCCACCAAAACGTTAATAATGTTAATATTGAATGAGTGTTGCATTGTACACACTAATACTTGATAATTTGAAAATTGCTATTATTTCATCTTTATTATTATGAAGGGGTGCTGTAAAGATTTAAATATATTACTAAACAAAAAATAAAAATTACTATTAATACTTTCCAACTGTGCGTACTCGTTACATTGTTTAAATTTAATAAACGTGGCATACGTGATAAGTCAACGGACAGGCAGAGTGGCAGAAAGTCAGACAAATAGTTTCTCTGAATTTATAATCACTGTTAAACATTGCTGGAAAGCGCTGAAAATGATTACTACAAACAGAAACGCTGTTACAGCAATTTCCATTTGTAGCTCTTAATATATCTATATGTATTAGTGCAGCTCTGTGAATCGTAACGCTAACATACTTAATTCCAAAGAAAGATTTTTTTTTTTCAGAATATGAATAATAAATGTCGATTTCACTACGATTTGGGCTGTATAAAGTTATTTAAATATGATTTATATAAAAATACCTCTCATAGAACTTGACACATTTACATTCTTTTAAGCCTGTCACAAATAAAATGCAATATTTAAACCATTATAAACAGAAAACATTAAAATTAAATAGCACATATCCCTTTGGAGAAATTTTGAAAATATTTACGGACGCTGGAGGTGGACTTGAAAGACAGATAACCAGATTAATTCAAATAATAATCACATTTAAACATTATTAGGAAAAAAAAAATCATAATAAACATGAAATTGCTAACGCAACGTTTCTAATAATAGCCCTTAATGTATCTGAATGTTTTTTTTTTTTTTTGTGGCCTTGTAAATATGAATGCTTTGCTAATCATATTATATTCAAACAGATTTTTTTTTCCCATATGAATAATAAATGTTAATTTCATTATGATTTGTTCAAAATATACGTATTAAATTACGTATAGAAATAGCTCTTAATGAGAGCAACGTTTTTGAAATATTTTGGGTGTCTCTGTACACACACAAGTGGTGGTATTTACCTCTTTTTCAATAGGGTAAATTCCATAGTGTAACTCGAATATCATATATCAGTTTCATGGAATCCCATGTGTATTTATGGGCGTTAATACGCGGGTAGACGGGTAAACAGACAGACAAACGAAAGTCATAAGCATTTCTAAACTTTAATGGAAAAAAAAAAAAAAAAAATGATATTTTTTTACACAGGCCGTAATATATCTGAATATTTTTATGCGGCCCTGTAAACCATGCTAATTTTACTAGATACTATACTCAACATTCTTTTGAGCGTATGGATCACATATTTCAATTTCATTTAGATTTGTGCAAAGTCAAGTTATTAAAAAATGGTTTCAAAAAACACTTCTCATAGAACACAATGCTTTGGAATACTTTTTAGTGTTCCTGTACACAAATCAGTTGTGGTATTAACTCTATTTTTAATAGGGGACGTCCGATAGCGAATTTCAATAAAGTATTTCAATTTCATTAAGATTTGTGCGAAGTAAATGCATAAAATATGGTTTATATTAAAAAAAAAAACTCTCATTGAACGAAATGCTTTAGAATACTTTCGTGCATTCGTAACACACCGTAAGTGGTATTTACTTCATTTTCATTAGGGAACATCCCATAGTAACTTGAATAACATATATCAGTTTCAAGAAATTCCATTCATATTTACGGGTGTTAGTCGCGGGACAGACAGACAAACCGACCTTTAGTTATTCAGTAAAAATGCTCATATGTCGTAATATATTTAATTTTTTTTATTCTGACTGCAGTATGGATTGTCTAATGTAATATGCCAAGTTTCCTAAAGATGGCCTTGCACTAAGTCTACGCGTTATACATAAAAAAAAAAAAAAAAAAAAAAAAAAAAATATTTTGCGGAAATTATTTTATGGAAATTATTTTTGCATTTTTTTAAAGAAACCGTTATATCGGCATGAATATTTTTGGTAGCCTCAAACAAATTATACAGATAGTAAGAATAATTCTCAAAATCACATGTTATAGCTAAAATGCATTTTAAACATTTCTTTTTACAGGGTGACCCAAAACATTTTGACTATTGTTTAAATTTTTACTTGTCCCCTTTTTCTCTCCCGGACAAAACTTTTGATTAACATCGCAACCTCATTATGTTTATGTATATATTAAAAAAAATTAAAAATTATTAAAAATTACATGTTTATTTTTTATTACTTTTTAAAATTTTGCAGAATGGGATACATAAAATAAAGACATAAAAGTAAATAAATAAATAAATAAACACAAAATATAGATGTATAAAGGAGTATATAAAATAAAATAAAACCACAAATGAAAAACAGTGTAATGATGATGTTAATTATATATATATATATATATATATATATATATATATATATTACATATTTTTCGATACTGAAAAGCGCTAAACATGTCAGTTTCTGTTTAAAATAACTTAACATTTTTTTGTTTCTATGAAACAAAAATAAAAATTAAACGTAGAGTTCCATTATAGCCTATCTTAAAAATGTTTTATAAAAATAAAATGTATACATGCCAAATATTGATTTTCTTTTTGAATTTTCTTTAAACTTAAGTGCAAAGAAATACATTTATTAATTTTTAAAGGGGAATTTTCTAGAATCTTGTGATCTTATATTTTTAAATTTCGATCTAAAAGTGGTATTTAGTAAAATCAAAGCGGAAGTATTTTATTATTTTATCGCATTAAAGAACTTTAAATTGCCCCCGTTATAGCTATTTGTGATATTTTATCTAGGAAAAAAAATAAATAAAAAATATTTATAACCAATTTTTATTTATCAGTCGTAATATAGGATATTCCGTGATGTATCGCATAATTTCTTAAACTTACCCTGAAGAATTTTCTTTATCTGAATAATATCATAAAAATATAATTTTTGTTTCGGATAAGAAGTGAACAGATATCGCCTAAACAGAATTTTAAATAAAATCGAATAATGTACTTTTAAATTAGATAATTTTGTGAATGAATGGGTTAAATTTTTATTGTAAGTTATTTAAAAAAAAAAAAAAAAAAAAAAAAAAAAATAGATAATACTAGTGGATGAAAAATATATTACAGTAAAAATTTCTATTTTTCTGGAGTTATATTATTTTTATTATTAATTTAAGTATATACATAAGGTTAAGGAAATTTATTGTTTAAAATCATTTTCATTTCAAGTGGTGTGGTGATTGTTAAGATGGAATAACTACATAAATGTCTTTATCTTTGTTAGAGTGCACTCCATAGAGTTTCTGTAGCATGTCCCAGCCCATATTAACCGCGTCTCAGAGAAACAAAAGCAATCTCGAAACAGCTAGTCCGTCGAACGTCATCAGTGTTCGAACCTCTCACCTCCTGCTCCTGCTTACCAACTTTTAAAGCAGAACATCTCGGCCAATAGAGAGTCAATCTTTTTTATTCAAATGACACCATTAATCCTCTTCATTGTAGTTTGTACTACTACTACTATTATTATTATCATATTTTATTCTCTTTAAAATGAGACAACATTTATGTAACTGACATTAAGAATCTAAATTGTGGGTGTAGTAAAAATAGTTCCATACCATCCTTATAAATTCTAACCCTAAAAAAAAAAAAGGATATAAGAAAGTATATAACTTGCAATTAGAATAGGCAGTGTTTCATCATAAATAAATTCAGAAAGCAGATGTATAAAAACACACTCTTTGTAAGTAGTATGAAATATTTATGCAATCGCAAAGTTTAATTGAAGCTATCAATATGACTTAAGAACAATAATTATTAATTAAACTTATTTAATTAACTATTATTAATCTGAATTACAATTATAGATCTAAATAATATCAAGCAAAGATTATTTATTTCCATAATGAATATTTATTAAATATTATAGACCATTTATTTAGTGTTCTCAGCGAGTTCTAAAAACCCCTGTTAGAATTCTAGAGCGTTTTCCTATATTCTCGTCGTCAATCGTATCTAAACACGTCTCTGAATAAATGCAACACAAGAGGCTAGTTTTAGAAATTATAATTTGGTTTTACACCCCAATTCTAGAAACTCAAGCGAGAATGTTTTGCGATACAAAAAAATTCATAATATTCATAATATTGTTTCACCATCTGGAAAAGTGTAGACTAGAAATTCTCGATCATTACGTTTATAGAGGTTATTTGTTTACCTAATACGCGTAACTCGGAAATCTATATTTCTTGTTTAGTGATTCAGAAAATGGCTAATTGTTTACTCTACATGAAAGCGGTGTATTATTTTTCTCAGTGCAGGGGGTGGTAGGCACAAGCATATCAAGCATCCAAATTATGAAATTTGAAAATAAAACATTGGAGTATTGCATAATATTAAATACAACTTTTTCTCACTATTTCGTAACAAACATCCAAAAGTACTCAGAATAATCTTTTTGAAAGGATAAAATGTTATTAATCGTTTTAAAAAATATTTTAGTTGAATGCTGCTTAATATTAAATATAAATTATTTTATCTGCGCTGCAAGTTAAAAATGTCAAAGAAATAAAATGAATTTCTGTCAACTCTAAGTATTTCAGTTATCTATTGAATTGTGTAAATGTATGTGTCATGAAAGTTAGAATTTTCCATACACTAAAATCCAATTTCCCCCTGAGAAGTTCAGTTGTCTCTTTAATAATACATATTATACTTTCATGAGAGACAAAATTTTCTCTTCACCATAATCTAATTTCACTCTAAGTAGTTCTGCTGACTCTTGAATGATGCATATTATTCTCCCCTGAAAGAAAATTTTCTATGCACTAAAACCTAATTTTATATATCCAGAAAATAATACAAATATTGGACAATGTAGCTTTCAGTAAAATATCCAGTTGTTCTTAAAAGTACATATAGTAAAATTTGTCTTTTGTCTCAAATTGTAGCAATTTTACGAAGTGCGTTACATACAATTTTAATATATTCATATATTTTTCAACAATTTAATAATAAAGAAATCTTGTTAATCAATCAAATGTCTCCTAATTTTTAAATTTCATAAATTTCATATTGTTTATTGCCACTGTCGTATCAGTAATAATAAAATGCCTGCCTCAAATTGCTGAAAGGTTTATTCAGTTTGTTTTTAAAGCAAACTCGATAAATGAAGTGACTCACCCAGGATCAAAAACTAATCAATAAGTGTACAAATTCTTCATTGAATCTAAATGAAAGATAAAGATTTATGTTGTTATATTTTCCCTTTTTCCATGAGAAGCACTACTAGTAAATATTTTTAAACTCTTTTATTTTTAATTCTTTGGGCGTATATCAGAAATTTCTATATATCAAATTGTGGCAATTGAGTCAACAGTTCCAGCTGCATATAGTACAAGTTTAATTATAACCCCCCTACACTACCTTTTTTCATGAAAATATAACATTTTCTTTAAAAATTAATAAAGGATATAACATATATTCCATATCAAATTTATTTTTAAATGTCTAAGTTAATATCCAGAGAAATAGAGAAATTTATAGAAGAAAACAATATAGTGTTGAGTTTAATGAGTATATGTTAATGAGATAGTAATGATTCAAAGACGAATTAAAAAAATAATAAAGGGAACTGAAAATAATATAAATAAGCTAGGAAGTTATGTCACATTAACAATGCCTAATGTATTTTTGATTACCCGCATTGCTAAAATTTAGCAAACTATCATTAAGAGATGCAGATCTAGATATCATGAAGTTATCAAGAAAATTTTCAAAACAAAACATCAAAATTTATGAATGCAAATGCTCTCGAAAACGTAATTTGGCGATTATGTGTTGAGATATTGAGAGCAAGATTATTTGAAATAGATGGATACAAAGTTTTGGATTTCAGGAAGATAATGAAACTAACAGGTGAAGCAAAATACAAATAAACATATGTAGTATATACTGTGTCCATCAGAAAACACTTTTCTTTTATTTCCTTGTACAAATTTATATAGTTTAAATTATTTATTAAAGTTATTATTTTTCAAAATTATTTTTTATGTTTAGTATAAATGACACAGAAATGCATCACAATCGAAATAAATTTACTTTTGTGCCCTACACTTTGGAATTTTCTTTACATTTTTTTTTTTTTTTTTTTTTTTTTTTTTAGGGAAGTAAATCGACAACTTTGTGTCACATTATCACAGATATATGGTTCAAACATTCGTTTTAAATGTATAGACGTATTTACTTATTGTAAAAGACACATATTGAAAATTTCGATCGACTGGGAAGGGGAAAAGTGATGTTCATACACGCGTAAAAATTTCATCCTTGTTGACTGTAACTATTATATATATATATTTATGTTTTGTTTTACAATAACTGATTTAAAATAATCCTGCTGGAGTAAAATGTATACAAATTTTTCACTATGCTGACATGTTAAAAAACAAACTATTATGAAAAAAAAAAGTTTTAGCGCATGAAAGTTTTTCAGTAAATTTTATATTTTAGAGGATGTTTAAATTACTACTACTACTACTACTAATAATAATAATAATAGGGGTTTACATTAAGTGGTTACATGAGTTTTGAAGGCTATAAAAAGTATTTTTTCTCTATTTTTTTATATGATAAATATATATATATATATATATATATATATATATTCAAAATTATGAGCAAATAAGGGAGCAAATTTTAAACAATATTTTAAAAATTTTTCCTTAGAAAATTTGGAAAATTAAGTCATTGGGTTCTATTTTTTGCAGATCCTTCCGAAAAGCGGTGGACACGATTACTCAAAAACTAATTCACCGATCTTATTGAAAGTTTGCACATTTCTTCAAAATAAAACTCACTAGTACTTTACAAAGAAAAAAAAATATTCCTTTCTTTTATTTATTTCGTTTTCTTTCTTTCTTTCTTTCTTTTTTTCCAATACAATTACTTTTACAAGGTTATATGTGGGGTAAAATCTCCCAAAAATTCTGCTAAAAATTAAAATTTCTTTCTTTCTTTTTCTTTTATTTTTTTCTTTATTTTTTTTAATCGTGCATTCAATCACTAGTCAATTGTACTTTGAAGAAGTGTGCAACCTTCAAGATTTTTTTATTAGATTTTGAGAAATCGTGTCTAGCGTATTTCTTAAGTGTCTCCGAATTCCAGTAGCCATCAGCATAATTATCAAAATTTTTAATGAATTTTGTATAACGTATTGTTTAAATGTTGCCCTTTTATTTGCTAATAATTTTGAATTAAAAAAAAATTATTATTATATTGAAAAAAATAATTAAATAAATAAATAAAAAGAGAAATATTATGCTTTTTTTTTTTTTCTTTAGTCTTCGGAACCCTTGTAACCCTCTAAAAAAATCACTATTTGTTTTAGAATAAACCAAAAGTATTTTTTCTCATAATTGAATAATCATTTCCCCCATTATATATTTAACATTCTGCAAGTAAAAACCCATAGGCAATCTAAAATATACGCCTAAATTCAGCAATAAGGAACTAAAGGCTATGAAAATTTTCATAAAGATACGATGAAGCAGTTTACGGAAATATCGCTTTTTATATCCACAGAGTCTTTTTCAATATCTAAACTTTATTATCTAAAACCATTTTAAAAATTGTTCTATTTATTTTTTTGTGTATCATTGCTATACCAGTTTGCATGCCAATAAATCTGAACATTTCGAATGTAGTACTTTATAATATCTAACTACAATTTTAATGTAGTAATTTCATAATATCTATTACAGAAAAAATATTGTACTTTTTGCCTTTAGATGAAGAAGTGTGAATATTTACAATTTTTATATAAATAAAAAATAACAGAGTTTAAATATATTTATTAATGATCAAATTAGAGCTTTATTGAACATATTTTTCTTTTCAGTTTCTTTCAGCTCTTTCTTTTATTTATTTTTTAAACATTCGATGATTTGGTAGAAATTTTTATATCAGTTGTCACAAATTTCTGCAATTTTTGACATAAAGGTTTTGAACTTAAAATAAAATTCAATGCACTTGAAAGTAGCACTTTAATATGCATCAAAACATATTTTGTAATTTTGTCTCGAATTTCATTTTTGATTGTGTCACATTGCGAATAAATGTGTGACAAACTGTTTATTTTAAATGTGCATTTACGCAGAAAATTTATTTTGTCATGAAAAGAAAAATTAAGTAAAGAATACAGAAAATGAATTATACATTTTGCATCATATTTTGGCAGATATTTTTAATATTACTTCTGAAAAGAAAAGAAAAATGGAAAGAAAAATGTCTAAAGTATAATATTATTGTTAGGTTTTTCTTTACTTCTTTATAATAATAATAATAATAATTGTGTCAAATGAATACATTTGTACGATAAAAGCGAATATTTAATTGAACACTATTTATCTAAATGTTCTAATTTTTAATCCTTATGTTAGCATATTTTAAGGATTTCGTGAAAGATTGTGCATTTTTCTGAGGACAAAAAAATAAAATAATATATATATGTGTGTGTGTGCATGTAAATGGACATTAATTTTAAAAATATGTATAAAACAAGAACATATTTCAAAATTCTCACATAATTTACTAATTTAACACCATTAATAAACGTTTAATAATAAAAGTATGTATATGAAATACAAGTAAGATTAAAATGTAAGAGGAAAAGAAATTTAAATTCCCTTATTCAAAGCAAAATTAGTAAAAACATACAACAATAAAACATATAGAAATAAAACATGCTTAAACACTATTTAGGAAATAAAATTTGTAAAACTGCAGTATATAACACAGCGTATAATGCAATAAAATTAGTTTGAGAACCAAAATGTAACTAATTCAGGGAATATATAAAATTAAACTAGTGTCTACGTAAAGAGTATAAAACATAAATAGTTATAACCATAATATATTAAATATAAGAAACGATATGAATAATATAATCAGATTAATTATGCTAATGAAGAACGATAAATATGAATGCCAGTATAAAAATTAAGTTGAACAATATTTTTTTCAATACAGGGGCTCCATTCAAGAGTTTTTACTTAAATTACTAGTTTAATATTATTAAAAATTAAATAATATACCGAGAAAAAAAAAAACATGTATAATAAAAAAATAAATAGATATTAGAGAAGCAAAATGTGACATCCCCATATCTATATAACGGTTTAAATTATAGAAACAAAGTAAGAGGAAAGTAACTTCTATCACTATTACACTATGTTTAATATTGGATTTGAGACTGTCAATTTTTAAAAGTCTAGTAGAATATTAAACTTCTTTACGACATGCAAAAAATATTAAAAAACTTTCTCGATTTTTAAAAATACAAAATAATTTTATTTATTTTTATTTATCTTTTTTTTGTGTGTGTGTATGGGTGTGTGTGAAATCATTAATAAAAGCCTGAAAAAACAAACGAATTAGTTTGAAAATTTTGGGCACATCTAAAATAAATGTAATTATGCATTATAATTTCAGTATAAGAAAAGTACTATGCTTAATAAATTTAAATGAAAACGTATTTTAGAATTTGAAAGTAGCATTAAGTATTTAAACACTTATCATAACACTTAAAAAAAAAAAAGGCAGGATATACCTACCTTATATATAACATCAGATATCAGTTATGACAGTACTATTTTTGTATATGACAGTACAAATACTTATTTGTAAGATTATGTGAAACATCTATAAAAGTATTACATGTTTTTATTAGAGATAATGACTAAAATTACACACACACACACACACACACACACACACACACATATATATATATAGATGGGGGGGGGTAAAATAAAAATATTCCATCCAACTTGTTATTTAAGAATTCATTTAAAATTTCACTGTAAGTGAAAAAATAAATAAAACTGTGAAGAAAAAAAAAATCTATATTCTATATTACATTATATTTAAATGTTCCTTTAAGTATGATAACACAGGCCTATCCAACCCGAAACACTCAACGGGTCGCATTGGAAATTTATTTTATTCAGGTGGGCCGCACTGGAAATTAATTTTATTCAGGCGGGCCGCACTATATGTACGTATGCATGTGTTTATATATATTTATTAGTATTAGTACGTATGCATGTGTTTATTATATTTATTATATATATTTATTAGAATCATGTATGTGAATGTGTATGTACTTTTTTGGGGAGAAGAGAGGGTGGAGATTCAGAGTAACAAAAAAAAAATAATAAACATTGATATTAAATTATTTTTATTTATAAATTAACAATAGAACCGTCAAAAATTTATGATTGTATATTAATAGCCAAAAAAAAAATAAAGAATAATATATTCAATAATATTTCTGTACAAAAGTGTGTTGTTTCTTTATTTAGCCACTGTTTAAAAACATTTTACTTCAAAAATTCAGAAAAGATTGATTAGTTTAAGCAAAGTTCTCAAACTATAAATATCATTAATTTACTCGCGGGCCGCAGAGTATTACACGTCGGGCGCGGGTGGACCAACCCTGTCATAACAGATAACACACACACGCCCATGAGATATTAACGTAGAATGATGATGAATGGAAATACTGGTAAGCAAACTCTATAAATTGCAGAAACACGTGAAAGAGTTAAGCGGCCTTTCATGAGTCAAAAATAAATAAATAAAGGGAAAATAATTAATAATGACTGAAGAAATAATGATTTTTTTTTTCTTTTTGGCCTATTAAATTTATGGTGATGGTAAAAAGATGTTCCTACAAAGTATTCATTCTGCTAAATAAATTTATTTTAATGTAAACTAACTATGCTGAGCTAATTAAAACAAAAGTTTTTCTTTAACTCAAAATAAAGTGCCCAGATTTCGTATATTTCACGGTTATTGTGAAAAGCTTCCACTTGAAACAGATTTCAAAACATTCGCAAATATAGACTTTACTAGAGCGTGTAAAGTTGGCTTTTTTTCAATATGACTTTTTAGATATTTATAAGATTTCAACCTCGCAAGGCAATCGCACTAAATAAAAAATAATCATAGAAAAAATAATATTTACTCGAGTCAGTGTCTTAATACGCCATCGGAATACGTTTGTTGAGATAAGTGTCTGAAGTTTATGGCAAATATCCAAATTTAGATCTGTTGATTGTTGAGTAAGTTAGAGTATTGTTAAAAAATGCATAAAGCGTATTTCTTTAAGATACGTGAAGCTAATTCACAAATATGGCCCCATGAGTAAATGGTAGAATAAATATAAAAACTTACTGAAAATCTTGAAAAAAAAAAGAATATATATATATATATATATATATATATATATATATATATATATATATATCTGTTCAAAGAATATGTGTATTATTTTGCCATTGCCCAAGAAATATTTTTCGTACTGAGTTGCAATTTAAAATTGAAAAAGTAATTAACAATTTTACGAGCATCAAGCGATGGAAATATTCTAGAGAAAAATAATTAAAATTAGAGTCATTCCATCGTGACTAAAGTAATATTTGGAATAAGTTATTGCAGATATTTTACGTATAATTCCTTTAACGGCAATATACTAGCAGTTCATTTCTATGTTATAAATTATTATTGATATGAAAAGCCCATTATTTCCCGATAGTATGCTGAAACTGATATAATAGCTACAAACATTTATTAAAAGAAAAAAAAAATCTTGCTTTAAAAGAATGAATACAATAAAAGAAGATGGACAGTGGGGCCAGACTGTATTGAAAAAAAAAAAAAAAAAAATCTGCAATTTGAAAAAAAAAAATTAGACAAGAATAAAAGACAATTTAAAATAATAGATGTAATTATATGTTAGAACCACCAGATAGCGATTTGTCGATTTCCTTTGTCGGCCTACGCTATAAATCGCCATATTATGGCCAACACATTTAGCTGAATAAATAAGTAAATAAGATAAAAAATTATAATACATAATAAATAATTTAAAAGTATAAGTAGTATTGAAAATATTGTAAATGATAATAAATTCAAAGCGAAAATATATATGGTACTTTTCTGTTATCGAGATCCGATTAGGTGAGAGTAAAAAGAAAAGAAAAACTAAAATATTTGAGGTATTTAGGCGTTATACAATCAACAAATAAACTGGCGACGATTAATTTTCATAAATGTTTAATTTAAATTCCATTTCATTAGTCTAATTCCATTATTTTGATTATAAAAAAAAATACTTTTCAAAGATATATAAGGGAATATTGTAATCACGACGAAAATTCCGACTTAATGTTTGTATGTGTGGGAGTGAACACGATATCGTACAAACGTTTAGTTCAAGTGAGTTGTAAATAGGTACGTGTGTTATAGGTCACCCTAGCACAAATTGTATAGATTTTCTTCAGTCTAGTATTGCTTAAATCTAGCATTATTTTCTTACTGTGCTTAACAAAACATATTTAAAAGAAATAGCAATATCATTAAAAGAAAAAAAAATATGGCAAAAATCATGTTTTATTTATGCATTTTTACATAAACATGCACTTTTTAAAAACTTCTTTATACAAACTATAAGGAAGTATTCTAATCTCGATTTGCGAAATGGATTTTACAGCTCGCATAGCTCAAAAACGAATGATCGTAAAATGTTGCAAATTTATTTATATGACTGCTATGATGACAAGTTATACACTCACAAGTTCCGTCTTAATACGAGCTTTCGTTTAAAAGATATCAGCGACTTCACACAATTTTTCGTGACGTATGTGCGTGTATGTGTGTATGTATCTCGCATAACTCAAAAACGATTGGACGTAGAGCGTTCCAAACTTCCCTTTTTGTTTATCTGTGACTTTCCGTTTTGGAGGTATTTAAGAAAATTATATTCATAATGATATGCAAAGGTTTTGGCCATTATATATGACCTACCATCATAGAGATTTTATAATAAGCTAATGATAAAGCCTGTAATGATATTATTATGAAAGTTGTCGACATTTTTGCGTGTAGAAAGTACTTTGTAAAAACATAAGCAAGTCCTAGTCGACGAATGCATTTTATTGAATGAATATTCAGCCCGTAAATAGAGCCTGTAATGATATTTTTATGAACGTTGCTAATATTGTTGCGTGTGGAAAGTAATTCTTAAAGACATAAACGGGTTCTAGTCGACGAATTCACTTTATTGAAATTTCAGCACGTAGACAGACCACAGAATGATATTGTTATGAAAGTTGACTACATTTTTGAGTGTAGAAAATAATTCTTAATATATAAGCAGGTTCTAGTCGACGAATACACTTTATTTTGTTTTAGTCTTGTTTGCCATTTAATAAATTATCGAATAATTTAGTTCAGCGCTGTAAATCAATTAATCTTCCCGGAAAATTACAGATTTTTGTTCTTATTGAAGTTGAAGCTTCCAAACTTTGGCAAACCTAAACTACAAATTTTCGCCAAATTCGGTCACCAAGCCGCCAAATTCGACTCAAAATCGCCAAATACGTTTCCAAGACCAAAATTAGCGTTGGCTACAAACTTGGTAACTTTGTGAGATTAGCGATGAAATTTGGCGGCAAATATTGTTTCAGGTTAGTCAGAATTATAAAATCCTTTATCAATTTTAACTGAATTAATTGTTTCAGTATAATGTATATTTTTTCATTTCTAATTTTCGGCAAAGAGAACAAAAGTAGGCCACACTCGAAGAATTTTCATTAAACTATTATTTGCAAACGAGTGATCCTGTAATAAGCCATTCCTGAAAAAACTAGATATTTGTTTGGTGGTATATATAATTCTATTATCATGATTTTTGTCGTTAAAATAGTTTTCAGTTACAGTTTTTCGTTACAGTTTTTCAGTTTTTCTTTCTTTTTTTTTTTTTTCCGTGGTTAGAACCTGTCTGTTTATTCACGTATCAGTTACCTCACACAAGAATGTCAATGTTTTCGTTACAATCTGCATATTCCAGTGGGTGTATAAGAAAGTCATGTGGTGTCCACACAGAATTTTTAAAATGTGTGAACGTCTAATTCCCTTATTCGATTCAGCTTAAAATTTATATATGTGTTATAAGCCACCGTTGTATGAACTATATGTATTTTGATGGAACTAGTTCTTTGGTGGAACTAGCACGTGTAGTTCTTTTACAGGTATGCACAAAATATTTTGAGTATATTATGTTCCATTAAACAACACATTTTTGGAGAAACACATTGAAATACCCTATTATAATTTTCTCCTTTGCTTATTTAAGGACTTCTCTTACTAATTCAGTTAAACAATCGTTATTTACTTAATGTTTCCAAAGTTTCGCGTGGAGTTACAACAGATTTTTTATTATTGCCTATTTATCACGACCTATTTGTCCGTTGTTTTTCATATGTCGAATATTGCCTTTGAAAATTCGATATTTATTTCGATTCATTCATTAATTCATTTCGAAATATTGACCGCTGGGTGAGCGAAGACCGACTATTTATAATATATTTAGTAATCATAAAAATCGCCATAGATATTTAATTGTAAATTAATTTTTAATTACTCTTGTTAAAATAAAGATGGATCACAAAAGATTTCTGACCAATGTAAAATAGAAGTTGGAACAATATTATATTAGCCTCAGATTTACATTTTGAGAATAAATAAATAAATAAATAACATTCATTTAAGAATAAATCCACAATTTAATGTTTAAACAGTTTCATATGATATTTGAAATAAATATAATATTATAAAAAAGGAACAAAAGAAAAAAAGTAATGAAGCTTTTAAGGTGATTAATAAATAAAACTTTTTTTTTTTTAATTACATAATATAATTTATTAAACTCCTTATATATATTACTTGATTACAACGGAATGGTCTATTTTATTTATAATATAGCACAAATGATATGTACATCCTCCTATATATGAAAAATTTTAATATACTTTGTGAAAAGTATGTCGTAAATTTTAGATGCAATTATAATAAATCATCGAAACATTTCATTAAAATTTTTCTTCTGAAAATTGCTTAAAATGAAATCACTTCGCCGATTAAAACTTGAAATTATTTATAAAATGATTGAAAACGATGACATTCTATATTAAAATGTCTTTAAAAAAAAAAAAATAATAATAATGGACCTACTTTACTAGACATAAATTTTTATTTTTATTATTATTATTATTATTATGTTAACGTAATGGCGTTTGATTAATTTTAAATCAATGTTGAGTTTATATTAAAATTATTTTTGTCTTATAACTTTTAATAAGAAAATTTAACAGAGATACCTTTTTTCCTCTCTTAAAAAAAAAAAAAGAACAAGAAGAAGAAGAAGAAAGAAAAGAAAAGAAAAAAAGAAAAGGAAAAAGAAAAAGAAAATTAAAGAACTTGTCATACAAATATGGCAAAAACTAATTAAATTATGAAAAAAAAAAGTAGTGTGTGAATATTAAAGCAATTTAATTTTAAAATTTTCCAAAAAATATAATATTTTGATGCTTAAAGAAAAAAAAAATACAAGTTGTTTTATTTATTCTTCATAATATTGGTAGGGAAGTTCTGAATTGCATAAATAGGGCATACAAGTTATAACACCTTTGCATCACTTTCAATGCTTTGCTGCCTCTTCTTAGTCGTCCTCGAATAATGCAAAATTGTATAAATAATAAATAAAAATTAGATGTCAGAGAATAACCACTAATATAAAAATTAATTTTAAATTATTTATTTCGTTAAAAATAAAATACCTAGCACGAGTCTGTTTTATAAAAACAGCCTTCCTTGAGTTCTAGTCGTTATCATTTCGAGAACAAAACCTTAGCAATATTTTACTACAATCCAGAATTTCACGCATTTGTACACTTCCTATTTACTGGTGCTATAATGCATACTGTTCAATCAAAATTGCCAGTCATAAACAGATACATTGCTTTTCCTGAAAATGATGAATCTTGAGGCTACGCAAAAGCTGACAGATTGAAGCTGATAAAAATTAAAACTCCACACTATCCTGTTCCACTATTTTGATAATATCACAGCAGACCTGACATATGCTCAAGAGAGTAAATCAAACTCCAGTGAGAAACAAACAGTTATACTTGTTCATATTTAATCTAGTATAATGTCTCATAAATGACTTTTGGATAAGCTCGGTCCTATTAGAACATCGAAATGAAAACAATAATGACTGCAATTAGTTCCGGGGCAGATTCTTTTTTTTTCAGAATAATCCGCAATAGAGAACAGGGTTTGTTTCCGATTACCGTAAATTTATTCTACACCGTCAAGTGTTCGACTTCGTGCGCTGGTCATGTGACTACCAAAGCGAGGGTGTCATCACCTCCGTCAAGCGTGCTCCTAGCCAATACTTGGTTAAATTCCAAGTTGATTAGACCAGACTGTGCAACATATTTGTGACTTTATTTCAAACAGCCCAACAGCCATAGTCCATGTGGTAGCTGAATGGCGCTCTAGCTTTGAACTACGCCATGTTCGGTTCTGAATCCGGTTCAGGCATGCATGTTTACAAAATTTGGATTCAACTTTAAGCCGACGGTGTCATCTTAATGAGCATTAATGTGAACACCAAAGAGTTCAAAAATTTTAAAAACTGAATTAATTTCCCGCAATATTGCCATTTACCAAGTCAAATTTATTCCATTTTTAAGTTTCATAGAAAAAAATGTGATTAATGATGCAAAATAAGGAAATCTAATGGACAGTAAAAACTTGGAATATATTTTGTGTGGTAATCTCCATTTTGTGTTTTTTTATTTTTATGTATAATTCATGTTCTCTCTCTAGTTTTTAAATCTGTCTAAGAGCTTAAGTAATTTAAAATTGATTCAGTGGCATAAAAAAATACACAAATTTTATTTTTTGATTAAATTATTTTTTCAACAACATTCAATTATTATTATTATTATTATTATTATTTTAATAGAGAAAATATTCATAAATTAATTGTAATTTTAATAACTTAATTAAATATACAACTTAGTAAATATAAATATTTATAGATTTAGAATAAATTTTTACTATTTCGATATTAACATAAGTTTAGAACAAAAATTCGTTATTATTGCAAGTGGTTTTTTAAATAAAAGTTAAAATGTATGAGGTATATATCCACAAAAAGTACTTATTTTGATGAAACTTTGTGATTAAAAATATTCTAGATTTCAATAAAGAAACACTCTCTGAGAAATTACTCCAATTTATTTGATTAACATTGAGTAATAAATGCTATGAGAGAAATTCTTACTAATTTAGCTACAGGAAATGAACTATTTTTGAAAGAAATTTAAACGAAAGCGGAAAGTATTTTAGATTAATTAAACTGAGTGCAATTTTGATTGCACAGAGCTCAAGTTGAGCGATACTTTACTCAGTTATTTTAGATTTGATGGAATTTCAAAACAACAATTTCAGTATTTAATGAAAAAAAAAATCATTAAAAATTAAATGCATAATTGGAATTCAACTTTATCAAATTAAAATTTTTTGATACAATTAATTTTAAAAGTAACAAGGGATATTATTTTTTTTCTAGAAATTTATATAGCTATATTTCCATTATTGAAAATATACATTTTATGCTTAATTCTGTAATAAATAAATAAATAACATATTTTATCTCAAAATATAAATTAACGATCCATCAGAAAATATTTGCTGTGAATTTATTGGTTTTAGATAGTCACTCTATGGCCATTTTCTGGGCTTTAAAGCCGTGTGGTTTATAGTGGATTCTGAAACACTACGAACTTCTGAACTAGACTTCGAAGCCAGTATGTGGCAACTAAAAGCCACAGGGCTAGCAAATTTAACTCTAGAAAGTAGCTTGCTTTTAGTATAAGATAAATAGTGCACTGATTATTCATAACACAACTTGACGTGCACAATTAGAATTTGGAAAAAGCATTTTGAAAGCAGTCATTATTTTGTTTTATCAACTATGCACAATCATTGTTTTCAACATTTTTTTTATAGACTTGTAAATAAAAAATTAATAATTTTCGTACCATATTCTATGTGAAACATACTTATGGGCATAAAAAATTGATATTTTTTATTATGTACAATCAAAAGATGGTAAGATGTGCAACAAAATTTTCACCTACGGAAGTAATGAATTTGAAATCGTTTGTTTGTCCTAGTACACGAACAATTTGTCCGACCTCAATAAAAACATTCATTTAACATCTGCAATCGATACAGATTTAGAGTACTGTGATTGGATTTCCTGCTAATACCTAGGCTGACCAGATCAAAGTACCTTTATAATAGAGAAGCGTTAAAAAATGCTAATATTATCCAATTATGGATGTATTTCTTCATTCCTAATAAATAAGGACTAAAAATAAAGTATTACCGATTAATAATTTACTTTCTACAATTTTTTAAAACTTAGAAAAATGCCTTCAAAAATAAAAGACGTCCCCATTTGTCCCCAGAAAATGGGGACGTTTGGTCAGTATACTAATACTGCTTTTCAGTTATATTGATAACAGGGTCACACACACAAACACAAACAAAGGAACAAATGATGCACAAAGAAATACATGAAATAGTCGTTGAAATTCTGATTTTTGGATTCATGTGACATCAAAACGTGTAATTGTGTTGTCCAGTTGCAAAACCGGCCTATATCTTAAGTTCACAAAATGCGTTTTTTTTTTTTTTTTTTTTCAGTTCTTTTCAGCTATAAGTAAACGTTTCCACCATCTGAAAAGAAGATATCATGCCAAAGCCGATCCATCTCTGTTATTTGCTTTTGAAAATCCCGATGTGCTGAAGAACCTTTCAAATCCGAAGGCTGAGGAGTTTCAAACACGATCATCTCCATATCCACGAGATCGCGTTTCTGCTCAACCCGACTACAGCTACACGCTTTTTGTATACATTAGTGTTATCGTGCTTTCTCTCGCGTATGACTGCTCTTGTTTGGTGTCCACAGATTTTCTAATAATTCGTGTTTCCTTCGACAATGGAGAAGTTTGTAGAAGTATCTTCTAAACAATCAAGGAAATGCAAAAGTGACCCTGCGACGTGGAAAAGGAATAAAGTAAAAATTCAAAGGCAATGTACTATAATTTTCTAATAGCAACATAATATTAATAGATAACATAATATCATCATATTTAGCATATTATTATTAATTAATCGTAAGTTATTAATTTAATAGGGTATTCATGATGATTCAGTAGGTTATAGCTACGTGTTTATCTGAGATTGTTTACAATTTGAATGGTTTCCCACTGTATTAAAGAATATTATTGAATTTGGGGCTATTTGTGATACATTTTCATGATTTTCTAGAGTTTCTTTTTTTTTATAAATATAATTTTTTTTTTTTTTTTTAATCAAATAACAGGAATCAGTTACTTTTAAATAAAATTTAATTAGACAAAACATTGTGTGTATTTGTAACCCTAAAGATCCAATATTCCTTTCAAATTTCAAAAGAATTAACTTCTGGTGTATTGCAATATCAGCCAACTTTAAAATAAGTTGCAAAGGTGACCAAATCCAATTTAAATATTTAAATAATTCCTTCCCTTCGCGTGCTCCTGCCACCTTATACCGAGTTTTTAAACACACTATCCTAATGACTATAAAACTAAAGAATTTTAGTTGTAATCTTATTTTAGCGAAATGTGGCAAAAAAATTAGCTTTTTCCAAAAAGTTTAATATTTGGAGATGGCTGATTTGCAACTAGACAACACAAATATGGCAGAAACTGAAAAATATTACTTACCCCTTACCCCCCCCCCAAATATATATATATATGAAATTATAATATATGTTTTCAGTCATATAAAAGTTGAAAATGTGTAACAAAAATAACTAAAGAAAAACTTTCGAGAAAATTAATAAATGTGAAACAATTCATAAGTAAAACTTACTGCAAAAACGTAAAATAAATGATTTGGTGTATATATATATATGATTACATGTGGATTAGATTTTTTTTTTTTCGTAAGTTAAAATTATTAATAGAAAAAAGACAGTAATAAAAAATATTTAAATTTTCTTTTTATGGAAATGGTATTCAGAGTAACAAAAAATACAGATAGCAAAGAAGGTATAATGGAATTGAGAAAATGGATTGGAAATTACATTTGATTTTTATTTAAATAAGATTTAATATTTTACCATAGGACTTTTCTTTTAAACATAAACAACGTTTAATTTAAATACTTTCCCTCTTTACAAACAATTACCTTGTAGTAAAGAATAAATATCTTAATGCAACATCTTAGATTGCAGAAGAATGCCCTGATTTACGCCATGTATATGCGATCGGTAACTTCTTTTCAGTTACCTTCAGGCGATTTTAATTACAAGTGGTTTCATTTCATTGTTGTCCTTAGGATATATTTCCTGTTTTTTGACGTAAAGAAAATTTCTCTCGTGCGCTATTTATTTAATCAATGTAAAAGATTCATAAATAGATTCGTGAGATTTATTATGTTATTTTATATCGACAAAATAAGTCTAAAAAAAAAAAAAGTGAAATATATATAAGTATTTAAATAAACATAATAATAAGCATTTAAATAAACAAAATATTACAAGTAAATTACAAAAAATATGATACACAAAAGAAGTTACACTTTAAAATCAAATAAAATTATCTTTTAAAACAGGACTCTTTGTGTATCTACTAGATTGTATGAATACAATGGAATATATATATATATATATTAAAAAGACAAACGTCATTCAATGTCACTGGCGATGACGAGATAGGTTCTTGCGATTATAATAAATAATAATAATAATAATAATGATCGTTCCTTTGTGCCATATTCGAATAAATTTCTTACTGTCAATTCATTAATTTTAATTTGAACAATGATTTCATATTTCTTTTTAGAAAAGAAAAAAGGAATTTTTTTTTCTATGCTTAACCTTCCAGCGGGCGCGCGTATATGAGAGATACACTGGCGGTGAATCTTGTTGAATATCTTTAAGTCAGAGAGCATTTGGAACACTCATCTTTGGCTATTCACTCAGTATATATTGATCTATTTTTAGTTTTCTTTTGAACCTCGAAACAATGATATGAAGCTGTATATTTGCTATTTGTATTTGAAAAATATGCGCGACCGTTCATGTAATGTTTTGTTATATTTGATTTTTTTTTTCCTCTGTTTAAAATGATTCTTTGTTGTTTTTGTTTTAAACATTATTATTTTAAACATCTTTAAAATTAATTAACTTTTAGCTTTACACTTTTTATTAAAAATGACAGAACATCAACTATATTCTTTATTTTATTTTCAAATTATTCCGATGTTTCTTATATTACTTTTATATTGATTTTGAGCTTTCAGTTTCATTCTTTCAGTTTTTTTTTTAAGGAATAAAATAGTTCCTTTTGAATATTCTTATTAATCTTAAAATAGTTATAGTATAATTAAAATATTCAGATACTTTAAAATACATATTTTACAGTAGTGTATGTGAAAAATACGCGAAACTTTTCATGTTCGTATAAGCAGTGCGCCCGCTGGAAGGTTAAAATAAAACTATTAGCTTTTTTTTTTAACTTCGTTGGATTATACTTGCTTATGCCATGAATATATTTAATATTTTTAATTAAAAATGTTTATATACATATTTATAAGGTAAAACTGTAAAACATTAGCTAATGAAATATCCATTTAACTACCATATATCTATATATATATATATATATGTAAGCATGCACGTATATATGTATCAGTATATATGCAATTAAAATCGGAAATAGTGTCCTCGGTTACGTAGTCAAAAGTACTTGCCTTGCTAAATTATTCATGGAAGTTAACACAAGCTGCTGTGTCTTCTATGTACACGATTTTAATGTCAAATATATAGTCGCTTGTTTTGTTGTTGTTCAAGAAAAACACAGAAAAATGAAAAGATAAATTAGAGTTACTATGTTTCATTTTACTACCTATATTATGATTAACACACGTAATTTTGATATTAATGAACACAATAGCTAATCTGAATTATTTTGAATAAATTTTTTATCTGAAAAAATTTGTGTATATTATTATTTCATAAAAGTAGTTGCATTCATAATTTTTTTTCTAAAAAAGAAGTTTTTAGTAACAATGTTATGTCAGTCACATACAGCAATTTTACTTGCTTTGAAGTAAAACTCGATTATTATGTCAGTCGTTTACAGGGCCAGAAGTATTTCGACCCTTTCGAAGATGTCATAACCAAGTTCTTTTGCATATGAAAATGAGTATTTAATAAAATGTAGAATAAAACACGAATACACTGTTCGCCGTAATTATTATTTTTCATTACCATACTTTAATGTTCAGTGATCCTTAAATTATATATATATATATATATATATATATATATATATATATATATATATATATATATATATATATGCATTATGGAATTATGTATTATTATATATGTATTATTTTTTCAAAAACAATAAAAGATGAGAGTAGGAAAAAGAAATTACTGAAAAAAATAAGTGATTTAATATTAGAGAGTCATGATTTATATGTAAAATTAATTTTAAATGAAAATACAACACACACTTTGTCTTACAAGAATGAAAAATGTAATTAAGCTCTGGGGAAAAGAAAAAAAAAAAAAAAAAAAGAAGAAGAAGAAGAAGAAGAAGAACAGTTTTTATTTAAAATGGTAAGTCTTTCTCGTTAAATAAAAAAGAAAAAAGGAAAAAAATGAAAAAAAAATGAAAAATAAATAAATAAATAAATAAATAAAAACAGACAAAAAAATAAAAAATATACAAAATAAGTGAGAAAAGAAATTTAAAGTACTTGGTGTTTTATTTATTTATTTATTTTAAGGAGTTATTTTTTTTAATAAAAGAAAAGAAAGATAATAATAACGAGTTTTATTTAAACAATAAAATTATTAATAAAATTATTACCGAAATCGTAATTCATGTTCGTTACAATTAATTATATATTGTAAATATTTCATTTTATTTATCACACATTTTTTTCTTTTCTTAATTACATTATACAAAATAAATTATTGGTTGCTTTCTGTATAAACAGAATAAGGTTTTAGAAAATTTATAAGAGAAATTTATTTTTTGTTTTATTTAGATTAAGTTATGTTAATCTTAAATATAAGTTATGTTCTGAATTATAATATCATAAGTACAATAAACCATGGAAAAAGAAAAGATAAAAATTAATTATAATTTTTTTTTCTTTATTTTTATTTTTAACCCAGACTTATATATATATATATATGTGTGTGTGTGTGTATATATATATACATATATATACATATTTATAAAGTTCTTAAATTCTTCACTATATATATATATATATATATAGTGAAGAATTTAAGAACTTTAAAAGTTTAGCAAATAATAGTTACATGATAACACCAACAACTCTCAAATAAAAGTTATTTTAATTCAATTTAAATGTTAGCACTCATTTTTTCTATGATTCATTTACAATATTAAATCAATTAAAAGATAAATTCATTTTAAATTGCTTCCGCTAATGTTAGCAATTAGGATTATAACACTAAGTCCAACAAAGTGTGATTTTTATCATGCGATATTCATGAAAGTTATCAAACAGAAACCAAGATTTTTATAAAAATATGAAAGAAAGATAACTTTAAATGAGAACTGGAATTGGAAATGCTCAAAAAAAGAAAATAACATGTCCTTCTACGAGCAGAGAGGTGGCTAGATTTCAAAAAACTTTATAGCTAATTCAAGCCAAAAATACAATTCATGTTCCTATCTTGCGACAAAACTCGAATTTAAAAAGGAATGAATTAAATTTCAACAAATCATTAACACAACAAAACAATGAATCAATATAAAAAAAAATAATATTTTTCCACGTGTCCTTCGGACACCAAACTCAGATATTTAACACTTAACAAGTTGCCAAGAAAACTATTCTAATAAGAAAAATTAATATCCAGACCAATCCCGATTAATCGATAACGGTTCTACAAATGAGAAATTTCATTAATAACTTAATTCACTATTTTAATATGTTTTTATTGTAATAATTCTTAAATCTTTAAAATTTTCAAGAATTGGAGTTTAATAACATCTTTCAGTTACACATGGTTTTCTTTTAAATTTCTACGTATTAGATGTGAGCTTGCGCTATCTGGCGGGGAAAAATAACCCTTATAATTCAAATCAAGAAAATTTTGATAAAACAGATTTATTTTATTTTTACTTATTTTTTATTTATTTATTTTTTAGACAAAAGATTTTTTTTTCTAGTTTTAAAATCATTTAATGTAATCTTAAAATATTTTTTTAATTATTATTAATTGCAATAAATCATAAGATTTTATATTTCTTAGTCTCTAACGATAACCTTAAAATTCTCACATGTTTTGATTAATTCATTTATATTTATTTATTTATATTTTATTTTATGTATATATTTATATATATTGTAGTATTCTCTAAAAAAATTTAATCTTTATGATTTACAGATTAAAGTTTAGTACAATAATTTCAAAATAGATGAAAATAAAGTAATGTGAGACATAATTAAATAATTTTTTTCACTTAAATAAAATTTAATAGAATATTCTATATTAAATATTCGAAATTCAAAGCAGAAAAATCAATATTTTTACATTTTTACAATTGCAGTTACTTTGATTTTTTTCAATAAGGTATCTTTTTTAATCCAATGAATTTAATTATTAAATTCTGCATTTTCTTTTGTATATTTTTAATATTTAAAATGACAAGTTATAAATATGACCTTTCAAGAATTATTGGATTATTTCAAAATATACAACAGCTTATATTTTGGAGAAAGTTTTATTTTTCATATTTAAAATTTATGTTTATTCATTACTCAGCTAAAAATATATCTCTGATTCATTAATCACAAAGTTACATAAAAAAGTACATACATTTACTGCTTTTTTTTTTTTTTTTTTTTTTTTTTTTTTTTTTACAGCATTTTTCAACAGTGCAAAATTATCCAAGATTTATGTTTGTTACAGAATGATGGGGGAAATAAAAAAAATGGATGCAGCCCACCCATGTGCAAAGGCTTAAATGATAATATTCTAATAACTAATTACGTCATTTAACCTTTGAAATGAGTATTACAAACGCAATTTAACAATCCGCAGTTTTGTGTCTCATTATTATTCACGTAAAAAGTACTGCTTACAATAAAAGTCGTTTCAAGCAGTCAGAAGGAACAAAAGAGGTGAAGGAAATCCTTTGCCTACCCCGCCTGAATACCACCACCAGAGCTGCCAACATTTTTAACTTTTAAATCAGAATTATACCAGTATTTTTAAATTGAATATGTTATATATATTTTCAACGATTAATATTATCGAAAACAGCTATAAAATTTTTCCTGTTTGAAGTCTCCCTTGAAAAACGGGAGACTTGGCACCTATGCCACCACTGCCTTTTGTTAACACATGAGCAGTTATCATTGTGACTGACTTGTTAGGTCTTATGTATTACGATTACTAGAGCTTTTGACATGTGTAGAGTACGGTATCTTACTGAAGGAAGTGATATTGCAACTCATTTCAATCACTAATTGAATACAATGATATAGTTAATACATAATTCACTCCCAGATTATTTTTACGTGGCAGACCTAAACTTCCTGATCAGCGCAAAAGATTTTTGTAGTGACCAAGAGAAACGTGACACCATGTGCCTTGGAGAGGGTGCATTAGTATTTTATCCATTGGTGTGAATTGCATAACATGACATACTGCAGCAGTTTCAAGCATCTTCTTTTGTCTTTTTCCTGATGTCAGCAATTGTAAGTGTGAAACCTAGCTTGCTCAATTTATCTAGACTGTAGCACATATGCTCTATTCCATTACTGAAAATAGAATGTAGTCCTGTGTTCTATAGTGATTCTTCTTGGTGCGTACAATTGTTTGTCTTATTTTATCAAAACTCTTTTGAACACTTTATAAGTTAATTCAAAAATCTCTTATTTACCTTAAGGTTTTTTTTTTTTTTTTCCCATCAGATGATACTTTAGATTATTATATTAACTAACTGTAGGTATACACAACAAAATATTTGTTAGAAAACAGCCCTTTATGATTTTAATATTGCTAAAAGACATTCTCTAACTGGGGATATTTTTGACATTTTTAATCAATATGGAAAATGTCTTAATCCTAACTCTTAGTTTCCTAGCAAACGGATAGCACGCAGAGCAGCCAACCCGATCCGGAGGATTGTTAGCACTCGTCCCTTTTTCCACACCAGCCTTTATTTAGAGAATTTTTCTTCTTAATTCATCGTAAATGCATTTCAAGAGAGTTATTCCAAAAGTTAAGAGGTGTGGCGAAAAGGGCGGTACTAACAATCCTCTGGATTACGTTGGCACATGCTTGCCGACCATCTCATTGATAATCTTAAAATTATTTACGCCTCTCGAAAAAACGCCTCTTTTTCCAAACCACTTTATTTTAGAGTAATTCTCTCTAAATACTGTTGCGATTAAACGAGAGAAAAATTACTCTAAAAAACTACTGGTGTGAAAAAAAGGCGGGTACTAAAAATTTCATGCTTCATAATAATATTGTTGGAAGGCATGTTGGCAGCTCTGAACAGGGCTTCATTTTGCGCTTCTTTGTATGAAAAAAAAAAAATCGTTATTTTGAAAATGAATAACATGTAGAATATTCTATATTATGAGAAACTTCATTATTTCTTATATTTTAAAAGTGCATATCAAAATATATCCAAAATTCGTAATAATGTAAAACACTTGATGTGGAATTAATTCAAGATAAATAATCTTCAAATTTACAGTAAAATAAAGCTATGTAAGTGGAAGGGCATAATTATTAAAATTGCCTTTCTTTAATCTTAGCAATCGAGCAATTACAATAAATTAAAAATTCAGGAAATGTGTTCTATGTGAAACTGATTTTGACCTTTATTATGTTTAAATAAATATGTATGACAGGGATGGAACACGGGCGCAGAATTCATACCGGAATCTGTTTAAGAAATATTTCTACCAATAATATCGTTGATTTAAGAGGTAGAAAGTTTTCTTACATTGATAGTGGTATGAATTCTGCGCCCGTGTTCCATCCCTGGTATGACCATCAGTATGTATAAGTATGTTAGTATGTTTAATGAGTATTTTAGTTCCCATTTGATCAATTTATGCACGTCTCAGTATTGCAAAAATAATTCGAAAAAATAAAAAATACATATGCTTCGTAAAAGTTGGAAAAAATGCATTTCTGTTTTTATATTCTTTATATATATCTCTCTCTCTCTATATATATATAAGCACATAGCAATAGATACATGTAATGTCTGGACATACGATAATTTTCAATATTTAATCAATTTTAATTATTTAAACTTTTCAGTGTTGTCATCTACCGATTAAAATAGCATACTTTCTTTTATAATATCTGTGCTTATACTCTTAACATACTTAATACAATTAATGTTAAAAAAAAAAAAAAAAAAATCTCAAATTATGCTACTTCTTCGGCAGTAGAAAAGCCAGGGAAATCCTTTTTATTCTTTAATAAAAATAAATTGCATGAAAACTCATTCATTATTTTCTATAGAAAATTTGGTTTAAATTAAACTTATTACTGTTGCCCTTTAAATGCGTAAATCGGAAATTTCACAAAAAAAAATAAAGTTTTTTTTTTTTTTTTTTTTTTTTTTTTTTTTTTAATGTAATATTCAGTATAGTTTCAATAATATGCCTATATATACATATATATAATAGGATATTTACATTATAAACACCTATTTCCGTAACAATTCTACGCACAGAAAATTGCAGCTGTATGCCAAACAAACGAAATAATGCAATAAGCTCAAACGGTAACTAACACGCAAAATACGCACATAATAAAAATGATTTTGAAATTCACTGTTAACGATGCGTAACACGCAAAATATTATTTTAATGATTCTGTGAAACGACGAAATCTAAACCTTATCGTCTGTTCTGTAGCATGACACAAGACAATTTGGGAAATATATGAATGATAGATGTGGGGATTGTAGAGCATTTTTATGACATGACAAGCATCATACCAATAACGGGAACATATTTCAGCGAAATTGAAACGTAAATGTCCTAATGCATATTTAAATGATCTGTAGTAAAATAGTATTATGAATTATTGAGGGCGTGGTCAGAATGATTGATGCAGGCAACGTTATTTACATATTTAACATGCAATCTTGTAATTTGTAATTGTTAAGTTAAATAAATTTAGTAAATGATTTAGAGTAATGAAACAGATGGTATGCATATATGTAAATTAAAAGTGACAAAAAAAAAAAAAAAAAAAAAAAAAAAAAAAGAGGAAGGAAGAAAGAAAGAAAGAAGGTAATGTTGATAAAAAGTTTATATCTACAATAAGTACACATTAAGAAATAACACAAATCTATAAGTATTCTTTAATAAATATAGCTGTTTACAGAAACTATAAAAAATCTATATTCACATACCATTTTTACACATTTTTAAAAAGCCCATTAAATCGTAGAGCAATCTATTCAATTCCTATAGAAAGCGTGTATTTCGAATCATATATTATACAGATTTCGCTAATTTATAATTTTTCATAAATTGTTGTCCCGAATGTTAAGTAACATAGAAATAAACCAATTAAACAATTAAATAGTGCTTCATCTATCATGTTTTCGTAAATTATGAAGGTGCAGAGCTGCCAACCTAATCCGGCAAATTGCTAGTACCGCCCTTTTTTCTACACCAGTCATTTTTTTTTTTTTTTTTTTGAGTTTTTTTTTTTTTTTTTTGAGTTTTTTTATTCTTAACTCATCGCAAATATATTTGAAGAAAATTACTTTAAAAATTAAGTGGTGTAGAAAAAGGGGCGGTACTAACAATTTGCCGGATTAGGTTGGCAGCTCTGAACGTGTATAATATAATTTAAAACAAATAATATTAAATTTAAAGAAATTACTGAAATATTGATTGCTGAATGAATATGAATAAGGAACTTTCCAATCACTGAAAACAATAAAGAAACAAAAAACACTCAAAAATGAGTAAAATTGTGTCAAATTTGAATACGTCACATGCTCAAACTAGCTCCGAAGTGTATATATATATATATATATATATATATATATATATATATATATAAATTTATTCAAATTTAAAAATCCTACGAACTTTTTATTGTTTATGTTAACGTGCTCAAAAGTTGACATCAACCACCGTGAATCCTAATATCCGAAACATAGGTTCTCATTGAAGTATTCTTCCGCAAACCAGTATTAAAGCGCAACGAAATATAGTTCTGGAGGTTTGAGGAAATAAATTTTGCGTTTGAACTCTTTCTGTTTACATCTGTAGAGATTTCATTAAAAAACTTTTTAATTCAGCATATTTACAATAAATTATGAAGTGAAAAGATATTAATTTGAAAATATACGACAAATGTAAATGAGACAAGTATGTTTTCCTTTTTGAAACGAAATTACTTATTTCTAAAGGAATGTGTCCATTTACTTATTTCTGAGCACTTCTTGTTTTACAGTGATGAATCACCGTGAATTGGAAAATGACACAACAGCTGTTTTGAGTCAAAAAACAATGCACGGCCCTTAAAAAAAAAAAAAAGAAAAGAAAGAAAGAAAAGGAAACGAAAAAGAAAAAGAAAAAAGAAAAAGAAAAATTAGGCTCGAGCTCAGTTAATTTAGTGCAGCACTCATGCTTACATTTTTCGTCGTATAAAGGTAGCTGCGCTTAATTATTGCGACCTGAAAGAATTATTGTGTATTTTTGCAATTATTTAATACTAGCTTCCACGGTAACGTTTTCTCTAACTTTTTGTATAAACTTAATCATAATTTAAATCCCATTTATAGTTTTAAAATCCTGTCATAAAAATTTCTCATTATATTGCATATATAAGGCTCCAAAGAAAGGAAAATCTCTAACGTTTACTTTCACTGTAGCTGTCCACAGAATGTCATAAATCAAATATTGGTGATTGAGTTCTCTTTCTGGTGTGATTGATAATACGAAATTGCGCATCGGCGAAGGAATACTTTTAATAATCATACATCATGCTTAGGAAAAATGAAGAGAGAATAAATATTTTAAATAAAATATATAGAACTGTTTTGAAAATAATTGCATAAAATATGGTTATGCATTGAATTTATTGAAAAAAGAAATATTACTGTAGTGACATATGCTTAAACCTTACCAAACACCGAAATAAAATTCAATAAATTCTCCTAGGATTGACAATTTAAATTAAAACTAATATGTTATATCATTTAACAGTCATACATTTTTAGTTTAAAGTAAATTAAGTATTCACAATTTTAGAAAGTATTATCAGACACAAACATAAATTTTTAATACATGCCAAGTATATTCAAATAAATAAATAATAGAAAAAATATTTTAATTTCACAGTGCATGTGTACTTAAATAATTAATTGTTTCATTAAAAATTGCCCTAAATAAAAGAAAATGTGCTTATATGACATATTTTAGCGTGTTTTTAAATTATTCAAACCAACAAGCATACATGCATGTATATGTCCAACCATCCGTACATGCATGCATACATACGTATACACAGATAGATAGATGGTTGGTAATGCATATCATTTCACTGATATATTCGCATAAATTGCATCATATACAGGTGTTGGACAAAATAATAGAAACACTTTCACTTTTTTACGTTTTGTCGATTATCATGAAAAATACATAATGTGTTGTTCTTGAATTTTGGAATAATGAGAACTTGTCTTTCCTGATATTTTGTATAAATTTTGTAAACATAATTGTAAAAACTATTGCTTGAAAAAACTATTTAATAATAATTAGGATATCAGACGATATTAAATTATATACTTTTTAAATTTTCGGTGAAAAATAACTATTGGTATTTATAAACCAAATTTATGAATCAACTAAATCAATTAAGTAATATTATTTTCTTTAATTAGTATCAACTCGGAACAGCTATACGATATATATATACTTGTCTTCATATCTCTGTCTACAGAAATATTATTCTCAATCACCTCTTTCGTATACATAGTCTTTGTTCAGATAGGTTTAAAAACAAAAATATCTCTCACATAATTAATGTTGCTACAAAAATGGGTTATCCTAAAAAATTTATTTATTCACTTGTTTATCAAAAAGGGTCTCTGTCTAACACACACAAAAAAAAAAAAAAAAAAAAAAAAAACTAAGGTTTAATTAAAAATTAAAAAAAAAAAAAAAAAAAAAAAATCAGGTGGATGGGTGGGCAGAAGTTTGATTACGGAGGAAGGGTGGTGTTGTTTGGCTGGTTGGCTGGGAGGGTTTGATGCTGAATAAAATTTATTAAAAAAAAAAAAAAAAACGTGGGGGGATTGCTGTAAGTTACATTCTTATTTTTTCTGGTTGATTCTATGTATTTTGAACTCTTTTATTTTTTCTGGTTGATACTATGTATTTTGAACTCTTTTATCATTAAATTTTATAATGTGCTTCTGGCTACTTGAGGCTTCCCTTGTTAAGTTTGAACAATCCATCTCTTTGCATAACAAAAATAAAATCTTATAAATATTAATAAAAAAAAAATAAATAAAAAAAAAATCTTTTAAATTTTAATTTTTAATTTTAATTTATGATGACCGCATTATAATGCTTATCCTTATAGTTGTGCTCTTTGGCATTATTGCTTGTAATTATGTCTTCTTAAAACTTAACACTTAATAATTTGACTTCAAAATAAAAATCTTAATAATTATCTTAATCTTTCCGTCAATACATCTTAAATAAAAATCTTAAAAATTATCTTAATCTTGCTGTTAATACTTCTAAATTATTTTAATCTTTCAGTCAATACATCTTATATAACTGACTTAATGTTATTATAGCTAACCGAAAGATGGCGCTTGTTCTTAGTAGTCTTTAACCTTCATTCTTCAGTCCTTATCTTAAATGATTTAATTATTGATATTTTTGGTACGATTTAATTTAACTCTACTAGTATTAATTTTAACATTATCATTTAATATTTACTCTGTGTATTTTATCTTTAATGTAATTGTTCTGAAGTATTTTCGATTAATCGATATCTGTCGAGCTATTATTTTAACTTCAATTTAGGTTTTGGCATCAACCATTTTTCCAGTTTGTGTTAACTGTTTTCCATGTGGTTACTCTGCTTATTTCATGTTATTAATTTGGTTTCCTTTAAGATTTTAATCAATATTTATTTATCCTTTGTTTTAATTTAATTTTTCACTTTTTTCTCATTCTTTTTGGTCTTTTTGCTGCATTGATCGGGGCGTGAGATGATATAAATTGCTATGATTAGCAATATCGTTTTACGAAATCATTGCAGCTTTCTCTGCTTTATGAAGTATGCGCCCCTTGATAAGTATATTTCTAATTTTAAGCATTTATATCCAATTGATTATGCGGTTTATTATCTTTTTTCTCTTTCACAAGTTTAATGGTCCTTTTTTATTATCCTTCAGGTCGGCGTAAGTTTTTTAAGTTAATATGGTAACTCTTTGGTTCCTTATCTATATCGCAACTTTTTGTGTCATTCTTTCCTCTATGTTAAATTCAGTTCTATATTTTAGTGTGCTGTTATTGTTTTAGTTCTATTAATTGCTAAATTTTAAGATTAAATTTTATTACGTTATCTATTATTTATATTTGCATTTAAATTCTATCTGCTGCTTATGCGCATTAAATTTAAATGTATTTTGTTTAATGTAAACAGTTTTTTCATTTATTTAAAATCTTGTTTATATATTAATGTATATATTATTATATATATATATACGTTTGTTTGCCAATTTGGCTTACCATCAATATTCTAAAAGTTTACATGCACTTTGATTACAGCTGCAATGGCGCTTTTTCTGATGTGTATTATTTCAATTGTTATTCATATACAATGTTTGGCTTTTTGTGGATCTATGCATTTAATGGCTCTTTGATGTAGAACTGTTTTATCTAAGTTCAAAATTGGGATATTCCTTTAGTAGTTTGTTTGTGCATAAATGAGTTTTGACAATTATTATTAAATTTAAAAGTATTTTGTTTGTGCATAAATGAGTTTTGACAATTATTATTAAATTTAAAAGTATTTATGCATAATTTTTTTTAGGTTTCATGTGGTTGGAAATTGACATAATGATCATTTATTATTCACTTATTCCATTATAGTTTTTCATTCAATGGTTAACTTATGCATAATTTTCTTAAGTTTCATGTGGTTAAATTTTGACATCATGAGCATTTATTATTCACTTATTCCATTATAGTTTTTCAATAGTTAATTTATTCAATTTTAGTCATTTAATTTTGATTGTTTGGTTTATAATCATATTGCTTCGGGTTGAATTTTACTTTGGATTGGAACTTTTGTAAATATTTTGTATAGTTTATTATGTAATTATCCCAGATTAAATGATTAATTTTTGTTTTTGTATGCCTACTTTAATCAAGAATGTTTAATATTAAATTTGTGATTTTCAAAATGTTGGTGGATATGTATAGGTTGAAGTCTATGTTTCAAGCTTTATTATTCATGATTTTTCAATTTTATTATCTCTCTACTTATTCAAGAATTTTATTTATTTATTTTCTCAATGATAGTTTTAATATATAATACTTGCAAATTAAAATTGATTTACTTATTTTATCTAAAATCACTCTTTTATTATGAATGTTCTCAGTAAATTAGTAGTGCCTGGCAAGAAATGCTTTGGTTTCCCTTAGTATTGTGCCCGGTACAGGAATATTTATAGGGATATTCCTGGATCGACATCAAGCTACCTATACTCTCCTCCTTCCAATCTTAAAATTAGAAAGTGTGATTCTTCTCGTTGCAAAACATGCCCTAATGCTTTACAGTCCCAAATTTATAATGATTCAAAATTGGTTCCTTTCTGTCAGGTTTATAATGTTACAAATTAAGTTGTGGTATCTGTAAAATGCAGTATATTGGTGAAACTTCCACCCCTTTACATATTAGAATTAATCAACATCGCTCAGACTCAAAAAAGTTATCATCACCTGTCCTTAACAGTAAATCAACTATTGAGTTAAGACATTTTAATTTACACAATTTCTGCTCATGTACTATTGAAATTCTTAGGATTCAAAAAAATAAAAGTGAGCGCCTTTTCTTTGAATCTAACTACATGAAATATTTTAATACAATTTATCCATATGGCTTGAATCATGAATATTTTAATAGGGTTGTTAAGGTTTATACTAACATTAATCCCCTTCATGATTACTCCCCTGTTTACTCTGTACTGAATCATAGTGTCAACCAGAAAACTTCTCGTTCAAAAAGAGGTAACAAATCAAATAAATCTACTAATGGTTTAATATCAAAAAATCTCATTATCAAAAATATTCTTGCCTTACAGTCAAATTATCTTAACCATTATGATTGGATTTACATTAGAAAGTTTATATTTGCTATCAAAAAAAAGTATTTGTCCACTTACTTAAGTGTATTTAAAAACCAATCCTATCATCAACATTTTTCTGATATTTTCTATGATTTAATATTATACAGACTTAAACTCTTCAATTTAAATATCTCTAAAAAACCTCACAAAATTCAATCAAATTCACAGCTTATTCTAAATTATTCTAATCAAATATTTAATAGCATTAATATTTCATCTATTCTTAATGATAAATCATGCATGTTTCCTATTAAAGACATTCATATTTCTCGCACCTTTAAATATCCTATTACACTTGGTCGCCTGCTTTTTAACTATAATTCAGTCTCTAAGTCTAATTTATCTTCTCATGTGACTTGTAGTTGTGCTCATCCCTCAAATGTAAAATATGTTGACAGAGATCATGCACATATTATCACTGGTGATCTTAATATTATTAATGACTCAAATTTAAAGAAATTTATAGAATATGGTACTAAATATCGACTCCCTTCAAAAACTAATATTTCAAAGATTATACAACAGTATTCTTATGATATTGATTTGTTTATTTATAAACTCTCCATCACTTATAATAAACCTATTGAATATTTCAATCAATGGAAATTTTTAGTAATTTCAAAACTTAAAGCTGAATTAATTCAACATAGATCAAATCTCACACATTACAATAAATCAAATCTCTTTAAATCTATCAAAGAATTGCAACAAAACTTTGTTATTACTTATGTCGATAAATCTCCTAATAATTATGCAATAATCTGTAAACATTATTATCTTTCATTACTCAGTTCATCTATATCTAATAGTACTAACTTTCATACTACCAATAATGATCTTAAAATCAATAACCGCAAAATTCACTGCTTTTATAAATTGCTAAAGCTTCCATTTAATAATTTTAAATATCCTTATATTGTACTTATCCCTAAATTTCACAAAAATCCTATTAAATTCAGAACTGTCACTGTAGGGTGTAATACTTACAACAACAATGCTAACAAAATTCTCCTTGATATTCTCAAACAAATCTATGACTTAATTAGTAAATCAAAAAATTTCTTTTGCCTTAAAAATAGTTATCAGCTTAAAGCCAATGTCTTATCTATGAATAATGTGACTGATATCATGATTTATGATTTTGCTGACCTATTTAATAATATTAATTTAACAGATCTTCATCGTATCATCTTTAACCTTTTTGAAAAATTTAAAAGTCAAATCTCTTTACCAAAATGCTTTTCGGCAACTTCATTTAAATTTTATTATTCATAACAATTACATTCTACACTGTAATAAGATCTATATTCAAAAGGTCGGTATTCCACAAGGAGGATGTAGCTCGAGTATGTTAGCTGACTTATACCTTTACCATTATGAACAGGGATTATGTATTGAAAATGTCTATTTTTACCGATACATTGATGACATTATAATTTTTTATGTCAATAATTTTTCGCCTAATTTATTTAAATTTAAATATCCTTCTCACCTTACCTTAACTTATAATCATCTCAACAATAACTGTATTAGTTTCTTAGATTTAAAACTTAAACTTGATGGTAGTAAAATTTATACCGATATGTATGACAAAAGACAAGATTTTAGTTTCAAAGTAAATTTATTTACACAATTTACCTCTTGTCTTCATATCTCTGTCTACAGAAATATTATTCTCAATCACCTCTTTCGTATACATAGTCTTTGTTCAGATAGGTTTAAAAACAAAAATATCTCTCACATAATTAATGTTACTACAAAAATGGGTTATCCTAAAAAATTTATTTATTCACTTGTTTATCAAAAAGCGTCTCTGTCTAACACACACACACACACACACACAAAAAAAAAACTAAGGTTTAATTAAAAATTAAAAAAAAAAAAAAAAAAAAAAAAAAAAAAAAAAAATCAGGTGGATGGGTGGGCAGAAGTTTGATTAAGGAGGAAGGGTGGTGTTGTTTGGCTGGTTGGCTGGGAGGGTTTGATGCTGAATAAAATTTATAAAAAAAAAAAAAAAAAAAAAAAAAAAAACGTGGGAGGATTGCTGTAAGTTACATTCTTATTTTTTCTGGTTGATTCTATGTATTTTTAACTCTTTTATTTTTTCTGGTTGATACTATGTATTTTGAACTCTTTTATCATTAAATTTTACAATGTGCTTCTGGCTACTTGAGGCTTCCCTTGTTAAGTTTGAACAATCCATCTATTTGCATAACAAAAATAAAATCTTATAAATATTAAAAAAAAAAGAATCTTTTAAATTTTAAATTTTAATTTTAATTTATGATGACCGCATTATAATGCTTATCCTTATAGTTGTGCTCTTTGGCATTATTGCTTGTAATTATGTCTTCTTAAAACTTAACACTTAATAATTTGACTTCAAAATAAAAATCTTAATAATTATCTTAATCTTTCAGTCAATACATCTTAAATAAAAATCTTAAAAATTATCTTAATCTTGCTGTTAATACTTCTAAATTATTTTAATCTTTCAGTCAAGACATCTTATATAACTGACTTAATGTTATTATAGCTAACCGAAAGATGGCGCTTGTTCTTAGTAGTCTTTAACCTTCATTCTTCAGTCCTTATCTTAAACGATTTAATTATTAATATTTTTGGTACGATTTAATTTAACTCTACTAGTATTAATTTTAACATTATCATTTAATATTTACTCTGTGTATTTTATCTTTAATGTAATTGTTCTGAAGTATTTTCGATTAATCGATATCTGTCGAGCTATTATTTTAACTTCAATTTAGGTTTTGGCATCAACCATTTTTCCAGTTTGTGTTAACTGTTTTCCATGTGGTTACTCTGCTTATTTCATGTTATTAATTTGGTTTCCTTTAAGATTTTAATCAATATTTATTTATCCTTTGTTTTAATTTAATTTTTCACTTTTTTCTCATTCTTTTTGGTCTTTTTGCTGCATTGATCGGGGCGTGAGATGATATAAATTGCTATGATTAGCAATATCGTTTTATGAAATCATTGCAGCTTTCTCTGCTTTATGAAGTATGCGCCCCTTGATAAGTATATTTCTAATTTTAAGCATTTATATCCAATTGATTATGTGGTTTATTATCTTTTTTCTCTTTCACAAGTTTAATGGTCCTTTTTTATTATCCTTCAGGTCGGCGTAAGTTTTTTAAGTTAATATGGTAACTCTTTGGTTCCTTATCTATATCGCAACTTTTTGTGTCATTCTTTCCTCTATGTTAAATTCAGTTCTATATTTTAGTGTGCTGTTATTGTTTTAGTTCTATTAATTGCTAAATTTTAAGATTAAATTTTATTACGTTATCTATTATTTATATATATATATATATATATAATTACTTTAATGTTTTTTGCAAACTGTTATCTCATCGCTAGCCTTATGTGTTATGTTTGTGTCATTTCTCTAATGCGTAATTACTTTAACTTGCTTTTACAGATCATTGGTACTCGCATATATAGGTAACTAGTGTAACGAATTTATGATTTTAAAGATAAAAAAAAAACATAAAAAAAGAATTGCAAAACAATGCGCAGAATTGCTGCAAAATGTAATGCAAAACTTAAATATAGGAATAGATTATCGATTTGGGGTTTTATTTTATTTTATTCATTGATAACCTATTCCTATATATATATATATATACATACATACATATACATATAATATGTATACAATATATCGTTCGTTTGCATATATATATATATATATATATATGTGTGTGTGTGTGTATGTATGTAGTTTCAGTTTTTGAAATATGACGTCATTTGATCAGGTGAATCTGTTTAAAATATGAAAGGACACTGCAAACACGTACGTGAATTGAGTACGTGAAAAATTTAACAAATACTTTTTCTTTTACATATGAAAAAAATCCCATGCCTTTCCGTACATTTCAGTGAAAAATTCCTAGAGCTACAGTCAGTACTTCTTAAATAATATTTTTTATATTTTTTTCTGTGACTTTTGGATCACCTGTATATATATAAACATTAAGTAAAAATTTCACATTTAGAATATCAAATTTACACTTCTTCGTTAGAAGGAATATTTCTTGATTATATTCGTCGAAGATAAGAATTTCTGTCGCATGAAATATGTCACGAAGTAAAGAGTTAATAAGAACCAGTAAATTTAGCTTCAAACGAATTTGCCAATGCAGCGTGTTTCATATACGGTGTTCTCTGTAATATATTGAAATATTTTGTTCACTGTGGTAGATTTAATGTGCATATCTAAGCATTTTACCTGTTTAAATTGCTTGCATTTTGAAATGCCTTAAATTATCAAAAGGCAACATATTATGCCTTGAAAGCCGAAACATTATTTTTAGATCAGACATCTAGCGCTGTTTGGTAAATTTATTTATTGCTCAAAAATTGTGGTTGATTTAGTTAAACGTAAAATGAAAATAAAAATTGATTATAATTTCTGATGTTTTGGTTTTCATTTGAGTTACGAAATTTAGAACATGCATTTAAATTTTTGATCTGGCGTGTAAATTCTTGTATTCTTATCATAAATAATTAAATACTTATTACAATATAAGATATGAATTTTTTATTTCTGATACACTTTTGAAGTATTAAACTCTTTTCACATATTCTGTTTAATTACAGTTTTTATTTTATAATAATTCTTATTTCAATCTCAGACGCATTAGTTTCCATTTTGTTATATTAAAAAATAATTAAATTCTTATTCGATAATGCATATTCAATGAAATTTGTAAATTCTGAAACAAAACGGAGAAATTTATATCCTAGAAAAAATAGAGATAAATTTTATTTCATTTAACTTAAGCTTCTAATTTCATTAAAGAGCATAAACATTTACGCTGCAACCATTTTTATAGTTATGATTAGCTTTTTCCTTTCACTGAGTACTCGAAATAAAATGTGTTTGTACCCCAATACTGATGCATGTGCTACTTTTCTATAAGACACAAGACTAATGAATACAGGTAGTATTCAGAAATGGATACATGTAGTATTCAGAAACGAAATTTTATACTTATTTTTACGTAGTATTTATTTTTGAATCATTAAACATATTTGCTGAAAAGCTGTTTAACGTTTAAAGAAATTCGTCTAAAATTAAAATTTTATATTTTCCCATACCTAAGTATCATTATTATTATATTATTATATTATTATTATTATTATTATTATTATATTATTATTATTATATTATTATTATTATATTATTATTATTATATTATTATTATTTTTTTATGTGTAAATACACGGAAATCTTCCTGCTCCCTAAATAGGTCTATTATAACTTAAACTTTTCAACTTAATTTTACTGATACCAAGAAGATTGTTATCGCGTGTTCTTGATTGTATCTAATCCTGGATTGGTTAATGCATTTGAATTAATTTTCAGTTGCTTAATCTATTTATTCAGTAGCAATTTAATTAGTATTTCTTTCAAAAGATAATATGATATTGAAAAGCACAATATTCTCAGAATATGGATGCTCAGAAACCCCATTTAAGGTATTATTTACAAAATCTGTTATACGATAATATAAAAACAAATCCTTATTTCTTACATCGATTACAAATTCGATGTGCTATTTATAATAAACAATAGCTTTAGGTAGGTGAAAAGGAAAAGAAAGTAGTGAAATTGATACATATATATATAGAGAGAGAGATGTTAATTGATAACTAATGATAACTAATTTTAATAAAATATACGCTTTCTACATTAGGATTTGTATTACAAACGATCCTAGGTGATGAAATCATGTGTCGGTCGGATAACTTTACTTGTTGTTTAATATTTTATTTTACATTTATGATTATTATTTGACAGATTCAGAAATTTTTATTTGAAATTTAAAAAAAATGAGTGGTTCTTTCTTTCTTTCATTTTATTATTATTATTATTATTATTAAAGAAAATGAAAATTTTTGAAAAAAAAAAAAATATATATATAATATGTTTTTTAGCATATTTGCATTCTACCAGGCCCTTGAAAACGTTAGAATGCAAATAATGCTATTTTCTCATTTCAATTAGCTATATTCATTTAGATTTTACTTTATTTCTTATTTGACTGAATTGGGTGGTCTTCGTTTTTGATCAGAATGATTGTTTGAATACTGAAATTAAATCATCTTTAAATTTCAAATTTTTATATTAATATATATATATATATATGTATATATATCAAAGATTTTAATGTATAAAAGTTTTTTTTTATTTTTTTATTTTATCATATTAAATGAGAAATTCAGTATTTTTTTTCCAGCTTGTCACATGTCAAGAAAGAAGTTATACTATCTGCACCGTTTATGCCTATAAATATTTGTAAAAATATCTTATATACCAATCAGTTTCGTGCCTAATAATATAAATTTGATTCCATTTGAATAAATAAACAAATAAATAAAATTTCTTTTGTGTTTCTTATACTTAATAAACATTGAAAAATGACAAGCAACAAAATGTTCAATACAATAGAAATAAATCACTGGTACAAAGAACTCCTCTGCAGAACAGATGATATTGACAGGATAATATGTTTTATAAGTGACATACTAAGATTCGTAGAAACTTCATATTGTGGGAGAAATGAAAAGCCGCAAGTTATTATTCCTACAATTGGACATGAAAAGTGAATTTATATCACAGTTTGAGTACCAAAGAAAAAATAAATTTTCCTTTGAGCTATCATATGATTCTAAAGTAAATTACGTTTAAAAGAAAGGTCAAACGTCTTTGTCACATAAAATAAATAATATGATTTGTACAAAGATCTAGTACACAAATAAATGCACATATAAATTTAATTACGTTATTTTTAGTACAAAATAAAATTTTATTTAGTTTATTCTTTCTCGATTAAAAATTATGTCTTAAAATTTAAATAAAGGTATCAATAATTAACTTTTGTTAAGTAAGTTATCCAGCCCCAAAATTTTGATTCTGGAACTACGCTTTAAAAAATAAAGTGCAATCTTCTCCTCCACTGCCCCCCCCCCCTCCAACAAAAAAGGACTTTATAACAATTTTACTTTAACCAATATTTTCAGAAATTCGTGCTAAATTAAATTTTTTTAGATCGAACAAATCCAAAGAGGATTGACTAAACTCACAAAGGAAACAGCATTTCGAAAATGCAAAGTAAAAATAAACTGGTGTTTGAATAGTTTGAGAGTGAAACTTGTATGCAGAATTTCATAATTGCACTTTTAATTGAGATCAGAAAACATGTTTATTCTGTCGTAAAAGCAAATGGAAAAAAGTAAAAAGAAAATAAAAGACAAAATAAAAAACAGTTTGGGTACTTATTTTAAAACTAAATTTTCAGATTTTTATCAATAAATAAATAAAGAAAGAAAGAAAAAAAAAAAAGTAACTTAATTGTCTCTCCTAATTTTTCTTTTTGCAGCCGAAGAATAGAAGTGCGATGTGGAATGAATTAAGCTAATAATACAATCGCTGCACAATCACGCCTTTATATTTCTCTCTTAATAGAATTAAAATATAATTTGTATTTTTTACTAAACACTGACAGTAATAGTAACAAATAGAAATGCTTAATTATGGATATTTACAAATTCTCCGAATATTACAGAAATATGATTTATTATTATTATTATTATTTTTTATTATTATTATTATTATTGTACATTATTCTAAATAATACGCATTCAAAAATACATATCTATATAAAGCCGTATTTTTAAAAATAGAATATATCAATTTTTAAGCTAGGGATTTATCATATTCGCATATAACAAATTACTATTAGGATAACATTAGATAATTTAATTGAGAATTTTACTATATTTTAATCAATTTCATTGAAACAATTATCGTTTTTTGAAAGAACGTATTTATTACTATTACAATTATTATTATTATTATTAATATTTTATGTTTAATATATTCCAGTACTTATTTATTTTTTATTTATTTTTTCTATAAACTGTTTTTCCCGATTTAAACTTTCTTTTCTTTTGAGTTATAACGAAAAATAAAATAAAATAAAGGTTTTATAAGATAGTTTACACAGTAAAGTATATTGATAAATAATTGCAATTACTATACTCTGGAACATTTTATAAATATAATACAGGTTATAAAAGATTTTTTTTAAGTGCAATAAAAAATAAAATAAAATAAATCCCTCACTATTTAATAACACATATTTTGATCATATATAAAATTTGTTTGTAATTATAAACTAATATATATCTATCTATATATATATATATATATATATATGTTAGTGACAAAAAGCTTTTTTTTTCTTTACCAAATTATCATTTTTTAATAGTGCTGTATTATTTTATTAAATATTTTAAAAGAATTTGATTACTATATTATGCTGTAAAATGTGATATAGTAAAAAAATCAATAAAAATTTTCACCTAATTATTTATTTATTTTGTGTGTGTGTGTGTGTGTTATACTTTGTGAAACCGGATGCCAGCGGAGTGCTAGACGGGGGAAAAATACGACTTCCAAAAAAAAAATATATATATATATGCACCGTGGACGCGCTTTACAGCGGTAGAATAAATAGCAGAGTCAAACAGGAACGGCTGGCAACACATGCCTGTTTACCCTAGACATCAAGAATCCGTTCAATAGTATTAGACATGGGATATCCTCAGGGATTACGATGTCCTGCCTGATCTCTTGGGTCTCATTGCCGCGTTCCTCTATGACAGGTCAGTGATTAAGAACGTACGGAACACAGGTATAACGTGGGTGTTCCACAGGGCTCATGCTTACGACCGATTCTCTGGTTGGTGCTCATGAATGACCTTCTGGTTAAAGTTGCTGCGAATAAGGTGTGGACCACACAGGCTTCTGCCGATGTAACATTCGTTATAGCTAATAACAAAGTGATCTATAGGATGCTCGAAGTCATAAATCCTGTTCTAAGTGAGATTCACGACTGGGCGACTAATTGCAACCTGGAGTTCAGCTATGAGAAATATTTGTACACCGTCGTACCCGCTAAGAGAAATACCGTCAACGTGCCTTCCTGGATCAATCAGATGAATGGTCACAAGGGGGCATTTATTCATCAAATCAAGTGTTTACGCGTTTGGATATCCCCCCTGGAATCCATCCAGGAAAAGACGACTATTATCCAGTACAAGCTGAGCTGTCTAGCAGGTGCCAACTGGGGTGTCAAATCCAAGGTTCGGAAAGCAGTCTACTTAGCCGTTGTCGAAAAAATATTACTGCATGCAGCTTTACGTGAACCTAGCCCGTTGGGTAAAGATTATTGAAGGCCTCAATGTCTGTCCAGAAAAGATCGAGAATCGGAGGTATATCCCTAAGCGAGAAGACCTTTGCAGACTTCCCTGGACTACGGACTTGTCACCAGAGACGTCGTGTAGTATTTTCATAGACGGCTCCTAGTTTGATTCCTGCAGAGTGGGTGGCACGTTCAACCGGCTCTCTGAAGGGGATATCGTGGCAGAGTATCATTTCCGGCTCTCCGATCACATCATCGTATTCGCAGCCGAAGTCCATGCGATCAACAAGGCGATCTCGGAAGCTGTGAGCTCGGGTATCAGTGAGACGGATGTATGCTCCAGATAACCGCTCCAAGAGCTTTACGGACTAGTGCCCAGGCACATGCCGTAGCGGACAATATAGACTTTGTAAAACAAAAAGAAGTCAGAGTGGTAATGGTCATCACTACAATGAAATTTTGGACTCTGTTGCAAAACAATCAGCTGATAAAGAGGTAGTGGACTTTTCTGTGAAGCAAAGTCCAAAGTTCGTAAGACGTACAATAAAACAGATAAATCTGGGTAAGTGGCAACACCATGGGATGACGCTACAACTCGGTGATTCCCGCATGAAGCTTTCCTAAATGTAGGCACTCGCCGAATTCAGGGTGACTTCTTCGGGAATCTGGTCCCCGTCGGACATGGATCATTCGGAATAGATCAACATCACTTCTTTCAGAAGGATCCTGCATGTATTTGTGGTACAAGCACCAGTTCGATAAGACATGCTTGTATTAGTGCGGCCTCTGGAGATCAGTGAAGGAGAAGTATGTCCCCTCGGACTTCCAGTGTCGAACGCGATGAGAACTATGCCTGGACTACACACTCTTATTGGAAAGGGATCGCGGCAATCATGTCCGATCTTCTTTGATGGGTGTTAAACATGCCTGGTAATGTACGCCGAATTAATGAAACGCCTGAACACCATCCTCAATTTAGACGTCCTCGTAAGTCACTTCATTGACATGACTTCTTGGCTTTCATACCAAATGTCTGAAGAGTTGGAGTATAAGTGGAATTTTTTTTTTCTCTTTGACGTTCCTGACGTTGTAGATTTTTACTGATTTTAATAATTCTGCGCCAAGTCTCCTTTTAATAATTTAATATTAATACTGAATTTATTTTTTACTTCGCTCTCTCGAAGGTTTTCCCCTCGAAGGAAATCGGCAATTCCTATTTTAGAATGATGTCTGAAGTGGTGCTGGAAAACAGCGGAAGGGACACATCCTCTACGCTGGTGGACGGTAGGCACTCTTCAGTGGGAACAAGGAATGTTTGTATAAGTGTCTTGAGTAAGTACTGGATCATAGCGAACAGGCGTTAAGAAATATCAAAGGCGAAGCATGCCACTGACCTGCCTGGTTCGTGCGTAAGCGCATGTCGGCAAGTGTGCTGACCGTCACAGGGAGCATGACCCTGTGGGCGCGAGAATATGCACTCTCGGAAGGACTGTATTCCAACTGGTCGTCGTACCGTGGAGTTGCCGGGACCTGAGGTTGTTCCAACTTCTGTCTACGGCTGGCGGTGGTTGTGTGGACGCATTAGGCCATGAGCCTCATAATCTCGTTGCATAGCCGGGACAGTTGTCTGGAGTTGTGTGAAAGGAAGTTACCATCGTAGCGGCAGGACTTCCTCTGTTTGGGGGCCATTAACTTAGACCATATGGGCTCTCTCGAGCCTGGGACGGTTAAAAGTGTGGCGCTCGCACCTTGCTCCTTATGCTTCGTGAAGATTCATGCAGAAGAAGCTGATATATAGCTGACAAATAAGCCAAATGCGGCATACATCATTGTCGTGAACAACAAAAATGAAATTAAAATAATTCTGCAAAAATCGAAATTTCCTTACATGAAATTTATTTTTTCTTAAATTACAGAAATTTACTTTCAAATTGCATCTCAATTTGTCAAAGAAAACTTTTTTTTTTTACCAACGAGATAAGATCTGTAATCATTGATACAGATCTAATCTGGTGGTTAAATAATTTTTCCATTTTGCTCATGGAAAACTGGTATTAATCAAAACTGAGACGTGCTAAGTAGCCGAACATTTTGTGATTCCGTGGCTGAAAAATAATATCGTCGCCTACAATGCGGTGGGCTCTGGTTCGATTCTGGCTGGTAAACTCTGGAATTTCGGTTAATGTGAAATTTGTTACGGGGTACACTATGGAAAAAATTCTTCTTTACGAATATTCTCTCTTCATAAAATTTTGTCAACTTAATTTTCGCACAACATTCCAGACAACTTTGCTGCCAGGAATTTCCTATAAATATATATATATATATATATATATATACAGTGCATGTTAAATGGAACAAAATATAACAAGCATAATTTAAAATAGTATCTTAAACATTATTCTTGGGTCCTCTTTGTGCTGCAGTTTTTAATATTTAAATTAGTTTTTAATATTTAAATAACTTACGATTTTTTATTTATTTATTTATTTATTTTTAAGAAATGTTATCTTCCTCTTTAATATATCATAGTAAAGAATATGTAATAAGAAAATATTATAAAGAATAAAGAGCTAATGTAAAACGTCGGGAAATAACAACAACAACAACAACAAAAAAGTTGAAAGTTAAAAGCATGCTCTAAATCTACAAATCCACAAATAAAATCAAAGGAGAAAAAAGTCGCTTAATAATTTATTTTATTCTTTCGCGTATTAGATGTTTTAGTTTCATAATTTTTTCTATATCAAGTGTGCATAAAGTGTGAGTAACGTAAAATAAATATTTTGTCCCAAAACATTCTAGAAAATAGTTGCTAATAATGTCAACTAGTTTAAATTTTAATTTTTATAAATATTTTTATTTATAATTTCAATTCAATTATCTATAAAATTTCTTACAATATCCTTTTAGATATATAATAAAGAAAATAAAAATAAAACACAGCTGGAAAAATACTTTCTTAACTTTGATTTACCTTAAATTGACATTGCATAAAGCTGAATTAATTCTCGGAAAATAGAAAAGAAATCAAACACAGATTTAATCAGCATCAAATACTCTCAGTTATTGTGTGTCTAAATTTAAACATCTCCAGCGTCTTTCACTTTGACATATTTTCCTTTTCAGACGCATTTATTAATAGAAAAGATAACAATAAGTGACACAAGTCTTCCCGGAGAAAATTAAAGATGATAGCAATGCCACCTGAAAATTCATTTAATCCATTACTCTATCTGCATATTTTATTTCGAGACGTCTCTCTAACCACGTGTGCTTCGAGTCTGTAACCTCAATTTAATATATCGCCTGGAGACATTCGAGAAAATTAAAGAATTGACTGTGATTCCGTCTCCACCCAGTGGCTTCGCTAAGAAGGACCGGTGGTGATCCGCCCAATTCAAGCTAGCGCCAAGCAGGCTACGGCCTAGAGCGGCGTTCCCCGCATTCCTCAGACAGCCGTGCATTCCGTATTCTTTTTCTAGCTGTGTAATGTAAATGGGTTACTCATATTGGCATTTAATCTCGCCCTGGCATATTGTTTCAATTAAATTATTTGAAAAGGATGACTTTCGATGAAAAGCGACAGTTAAAAAATTCTCCCGAGTTTATTTTCAAGAAGTATTCAGGGAATTTAACTAAAATGATAAGAATGAATGATGCTATAATTTTTATTATTTATACAGAATTATAATTAAATGAAAATCTGCATAATTATTATTATTATTATATGCGTAAAAAAATTTAAATAAAAATTAAAATAAATATAAACTGAATTTTTAACTAGCAATAATAATGAATTAGTTACAGATAGTACATTGTTTACATTAAATTATTTTAAAATAATAATTTATTTTATTTTATCTTTAAGTGGAGGTTGTGGTTAGAAAAGAGTCTGTTTTAATTTAATTAAATTAATAAATTAATTAATCTATTTTTAAAGACGCATTTATTAAATTTGTATTAAACTACGAAAATGATTAATTATTATTATTATTATTATTATTATTATTATATATGTATGTATATACGGAAGTATACTAAAATAAAACATGTATTATTTGTATTATAGAAATATCTAAATTTTAACTTGTATAAAAGAGTTAAACAATGTTTGTTAAAGATGAAAAAAATGTCTGAATTAAATCATTTGAAGAGACTGATAAAAAAAAAGGTGTCAGGATATTTCTCAAATTTAATTTTAAAATATATTTAGGGAATTCTAAAAAGACTACAAAACATAGATGTTGCTATAATTGTTATTTATTTATTTATTATTATTTATTATTTTTATTTTTTTGCAGAATTATATTGATATGACTATTTACATTATTATTATAATACTTTTATTAAAATGAGTCAAATTGATTTTAATGAATGAATAACATACAGTTTTAATTAAATTATTTGGGAAAAAATTGTTTTTAATGATTTCTTTTTTTTTCATTTTTTTTTTTTTTTTTTTTTAAACAATTTAAGACATAATTAGAAAATATAAATAAGATTAAAAATTATAATGATTATTTTTTTTACTTTTTATACCAAAATCTGTTAAAAGGGATCTGTATTTTTATTAAAAGACTAATATAATATTAATATTTATAAAATATTTAAAATTTAATTTATGGTCATAATAATAAAACAAGTAATACGTGCTAAAAAAAAAAAAAAAAAAAAAAAAAAAAAAAAAAAATCACCACAGAACTAGGGTTTAAAATTAATAAGTATGAAGCTTTGAATAAACACTATAAAAAGCAAGAACACGCAACATTTCTTTCGAATGGAAACAAGAGACAACCTTTTGTCAGACGAAGATAGTAGGCACGAGTGCTGCAAACAAAGCGGCTTTGTCACACTAAAGGTTACATCATTACATTTTGCTTTCATTTTCCTTTTCTAATTTTGAATCCATCATTTAAAGCCAGCCCCCTTTAACCTCTCACGTATTTATTTATTTATTTATTTTTTAAGCTAACATCAAACGAAAAATCGAATGCAAATGTGAAGGGTTTTTTTCCCTTTAAATGTATATAATGTAATGTAAAATATAAATAATGACCACTTTTTTTTTTTTTTTTAATAAATAAATATATATATATATATATATATATAAGTGAAGTAGAAATTTAACTTGTTGGTCTTGGTTTGATAACGAATTGTAATTTATTCAAGGGAATGATGCATACTATAAATCCTTTTTGTAGTTTACTGCCTTAGAATTACAATTATTTGCGTACATTATGCTTGGAAATATTAAGCATATTGAAATATATGCAAAACTATTTCAATTAATATATATATATATATATAACTAATAACTTGATAACTAATTTCAATATTTTTTCTACTATTTTCTACTCTTATGAATTAACAATATGTTCTAAACGTATTTGTTTAGAACACGTTTTTAATAAGAGACCAAAGGAAAATTTGAAAATTACTTAATCAAAAGAATTAAAAAAAAAAAAAAACTAAAATTTTGTACATTGTTTATTTATCTATTTTAGTTTAAGTAATTTTCAAGAAGTTTTAATATATTTAATAATTGAAAATGTTATATTTTAATGGATAAACATGCAAATATTTGATATTTTTTAGACAGTAACATACAAAAGAAAAAAAACTTTTATAACATATAGTGATTTATTTATTTATTGATTTTAAAATATTTGTACGTTTAGAACATTAGAAATTTTTTTTTTTTTACCCCATAACATATAAAGAACAAGCAGAACATTTTTTTTTTTTTTTTAATGAAAAATCAGTTTATTCTAACATTTTCTTTCATTTCTGAAAACTTTTTATTTACCTTTAAAAACAACTAGGAGATATTCAACAGGATATATATATTAAAAAAAAAAAAAAAATATATATATATATATATATATATATATATATATATAAGAAAAGAAAAAGAAATAGTTAGTTTCTATCATTAACAGAATTGTCTTTTGGAAAATGTATCTCTAAAAAAGGGTGTCTCTGTAAATGGATCTGCGCATGTTTTTATTTTAGAAACTTATTTTCGCGATATCTGATTGTATCACTGTTGTTCCTGTTTCCGTAGATAAAGGAGTTATTGTCTGTGTTACGAAGTTTCATTAAGGTTTTTTTTTTTTTTTTTTTTTTTTTTTTTTCATGTTAGATCACGCTGATTTTTTTACTTATTTATTTGATTATTTTTAAATCTTTACAGATTAATTTTTGAAATAGAATTAATCAGGGTTATCGAGACAAATTACAAATATCATGTTTTTTTTTTTTTTTTTTTTTTCAGATTTCTTTAAGCGAAACATCTAATTAGATAATAACATTAATATTTTGTTTGGTTTAATAGTCTAGACAATAAAGCAAAAAATAAATGAAAAAATAAATTTTGCATTCATAAATTTTCTTTTACTAAATTAAATAAAACAGGAACGAAAAATCTTGCCGGACGCTTTCGATCATTAACATTTTCTAAATGTACGTGCTCGTTGTATCGTTTAACTTTCATTGCTCTTTGGTTATGTGTAACAACGGGCAGACAGATAGACAGATAGACTAATTGAATTTATAATCACTTTTGAATGTTTCAAAAATGCTTAACACAATCAGAAATGCAATTACAAGAGTTTCCAATTTAAGCCCTAACTGTATTTTAATATTTTAGTGTAACCCTGAAAATTTAAAGGCAAATGTAAATCTAAGAATATGATATTTTACACAAAACATTATTTTAGAATATTAACAAATAAATGTCAATTTCATCCTGATTTTTTCAGTGGAAAGTTATTTGAATGTAATTTATAAAAAAATGTCTCTTTTAAACGCAAAGCCTTGCAATTTTTGGAGTGTTTCTGTACACAAACCAGTTGTTTGTGTTACATGTGTTTAACCATGCCATTTTAAATATAAAACATTCCATAGTAAACCTGAATAGCATAAATATTTTTTTATATATTCTGGAAATATTTACGAAGGTTGTACGTGAACAGACGGACAGTCAGCCAGATTATATTAAATCAAACCGTTTCACTCTTAAAAATATTTAGAAAGTGTTAAAAACTCTTAATGTAAACGAAAAATACAATTCCAGCAAATTTCCAATAATAGTCCTGTAATTGAAATTTTTTTAACCGGCCGTGTAAATTTTAATACTAATCATACTATAGTCTACAAAAATCATTTCTTTGTATATATGAACATTATATTCCAATTTTATTAAGATTTCTGAAAAATAAAGTTATTAAAATATGGCTTATTGAAATACTTCTCATATAATGCAAAGCGTTGGATTACTTTCGAATGTTCCTCTACACAACTCAGTGGTGGTGTTTACGTCATCTTTAAGAGGGAGCATACGGTAGTAAAATTAAATAACATATTTCAATTTCATTAAGATTTATGCAAAGTAAAGGTATTAAAATATGGTTTATATAAATACCTTTCATAAAAGTCATAAACATTTTTCAACCTTGTTGGAAAAAAAGAAGAAGAAGAAGGGAGCAAAAGCATAGTGTCTGATATGTTATATTAAATAATGCATGATTCATTATTGAGGGGAAAAATTATTAGTTTGCAAACTGGGGAAAAATAATACCCAAAAGTTTTTTTATAAATATATTGTTTGTTTTGTTACTGAAGAACTAATCATTACATAATTAACAGAGTATTCAATTAAGAATAACCGAAATCGATAAAGAAAGATTGCTAACTATTTATAAATATGTTCTTTTAACAAGATCCAAACTTTAATAAATATTCTTTATATAATACTATTTCGTAAACTGTATGCATATATTATCATCCTAAGTATAACCTTATGAGGCTTTAATCACCATGCAAAAGCTTCGCTTAAAGCATCGTTTTCCTCCTTAATGATATTAGTTTGTTGAAGAAGTATCCGTAAGATTTTAATGGCATTATTGAAGGAGTAAGTGATTTATCTCAATTTTATTGTCAAAGCCATGTGGCGCATTGCCTTCATAAGCATAAGCGTTCTCCCACTTATTCGCTTCGCTTTCTGTGAAAAATGAGACATCAAAAATAGAAACATTACGTATATACCTTTTATGATACTGCAATGTTTGTAATATTTATTGTACTTATAAGTGTTTGATGAATATACAAATTAAGAAATATTGTAATCTGGATTAAATTATTTTACAACTATTTCTCAATTGGAAACAAGAATTTACTTTTACGTTCCTTTGAAAATACAAACAGATTAATATATATATATATATATATATATATATATATATATATATTATTTTAGTGATGAACTTTACACATTTATTTTTGAATAAAATGTATGAAAGTTTAATATTAATAAATTTTAAAGTACAGAAATTAAATATGCATTAATATTTCAGGTAGCATACCTTTAAAATTTAATTTCTTATATTAAGTTTCTGTAGTGAGCTAATCAGGTATAGAAGATACCAACCACAATTTTTACCAACTATAATTTCTATCAACCACATTATGGCTGGTCGAATTTTCCTGATAAAAGAAAAGTTTGAATGTAATTTGTATAAAATGATGAAAATTTTTTTCTGCAAACAAGTGCTATTCATATTTTCTGTAGCTAAGTAGATTTCGTTTCGTTATTTTTGCAGCGCATTTCCACCATGATTCTTAAAAATAAATAAATAAATAAATAAAAGCAATAATATGAGTACTTTTTTCTAATACTTTTTTCTTTCTTTTTAATCAAAGGTTTAGGCTTTCTTTTCGAAAAACATTCAAATATTTTTATGATAAAGTCCAGATATATATCTATATCTGTGTGATTAAATGCATTCTGTAGATTGTGGTAAATTTGTGGAACATTTTAACATACAGAAAAGATCTATTATCTTAGATATAAATATTTATTATAATATGTCAACAAAAGGGATTACGAAATGGAATGAAATAGGATATAAAAACTTTATTTTTGAAAATATGTATGTCTCAAAATTGTTATAAAAATATATAGAATCCTATGAATGACGAATATTTAAATGAGAAAATAGATGTGATATAGAATATAAAATAAGTCATTGCTTATTTATTTCTAACTTGAAAATCTTAAATGCTATAAGTAATTCAAAAAATATTAAACGGAAAAAGAAACTTTTTAAGTGAATTATTGATAAACTAATACGCTGTTTAACAAACTTTATTCAATATAATTCTATATAACAGCGCCACTTACTGACATACATGCACAGAAATTTAATGAACATAGCTTCTTAAACTTAGCATTTAATATATGCAGTTCTATACAAGTTTCGGCTACTGATAATAAAATCGAGTCATTTTGATCGCAGAAATTATTAAGAAAAATTATTTGATCCCAGAAATTAGTAACAGCGCCCCTTGTCGGCCGATATACACCTGAATTAGATCAGCGTGATTTTTTTCTAATATATCTAACATACCAGATTGGTGCATTTATATAGCATATAATGCGAAATATGGACATAGAGTTTTACTAATATCCATCTCATATATCGCCTTTTATCACAAAGACTTATATTTCAAGATTTGTTTAATAACCTCATTTTTTAGATATTTATAATTACAGGGTGATTCAAAAGTCACCCCCCCCCTCCCACCTAACTCGAAAATGAGTCGGAACTATGGAAAATGGCGAAACATGAGTTTAACGAAGTCGAGAGAAGCACCTTATGGTGAAAAAGTTTAGGCCTAGGGTTACTAGGGGGCTGCTAGGGAGGGCAACTTTAAAATTTCAAAGGGGAAGGTATATCTTGCGACACATCCCTCGAAACGTCTCTTCAGAACAATGAAATTGATATAAATAGTTTCGCCCTACGATGATTATTAAATGAGATACATGAGTTTTTAGACTTTTGAAATGTGGGTTTTATACTTATGTATCCCCTTTAGTAATCATTGCAGTACAAAACTATTTATATCAAATTCATAGTTTTTCAGAGGCGTTTCGAGGGATGTATCACAAGACATGCCTTCCCATTTGAAATTTTAAAGTTGCTTCCCCCCTACTCCCCTATGCCCAAAATTTTTTCACCAAAAGAGATCCCTTTCCAATTCACTGAATACGTGTTTCGACATTTTTCACAATTCCAACTTATTTTCGAGTTAGGAAGGGGGGGGGGGACTTTTAAAGCATCCTGTATATATATATATATATATATATATATATATATATATATATATATATAAACAGTAGAAATCTCTAAAGAATTACTAAAATTATACGCCATAATATTATCGATAAATCTAAAGAATTTTAGATCAGAACCAGTAATTTTTTCTAGTGAGAAAAAATTAGTTTCTTCTGAAATAAAATTAATATTTTTGTTTTTGAACTTAAATGTACATAAATTATTTATTCGCAAAAGAAAATTCAGGGTTGTATTTCTAAATATTGGAATGTGTAGGCGTGATTTGAAACGAGTAAATATAAAATACGAGTGAAATTGGTAAAATTTTTAAAATAAATTAAAACTAATGAATCAATTTTTATATGATCAAATAATTGATAACTGTTTTTCAAGCAAAAATCGGTATCCGTTTTAATGGTAAGTGAATAAATTTGATTTAAAATGTGTAGGATATATATTATACTGCGCAGAAAATTAACTTAAAAATGAGTCTTAAGTACTTCCAGCATAGAAAAATGTAAACTTTTGAAATGTAGTAGTTATTTTTAAAAGTACTTAAATTTTTCGTTTTCAAAGAATGCATTAGAGAGAAAAAGAAATTATTTAGTTTCCAGCACTGTTTCCTGATCTGCAGTGATTTTCAAGTATCATCACGTGTTTACTTTTGAAAAAAGAACTACTTGAAAGTTATTGAAAATACTAAAGTTTTCTTTTTTTTTTTTTTTTTTAATATTTTATTTAACAATCCTTTCTAATGCATGTTTAACGTTTTATCTATTTACATTTTTTATTCAGTTGTAACGTATTACAATATAACGAAAGATTGTTAAAAATACTACATTATAGGAGTAATGTTTAGCAAATTAAAACGAGCATTGTTAGTTTTATTTACAATTTACTTTCTTCTATATACACAAAAGAAAAATTATTTATTCCAGAAAATTTTTGAACGCTGGTTTTCGATGGATGCACATGTTCTGAGGTGTCTTGAACACAATTTCTCCATTTTTAGAAATTGTATATGTCTGTCTGAGTGCATGTTCGTGTGCGAGTCAAAAATTTTATGGACGCTGCATCTCACAAACCAATGAACGAAATTTAACCAAACTTTAATTTTAGTTGCTCTGTGACCTAAATTAAGGGTGACTAAAATTAAGAATGACTAAAATTAAGAATCAATCTTTCAATAAGTAGTGACTGTTTAAAGCATAGATCTTTGATAATTCCAAATGAAGTTATCATTCAAAAAAAAAAAAAAAAAAAGCATTCCCTAAGATATCTTTTGAGTAGCATAAAATTGATTTTCTTTGGGCATTTAGTGTAATACTTCTTAGAGATAAAATTCGTTTACATTCATCATGGAAATATTTATATATATATATATAGGAATTTTAATAAATAAGATATACTGCGTAAACTTTTAGAGGAATATATATAAGAAAGTTTTATGATATCACAATATACAACGCGATGATAAGACAAGGAATGGGTAAGTTGCTTTTTATCCAATAATGCCAATAATTTAATACAGCATATTTAAAATACGTAATTTTATCGTGCAGTTTATTAAAAAAAATTAAATTTCTTATTGTAAATTATTATTTCTGTATCTTATTTGTTTCGAATTCTGTTATTTTTATTTGTAAGCTAATAAAGGGTATTCTTCCCACAAATGAAGAATATTTAACATAAAAAGTTTTTTTTTTTTTTTTTTTTTCGCAAAGATTTTATTCATTTTTAATTTCCCTTACCAATATATATGGTAGAGAAGGTATTGCTTTGGGATAAAATTTAAGAAATTGAATTTTTGTTACATTTGCACGTTTTAAGGTTCCTCGAAACAGAAAAACCGGTTTTTAGCTGTGTGTGTGTGTGTGTGTGTGTGTGTGTGTGTGTGTATCGGTACGTGTGACTTTTATCTGCGTATCTCAAGAAAAACTCTTAACAGGATGTCCAAACTCAGTATTCTAAACTTTTATCATGTAGAAATGCTACACTAAACTTTTAATTTAGACCAAGAAACTGGTTCGTGAACAATGACATCCAAGAATATTGAAATACATTACGATTCTGGCCGAAATTTTCGGCAGGTACAGTTTAAAATTTATTAGTTGCACTAAACAAAATGAAATAAACAGTTATTTTTCTACACATAAAGGCATGTTTTGTATAGAATAGGGTATAAAAATCATTCTCATTTGTTTACAGGACTATCCAAGAAAACCACAACATAGTGGACAATATTTATAAAGTGTTAAAAGTGCATATTCCCGGTTGTGCTGTGTTTTGTTATTATAGGACTACAGCTAAGTACAGAATGTGGTGTGTGCATACGTTAGAGATGACATACAGAAACACAAATAATAAAGTAAAAGCACTCTTTTCTGTTGAATAAAATTGGTGGAAGTGCTTTAATATATTTTTTCCATTTCCATCAAAACAGACCAAGGATAAAATTAATTCTTCATGCCCATTATGTATATTTATATTTTTTATATTAAAATTTCATAAAATAGTTCATATATGGTTGCTACATGAGAAGTTTCATGAAGATTGGTAAGTTTCATGGATGGTGCAAGTAAAAGTTGTGAATAATTTGGAATAAATGTAAGTACCATATCTAAACGGGAGGTTGAGGAGGGTGGTAGCACCCCTCCCACAGAATTATATAAACAGGGGGATTCAATGATGATGGGAAAAACTTTAAGTGGAGGTAGTACACATCATTAGGACTCAGAATTGCTTTGGAACCCATGTCTCCAAGCGTCATTTTAACCCTTTAACCCTTTCACTACCAATATAAAGTGCCCTTGGGACCAGTGTTGCCAGATTGAGGGAATTCTTTGTATTTGATATCTACCACTAAATTTTAATTGCCTAATAACTTCGAAGACTTCTTCGTTAGATGTTTTCCGGAATGATTATACAACCGTTGCAATTGAAATTTATTGATGGATATTCAATAAAAAATTACCCCAATCTGGCAGTACTGCTTGGGACGTATATGTCCCAGTGGTAGTGAAAGGGTTAAGGACACACGTTTTTTCTGGATTTTTTAACAGAAAGCTCCGCTACTGCCATTGCTTGTAAATCGGTCTCTACTTAACAGAAAAGTTCTGCCTTTTACTGTTAATCATTCAAAATACACGATAAAAATGTTGTTTCCGAATACTTCGCACTGATCGAATAAATGCTTATATTGTGAATATTTTTTTAGATGTACTGCAATACACGAATTGTAAAACTTACGCAGTAGGCGGTGTTTCAAATTCCTCGCAAAGTGTTTCTTTGTTGTAATATTGACAATAAAGGCTTAAAATTGCAACCACCACAGTAATACAACTAATCTGGTTGGGTGGTAATGCTGAAAGTAGAGAGCTTTAGTAAACCTGGTCATTTGTTATCTCCATCTGCTGTAAGGTATAATTTTAAACTGTGTTTTTCGACGGTGATAAGCGATTTTACTAATAATGAAAAAGCAGATATGCATCTAATGTACGGTGCTATTAATGGGAACAGTAGATCAGCGCTACGACAGTATAAGGAACGATTGCCAAACAGGTGCATGCCGAATCACAAAATGTTTGAATTGTTGCATCGGAACCTTTGTGAAAATGGTACATTTCCTCTAATTCTGACGGAAGGACTGGAACAAGAACTGCTCGACATCCAGACATGAAAGAAACCATTCTAAACATTGTGGATGAAACACCCGACACAAGTACAAGAGATACTGAACGTCGTGTACATGCGAGCCAGTCCACTGTTTGGGGAGTCTTACAGAAAGAACATGTACACCCATTCCATATTCAGAAAGTCCAAGCATTGCAAGTAAGTGATTATCCACTGCGCGTATAATTCTGCCAATGGTTTTTGCAACAGTGTGCGTGTCAGCAGGATTTTCTAACTTTTGTTCTGTTCTCGGATGAGGTAATTTTTACACAAGAAGGTGTTTCCAATACTCGTCTATGAGCAACAGAAAATCCCCACGCTATACGCCCGCATTTATACCAAAAACGTTTCTCTGTTAATGTTTGGACAGGTAATACGAACAATTACCTCATGGACCCATATCTTTTCCCAACGCCGCTCAATGGCTCGCGTTATGCTATATTTCTAAAAGAGGTTTTGCCAGAACTGCTGCAAGATGTTCCATATGTCGTGCGCAACCAAATGTGGTTTCATCATAATGGTGCGCCAGCACATTTCGATCCGGAAATGTGCAATTACCTGGATGCCAGTCTTGCATGGCGATGGATTGGACAGGGCGGGCCAGTCCGGCGGCCACCCCGATCCCCAGAATTTTCGAGTATCGATTTCTTCTTATGGAGGCATTTGAAGGCCCTCATTTACGAGGCTCCTATTGATTCACCAGAGGACCCCGTTGCTCGAATGTCCATTGCGGGTGCACAAGTGCGCGAAACACTTAGCATTTTCGGAGCTGTTCGCCAGTCCACACTTCCACGCTATCAAGCTGGTATCCGGAATGCTGAACACTTTCTTATTATAAATATTGATGCAAAGAAGCACTTTATTTTTATATTTTTTTACTTTCGTTTTTTTCGCAAAGATTTATATTTCATATTTAACTGTTTGTGTTATGCCCGTACAAAAGATGTATGATTTAGTAAACTGTTCAACCCCTTAATGTTTGTTCCATGAACGTAGAAATATTCGTATTTGAAATTTCCCCTACATTGTAACTTTTAAATTATGTGTGTTACAGACTGTCTAAAAATTTTTCATAATATTAATACCTATTTAAGCAATGTGCATTATTTGGAAACAAAAATTTTTTATTATGTATAGTCTTTTGTATGATAAACAATTATATAAATAGAATCTCTCTGTTAAATAATACACCATTCAACATGAACAATAGTCAGCGGAGCTTATTGGTAAAAAACACAGAAAACACATGGTCCGTAAAGGGTTAAAATGACGTTTGGGGACATGGGTTCCTACGCAATTTTGAGTCATAATGATGTGTCCTACCTCCCCCTCAAAATTTGTCCCATCATCATTAAATCACCCTGCATATACATAAAAATGTTCCTAAGCATAGTTTGAAATGTTTTTAACATAGGTTTATCTAAACTAATTATTATCTTACCCATTTTCTGAAATCTCTCTTTATAGTATTCAAATGCAGGGTAAAAGAAAATCTTGTGAGGGCAACGCTAAATTGTTTTGTTTATTAACACATATTTAAACTCTCCTTTCACTTTCGTAGTAAAGACGAAATTTCGAAAAATGGCGAATTATGTGATTAAATATGATTCCAGGATAATTGTTTTGATGAAATCCACTCACTTGCCTGAAACTTCCATTGAGAAGCAGTGAAATAATCTAGAAAATAAATCTTAATTTTTCATCACCCTGTTTTATTAGTTGAGTTTGTTAAAATTAAGATTTCTAATTTTGGACGAATTACATAATTACAACACAATTACTTTTCTCTCTAATTAAAATTATTTCTCTCTTGTTAAATAAGCATTTCTGAATTACAATATTTAATGAGTTTTCATTTCCGTTACACAACTACTGTAGGTAAAGGAAGCATTGTATTCAGTCAAAAAATTTCGATATCAAGTTTTCACTTGATTTAGAAAACTTAAGGTCTGCTGAGCATAGAAAAGTCGTTATTCAGAATTGATCAGTGCGTATGCAGGTGCATTTGTGCATATGTATGTATGTATGTATGTATGTAGAAAATCTGATTATCATATTGTTAAAACTAATAAAGATAGAACGACGAAACTTCCTAACTAACATAGGTCAAGTGTACAGATGATTTGTTTTTTCACAGAAAAGCACCCCAACCCCTTAGGATTAGGTTCCAAGTGTAGACAATTGGTTTTAACCAGAACACCAACACCAAAGCCCGACTTATAGTAAATATCGAAAACTTGAAAGTGGGACATTGAAAACCAAAAGTGGAACCGTAGATGTCCGTACAGGAAAATCGGCTCTAATGATTTTCTTCAAATTTGCTATATAAACACCTCTTTAGATGCCCATTCGTATGCATTAATTGGTTAATCCAGGAAAATTGAAAGGCATTCTGTATAAATAAAGCAATTGTAGTACTTCCTAGAGCGTTCTTTTAAAATTGGTTCAATGGATTTTTTCAAACTCTCCATAACTCCCTTACAGATATCCTTACCTAAGTATTTATTAGTTTCCGGTCATGCATTACTTGGTTTCTGTTAGAAAATTGTCAGGTTGCCTAATTAGGAAGATCAGTTTTAGATCTTGGAAATGGGTGTTTCAAAAAACCGTTCTAACATTTTTTAACCCGCAACGTAAACACTCTCTCTATGTCTTTATGAGGTGTGCATCAGTTTGCTCTTACAGGAAAATTGTTAGGTCTCTAATATGTTAAATCAATTTTATTTCTTCAACCCACTATTTCCAAAATAAGTATGTACTAATGTGTAAAGGAAGTCGTCTGATTCTTACACACAAGGTTTTTTTCTCAGTAGGTTCGTATTACTAGTGTACCATGTAGGCCCAAAATTTCAATATTTTGCTTTAAAAAATTGACAAAGCAGTCTGTTAAATCTTCCAAGAATGCGTGTTAATGATTTTTTTTGAGATATTTAGAAGATATTCAATTACAAAAACGTTTCTACATGTTTTTGCGGGAAAGGCAATGAAAAATGCCGTGAAGATTTTTTCGCATAAACACTTTTGACGACAGATGCTAAAATAATAATAATAATAATTTGTCTATTGCAGAATGCATTTTAAAATAACCATAAATGGAACTGACATAATAGCTGTTATCATACTGCATATTATAACAATTTTTTACGATTAGCACTTAAAAATTAAGATGTAAAGAAATTAATTTACTCTTTAAAGACGTTACAAAAACTAAATTATTCACAAAATCTGTAGATATTAATTTACGCTGCGTATTTTTTCGAAATGATAAAGAGTGATTTCAATGTTAGAAATTATGGTTTAGTAATAACACTATATTTAAAAATAGTACAGAACTGTGTAAAAATTGCAGTTTCATGGTGACGTAGGAAAGAATATTTGTGGGAAAAAAAAAAAAAAGTTGGCTTTAAATCTGAATCCAATGAATTAATTATTGTTTTTATTAAATAGTATTTGTAATGAACGCAAAATAAAGTAAGGAAACAAATAACTTTTAACTTATGGGATTATAAAATGTATTGTTAAACGTGTTGTGATCATACAAATTAGTTTTGATTACAAAATAATATTTATGGTACAACCAATTGTATAGAATAAATATTTCGACGATAAGAATTACACTTCTCCTATTTCATGTATCGCATCTAAATATTCAGTTCTGATACTAAGTATGCAAAGCATGCGTAAAATTTCTTCTTTAATCGACATCTTTTTATTTAGCAATATCAGCCTGATCAGAATTTAAAATCTTCATATACATATTTAAGGAGAAGAAAACGTCAAAACTGTATATAACTGATCCTGTATGTCTTATTAAATTTGCATGATAGAAATATTTTGATTCAACTGAATTTTGGAATAAATTAGAATAAAGTTAAACCATTAAAAAAGCCTAACAACAGCTTTAATTTGTAAGATATTCGATGAAACTATTCAATTCACATATTTTCGTAATTAATTTTATGACTTCCCAATTAGAAAGCAGGTTATTGATTTCTTTTACAAACAAAGCATGGTGTTTGCGAATATAATAAAAGAAATCGCATTTAAAATATTTTTGAACGTTTATTACGTACGGAGGGTTATTAATTACCACAACGTTAAAGTATGTTTATGTCAAAGAATGCCAATTCTGTTTAATATTCTGGATCCAAATTATTTATTGTGGTTTCTTATAGTGATGTTTTCAAATTAAACTTGTTAGTATCATGCTTGAAAGACATTTTTTTTTTTTTTTAAACAGTTTCATATTAGCATATTTCTCTATGTCTAAAATTTTTGACATCTGTTTGATTTTTCTATTCTGAAATTTTACTTTATTTACCGAAATGAATCCATATATTATGTACTATAAAGGCTTTGCCCGCTTCGCTGGTCACTACATTTAAATGAACACTCAAAATTCCATATGAAAATTAATTAAAATCTCATAAAATCAAAATTAGGAAAAAAAAAAAAAAAACGAAAATCTCTAAAATAAGCCGAAACCAAAATTATAGTCGCGTTGCGTTCGGTAGTCGTTTTCCCTCTTGCAAAATAAGGAGTCCTGGCCCCACTGCCTTCGGTACCTATTTACCCGCTTTTTAGTCCCCCTCCACCCGCAAGTAAGTTAGAAGTTTCGAAAAATTCCACCAAGGTGCATATTGCATACACTTAATCAACACCCACCCACTGAAATTCACCCTTTTAAGATAATTTAAAGTGGATTTAAGGTTGAAAACCTGTTTTTTGCACACAAACATGCCCCCCCCCCTCTCCTACAGGAACAATAAAGAGCAATTTTTCAAAATTTTGCAGTGTGAGTATATTGTGTAGCTAAACGACACATCAGAAAATCGTTTTCTTGGGGTAATTTGAAGCAAAATTATTTTTGAAAACGTGTTTCCCCTCCACGCCTTTTAAGGAGAAAGGAGAAAATTTAATAAAATTCCTTTATAGTGCGTTTTGGGTACGTATAACCAACCAAGAAATAAAAATTAATCTCATTAAGATAATTTGGAGACAGGTTAGATTTTAAACGTGTTTATTGGCACTTGACCCCAAGTCGGATACATTAAAAAAAAAAAAAAAATACGCACCGAAATTTGTGGGAGCATCTCCCGTACATTTCCGAAGATAACTTAGCGCTAAAAGGTGGGGTTTCAAATTTGCAGCTCGTAACTCCCCTCCCAAATGGAAAATCACAAAAGAAAAAAAAAATGGATTTTTGGAAAAATCCTAAAAAAGAAGCGTCGCTATTTTCAACATCTTTTGACAATTTTGAGTACAGTTCTACTCAAAAATCAAGACTGATGAAATTACCCGCCGAAAATTTATTTTACCCCCTTCCACCTTTAAAAATCAAAAATTCAAAAATCGCAAAAAATATTTTTTTTTTATTATTTATTTATTTATTTTTGTTTTGTATTCAAGTCTAGTCTCTCCATATGAAATTTTTTCACTATGAAGTAATTTAGAGCCGAGTTATACTTACCAAACGTGCTTTTGCACCCGACCCCAAAGGGAAAAAGGGGGGAGTTTCGTAAAATTCCGTTACAATAGCTATCGGATTCATATAAAATGAATTTCCGCACCGAAATTTGTGATCGCAGCTCCCATGGATTTTTCAGGACATATTTAGTGCTTAAAGGGGAGGTGGTCTCGAATTTACCTCCTCGTAACGCCCACCCCCAAATCAAAAATCACCGAAAAAAAAAAAAAATAAGAAAGAAAATGGATCTTTGAAAATTTCCTAAATAAGACGCATGGCTGTAAGCATTTTTGTCCCATTTTTGGTAGAGTTGTACTCAAAAATCCGGGCCCCAAAATCGATTTTCCCCAATCCCCCTGCAAAATCTAAAATTCGAAAATCGCAGAAAATAATTTTTTTTGTACTGCAGTCTAGTCTTCCAATGTGTATATTTTTTACCGTGAAGCTATTTGCAGCTGAGTTATGCTTACAAACGCGTTTTTGCCTCCTGTGCCCCGGGGAGTATTTCGCAAAATATGATATACATAATTACATCTATTATCCAACTACCGTAATTACTGTTAGTATTGCATTCGGTCCAAAAATTCGATATAGAGATTTTACCTCATTTACATGCATTAAAATCTGAGTCGAAAAAAGTAGTTTGTAGCAATTGGTCAGTGTGTGTTTGTATGTGTGTGGGGAATGTTCTGACTATCATATCTCCGATACTAATAAAGATAGAAGTCCGAAACTTCAGAATTGAGACTGGTCTGGTGTACACATGATTATTCCAACTTTTAGTGAACATTAGAAAACGAGAAATGGGACATCGGAAATCAGAAGTGAACGGCTCTAATGATTTTCTTCAAAGGTGCTATCTAAACACCCTATTAGATGTTCTTTCGTATGAATTTGTTGGTTAGTTTAGGGAAATTGATAGGCGTCCTGCATAATTAGCTCAATTTCAGGTCTCGCAAAAGCGTTCCATTAAAAATGGCTGTACGGATTTTATTCATATTCGTCATATTAGCCATATTAATCCCTTTCCTAGATACCCTTTTGTATGTAATTGTTATTTTTCGGACAACAATTGAGTATGCCAAGTTTGGGCAAGTGTTTATCTCAAAAACGGCTATTCTGACGATTTTCTTGAAATTTGCAACATAAACCAGTATTAGATATTATTTCTTATGTATTACGCAGTTAGCACAGGAAAATTAACAATAATCTTGATTAGGGTAAAACAATTTAAATCTCGGAAATTGTTTCAAAAAATGGCTCTACCGATTAATTTTTCTTAATTATTTACTCGCTATGTAAACACTGTGTTATGTCTTTGCATTTGCATATGCTTTCTCTTACCGGGAAAGTTTTAGGTGTCTACTTTGTTAGGTCAATTTTTTCTGATCACATTATCTCTAAAAAGTGCATATAATATGTGTAATAATGGGTAATTCAGGTCGTGTGGTTGATATACACCAGACTTTTTTTAAGTTGGGTACAGACTTAAATTTTTGTGTCCAAGTGTCGTTGAATGAAGTGGCTTTCGCTGTGTGTAAAACATTTTTTTTTTTTTTTTCCCGAGAAATTTACAGACAAATGTGTGATTTAGGTGTCTACATTGTTAGGTCAACTTTTCTGATCACATTATCTCTAAAAAGTGCATATAATATGTGCAATAATGGGTAATTCACGTCGTGTGGTTGATATACACCAGATTTTTTTAAGTTGGATACAGACCTAAATTCCTGTGTCCAAGTGTCGTTGAATTCCGTCTAGCCGTTCTCACGTGATACCCGGGCAAAATTACCGTTACAAACATACAGACAGAATGGACTCTCCCTTCCCCCTCCCCCCCCCCTAAACACACAGAAAATTTTCTGAAGTCGTATTTCGCTTTCGTTGTGTATAAAACTTGAAGGTATCGCTTTTTTTTTTTTTTTTTTTTTTTTTTAGAAATGTACAGACAGATGTATCATTTTATTAGTACAGATTTAAATGATTTAAATTTTATCCTTAACCATCGATAAGGTAAATGCCAATAGCGTCCCATACAGCACAATTAATATCCAAAATCTAGCAAAAACCTCACACTGCGGCATTGTGATATCTCATAAATATTTTGATTATTTGTGGAGCATTTCAGAATTGTCCTTGGGACGTGAAAATGCCTCATCCGAGACATATTACATTGCAACGTCTATGAAACATCATAATACCTCTGAGCATGCGTGAAATTTGCGTTTTCATACTCAAAATGTCTCCGGAAAAAAAACTCAGCGATATTCAACACAATATCTCAGAGATATATTATTTAGGACGTACTGGGATGTGACGCAAATGAGACGTTGTGATGTATATGGGGCTCTTTGAAACACAGTGTACTGTATGAGTATACATATGTCCATAACATTTGAAAGGTAAAATTAATTTTCAAATAAAATATTATTTTTTATTATTTTTAATATTTAAATAATGCCTACTTATATTAATGTATTATTTGGGCTATTTTCTCTTATACTTTTAAAAATATAATTTTAAAATGTTCTGCAAAAAATGTGTTAAGATCTTGGTTTCTTGAGAGACTACTCCTTTTCACGTTTAAAAAAAGTCATTATAAATAAAGAAAAAAAAAAATAGTTTGTCAATAAAGTTCATTTTAGCTTACCAAAGTTATACTTGATAAACACCATATTTCTTTCTCAAAATCTTCAGACTTTTTGAGATTTTTGGGATTGAATGTAATTTATTACTATAATTCTTTGGAAGATATGTGATTATTCACGACTATTAATTATTCTGACAAGAATTCTCCTTGCTCGTGCAATTATTTAGAAGTTTAATCATATAAATCTAACAAAAGTGCTTTAAGATAAAATTATTCACCTGAATAAAACTGCAAGAAAACATACGACACGCCATGTTCATTAATCAAACGGAAGTTTAAAAGTTTTATAAATAGACACCTATGACTGAAAAGACGAAAAATAAACATTTAAGTATAGTTGAATAAAAGAAATAAGGCTTTACATACGTACATTAATGTATATTTTATGGATTTGTAGCTTCAAAAAAAAAAAAAAAAAAAAAAGTATATTTATTTATTTATATTTATTTACTTTTATACAGTTTTTTTTTTTTTTTTTTTTTTTTTCAAAAATCGTAGCTCGCATTCAAAAACTGATGTTAATTCTCAATTGAAAATTTAATTATAAGATAAAGAAAAAATAAATTAATGAGGAAAATTCGAGGTACAAAGTTTTTGTCTTTAAATCACTTTGAAATTATCATTTATTATACTGGATTACTGAACTTCAATGACTATAAATGTTCTAATTTGAAAATTTTTGAATTATACGAAAGTTGAGATTTTCTTAACATGGCAGAATAAATCAATATTTCACATAAATTATGGTTTCATTGAAAATTGTACAAAACTGTGTGAAAGCTAAAACACGAAACTAACTCTGCTAAAATTAATTAAAAAATTAGGAAAAAGAAAACGTATCAGAATAAATGGTAGGTAGCCCACTAAATGGGATATTTCATAATGTGAACTTATCATGAATATAGTACCTCCCTAGTCCACCTATACAAACTGGTCATTTATAATTTAAACTAACTTGAAAAATAAATAATTTGTGATGCAATATTTGCAACTAAGCTTTGACCGAGGGATGGGGGGGGGGGGGTCAGATTGATGGCCATTTGTGAAGAGCACCTGATAGATAGCAATCGCTACCCCTAACATGGAGATACATCCATGCCTTGTTCGAGTTTCGACCGCGGGTCCTACAGTTTAGGAGTCAGGGACACTAACCACCGCACCGTATGGGCGGCAGATAGCAAATATGTAAATCTACTATTTTGTAATTTACCTGTCGTCATCCCCAGGGACTTGTAAGTTCATTGTGCAGTGAAAATGGCCCATACGAATTACAGAATACTTTAAAGTTGCACATAGTCCACTGATGAAATTTTCATTGTAAATTTTAATTTGTTAATAAATAATAAGGAGGAAAAATTTTCATTTCTTGAGGCTCATAAAAACGCGCAGAAAATTTTCTTCTATGTATTTTCCTTGATATTGTTTTGGCGAACATAACTGTTTAAAAAAAAAAACTGTTATGTAACAACCGCGACTTCCATTTGGGCTCGCTATTCTACATATTGAGATAATTCAATTTTATGTCTTCTCACTATACTAGGAATTAATACATACGAACTAACACATACGTCCTAAACATATATAAAATACAGTTCGCACAACGAAAAAAAAAAAAAAAAAAAGAAGAAGAAGATCGGTAGAAAAAGTGATGAAAGATTGATTCATAGGAAAAGCTGTAAGGTCGGTGTGTAGTGGATTTCTTTCTGACGTCTGTCTACGTTAAAGTTTAGGGCTTAGTGCCCAGATTAAGTTTTATTTGAATAGTTCAGATCTAGTGCTGCTGGAGTTAATTAGTTTAATAAGTGTTGAGGTGCGGTGGTGCTAGATATAGTGATTAGAAAAGTTATTCGGCTGGGAAGCCACCGGATTCTTTCAAGTTCACGTCAGCGTAGCACACTGCAAGGAAGTAAGCAAGTTTCGAAGCGAGAGTGAATACGGAGAGGTTTTAGAATTTGTTAAAGGAAGTGAGTCGAGTCGATGAAGATTTAATATAAATATGAATGAGTGTGGTGAAGAGAAGTGTGGTGTAGAGGCAAAGAAAAGTAGAGTTTTCTTGGGTGATCTTTTGTGATTAAGTTCTTAACTCGGTGAATGTGTGTTGGTTTTGAAGGTGCTAATTTATAGTGTAGAGTTGTATAGTTGTATCAAGTAGCCGATTGAACGAAAAAAATACAGCGTTAACTAGATTATGTCCTTAGTAATAAGTGTACCGATTTTTGATAAAATCTAATAATCCGGATAGATAAAATGAAAAATTTTCAGCTTTATATATTTTAAATAAAAACAAAAATGTTTGCACGGTCATTCACGTACAATTTAATAAATGGTGACAACTCAAAATCGCTGTCTGAAAGAAATAGTACTGTCGTAGAAAAATAAATAAATAAATAATAAACTAAATATAGGGTTAAAAAAACTAAATGAAATTTGGCAACACTTTTTCTATCTGATTATACTTAGTATATTTTAATATAATAAATTAACTCAATATGTTTAATAATAGTTTAGTCTTTATAGAAAAGAAAAGAAATAGCACTAGTCAGATAAATTTAGCTTTAATGAATATTTTAGTACTGGTTTCACCATTTTAACAATGTTTACTACTAGCATAGTATTATCTTTACAAACACATCTTCTTTCCAAGACATTTATAGGACATCTTGAGGATGAAATAGACATACTTAGGATATAATGGGAAGTAAAGAATGAACTGTGGATAAGTGTGTTTGTACGAGTATTGTATAGCTGAAGGACAGCACACTATTTCTAAGAATATTAATTGGAGATAAATTAGAACTTTTTTTTTCCTCAAGGGAAACGTAGTAGTTTATTTCTCATAGTTTATTTGAAATATGGTAAGAATTCTGAAGTGACAATTTTTATGTTAAAATATTCGCTTATTTATTAGACATAATAAAATTGATTTTCATGAAATAACATCAAAAAGTCGCATACGAATATACTTAAAATTAATAATTTCAAGTCTTGAAAACTTGGTAAAAACTTTGTGAATCAAAATTTAAATGGTTATAGTTATCTCCTATTTTCTCTATGCAGTAGTGCTTTTTTACTTTTTTAATGAAAAATCTTGCGTAAGTATTTTAATCATAAAGAACAGTTACATGATTTAGGGGGTTTGTGGTATATTCATAATCTTTCAAAACCATTTTGTTAGGAAAGTTGTACTGTTACGAAAAAATATGTATGTAACCTTACACTTAACAAACAATTAATAATTTCACAATATATTAAAACTATATGTCACACATATTGTATGATAAACGAATAGAAATTTTAAAGAAAATTTTATCTAGAATAGTTTATGTTTTGTGATATTTTATGTCGAAAATTTATACATTTTAAAAATAGTAACAGTTATTATAACGAATTGGAGGACACATCCCTACTTTGTAGGAATCGTGTAGTTTCAATATACTTTATTTTAATTTTAATGGGAAATTAAAATATTTACACTAGAATTGTAATAATATTAAAAGAAAAGTAAGTGTCGAAAAATAAATTTTAAAATACACTTACAATATATATATTGTGAGTATCAAACGATATAAAATCTCTTCCAACGAATTACCTCCCCGATTTTGTTTTAAAATTTCATGCATATATCATAGACCAACTTGAGTGTCGATATGATCTATCTCGTGTTATACATCTTAACCTTTTAAGGTTCATTGATTTCGTACTGAAATCAATTTTTGACATCACTTAAGGGGAATTGGCACCTTTAACGATACCACTGAAGTAGATTTCATATGAAAGCTTATATTTCCATTTACTATTTATAAATTGAACTATATTCAGTTTGTTAAACAAAATATATTTTCAGGCAGCAATTTTTGTGGTTTCTGATATATTTTTTAGAAATAAGAAATATTTTAATGACATTTATTGAATTTGCATTTTTTCCATAAATTGATGATTTTCGAAATGCAAAACTTCTACAAATAATTAAGAAAATACTTAATATTTTTGTAGTGTTTAATAGAACCTATTTAAAAGAATTAGGGATGGGTTTTCAAATTTATTAAAAAGTTTTAGAGAAAAAAATGAAAGCGCCTGTCTATACAAAAATATGGTGAAATAATTGTATTTTGTTGTATTTTTATTTTTAATATTTTTTCTTTCAAAGATATTCAAAAACCCATTCTTAATTCTTTTAAGTGGATCCTATTAAATACCCCCCCCCCCCCCCCAAATATATATATATATATTAAGTCTTTTCTCAAAAGAAGTTTTAGCAATTTGAAGATTATGAATTCATGAAAAAACTCAAACTAAGAAAACGTAATTAAATTATTATAAATCTCTAAAATATCTATTGCAAACCATAAAAAATGTTGTCTCATTGCGTATTTTATTGAACAAACCTAATGTAGTTCAATTTATAAGTATTAAATGGAAATATAAGTCTTTATAAAAAACTTACTGTAGTGGTGCCATCAAAGGTGCCATTAAAGGTGCCAAGTCCCCTTACTACACTTTTATGCAGTATTTTTTATTTATTTATTATTATTATTATTTGTTTTTAATAATTGTTTCTTGTTTTAATCGCCTTTTTAACATTTGCCCCATCCCTGTTCGATATATAGCAGCATTACTTAACTTATTTGACAATTTAACAAATGATGTTTCACAAGGAGTATAACTAAAAATTTACTTAAAATTTCTTAGTAGGTATGAGTATGCCTTTCTGGTTTGTTGACGCGCTCGTGTCTAATATTTTTAATTAATGAAGGTATACCTGACAACAGTCAAATTAATATTAATATTACGTAAAATTTTTAATTCTGTCTTTTTTTTTAAGAGTATTTTTCTTCGTATTTAATCGCTGTTACATTTGGAGAAAATTACTCTGAATATTCAGTGGTGTGGAAAAAAAGGTGGTACTAACAATTTTACAGAATATCAGTTTGGATGTTCGCAGGTATGTGAATGGCCGCACAATTAGTTTGATTTGAAACAACTTTTGCAAATTTTTGTAATTTATAATGTCTCTTTAAAGAATTATTTACTTTTACATTAATTATTATTTGAATTCAATCAGGTTAACTTATAAATGCTTCAAACCAAAATTTTCTCAAAAATTAAATATGCTAATTATTTTCTTTTAACTTATTAAAGAGGAACTATATACCTATTAGTCATTCCAATTAACATAGTAATTTCCAAATAAAATATGTAGTAAACGTTAAAGAGTTAAACCTGAAACCAGCTGAAGCCAGCTCTCCATATCTGCCAACATCCTAATTAATTATCTGTAAAATTTTTAGTACCGCCCATTTTTCCACACAATTTAACATTTAAAATACTTTTCTCCAAATATAATTTCCATTAAATAATAAGAATAATATTCGAAAAAAAATAGACCGGTGGAAAATAAAAAAATAATACTATTAATAAAATTAATTAATTAATTAATTAAAAAAATGGCACTAAAAATTTTATGGAATATTAATTAGAATGTAGGCAAGTGAGTATTTGTCTAATTATAGATAGCGTGTACACAGCTTCGTTTCTCCATAATTTCATAAATGCCTGCTTTGATAACACTGCTCAGCATGAAAATTGACACCAACATCATTTTTGTAAATTCTTATGTAAAAAGTCCTCCTGAAACCGAATATGACGTCCATTTTGCCCTATCAACCACTTTTTTTTTTTCTTTTTTTTGCGTGCCCCCCTATTACTTTTCAGTAATTTTATGGCTATAAATTTAGTTTTTAGGGGTGGGAGATTATTTTAACTGTTAAATAACTTCTGAGGGGCTACAGAGTTGGAAAATTCAAAACATGAACATTTGCAGCAAAGGGAAAATTTAGGGGGATTTGCCACTGAAATTATGTATTATATTTCTTATATATTTTAATCAATTATTAATGTTATTTATTAAACATTATAAAGATATATATATATATATATATATATATATATATATATTGTTTTGTTTTAAGTGTTAAATTAATTCTTTTTCGTTCTTCAAATTCATGGCCATAAAATTACCGAACAGTGATAAAAATTGGGAGTGAGGTTGGTGTCCTGAGCAAACGGTGGGTGACTGGGTAATGTGGGAGTCATATTCCAATTCAGAAGGTCATTTTACATAAGAATCAGCAAGAATGATATCAGGGCTCTTTTTTTTTTTTTTTTTTTTTTTTGCAGCGCAGTTTAATTTATTTCAGAGGTCTTAGTCTCAGCCTTCTTTTAAGAAACTTTGAAATTTATGGTGGTAGGAAAAAGCTACCGCAATTTTTTTTTTTTTTTTTTTTTTTTTTTAAATAATTTATATACTGTTTAATCACGACATATTATTTTAAAAATTCAATAAAGATTTTTCTAAAAATAAAACGGTGACAAAAGAGGCGAAAATTTCTCATTTTTGAAAGTGACACGAAAAATAAAACGGAGACTAATACCGCTGTTATTTTGATACCTCATTTCAACGTTTAAAAAATCTGGAGTGACTCCACTCGACTTTCCGAACATTGAGTAACTAACAGTTTTGTAGATAAAATAAAGAAAGAGGAATTGCTAAACAAACAAAAGAGAGAAAACCATAATAGAGTGTTTTTTTCTCCATATATCACACGAGGTTTTTTTTAACGCTACTGAACTTTGAGCCCTTAGATCATAATGATAAAGAATTTTTCGTTTTGTCCCTGTAAAAATCTATAGATGCTAGATTCACCAAAATGCTTATAGTTAGTGCAACAGTGATTTATAATATTCATACAAATTTTCAGCTCAATTGAATAAGGCGTTTAGATGCTATCGCACTTTTAAAAATTTGGTCTCATAGGCCATAATGATAAAGAACTTTTCTTTGTGTCCCTGTAAAAAAACTGTAGTGCTAGATTCACCAAAATCTATACAGTTGGTGCAAATGCGACCTATAACATGTGTACAATTTTTTTGCTCAGATTAATAAGGCGTTTAGACGCTATCACACTTTTAAAAATTTGGCCCCATTGGCCTTAATGATAAAGAATTTTTCTTTGTGTCCCTGTAAAAATACTATAAGTGCTAGATTCTCCAAAATCTATACAGATTGAGTATCTGTGACCTATAATATGGGTATAAAATTTTTGCTCAATTGAATAAGGCGTTTAGATGCTATCGCACTTTTAAGATTTTGGTCCCATAGGCCATAATGATAAAGAATTTTTCTTTGTGTCCCTGTAAAAAAACTATAAGTGCTAGATTCACCAAAATCTATAGGGTTCGTACTATGGTGACTTACAATATACGTACCAACTTTCAGGTTAATCGAACAAAGCCTTTAGACGCTAGCGTGTTCACAAACATACACACATACACACATACACACATACACACATACACACACGCATACATACATCACCGTAAAAATAGTGAAAACGGACTCAGGGGACCTCAAAACGTATAGAAACATCAAAATCTCGAATTCGGATTTTTGACATGATTACAATACTTTCCTCACTATAGTGTTCGGAAAGTAAAAATGCTTAGTTTTTCATCTTTAATCACTTAGTAAAATTTTTATCTCTCTTTGATTATTATTATTTTTTTAGACTAGTTTTCAGATAACCCACTGCATACCACGCATATTGCAAATCTTCATCTTCGTATGATTTTATGAATAATTTGACATGCCCATGTTAAGTATTTCGATATTTTATTTTTCGATGCTTCATTTGAATGCTTAACACAGGGGCTTAATTCTACACCTACATATTATTCAAAGAAGAATTTGCTATCTCTGTTCATGGGTGTGTCTTAAAAAGTTCTCATATTTTCTCACACTCAAATAACTAGAAGCTGTATTTCAATACCAATATTTTATGCGTAAGGTGCGGCTTGTTAATGATAATACTTTATATCTTTCTTGCATATATTTTTTTTCTTTTGCATAATATTTAAAGAGAAGATTGTATGTGTGTTTAAACAAAATGAAGGACTTAAAATTTAAAACAAAAAAATATATATAATGAATTTAAATGTATATATATATGTATGTATTTACACCCTAATATAAATAAGTATACTTTAACATATAACGTATTGGAATTTTTAGAATAATTAAGCATAACAGTTTTAAAATTTACAGAAATATAAATTTTAGTTTATTGAGAAAAATAATATAACTCTAAAAGTAGAAGAATTCATTATATACAACTATGTTATTATTTTTTTCCAATTATGAAAATGAAAAATTTATTATACACAAATAATTAAAAAGGCATATATATTAGGATGTTTAAATTTGAGACCAGACACACATAAAAAATTTAAATTTTTGGGAAAAAAAAAAAAAAAAAAAACTTTATATTTACATAATGATTAAAAAAACTTATCCAAGAAAATTTAGTTACTGAACTTTATTTATTACGAGTATAATATCAATAAGTTTCTCAGTTGCCTGACTTTATATCATTGAAACACGCACACACAAATAAATAAATAAATAAATAAAGCAACACAAGCATTTTTTGCCAAAATGTATTATTTTATGAAAATGACTATAGTTTATTAAAATATTAAAATGTCCATTAAACCAAATTAAAATAAATATTAAAATAATGAGGAGCAAAACTTAATAAAAATACTAATCATTTAGTAACTAATAAAATAGTATCCATCAAAAATCTAAATTTTGTATATTTCATACAGATCGTACTTTTAATTTTGTTAATTCGGTTATGTTTTGGGGAATAATTTCAACAAGATAATAAATTCCATACGTTATTTTCCCTTTACATTAGTTCTTGAAAAAAGAGTATTTCGTCGATGATATGAATTAATTTTATCTAAATAATAATAATAATAATAATAAGATTTTAAAGTTAGCTGTTTAAACGTAAAATATAAATAACATTTGATAAATAATTAAACACTTACTTTATGTTAGAAATGATAGTAATACTGTCTTACCTGTAACGAAAGAAATGAAATATGTAAGTGTGTGGGAGTAAACATGGAGACAGAAATATTAATTGAAAGAAGCAGCAGATCAAAATCATTAACCGAGAGAAGCAGCAAATACATTTTTAAAATACTATTTAAACCGAACAAAATGTAACACAAATATTGTGTAAATATTAGTTACTATTATTATTTATTTGAACAAAGTTTTCACAAAAATATGTTGTAATATTTATTAATATTAACCTAAAAATTTTAACTTTTGCCTTGTAATATATGCTGTAACATCCCCCTCCCCCCAAAAATAAATAAATCTGAACACAAGGTTAAAATAGATAAATAAAATTAAGACTTTAAAACGTTTAAAAAAACAATTCTATGAGAGACAAGATACTTAATTCAAATATAAGTTATAAAAAATATTCAACCCAATTCAACGAATAACGCGTTCGCTGTACCATTCGAATATGCGTTTTTTTTTTGTTTTGTTTTTCTAAATCCATGTTTATACAGTTGTAAGTCGTTTCTTGCAGATGTTGTCGCACTGATGAGGTGCTAATAATTAGCAAGGAACGTTTATGTTTTTATGTATTTAACCCTCCTACTACCAGATTTTTTTTTTGTTGTTGTTGTTGTTACACTGAATACAAATGAATAGTATGGTATTGTTATTTCTCATAATATAACTTTTAGGAGCTGTTGCCAACGACATCAGATTTTGCCAGAATTTTTTCGTATTAGCCACTCAGTGGAATGTCATAGCACAATTACTATTTAGCTTCCGACCTACAAACACAAAATATTCAAATGTATTTGTAATTTATACTCCAATAATATATATATATATATATATATATATATATATATTATAGTAGGAATCGCAGCGTGTTTTATCTTTAATCTTTTTTATTTTTTAAGAAATAAATCATACCGATTTTACATCTTTGTTAAAAAGAGATAAGAGTGTGAAAACGGAACATTTAACAATTTTTTAAATATTAATTTATAAATAGTAAAGTTTAAATTGCAGAAATAATTATTTAATTTCAATTTCTTCAAAAATATATAGATATTTTCTTATGAATTTCTGCTTTTCTCTACGAGATGTCACTGGGATCATTTTTTATCCCATTGGTATTCAGTGGGATAAATGAGAAAAAACACTAAAAAATTTCTTATATATGTGTGTTAGTAATGATTATCCTAAAGATTAGGACTAAATTAACAATGTCAATATTTTTCAGACTTTAAGGCTAGGCAATATTATAGTGAAACTCAATTATATTAAAAACACTTTAACCTTTTCCTTACGGGTGGGATTGCGGTAATCCCGCCCGTAAGGAAAAGGTTAATCACGCGTAAAATTAAATTTTATTTAAAAGATGTTAAAAAAAAATATATCCGAAGCTTTTCGTTTTAATATTAAAGCATCATCAGGGAATTTTATTATTCGTTTCCAATGAGCAGTTTTTAAATATTTTTTTCTTTTCATATTCAACAGTTAAGTCTTTTAATAACGTGAATATCAGCAAAGTCAATTTGAAGTCCGGTAAAGGTTGGATCAAGGAGCTAAGAAAAATAAGAGAAGTTGGAACTATTGAAATATCACACGAAAAACAATCATGAATTAGCAGAAATAAACTATTATCTATTTTATAATATTGTGCAAAATTATTGGCAAAATTGCAGCATGTTTGGAGTTTATTGTATTTTTGCATTTAATTATATTAATAGCTTCGGAAATGTAAAGTTCTTGAATAGTAGATGGTGCTGAAATAATTTTTGCTTTATCCCATATAGGGTTAGCGTTTGCGCTAGCATAAATGAAGTCGACTAGAGTAGAACTATTTCCTTCTTTGATATTTCGTATTTGTTCTTGTATTATTTTATTTAAAGTCCTCTTAGTAACTCTTTTTTTAGAGATAATATTTATTATAGTGAAACGTCAAACTAGCGTTGGGGTCATATTTGACCCCATAGTAGTAGGAAGGTTAACTTGTGTTTTAATATGTATTTTAAATATGTGAACCTTATACGGTTGTTTTTTAAAAATTCTGAAATAAGTAAAGGAAACGTAATTTTTTAAGTATTTATTTTTTAATTTTTTTAATAATGTAAATGAAATTAGACACTTTTTATAACTCAAACACATTTTATAACGCACTTTATAACTCAACATATTCAAGATATTTTAATTTATTTCAAGAGAGTTTATTCTCATACTCTCCACAGTAGCTATTGTGCATCATGCAAAAATATTTCTATCATCAACAAAATATACAGAAAAATTCGCCTATAAAATTTGGCGATGATTTAAAAAACAGTTTCATGAAAGGTGTTTTAAAAGTATTTGAGTAATGTGGAGCATGAATAAATTTTTTGAGGTATACTTGAATTTAGCCTAAGGCATACCATGAAAAAGAACTTTTTTTAATACATGTTTCAGAGAATATTTCATTATCAATGCATAGAATACAAAAGAGGGAAAAAAGTTTGCTATTGAGAAATTGAAGTTTCCTCAAAATAGAAAAATAACTAAAATACAACTAAGAATTATAAGAATACTGTGAGAAACTATAAATTTTCTCTTAAAAGTCTTGAAAAATAATTACAAAAATTTCGTTGATGTTTCAAAGAAATAATAATAGCTTTAAAAATGCATGTGATTTAATTCCGAAAATTTTCAATGGTTATTTACATTATTCTTTAATTGTTATTTATATTTTAAAAACGACTTTAAACTATGGTAATACATAAAATTTTATATCTTAATTTAGCATTAGGTAAGTATAGTTTATTGTATATTGTATCTATCTGTTTCCCTCTCTCTCTCTCTATATATATATATATAATAATAATGAAAAGAATGAGAACGGAAAATGAACAGACGAAAAATTCATCTCAAAACCCCTTATATATATATATACATATAAATAAATAAATTGGACAAAAAGCATAAAAAAAAATAATTTTTCTATAATAATAGTAATAATAAATAATAATAATAATGATTAAAACCAATATAGTTGTTATAAATAATTTATGATTAATAATATAATAAATATTTTACTATGTATTTTAATACTACGATTTAAAAACATTATGTTGTAATAAATAAGAAATGCATTAACTGATTAATAAAATTTTTAACACGGTTATTGCTATCTCACATCTATACTCGATATATTATCTTCATTTTATTTTAATTCAATACCTGGTAATGCTACAATTCTTTCTTTTTGTTATTTTAAAGATGATGATTCTGTAAGCACGTAATATTTACATTACAGCATTGTTAAGAGGTTATTCAGAATGTGTAGTTAAGTGATTTTTCTAAGTTTTGAGATGATTGTAAAGTTTCGTTTTGGCATATTAAGATCTAAATGCGTCATTTAACAAGCACATGTTTTCGTTTTAAGAACTCAATTGTTTATTTAGTAGGTAGAATTCTCTCTTTAAGCTCGTTAAAATGATTCTGCAGTTAGACTCTCTATGTATATTAGAATATTACTTCAAACTTTGAGAGAGGTTTATATAAATGTTAATTACTTTTACGATACCTGCTTTTATTAAAAATCATAAGATTATTATTAAGTGCGTCTAGTAAAGAAGCAGATAATTATCTTTTAAAATTAAACTATCCAAATTAAGTTATTACATTTACCTATGTTTAATAAGAGAATATATATATATATATATATATATATATATATATATATATATATATATTTCAAATCGATTTTATAAAATTTCTGAGATATTTAAAGTTTCATTATTATTATTATTATTATTATTATTATTCTGTTTAACTATAAATAAAACAAACGGGAATATTTTATGCTTGTGTATGGTGTGTAGATAAATTATGTATATTGTTAGTAAAAATATTTCCTTGTTTTAGAAACAAATCAACACCTTTGTTCTTATTAGGATGGACGGATGGTTGGGTTTTACGTAGCACTAGTGCTGCGCAGATGGGCAATTGGCGATGTTCTTATTAGGAAGAAGTAATGTAACTGGAGTTGTGTCTTATTGCAAAAGTAATATACTGTTATTATATAAATATAGAGATAGATAGAAGGGTAGATAGATAATAGATACATTTCTGTATCCTTCAAATGTGTTAATTATTCAAATACGCCCTGTTGAAGACTTTAATACCAGGGTTATTTAAATGTTTTGTAAGAAAGCACTTTCTCCATATGCCCTACGTGTAGGTGCACTTGGATGATCTGTTGGCACAAAAATTTCATTTAATTTAGCCGTAATCGATGTGCGTTTTTAAATGTGCAAATAAAAATAACAATACTCAATTTTATATAATAAGTACCTTGCACAATATAAATCTCATAATTTTTAAGCGAGGTTTGTTTACATTTAATTGATAATGATCACAGAAAACTAGTGGAAAAATCGGGAAAATGTCAGCGTTTCCAAGTATATTCGTTAATATTTAATCAGCATAGTTTTTCAGAATAAATATGTTAAATAATTCATTTTAAGCCATTATATGCTATAGAAGACGAGATATGGTCACCAAGCACATCATGAAAAATGCCGTTTAACAGCGCAAATTGTCGGACGATATGCACCCTATTAAAGTCAGCATAAATTTTCTCGACATTAATCTCATCTATTCAGTTTACAGTACTACTGAAATTGTGATATAACGTTCCCTTAAATGAGAAACATTGCATAAATAACTCATTCAGAGCCTGGTTACTAAAGTAAAATATATAATCACCACTGATTCATGTCAAAAGGTACAACCAAGTGTAAAAGTTCGTAGAAATGCAAGTTCTTTTTAACAGTATAGAGAGTCCACCAACTTTGGTAACGCACAAACCAGAAATATACTAAAAATAGCGAAATTGTATTCACGATATCAAAAAACGTCTAACACCATGGAAAACCAAAAATATCAACAATCAAATTCATTTTTCTAATGTATATAGAAAAAGGAAAAATTTATGTACAGAATAGACTTCAGTTTTCTTAGCATCTTACTCGACTTAAACACAGAAAAAAAAAATACTCAAGAAAAAAAAAAAAAAAAAAGCAAAATTCCTGTTAACTTAAATCATAACAATGAACTGTGACAATAAGACTAAAATAATTTATTATTAAATTCAATAGATAAATTTCATTTACATATTCGTATTCTTAGAAAAGTCAAGCATGCATAAAATATTTATAAGTTTTCACAATATGAAAGAATAATAAAATAAACGATAGAAGACTTTAAAAGTTTTAGATCTTTTTAAAGAAAGGTATCATATGTGACATTGATAAATATATTATAGGTTTTGTAAAACTTATTTAGTATGCAAATATGAAAACAAAGGTTGAAAGAAATATGATGTTTGCCATGTTGAACTTTTCGAAAGTTATTTCCAATTCTTAAAAAAAAAAAAAAAAAAAAAAAAAAAAAAAAGAAACATAAAACTGGAAAGTTATTATGCTTCCTTGCCACAGGCAAGGTTACAAAATAATTTTATGTGCTCGAAAAAATTACCTCATGTTCCAACATTCTTGTTCGAAATGTTTTAAACACAGACTTATATAATCAGCATTTGTATGTAGAGGATTAGATATGCATATTACAAAGAAATTTAGAAACATTAAATGTTTAGACTATAAATTCGGGTTATATATATATATATATATATATATATATATATATATATATGTTTATGAAATAATACGAATTTCTTAAAAAGCTTTTTATGGGTATGTGAAGATAGTTTAATTCTTTTAATTAAATAATGTTACTTGAAAAAATTTAAAGGAAAGAAAATAAAAATTCTGTCAAAGACATAATTTAGTTTAGTACGGAGGACTATTAATTTTAATCTGTAAAATTTTTATTTTTATTTTTAATTTTAATTTTGACCGTTAAACTGGGCCACGTACTTTTTAGAATGACTGAAATGAATTAAAATGAAGTGTTGATACATAAATTTCATACTTTAGTTAATTTAAAAAAATCTAATTGTCGTGTCGAAAAACTGTTTGAACCCTTGGATTTAGAAGAATACCGCTTTCATTTGGTACCCAATTTGTAACGATATGACTGATATTTCTAATTTATTGTTCCTTTTGTGGTGTTACACAAAACTGGTCTACAAAAACTGGTGATGCTGTTTTTATCCAGATTGAAAATAATAGTCCTCCGTCATTAAAAAAAAAAAAAAAACACTCGCCTTTTTTTTTTTTTGGGGGGGGGGGGATTTTTGGTTAGAATCCTGACCCGGAAACAAACGTTTGATTAATGCTAAAAATAATCATTTTTCCATCAAAATTATTTTTGTAAAAAATTCTTAAATTTATATTTAAAAATATTTATTTGAATAATATATTATTGAGGATAGCATAAAGTGAATGGTTGTTTAACTACAATCTCCCAAAACACACTTTTCTAAACCTCGTAAACACGACAAATCGCCAACAAATTTTTCTCTCAAAGCTGTAAGCCGGGAGAAGCCTGTCTCTTTCACAGATCGCGCTTGTCGGCCTACCCATTTTGAGTTTTTTGTGTTTTTCTATGAAACTCGCATAGGTACGGACTAGGACTCTTTGAAATACCCCCAAGCGGACCCAGGCTTGCCCAGGCTTTATCATCCTTGGTGTAGATAACCGACTTAGTCCTTTCACTTACATTTTAACTTACAGTCGAAAGAGTCCGAAAAAAAAAACAGCATTTTGAAAAAAAAAAAAAAAATCATTTCTCACAATGTTCTTAATTTAAATAAAAATGATGTTCAAAGAAAGAAATATTGGGGAAAATGGTATTGTGCTGGTCGTGGCAACATTTGATAAAACAACAGACTGAAAGGAAGCGGCTTGCTGAAAGAAGCGGACCTCTTAAGCAATCCACCGATGATGAAGGGGAGCTCCCTCGAAAGATCTATAGATTAAAAGTACAGAAGCTCAAGTAAGGTTTTTCTTGTATATAAAGAAAATTTGGTTTATGTTAAAAATAAATTTATAAAGATAGTTAGACTAAGACACCATAAAAGCTGTAGATATTTCAGAATATGACACTTCTATTGAGATTGGAAATAACAAGCGATTAATTTTTATTTTTACAGTATCATAAAAAGTTCTGAACATATTTAGGATATTAAAAACTGAAACAGCGAATAAGACAAGGGATGATAAAAATCATGAGAATCGATCCAATTAAAAATATATAGATAGTTTTTATAGAAAGTAATAAGCTATGTACTACTATAAAAATAATATCATTCTATACTTCCTCAAACGTTATTTAATACTTTTCACTGAATTTTAAATTTTAAATTTATTTTCCTTTGCATTAAAATTTCGGGAATAATTATTTACTTATAATACTCCTTGTTAATTTGTTTTCACCCAATCCTCTTAAAAATTTGTGGGAATGTTAAATGTATTTGTCACAAATCTGGGCACTCATTTTTAAATCAAGAAATTATTACAGTTATTACAAAAAATTAAATTCCATTGCATGAGAAAAAATCATGAAGATTTCAAAATTTAAATTTTTTTGTTCGTAATTGAGATATAAAATAATTATTATAAGGAAAAAAAAAAAAAAAAAAAAAAAAAAGCTTTTTATATACCATGTTTTTAAATTTTATGATGAATCATTAATAACATACACAAGGATAAAAAATAATATATAAGCAATATTTAAGCACGCGGACTCAGTTCAGTGAACTAATAATAATAATGAAAAAAAAAAGTTTAATTTTTTTGGTTCACGTTTAATTAAATGTATTTATTTTTATGTCGAGAGAAAATGAACTTGTAATTTATTTTTGGCAACAATTAAATTATAGCTAATATTTTAATGGCTATTTTTATTGCTATTAGGAGTTTATTATTTTCATATTTTAATTAATTGAAAGAAAACTTCGAAGTATTGTTGTCACCGGGTTCTGAGCTACTGTGAAAGTTTCAGATGTCTAGCTAGTAGGGAAGTCAGTTAAAAATACATTGCAAGATTTGTACCGGACAAACAAATAAACACACAAACAAACAAACAAGAATAGAAGTTAATAAAAACATGGTAATTAACGCACGGATAATTTCACTTATTTAAAAAAAATAAATAACTAAATAAATCAATAAAAAATAAAAAAAGTTAAAGAAAAGGGGAGGGGGGGGGGAATCGAAATTTAAAATAAGTTTGAAGTATCAGGAAGAATTTTCAAACTGAGCATTATTTTGTATTATTTTTCCCATGAAAGAGGATTTATCACCTCAGAAATTACTTTTTATCATTTAAAACACGTCATATACATAAAAATGATGGATTTCATGGCAGTAATTGATTTCAGAAACAATGAAATAACAAAAATAATTAATTTCAATAGATCCCTTGTCCCCTTAAAAGATTTTAAAGTATATATATGTTTACTTACTTAAATATTTAATAAATACTCCATTTACCAATAAATGTTTGCACACCTTCGGATTTAGACGTTTTGTGAAATATATAGAAAAACTCTGCGGTAATTATCTTGAAATTTTGAAAATATAAAGAACATATTATACCTCGCATACTTCAGTAAAAGTTTTGTCCTGAAGAGGAAAAGGGGACCAGAAAAAAATTAAACGAATGTCAAAAGATTTTAAGTCACACTGTAAAAAACAATGATTGAAATACATTTTTTGTAGCATGTCATTTTTAGTATTATTTTAATTATTTGTCTAAATATTTATGAGGGTACCACATACATTCATAGTGATATAACGATTTCTTTAAAAAATTGCATGAGAAATTTCAACGTTTTTAATTGTAACACATGGGGTATTAGACCCAGTGCAAAGCCATTTTTAAGAAGCTTGGCAAATTACATGAGACACATCATAAGCAAACAGAATGCAAAAATGTTAAATATCTTACAAAATATGAGCATTTTACCTAAAAAAATGTTTAACTACGCATGTGCACGTTTTTAAATAATTTCATAAGCATAATTCAATAGCCGAAATTATTGAGCTATTTATATGAAAGCCCCAAACAAATACTGTTTAATTCAAAAAGTTATGAGAGATAGAATGAACATAATTTCAATTCCTGTCAAAATAAAAGCTAAACTATAAGGGATTTTTCTCACATATTTATTTTAATTCAAGCAATGCCCATTGGTAATACAGTGTTCGCTGATTGTAAATATTCATAAAACCTACTATCATCTTCCTTTTTTTTGAGAGGAATAATAATAATAATAATAATAACATATGTACTGTTATATCTGTTACTTTTGTACTTATTTTGTAAAAATCCTATGGCTAATAGAAAATATGTGTTAAGTAATAAAAATTTATATTAAGAATGCACCAGAAAATACATAAAATAATAAACTTTTGAAAAACGCCCATTGAATCTTAGTGTTCTGAGGCACCCTGTGAATACAAGCATTATTACTATTATTATTATTATTATTATTATTATTATTATTATTATTATTAACACACTCTTAGTTAGTACAATATTTTTAATGATATGTCAAATGCGTGTATTTAAATATAGGTATGCGTATTAAAAGAGTGATATATCTTTAACCTTAAACTAAAAAATGCAAAATAAAAGCATAAAACTGTCTTTTTTTTTTTTTTTTTTTTTTTTTTAGTGGGGGAATACGCTGTCACAAGGGAAGAAGCTCCTAAATACTTCCTCCAAGCGTGACTTTAATCTTCGCTCCGTCGACTTCCTCATTAGAATATAAAAGTAAATTTTACAGGCGTGGATCCATTTCCTAACCTTGCCCAAGGCAAGGCGAATAAAAAAGGAGAAGTTATTCTTTCGCAGTGAAATACGTTCCATGTTCCATGTTGCATTCATAAAGAAAACTAAAAGTATCGCACTAAATCAACTGAATTTTATCGCAAACATCTCTTATGTAATGGTTGCGGTTTTTAATGGAAACGTGAAAAAGTTTTCTTGCTGCCTATCCATCAAGTAACACGTTGTTTTATGAAGAAAGTTCTTTTGTGTTTTTATTTCCTGAAGGGTTAAATATACATTTCTTTTTTCAGTTCCTGCTTTAAGAAAGTTCGTATTTCATTTAAGGACAAGGTTTTACAGTGGAATTGTAGGATTTTAATCTAGTAGTTACTGTGGAGGATTATTATAATCGTGAATCTTATTACAAACATCAAGGTTTTATTTTGTTGAATTGATTAATAAATGATAACTGGTTTTAAAATTTGACTGAAAAACTATGATGTCCATTTAAATTTTTTGGAGACGTTTGGATATCAGAACATATGAATATCATGAAGCTATTTGTTTTACATACCATGTAAACCAATGTTGAGTAATTTGAACTGGTAAGGAGAAATAAATTCGGAAGTAGATGTATAAATATCGAGCGCTAAGTGGGTGCGGACCAAACGACAAGTTAATAATAAACAGGAAGATCTACGCATCATATTTAGTTAAAAATATCTATAAAAATTAAATCTTGAAGGTCAAAAGTATTAAGTTTAAAATACCTACAAAAACTTTTAATCTTGAAGATTAGTTTAGTGATATTATTAAACAAGTGATTATTACTCAAAATTACTTTTTTTTTTATTGGTAACCAATAGCAATAAAAATACATAAGTATATTTCTTTAATCATCTTTTAAATTAATCTATATATATAAAACAGCTTGTCCGGAGTGAGTGCATGAATGAGTTCATGAGTGAGTGAGTGAGTGAGTGATTCATCATCGACCAGCCCAAATCCCTGGACCTATAAGCATGAAATACAGTTTATTAAGGTTACTGAGTGAATTAAAAGTTTAAAAAAAATCTCTCTTATTTTTAAATTTTATATGAAATGCATATAAATATACGTAAATGTATGTTATATATTTAACTATAAAGTCAAATAAAAAATAAATAAATAAAAAGTTATCTCTTCATGTGTTCCTGTATACATACAGAAAACTGCATATTAAAGTGCTTTTTCAATTTAATAAAATACTATGTTCCAAAAATACTTTATAATTTTGTTTCATTTATCAGTATAATTCACAAAATGAAAATCTTTTATTTTTCCTCCAGTATTATCTTTTTAAACAAATTTTTATTAACTTATTTTGTTGTATCTTTATTCAACATACGTTGAATCGAATACTTTGGCGAGCAATTGTATAGAATTTAATTTGTATCTTTGTCTGTTATGAAAAGTTCAACGCCTCCTAAAACACAGCTTTCAATATTTATAAATGGAATACAGGAACTAATTCATCACTTTGTATGCTACCCTATGTATTCGCTTCTGGCATTGTTGTAAATTTAAACGGTAAATCATTAATACTTGTCAGGAAAGCCTGCACATTTATAGATCTGCACTTCGGAATCGAAACAGATGGTTTAGTTATCGATGCGAATTTTCAAATGACGGACAAACTGAAAGTTTAGCTGAGTGTTTAAAATTCACTACACCAATTATTTGTCATAAAATTTAATATGTGGACATTTGAAGCATGAAATAGAATAAAGTCCTTTCTTTTCTTGGAAGGCATTATGAATGTAATTATAAATTGGGCAGTAGACATTATAAAGCTGTTTTCTAAATCTCCTTCTTAAGATTAATGTATTTGGTCTATATTTCCATAAAAAAAATATTAAGTGTGTACAAATGATGTATCCTGGCTATTTTTAGACGAAGCTTTATAAAATTTACAGTTATAGACATATAAATCTATCTGTCTCTATAACTATTGTAGTTTTTCGTTTTATATTAGAATTTAAAAGGCATTTGTATTGTTTGATAAACATGAATTTCCTATAACATTTTATTATTCAAAAACAAAAATATGTCTTATAAATTAGCTTGTCAGTAGAGGAAAAGTGTTCACAATATATATTTGAACAAGGACGAGAAATTTTGAGGGAAAAAAAAATATAAACATGAAATGTAGGGAAAAGAAAAGAGCCTCCCCCCCCCTAAAAAAAACAAAAAAAAAATAATAATATTAATATGAATAAATAAATAAATAAATAAATAAAATAAATAAATAGTTTTGAGACCATTTCAATGTACGCAATATTGTTATATTTTAAAGCACTTGTTTTAAAAATTACCTAATATGATGAATGTAATCTATAAAAGGAGTTTACAATGTCTAATTTCTCCTTAAGTTTATTTGGATAGTGAATACATTTTTTTTTTCTTTTCTTTTACATTATATAGTTTTTATTACACTGTCACATAGAAAAAAGAAACTATATATATATATATATAAAATAATTGACAGGAAAATATATAAAAATATAAGTTTTACTGATAAGAAAAACCAATAGGAGATTTACAAACCAATGCGCAAGTTTGCAGCGAAAGGAAATGCAAAACTTTGATATAGTAATATATAAATGCAGAAATATATAAACAAATGAATGAAATTAAATGTAGATTATGGTCATATTGTCTCAGGAAATTTGAATATAATTGAAGATGATCATCTAAAAAGTATTATGAATTTGCGATCAAGCTTCAGATTGAATTTTAATTATAGCCATAAAAAAATCATTGATTTTATAGAAAAAGATTTAGACATTTTTATTTTAAAAATTTCTTATAAATATAGCTGGCCTTTTGAAGATTTTAATCAATTGAAATTTAAATTTTTGTACCTTTTTAAGAAACAATTGCTTTTCCTTAGAAATTACTATAGTAGATTAAACCTTGATGAATTTAATTATAGTGCTGAACTTAAAAAAAGTATTGAAAATTTAAAAGATAAATTTATTATTGCTACTGTTGATAAAGCTAATAGTAATTTTGCTATTATTTGTAAAGTTTTTTATAAAATCTTCTTTTAAAGGAATATTCAAGTAATAGTTCTTTCAATAAATTAACTGACAAATCCTCTATTATCAAAAAACGTATTGTTGCGTACTTGGGGGTTCGTGAGTTGTCTGAGAATGAAAGGCCAAACGTACAAAAATTCAGTAATTTATTCACAGAAAGTTCCAGAAAAATACAGGTCAATAAACCAATTATCAGCTTCAATTCTAGCAGTAACCACAGCTTAAACAACAGCTGTCAATAGCAAATCCACAGTACAAACTGTATAAGCAATAACACTTGAAGCAAGTCTCTCTCAAAGAGGCTTAAGAGCAATGCAAGCACTAGCGAAGCTGGCTGAAATCTGAACTGAACTGAGTGCCTTGGCGAGGAAGCGCTCCTTATATGCTGTTCCATGGAGCCCAGATTTTTCGAGAAAACTCTAGAAAGTGGTCAACCAATCAACTTACAGCTTCCATATTTGGTATATCCCATATAAGGATTTTCTCGCCAAGGTCGCCAAAAAAATCGCCAAGGTGGGAAAAAGTCGCCAAATTTGGCGCCAAATCCATTACGTGCATTACTAGGGCTTTTTAATGCGTTTTTAAGGGAAAATAAGGCTATTTCAACGCTAAAACGACTAGAAATGCACAAAATTAGCACTTTATCAACTTACTAAGCCTCTTTGAAAGAATTTATACAAAAATAAACACAATTATTTACAATTTCGTAACACTGCCCCCTCCCAAGGACTGCACGTCCCGGGCAGTGCAACACTTGGTCAAGAGGCGAAACTAAACAAATTTACACAATCTAAAACACAAAAACTAAGTTGCACATAAAGAGAATATAGAAATATAAATTAAGTGGGAAATATTTACAAAATTCACAAATATGTAAAAATATTTATATACAAATATTTACAGTGCGCATGCGCAAATTTTACCAGTATTTACATTTTAAATTTTAATTTTACCGTTACTTGTGGTACTTGGCTAGCCTATTATGGTGCACCACCTTCGGTTTTGATGACGGTGTTTTAGTGATCCGCACCACTACATCATTCAGCCTTTTTAAGACTGTGTATGGTCCGTCCCAGTTGCACTGTAACTTGGGAGAGAGTCCTTTGCGTCGAACAGGATTCCACAACCAGACCTTCTCTCCTTCCTGGAACTCATATTGTGTAGCCTTTAGATCGTACCTTGTCTTCATTTTCTCCGTTGCCATGTTAATCCGCTCCCGAGCGAAGTTGTGTACGTCCTCAAATCGTGCCTGGAGATCTTGGATGTACTCCTCGGGCGATGAAGGCGCATCGGGTGGACAACCAAACAGGAGATCACAAGGGAGACGAAGTTCACGTCCGAACAGCATCTGGGCTGGAGTATAGCCGGTGGTTTCATGGACAGCACTTCGATAAGCCAGCAGGAACAATGGCAACTTCAAGTCCCAATCTTGCTGGTTCCTTGATACTAGAAGTGAGAGGTTATTCAGGATGGTACGATTGAACCTCTCGACAATGCCGTCTGACTGGGGATGTAAGGGTGTAGTCCGGGTTTTGTCTATGCCGAGTAGTTGACACAGTCCTTTGAAAACATCAGAGGTAAAGTTCCTACCTTGGTCGGTATGAAGTTGTAGGGGCGTGCCGTACCTTGACACCCATTGCTGCACTAGGACCTCTGCGACCGTGCATGCCTCTTGATTGGGAATGGGATATGCCTCAGGCCACTTGGTGAAATAGTCCATCACGACGAGGATGTATTTATTTCCACTGGAGGTCCGTGGCAAAGGACCCAAGATGTCGAGTGCAATCCGTTCAAATGGTGCTCCCACGTTATACCGTTGCAGTCTTCCTCGACTTCGTTTCTGCGGGCCTTTACGTGCCGCACAAGCATCACAGGATTTACACCATTTCTCCACATCCTCCTTTGCCTTGCACCAGTAGAAGCGTTCCCGAACTTTCTGCAGAGTCTTCATTACCCCAAAATGGCCTCCGGTAGAGCTACTATGCAGTTGTCCTAAAACATCTGGAGTTCTTGATCTTGGCAATGCTATCTGCCATCGGAAGCTTTTCCCATCATCAGATTCCCACTTTCTGTATAATACGCCGTTTCGGATATGAAGAGAGTCCCAAAGTGCCCAATAACTTTTCGTAATGGGACTAAATCTGGAAATGTCCTGCCAGATAGGTCTGTTGCTGGTTGTCTCCTTCAGCTGTAATATTGGCTTTATGTCAGGATCTTCCAATTGGACTTGTCTATGTTCTTCGTCACTCCATGGATCGGGATCTTGATCTGATGGTGTTGAGACAGTAATTTGGCAGGGAACCGGATTTATCGGCAGGTATTTCTGTTCGGCTCTAGAGCAATACTTGCAGCTTTCCGAGCAGGGCTTCCGTGACAAGGCATCTGCATTACCATGTAGAGTCCCTTTACGATGACGTATCTCGAAGTCATATTCCTGCAGGCGTTGTATCCACCTGGCAATCTGTCCTTCCGGGTTCTTGAACTGGAGCAACCACGTTAAAGATGCATGGTCAGTCCGGAGCAGGAATCTTCTGCCATAGAGGTAATGATGGAAATGTTCTATGGCTTTTACGATGGCGAGTAGCTCTTTCCTGGTGGTACAGTAATTTCGCTCCGGTTTAGACAGGCATTTACTCCAATAGGCAATGACATGTTCTTGACCATCAAATTCCTGCGACAGAACAGCACCGACACTCTCATGGCTGGCATCCGTATCAAGTATGAACTGTCTGTCGGGCTGTGGATATGTCAAGATAGGCGATGATGTTAAGGCCTCTTTAAGTCGCTTGAACGCTTTTTCACATTCATCTGTCTACAGGAACTTCTGTTTGGCTTCCGTCAGCTTGTGCAGTGGTTTGGCAATATTTGAGAAACCCTTGACAAACTTCCTGTAGTAAGTGCACAACCCCAGGAAACTTCGTAGTTGGTGTACATTTTCAGGGCGACTCCAGTTCTCGACTGCAGAGATCTTCTCAGGATCAGTTCTCACACCTTCGACAGAGATGATATGGCCGAGGTAGCTCACTTCACGACGGAACAAGTTACACTTGCCTGGATTCAATTTGAGGTTAGCCATTCTGAGTTTCTCCAGCACCTTTCGTATGTTTCGTAGATGGTCTTCAAAGGTGCGTCCCACAATGATAATATCATCCAAATACACCAGACAGGCTTCATAGGAAAGTCCTTTTAGCACTGTCTCCATCAGGCGTTCAAAGGTGGCAGGAGCATTACATAATCCGAACGGCATAACTTTAAATTGCCACAGTCCTTGTCCCGTGGTGAATGCAGTCTTCTCACGATCATCAGGATGTAATTCTACTTGCCAGTAACCGCTCTTCAGATCCAACGTCGAGAACCATTTATTGCCAGCAAGTGTGTCTAATGTTTCGTCAATTCTGGGAAGATGGTAACTGTCTTTCTTCGTGATGTCATTCAAACGACGATAATCCACACAAAATCTTGTTGAACCATCCTTTTTCCGCACCAGTACTATGGGAGAGGCCCAAGGACTCGTTGATGGCTCGATGACATCATTGTGCTGCATTTCACTTAGAAGTTCAGTGACCTCTTCCTGTTTAGCAAAGGGAAGTCTTCTTTATTGTTGTTTGATTGGAGGATGATTTCCTGTATCAATTCTGTGCTGGGTGATGTTCGTTCTCCCGACGTCTTCAGGTGTTCGAGAAAAAAGGTCTTTAAATTCTTGGAGTAGCTTCTCCGCAGCACATCTCTGTTCCTTTCCTAACTCTGCATTCTTGAGTAATTCCGTCATTAATTGTTCGGATGACTTGGATTCGGTTGATTGCGTGGGGCGGTTGATGCATGTTACAGGAGTGCAGGCTGCTAACACCTCATCCTTCTTCACTGTTCGGACCTTATCGCTGATGTTTGCGACTCTCACTCTTTGAGAGATCAACTAGAGATGAAGCTACCAGAACTCCTCTTGGGCTATTGTCGGTAGTCGTGTATTCAATCAGTCCATAGCGGAAGTATTGCTTTGTAAGTGGTGTCCCTGAAACTATTGTCTCTGTGTGTGGGGGGATGGAAATTTCAGACTTGGCTGTTATCTGGCAAATTTGCTGAATGTCCTGATTTTCAGTATTGAACACAGCTATGTCTTCCGAACTCGAGTGCAGTTCATTATTCTTGAAGTCCAATTTGAAGTTAAATTTTCTTAGGAAATCAATTCCAATGATTAACGGATCTCTTATATCAGCCACATATGCCATATGATAGTAACTGGCATTCCCAAAAGTGATGGTCAAGTTCATTTTTCCATATATTTTGATTTCGTCTCCGGTCACAGTCTGGAGTTTAACGCAGGGCGGCGTCCAGATGATCTTCTCTTTTAGTTCTTGAGCCAAATCCGTTCTAATGATAGTCACGTTGGCTCCCGTGTCCAGAATCATCCGGCAGGTGGCGTTGTTGACTTGGCCGTAGACGTGAAGTCCATTATCGCCGCCACTCATCGATGAAACATGAAATACCGTAAATTGGGGCTCTTTAATTTTAGGCAACCTCCGCCCCGCGAGATGGCCTCCTCTTAGTTTCCCTGCAGTGATGGTGAAACCGGGTGATTTCCTATAGTTGATCGTACGGGGCAGTTCCTCTTCACATGACCATCCCCTCCACAGCCCCAGCACTTTATCTTCCGATCCTTTTTTTCTATATTATTTTCCAGGCTGCGCAATCTCTTTAAGATCTCTGCGAAACTTCTCTTCATTTCATTCTCATCAGCAGGCGTATCATTTAATGAGACTGCTCTTATGGTATGGCGGTCTTTACGGGAGGCTTGTTGGGCTGCCTCTATCCTAAGAGCATAGCCTAAAGCTGATTCTACGTCTCTGATGTTGGAGAGTCTCAGCGCTTTTTGAATTTCTGGATCCCGAACAGCATTGATAAAGTACTGAAGAGCTAAGTCGTTTCGAGTGTCAGCTTGACAGTCTGAGAATGCTAGGTGTGACAATCTCTGAATGTCCGCTGCCAGCTCTTGCAAACTTTCGCCCGTTTTCTGGTAACGGGACTTTAGCTGGAGACGACTATAGTCCTTAGAACACTTCTCTCCGAACCGTAGCTCCAGTGCTCTAGTCAGGGCCTCGAAGTCGTTCCTTTCTTCTTTAGAAACATTTCTCAGTATCTCGGCTGCATCTCCCCGTAATGCTGCTGCTAAGTGGACCGACTTGGCGGTAGAGTCCCAGCCGTTAGCTTCAGCTACGATGGAAAACTGCGTCTTATATACATGCCAGGAAGAACTGCCGTCGTAGGTAGATAGCTTAATAAATTCGTGATTCTGGTTTCTTCTCTCTTTCTTTTCAGTTTCCTGGGGCTTGGATTCTAACTTTTCTTCGAGATTCCGAATCTTGCTCTGCAGTTCATTCCCTATTACCTCTCCGCTCCACTCTTCTCTCATTTTTCTCTCAAGATCTTCCTCCATTCTCTTAAACTTGCTTTCTATCTCTGAAACCATTCCTTTCAGCTCTTGATCAAAGTTTTCTTTAAATTTCTCCTCAAAATTCTCTTCTATCATCATAAATCTCTCTTCAAAATTCTTTTCCACTTTCAAAACTTTCTCTTCAAAATTTTCTTTTATCTTTATAACTTTCTCTTCTATTCCATCCATTCTGTTTTCCATATCCGATAATTTACTTTCAATCACTTCCTTTACTGTCGAATGTTCTCTCTTCATCTCGTCTTGATTAGATTTAATTTCTTCGGTCAAACTGTCTTTCAACTCTCTTTGCGATGTTTCCATTTTCTCTTGTGCTACCTTCATTTCTTCAGTCAAACCGTCTTTCAACTCTCTTTGCGATGTTTCCATTTTCTCTTGTACTACCTTCATTTCTTTCATCTCTTGACTTATGCTATCTTTCATCTCTTTTTGTCCAGTTTCCATCTTTTCCAGTCCTGTTTCCATTTTCTCTATCAATCCGGTTTCCATCTTTTCCTGTCCGGCTTTCATTTCATTTATCTGGGTAGCTAAGGCTTCTAGAAGTTTTTTCATCTCTTGCTCCATAGCCCTCGTTATCACCATTCACAGACAATCCCACTTCTGACACCAGAAATGTTGCGTACTTGGGGGTTCGTGAGTTGTCTGAGAATGAAAGGCCAAACGTACAAAAATTCAGTAATTTATTCACAGAAAGTACCAGAAAAATACAGGTCAATAAACCAATTATCAGCTTCAATTCTAGCAGTAACCACAGCTTAAACAACAGCTGTCAATAGCAAATCCACAGTACAAACTGTATAAGCAATAACACTTGAAGCAAGTCTCTCTCAAAGAGGCTTAAGAGCAATGCAAGCACTAGCGAAGCTGGCTGAAATCTGAACTGAACTGACTGCCTTGGCGAGGAAGCGCTCCTTATATGCTGTTCCATGGAGCCCAGATTTTTCGAGAAAACTCTAGAAAGTGGTCAACCAATCAACTTACAGCTTCCATATTTGGTATATCCCATATAAGGATTTTCTCGCCAAGGTCGCCAAAAAAATCGCCAAGGTGGGAAAAAGTCGCCAATTTTGGCGCCAAATCCATTACGTGCATTACTAGGGCTTTTTAATGCGTTTTTAAGGGAAAATAAGGCTATTTCAACGCTAAAACGACTAGAAATGCACAAAATTAGCACTTTATCAACTTACTAAGCCTCTTTGAAAGAATTTATACAAAAATAAACACAATTATTTACAATTTCGTAACAGTATATTGGCCTTTGATAAAAAACTAAGTTTAAGCAGAAATTATTTTAATTTTCCATATCTTTTCGTTACTGTAAAATTTCATAAAAATCCAGTTAAATTTCGTTTTGTCACCTGTGGTACCAATAGCTATAATGATAAAGCCGGTAAAATCTTGTTTAAATATTTAAATTCAGTTTTAAAAGTAATTAATTCTGCTAATGATTGTAACATTATAAATAATAACCAGAAAGTCTTAGAATATTTCAAGAATAATTCAGAAAGCATTACTTCCGTAAATACCTATGACTTTGAAAATTTGTTTGGCAGTATTCCACATAACTTGGTAATTGAAGTTTTTGAAAGCATTTATGATGAATTTGGCAGCTACTTAAATTGTGATAAAAATTATTGGACTAATCTTATCAGGTTTTGTATTTTTGAAAACGTTTTGTTTAACGGGAAAGATTACTTTTTACAGCGGAGGGGGATCCCAATGGGAACGAGTTTTTCGAGTGCTTTCGCAAATTTATTTTTATATTTTTTCGAAAAAAAATTTATAAATATTACTTTCTTTAGATATATAGATGATTTAATTGTTTTTAACTGTAATTGTTTCGAAAATATCTCTAAAAAAATATATCCTAAGGAATTGGTTTTGAACCGTACAGATACCGATAAAATTTCTTTCCTGGATTTAAATATAAAGAGAAATGAAGATAAATGGCTAATTGGGTTATATGATAAAAGAAAGGATTTTAATTTTAAAGTTAATAGTCTTACTAATTGGTTTTCAAATATGAGTAGAGAAGTTTTAAAAAATATTATGTTCGCACAGCTTAAAAGAATTCATTCTATTTGCAATAATGAAGAAGATTTAAAATATGCTCTTGAAGACTTAAAAAGTACCTTGAAAATTAACTGTTTCCCGTCACAATTTCTACTTCCTCATTTAAGGGCGATATTGAAGTACCAACGAGTAGCCCCGTTGGCCGAAGATAGTTTGTGTTCCAGTTGAAAGGTTGTAATTATTTCTGTTTATACTTTCTTGTTTACCTTCGGTAATTCTCTTTTGTATTGTATATATTTTTAAATGAATTGATGTAATTTTGTAACTTTTACAATTTGATAATTTTATAAAATATTTTTAGTAGTTTTATACATTATATGTATGGTTTGATTTCTCTTCAGTTATTGGTGGTTTTCTGTTTGGTGAGAAGTTGGGGGCTAAGGATAGTTATTAGCTTATAGCTACTGTCCTTTCAGAAACTTCTCATTCACCCCTACACTGAGGGGGCCTCCCTGATGAAGATCTCAGTATTTTTTGGGGTATAATTTCATTCATTTGTGTATTTATATTTCTACATTTAATTTCATTCATTTGTTTATATATTTCTGCATTTATATATTACTATATATATATATATACACACACATAAATATATAGTTACTTTTTTATATCGTTTTAATCTACTGCACTATGACATTTAAATTTAAAGTTTGAAATTAGGATTAACAGCATTGATTTTCATGTAGAAAGTTATTGAAAAAGTACACTTTGAATGAATTACAACAAAAAAATATTCTTCTACTTAAAAAAAAAAAAAAAAAAAAAAAAAAAAAGAAAGAAAGAAAAAGAAAAGGACGCAAAAGGAAAAAAGAAAGAAAGGAACTAAGAGCTGAACCAGAATCAAATATTATATGAACATAGAATGCTAATGAAAAGGGAGAGGGGTGGAGGGATAGAGTAAAATATAAATATAAATAATTCAAAATACTGTGCTGTAATGCTCTTAAAAACAATTATTTTTCATATATATATATATATATATATATACATCAGCATACATAGTTGCGCTCATCTCTGACTCACTGACTCTGTAACGCTTAAAAAGGATATTTTCTTGGACTCTGTCTGTGTGTGAACGCAAGTTGATACTTAATTTTCATACTTTAGTTAATTTAAAAAAAATCTAATTGTCCGATCGATAAGCTGTTTAATCCAACTGATTCAGAAAAATCGCCTCTATTATTCAGTACGTTATTTGTAACGTAGTTTTGATTAGTTTAAAAAAAATTAAGATTAGACTTTTTAAAACTAATTTAATAATGAAAATAGACATAGCATTAAAATAGACATTTAAATTTTTTTTATTGTTGCCAATTTTTTTATTTCAGCATAAAATTAAATATGCTTTTACGTGGAAATATATATATATATATATATATATATATATTAAATATTGAATTTGCGTCTATATTATGTGATGATCCAAAACATGACGTCTATAAAATAATAATAATAATTTTAAATGTTAAAGGTAACGAAGAGATAAATAAAGCGCGAAAAATTCGCACGGGCTTGCTAGCAAATACTTTATTTGAAGTGAGAAATAAATAAAATGAAAAGATCATTTTTGAACGGACGCCTTAGTCGCCCTACAACTAACTAGTATATATATATTAATGGTCACACAAATAATGTAAATTTTCTTGAAAAATAAAGTAACACACAAACGGCTGACATTTTATGACATCAAATAACTAAAAAAGAGAAAATTTTTATATATTCTAAAGGCATTTTTGACTCTTTCGATATCTGAAACTGAAAGATATCGCAAAATATTTCTATTTTGCGGAAATTACAAGCAAGATTTTATTATTATTATTAAATTGGGTAGTGAAACTAATCACCTAATGCTGCTTACAATTAAAGGAATATATATATATATATATATATATATATATATATATTAGCAAATAAGTATTTTACACCAAATTTTTTAAATATTTCATTAGCATTAAAGTATGTTTTTAACTAGACTAACGAATATACTGCGATTATCTGTAACATAAAAAACAAATGCATTAAATTTTATAGGTACATTAAAAGATAATTTATAAAATTGCTTTTGATGTCTTGATTAATAACATAAATGTATATAAAAACATTAACTTAAAAAAAAAAAAATTAAAAAAATTAACATTCAAACATTTATATTATTAATTAAAATATTTTTTTAGAAAAGAAAAAGTTTAAATTTAATTAAATTTTTAATCATACAGAATATGCATGTTGAAAAATATATTCAATTTCTATAACGTGAAATATTATTCGCTGCAACTTCAACTGCAATTTTCGGTACGACAAAAATCAAGCGTATTTCCGTTCATTCTAAATGAAACGAATCATTTTATGCATGATCAGATCTAAAATTTTAAATTAAAAAGAGATTAAGGTTCCCTTTCTTTATAGTACAAAAATAAATTGAAAAAAAAAAAAAAAAAGAGAGAGAGAATTTAAAAATTCTGAATAGTTTAATATATATTTATATGTGTGTGTATATATATATATATATATTACTGCGAGAGATTTAAGATGGTATTGGGATTTAGGGATAAAAGTGAATTAATCTAAAATATCGTATATTATATAGATCGTACATATCTTAATAAGAGATTCATCTTTTTTGTTTGGAAAAACCGTATGTGATCATGAGATTTTATATAAGAACTTTTTAAGTTATAATTAAAATTTCAAATTCATTGAGACATTCGATAGAAATATAATTGTAAATTGTAATTCTAAGTTTATTTTTATTTAATATAAAACACAAAATACATTTTGTAAAGAAAATTTTGATATCCTTAAAATTTCTGAATTTTTTTAAAAATATTTTCGAAAGGATTATTTTTTATTAATTTTAAATACTTAAGCCCTATTTTTCCTGAAAATTTAGAAGGAAAGTAATATATATTTGTATAAATTTTACTTTTATTGCAGCACGAGAACTATACACACACACACACACACACACACATATATATATATATATATATATATGGCTGAATATCACATAAATGTGCATTTTAGTGTTTCAGGTCTTTATTATTAATTTTAAGCAAATAAATTGTAAAATTTTATTATTATTCTTTAGAAGTACCTTTTTAAAAAAGCATCCAATCATAAAATGTGAGTTTATAGCAATTTCAGTATTTTTCAGAAAATTTTAAACCTTAAAATCGTCATTTTCGTGACTGTCTCCAAGACCAAATGTTTACATAAAAGTATGTTTTTTACTAAGAAAAATAAAATGATAATTATAATAATTGTTATTTATTGTAAAAAAAATATTTGTTTTCAAATGAATTTTTTTTTCTTTTTAATTACGTTAATTTTCATGCATGAGTAATTAAAATGCTTGTATGCAAGTCTTGACGTCATTTTCGTGACACGTGAAAATAACTTCATATATCATCAAGGGATGGTGCCACCATTCACTTTTTTTAAAGTTTAAGATCAGAAATCAACATTGACGATATGTGGGGAAAATAAATCTCAAGAAAATTAAAAACAGGTAAGAGTTAACATTATTTTTATTGTTTACATGCTGTGCGTATTTTTATTGCTTGTCATTTTCGAGATGCATAAAAAATAAAAAAAATATTATTATAAAATTTAGAACAAAGTTTTATTTTAATATAGAATGACGACCAGAAGAAGGAAATGTGACGATATCGGCTTAGTGAAAGCATGTTTTTCTGTACAGAACGAATTATTGACGATCTGTCATTTTCGTGACGGTCATTTTTGTGACGTCACGAAAATGACATTTGTTGCAGATTTACTATTTTGTAAGCCCTGGATTTAAATAATTTTTTATCTTGAGTTAAAAGATTTGTTGGTGTAGGATAAGCTTTATATTTAAATATTTAAAGTACTTTCCGGTATCCAGGTAAATATAAAAAAATTACATACGACATTAATATTAAGATACAATTAAAAAACCAAACTTTTATTATTATTTTTTTTTCTTTGCCCCCTTTAAGGTATCATTGAGAATGTTACGCAAAATATTTTACTTGTGTCATTTATGGCAAGATGCAGAAAAAATAAGCTTGCATGGCCTGAGAAAGGGGATGTCCATGAAATTCAAGTTCCACATATTCTGTGCAAAATTAGGAATTCTCCTGAACCTGCTTCAAATAGATATTTTAAACTTCGATGAAGATTTTAATAATGTTCAAAATGCTTTTCCTGAATTTAATTCAGTTAATCATTAAACTTGTAACTACAAGGATTTTAATACAATAAAATTGCTTGATATTCTCATTATTGCTCTTTCTTATTTTCCCTTCACAATCTTTTCTCTATTGTTCTAATATGTTCCATTTTTAATATTATATGGTCCTATTTCATTCACAAACAATGTTATTTCAATGAAAAATAGTCATTTTGACAAATATTGTCATTTCAGTGACAAACAGTCGTTTCAGTGACAAACATTGTCATTTCAGTGACAAACCAGTCATTTCAGTGACATAATTTTTTGACATCTTTAAATGCTATAATTAAAAATTTAATGCAAGTAAACTAATTATTTCCAGTTTATAGTCAAGAGGTATGCAGTCTATGATATTTACCATTGATATAATTTATGTTTATAAAAAATTAAATTTAAATTTAATTAATTAATTATTTATTTATTTTTATTTAAAAATTTTGGGGTTTTTTATTTTATTTTATTTTTTAAAATGGGAAGAACTTTTTAGAAAAGCCTAAGTCTTGTATTTTTTAATGAATCTGAACCACAAAAAAAATTTTTAAATGGTTATTTTGATTTTATAAAATAATTAAAATTATAAATTTTTATTGAAAAATTTCAATAAAATTTAAAAAAATTATGATCGATCTCTGTCAAACTCAGAATTTATTTAAGATGTACTTACGAACTTATTTTAAAAAATTCAAATTAAAATACAAAGTTTGAAAAAAAAGTTTAAAAAAATCCAAAATGCACACTTATGTGATATTCAGCCATATATATATATATATATATATATATATATATATATATAAATGAGATATCGTAATAAAATTTAATCTTAAAATTTAGCAATTAATAGATACAAAGCAATACCAACACAAAATAATAGAACTGTTTTTAACATATAGGAAACACTGACACAAAATCATTGCGATACAGATTAAGAACCAATAAGAGGCAAAACAATTCAAATTACTTACGCCGACATGAATGATAATAATACAAAAATGACCATTAACCTTAATGACAAGGAAAACAAATAAATGACCACAGAAATAATTGGATAAAAAATGCTTAAAATTAGAAGTAAATACTCATCAGGGGGCATGATATATATATATATATTTTTTTTTTTTTTTTTTTCCCTTGCGCGCGTTATGTGCAGACTACTGTCTGACAACAGCTAATTAAGAAACAGACAAAAAAAGGGGTGTCTGAGTTCTTGTAAAATGTTATATTTTCTTCTAGACAAAAATAAAATATTCATAATGAAAAATTAAAAAATATTTTAAAATTTGAATTATTTTATTTTAAATTATGCTGCCTAGCAACTAATGCCGTAATCTAAAACTCGCCTATTCATTTTTCCAATTGAGAAAGGGAGAAAAAGGTCTCGTCACTGATTAAATTCTGTTTAAGATAAAATTTTATTTTTGTTCCTTTTTTCCCTTTTCTTATCTCTTTATTATCTTTAAAAAATATATTTAAAATTTTTAAAAATGTAAAATCCAGGAAATTTGAACATCTTTAGTAAATAATACAGCCTAACAATTAATATCGTAATCTAAAACACGGTTATTTATTTGAAGAGTTTAACTTATAAATATTTTTTTTTTTTTAATATAACGATGTTATGAGGATATATAAAGCTGCCGGTGATAGACATATTAATTTTTGCTTGCGCAAGATGCTATACATTTTACTCCACACACAAATTCCCATTTGACTGGTCGAAAGGAAAACATATTTATTTCAGTCACAAACTGAACCATTTCTCTGCGAAATCAGAAACGAAATTTCAAATTTTAGGAAAAGTATAAAAGTATATTGCTGGAAAAGAAAAGGAAGTTGTCGTGAATTTCAGATTTGTGCTTTTTATCGCAAAAAATATGTGATATATATATATATATATATAAAAAAAAAAAATCGTGACAGATTTTGGTGATGATACAAATGATGTATCCGAATGTGGTACATTCGCAATATGTCTTTTCATGGAAAGTTCATTTTTTTCTTTTTGTAGTGACAAATTTGAAACAGAGATTTCAATAAAATATTTCAAATTATTTTCAAACATAGTTTTCAACATAGTTTAAGGGTTAAAAAAAAAAAAAAATTAAAAATTAAAATAGAAAGAAAGAAAAATTATGCACTTTTAATGAATTATGCGACACTACTTTCTAACTGCATTTACCTGTTAATATATTATCTTTCTTCGAAATTGTTAAAAATGAATGCTTAACATAAGTGAAATTAAGCTTCCAGAAACATCCATTTACATAATTCATAAATATATACATTGTGTGTGTGTGTTCTTTTGTAAATCAATAATAAATTCTAATCATATAACATTATTCAGAAAGCTTGCTGTTTTGCATATGTATAATACATGTTAATTTCACTATGTTATATGAAGTATAAATATATTAAAATGTATTTTAAAGAACTATGTTTCACAGAAAGTCACTGAAAATATGCGTTTACGCACATTATAAGAAAAACTTATGTTTTTAAAATTACTGCAAAATATATTTCACGTTTTCTAAAAATTAACGTGTTACTTTGTTTTCATAAATTTTGCACTGAAAACAAATAGAAACAATCTGGAAATATTTGTAGGTACTAGAAAAAAATGACAATTTAATTTTAAGTTATCGAAAAAGGACTCTGCCAGTGTTCGAACCTTTTTATTGGCTACAATTATCAGCAACCTTCTTAATGAGCTAATTTGACTGTTTTCTGGTTACCCAATTCTCTAATATGTATCCGTTTTCCTTAAACATTTTAAAAAGAAATGCGTAAGGAAAAAGGTAATTTTTTCTAATTTTATGCTAGTTAAAATCTGTAAAATAAGAAAATTTTTAGATCTTAAAATTCTTTTTTCTTTTTTAAGGGCACCACATATTGGGAAATTTATCAAGAAATCTAATCAGCACCAATTTATGTTGGGTTCCAACTTCCAACAACATATCAAGTTTGACTAAATTTCGTTCATTGACTCGTAAGGTATCAGCGTGCACAATATTTTGCTAACACACATGCAGAAACACATACACAGACTTAGACAGGTATTTTCTAAAAAACGGTCTACACCTGTTCAGGTCATCTTGAAACGTGTAAGTTTATCAAAAACCGAAAGTTGTAAAATTTCACAAATCCTATAACATTTTTCTCATGAACAAAGTCGAAAACAAAAATGAATAAATATCATCACCTTTTAAATGTATACCTATTTTTGAACTATTAAAAAAATAGATTATAATTCAGGATCATATTAGCACAGCCAGCTGTTTTAGTTATGTTAAGAGTGGCGCCATACGTGTGATTATAATATAAATCTTAGGCAATGGGTAACCTTAGATGAGTTGAGTGGGTTTAACATCGAACTATAACTACACAGTTAGCAACTGATGCGGTGAGGGTTTCATCTTTAGAAGACGTCCTCAGACATGCCATCTTAATTTTGATCCTCTGCAGAGAGTATGCCTCCCCAGCTTGATAACCTTCAGAAGTATTAAATTCAGTATATCGAGGACATTGTAGTTACAACAGCTTTTACGTGTACTAGCAACCATTAATTTACACGAGTTCTTCGGTTCGATGGAGTATCCAATCTGCAATCTTCCATTTACGAAATCGGCGCTGCATAAATTGAATCTGTGGATTTTTTTTTTTTTTTTTTTTTTTTTTTGTAAGAAAAATATTTTTTCGTCGAAAGAAGTCCTAATGAAATATTATTTATTAGGAAATATTGAATGTAGTTCAGTAGAATCATCATCTACCCGATTCTTCCTTTTTCATAGGGTGCGTGAAAAAAAAAAAAAAAAGATAAAAGTCGGAAAACGATGAATGCGAGTTAAAGTCAAAACACAAATAAAACAATTATGAAATAATACACGTAATATATATATAGTGGGATACTACTAATAAATATTAATTTGTTACTCTCCAAACTGTCAAAGAAATAAATGAAAGTTGTAGAACCTTAAGTGATTTTTATTTTTAAAACACAGTAATTTTACGTTGGATTTTTTGTTCATTTTAAAAACTAAGCGGGGATTTTTAAGATTTACAATGATTTCTGATCTTTTTCTGTAATTTCATGTGCATATAAAAAAATTCGTGCATTTTCAAATCTCATAATTACGTCAGACACACTTGACAGGCACTGGCGTAGGCTTAGTCTCAGAAATGTGAAAAAATGTAGTAGCTGGTCATACTGGATGCATTCATTCATATACAGAAAAGAGCATAACTTATTCTCGAAGCAACAACTCACGATCAGTAATTCATAGACACATGTTACAATATTTGCACAGACCCTGTTCTTCACCTAAAACAGCATAAGGTTGAGTAGTTGAGGTTGGTTGGGTTTTGGATCGCTCTAGTGCTACGATATGGGCAAATGGAGACTGTCCGGAACTCACCTTTGAGAGTGGTCTGGAGACATGCCATCACAATTTTGATTCTCAGTGGAGGAGGAAAAGAGTTATTTTAGAATATAAGAAGTAATTCCAGTTTGAATGCTATATGGAATCGCTTTATTTCGGTCAGAAGAAAAATTTTACAGCGATGAATGCGGGAAAAGGACTTTTTGAAGAACGATGGGCGCATTCGAAAGTATTTCCCGGTCACTTCCCGAGTTGGGAAATGACGTCACGCGGGGAGTTCGGGAAATTAGAACTACCATATCGGAGCCTTACGAAAAATGACCGAGATATAACTACTTCCGTACACATCTCATCTTCCCGGGAAACAAATATATAAACAAACATGGCTCCTATATGGTAGTTCTAATTTCCCGAACTTCCCGCCTGACGTCATTTCCCAACTCGGGAAGTGACCGGGAAATACTGCCCGATATATGCGGGTTTCGTTAACATCATTTAACCACTTCACCGGCTATCCCGAGATAACTCGCGGGGAATTTAGCCTTCCACTCGCAGTTTGTGCAGGAACCATAGAAGTAAAACGATCAATGCGGGAAAACAATGGATGCGGGAACGATAGATCGGGGTTTCACTGTACTTGTAAATTTAATTAATATTTTAGTACTGTAAGTAAAAAATTAGTAAAAAAATTTTAAAACAGTAAATTGTAAGTTATATTCTAACTTTTTTTTTTTCGTATCTTAATTATTAGGGCTGGAGTATTTATCAATATATCCCCAAGTATCAATATTTTTTAAGTATCGCAATAACGATATTAAAGATCTAGCTTTGCTGATATATCCCTCTAACGATATTTCTTTAGCGCACACTGAGCGATCGATCGAAACGCCGATAAATAATGTTTCTCACTAGCACCTACCACCAGTCGCCACGCTCGGAATAAAGAGAACGCCGAATAGCTTATTCACCGTGTTTTCTAAAAAAACAAACAAACCGTTTGGCTAGCGGAAGTGACGCAACCCCTTGTGCGCGCCACAAACCTGCATCACCGCGCGCCAAGCAAAGCCCGAAAAAAAAAGAGACCTGAATAGCTTATACTAATGCAACCCCCTTTTTCCCCTCCCAACCCCAAACAATCCTTCCTCTCCAATCCTCTCTATACCGCGGCCCACCAGCGGCCGAGCGGTTCTGCGCTCAAAGCTGGTAGATGGGAGGTGCCGGGTTCGATCCCAGGTCGCGCTCATCGACCTAGCCGTTCGGAGTTTTCCGTGGTTTCCTCCGAAACTCGCGTAAATACGGGCTAGGACCCCTTAGAAAGACCCCCACGGAGGGCATTCCCCCTGTAGGCCTAGGACACTTAAGGAGTCAATCGGCCTTAATCCTACAACCAACCAACCTCTCTATACCGCAATATATCTACTTTCTTGAAAATATCACTGTCCAAAAAGTCAATGATATTCATCAGGAAAATTAAACTATCACAGTATATCGACTTCCCATAGTATATCGACTTCTTACAGTATACTGACTTACTGACTTCTCATTCTACATTCATGAATTTCAATGGCTCTAAACGCTAATATGAAAGAATTTATACTACCGTTAGTATAAGTTCTTTGATAATATTGCACATTATCGCTCGTGGATCGTACGTGTAATACCACAGACAGGCGATATAAAATCAAACGCTTATTATGAATGAAAACAATATCCTTTGTTTTAGCTCATTTCCTGCTATTGGTTCATTGATATTGGTTTATTTCAAAGTATCCATATCTTCTGGCCAATAAGATGCGACATGTGTTTAACTCGCTTTGGGCTCAGTGATGCCAGATTGGGGATTTTGTCCCCATTTTGGGGATTTTTGAGGCTTTTGGACCAAATGTTTGTGGGGACTTTTTTGGGGAATTCTAAAATTTTTGGGGACAAATCTGGGGAGTTCTTCAACTCTCTGTCAATGTTGATAACATAATGATTTATCCCTACGACTAGAGACTTTCGATATCTTTATTGGTATTTGGGGATTTTTTTTTAAATTGCCTTCTTTTGGGGAAAAATCGGAATTTTTATCACAGAAAAATCTGCTTGATATTTTTTTTTTGAAAAAATTTTTATTTCCCCATTTTAGTAGAAATCAAATTGGGGATTTTTCGAAAAGAACCTCCTGAATTGGGGAAATTTGAAGACCTGTTTGGGGAAATAATTTTCGACCATCTGGCATCACTGTTTGGGTTGTACATCAGTCCCTTTCTCCTTTCCCATGTTATCGAATGGGATTTTCGTTGCTTCGTTTTATAAAAATATCTCATTCAAAAATTAAGTTTTTCGAATTCTGTTTTTTGAATATTACTCTTTGAACGGGTCGCCTTTTAGCTTGGTGAACAATTTTTCGAAAAAATTTATTTAAATATTTTATTTCAATAAGTAAATTATGGACTCCAAGTATGGATCTCTAAGTAAAATATTTAAATTTATTTTTTCGAAAAATTGTTCACTAAGCTAAAAGACGACCTATTCAAAGAGTAATATTCAAAAAACAGAATTTAAGCTAAAAGACGACCTGTTCAAAGAGTAATATTAAAAAAAAACAGAATTCGAAAAAGTTCATTTTTTAATAAAATATTTTTATAAAACGACGCGACAAAAATCCCATTGGAAAACATGGGAAGGGAGAAAGGGTGCTATCTGACAGATGTAAAATAAAGTTTTATCTTCAGTAATTTTACAGTGACAGTTTATTAAATTATATAATATTGGATAGTTTATTACTTTTTTTTATGTGGCATTTATTTTTTCTCTTTCCTTTTCTTTCTTTCTTTCTTTCTTTCTTTTTTTTTTTTTTTTTAAGCCGTACATGTAATTGCAAAATGAGTTACTTTAAGTAACAAAATGAAACTTTAACATAATTTTGTTTAAATAATATAATTTTTATACTGACAATGTATATATATATAATGAAACTATTACGAATATATGAAACTATTACGAATGTGAATTGAACACATATACATTTAAAAAATATTGTAATGATTTGGTAAGCAGATACAAAAATAAAAATGACAAGTAACTGACATTTAGGATGCATATAAGAGTTTTAAGTAAAAAATATTACTCTCTACGACCAAAAAAGGTGTATCCAATGGCAATTCTTAACTATTTAGAATGATTTTCCTTTTTATTTAATTTTTCTTAAGCTTTATTTTTAGTAGAATTATGAATTTTGATATACTTGGTACAAATAAAACACAGATCGCATATTAGCTGTGTTAAAATATGATTTTAAAATAATTAATGCTTAAAATGGGAAGAATAGAGGACAAACTATACAGAGGTATACTAAAAAGCAACAGTATAAGTTATAAGAAACACAAAATATTGATTCACTTTTTATGTTTTTTTTTTTTTTTTTTTTTTTTTTTTATGATAAAGTTATGGTAGTAATATACCAGAAAATACATGGAAAACACTTTATACTTGTATACTTTAAAATTCGTGTGCATATGTCTTTAAAAAATAACAAATGTCTATTTTTTCCTATCTTGAAAGAAATATCGCAATATATCACATAATATCGATATTAACTTGGTGATATATCGCGATATTTAATTTCTGATATCGTCCAGCACTATTAATTATAAAGCTTTCTATCACAGCATCAGTGTGTGAACGAGTGTGTGTGGGTTTTTCGTCGCACTGATGCTATACGACACTGCAAAAACACTTGGTAGAGTTTACTGGGAAATCCTGTAAATTTTAACGGAAAAAGCTGTGTATTAAAATTAAAGTTTAAAACCGTAAAATTGTATTACTGACGTATATCTTGCAGGGAAATTCTATAAATCAAAACTTTTAACAGTTTTGTCCCGTAAATTTCACTTGGAAATTCTAGCAATCCAGCAGCCAGTTTACCCTGTACTTTACGAGTTTATTTTTATCGTATGGATAATTGGCGACAGTCTGGGAATCACCCCTAAGGGTCGCTCAACTCAGCATGAATTTGTATCAAAATATTTATTATTTAAGATCTGTTTTACAGGATATATTAATTTTTAATGACGTAAAATTACGGTAAACATGTTTTGAAGCCATACTTAAAAATAAAAAAATAAAAAAATAAAAAATGAAAGATTTATGCTTGAAATTTGTTTAAAAGATATGCTTAATTTCGTTCAGGTAAAATTACGATAAAACAAATTTAAGTCACTGTTTCAATAAAATAAAATAAATAAATAAAATAAAATAAATAATTAAAATAAAATAAATAAATAAAATAAAATAATATAGTATAAATAAATGAAAATTAGTTGTAATGCATTTTTTTTTTTTTTTTTTTTTTTTATCTCAGCATGAAACCTATTTTTCGAAAAATTCCTCAATTGCAAGATTTTGTTTTTATTTATTTATTGTTTTTTTAGAATATACTCAATTTCGCTTACGTAAGATAATATGCATGATTGTACACATATAAATTTCTTTTTGTGGTGAAAAGCTAAAGCATTACTGATGACAAAAAATGAAACTGAAATATTTATCTGCAAAGTCAGGAACAAGATTTCAAATTCACGACGGGGCATAAAAACTAAATTTGAGGTGGAAAAAAAAAAAAGAACGTGTCAGAAATTTCAAACTTCTGTATTTTACCGGCAAAATCGCTGAGAAATAACTTCAAAAAATATTGTCATAGATTGAGAGATTTCGATGCAGATAAGAAAATATTTGTCAGAATCAAATACATGCGTCGCATCTTTACCACATGTTTTTTTTTTTTTTTTTTTTTTTTTTTAGATGATTTTTTCCTCTATAAAAAGAAAAAGTAAAGTAAAAGTAAACTGAAGATTTCAAAAAAAATGTTTGTTTTATTTTATTTTATTTTTTTAGCATGAAATTTTCTAGAAAAGTTTTAGGAAATAAACAAAGAAAACATCACAAGAAAAGCAAATCTTTAAATATATAATAAATATCGAAACATATTTTTAGAAACAATGTTGACATATTTATTCATTCTAACATATTTCTAAGACAGTGTCACATAAATGTTTATATAGTTTAGTTTTATGAAAATAATATTATGTATGTACGTACTCATAATAACAATGTTACGTTATTAAAAATACATACATTTCTATGTCTTTTACATTTATGGTATATTTTTTCTACTTTAACTGAACTTTTAAAATGTATAAAAAACTTTAATTATTTAAATTAATAGATATTTTCATTAAACATTTTCATTATTGTTTATTGCTAATAAATAATTTCATTCTGAAATGAAAATTTTAATTTTTTAAATGTTTTAACATATCAATTTAAACTTTAATCTAAAATACTTTTAGAATAGTAGTTCACCAAAACCGGATAAAGTGAGTTTTTTTTTTTTTTTTTTTTTTTCTATACGTATTATTATTATTGTCGTTATTGCTATTGTTATCGTTGTTGTTGTCTTTACTATAACAACCCAGTGACGCCCCCCCCCCCCCACTGTTTTTTTCATTCATATTTTAAAGCAGATTTCAGAACAGTATCAATGAAACTATGAAATTAAGTAGATACTGTTTACCTTTTAACATTTAGGGACGGGCTCTTATAAAATTTCATGGCGAAACATGACAGCTGCTATCACAGTCCCTCAACAGATTAGTAGAATTATTGTATTAAAATTAATACCTTTTCGAAACTTTTACAGAACTACTCAATTTATTTATTCTAGTTTTAATAGTATAATATTATTCGTGTTCAGACTAAAGGCTGTAGGAAACTTTTATTCAGTTTTACTTTTCACGAATTAATAAAATGATGTTTTCTATTCAAAATGTCTTTAAACTTTCCTTAATATATGTATATACAGTCGAACCTCGTTAACGTGAACACTGTTAACGTGAATTACTTTTAACATGAACTGTTTCCACAATCCCTGTCAAAATGAAGATTAGTTTAGAAAAATGAAGATTAGTTACTCATAGCATGAGCTTTTTTTTTTTAATCTCCCTTGACATTCACGTTAACGAGGTTCGACTATATATATATATATATACATAAAGGCATACGTCGATTATATACACACACGCACTTATATATATAAATATGTATATATATATATATATAATCGATTTAAGTGAAACAAGCTGTAATATATTTGCAGTTAATTGATTAAACATCATAATCCACGTTTTAATTGCATCGTTTCATTAAGTACATATTGACCGCTATGAAGGATCAAGCAACTTTTTTTTTCCTTATGCACTTTATTATACCATAAAAATATTTTAATGGTCTAAAAGGACGGTGATTAAATTAAGGCAATTAAAGAGGAAAAGATGTATATATATATATATATATTCATGATTTTTATATTAATTCAGCTCATAAATTCAGTATAATTCATTTCATGCAATTTAGAATTTCACATTACTTTTTAAGTAATACATTTTTTTTTTTATTTTTAATATTAAAAAAAATAAGGCAAAAATAATCACCGTGCTTTTAATGTAAATTTATGTAATTATAATTAGTGTTGATATTTATTTTTTATGTTAAAATGAAAGAAAATGGAATATAAATTTATTTTTACATAATTTTTAAATGGGAATGAAATATTTAAATGATGTATACATTAAAAAATAAATAAAAAATATTTTTACATAAAGTTAATAGCTCTTTTATGCAATGCTAAAATCATAGATAGAACTTTGTATAAATAAGTTGATTTAATGAGTTAAAATCATTAAACAGGAAATAAATAAATAAATAAACGAGTGAGAGAGAAACATCAAACTCTGTCCTGTAATTGTAAAAATTCTATTTTTATTATTGTTTTTAAAATAAATTTACCATTATTGTAACTAAACTCTTTTTGAAACTCTGAACACTGTTTATAAGTTATTTGATACTTTTTAAACAAAAGTTTTCCATAATTACAAATTTGTTGTATAGAATGAAACTTGAAACTTTATTAACAAAAGTAATGACACTGAGGTTATATCTTTTGTTTAAAACACTAATAATTTAAAAGATGAAGAAACAATAACAAGAAGAAAAAAACTTACATACTATAATTATTATTTAAAATATACATATTGTACGTTAATTAGAAAAGTTTTGTAAAAAAATATAAAGTGCAATTCAAAACTGATTTTCTGATTAGTTCAAAAATAATTGCTTTTTTTTTCGAAAATCTTTTTTTCTGTGCTATTTTTATTTAAATTACTCTTGTAGCGTTTCAAAAATCATAAGTATTAAATCTCTTTATAAAAGATAATTATTACTTTAACAAAAGACTTTTATTAAGTTAGAGATCTATGAAGTTTGGGTTAAAAAATAGCAAGGATAAAATGTAAAATAATTAAACAGATACTTTTAATCCTGGTTTTTTTTTTACCCATGTATATCAGAGAAAAATATGAATGATCGATTTGGGGCAAGTTTTCAAAACTGAGTTTTTAGATATGTTCACAGGTTTTGTAGCCTTCTGAATACGAAGTTTGTATTTTTAGCAATTAGTCTGTGTGTCTGTATATCTGTAGGTATGTATGTTTGTGTATGTCTGTGTGAGTGTGTTTTTGCGTGTGAGTTTGTTATCAGATTAGCTCAAAAACAAATATTAGCTTTAAGTTTTATTTCGGTGTTTTAGACGTGCATCATTTAAGTATTTGCAATAAGAGTATTAACAAAATTTCTTATTCATACATTTTAACACATTTAAACGACACTAAACATAATGAATTGAACATATATCTTTTACATCCATAAATGCATATTTCGTAAAGAGTATGGTATGAAAAGCATTGCCTAAGTATATCACGAAAGTGATTTAATTAAATTTTCCATATTCTAGAAGAACGTTAAGAAATGATAATTAATATCTCATACCGATACGAGAGGCAAAGTAATGCTTTGGTGTGAAAATTTCGAATTCGTGTTGTGCTGTAATTACGTATTTTGCTGTAATTCGTGTTTTGCTGTAAATGCCGTTCGCATTTTGCAGGTAAAAATAAACTTTTAGAATTACATCTGTTTTTTTTTTTATCTGTAATCATCAAAAAGCAAATAATTGCAGGGAGTTCATACGTCGTATTATGAAAATTATTTGTATATATATATATATATATATATATATATATATATATATATATATATATATATATACATATATATATATATATATATATACATATATATATATATATAGAGAGAGAGAGAGAGAGAAAGAGGGGTAAAATTGAAATATAAAAATCATATAGGAAAAACCAGATTTTTTTTTTTTTTAATAAACCTAAAGCTCTTGAAAACCTTCAAAACAGTTTAACCCTTAACCATTACACTACATTCTTACTAAGTAAACATTTCAATCTACCTGAATTAAATGTAACATAATTTTTTTTATTCCTCTCGTGTCACATTTAAGAACAGGTAATTGGCCCAACCAGCCGAAGACGGTTCTCTCTTTTTGGTGTGAGAGGTTTTTTTTTTTTTTTTTTTTTTTTTTTTTTTTTTTTTTCCATTAAGCTTATTTTATGAATTTGTATTTATGAATTTTAGTATTTTTGTACTTCTATATCGATGTACTATTCTATATTAGTGTACTTTTCTTATAAACTAGCCGCCTTTGGCGACCAGTTGGTTCGCAATCCTTAATAAATCCGACAGAACGAAACTCACGCTCGGTGGCGCCTGGGGCACCTTTCTCCCATTTCAGGACCTGCAACAGCTTAGTGACATATAGTGCAAATAGCTTTATTGAAAATTTTAATTGTAGTAAATTCCTCCTCGGTCGCGCCTGCGGCTCTCTCTTCCCGTTTCAGTATCTGAAACAGCATGTTCGCTGACCGTGTTATGATCTTTAAAAATTCTGACCGCAGCAAAGTCCAGCTTGGTGGCGCCTGCAGTGCCTTATCCCCATTTTAGAACTTACAACAGCTTGATCGCTCACAGTGGAAATAGCTTTAAACATTTTAACTGTAGCGAATTTCCGCTCTCTGGCGACTACGGCGCCCCTTTACGTTTCATAACTTGAAACAGCCAGTTCGCTCACTGAGCAAAGAGCCTTTGAAAATTCTGATTGCGGCAAATCCCCAAACCGATGGGACCTGGTTTCTTAATCTACTCCTGAAAAGTAATTTAATCAGAATCAGAATCGGATATACTGAATTATTAAAATATCAAAGTTCCATATGCCGACGGAGATTTGCAACATGTACTTTTCAATTCCAATTCAAATACTTTTTAAAAGGATATGAAATTATGTTAATTAGAAACTGAGTTTTTTACAAAAATAATAAAAGCATTGTTATAAAAAGATTTGTGTCTGACTTTTACGTGGTTTTTCTCCTAAACTTTCGTAATTACGAGCTAAATGGTCTTAAAAATCCTTACTACGAAATGTGAAAGGTGTATCGGAATTCGATAGTTTGTAAAATAAAAAAGAATAAAGGTTTTGAGGTTTTTCTGTGGTTGTCTCTGAAACTCCCGTACTAAATATATCTCAGCTTATATCAGTTTAAAATTTCGCAATAAAATTACTTTAAAATATATTTTGAATGATACGTTATAAGTAATTTAATCATAATTAGAATGGGAGATATTGGATTAAAGGTGTTCTGGGTTTTCCATTGTTTACTTTGAAAATCCCGTACGGTATTTAACGGCTTATATCAGTTTAAAAGCCCGCAGTAAAATGTATTTCAAATTATGTATTATAAGTAATTTAATCTTAATTAGAATTTGATATATCGAAATTTAAATATATTAAAGTGCCATCTGGCGGCAGAGATTTGTGATCTGTACTCTTTAATTCCAATTCAAATAAGTTTTAAATGATATTATACTTAAGAATTATGTTAATTAGAAGCTGAGATACAAAAGTAATATAAACATGTTTATAAAAAGATTTGTGTCTGACTTATAGTTTCTCCAAAACTTGCGTAATTCCGGGTTATATGTCGTTAAAAATGCCTTAAAAATCGAGCCCTAATATTATTTTTGCTGATTATTATGTAAAATAACGTCCTGATACCGAATATGATCTCCGTTTTGGTCAATCACCCACCTTTTTTTTTTGAACGCCATTCCCTTCCCAAATGTCCATGACTGTTCGGTAATTTTATGGCCGTCATTTTGATTTGGAGGGTGGAAAAGATATTTTTATTATAAATAATAATAATAATGCATTAATAAAATGTAATAAATGTAATTTAATTTCAGTGGCAAATTCCCCCCCCCCTCAACATCCCTCTTGCTATAAATGTCCCCGTTTTAGAATTTTTCACATCTGTAGCTCTTCAGAAGAAATTTAACAATTAAAATAATCTTTCTATACCCTTTCAAATCAAATTCAGAACCATAAAATTACAGAATAGTGATAAAAATAGGGGGAGGTTCGAAAAAAAAAAAAAAAAAAAAAACGGTTCGTGATGGGTCAATATGAATGACATGTTATGATTCAGGAGGTTATTTTACAAAAGAATTTGAAGAAATGGTGTTGGTGCCGACTTTCATGCAGAGCTGTGTAATTGTATTATGGTTAAATATAATGTGAAAACAGAATAAATGGTTGCTTTATACATTTGGTTTCATTATTTGATTCGTCTCTGTTTCAAAATAAAAACACTTAAAAAAGGATATAGTATTTCATTAAAATAAAAATAAAAATACTCGGAGTATCTTCTTTTTGTTATATCCAATTACTTTTCCAATTATAATAATTACTAACAGGCTTTGCTCGCTTCGCTGGGCACTATTTAAATGAATTATCAAAATCCCATATTATTATTAATATCATAACTTAAAGTTCCCGCTGTGTTCGGTAAAGGTTTTTCCCGCTCGCAACATGAGGAGTATGGGTCCCCACTACCTTCGGAAGCAATTTACCCGCTTGTTATTTCCCTGATCCTCAACGGGTAAGTTCGTAGTTTTGCGAAATTTCGCAGATCCCAGAGATTTCCCAAGACAGCCCTAAAAAGGGGGAGGGGAGGTGTCTCGAATTTGCTACTTCGTAACCCCCCCCCTAAAAAATAATAATAATAAATTAATTAATTAAATAAAATAAAAATAAAAATAAATGCGTCTTTGGAAATATTCTAAGACACATGGCTGTTTTCAATACCTTTGTACCATATTTAGTAGAGCTCTAATACAAAATCCGGAATTTGAGAAATTTCCCCCCGAAAAACGATTTTCCAGTCCCTCCTGTAAGAATCATGAATTTCAAAATTGTACATAATGTTTTATTTATATTCAAGTCTAGTCTCCTCATGTGCTATTTCTTTTTTAAAGTAATTTGGGGCCGAGTTATATTTACAAACTTTTTTGGCTTCCTGCGCCCCCCCCCCCAGGGGAAAGGAGGAGAATTTCATTAAATCCCGTTACTTTAGGGGTTGGATACATATAAACAATCCAAGCACCAAACTTTGTGAACACAGATCTCATAAATTCCCCAGGGAAAATTTAGCGTTAAAAAGGGTTTCTCGAATTTGCCTTTCGTAAAATACAACCCCCTTCTTCCACAAAAGTGGCAGATCGCAAAAAATCAAAAACATGTTTTTGGAAATATCCTAAAGAGAACATCTTTGTTCCATTTTTTGTAAAGTTTTACTAAAAAATCCGGAATTTGCGAAATGTCCCGCCAAAAATCGATTTTCCCCCTTCCTCCCTTTAAAAATCAAAATTTCCTAAGTCGCAGATAATGTTTTATTTGTACTCATGTGTAGTCTCCTCGTCTGCAGTATCTTCACTGTGAAGTAATTTGAAGCCGAGTTATGCATACAAAGGGTGTTTTTACCTTCTGTCCTCCCCAAGTAGGGGGGGGGGGCAACGGGGGTAATTTCGATAAATTGTCGGATACATATAAACAATCCAAGCTCGTATAGATTTCTCTGGACAGATTTCCCCCCTAAACAAAATCGCAAATCCCAATTAACCAAAAGTGTATTTTTGGAAATATCCTAAGGAAGCCGGATAGCTTTTTTCAATATCTTTGTTCCACATTTGGAACAGTTCTACTCAAAAAAGCCGGAATTAGCGAAATATCCCGCCAAAAGTACTTTTCCCCTTATCTTCCCTTAAAATCGAAAATTCCTAAATCTCAGATAGTGTTTTATTTGTATTCATGTCTATTCTCCACATGTGCAATTTCTTTACTGTGAAGTAATTTGGAGCCGAGTTATGCTTACAAACGTATTTTTGACCCCCCTCCCCCCCAGGGAGAGAACGGAGGGGAATTTCGAAAATATTGATAGATATAATTTTAAGTTGGGTAAAGATATAAGTTTCTGCCAAGCGCTGTTGAATTCCGTCCAGCCGTTCTCAAGTGATATACGGACAAAAACAGCATTACAGACATACTGACACCATGACACACACACAGAGAGAGACAGACAAAGTTTTCTAAAGTAATTTTCGGCTTTCATGGTGTGTGAAACGTGAAGATATCGCAAAATTTTTGGATTATGACAAATTTACAAACAAAAGTCTGATTTATTAATATAGATGTAGAATTCCAATTAAGCAATAAAAATGATTTGTATGTTTATCTTGTTAAAGAATTTCTACATTTTATGAATTATAAACAGTATTTCGTATTTTGTTAAAATGTGTTTAGAATTATGTATATGACTCAGAAAAAGCCAAGAATATTACGAGAAAAAATTTGTATGATTCTCACAATTTCTTGGTGTGTTTGAAATATATTAAATATGACTTAAATATTAATATATAAAATTCGTTAAATATTATATCGTTGTCTTATTTTTTAAACACTAGAAAGGTTCATTATCATAAATATCTAAAAATAAATACTGGATAAGATTAGTATGTAAAAGAAATTTACCCGTAAAATATAATACTAATCCATTCTCGTAAAGATGTATTTTCCTTACATAGTCATATATCAAAATTAAGATTAAAGGTTTTAAATATGAAGTTCCTTCAAAAAATAACTTTTATTTTTATTATTTGATTCAAGTGTAAATTAAAGATTCATTAATATGTTTTATATAAGCACACATGAACAAGCACGAAAAAAAAAAAAAAAGAAAAAGAAAGAAAGAAAAGAGAAAGATATATAACAAACAAACAAAAAAATTAATTTCAATGGAATAAATAGCGAATTATTTCAAAATAAACAAGGCAAATAACAACTTCTAGCACGCCAAAAATAAATAACAGGGAAGAAGACAGCTGTTTCGGTAGCTTTTTAGTTTACCGTCTTCAGTGCATAAAGAATTGTGATCAGCCAATAGAATTACGCGAAATTTGGGGGAATTGACCAATAGGGAAATACGAAACCAAGTAAATAATATTTTTTAGATTTTTATAAATATGAAAAACTTCAAAGAAGTTGAGTTCGTCAGTGAATATTAGAATAGACTGGTTTAGTTGAAGAAGTACGGATAAATTGTAATTTTTCGATAACTTAACCTATAATAATATAATTCGATAAATTTACCTATAATAACCTCTGTCAATTGCTATGGCTTTCAGATACTTGATTTCAGAGCTTAATAGAACAGGATCGGAACAAACATTAAGAGCACGGTTAACAAAATTATAGAAAGCAGCCATTTTTTGAGTAGCTGGGTGACATGAAACCGTATGGGGAGGTAGAGAGAAAAGCAAAATGTTTACGAAAGATGGTGGTGGAAAATCCATCTGCAGTGCGTGAGACAAGGGTATCAAGGAATGGAAGTGAGTCATTATTCTGTATTTCATATGTGAATTTGATATTACTGTCAATAGAATTCATAGTTTGTAAGACATGGTAAATATTGTGAAGAGATATGTCGATAAGAGTCAAAGTGTCATCAACGTAACGGGTCCAGAAAGGGAAAGACATTATCTTAAAGTGAGTGTGCTTTCAAAATAATGCATATAAATATCAGCGAGAATTGGGGAGAGAGGAGATACACAATTCTTTATGCACTGAAGACTGTACGCTAAAGGGTACCGAAACAGCTGTCTGCTTTCCTGTTATTTAATTCTAGACGTTGTTATTTGCCTTGTTTAAATCCCACGCCAAGTCTTTCATCAATATTTCACAATAATTTATAATTTATAATTTAAAATATTCATAATTCGAAAATTTAATATAAAAATACTGACTCTGTTTGTATGCACATTCACATACCTTGTATATATTTTTATATTGATAGACTTTACATGAACGTATCAAAAATAGATAACGTTTTATGTTTGACTTTAAAAAAATAGAACTACTTTGAATGTTAGAATTTACTTTGAATATTTATAGATATAATTGAAAGAGAAATAATAACACAGATTTGTTTACAATATATTTTATTGTATAATGTAAGAGAGCATAAAATTGTATAGATTTTTAGATTCTTTTATAGATTTTAGAAACAATTATCCAAATTATCTAAAAATAAAATAACAAACATTGCTGATTTTTTTTTTTTTTTAAGTAGTTACAGAAAGCAATAAAAGCGATCGGTTCATAAATGTCAAGTTTTATGTATGGCTTTTAACAAAAATAAATAAATAATTCACAATAAATAAATAAAAAAAATATAATAAATAAGTAATTAAAATAATAATAATAATAATAATAATAATAATAATAATGGAATTACATTTAAATATTTATAGATGAAAGAAGAAAATATACAACAGATTTTATAGCGGTACATTTCGCATTTCATTGTACAATACAAGGGAGCATAAAAGGGTAAATGTACATGGAATCACATATTATTGAGTAAAACTGTTCAATATTCATAAATCAAATAACTGGAAATTACTTCGATAAATATAGAGTACTTTTACTAATATTATTCAAAGCGATAAATAATCTTATATATAAAACTGTTTTTCAGTCGTAATCTAGAAATAAACACGTGCATTACGATCAGCTTTTTTTTTTTTTTTTTCCCAAAAAATGTACAACTCATTAAGAATTCCGAACCAGATTTCGAAATAACGGCTACAAACATTCGCGAATGTTTAGCATATTTCTCTTGTCTTTCTTACTTTTGATCATTATCTGTAGTGAAAACTGTCAGGACGAAGCAGAAACATGTGATTACTAGGACATTACAGGTTATTATGGCACGTAAAAGAAGTGTTTATTATTTCCTACCTGTGAGTTCTAAGACTACAGGGAATGTGAATAAAATGAACGTGACACCAAACTAAGCATTTTCGTCTCTGTATGATAACGAAATGTGAACCGGAAAATTAAAAATAACATAGCTGACTCTCAGGAAGCTAATTAACCTACGTCAGATAAAGAACCTTTCTTGGAGTTTATTATTAAAGTCTGGTATATTTAAAGGAAGGAATGAAATATTTCATTAATTAAATCTATGTGTTATTATGCTTTTGCATTTTTAATTTGTATATGCGTAGATATTTTGATTAAACAGGAATATTATTATAATAAGTTTTTTAAGTTCGATTAACGTTCATTACTGAGATAAGTGTGGATGTATCTGCAATACTTAGTCTGAAATATGTAAAAGATTTCAAAGATTTTCAAAATAACTACTTGTTTTATTTTTTAATTATAACCGTAAATTTGGATTAATACAACATGCAAAATGCTTCATTTATATCAAACAATTATATCAGGTGTTAAAATTTGATTTTGAATGGAAGAGAGTGCATCTATATTATGAATTTATAATTGTTTCATCACAAATGGCTTTACACGTGTTTGCTTAACATTACAACAATGTTGTACTTGCATCCCTTTTATGTATTTATTTATTTTTAATTTTATCATATTGTAATCAAGTAATGGACTTATCTACATTTCATTGTATCAGAATTTTGAGGTACTATGTCGTTTTATTCTATTTCAATGAACTAGATACATACAATAGGATCTTGAAGTTCAATATATTATTTAATGAAAGGCAAAACAGGAATATGATCTCACAAAAAAACTCAGTATTTCCAAAAGTATATATCCACAAAATATTTCCAAGATACATTTTGGAACGCTTCAATATGTCCAAAATATGCAAAAACTTTGATATTGTACGTTCGTGATGCTAATTGATCTTTATAAAAATACATTAAATGAATGTACTTAAATTATTAAAAAAAACTCACGATTTTGAAAAAAAACTCCGCTTTTTACATAAAAATAGTTATAGTCATTAAATAGTTTCTTTGACTTTTATACAGTAATTTAATAAGCTTTATTGTACAAAGTGCAAAGTTTCTAAGCATAGAGTTATTAATCCAGAATTATTATTTAAACTCTAAAAATACTAAACTCATTGTACATATATTGAACAAAGAAATTTTGCATATGCTTTGAAATGTATATAAATATATGTGCTTTGATATAAATATTAATAAGAAATTTAATATTAATGATAATAAAAAAGAAATTTAATATTAATGATAATAAAAAGGAAATTTAAGACAAAAGGAAAACTATAGTTAAACAACAGTATCAGTGGTGGACAATTCGAAAACATTTTCTGTATATTTTGGCATACTGATAATATGACTATATAGCAAAACAATTGAATAATTTTTATTCACGAAAAAATAAATATCGTAGGAGTACAACGCCAAATTTGAAAATTACTCTATCTACGCAAGAATTAAAAAAAAAAAAAAATATTTTTAGACTTTAAATCTAAAAATGTCGACTATTAATACACTAAACTTAATTATAAATAAAACTGATAGTATCCGGTTAATAAACTTAACAAATTAAATTTACACGAACAAAATAATAATAAGAGTTTGAATTTGTAGGCAAAGTAGTAACTATTATTAATTTCTGTTAAGCATTTATGGGAGAATAAGAGTTTTTCAGTCGATATTTTAGCCTTAATGGAAAGTATAATGAAAGTTACTCAATTAAAATATCTGCTTCTTTTTATGATCAAAGGGCAAAAAATTTGTAGCTTGTAAAATTGTTCTTCATCCAAATATAAAAATTAACCTGTTAATTATCGAAATTTGCATTACTGTAAGATGCAATTTTAGAAAAAAATAACTTTTTAATGTTTCAGTTTAAATTAATTACTATAACTATTCTCTTGTACTTTTTATTGCAGTTTGTGTGTATAGTGATGTATATTTATGGATAGCATCATGCTTTGCATGTGCAGTATTGTACTTTTTTATGTGTGATATAGTATGCGATAATCAAAAGACCAAAATATATATATGTATATATAGTTTTTGGTCTTTATAATTTTCTAATATTCAAGATATTTACTACAGTTCAAATTAAATAAAAAGAATTACACAGAACTTAAAGAATAAATTATTAATTTAAAAAAAAAAAATTCTGCAAAAAAATTTTCATTATTCTATAATTTAATCATAAATATTATTTTTTAAATATTTCCAAAATTATTCTGAACTTCTAGATTTTGTCTATCATTAAATTATTCTTTTGCATGCTTTCACAGAGATTTTAACAATAATTTAATTTAATTAGTTAAAAAGCTGTCATTTTTCTCAATTATCAGTTACATATTTGAATTTAAATTTGCTAAAATAAATATTAATTTTTTTCCATAAATCATTTGAATATATTCGCATCATAAATTATTCTTATTTAAAGTATTTATATCTAAACAGAATTTTTATAATGTTAACTTTCCATAATATTTCTCTTGTGTATATTTTTTTCCAAATTAGACAATAAAGAAGAAATACATTATGGTTGATAGCGCAAGTGTTTTTATAAAACGTTTATAAATTAAATAAATAAACGTGATTTATTTTTTTCAGAAATTCTCGATTTTCAGCATTCCCCTAATCAAAATACCCAGTGGCTTCTTTAAAAGCGGAAATAATCGAACAGTCGAGAATATTTTATGCATGCAATTTCAACAATGAAAAACGCATTTACAAATTTCCCATTTTTTGCATTTAAGATCAGAAAAAATATAAATAGAGTTTTGACAAAGAAATATCTTGAATTTCCGATGAATGCGAGAGCTATTTTCAATTTGCTTGCATCTCGTTTTACTTTATTTTGTGATTTATTTTGAATATATTTGGGAAAGCTGTAGAAATCATGAGACATATTTTGGAAGTTTTAACACCTGCTTTTCAAAATCGATATTTTTCTATGCATAAACTGAATAGTAAATTTAATGGAAACTTGAGAAAACGATGAATTTATTATTTTATGTAACATTCATTTTTTTCCGTCGCTGTTAAGTATATTCTTATTATTAAATGACTTGAAATGTTGTTTTGTGATATTTCTACAGTTACAAATTTTAAGAAATGTTATTTAATAGTACACACATGACGTAAGTAGAGATATATGAATAAAATTACTTATATCAAAATTTCGTATCGATCATTAATCAATGCAGAATGTTGCCGTTTATATTGAAATAATGTGTAAAACTTTTAACTGAGCAGTTCTATTTTAAACATATTTTTCCATTTGTTTAATTTTCATTTTTCTATTTAAATACTTTATTATTAAAGTGAAAACGCCTTTAGGCGCGTCGAGCACTTTTGGGTGAACAAAAATCATGGAACTTGTGTCATCGTCACCGAACGCTTTTCATTTGAAGTGAATACGTCTTTAAGCACGTTCAGCACCTCTGGGTGAACAAAAATCATGGAACTCGCGTCATCGTCACCGAACGCTTTCCATGAGCTACATGTACGCTGTGTACATATGCACATAGATATACTTCCGTGCGATATTAGTATACATTATATATATATACAAAGAGTATATCTCTCTACACATAAATCCATATATGTAGCACACGGCGCGGCATGCCTCATATATATATATATATATATATATATATATATATATATATATATATATATATATATATATGTATAAAATGTATACTAATACGAGTAGTATACTGGCTACTGGCATCTGTCTCTTTCTAGTTGTATACTCTATGTATGTATGTACTTTTTCCACTGTATATACATAGTTCACAAAGTACAAGCACGTGTTTTTATACAGACTGTTATATTCTTCTTTTTGCTTTCAATATAAATATAAACTTTAAATTGGTCATTAACACTTCTCAAACCAAAAATAATTCAAAAATAATAATCTAATAGCTCGACTATGCAATTCACAAGTCACTTAGTTTTCACTTCTATCGGCAGTCCCCAAAGACAGCTTTAAGGTTTTATTATTATTATTATTATTATTATTATTATTATTATTATTAAAAAGCACTAAAAAGGCACTTTAAAATGCGTACATAATTATCTGTTTGATTAAAATTATATTTACAATTTGAATTCATAATTTTGCTATTAAATCATAGCATCTACAGGTTAAATCAAATAGCGAGAACATTTCCTTGCGAAAAGCTTCGTTCAACAGGAATTTCATTTTGTAAATATAATTTTAATTAACTAAATGACTATCTGCGTGTTTTAAAGTGCTTTTTAGGGCCTTTTAAATACATTATTTAGTACACGTGTTTAAACAATCTACTCATTTTATACTACATTTTTTTCCTATTTTATTATTTCTTATTTTTATAAACTAATGTATTTTTTTAATGAAAATAATCCGGTCTGTCACTCACACGACTTTCTATTACACTGAAATTTAATACCATAAATACAGGTTGGAAATTAAGAGGTATCGTAACGAGTAGTGTTATGTAAACCTATGTTAAAGCAATTCAAATTAGGCTTCGGAAGAGTTTCTTAAGATAATTAGTTCTGTGTGAGGAGGGCTACCGCGCCTTTCAACCCCCCGTTTCATTAATACACCTATATTTATATAGAATTTAAATCTGTTATTAAAATTAAAAGTTCACCTAAAATTATTCAGACAACTTTCACACGCAACATTCCTAGTTTGATGAAAAAGTATTTTAAAGCCTTTACTTTTCTACAATAAAAAAAAAAAAAAAGTATATTAGGGCTGTTTCGAAGAAAACCTGATTTTAGCAATATTTTCCCCCGACGTAATATGTTACCAGTGAATGCTATTTCTTAAAAAGATTAGGTGAATTCAGATTAAACTATCATCACAAGAAAAAAAAATCATTAAAAAAATTATTTTCACATTAAAAATGTTCGAACAGATTCCTCGAAAAACAGCTTTTTTCCCCCACCTTTATTTACCAGGAAAGAGTGCATGTTACTAAAAGGCGCAAATTTTTCTGAAAATGAAAATAAGTCAAATAAGTTTCTCAGATAGGTTTCTCTCGCATTTGTCATTTCTACAATTTCTGTATATGTTTTATTGAATTAACATCCTAAAATTATTTATGACTCTCTTTTGAAAATATTGCAACAGTAACAAAAGTTTTATACAGTCTCTGTTGTTCTATGAGTCAGGGTGATTATCTGTGTAAGACAAAAAATATGTCGCAGCTCTAGATGAAGAACTAATGAAGAGAATTACATAAAACAATATTTTTAATTGTGCTTTGATACAAATTGGTGTCTAACGACGTTAGTACATATCGCTCAACAGATGGCGCTTCATATTGTATCTCCCTTAATGAAAAGTATTTTTTTTTTTTCATACAGTATAAAGGCACCAAATATGATATTTGAGATTGATTGTTAGTATGGAAATCTATGCTAAATAAATTAGGTTTTATATCGGTTTATAGGTAGCGCTGCTCTGTTACAATTGTTACCAAAGGCTCAATCTGAGTTCCAATAGTGCATAAATGCACAAAATTTTATATATAAAATAGATATTACAGAAAACAACGCAGTCGGCGAAATCGACAGGTGCGCAACTATGTAGTATATTTTATATTTCGCGTAAATTCCCAACCACTCTCTATATTAGAAAAATATAGAAGCAAATCTTGTGATAGTCACAACATATTATTCTTTTCTTAATATAAATTTATATTTTTTATGTGCATTATAAATGTTCTACAATATGCTTTGTGACCGTTTCAATATACAGACATAGGCACAAGAAAAAGCACGATTTTTGTAAATATTCATATAATTTGTAAAACACCATTCTTTATCAAAAGTTGTCTTATTTTCACAAAAAGTCAAAAATAGTTTAATGATTTTAAAACGCTTAGTATATTTAAAATAGCAGGAAATACTGGGTTTTGGTGTTTTAATTTTTAAACAGATGCTTATAAGATTAAAAACAATTCAGATAGAAAATAACATAAATTTTGGTTAAATTCATGCCATATTCATAATTTACACTCCAAATTTTTGTGAATTATAACTTTAGACTTAACTATTATTAGGATTTTGAAAAATATTACATAACACGATAATTATTAATAAACTTTTCTTCAAATCCTGTGTAAAAAATCAACATTTCTCTTCAAGGATTATAATCAAATTTTAAGACTTTTAATTTCATTATGTATTAATTTGAATACGATAAATACATGTATTTATATTTTTTTCTATGTATATATAAGAAGAAATTATGGATTTTCCGATTTTTGATGGATTTATATGTTTAGAAGTGTCCAGAAAAGGATTCGATCAATATCTGAATGTATGTGTATTAATAAACTTTTTTGACGTTGTATCTCATAAATCAGTAAGCGGAATTAAACCGAACTTAATATTTGGTTGTACTATAACCTAGAGCGGAGATGATTAGCTTTTCGTATACATCGGCCAGCATATAACGCTGCTATGCAGTGATTTTCCACATTTAAGGTAAGACTATATCTCAGCTTCTGCAATATATAAATGAAATAAACTTCGTATATGAAATGGATACCGTGTAAAACTACACTGATTATACTTGCGTGCATATGAGTCAAAATGTGACAGTGACATGCTGAAATTTAATCACACTAACCCTAATTCAATATACCAATTTCTATTCTATATAAATGTACAAACTAGGTACGTGACATAGATATTATTTAAAATTAGGCTGATTTAATTTAGGTGTATATAGACAAACAAGTGATGCCACTATTACATTCTGCGATTTTTGAGCCAGCTACATCTCAGCATCTTATGGTAAAAATTGCAACTAATAAAATATAAAAATATCAATCGTAGATAGTATGTTAATTATTTTTTGTGCATGTTAACCGATAGGTGGTGCTCTTATAAAATAAAATATGGAAGAATGTTCTGCAATGGCAACGCATACTGTTTTTGTTTTTCTTTTACTTAACATATTTAGCTAATTTACCTAAGCATGTTTGAAAATAAACAAATAATTAAACTAGAAATTAAAAATCAAAAACTTAAAAAATTAGTCAGTAGAAAACAATTATTTCAACTTTTTTCGTTTTTCTTTTTCATTTTTTTAACAAAAAATTAAACGAAGATTATATTATGCGAAACTATTTTTTTTTTCTTTTCCACCAAAATGTAATAGCTTTGCTAACACAATAGTTGACCTACTATAATAATTTTGCAAAACTAATATACTAGTTTTGTAAAAGCAATAAAATGATGCTAATTAATTGGGAAAATCAAAATCATTATTTATTGCATTTAGACAAATTTTACAATGGATACTTGATTTCGCGAAACATTATTCCAAGGAATATAGATGTAATACTTCTTTATAAATTACGGTGTTAGAACTATGAAAATTTACATAACATTGAAATAAAATATTACACACATTAAAATTTTGCTAAAAGTATTTAAATAAAATAAATAAAATTTTAAATTTTAAATTTTTTTGAAATTTTTAAAATGATTTCTGGTAGCTTCTCCCCCCTTCAATTTTAAATTATTATATTTATACATATATATTCTAAACATATATATGTATAAATAATAAGAGAGCACCACAGAACTGGTGTTTTAAAGTAATAAGTGCAAAATATTTCGTTTAATTTTGATATTTTAAAGATTTTTAGATTTTGTTATATTTTTTAATCTTATTAATTTAATTCCTACTATTAGTTCACACACTCCCTTTATCTTGTACAAATCTTGCAATCGATTTTTAACTAACTTCCCAACTAGCTAGAAATTTTAAACTTTCAGGATTGCTTAGAATACGGTGGCAACACAATACTTCGAAGTACGATTTTCGAATTTTTGATTAGTTTTCTTATATTTAGTTAAAATATGAAAATAATAACATCCTAACAGTGTTTTTATAGCCATTAAAATATTAGCTACAATTTAAGTGTTGCCCCCCCCCCAAAAAGGAAAAAAAAAAAATACGAGTTAATTTTCTTTCGACATAAAAATAAACACATTTAATTAAAAGTGAACATAAAAAAAAAAGGTTAAATTATGCATCTCACAAAACTTGACGTCATTATCATTTTAAAAATTTTATGCACATTGATAAGAGCTCTGCTCTATGATTCATGAGAAAATTTAAAACATGGTGCATAAAAAGTTTTTTTATCTTGTAATTATTTTTATTTCATTTTTCACGCGCACTTTTTATTTCCTAATTAAAAATTATTATAAACAAAATCTTTTTCGATAGTGTTTGTAAGTAGGAATTGACTTATATATATAACTTGTTTATTTATTTTCTTCCTTCATTTCATACTTCTTATCACACCAGTATTTATATTAACCTTCATCTTTATATATTTTTGTTCTACACTTAACCCTTTCAGGACCATAAGATTTCCAAGACTAAATATGCCAATACAACACAATATTTTAGCTATGTGGGTGTAAAGTAAGAGAATATCTCCAGGAAAACATAGCAGGGTGTATAGGTTTCCTATAATTTCATGGGAAATATTTTCCCTATGGACCATAAAAGTAAATAAACGAAGAGTTAGGTTTATTATATCGGTATTTTATTTATTGCTTTATAATACAAATTTATTGCTCTGTAATATAAAAATTATCAGAAAAGTAAAATAAATAGCTAGTTATGGTATTCTACGAAACAATTTCGTTTATTTGTAAAGCACAAGTGGACATTGCACATAACACATTTATTATGTGTCCTATTTTCTATACGTTTTTTTTTTTTTTTTTATTCGTTCAGAAACACATTTGCTGCCTTGGACATACGTTTTATTTTGACATTCAGTAAAAAAAAATATCGATTCAATAATAATTGAACAATCGATAACGATTTTTGTAGAAGGGAAAAATATTTCCCTTGTTCGTGAAAGGGTTAAAACGGTTTTGTGCGCATCTGCTTTGAGAGCAGCACTCGTGCCTATATTGTTCGCCTGACGAAGGGTCGCGTGTTTTCTCGACCCGAAACAATTGTCGCGAAATTATTAAATTTTACGCTGTTTATTCAAAGTTTCGTGCTCATATATATGTATTGTATATCTAGTGATGAATTTTTAAAAAATATTTTTACTAAAGAATGTTGTAATTCATTAAACGTTTTCGTCTTTAAAAATGAAAAATGTTCTTAAAAATCTGTTTTACCAATGAATTCAGAAAATAACACGAAAATATGTTTCGAATATACCGGGTGATTCAAAATAGATGTTACAGCAATTATATCGTAAACTAAGAAAGATAGAAACATACTTCAAATTACAAAATTAGAGCAAATTAAGAGTAGATTTCAGATATGGCATTTTTTTGTCAAAGGGGCTGTATACATATTAAATACGAAATTTAATTTTTATACGGTCCCTTCTATCATGTTACTTATATTTAGAAAAATATTCTCCTCGCTCTAACAAGCAAAATAAAAAAAAAAATCATCTCTCTAAGTCAAAATCTCGCTGAGTTATTGCAATTTTAAAATGATGACTTACACCACTTTTTTTTCAATTTTGGCATCTATTTTTCGACGCCAACGGGCTAACTTTAGGGGGCTATCTATGAGTTGAGAAAAATTAAAAAAAAGACCTTTTATTTTAAAATAGCAACTAAAATCGTTCAAACGCGTGAAATCAACAATTTTAAGAATTTAATGCAAATTTACATTATTTCGTATTGTTAAAAAAATTAATAGTTAAATTTCTGAGGGGGGGTCACCTGCAAATTAAAACACGTTAAGTGAGGGAAAAAACTAAAAGACTAGCAAAACCGTGTGAAATTTTCGCGCTTTATTTTTACCACTTTCCATCATGGTTGATAAATTTAATGACTTCGGCTCTTTAACAATTCCAGCAAGATTGAAAAGTGTTAATGACTTCGATTTGTGTGTCTGTCAATCCGTCTTTCTGTGTGTCTGCACTCTAACTCCCGTGAATATTCATAGAATTTCCTGAAATTGATATATGTTATTTCAGGTCACTATCGGATGTTCCTTATTGAAACTGGAGTGAATACACCTGCTAGCTTGTGCACAGGGACACCCGAAAGTATTCCAAAGCATTGTGTTCTATGAGAGGTACTTTTATAAACCATATTTTAATACCTTTAATTTATGCATATATTAATAAAATTGAAATACGTTATTATAGTTTTCTATCGGATATTTTCTATAGAAAATGGAGTAAACACCATCACTGGTTTGTATACAGGGACACCCGAAAGTATTCCAAAGCATTGCGTTCTATGTGAAGATATTTCTATAAACCAAAATTTAATTACATTGCATAAATCTTAATGAAATTGAAATATGTTATTCATATGCACAAAAGAATGCTTTCTCTACTGTACAGTACGACTAACATTAGATTTACAGGGCACGCAAAAATATTCAGTTACGTTAAGGGTTATTATTGGAAATTTGCTGGAATTGTATTTTCGTTTACATTAAACATTTTCTAAGAATTTTTAACTGTGAATAAGATTTCAATTTGCGTTTTTTTTTTTTTTTTTTTTTTTTTTGTCTTACTGTCCATCTGTCCGTCTGCCCGCCCCCAGCGTCTGTAAATATTTTCAGAAATTTTCAGAAATGATATATGTTATTCAGGTTTACTATATGATATTCCCTATTTAAAATGGCATTAATTAATTCTTTACAAATGGTTTATGTACAGGAACGCACAAAAGATGCCAATGTATTGCGTTTTGAGACAGATATTCTTATGAATTACATTTAAATAACTTTATACTGTAAAAATCATAAGAAAATTCATATTTATTATTAATATTCTAAAATAATGATTTGTATAGAATATGATATGGTATAGATGTATAATTCTATGCGAGGGGGTTACCGCCCTTCTCAACCCCCGTTTAATTATAGTGCCTATACTTATCAAAACAAAAATCAAGTCTGTTATCAATTTCCTTGAAACTTGCAATCCTTCATCAACTTTTCAAGTGGCAACTAGATATGGAATCCAAAGTACCAAATTCGAATTTCCTGTACTTATTACTTTCTCATACCCATAAGGTAGAGAAAGTATTGTTTTTGGGCCAAATTTTCGAAAGTTTTTGTTATATTTAGACGTTTTGAGGTGTCCTGAATATGAAAATCGTGTTTTTAGCGGTTGGTCTGTGTGTGTGTGTCTGTTATTAGTTTATCTCAAGAACAAATAGCAGCAGACATTCCAAACTTGGTATTTTAAATATGTATCATATAGGGATGCTACACTAAGCTTTTCATTGAGATGAAGCAAATAGTTCGTGTACAGAGACACTCAAGGATATTCAAATACATTACGTCTATGGGGAAAATTGCAGGTAAGTAGAGTTTAACACCTATAGACTGCACTAAACCAAATGAAATGAATATATATTTTTTATATGCATAAAAGCATGCCGCATGTAGAATATGGCAGGGAAATCATTCACTGTTCATTTACAGGGCTACACAAAATAGCTAGATTATAATGCGACAATAGCTGAAAATTGATGGAAGTGCATTTTAGGTTGGGCCGTATATTATTACTATAGGTTTATATTTATGTGCACTTTGTGGTTTGTACATATTCTTCAAAAGATATACAGGGTTGCAAATATTTAAGCTATAATATTTCTTTTTATTGTTAGTGAAAGTGCTTTACTATAATATTTTACCATATCCAGGAAAGCTGCTCAGGAATGGAAATGAATTCCTCATAGACATATGATAAATAATGTATGTTTTTAAGCTAAATATGCATCGCTTGTGTTTTATGTATTTACACGTTTTAAGGCTTCCTTATTACCAAAGCCATATTTTTTAATGTTTGATTATTGCCTGCGTCGAATAATTTCAGGAAACGAATAATTTCCGGAGATCCCCATCACACAGAACTAATTATCATTAAAACTCTTCCGAAGCCTAATTTGAATTATTTTAACGTAGGTTTACATAACAGTACTCTTTATGTTACCTCTTAATTTCTAAACCTGTATTTGTGGTATTAAATTTCAGGGTAATAGAAAGTCGTGTGAGTGGCACACTAGATTATTTGTTGTTAAATTATGCTGATAATTCATATATATACAGATCAACGAATAAAAATTTACCTTCCGTATTCAGGAGGCCTCAAAGTGTCATATTATACAGAAAAAAAATCGCTCTCCAAAAGCTACTTTGTTTACAGTATGGGTATGAGAAATTAATTTTGCGTTCTGTGTCAGCAGTGTTCTTCGAAAAAAAAAATGCAGCAAACACTTACACCAATTACATTTAATAATAATAATAAAAAATGTTTACCTTAATTTTGGGTAGCCCTGTATATTGTCTATAAACTATATACACATGACTTTGTGTACGTAAATTTAGTGTTATATGTAAAACAAGTAGCACAAAATGAAATACACTTCCAGCAATTCCCAAGTACAGCTCCAATATATCGAAATACTCTGGGTAACCCTGTAAATGAATGATGAATGGTTGCTATACCACAATTTACATAAAACATGCTTTTATGCGTATAAAAAATTTGTTCTTTTCATTTTGTTTAAGGCAGTCTGTACATGTCACACTGTACATATGGGAAATTTTGCTCACAGACGTAATGTATTTGAATTCTTTTGGATGACCCTGTAAACAAACAATTGTCTGATCATAACGAATACTTTAGTGTAGCACCGCAATATGGTACGGATTTAGAATGTCGAATTGGATTTTCTGCTACTATTTGTTCTTGAGATATTCTAATAACACACTGACACACACACACACACACACAGAGAAAGAGAGAGAGGCCAACCACTAAAACATGATTTTTGAATTCAGAGGATCTGAAAACGTGCAAATATAACAAAAGCTAATTTTCGGAAATTTAACTGAAAAACAATTCTTTCTCTACACCGTGTATATGAGTAAGAGAATGTATAAAGAAAGAAAAATGAATTTGAAAATTCCCTTTCAGTACATAAATTATTCATAAATTTTATTTGTTAAATTATCAATGAGTATTCTCTTGTGTATTCACTAGGGAAAAGGAGACATAACAGGTTAAAATAGCCGTCTTTCCCTGAATGATTTCTCCCCCCCCCCCCAGACGCTGATCAACGTGTGCCTTATTACAAAAGCAATAGTAATTCACTTTTGATACAACCCCTTAAGATTTGGCGAAAAATGCTACAATTTTCAAATTGCAATAACTCAGCGAGATTTTGACTTAGAGAGATGATTTTTTTTTATTTTGATTGTTAGAGCGAGGAGAATATTTTTCTAAATATAAGTCATATGATAGGAGGGGCCGTATAAAAATTAAATTTCGTATTTAATATGTATACAGCCCCTTGTACAAAAGAATGCCATATCTGAAATCTACTCTTAATTTGCATCAATTTTGTAATTGGAAGTTTGTTTCTATCTTTCTTAGTTTACGAGATAATCGCTGTAACATCTATTTTGAATCACCCGGTATAGTAACCTATAATAATGTAAAATCAAGAGGATTTTTATTATTATTATTATTAACTAGCTGAAAACATTTAAAAAAAAAAAATAAAATAAATCTTGAATTCTATTTTATAAAATTAAAAGTATTTTTGAGAAATTTTAATATACATAACATTGTTATATTTTAATGCAAACGTTGTTTTAAGACAGACCATGCCGAAATTATGTTTGATGAAAACAAAAAATAAAAATTATAAAACCGTTAAAAGCAACCGTAGTATTTATATTATTTTGTTATTATTATTATTATTATTATTAGATAAATATCAGAAAATTTACCTTTAAAAAAATATGGAATTTGTTAGCTGTAAATACAGCTTATTGCGTCATTTTTTTTTTTTTTTTTTTTTTTTTTAAACACCATTATTATTACTATTTTACACTGATAAACAATCATTATATATTATTTGGCATTCTTTTTTTGTCATATTTACTAAATATTTATTATCTTTTTTTTTTCTTCAGATTTCTATGTTCATGAGTAATTTTTCTTTCACCGCGAGTATGTAATCTAGTCGTCAGATATATTTTGCCAATGCAATTTTCAGAAAGATGAAAAAACAGATTTATAAATTTTCATTTTTTTTCCCCCGTTATGGAATGTAAAACAAATTTTTGACAAGGAAATATCTCACATTTCTGAAAGATATGTTCCTCCTTTTCAATTTTCTTATATTTTTGTGATTTATCTTGAATACGTTTTCGCAAGGCTAAGACTCGAAAAACTTATTTTGAGAGTTTTTACACCTGCTTCTCTGAATCGAATATTTTGTACTAGCAATATGTTATGAACATAATGGTGAAAAAAGTTATGATTTCTTTTTTAACTATATACTTTTTAAAGAATTAAACGTTTAAAAAAAAAAAATCTAATACTCCAAAAATTTTGAACGCAAATCTCGATAATGATAAAAATACATTTTATATATATTTTTTAACTATTACTATTATTATTATTTTTATCAGAACCATCATAATCATCAGTAACACGAACTTAGTTGTTAATATAAAAAGTTAGGAAAATTTAAGAAACTAAACTACAGAAATTGAAATTCTTTACATTATTAAAAGATGTTTGTTTAGCCCATAACATTCAAAATATTTTCGCATAAAAATGATTTAATCAGCCTCGGATTATATAAAAAGAAATATACTTTTACTACTTAGAAGAAACTTAAGGAGTTAAAAAAGCTCTTGTTTCTGCATATAATACATTTCTATTAATGCTACTACTACTACTACTAATAATAATAATAATAATAAAAAGACAGAGAACACATCTCACAAAAATGCATTGCGAATTATCTTATGTGACTTTCTAAATCAAGGAAAATCATGCAAGATTGACTTGATTAATAAAATAAAGATGTTTTATTTCGTATGCAGACTGAAAACTATTTTCTAGACCAAATTCGAATGCCCTTCCCGTAAGAGGGGGGGGGCGCTTTTTAAGCGTTCTATAACTTTAGCTAAAATGAGGTTTTTATTTAATATCTTTTGAACCAATTATCGGATTGAACTATAACATACGGTGTTAGCTTTATTTTCTCCTGACTAACAACTGTAATTTTTTTTGATAAAACCTAATAACACTGCTCGGCATGAAAATTGCCTCTGACACCATTCCAGCATATTCTTATATAAATTGACCTTCTGAATCCGAATATGGCGCCTATTTTTCCCTATCACCCACCGCTTTTTAGGAATGACCCCCTTTTTTTCGGTGATTTTATGGCTATAAATTCGATCTTTAGGAGCAGAGGTGGGGGGGATTATTTTAACCGTTAAATACCTTCTGAGGGGCTACAGAGTTGGAAAATTTTAAAACATGGACATTTGCGACAAGGGAATTTTTTTTTGTGGGTGGGTGGAGGGGGGGGGGGAATTTGCCACTGAAATTATGCATTACATATCTTATATTTATATTTTTTTGTTTTTAGGTGTTAAATCAATTATTTTTCATTCTTCAAATCAAATTCATGGTCATAAAATTATTGAACAGGGGGAAAAAAATGAGGAAGGCGGTGGTGTATCTAGAAAACGGTGGGTGACTGGGCAAAATGGGAGTCATATTCGGATTCAGGAGGTCATTTTACGTAAGAATCAGCAAGAATGGTATCAGATCTCGAGATTATTTTTTTTCAGATCAGTATTATTTAGACAGATACACTGACAAAAGTTCAGCTTTATATATTTAAAAAAAAAAAAAAAAAATGCATGTTCATTTAAGGCGACAGTTAAAAATTGTTTACGACGAAAAATCACTATCTGAAACAAATACCTACTTAAAAAAATAAAACATTATCAAGTATAGTATTTAACATATAACCAAAAAAAAAGAGGGTTGGTGTAAGTTTGAAGCCTTTGTTTGTCGACATGTATATGTTTGTAACATTGTAGCTCTCAAACAGATAGACCGATTTCAAATTCGTATTTGATTGTTATTGTTATTATTATTATTATTCATATTATTATAAAAATGCTGATTTAATAGAGACGGTTCATATCTATATTTTATAAAAATCTATTTCATAGAATGTTTTAAATTAAATTAAATGTGACTTTTTTTTTCCATGCCTCTTCATATTGATATTTCAAAATTTGTGAAGTGATAATATTTCAAAGTCTAACTCAGCTTTAATTATAAGCCATATAATTTGCGAATTTGTAAAAAATACCAGCAAGAATTTAAAATTAAATAAAAATGATCATTATGGGTTTACAGCCCAAAAATCGATAAAATAGGATAATATTTAATTAAATTCAAGGTTGGTCATGTACTGATGTTTCCTAATTATCTAGCGAATTTTGTTCTAACTAAAAATTGCAAATATTCTACAAAAGTAACATATTGATAATCTCAAAGTTGGCATTTCTATAAAACTAGCATTACGCTTGATTTTATTTATTTATTTATTATTATACGTATATAAAAACCTGAAAGTAGGTATATACTTCAGCAGCAACCATTAAAATGTTAATTATTTACACCAGTCACATCTACTGTAATTTGACATAAAATACACAACGCATTATTGTAGAGACAAATTACTTATAAAAACTTTAACATCACTTGCTGGTAATTTATGCATTAATTTAAATATCTCAGAAAGACACCTCATCTAAATTGCTTCTTTGTTCTGTAATTGAAATATCTTTTCAGCAAATAAGTTTAGCATTTATCTCGGGAAATTACTTCCATTATTATATTAAACAACTCATTCGAATAACTCTATCTTATAATAAACAATGCAATAAGTGAACAAAGCCACATAATTAACTGACTGATTGTTCAAACGGAATTTTCCAGAAAGATAAAACCGGATGAAATGTGCGAATTTAACTAAGTGGCTGTAGTTCAACTTTGTCAGGAACACAAATCATTGTTAGCAGTTCTCTCTTTACATCAACTCTAAATTCCTCTTTGCGAGAAAGTAGTAGAAAAACAGAGGCCGTGACATCTTGAACTACTGTCAAGAATGAAGACGTAATTTTTCTGATTTACCTTATTACGTATTTAAAGGAGTTTTGCGATAAAAAATGTATGGTTTAGAATATTAATCAATGTGGTCGTTAGCATAAATTATCGGAAGGTTAAAGATTGCAATTTATGAATTGAATTTAAAGCGCTGGGGATTTACTTAGAAAATAATTACACAAACAATTTTTCACTTTCTTCTATAACCATAAAATAAAGTGTTGGACTCGTAATTTTTTTATTTCCGGTTTTTGATTTTTTTATAAGCTTCCAAATGCCATGAAGAAAATTTCTCATTTTTTTAAAAAATGTCACTTTGTCTCTGAGCGACCAACATTTTCTTGCAGCTGTAGTTCATAAAATTTTATTTTAAAAAAAAGTATATTTAGTATCTTTACATAAATTGGAGCCTATCCATTTCTAGTGCATATCGCCTGACATCTAGTGCTGCTATGCTGTAATTCCTACATTTTATGCGAAGACTGTAAATATTTTATAGAGTATAATTCTTCAAATCATAATATATTTAACAGCCATTGATTCAATTTTGGTGCATATCAGTCAACAAGTAATTTTCATCAGTATCAGTAACAAGAAAGCTATGTCTCAGTTTCTATAGGATGTAAACGCACTAAATTCGATATGTAAGATTGTTATTTTGAAAAAGAATGATAAGTTAATTTTTGTGTATATCGTTAAACAGTTTACTTTGCTAATATTTTTGCTTCTTCTAATTTGATTATATATCAATAAATAATATTTAGAAGTATCGTATTCATCTTATTACAAACAAAACATGAATTGGGAAAAACAAAGTAGCGCTAGCATTTACATACTACACACAAAATATTTCAAAAAGGTTTTTATTTATTTCCCTAACAACACAGTTGTCCACAATACATCCCGATGATATCCATAGGGTGTCCATAGACATCTCTTTCATCCGTATGACATCCTGAGGATGTCATTTGGAGAAGATGTGCTGTTAGGGTTATTTTTATATACTAAAAGCTTAATTTACAAAAACAAAAATAATAATTCGTTATGTATGCTCAGCCTGAATGCAGACACTTTCAGTGAAATTTCAGACGCAGCAGAAAATTATAAACATCGATTTTAGAAAATTAATTGGTAGAATTGCTTTGGTCTTACGTTACTAAGCATTTTACATTCTTACATTACTGTCTAAAAAATATATCAGAACAAATATTTAATTTTCTAAAATTGATGGTTAATCAATTTTTACGAGTATGATATGTCATAGAATGTCCATGTATACATAACATAAGAATTCGTACAAAAAAATTTTATTCATACATTTCATGCTTTAAAACCTATTCAAATATTGTTTAAAATAAACAAATGAATTTTTCAAATTACATAGGAAATTTATTAAATACAGTTAGACACAAATATTTTATACAACATTTTAAATTCCATTACCACTTTAAATTTAAATGCAAATCATAATTATTCATTATCTAAACCTTTGAACTGAATAAATCAAACCAACGGATTTCACGTAAATTACCATTTCACCTTCCATAATTAATATATGTCCTTGGATTTCGGTGATACACATACTCAATTTCGTAGTGAATAGCTGTGTGTATTAGAGAATATCATGCTATAAATACACAACAAATGATAATTAACTGACACAATGATGCTGAGATAAACATTCTATTAAGCAATTCTCTAAGTGACTGGAGTCTAAAATAGTAAAAAATAGATATATGATAATATATGTTATATGTCGAGATATCTATATATCTCTGATAATATGTAGATATCTGATAATATACAGAGTGTCCTAAAAGTTCCAGTACTGACGCTAATGTATTTTTTATTTACAAAACAACAAACCTTAAAACTATTATTTTTATGCTAATGATAAAAGACACATTTAAAATAACGGAAGAAAAAATACAGAACTTACATTTATAATAAATGTTCAAAATGTGCACCCTTTTCTAGGAGGTAAAGCTGAACTCGTTTGCGCATGTGTTTAGAAATGCGTTTTAACATGCTGGGAGTGACTTCTTGTAGAGAAAAATGCACACACCTGCACAGAACCTGTATTACAAAATTGTCGAACGAGCTGATACAGCATATTTTTACTCGGTGTTACATCATCTGGATATTTATATCGCCAAACATCTTTGCATCTTTCATACGATTTGCATACAAAATAAGCTTCAAACAGTGTAATTCTTTGAATGCGTGATAAACTCATTTCACTATGAAGAAAAAAATAACATAAAACTTTATTCTCACACAACTTGAGCGAGAAAAGAAACAAACGATAAAAATTAAAGAATTGATGCAATAATAAGCAGACGATAAAATTTAAAATTTAAAAAAATCATGGACACAATGAGTTCTTTAAGTTGGAGTACTGGAACTTTTAGGACACACTGCATATATAGAGAGAGAAATTTGAACTTATTTAACTTTCCTGGACATTTTTTATCCATTTGTAAAATTGCCCCAGAAAAATTTAATTTATGTAAAATTTAAACATTTTATAAAAAACGAAATTTCAACATTTTAAAATAACGAGCATTTCGGATAAGAATGAGACTATTGTACTTTCGTTGCGCATGAGCTAATATTCTAAAATATACAAATTCTACAAGGTTGCAAATAAAAACAGTAAATCAATACATACAAAACAAAATCAATTAGTTCAATGGTTGAAACGGCTCTACAATTTCACCACATTTAACGAAAGCTATTAGAAACTAAATTGTGCGTTTTTATAATTGTGGTGCTAAACGTAGTAAAGTTGTTGTCTTTAATTAACCTTTTTAGAAATATTCAAATATTTAAAGCAACAATTTATCGAGTTTTAAAATATTATTATGAACAGGACATGTTCATACCAGTAAAATGTTTAGAAAAGAGATCCGAAGGAGGTGAAAAAAGTTTATGAAAAGGATTAAACGGAAATTTATTGCAACACTTTACATTTCTATCCGTCAGGTTGCTCAAAAACTGTATATATTTAAAACAAATGTTTGGCGCGTTAAAAAATATCTAGTATTAAAATCTATATAAATAAGATAATAATGGGCACGATTGCAAAACATGTAAATAGGCAAGAGCTTCGAGCAAAGAAAAATTGCCTTAAAATTTATTAAAAAATGATTCCATCTCTAGAAGGGTGGAAAATCATCATAGATGGTGACTCATACTTTATGTTTGACCCGAATCTCTATAGTGGTCTAAAAACCAGATTCGAGAAGGATTTATTTAACAAAACTGTATTAAGTGTACTTTATTTAAATAGGAATTTTTGCTAGTGTTTGGAGACTTTTGTTACCGACTGTACAGTGGGAGGAGATGAGGAAAACCTCTCTCAAAAATCATGTTTTTGTATGATTTCTATAGTAAAAACAGCTAGAAATTTCAGTTTTCACATGTAGGCTACTTCTATTGTATAATTTCTCCCTCAGAACAGATAAAAAAAAATTGAAATTATAAAGCGTGAAACGATTAAAAAATACCGTTTTAAAATTATGTTTCGTCAAAAGTTCATACATGCGATTTAAAAAAAATTTCTGAGAATACCTCGAAGCAGTGTTTCCAGATTGGGGGCTTTTTTTATTCAATATCCACCACTAAATATTAACTGTAACGGTTGCCTAATCACTTAGAAGATTAATTATCTCTTTTGTAATATATCAAATATCATTTCTCAAATTTATTGGTAACTATTGAATTAAAAAAGTCCCCAATCTGGCAACACTGCGTCGAAGTGACACAGTCTTTAAACATAATTAAAATCAAAATAATTTTTCTACATGTTAGAATGACGTCATTTTCAGCAAATCTCCCAAATGAAATAGTGAAATGAGGTCTATTTTTTTTTTTTTTTAAACATTTAATCGATTGGGACGTGAGCATTTTCATTGAGAAAACTGCCGCAACTTACTACGAGTCTGTGTGACTTTTATTTTCCAGCGATAGAATAAATAGTAAGAAATAGTATTTATCTTAGAACAGCATTTTTTTTTTAAGTGTGTTACTATTCTCATGTTATATGACAGAATTATTTCACATGAATTATTTAAAAAATAATCGATTTGTTTTAGACAATAACTGTTCATATTTTTGAGACTTATTAATAGGTATAAGAAGTCAGAGTTCGGGACTTATTACAGTCGAACCTCGTTATTGTGACTTCTGACACTGTTTACGTGAATTACTTTTAACTTGAACTGTTTCCACAATCCCCGTCAAAATGAAGATTAATTTAGTTATACGAAGATCAGTTACTGATAGTATGAACTACTGATAACATGAACAAATTTTTTATCCCTCTTGAAATTCACGTTAATGAGGTTTGACTGTATAATAAAAATGATTCATTTAAATATACGGACCAGCAAAACGGACAAAGCCAGCAAGTTGTCCAACAAAAAGAAAAAAGTAACACTTGATTAAGTTCTAAATACTAATATAAAACGAAAATATGCAAGCAAAATAATTGAAAAAAATCTGTTTTCTGTTTTATTTGTTAATAAGTTGTCCAAAATGCACAACATAATTTTAATGAAATTTTTTAATATTATTAAAAAGTCAAGTTGATATGTATTTGTTTCTAGAAACGAGCGACATAAATCTCTATAATTTCATTTTTATCGTCGAACAAATATTTGCTAAATGTTTCATACAATGAATAATATATATATATATATGTATGTATGTAATATATTTTGGCATCAGAAACATTTATTGTTTATTTAAAATGTTTGCTGATTGCCAATACATATTATGAATGACACTGCAATATTTACTATGTATATGACTATCGTTTTGTTGCCAAAAGATTTTCCAAAAATCTTTTAAAAGAATAACAAGATGTAACTATTTCTATTACAAAAAACATTTGTTTATCAAAAATTAATCATTCTTTCAAAAGATGACTTGAGCAAACAAAAAGATTCATCAATTGAAGATGACAACATACTTTTAAACTATTGGAGAGAAACTAAAACTGTCATAAAAAATTCTGGAAACTATTTACAGAATAATAGAAAAGAGGATATATATTTCCGCTGCCCTTCGCTTAGAAGACATTTTGGCGTTTTTCCAAGCACTCTTTTCATTTCTGATTTCTAGCTTGTTTTTTTTTTTTTTTCCTTCATTCATTTGTAGACTGCGTGGTTTTATATGACGTATTCTCTTTTTTTACATCACATATTTATATTAGCATTTAAAGTAGGCGGATAAAGAAGGACAATATAGGGGCAACAATTGATTAAAATTTTCTGAAAATTCTAGAAATAGTATACTTAATAATAAAATGTCGTACATAATAATAATAATAATAAATAAACAAATAAATAATTAAAGATTTTAAAATGACACTTTTATTAGTTTAATTTTTAAAATATTCTACAATATTTCAGGTATGTCATTAAAAGACACACTTAGATATTAATAAAAATTATTATGATTTTTTTTAGTTTTTTTTTTTTTTTTTTTTTACGTATAGAGAATATAATAATGCATTGAAATCATAACTTCTTCTATAACTTCTTCCGAAATAATTTTTACAAAAGCTAAACGTGACCAGCAAAAAGCTAGAATTGAAACCATTACAATAACACACCAACAAGTAACCAACTAAAGTTCCTGTCAATATCTCAGCTTTTTTATTTTATTTCACTGGAAAATTCGAAATACAACGAAACTTTCTGAAAATGCCATTGTTTTTGCTACAGAATGTGACCTTTTAACCCTTTGCTGTTCAGTGTTCCACTACATGGAACACCTAATTCGCTAGCTTCTCCAACCGCTAAATTCAATTGTAAATGCATAAAAATAGGTTTATTTTTTACTTTGAACTTACCTTTTGACCCACAGATAGCACCATTACACAAGGCAATCCATGATATTTAGTTGGGGCGCGTTTTTTTAAATCCTTGTAGTTAGAAGATTTTTTTTTTTGTGTGTGTGTGTGTGTGATACAAAAAAGATTGCTTGAAAAAACTTTCTATCTTATATCGTTTGCTGTACTCTAAATTATTTATTCTATATTAATTTTTTATACAGGAAACATACGAGGAATCCTTGAATAAAATAAGGTGTTATATCTCCTGGAACACTGCGACACTAGCGCTTTTCATATTACGCAACCGAAAGCAATGATGTGAGAAGACCGCTGTGTTTACGTTTTCTGTTTTCCTCTGTTTGGAGGGAATGACGTCAAGCTATCAGATGCTGAGAGGGAGGATTGGTTGTTTATAAAAAAAAAACAAGAAATATACATTCCATTTGATGCGTGTACTTTAGTACGAAAATGAAATCACACAAACTAGTTTCATGTGCAAAACCTGCAATGTTGGTTTGTTCTTTTACCAAAAGGGTGTGACGTGCTACCAAAAATTTCATGAAGCTAAAAAATAGACTCATTGTAAATATTTTTGCATATAGGACTTGTATATATATACTAACTGTAAATATCAAATTATTTCAGAAAAAATCATATAACCAAGATTTTTTTTTGGGGGGGGGGGGGGAGGGGGGGAGGGGATCTAGAGTTGCAGGCCTCCCCTTGGTGCACCCTGGGTCATGCTAAATGTGTTACATAAGTATAATACAGTGTTTTTTAATTCATATGCAAAAACTTCTACTCATTTACGCGCTTCACTGCGATGCTCGCTTAGACGCACTTTTCTGAGTTCTGGTGGTGCAGTGTTCCCGCTAATGGAACACCCACAGATTCAAAACGGTAAGTACTATCTTTACAAAATTATACCTGCGTACTCCTTTAGATCTATGTAGATAGCCTACAACTTTTTTTTTTTTTTTTTTTTTTTTTGTTGTTGAAATTCCAACTTTAAAAGGTAGTGCACTGTAAAGGGTTAAGAAAAGTTAAGAGAATCATAATTCGAGCAACAATTTCTATGAATTAAATGATTTAATTTAAATTATTTGGTTATACATTTTTGTATAACTTATATTATTCTGGTTAAAGGTTGATAGCCTTGTTTTCCAAGAATATATATATATATATATATTGTACTAGAAATTTTGTTTAGCTTTGCGTCATTTTGGAGTTAAAATAATAATAATAATAATAATAACCGCTATTATGTAATACTTTACTAAAGATTTTTTGAAGGAAATACTAAATTAAGCTTTTCATTATTATATTTCCTTCTGGTAATATTTTTCTACCATTTAGCTTCAATATTATTCATTCAGAAAACATCCCATTAAAAACATTTTGTTAAATAATGACACAAAATTTTCTTTTCAAAAGATAAGATTTACGTCAAATAAGCACATTCAAAAACATGGAATTCAATGCTTGCTTCTTGTTTATGCACACGGATTATTGTTACACACGTAGAGATTAATCGTAGTGTCGTATTGATGGCTCCTGGAAGAAATTTACTTGTAGAATTATGTAGTTTAGGTTCGAAGATTTCCATTTTTAATGGCTAGGAAGAAATACTCCTGAATGACAATTTAAGAAAATGCTTTTTATTTAGCAGCAAAAGAACTGTACGACAATATCAGGAAAAATATAGTGGCATCATAATCCAATTTAGATATCAGTACATTCTGTTCGGGAACTGCGGGGGAGAGAGAGAGAGAGCGAGCGATACTAAATAATTACGTCTTTTCTACGCGATAATCTGGAGTAGTTCTGACCTCCATTGACTAGAACAGATCTGAGATGTCTGAAGTAAAAAGCCAAAATTCAGAAAAAACAGCCCAATTATAGTGTTAAGTACTTACTTTGTTTCTCGAATAAAAAGCAGGAAAATTTTAAGCTTATTTTATTGTATTGCCACCACTATGCTAAAATACACTCATGTCCATAAATTAAGGATAATGCTAGCTGAGGCAAATAAAAGTTCAGAAACAAAACAAACATGACTTAGTCATAAAGTCCATTTATTAAACAAAAGATCACGAATAAAAAAAGGTGGTTTATGTAGGATACCATTTATAAAAACTACGATTTTTGCTCCCTGAAGCAATTACAAAAAATATCTTCCTTACAAAAACTTAACATTACATGGGTGGTATGATGGTTAATACATTGTATGTCTCTCAGATGATGAAATACAGTCCTTACAACGCCTAGGAATGCTGAGTATTAAATTATTGATCTTATTTTGGGGGAGGTTACTCTACTCAGTAAGCAATGCTCTCCGAAGTTCCGGTACACACGTAGGAGGTGGTTGACAGACTACAACTCGTCCGAAAAGCATGTCCTAGACATACTCTATCGGATTCTAGTCAGGTGAGAATGCTGGCCATTCCATGCGAGTGATAGCTTCAGATTGTAGGCATCCGTGTACAACATTTGCATGGTGAAGACGCGCATTGTCATCTATAAACACAAATTCTGGGCTCATGGCACCACTAAACAAACGTACATGTTGTTCCCGACTGATGTCCCGATAAGTTTGGCCTATCATTCTTCCGATTTGAACATGCAGATCTGTTCTGGTGCCCAATATGACCCCCCTTCCAAACGAGCACTCCTGTCCCACAAGGTGTCGTTCAATGACTTTGTTTTGGTGGTAACGGGTACCTGACGTTCTATATATGAAAGTCTAGCGTGAATCACACTGCAAGCTAAATCTGGACTCGTCGGAAAACATCACAAAAGCTCACTGTGCCACTGTCCACATTGCATGTTCTCTACTCCAAGTTAACCGCTGGCACAGTGCATTGCCGTGAGTGGAACACATCTAACAGGCCTGTGAGCATATAGACCAATATCTCCCAAACGTCTATCCACGGTTTGTCTTGAAACTGTGGCTTTCGTGGCTGCAGAGAGCAGGCGATACAGGTCTGATGCTGTGCTTTATCTGCTTATTTTGGCAGTTACTACCAAATACCGGTGGTCATTCGGAATTGTAACTCGTCGCCGACCAGTACTGTAACGTCGACTGATATTTCCATCATTTTGGAATCGTTGCCAAAGCCTAGAGATGACACTTTGGGCGATTCTAAGTTTCCCTGATACTTATATCTGAGTACGCCCACATTCTAGTCGGCCGATAATTCTACCACGTAAAAAAATATCTGCATGCGTCTTCTGTGTCATAACTATTCGGTTGTGGCACTGAGCTGCACACAGAACACTTGTGAACAATATCCCTTCTTTGCCCCCATTCCTTATCTACACCCTTCTTACACTTTCGTCATTGTAACATTATATCGGCTTCATCTGATGGCTTTTTATAATTTGCATAGTATTCTTAAAGATGTGTGTGGTATTTCTACAGGTGAAATTTTTGCATTAAAGTTCGATTTCAGTGTGAATCTGAATTATCCTTAATTTATGGACATGAGTGTAACACTTTTCTATAAGGTTTAGGCATGTTCTAGCGTGAAAAGTTTCTTAAAGACGATAGTGGTGTCAGTATAATAAAATAGGAGTAAAATTTTAGGAACGCTGCGATGCAAAATGATATAAATATTACATAAAAAAAAATAATATGAAATCAAAAGTTCGTTATAAAAACTTTAAGCCAATTATTTCGCCGACAAATTAAATTAGAGGAATCACAATTAGAAAATCAAAGACGAATCTAACGATTAAACTAATTGTAATTTAGAAACTAAATAATTTTTTTTAATGATAGAATCTGACTGGGATTTCTAATTTTAGCTATAATGAAATAACTTATGCAATATTATTTGACGCTGATTTTTATAAAAGAGTAATTTATTTAATAAATTATACTTTGATTTGTGAGTTATTTGATTTTCTGATGGGTAAACAGTTCCTTTTAAATGAAAAACTTAGAAAACTTTCTTCTGTGTTTTCCTGTGAAAAATTCACTTAATACAAATAGTTTGCTAAAACTATTATTTATTAAAATTATTTCCCATGAATGCTGTCGATTTACATCTCAGAGAAATATAACACTAAATTGGAAAGACATACGACAAAGAATTATATTTTACAGTCGACATCTTAAAAAATGAGTTTATTTATTTCTTTTTTCTTTTTTCATAGATACATTTATTTTACATTATCACACATCTAGGGTTCAACCATTCATGTGAAATGTATTCACGAGTTCATTAGAAATATATTTATATTGCAGATTTGCTCTGGGTTGGGGGGATCGATGCTGCTACATTTGCAAAACATTTTTCCTAGCTAATTCCTTTTTAATTAATAAATAAAAATAATTCCTATAATACGCATTTATGCAAAATTTCGACCGATAATTTTATGTTAAATTTTACAAAAAAATAAATAAATAAATAAATAAATAAATAAATAAATAAATAAAATAAATAAAAAAATGAAATTCTAAGACACAGTTGCGACAAAATGTTTGTCGCACGCACAAACACAGACATGAAGACATACACTTTCTAAAAAATAGTTAAATCGTGTTCTAGATCTCTCAAAATGTGTAAATTCTTTTAAGAACTCGAATTCATTTTTTTTTTTTTTTTTTTTTTGAAACTATACATTATTAAACATAAAGGAAAGTAATGAAATATATCGTGTCTTAAAATACACATTTTCAGGAGTCACATTTGTTTCATTTGTCGTCACATAAATAACCTAACTGAAATGCCTGGAAAAGGCATTGTCGGAAAGAGTGGGTAACCGGACATGACGAAGACGAAGCACGAGAAAGAAAGAAACTGCCGAAATTAACGGTTACCCGAACCGGTGTTCAAAGCGATTCTTGGGGAATTTCTTTAGTCTTTATCTATAAAGTGATATGAATATTTAGTGATTTAGTTTTGAAAATTCCTTTTAATATTGCGCTTAGCGAAACGGGAAAAACTTGCTAGTTATATATATATATATATGTTACCGTTCAAGCATGAAATCCGCTATTTCATAGAATAACTAGGTATTTCATGAAATAACTGGACAAGTCAGTTAATGTATATAATATTATTGAATTCTACGATTTAACTAGGTATTCTACAGAATAACGATTACTTGATCATTAAAGTATGAAATGAATTTGCATAATCCCCGCTAAATTTTGGGGAATGTGATTAATTATTCAATATTTACTACATTTACCAGTTATTTTAGCAGTGCTGCAGCACAAAATTTTGCATATTTTTCAGACACATGCATTTTGAGATAGGAGTACACACAGTGATTTTTTTTCCATGTACGCAAACCGTACAGACGTTCGAGATACTGGCTGCTGCAGTACAAAATTGTGCATATGTTTCAGATTCATGCATCTTGAGATAGGGGTATCCAGTGATGTTTTTTTTTTTTGGTTTTCATGTACGAAAAGCGTACAGACGTTCGAAATACTGGCTGCTGCAGTACACAATTGAGCATATGTTTCAGATTCATGCATCTTGAGATAGGGGTATTTAGTGATGTATTTTTTTTTTTTGTTTTCATGTACGCAAAGCGTACAGACGTTCGAAATACTGGCTGCTGCAGTACAAAATTGTGCATATGTTTCAGATTCATGCATTTTGAGATACAAAAGTTTACTTAAAATGCATAAAATAAAAAAAAAAAAATGCAAAATTTTGTACTGCAGTAACCAGTATCACGCACGTCTGTACGCTTTGCGTACATGAAAACAAAAAAAAAAGTCACTGGATGCCCCTATCTCAAGATGCATGAATGTGAAACATATGCACAAATTTGTACTGCAGCAGTCAGAAATTCGAACGTTTGTACGCTTTGCGTACATGAAAAAAAAAAAAAAAAAAAAAAAAAAAAAAAAAAAAAAAATCACTAGATACCCCTATCTCAAGATACATGAATCTGAAACATATGCACAATTTTGTACTGCAGCAGCCAGTATTTTGAACGTCTGTACGATTTGCGTACATGAAAACCAAAAAAAAAAAAAAAAAAAAAAACATTACTGGATACCCCTATATCAAAATGCATGAATCTGAAACATATGCGCAATTTTGTACTGCAACAGCCAGTATTGCGAACGTTTGTATGCTTTGCGTACATGAATTTATGCTCAATTAATTTATAAAATAATTTTGAAATTGTTTATTTTATACTTTAAGGGTCTGTCATTAGTTATTTCATAGAATAACTAGGTAAATTATGAAATTTTTTATCTCTTATATAGGCACTTTAACTGACTTGTCTAGTTATTTCATGAAATACCTAGTTATTCTATGAAATAACTGAATTATATACTTTAACGGTAATATATATATATATATATATATATGTGTGTGTGTGTGTGTGTGTGTGTGTAATATATGTGTGTATGTATATTATTTATTATTTATTATTATTCATATTTACTTAAGTAGTGTTTCTACAGTAAAACAAATTTTCATTCAAAATATTATTAAAATTAATTTGGACTAGAAAGATAAATATTTTTTATACATATGAAATTATTATATGATTCAGAATGAAAATCGATATTGAAATCTTTAGCGAGCATTAAACAAACAAAATGAAACCTTTTTTTCATAAATTTCGAAAGATTTTATTTCTTTTTCATTAAATAAGAAAAAAGTCCCCCCTGATTTTATCGGTTTAGAAATAAATGCAAATTTAATAGACAAAATATTTTTATTTTAATACAATACATAGCGCGTAATTCAGTTATTTTTATTAAAAAAAAAAAAAAAAAAAAAAAAGAACTTTAAATAGAAATTTGTATTTTTTACGTTAAATATATTTTATTCATTTATTTATTTTATTATTACTTGTTTATTTATTTTATACATAAAAAAATTTTTCACTGTTTAATATGATTTTAATATGAATCCATTTAATATTTTACATAAGATTAAATATATTAGACATGCGTAATACATTCAATTAAAAAAAAAATAATAATAATTAAACATATACATTTATTAAAATTTTTAATTTGCATATCTGATCACATATAAAAAATATTCTTGATAATAGTAAAATGAATTAAAAAAAAGTAACTCAAAATGTAAATTTACATTTCATTTAATTTATACCAGATCGCTACGTTAGTGGTTGCATCTTTTTATTAATTTCCAAAATGTCTGCAGAAAATTGTATTTGCATCCAAATAATTTGTAAAATCTTAATTAATTTTAGAAAAATTATGAAAATAACAAATATAAATGGCATTAGAATCTTTAAATATGAATAAGCAATAATTATGGTTATTAGTTTTTATAGCAGCCCACTTTGAAACAAACGTGGCTTTGAGAAAAGCCTCGCACATCAGAATCAATTGAGGTTTCTATGGTCGCGCCTTTTTTTCCCCTGACTCCACTACTGTATTCATGTAGCAATTTTCCGCTTAATTGACCATGAAATTATCGGTAGAAAATTACTATATAAATATAGTTGGGGAGACGTTAGGAAAATGATTCGGACTACAACAACCCTCTTAATGTGTGTTTTTATTTTAGTTCCATAGATAGTTCATTTGGAAATTCTTATACATTGTAAGCTAGAAACTTCTGTAAAAAAGTTAGATATAATTTTCTAACTTTAATTCATCTAGTTAAAAAAAGAAGTACATGACATTTTACTAACCATGATGAACATTAAAAGTTAATTATGCTTTAATAATACAATCATAACTACATATTCTAGATTTCCTCGATTCCATTTAGATAAAGAAAAAAAAAATATTTTAAAACTATTATTGAAAACTAACCTCATCTATTAAATTTAATAGCAGGTGAAAGAGGGCAGTAAACATCTCTAAAAAAATTCTTATTATTTATGTAATTTAAATTACAATCCATATGGCCGTATGACAAAAATAAACAGCATAAATGTAAACTTACTTTGCTTCTCATATATTTTAGTCAAGGTGAAAAAATAAAAAAGAGAAACATACCTGAAATAAAAAAAAGTATTGGTTGATAAAATAATTAGTTCATGCATAGTTAGAAATAAAGTAAAAATATTTTTATGGTACTTAGATTTTACAGCACAAAATTTAACGAAGAACATGCTGCCCTAAATTAAAAAAAATAAATAAATAAATAAAATAAATGAATAATAATAAATATGGTATAATTTAATGCAAATGATTTCCTTTGCATAAGGAGTTATAATAATTTTTTGTTTATTTCTGCGCGACAGATATAAAAAATGAATTATTTTATTAGTTGCAAAATATGTTATGTTAGTAGATATACTAATTATTATACTGACTACTTTAGCATAAACTTTTATTTAACTTTTCACAAAATGTTACTATTTATACATATTTAAAAAAAAGAAATATATAAAGAAAAGAAGAATATGCACAATAACCAACAATGTTTTATGGCAATCAGTAACTAATGGCAGTGGTCTACCATGAAACATTAGAAAATTAAAAATAAAAATATCCTGTTTAGAACAAATATATAAAATCTAGATTATGTAAGCCTGTCTTACAGTTTTCATTTTTCTTATTAATATTTAAATAATATTATTGTTAAGTTACTTCCTATAATGTACCGCTTTTATTACTGCTAACTTTTAACTTCTGAAAGCGAATACGTAAGAACAATTTACATACGTCTACGTAAAGGCAAAATCGGGGATAAAAGGATAAGTATATTTCATATTTTACTCTATTATTATTATTATTATTATTAGTAGTAGTAGTAGTAGTAGTAGTAGTAGTAGTATGTAATATTTCATACCATATTCTATTTTACTCGTGAATAAAACATATGATAGTTTCATTTTAATTAATGCAGTTTAATTATAATTAAATGTACAAACGAGAAATTTTACCTACAAAAGATTACCTGTGCGCATTCATATAGCTCTTCGCGATTAATTCTGTTATCCTTTCTTCTTTTAATAGATATAAACCCTACCTTCTTTAACTGGAAATACATTTAATTTTCACAGTAAACAGTAGTTAGTTTAAAAATATCTTTTCAACATAGAAACTCCATTTTTAAATCCTACAATCAATATTTAGTCGGAAAATTCAAAGATTCTCTTACATTTTCACTAGTGCAACAGCTTAAAGTTTTTAGGAAATTCTATTTCATGTTAGCAGCCTAAATCTAGGGCTTCTTTTTTTTTTTTTTTTTTTTCTTACAAGCAAGCTTTACCTCTAAAACGCTTAACGTTGGAATGTTTATGAATTTGTAATCTACATATTACATTTTACATTCAGAAAAGTATTAGAAAAAAAAGAGTTTCCTCCTGAGTTTATGCTGATATACACAGAAAAAATTGTTTTGTTGAATAAATAAAATTTTGTTGAGCTTATATTCATACAAAAAAAAAAAAAAAAAAAAGCGAACATTTAGTAGAAATAACAAAAATTTCATTGCAATAAAAAAGTCAGTCTTAAATAAACCGAATTAGTTTGTTATATAGACATAGAAAATTTTTTGTTGTTTCAACAAACATTTTTTCTGCGTAGAAGCAATGCACATCGTTAATATAAATTAATCTTTAGGCTCATTTGTTTTAAATCGATTTTTTATATGTGTTTTTACCAAAGCAATTTAAGAAATTACCCAAAATTTAATAAATATTTTCTTTCCATATTTTTATTCGTAATCATTTAAACGCAAGCCATTATTTGGAGGTGGGTTTTTAGTTTAATCTGAAAAATATCGATTTAAGCTACTACATAAATGCATTGTTGGAATTCAAAAAGCAGCACCATGTAGGAAGAATAAAACAACGTGCAACAATTTTTACCGTTTGTACATTTCGGTAGGACATAAAATGAATCACGGTTAAGCATAGAGGCGCACCATGGATATGCTTTTAGTATCACATATATAATTCTATATAAATGTTGTCCACAAAATTTCCGTTCTGTTCTTATGTAAGCGTGCATGTTCTTGTATACATGCGTCAATTTACACTTTCCCAAATCATTTGACTGATATTCAATCTAAATTGCCATAAATAATTTCAACTAATATATAAAAAACAAATTTCTGAGGCATAACTAAATTAAAACCTTTGTGCTTATTTAATACTTTTTAATATCAATTTTTTTTTTTTTTTTTCAACTACCATTGATGTTAGTTATACCTAGAGATTCTGCTACAGTAGGAATAATATAAGAACTCTCTGACAATTATTTCTTTACAATATGATCTGTAATAATATAAGTTTAACCACTTCACCAGCTATCCCGAGATAACTCGGGGGAAATTTAGCCTTCCACACATAACAGTGGCCAGTGAAATGGTTAAGAATCTTAAAATAAAAATTCATTCACTTAAGCTGCTTCTAAAAAAATTACGCTAAAAATATATAAATGAATATAGAATATATAGAATAATATTTCCATGAAGTCTATTGTTGACATATAATTAAAAGAAACTCAAAATATGGTATACAGTTTGCTGATAGAGGGAACGTACTTTTTTAAGCGTCGACATTTAATCAAATAGCGGAAAGAACAAAGGCACTAAAAACGCTTTTTTATACATATATATTTTTTAAAAATTGGAGAAGGAAAAATGAAAATGAAAATATTCAGAAAATATTGTTAGAAATAGAATTTTATATGAATAAAATAAGGAAATTGTATATTTTGAATTCATAATTGTTCGAAAGCTGTAGAGCTTATATGCTTACAAGTTAACTTTAAGATATTTGCTAGAAACTTACTTTAGAATACTTCTTAAATTTCTAGTTTAATTGAAAATATTCAAAAAAAAAAAAAAAAAAAAACTTTTAAAAATATTATTATTATTAATAGAAATAAAGACTGGGTACTGTCAAAAATGTTCAGTGATGGATAATTGATAAAATATCATACATTTGAAATATGCATTTCAGAGGGTGGTGAATGCCTATTATAGTTATTAGTAAATAATGTGATTATCATTTCCGTACACAGTCTTAAATCCACTTCCCCTAGTTTCATTTGCAGTTGTGTCATTTTTGCGAATCATCTTTTATTTATTTATTTATTTATTTAAATATATGTAGAGGAAAGAACTGGATTCGCGAAAGTTTTCGATTTCTTGTTTTCGATGCATTTACACATATTTATATATCCCGAATTACTTGTAAGACGATTTTTTTAAATGACTGCGTGCAAATTTTTGTGGGCGGTGCATCCCAAGAAAGCATGTATGAAATTATACAAAAATTTATTTTCGGTTAGATAATAATTTAAACTGCTGCTGACTAGATTTTTTCATATATAGCCAAACAGGTGGCTATGCTGCAATTCCCTCCACTTATGAGAACGCTATATCTCAGCATTTAAGTAATATCTCATTATAAGTGAAAAAGAACTACGTGAGACATGCTTATATTATGAAAATCTATACAGGTTTTACTTGTATCCATTTCAACAGACATGTGGCACAGCGATGCTGCGATTTTGCCATTTTCGTAAAGACTATATCTTAGTTTCTATAGCGTGTAACTCTACCAACTTTTAAGCGCAATATAGTTATTATGAAAAACTATTCTTATACAATATGGATGTATATCAACCAACAAATAGCAGTGTCCAGTCGCTGTTTTCATGAAGTGCTTGGTAAAAGTAATTCAGCTTCTATGGTTAAAATGATACCAAAAGTGATATGAATTTTTTTTTTTCTAAAAAAGTATGCTGACTAAATTTTCATACAGATTACTATAATGATATAAAACACTTTTTAAGATAATTTTATTTATTTATTTTAGTAATTAAAATTTAATGGATGTAACCAAATGGAATATAATAAAAGGTTCTCATTAAGCAAACTGCGATATTTTTATTCTAGTACATACACTGAGATAAATATATATATATATATACCCTCTCCATCAAGAACGAATGAGCAGTCATTTTCTTAAACGTTAAACTAGAACTATAAATATACAATCTATGCGTATAAGGTAAACAAATAACCTGGATAGATGAAACGATTGAAAATTTCTAGTCTATACTTTTCTAGGCGGGTCCCGTAAATAAATTATTTAGTCTGTACGTGTCCTTTTTCTAGAGAAAAAATGCTTTTAAGAACCTTTATAATGTTTGTCAATTCCACTATGTTGAACGCAGCATAAACGCAATAAAGTGCTCTTGAATAATTCATAGGCTCTAATGTAACGAAATTGTTTTCTGTGTCTCCGTAAACAAACAATAAACATTGTACACACCAGTAAAACTATTCAGCTTATTCTACGTTTTTCATGAATAATTTTTCAAAATTTGACATAATTTGGCTAATTACGTTACATTGTCAGAACACTTTTGTATGGTCCTGTAATTAGGCAGCCTAATAGAACACATTTTCTGCAGAAAACATAAATTTAAGCATCTCAATAATGTAAGCTAATTCCATTTTGTTGATAGGAAAGTAATGATGTTAAAATGCGTTTAAAGGAAATTCACCCCGCATGCTGTAATGATAAGAATTTACGTCTCCTGTACTCAATCCATAAAAAATTATATAGCTCTTTCTATACAGAGCCTGAATGTGTGCTAATTTGCAAGCCAATCGGAGGATTTTTGTGGCCGCTATTGCGGTACATAGAGATTCTTCCCATAGGTCATAATAAGAAGAAATTTGGTGTGTCCTTGTACACGAACTACAAATGGAATACACACTCAAAACTATACAGCTAATGTTCTGTTTGGTTCATAAATATGTGTACCAAATTGCAAGTCAATAGCTTGATTTTTGCAATGGCTATCGCGGTACATACAAATTCTTCCCAAGCCGTAATGATAAGAAAAAAATTGACGTGTCCCTGCACACGATCTACAAATGGAATACACACCTAAAACTATACAGATAATTCCGTTGGGCTCATGCATATGTGTACCAAATTGAAAGTCAACTGAGTTATTTTTGCGGCCGTTATCTCGGTACATACAAATTCCTTCCATAGGCCGTAATGATAATAAAAAATTTGACATGCTCGTGTACACGAACTACACATGGAAAACACACCCAAAACTATACAGCTGATACCGTGGGACTGATGAACAAGTGTACCACATTTCAAGTCAACAGCGTGATATTTTTCGGCCGCTATCGCTTTACAGACAGACAGACAGAGACACAGGCGGAACCCAAAATCTTTTTAAGTCTCAACAGGCCTCCACTGACATTTTGGCAAATATTGCATGTCGATAGCGTGATTTTTGCTGCCGCTATCGCGCGACATACAAATTCTTCCCATAGGCCGTAATGATAAGAAAAACTTTGGCGTCTCCCAGTAAGTGAACTACAAATGTAGTACACATTTAAAACTATACAACTAATTCTGTTGGGCTCCATGAATATGTGTACCAAATTTCAAGTCAATAGCACTATTTTTGCGGCTGCTATCGCGCGACATACAGATTCTTTCCATAGGCCGTAATGATAAGAAGAAATCTGGCGTGACCCTGCACCTGAACTACAAATGGAATACACACCCAAAACTATTCAGCTGATTCCGTGGGGCTCATGGATATGTGTACCAAATTTCAGGTCAATGGAGAGATTTTTGCAGCCGCTATCGGACGACAGACAGACAAACAAACACACTGACGGAACCTAAAACAGTTTTGAGTCTCAACAGAGGGCCACCGCTACATTTTCACGTGCAAAATCTAAGAAAATAATTTTAAAGAAAAATAATGGTAAACAAATATCCTTTAATATTCAAAATGCAAGGCTGATTTTTTTCTACAGCCGAGAGAAAACTATAGTGTTATTTAACGAATTAATTTTTGTTCTTAGATTTGTCTAAACATGTACGAATTTTAGTTTTTATAACCACAATTCATGTTTATTACTCGCAATTAACAGTTAAAAAAATCATTACAATAACGACTTAATTCAGATTCAATGTATATTTACATATGAAAAATGAACAATAAAAAATATATTGCAAGATTAAATTGTATAAAATTGCATTTGTTTGCATTTTCACCTAGATATATATATTTTTTTAATTATGTGGAATAGTTATGTATATATAGCTATAGTCTATGTGTATTCGATTTTATCGAAAAATATAACTACAAAAATAATGTTTTAAGACATTAAAAAACAAACAAAATAATACCAATATCATAAATTAAGACTACCCCAAAAATTTTAGCTCCGTATCTATATTTTCTGAACAACTTTTTTTTTTTTTTTTTTTTGAGGGAAGATCGTTATCATTAAGAAGTAATTACTTTTGTTTTTAAAAGTATTCTTGGTATTTTGCTTCTTTTACTCCAAAAACTAAAGTTTTAATGAAAATCACTACTCCCCCCCCCCTCAAAAAAAAGGAGTTAATAGAATTATCTAGAAGCTGTGTATTTCTTAAAGAATTAGTATGTTTTTGTCAAGTAAAAATATACAACCATAAACATTTTATAAAGCTGTTTTTATGAAGCTAAATACTGCTTTTACTTCCTTTTAATCATATGTGATGGAGAAAATATTTCGTTTTTTATTAATAAACACAGGGATTAAAAACTATACCGTAAAAAACTAATTTATAGCATCATATTATTTTTTTTTTTTTTTTTTTTTTTTTTTTTTTTTTTGAGAGTGGGGGGTTAAGTGGTTGGGGGGGGGGGGGTGAGAGGCACGTTTTAATGTGCGTCAAAGTTATAGAAAGCCATCATTACATTAAAGGCTTATCTAAATATATAATTAATAACCAATACACTAAAAAAAAGTATTAAACAACAACAAAAAAGAAAGAAAGAAAGAAAGAGAGATAATTAAAATTCCTATATTATGTAACAATTTCACAAAATAAGATTTGCTAAGCAAGATTATTATAACATTTATGACGGTAACTTAGTTTATGTACGAATTTAATTATATGCATAAAATATTACCAAACTGACTGAAATAATTTTTTTGTATGAATATCCATATGAATAATCCACTATAAGAAGTTACAATTTAGAAAAAAATAATAAATAAATTATTGCTTTTATAGATGCTATTGAAAAAATTTCGTTTTTTTTTTTTTTTTTTTTTTTTTTTTTTTTGACACTTTATTTAATATAACTGAGAATTATTTATCTTTTTTTTTTTTTTTCTTTTTTTTTTTTTTATGAGAACAAAAGAAATTTAGATAGCTAATAAGTACAACTGTAGACATATGCTTTAACTAACACATGCTACATAATTAGTCTCAGATTGTGAACAATGGTAATTTCTCCTTTACCTTAATATATTATTTAAATATGAACGGAAAAAAAAGTATCATTACAGTGTCGTTTATGCCTAAAGTGTCTCTTTAAAAAAACTGATAAATTGCTTAAACGATTTTCTGATACTTTGCACAAATAGTTCATAAATGTGCCAGTTTAAAAAGAATAATACACATTTTTTTATGCACATTATAATCTGTTGTTTTTTAGGCGCATTATGACAAATAATATGTACATCATAATAAAATATACGTTGTATTAGGAATTTTCAATTAAAAAAAAAAAAAAAAAAAAATGATTTGGGATTGTAATTTGTGATCTGATTGTGATTTATCGAAAGATTTCTTTTTTCCACTCTTTAGAAAATTAAATATATATATATAAAGAAAGAAAGAAAGAAGAAGAAGAAGGGGAACGAAATTAAAAAAGAAATAAAGTAAAGACTTAAAAAAACTGAAAATAACACAGTTTTTTTTTTTTTTTTTTTTTTTAACTATTGAGCAATTAATCCAAATGAGAAAAAGCCTCCCTCCGGGTTTAGTGAGCGGAGCGAGCATCGGACACCGTTTACTAATATTAAAGAAAAAAAAAAAAAAACCTTTAACATTGATATGAATAACCAAATAATTAAACTAATAACCTTAAATTCAAAATCTAACATACTACCTTACAGACCATTAATTAAGAATCACTAACTAACTTAATTAAAAGAAAAAAAATAAAGCTTTCTCTAGTTGTGTGCTTTAACCCGTTCATTGCCAAGCTGAAAATTGGAATTTCCATTTCCCTTCCACGAAAGTCTATCCTTTCCCTATTGGCCAATATAAATATTACGTGGGGTTTCGTTCTGGCCTTTATACTATTCCACTTAGAAACTTGATAGCGACGTCCTCTCGATAAGGTCCTTGCGTGATTGGCAATTAACGTAAGAAAATTAAATCCTTATGATGAATATCACTAGAAACACCTGAAAAATCGTAATAATTATAAACTATTGAATTATCCCGGTGTCAAAAATATTATTATTATTATTATTATTTTTTACTTTCTCTTACCCATGTGTATGGTAGAGAAAGTATTGTTTTGAGTTCAAATTGATTGTTTGTATTGAAGTATTTTTTTTTTTTAGTCTTTGTTATATTTACTCGTTTTGAGGTCTTGTAAATACAAAAACCATGTTTTTAACGGTTGGTCTGTGTGTCTGTTATTACCATATCTCAAGAACAAATAGCAACTGTTACTTTATTGATCGTACGACTAAATCTGCAATTATTTTTATAGCATTGAACAACATGGCAAGAAAAAGTAGTGTGTTTGACACACCAGATTATTTTTCATAAAACTATACATAAATATTAACAAAAGGCTCGAAAATATAATTTTTTTCAGTCTTTTAGGATCTTTTTACCTTTCAAGTAAAAAATAAAATAAACAAATAAAATAAAATAAATAAATAAAATAATAATAATAATTACACATAGTCATTATTTATATGTGTGTGTGTGTGTTTATGCAGACATATATTTTTTATAAATAAGTGTTTTAAAGTATCAAAAGTACAAAATGTACTAGAAATATTATTAGAAGTAAAATTAAAGCATGTTTCAAATATATTTAAAACACTTTAAACACACGTAAATATAAATTTATTTAAAAGATGTTTTTTTTTTTTTTAATCCAAAGCTTAAAAAAAAAAAAAAAAAAAAAAAAAAATTACATCTTTTAAATAAATTTATATTTACGTGTGTTTAAAGTGTTTTAAATGTATTTAATACAAATGACACGTGTTCAATTTAACTCTTTATTTTTTAGAGATTATTTATAAAGCATGTTTCATTTACGGAAAATATTTCAATTGAAATACGTGAATTAAAAAAAAAAATCATTTTTTGTAAAAAAAAGCTTTTCTGTTTTTGCGATTACTAAAGCATTCATTGAAAATAATATTTTAAGCATTACATAAGCAATTAGGGAATTTTTATTCACTATCAATAAAAGAACAATGGAAAAAATTTCTTTAATATAAATGCAGTTTAAGAAAATGTTTTCAAATAATTCTTCGTTTTCTATTATAAAAAGAAATTTAAAAGGAATATTACAAAAGGTTTACGCATTCGTAAGAAAAAGTAATATGAAACATAATTTAATAACTAATTAGTATATAAGGTGTCCATGCATTTCATTAGAATTTGCTGTATATACACAATGGAGATGTCAGAAACATAAAACTTTGGAATATGCATTTAGCTTTACTTTGTCCTTAAACCATTCAATGAAAAGGTTCATAACAATTACGAAAGAGAGAAAAAAAATATGTACGATTATTATTATTATTATTATTATTTCATTTGTAAAAAAGAGATAAAAAAAGGTTTAAAAAATTATAAGATTTTTAATTAAATAAATTTTTAATCGTATATAAAATTAATTATAAAATCAAATAAGCTCATCAATGAGTTAGCCTAAAATATTAATAAGTTAAGTTGAGTTGAGAGGTCTTGCGTCGCACAGGTGATATTGGAGACTATGTGTTTGCTATATGGGTTTGCTATGTGCGACTAATTCTCGCATCATGGGAAATTGGTAAAATAATAATGAAAATAAGATGCTACACTTTTTTCTTAAAATTAGATATAAAAAATATATATATTTTAATTGGTTCTTTATATAGAAATGTATTAAATAAATAAATAAATAATAATAATAATAATAATAATAAAATAGCATAAGCATTGAGCGAATAAAATTATTAACACAAATAATGAACGGGGATCAAAATGAATGATTAAATAAATTTCGTGTAAAAAACAAAGTTCTTAAAACTGAAAAAGCCGTTTGGAAATAGATAGTAATCAGTTTCTTTACAAATAAAAAGTGGAAATAATGTTCCTAAATACCAGTTGTTATTTTTAAAAATTGACAGATAAATGTGTATTATGTACTATATTTGTTTCAATTAGCGTTAATTAAGAATAGCAGATTTAAATTAGTAGAGCAATAGCAGATAGTAAGGAATTTACTGGGATATCAGCACCTCTCGCAGCAAATGTAATAAAAGTTATCTAAGTGTTTTTACTTATAAATTAGTATTTCTATCAATTTAAAATAATTTTTGATTTTTTTTTCTTTGAAATTTTCAGAATCATATTTAAAATTAATTTGGACATTTTTTGCCAAGATAACCGCGTTTTGTAATATTTAAGAAAAATATTTAAAAAAAAAAAATCTTCTGTTTTAAAAATTGACAGATAGATTGTGTACTATATTAAATTCAATAAGCGTTAATTAAGAATAGTAGATTTAAATTAGTATATCAATAGCGCAGGTAGTAAGTGATTTACTCGAATATCAGCAACTCTAGCAGCACATATAATAAAAGTTATCTAAGTGTTTTTACTTATAAATTAGAATTTCTATCAATTTAAAATATTTCTTTTTTTCTTTTTCTTTTCTTTTCTTTTTTTTTTTTTTTAATTTTTATGGTCATATTTAAAATTAAATTAGAATTTTTTTTGCCAAGATAACCGCGTTTTGTAATATTTTAAGAAAAATATTCTTTTTCAAAAATCTTCTTCTGTTTTGCTTTTAACACCTTTTTTATTCAAATTATCATATATACTTTCATTCATTAGGAGTTCATTATCATTCATTAATTGGTTAATTCTGTTGTTGTTGTCGTTACTGTTACTGCTCTTTAATTTCTAAACTAAATTTTTATTTAATTCATTTGCAGAATTTAGAATAATAATAATAATAATAATAATAATAATAATAATATATATATATATATATATATATATATATATATATATATATATATATATATATATATATATATAACTAATTTCGTACCAATTACAGGCCCACCAGCGGTCAAGCGGCTCTGCGCTCAAAGTTAGTAGACGTGAGGTGCAATTTCAATCGCAGGTCGCGCTCGTAGGCCTAGCCGTTTGGAGTTCTCCGTGTTTTTCTCAGAAATGTATGTAAATATGGGCTAGGACTCCTTAGAAATACATTTACGGAGGGCACCCCCCCCCCCCTCAGGCTTAGGAACCTAGTGCAATCAATCGGCCTTACTCCCAAATACAGCAACACCATCTAACCGATTATCTTTATTAATTCCGTAACATTTACTAACAAACACTTTGTTCTTATCAATCTGTTCTTTAAATTAGAATTTGTAAACCTCTGAACGTCCTCTACCGCCAAGCTTACAGATTATTTATCGTCCACAGATTCGATCACCACATAGTGACCTACTACTTGACGAATCACCTGAGATGCCTAATTTCATTTTGAAATAAATTTTGAATGCTAAAGATGATCGCAGCCAAAATAATGGAAAAATTGCACGGGAATAGTAAACAGAGAGCATCGCAATGTAGATCCACAATGAGGGAATGGCTTCTTTATGTTAGTAACTCGATGAAGTGATGAGACCACATTAAACTTTTGAAGGTGAAAAATCGTTTAAAGTTTTTTAAGCTTATGCATTGATTGAGCTTATCTGATTTGATAATAAATTTTATGCCGGGTATTTCAAAATCGATTGTTCTATAATGTTATTCGTATACATATCTTTGTTCTTTCATCCAAAATCTATAGATTTTATAGACCGTACAACGTGAGTTAAAAGAAAATGTTATTTTATAAATGAAATTTTATTACAGTTAAAAAACTTATAATACTCACCTATTTTATCCAAAACAATATAAATATATAATTTGATAGATTACAAAATTTCTATAAATCAAGTTTTCTTTTGTTTTCACTCAGTAATAAATGCTTATAACAAAATAATTTAGCAACCTATTTGTCGATAACTTAAAAAAAAAAAAATCCAATAATTAAGAAATATATATTAGTAAAGTATTGTAAATATATTTTAAACAAATAGAGTAATATTTTTCTTTTCGTCCTTTTTTGAACCACGTATTAAAAATCCAGAAATATTCTTACTTTTTATGCCAATATCAACTTTCACGTATCAACAAAAACAAATAAACTGAAATCCAGCTAAAATACTATTGTGTTCCTTTATAAATAAAGTCTTTCGAAAACGCTGATGTGAGTATCAGCTGTTTATGTATTTTGGTTAACATCCAAAAAGATCTTTTTCATCCTTTCGTTTTTGTTTCGAAAAATACAGGTGCAGTAGATTTGCTATGCTAATCAAACATTTATTGCGTAAGATTAAAATTTGTTAAATTCAATGTTTTCTCTGAGATGTAATTACCCCGTTAACGCCTGAAATATTAATGCTAAATTTATTTCGATATATAACTCAAATCAAGATTAATACTTTCTGCAGTATTCGAAGAATCGGGATTTTTCAAGAAAACTTTTCTCGCTTGGTAAATGCGTTTTTATTGATAATCTTTTTTTTTTTTTTTTTTTTTGCTGGGGGAAAGGATATGTATTACATTAAAAAAATAATTTAACTGTTTTCATGAAAACTAAGCAGAAAGAGCATTAATTAATTAAAAATCAATCAAGCAGGCAGTATAAATTTATTTTTGTGATCACGCACTCTTCATTTTAATTTAATAATCATAGAAAGTAATCTACGTTGACCAATTCAACGAAAATGAATAAATAATAATGTATTTTTGTACATAAAAGTAATTTGAAAACACATGTACGTCAGATTTGCATGCTTGACTCGAAGTCCACTTGTAAATCTTCGTCAGATAAAGATAGATAGCACATGCCAGAATTACAATACGAAGAATTAAAAAAACACCCAGGGCTAGCACGGGAATCGAACCCGCTCTCCTACGCTCGAAGGCGACTAACAGTGTGGTGACATAACCACTCGTCCGCGGAGAGCCCAAGTGATTTGAAGATTTGTTATTTGCAATACATAAATAAAAATAAACCACTCTCCTTTCGAACAGGATTGTGTTATGTTTCTACAGTTATATTTTGAAAATTAAGATTCATTAGACTGAAGCCTCAACCTAAAGTAGATTCTGAACCAATGGGAACATCCGTGTGTACATCGGAATTCAAATCCGTCACCTAGCAACAGGGTTGGCAAACTGCGCCACACCAACAAAAACACACTGGGTTTTTGCAAATAACTGGGTTTTTTGCTAAAAATTATTTCTACTTTACAAATCCACTCTATAAAGCATAGAAAACACCTTACCTTTTAAATGAAAACTCATTATTTTCTAGAAAATAGTATTAAACATAAAATGTATCTACAGTTATAAGTATAATAAAAGCAAGTTTATCTTCTATAATTGGATCAATTTTCCTTTTCTTGTTAAACCAGACGAGATTTTTGTTTAACAGCGTACATAAATGTTGTTCAGAATCAATATTTATCTAATTCAATTGTTTAGTTTTAAAAGTTTATATTAATTTTATTTTAATTTTAGTAGCAACATAATCATAAATCTAATAAAATTTTCTTCTATAATCTTTTCAACTATTAAAGAACTTAAAAAATAAATAAATAAATAAATAAATGATATGTATTGTACTTAAGAATTTAAATTCTTTTACTTTATCAGTTATTGTCATTAAGATTATTTATTTTGAATAATCATACATTAAAATAAAATATATCTTAATCTTACGAATTAACATTATTTTAGTATTAAATCCAAACCAATTTTTATTTCTAAGATAAATGTTAGAGTAATTACCAATTTCAAGTTTAATATAATTAGGTTTATTACAATCGATATGCTAAATAACATATTTAACATTACAATGCAAATATATTGAAACAAAAACCCAGAAAAGCCCAGAAAACCCGCAAAATCCCACAAAAACCCAAGTGGGTTGGGTTTTTCTAGAAAAACCCGGGGTTTTGCCAACCCTGCCTAGCAATCAAAGCTTCGAACGCCAACCATACCGACCTTCCAGCTATGATAATATTACAGAGAACAAATTTTCTTTACTATATTGATAAAAATTTTAAAAACTTTTTTGAAATTGCCTACAAAAAATGATGTATATTCTTGAATGAATCTATTCATCTGCCTTCGGCCATAAGTTAAAGTTTTTCGAGACAATATTTATTATTAATCTCGTGTTTTTTAGTATAGAAAAATAATTATAATTGACCTAGATGAAAAATATACATATTCTTTCAAGGGGCTTTACAGCTGTAGATATTTCAACATTTTTTTAAAGCTTAGTTTCAATTAAATGAAATATTAAAAAAGCTATTTTCCTGTAGTAATACAAATAAAAAATATGTTTTATTAGTCAACTATCGAAATTAAATTCTTTGTAATCGTTTTTAATAAATAAAGTTTTTCTAACATTTTTCTCTTTTTCTTTTCATTTCTTTTTCTTTCTTTTTTTTTTTTTATTTATTTAATAATTCATTTATTTTTTAATTTGTTAAAATTTATAAAATGGAAATTATAATGAATCGAAATGTTTTATATGCATTTAGTGAAAAAATATATAAACAAGTAATAAACAATAAATAAATAAATAAAAAATAAAATTAAGTCATTAAAATGGCCATTGTACAAATATATATATATAGATAGATAGATAGATAGATTAAATGATCTCAAAGCAAAAATTCTGCTAAATTTTAACATCACTCCGTTTGCGCATTAAAAAAGACATAACTTCGAAATAAAACTTACCTTAAATGACTTATCTTAAATGTATCAGAAAATATTCACTTTATCAATAATATTTTGACAGTAATTTATGTAATTATATAGTAGTGTTTCCTTAATTAAATAAGTAAACGACAAGGAAGTAGCCTAAAATTTTGGTATTTCATTCGACAGTTTTCTCAATGTTAACCAAATTTGTTAATAAATAAAACATTGATGATTACGGTAGCAATTATTTGTAGCAATCCAAAATTATTTTGGAAACTTTCCAACCTTTTGCTTTTCATTATGAAGTGAAATTTTTACTTCTGTTCGCAAGATGATTAAATTAAAACATGGTTGCAAAGATAATTAAACATGTTTCGTCTAAAATGCGGGAACATTTTAATATTTATTTAATAATTCTTTATAAAATATTTAAATACTATCTTACAATATAAATAAAATATCTATGTAACGTCTTCCAACAATTTTATTAAGTAGTCACGGATACGCACTCTTCTGCACGCTTCCATTTTCATGCGTTTTGTAAAATACAGAAAATATTGATAATAATGCATAGATTTAATTTAGTAAGCTTAAAAACTGTTAAGAAGATTTTATTTTTTGATATTCTTATTTTTAATTTTATTATTTAGTAAATGTTTGAGAAGCAAGACTTAGATTACGAAATAATAGTAATTTAGATCCACCTCTTATTTGTCTACATTTAAAAAATAAGTAAAATTTATAAAACTGTTTTAGTGTCATAGTTCTAATTTTTCATTTTGTAATTTTACTTCTTCATATACTCCTTAATAAACTCCTCTTCATATACTCCTTAATATACTCCTCTTCATATACTCTTTTATACTCCTTAAGAAACATTTTTTTTTCTTTTCTTTTTTTTTTCTTTATCATAATTAATCAAACACACGCATGTACTACGCATGTATCTATCTACCTATCTGTATCTATCTCTCTCTCTATATATGTCACTATATCAAAAAAAAAAAAAAAAAAAAAAAAAAAAAAAAAAAAAAAAACTAGTATGTTGTGACAACCACAAGACTTTCTTCTATATTTCCCTATACATATTCAATCAGTAACAATATTTTTTTTTAAAAAGTACGATTTTTCTTTCAAAGTTTTTTTTTTTTTGTTAAAAGCAATACATATTCAATCAGTAACAATATTAAAAAAAAAATACGATTTTTTTTTTTTTTTTTTTTTTTTTTTTTTTTGTTAAAAGAAAAAAAAAATCGACAACTTTGTTTTAAATTATCACAGATTTATAGTTCAACCATTCATTTTAAAGGTATTGACGAGATCTTTCGAAAGATACCCATCTTCAAAATTTACCAATGTAGCGATGACCCCACATGCACAGAAATTTTTTCCTAGTTAATTATTACTATTATCAATAACTCATATTAATTTTACAATCACAAGTTAAAATCAACTCTCATTATGTACATTTATACGAAATTTTGCCGTACACTGCCATGTTAAAAATTTAGAAAACATGAGATCACAGCGCCACCTGTTGAGCGATTGATCCCCAAATATAATCAGTACCAGTTTATGTCAGGGGCCAACTAAATAACATGTTTGGTTAAATTTCGTAAAAAAAAAAACGATTTTTTTTCTAAGGTTTTTTTCGTTAAAAGTAAAAAAAAATCGATAACTTTGTTTTAAATTATCACACAATTATGGTTCAACCATTCGTTTTAAAGGTATTGACGAGAACTTTCGAAAGATACCCATCTTGAAACTTTGCACCCCAGGGGTGGAACCGATGCCCCCACATGCACAAATTTTTTTTCCTAGTTAACTACTACTATTATCAACGAGATTTTTCGAAAGATACCCATTGTGAAAATTTACTTCGCTGGGGGGGGGGGGTTACTTCCTCCCCTCGGGGGGGAACCGATGCCCCCACATGCACAATTTTTTTTCCTAGTTACCTACTACTATTATCAATATTTCACATTAATTTTACAATCACAAGTTTAAAAAAACTCTCATTACGCCCATTTATACGAAATTTTGTCCTATGCTGCCATGATCAAAATTTGCATAAAATGCGATCACAGAGCCACCTGTTGAGCTATTGATCCCCAAGTCTAATCAGCACCAGTTCATGTCAGGGTGCAACTAAATATAAAGTTTGGTTTAATTTCATTCATTGGTTCGTGAGATACAGCGTCAACAAAAAAATGATACAGACAGACACACAGACAGACAGACATTTTCTAAAAACTATCAATTCGTGTTCAGGACATCCCAAAACGTGTAGATCCGTCAAAAAACGGAGGTCGAAAATTTTAATAGCGTTAAATTTAATAGCGTTAAATTAAACAATGGAGAAATTACACAAATACCCTATTGTAATTTTCAATTTTGTTTTTTTATCATCTTGTCTTATTTTAATTTATTTATAAAAACCGTTATTTACTTAATGTTCAGAATGTCGAGTGGAGTCACTCCAGGTTTGTTTAAAGTGGTTCTATCCGAATATAAGAAGGTGTTAGCTTTTTAGTGCATTCAGGCAAAGAATGCCACACCTACTTTCTGCGTAAAATAATATATTCCAAAAAAATGATAGATACAGACAGACAGACATTTTCTAAAAACTATTCATTCGTGTTCTGGACATCCGAAAACATGTAAATCCATCAAAAAACGGAGGTCGAAAATTTTCGCGAATCCAATACTTTCTCTATATTACATATAGTAGAAAGTAAAAAAAGATTTAACCAAAAATATCACTTTTTCACACAATCTTAGAACAAATATGAAACTAGTATGTTGTGGCCACCACAAGACTTTCATCTATATTTTCCTATACATATTCGATTAGTAACAATAAAAAAAAAAAAAAAAAAAAAAGTACGAAGTTTTTTTTTTTTTTTTTTTTTTAAGTAATACATATTCAATCAGTAACAATATTTAAATAAAAAAAAAAAAAAAATACGTATTTTTTTCTTTTTTTTTTTTTTTTTTTTTTTTGTTAAAAGTAAAAAAAATCGATAACTTTGTTTTAAATTATCACAGATTTATAGTTCAACCATTCGTTTTAAAGGTATTGACGAGATCTTTCGAATGATACCCATCTTCAAAATTACTACTACTATTATCAACGAGATTTTTCGAAAGATACCCATTGTGAAAATTTACTTCGCTGGGGGGGGGGGTTACTTCCTCCCCTCGGGGGGGAAGCGATGCCCCCCCCCCACGCACAATTTTTTTTTCATAGTTACGTACTAGTATGATCAATAATTCATATTAATTTTACAATCACAAGTGTAAAATAACTCTTATTATGCACATTTATACGAATTTTTGTCCTATACTGCCATGTTAAAAATTTAGATAAAATGCTATCACAGCGCCACCTGTTGAGCTATTGATCCCCAAATATAATCAGTACCAGTTTATGTCGGGGACCAACTAAATACCAAGTTTGGTAAAATTTCGTTAAAAAAAAAAAAAAAAAAATCCGATTTTTTTTGTTAAAAGTAAAAAAAATCGATAACTTTGTTTTGAATTATCACAGATTTATGGTTCAACCATTCGTTTTAAAGGTATTTACGAGACCTTTCGAAAGATACCCATATTGATACTTTGCCCCCCCGGGTGGGTACTTCCCCCCACCGGTGGGGGGGGGAACCGATGCCCCCACATGCACAAAAATTTTTTCCCAGTTAACTATTACTATCATCAACGAGACCTTTCGAAAGATACCCATCTTGAAAATTTACTTCCCCGGGGGGGTACTTTCCCCCCAGGGGGGGGGAACCGATGCCCCCACATGCACAAAATTGTTTTCCTAGTTAACTACTACTATTATCAATAATTCATATTAATTTTACAATCACAAGTTTAAAATAACTCTCATTATGCCCATTTATACGGAATTTTGTCCTATGCTGCCATGTTAAAAATTTGCATAAAATGCGATTACAGCGCCACCTGTTGAGCTATTGATCCCCAAATCTAATCAGCACCAGTTCATGTCAGGGTACAACTAAATACCAAGTTTGGTTAAATTTCATTCATTGGTTCGTGAGATACAGCGTCAACAAAAAAATGATACAGACAGACATTTTCTAAAAACTATCAATTCGTGTTCAGGACATCCCAAAACGTGTAGATCCGTCAAAAAACGGAGGTCGAAAATTTTAATAGCGTTAAATTTAATAGCGTTAAATTAAACAATGGAGAAATTACACAAATACCCTATTGTAATTTTCAATTTTGTTTTTTTATCATCTTGTTTTATTTTAATTTATTTATAAAAACCGTTATTTACTTAATGTTCAGAATGTCGAGTGGAGTCACTCCAGGTTTGTTTAAAGTGGTTCTATCCGAATATAAGAAGGTGTTAGCTTTTTAGTGCATTCAGGCAAAGAATGCCACACCTACTTTCTGCGTAAAATAATATATTCTAAGCAGGTTTCTGGTGCAGAAATTACATTTGAACAATGTTGTCTAATAAGAAATTTGTTGTTGAAATCCCTATAACATAAAAGGTCGAATTTTAATCAAGGTCGAATTGTAGCCTACCGGGATTTGAGTTTCTTGTACCGCAATATTGCTGCTCGAACTGGTCAAGATCCTATGACTGTCTTCAAAATATGAAGTCGGTATTTTCAAAAGCGTAGTATGAAACACAGCGGTGTGCAGGATGCCAGTTGCTCTGTAACTAACACTCGAAAAGACAGATATGTTATCCGCATGAATTTAATTAAATGACCAGCCACTACCGAAACACTGAGTCAAGAAATCGGTTCTTATGGAAGACAACATGTGTCTGTATGGACATCTTAAAATCATTTATAGTATATTGTATCATAACGGTAACTTTGTCTACCCTTGGCATTGAATCACAGACAGAACGGCCTCAAATGGTGTCATAAGCGGCGAACCTGGACGTAAGAATAGCCTGCGTCTCCAATAGTATTTTCAAAAGATTTACGTTTCTATTTACAGTATCAAAACTCTCACATTCGTGTTTTGCGGCATTGTACAGAACGCTCATTACCAGCTTGGATTTGACATCATCAAACTGCAGCATTATCTGTAGTGTTGGTATTAGGGGCCATTGGATACACGTCTCGATCACGTCTTGTTTACATTTTCGGCTCTCTGAAGAGTAGTCATTACAAATCAGGGTCGTAGCATTGACTTATCTTTGAGACTTCCATAACGCAAAGTTTTAGTGGGGCAAAGCACGATCGCATGTTACATGTGTTGTTCGAACCTTCTTTAATACAAAAATGTTCGACTATTCCCTTGCCAGCACATTCTTCCGAATGTGCTGAAATGTCTGAAATGAACAGAAAATGTCTGGTTAATTGCTGAAAAGCGAATTTCACGCCACCACTCTCCAGTAATAATTGTTGAGGATTTGCGGCATCGTGTTGAAGTCGCTGTACATATAAATCCAATCACTATTTGACTGTATACCTAGAATATTGAGCGCACTTCACTTCGTACTATAGCTACGCTATGGTCCACTGGCGATGAGCTGGGATTCACCTCAACATGTGTTTAAGAGGCGTGCCATTACAATTTGATAATAGTATTGATATTTGTATTTCTTCTGTCGAGTGTCTGCGAAATGAAATTGTTTGTCGATTTCTGCATTTAAATAAAAAGAACAAAACCTATGCAATCAGTAATAATTAATATTAACCTTTTTAATGTGAAAAAAAAAATGTCTCTGCTTAACAAACAAAAAAAAAAAAAAAAAAGAAATGTGGTGGATGGGCGGGTAGATGTTTTATTAAGGAGGATCGGTGTTGTTGTTTGGCTGGATGGTTAGGAGGGAGGATTTGTTGCTGAATTAAATTATTTAAAAGAATGAAGGGAGTATTGTCATTACAAGTTACATTATTTTTTTTTCTGGTTGATAGTGTGAATTACGAACTCTTTATTCGTCAGATTTAATTGAGCGCATTTGCCTATTAGTGGCTTCCTACGTTTAATTTGTACCAAATATCCAATTGAATAGGAAAAAAAAAATAAAATTCTCAAAACAAATAAAATAAACTTTAATCATTGAAAATTGCCTTGTACTGCTTCTCCTTACATGTGCTTTTTGGGTGTATTGCATGTGAACGGGTCTTTTTAAAACTTAACATTTAATTCTTATTAATAACTTTAAGATTAAGCTTTATTAATCTACTTTTAACATTAGTAAAATCAAAACTAATTAATTAAATGGTTCCAAATAATCACTTATATCATTAAGTTAAAAATCTTCTATAAATAATATACCTTATAGCAATTGTTTGTTTAAACGTAAATTAATTTAACTGACTTATTAATGTTTATCTAGCTACACGATAGATGGCGCTTGCTCACTGCTGAATTAATATTAGCTGTCATTAATTTTCTTTTCCATGAAGATTTAAAGTTCATTGATTTAACTAAAATTAAAAATTAAAATTTAACTAACTTAATCAACAATTACACTGTGAATTTCATCGTTAATGAAAATGCTCAATTGTTAATTCTTTATCGATTAATCGAAGTTTGCAAAGTATTTATTTTTAATTTCATTAATATGATGGCAACTTCCTTTTCTCCATGTACAGTTGATAGCTTTACATGAGGTTACTCCGATTTTTTTTTCTATTTTTCTCACTGGTTTCCTTTATGATTTGATTTAATATTCTATTTCATTTCTCATTCAAAATGTTTTTGCTGCTCGATTGGGGCCTGAACAATGTAAATTTGCTATTGTTATCTACATTGTTTTATGAAATCGTTGCAGCTTTCACAGCTGTATGAAGTACTTGCCCCCTGATGAGTTAACACTTCTACTTTCAAGCATTCTTTATTCCAATTATTAATCCATTTTTTATTCCAATTATTATTCTGAAGTCCTTTAATTACTTTCTCCGCCATTATGTTTAATGGCTTTTTTTTTTTTTTTTTTTGTTGTTGTTCAAGTGGGCGTAAGTAATTTAAATAATTTTTGTCTCTTATTGGATCTTAACATGTATCGCAACCTTTTTGTGATAGTTTTAGCAATGTGTTATTATCAGTTTTATTTTTGTTGTGTTTCTATTGACATGTATCTAGTAAATGTTAAAATATTAAGATTAATGTTTCTTAAGATAGCTATCATTTATATATATATATAAATAAATATACAGGGTGATTCACAAAAACGTGGACAAAATGATATGGCAGATCAGTCATACAGCAAGGATCAAAAATGGCATTGGAACAGAGGGTCGCAAACGCCTGTAGAGGGCGCTAGAGCCACGAGAGAACGTTGCTATATAAACACGAGCTGAGGAAACGGGGATTGTCTTCATTCGAGCTGTGGATGCGTTGGGCGTAACATGGCTAGTTACACGCACCGCGAAATGGCTGACATGCATTTAATTTATGGCATGGCCAACTGCAATGGACGAGAATCCTTACAAATGTATCGTGAGAAATATCCTGATAGAAAGGTGCCTAGCCGCTCATTCTTTGCCACTCTGCATCGACGATTGCATGAAACCGGCTCGTTCGACATGCACAAGCCGGATGCTGGTCGCCAACGAATAACTCGGACAGCTGATGCTGAAGAAAGTGTTGTCCATGAACTCCAGCGTAATCCTGCAACAAGTACACGAGTTGTAACCCGAAAGACCCATATTCCCCAAGCTACCGTCTGGCGAATTGTACACGACGAAGAACTACATCCTTAACATTTACAACGCGTCCAGGCACTGAAACCGGGAGACTACAACAATCGTATGGATTTTACACGGTGGTTTTTGCAAGAAAGTGCTGCAGACCAAAACTTCGCAGCAAGTGTTTTCTTCACGGATGAGACTGGGTTCGCATTAGAGGCTGTGATGAACTTTCACAACCTGCATACGTGCGTGGATGAAAATCTGCATGCTACACGTCCGCACGGCGCACAACAAAAATTTTCCGTTAACGTGGGGACTGGCATTGTAGGAGACTGTTTACTTGGTCCGTACATTCTCCCAGAAAGACTTTACGATCCCATTTATCTAACATTCTTGCAAGAGGTTCTGCCAGAAATGCTGAATGATGTTCCGATGCCTATTCGTTAACGCATTCGATTTCAACACCACGGAGCTCCTGCACATTTCAGCACAGACGTCACATCTCATCTGCAGGCTATTTTTCCTGGCGGCTGGATTGGTCACAGTGGACCAATCGCATGGCCACCACGATCACCAGACCTGTCTCCCTTGGATGTTTTCTTATGGGGACTTTTAAAAGGGCTTGTGTATGAAACACCTGTTGTAACGCCGGAAGACTTGGTAGGAAGAATCGTTGTGGCAGTAGGGTGTGTTCGAGATGGCATCTTTGAGAAGGTGCGGTATTCTATACAACGTAAATGCCAGTCGTGTCCCGATGCATCTGGCAAAAACTTTGAGCATCTCCTGTAGGCTCAACATTTCTCTTGCATTAGTCGCATGTGAGTGAGTAATTATCAATAAAATGTTCTGTAATGGTTTTGTTTCTTCTCTTTGTGTTATGTATTTTTTAGACGCCCTATAGCGGCTCTGGATCGCAGTTGCGACCCTCTGTTCCTATGCGATTTTTGATCCTTGTTGTATGACGGATCTACCATATCACTTTGTCCACGTTTTTTTGAATCACTCTGTATATATTTTTTTATGTATGTGTAAGAGAATTTGCTTCCATTTAATTAATTAAAATTGTTTTTGTAAGTTTTCTTTTCACCTTGATTCATAACCACCTGTTATATATATATATATATATATATAGTATTTGTTCAATTATTTGATAGCAATAAAAAATCAGTATATTTTTCATCTATTATTAAAATTTCTGCATTGCATTTCATCTTTTATTTATATTGATTTATATCTGAACCGAATTCCTTTTCCTTTTGTTTCGTTGTCCTTTTAATAGAGTCCATGAAAACATTTTTGAATGCCAGTGATTAAGATTACTTATGAATTACATTAGATTACGTATTTTTTTTTCCTTTTATGCGTTTATGTATGTAAATATTCTTTTTTTTTTTTTTTTTTTTTTTTTTGTTTAACCAATTAATCTCGGTTTGGTATTTCAGAAAAAAAAAAAAGCACATTTGAATTGAATTATAGTATGATATTTTATGATTAAAATGTTTGTTATTTTGGCAATTTATAAAAATTTTCCTTCAAAATAACTAAAAAGTCACTTTATTAAAATAGTTCACTAGCATTAAAACTGTTCGATTCAATTCTTACTATGATTTACATTTATTTATATCTGAATCGAATTCCTTTCTTCTTTTGTTTATCTTTTTTCTGGAGCCTATGATAGAATTTTCGAGTGAAAATAATTATGTTTAACATTTGATTATTCTAGATATTGTACAATATTACTTTTTTCCTTCATACGTTTTTATTGTTATTCTTTTTTTCCTTATCGGATTCAAAATCCCTGTTTAATATTAAAAAAAAATAATAAAAATAAAAATAAAAATAATAATAATTATATATATATATATATTAATTCAATTACAATATTTTGTGTAATGCAAATAAAATAATCGAGATACAGATGGGGTGTTTTGGGAAACAGTATATAAAATATCAATGGATTAAATAGACCACTGAATTGAAACATGAATATTTTAAATGTTAAATAGTTTAATGTTTATTTTACATCCAATAAACATTCTAAAAAAAATTCAATCGATAGTTATCTAGTGTCTCACACTAGTACTGACTGATTAACATGACTGATTAAAATGCACACTGTAAAATCACAACGCATTTTATCATGTTAAAATTTCTCCGTTAAATTCCAACCTTTATTCATATTGATTTAATACTAAATTGCATTCTTTTCATCTTGTGTTTCTTTGTCCTGTTCCTAGAACGTGTGGTAAGACATTCTATGTGGCAGTGATTATGTTTAAAAATTGATTATTCTAGATTATGTACAATATTAATTTTTTCCCTTATGCTTTTTTTTCTTTTACTTCAAAGACTATGTTTATTGTTCTGAAAAAATATTTTTTTAATCGAAGTATAATATGTTGAGAAATTCAAATAAAATATTCGAAATAAAGGGGGATATTTTTCAACAAAACAATAGGTTAATGAGATCACTGAATTCAAAGTGGGGCATTTTTTAAAATTAAATAATTCTATATTTATTCGACATTCAACGAACATTTATTTTTAGAGTTGCTTTTCTTAGTGTCTAATAATGTGAATTTGATATTTCGTAATAGTAAATAAATACCAAAATTTACACCAGTGATATTTCATTTTTGAAAACCAGAAACGGATTAAATTTCTTTATATTATATAAAGCATTCTTTGTCATTTAATTTCTAAAATTACTGTACTGTAAAAAAAGCTTCAACGAAATATTTAAATATGTTTAAATCACATTTCTAGCTTTTATCACTGTGTTCCCAACATTAAATCACTTATTAGTAAATTCCAGCGTTTAAAATCGTTAATCATATGCTAATATGTGTGTGAAATATGTTAAGGTCAATTTAGTTTTTATTTAAACATGTGTTGGTTGTATATATATATATATATATGTATATATTTAGATTATAAAAACTAATTTCGAGAAAATGTTATTAAAATACAATCGTTTGTGTTAAATATATTGTTTGTAAAATAAATAAAAAAATAAATAAAAACAGTTAGTTCGCTTCTAATATGTTCACCATCTTACATTTGTTCTCATAAAGTTTTACTGCAGGTTATAGTATATCACTGATAACCTGGTGCAACATTAAAGGACAAAAAAAAAAGAAAAGAAAGAAGGAAGGAAAAAAAATGAAACCGCACTGGGATAGTTAAATTCTTTCTTTGAAAGAAGGCAAATTTAGTTATTCAAAATTGTGATGAAACAGATAGTGATTTTGCCTAATATTACATATGTGTATCCACCAGGCAATAGAGTTCCAAATGTGTTATATTCGGCAAATCCATAGTCTGTTACATCCCTGTATTTAATCGTTAAAATTGATGATTTTTGAAAGGGAATTTTGAAAGTATCCAATTACGTTTCTTTTGTTTCCTTGGCGTATAAGAAACAGAAATGACTTATTCAATAGGCTATCTTGCCTGCTTTTTGTATTTAACTTATCGCAACTCACTACGTTTTTATACTGATGTCTGTTTCATATTTTGTTTTCATACAAATTCATTACCTATTCAATAACATTCGTAATCGAAAAGTACAAATGCACACTACACATTATAAGATCCTTTAATTTTGAACAATTTACAAAGTTTTCAAAGTAGAATATCAAAAATTTGTCGTATACTGGCAGTATCACAAATAATATTTCAAATCCAGCTTAACTTAGTTACGATGAAAATAAACAAATTTTTATTAATTCAAGTGTTTACAAATTCAATGATTCTGTCTTCTTTCTAATTTATAAAAATAACCTTTCTTTTTCTTTTTTTCTTTTTGTTTAACATACGAAAGAAGTCGTTTAAAAATAAATATAAGATATATTTTAATTTCATTTAAAGTATACCAAATCAGTTTGAATAATTTCAAGTTTTACCGAATACACAAAATTTAATACCTAAGGCAACATATGCAAAACGATATATATACATATATATATATTCTTTTTTCGCATTTACTATTCATTTGTAGAAGTTTCTTTTAAAATATAGCATCTTTTATCAAAATAAATATTTTTCTTCGAACTAAATTTGATTAGAAAAATTAGATTTAGATGATATTAGATTTTTGGACCTGTATGCATAAACGAAAAAATTGTTTGAATATTAAAAAGGAAAGATATGCATGAATGGAAATATATTTTTATAAAAACAAATAATTTTTAATATGCGGTTACGAGACATATATTTTGAAATACTCATCTCTTGCTCAAATATTTACTTATTAATTATTTTAGGAAATTCCATAATTGAAAAAATTGTTCGACTGAAAATATTTTTAGAAAAAATAATAAAAAATATATTGAAAATTATATATATATATATATATATATATATATATATATATTGAATATTGTGGTACTTTTTATACATGAATCTAATTTTAAATTGCGTTTAAACCACACCTAGATAACTAAAATTAATCAGTGTTACTCTATATCTAATCATTCGACTCATAGACTGCGAATTAAAAACAAGTATATTTTTACATGTCCTTTTTTTATTTCAAACAAGTTAGCGTAACTTAAAAAAAAAAAAAAAATGTTATAATATTTCAATTAAAAAATAGGAAAGTGGTAAAAATTATTGTTTGCTCTTAGAGTCCTGTTACCAGAACACGACCCGACACGCTGTTCGGGTTCCGGACGGGTCGACTACATTTTTTCCTCTTGTGGGTCGGGTTCGGGTAAGGTTGACTGATTTTTTTTTTACTGCGGCTCGGGTTCGGGATTGGGTCGGGTTCAGTTTTCAACGAATTGGGTCGACTTGAGAACATCTTTCAAAAATTTTTTACCTTAATAAAGTAGAAATTTGTTTGCTCTATACAACCAAAATAATATACGCTTACACAAATCACTGTTCAGCATGAAAATTGCGTCTGACACCATTTCAGCATATTCTTATGTAAAATAACCTCCTCAATCCGAATATGACCACCATTTTACCCAATCACCCACCGTTTTATAGATACACTCTCTCCCTCATTTTTATCATTGTTTGGTAATTTTATACTTATCAGTTTGATTTGGAGAGGAACGATGATTATTTTACCCGTTAAATGTCTTCTGACCTGAGGAGAGATACAGAGGTAGAAAGTTATAAAACACGAACATTTGTAGTAAGAGAGGAAATTTGAGGAGATTTGTGCCCAGAAAACAAATGAAAATCAGTAAAAACAATCAGTTTCTGTTTCTTTTCATTTCGCAATATTTCTCTTATTTTTTACATATCCCAGCTTCCAGTTTGCCATTTTCTTACCAAAATACCCAAAATAATAAAAATTATACAGTGAAATTATTTTCAAAAAGTTGGTGAGTGGAGTTAAAGTCTCAAAGCCCTCGCATGAAAGTTTGCCTGATTCACTGTACGACGTTTGCTTTCAATAACTCCCACGTTAAATGTTTTGGGCAGTAAACATGAACAGTAAAACCTCCTGCTGTCACACGTATTAAAGGTCATTGCTCTTACCATTGTAGTCTTCAGTCGTTATCTACCTTTAGTACACATTTTGCGATAAGAGAGTGAACATTATGGTGTTCTCGACGGTGGTGATCTCTAACACGCGTGAAAGAAGAGTATTTTACTGTTCATGTTTTACTGCCCAAAACATTTAACGTGGGAGTTATTGAAAGCAAAATTCGTACAGTGAATCAGTCAAACTTTCTTGCAAGGGCTTTGAGACATTAACTCCACTCACCAACAATTTGAAAAAAAAAAAATCCTTGTATATTTTTTATCATTTGGGATGTTTTGGTAAGAAAATGGAAAACTGGAAGCTGGAATATGTAAAAAATAAGAGAAATATTGCAAAAAAAAAAGAAAGAAACAGAAGCTGATTGTTTTTATTGATTTTCTTTTGTTTTCTGGGCACAAATCCCCTCAAATTTTCTCCTTACTACAAATTTTCGTGATTTAGAACTTTCTACCTCTGTAGCTCCTCAGGCCAGAAGACATTTAACGGTTAAAATAATCATCTTTCCTCTCCAAATCAAACTGATGGGTATAAAATTACCAAACAATGATAAAAATGAGGGAGGCGGTGTATCTAGGAAACGGTGGTGATTGGGCAAATTCGGTGGTCATATTCGCATTCAGGAGGTCATTTACAAAACGGGCTACGTCTCCCACAGTAACCAGATGTGTGATTCATCTATTTTGATTACTTACATTCTTTAAAATAGATTATGAATTTAAACTGATAATTAATATCTTTTCTCTTGCAGATGTTTTTAAGAAGTTATGGGAATGTAAATTTAGACGAGTTTAGTGCACGTTTAGTTGGCGTCTGTAACATTGTATTAATTTAATATTATTCTGTGTGTGGTAAGCATTAAACCATAAAACTACAAACACTAAGAATGAAACCCATTTTTGTACATTTGAAATTCGCAATACACATAAAAAGTTAAAAATTACTAGTAATCCATTTTTCAATTTTTTTAATTTTTAACTTAGTTATAACTTAGTATTAGTAATTAAATTTTTAATTCTTTTAAAAATGATTTAACCCCCCCCCCCCCGCACACACACACACACAGTAGTCTGACAATTGAAATTTACTTTATTTTATAAATTAAAAATGTTTTCCATGATTTTTAGATGAATTATTAATTTCCATTTAGATTCGGGTTTCGGGTAGGGTTTGTGTAAAAGAAATCAGGTTTCGGGTCGGGTTCGAGTATAAAGAAATCGGGTTCGGGTCGGGTGCGAGTTTCCAAAAGTTCTTTAGTGTGGTTTCGGGTCGAATAAAATTTATTTGTCGGGTCGGCGTCGGGTGTCGGGTTGATTCAAAATCCACTTGTCGGGTTCAGGTTGGGTGCGCAAGACTCTATTTGCACACTTGGCAGATGTTAAAAGTGTGCTGTCCACAAAGCGCCTTAATGCAGTGGTTGCACACGTATTTTGTCATTCTCCGTTTTTTAGATGAACAGAAAGTACAAATTCTGCGTTTGTTCGCCGCACTTTTAGTCGTGTCTTTTGTGGGCTTTTCAACATTCAAAATATCTTCAATGTTTATTTTGATGATCCCTAAACGTTCGACTGTTAGACGACGATTACAACAAATTTCGAAAATTAACAAGTGTACAGCCGTGCTTATCACCTTTGGGTAACTCATTTTACTAGTTATGAAGGTACTTTGAGTGAGGTGGTGTGAGTGCAACAGAAACAACTTGAATTCGCAAAACTGGCAAGGGTCGGCAGTCTATTAAACTAATGCTTAGTTATATAGGTTTTTAATGAGACAAGAATTTGTCTGCGCTTATACACACACGCACGCATATTTATGCACAACATACTTCACAACGGTGACGAATTTACGATGCTATTAATTTTTGTACAAACAAACTAATCTTTCTAAGCATGCAATGATTTTGCACACTTGCAGGAACGACGTTGTTAGTAATCTAAAAGGAATCACTCCCTCTCCTCCGTCTCTTATCATAAAATCTATATACAAAATGCACATTAGTATATTTTTTGTTTGTATATCAAGGCATGCCAGTTTAGAGGCTGGAAGTATTGGCACTTGAAAATTGATTTCAGAAATTTAAAAACAATTTCATAAAATTTAGATATGTATGCCTAAAAATAAATCCAGTTAAAAAATATTTATCCAATATTAGTGAAAAATCGTGAAAGAAGCTAAAAATTGAATGATTTCTTAGTTGGACTGGTTAGCTTTCTATGCTTGCTTGTGGAATACGTATCCAATAAAGTCGGAAGGGCTTTGCACATTAGAGTGTGTTCAAATAGAAATGATAGCGGATTTTCATACAATCTGTCGTTCTGTTTTTGAGAAATTCACCAATTTTCTACTTTGAAGAACGCTTATTTATAATATTTGATTCAAATAAAAGGCCGAATTACTCTTAATATATTATACCGATGTGGTTCATAGTAAATTAAAAATTCTAAATTCGATAGAGGTTGCAAGTTTTTGGTAAATTTGATCGATTGTAGATAGAAGGTTGTTTGAGAATTGATGTTTACAGCATTTTTTGACAATTCGAATTTAAGCTTCGCCAATGCTTAAAGTCATGTAAATCCCCGTTAATTTCAGGTTATGTTGACGTGAATAATGTTACCAGAAGCATTTTATTTACTCATGTCAAATATGCGTTTGCTTTGCTCAAAGATTTATCAAAAAAACTAAAAAAAAAAAAAAAAAAAAAAAAAAAAAAAGCATTTTTTTTCTATCTACCATAACTCGAAAATAACTAGAGATAAAGCAAAATACTACGGTGTTATATGATTCATAGGAATTATTCTATTCCCTCGCTTTGTTTGCCCAATTATGCGCAGTTCATCATGTTTATATAATATATAAGAAAAATGCTTTGCGTAGATTTCTAGAAAAAAAAAATATTAATAATTATTTGAAAAAGTATTTATTGTAAATGACAAAAAAAAAATAAATAAATAAATAAATAAATAAATAAATAAATAAAAAAAAAAAAAAAAAAAAAAAAAAATATTTTCAGAGAATTTAGTCAATTATATTTTCAGATTTTACAAGAACAGAGTTCAAATATATATTTTTAAATATTCAGACATGAACCTTCAAGTGTTTCAAATAAAAATTTAATTTTAAAAGGTAAAAAAGTTTTTCATCTCGAAAGTACAAAAACTAAATTTAAAATTTTATAATAAAATAATAATAATAATAATAATAATAAAATATTGAAAGCGTTTTCCTTGTGATTAAATTGATATTTCTGTACCATATTTTCAATATATCCTAATTGCATTATTCTTCATCTCACAATTAAGAAAGCTTACAATCCAAAATTTTAAAGAAAAAAAATAACCTCAAGAATATCCTATTCCAGTATGTTTTTCTACATTTAATATTTCACTAAAGCTTATATAAAACTAGATATAGAATTTAAAAATATCTTATAGAATATTAGTATTGAAAAAATAATCCAATACTTTCTAAATTGCTTTAAAAAAAAAGCCCCATAAGCATTCTTTTTTAGATCTAACACATCTTCTTTTTCTTTCTTTCTCTTTCTTTTCTTTTTTTTTTTTTTTTTTTTTTTTTTTTAAGAACTAGGCAAAAATTTCTGGACAAATTGTATATCAAATATAAGATTTAGCATACTTGACTTAGTGACCTCTAAAGCAAAGTGGGACGAGTCTGAAATTTATATCAATATTTCATCACGTATAATAAATGAGCAAAGACGTCGAAATTGTCGTTTTTTAAAGATAACGAGAGACTGATTACCGCCGTTGGAAATAGATCGTTACGCCAACGAGGGAGATGCGTGAGAGAAAATGTCATGGGATGAAAAAACCTATTACTGTAAAATGACTTTAATAATACGAAGCATTTACGGTCATCTGTAATATAAGGGACACGCAATTCGAAGTCATTTAATGATAAAAATCTTATAACGATTAAGACTCTGTTACAATAAAGCTGTGTAGCTTATTTCGTAATCCGTATTTTCATGTTTAAATTATTTAAATTTTGTTCGATGTACTTAATTTTCATTGTCTTAATGGTTAAAGTGAAACATCAAGTTTACACACACATATATATACATTTAAATATATACACCCCGCGACAAAAAGATAGGAACAAAGGGATTTTCTTTGATTTTTCATAAAATAACGTTATCTAAATTGTGCTTATCATTTATTATTATTATAAAACAACACTATTCCTGGACTAATTTTTGTTTTAAGACTAATTTAGAAAAATTTGAAGACTAAAATTTTTCTAAGCGCGACAAAAAGATAGGAACAAAGTTTTTTTTTTTATTAATTTATGAATATGATTATTTTGATTATGATTCAAATATTTAATACGTTTTTGATATGATAATATTTTGTTATGATAATCAATGATCAGCACAATTTAGATAATGTTATTTTATGAAAAAATTAAAAAAACCCTTTGTTCCTATCTTTTTGTCGCGGAGTGTAGTCTTAAATTACAAAAATTTTTGTCTTAAAACTTTTCTAAATTAGTCTTAAAACAAAAATTAGTCCAGGAATAGTGTTATTTTATAATAATAATAAATGATAAGCACAATTTAGATAACGTTATTTTATGAAAAATCAAAGAAAAAACCCTTTGTTCTTATCTTTTTGTCGCGGGGTGCATATATATATATATATATATATATATATATATATATATTTCTTTTTTTTTTTCAAAATAGATTTTAAAAACGTCAAATAAAATCATTATCATTAAGAGTTTCTTTTATCAATACACACAAAACATTAATGCATTTAAAAAAAATCTATTTAAAAGGACAGACTAAAAATAATGAAAAATTACAAAAAAGACTATTTATTTATTTAGCTGAAGTTTTTAAGGAAATAAAACCGTTTCAATATTTCATGAAAAATATTTATTAATCAGTAGAAAACAGAAGAAAGTTCATTTAAATAAACGATTTAATAGACTAAAAATAACTTTGCCTTATTTTAAAAGATAAACTTCTCACAAATATAATTATTCCATAGTAAGTGCAACAGAAAACTAATTACGGAACTTCAGAAAAACTAAAAAGAAAATTGGTAAAAAATAAAAATGTAATTAACGGAAATAAAATGTAAACACAGAACATAATTTTAAGAACATAATAAATTTGCATGAAAATGTAAACGCATAACTTTACAAAATATTTAATTGTAGAAACTAGTTAAACCGTTTTCCAGTTAAAAAATAAAAAATAAAAAGACGCTATTAATCAAAAGAATAGCAGATATGCATACTTGAAAAACTGCTAAATATTTTAGGTTTTCTTAAATTGTATTTTTGTTTATTTATAATTTTATATAAAATGTAGAAAAATAAAAATTAAAAAATCTTATATATATATGTGTGTGCATGTGTGTGTAGATGCAGAGAATAAAAGTGGGAAAAAAATATGGAAAAAATGCGGCAAAGATAACTGAAATCTTATTCACAAATGACGGTTTTTATTTATTTATTTATTTATTTTTAATCCTTCAACTTTTTATTTTATCAAATTGCCCATAACTGATTCTAAAATGCGTAAAAATGTCAAACTTACACTGAATTAATAATAATCTTATTTTGATATTTTTAAATTATGAAAATTTTAAACTATTATTTTTATATTATGAATTTACGAAATTTTCGTCAAATAATTCTCTTTTTACTAAACATTCCAATTATATTTTGACGCTTTAATAACATCATAAGTTTAAAATTTTATTATATATTTAAAACTGAAAATAAAACATTAGTACTAGTTAAGATTTTATGGGTTTTAATAAACGAATTATGAAGAAATGATTATTTATTTTAGAAAAATATTTCATTTAAAAACAAAACAAAACATATTTTTAAAGGTTATTTATTTATGAAGATTTCAAAGAAAAAATTACTTATATTTTAAGATAAATAGCCGTTCTCAGAGCTTAGTGAAATTCTGAGATGATTTGAAATGATTTGACCTGGATTTGTGTCAAAAATTGTTATACAGAGAAATTAGATATTTTTCATACTTTATCAATGAATCTTTGTTGTAAAATTTATCAATATCAGGTTTAGAACTTTTGTATGTGTAAACTTTTCTTCTATATATCTGTATATATTTTTCTTGTCAGAGAAATGCTAATTTCTAAATTAGCATACAGCCATTCAAAGCAAATCACTGATTATTATGAAAAATAAAAATATTTTACAAATATAGTAGACAATTAACAGCAGGTAATATAAACTGTTAAATAAAAAATTAAATTTAAAAAAATCACTACAAGACAACCCTCTTTTGCGGAATTTCTAAGAATATTTTAATTTATCATGCAAAAAAATAACAATATAATTAAAGACATTTTTCTGTATATACACTGATCCTAATAGGATATTCCCGCTCCAGAAATTCTTGACTTTGTAATTACCTACTTACTGTTAAAAATGGTTATATCGAGAAAAAGGGAAAAATGTTACTGATTATATCTATCGTATGATTCAGCAGTACTTAATATAAAATGTTTAGGATTAAAAGAAAAATACTATGTGCGAAATTGTTATTTCTTAATATGATAAATAAATAATGAGCAAACCTACAGTACGTACGACTAATAACATATAAATTAATAAACGTTGTACGTACAGACAAACAATAAGATACAGAGAATAAGTTAGACAAATATAATTTTTTTTTTCTTTTCTTTGCCGAAACTTTATGTCTATAAATACCTCTTTCATTATATGAATCTTTAATGTTACTTTATAAACATAAACCGCTGTAAGTTAAATAATAATAATAATAATAAATAAATAAATAAATAAATAAATAATAGAAAGTTTCTTGAGATAAAAATTGATCGTAATACAAATTTCCAGGCGCATACAAGATCGAAAAACTTAAATCTATCTCATTGGATTGCCTTGTTTTTTATATGAAATATACACGTGATCGTAGGATTATAGATAACCAAAAAATACGGTAGATGCACGATAATTGGATTTGTCGGGATTTTCATAAATGAAAAAAAATATATATATCTCAGCGGATTCTGACTTATTCATTAATCACTAAGGTATATTTTTCGACATCTGATGTACACACGACAAGTTTTTTTTTTTTTTTTTTTCCAACACTCTCATAAGTATGTTTATTAAATGATAACATAATATATTTTTTTTTTTTTATAGATGCTTATTTAAAAAAATGCTGACATATATTATTACACTGAGAAAGCAGCGGTATATATGATAGTGTTAATAGTTGATAGTAACTCTTTTATTTATAATTCAATTCGGTACATATTGATTTTTATAAATTTAAATCTAGGAACAGAAAATAGAACTAAATAAAAATAATTTTAGTTTTCTTTAATTTAAATCAACAGAAAAGGAAAAGTTAATGTTAAAAATTATAAGCATAATTTTAACTTTTTCTTTGTCAAAAATATTATTGTTATTGTGTAGGAAATTTCAGACCATGTTCATTGAAGTATTGAAACGTATGCTAGAAGTGTGAATATTAAACAGTGAATTAATACATTAAACGTTATTTAAACTTTTCTTTTTTAATAGCATTTTTAATCGCTTACAGAACAGAAAATATAACAACATGATCACTGAAGTATCAAAATAAACGTTTTCCTGTTATTTTTAAATCTGGTTTACAATATCTATAAAATTCAAAATATTTTTAAAAGATTAAAAGAAAAAAAAACCCTTATCCTAAGATACTTAAGGCATTATTCTTTAGAATAAATAGTAAATGCCGATATTGACGTATTTTCCTGAAGTACATCCTTCCCTTGATTGCACTGGAGAGGAGCAATTTTGTTGTGTTTGATGTGTAAATTTCGTTTGATTAACTTCTGGCTTTGGATTGAAAAACAAGAAGAGGTTTTTGTTTATCATGATAAATTTTCAAGCTATGTGACACCCTTTTTTGTCTCAAAAATTATGCGAATTGTGAATATAAAGAAAAATCAAGGAAAATCTTACCGAGTATCTTATTTACAAAGAATAGTTTTATTCATAGAAATTTTGTATGTAGTTAGTGCAAGTCAAATTGTGTTCATATAAAAAGCAATTTTATTTATTTATTTATTTATTTTTTTACTAAACGTAAACTTACATATAAAAGTAAAATTTTCTCTTATAGCTTTTTCTAGGGTGTTTATTCTGTGAGCATTCTCGTTTGATGCTACAACAACAGTCAGACCTTCATGACCTTCAAATGTTAGTGGAATCACTCATTCACATAAGATTTAGAGAAAAAATATGACATAGTACTGAAAAAAAACTAACGACACTTTTGATATCAGTATAAATATTTAACTGTAAAACAGCGAAAATTTTAAACTCTATAGAAATTTGATACAAATTGTTCCCAAGTGATATTTATCTATTTGCCAGTTTTTACAATTGGTTGAGAAAACTAAATACATAAAAAATGTATGTTGCATGTATAAGGATAATATAAGCATTTTAAAATGCATAGGTTTTCGGGCTGAGGTGCTATATCATGTCCTCCCGGTACATCCAGAAAATACAGCGAAGACATCGTGAAAACATGTAATGTAAATTTTCATTCTTGTACTTACCCTCATAAGTGATTAAGATTCATTACTAAACTTTCTACTTCATGTCCAAGTTTCTATATAGAGTTATAAATCATCTGTGGCCATTTATAACGTATATTATCAAGAAGTTTAAAGTTTTCAAAACACTAAAATATATTTTATATGTTCTTCTTTTTACATTTAAATTATTTTGAAAACTGACATAGAACTGAATTTTAATGTGTGAAAAAGTTAAAATTTTTCTAACGGTATGAGATTTATGCACATATATATTTTATTAAAAAATATATATATATTAAGAGCTACATGAATAAAAGCTAAAAAATTAGATTAAAAACGTTCATCATAAAAACTGTACATATTGTTCTTATGTATTTATTTAAAGTATACAATGATGAATTCACATATCAATTTATCTAAACAAATATAGACAAGTATACAATTCAAACTGAACTGTTTACTCGAATGGAGTTATTATATTTTCTCTAACGATTCCTTTATAAAAAAAAAAAAAAAAAAAAAAAAAAAAAAGGTGTATATTACAATAATACGTATACTCATTATTTAAATACTAGATTTACATATTTTTACTCTCACTATAGCTTTCTCTTTCTCCTCCGTCTGCTTAAAAGAAAGAAAAAAATTCTCTGGCTCAGACTAATTTATTTTCAAGATCTCTAGGATTTTAAAATATAAAACAAGGAAAAGCTTTCAAAATGTTAGTATCACATGCGCTTCAGAACAAATACGTTAGTCTCACGTTATATAAACAATGCTGAAATAAACATGGAAAAATAGAAGGCTTTTGAGAATTTCTCTACAAAAGGTATTACGTTTGTTACTTTATTTTTTTATTTTTATTTATTTATTTATTTATTTATTCGCAAAAAGTACTTGTTTTTAAAAAATATATAATTACGATGTTTGCTTACATTTGCGATTTTGCGATTTCAGATCTAGAATAAATAATTGTTCGCATATTTGTGTGGTCACAAATTAACTTTTTCTATTAATTTTAAGCGTATGTTGAGAACTAATTATACATATATATATATATATATATATATATATATATATATATTATATTATATTCCATGTATGGAAGGTAATAACATCAGTGTTCGCAACACTCACAAAAGACATGTTAACATAAGCGTTTAATAACATCTACGAATTTGAATCCGCCCGTGCTAGATTCTCTAAGGACAGGAGAATCTTCATTTTAACATATCTTTTGTGAGCGTGCCGAACACTGCTGTTTCTCTCTCTCTCTCTCCCTCTCCCTCTCTCTCTCTCTCTCTCTCTCTCTATATATATATATATATATATATATATATATATATATATATACATAAATATTAAAAATTATTTTTTAAACATAATAAAATAAAAATTAACAAAAGAATTAAATGCCACCGAAAGCCAATATATTTAAAAAGAATTAATTTATAACTAAATTAAATATCATATGAATACAATAGAACTTTAATGAAAACAGCTAAAGCAAATAACTTTAATAATTAAGATAAATTAAATCAATTCAAAACAAACTTACTGTAAATTTACTCCTCGTTTATTTTCAACAAATCAGTATGCGATGCATGACATTAGAATTAAAGTGAACCAAAAGTGAACTCAAGCAATGAGAAAATAATATCAAAGGAACAAATTAAAAACATTTAAGACCAATTAATTGGAGAGAAAAACGGCTCAAAACTGTACAGATTTCTCATAACAGAAAAACATCCCTACAGTTGAGTACATGGGACGTTCAAAAGTTCGAACACTGGCCGCTAATAAGGCAAAATAAGCAGCGGGTTTCACGATTTTGAATTCAAAACAATAAAATGAGTGGAGAAAATAAAAATAAATTTGAGATTAAAAAAAAAAAGATTAAGAATAAAAATAAAAATAAATAGAACCTAATAAACTGTAATCATCACAGAAGGAAGTTAGGATACATATAGAAATGCCGAATAAATACCGGGCAATCCAAAAGCCACTGATTAAAAAAAAAAAAAAAAAATCGAAAAAGTATTGACTGTTGCGCTATGCGGTATTCAGTATGCGGTGTTCACTGAAATGCACAGAAAGGCATGGGATTTTTTTAGGTAACAAAAGATTTATAAGCAAATCGGTTTAAATTTTTTTCCTCTGGTGGCACTTTAATTGTAAAATTAGTTTTTTTTTTTTTTTTTTTTTTTTTTTTTTAGAGTGGTACAGTATATTCAACAATGTAACTAGGACTATAAATGCTCAATGTGACAGCTGCCAATCAGTAGAATGATCGTCAGACGTTGCGCATAGGAAATTCTCCTAGCTTCAGTATTCGCAGTATGGTGTATTGGATCAGGTAGATCTGTTTTAAATGTAAGAGGAAACTGCGAATACAGCGAGATTTGTTGGTGAAAAATCTATTTTCTTTTTCTTATATGTATAAAAAATTCCATGCTTTTCTGTACATTTCAGTAAAAACCGCATGGAGATCTGCTTAGAACCGCATAGGTCAGTCCTTTTTTTAATAGTACTTTTTTATTTTTTTTCTGTGACTTTTGGAACACCCGGTAAAAACACAAGATGAGGTGTTAGCAGCATAACTGTAATATATATAAGCCTGTTTATTAAATAAATACTTTTGTTTAATTTTTTTAATAAACAATAATTAAATTTATTCAAAATCATTCCACACACTCACTCAATCATTCCACACACTTGTTTTATTTTGATGAATTAAATAATTAGTTTTTAAGTAACTATAAATTGTAATAATGTTTCTAATATTCAACTTAAAAGCATAGTCAACAGCACAATAATGAAGAATAAACATAGTTGAAGGGAAATATATGTATATCTATATAAAGTTTAACGTTAGTAAAAGATGCAAGTCTTCTGCGTTCACTTTTTATTATTATTATTATTATTATTATTAATAATAAATCACTCAACCAAACCGCCAAATAACACCACCCTACCTTCTTAATCAAATATCTGCCCTCCCATCATCCGTCCTCTTAAATTATTTTATTATTTTTTGTAAGATACAGTTACGTATCCTTTTTTTATCTGAGAGATACAGAGCTATTGATAAATAATTGAATAAACAAAGTTTTGGGATAACTCTCATATTATCTGTAGCATTAATTAGTTTATAAATATTCTTTATATATAGTCGGTAACAAAAGTGTCCGAACACTAGCAAAAATTCCTATGTAAAAAAAATACACTTCATACGGTTTTGTTAAATAAATCCTTATCGAATCATGTTCTTACACTGACTAAGAACAGGATTCGAGAAGGATTTATTTAACAAAACCGTATGAAGTGTACTTTTTTTTACACAGGAATTTTTGCTAGTGTTCGGACACTTTTGTTACCGACTATATATATATATATATATATATATATACCTTAATGAGCATAATTTTTTGTACGATACAAGTGGCTAATGAGAGATTAATGATAATTATTTCCATACTTAATTAAAAAAAAAAAAAAAAAAACTATTTGGAACCAATATGTTATGGCCACCACAAAACTTTCTTTTGTACTTTTCAATACATATTTTTCCTTTTGAATATACACTGTTTGAATGTCAGAGAAATATAACGCAGAATAAGTAAATTAAAAAAATAAAAATAAAAATCAATAAATATGTTTTAAATTATCATAGACGTATAATTCAATCATTTGTTTTAGAATTACCGAGGTACCAACAAGTTGTTTTGAAGATACACACATAGAAAATTTACACACACACCCTCAGGAGAAAGCAATGCCCCTACTTACATAGAATTTATTATTATTATTTTTTCTTTTTAACTATCACTATATATATACATACAGTCGGTAACAGAAGTGTCCGAACACTAGCAAAAATCCCTATGTACAAAAAGTACACTTCGTACGGTTCTGTTAAATAAATCCTTATCGAATCATGTTCTTGGACTGACTAAGAACAGGATTCGACAAGGATTTATTTAACAAAACTGTAAAAAGTGTACTTTTTTTACATAGGAATTTTAACTAGTGTTCGGACACTTTTGTTACCGACTGTATATATATATATTCACATTGAAAAGTTAAAAATACTTTGTATTTATACGAATTTTTGTCTTATACAGCAATATTAGAAAATATGAAAAAAAAAATCGATTACAGCGCCACTTGCTGAGCGATTGATCCAAAGAAAGTCTATCTTGTGCTCTACAGACGGCATCTTAAAAAATGCACTTTTTTTTTTTTTTTTTTTTTTTTTTTGAAAAAAAGTACATTAAAAGTGTAAGTGCTGTTGTTGTTGTTCTTAAACATGGAAAACAAACCGTTACTTTAATTTTAAACTATTATAGATCAATTTATCAACCATTCATCCAGTCATTTCAACCAATTTTTGAAAAGTACTGATATGTAAAATTTTATCTCCTCTGAGGTGTGTGCGTGTGTGTGGGGGGGGGAGGAGAGTATTTTCTTCCCTGGAAGCATACGGATGCTCCTACATCTCTCTCTCTCTTTTTGTTTTTTTTTTTTCCTAGTTGGCTATTACTATTTTAAAATATTCTTTGTAATTTCATAACGTTTCGTTAAATGTATACACACACGTAGGCACTTTCTAAAATTAGTCAAATTGTAATCTGAAAACGTGTACTAATAAACGGAATTAGAAAACTATTACGAAACCAATTTTTTCCACATAAAATATAAAAAAAAGAAAAAAAAAGTATGGTTTCAATATGAGTTGATTTTTTTTTTTTCTAAAATTCCAGAAGAAAAAGAAAACAATATGTATATACTATTTTTTTTTTTTTTTTTTTTTTTTTTTTAAGAAAAGAAAAGAAAACAACAAAGAAACAAAAAGAAGATTAAAAGGCATAGCGTTTGAAGCACTTATTTGATTGTACGTGCTACTAGACTTTAAAGCTATCATGTAACGATTTGTAAATATTATTATACGTGTCCTTGAAACGGTGTGTGACGTAAGTAGTTCTTGAAAACTAGAAAAGTACTCAAGGTAAAGGAGGATTTCTTCAATGAACTGCTGTAAATTTACCCAATGGAACTCTAAATATAATTTCCTTGACTCATCGTAACTCTTTCAGAGGAAATATACTGTAACAAAGCATTTCAAGAGTCTTTACAAGTGCTGTGCAATAGTTCTCAACAGAAACTAATAATGTAAATGAATTTTCGTTTAGCATGTCTTATATTAGATTTTTAATCTATATGGCATATATACAGCATACTATGCATATTATACATTACATTGTGATTGCGTGTATATCTTGATTTCAAATTTTCCTTTTCTAGAATTCATGATCTGTGCATCATTACGGACATCATTTATTCGAAACAACGGAATAAAAACATAGTAGCATCTCTATATTAGTTAAATTTTATTTTCAATGAAATTTCTGCATAAAAATTTGTTTTATAATACTGAAAAATAAGTAGGAATGAATTAGTAACTATTATAACATTATGTATGCTTTCCCAAAAACATTTGTTTTTCTTTCTTTCTTTTCTTTTTTTTTAATCAAATTTCTTTAAAAAATTCAAATGTCAAAATTTTATTATTGTAAAGATGTGAAGAAAAAAAAAAAAAAAAATAAGAAACATTTATTTCATAATTATCAGTGTTTTATTTTTTTAATTCGTTTCTTTTCTTTCTTTTTTTTTTTTTTTTTCTTCATTCAAAAATATTATTATTATTTTCAAATTATACAATTTGTTATAAATGTCTTTAAAAATATATAACTTTTCGAGGTAAAAGAACTTTAATAAAAAAAAAAAAAAAAAAAAAAAAAAGATTTCACTACGTTTTGGAAAAAATTAAATATTTTTTTTCTATAACCTTGACTTTTTTCATAAAAATTTTTGACCTCGGATTTTCAATAGATGTTACAATACACGTTTTGAGAGGTGTATAACACGATCTGACCAATTTTAGAAAATGCCTGCCTGTGTGTGTGTGTGACAAAATTTTGTGGAAACTGTATCTCAGAAGCTACAGCAAAGAAATTCATATAAATTGATATGTAGTTGTACCTCGACATTAATTAGTGGTCTGTCATCTTTTGGTGAAAATCGTCCAACAGACTTTGCTGTCATCCTGCATTTTCTAAATTTTTAACATTGTGGTATAGGACAAACTTTTGTATATATGTGCATAAAGAGAATTATTTTTTAAAAATTATTATGACATTAAAAAGAATAGTGACAGTCAAATGGGAAGATTGTTTTGTATTTGTTGAAGCATCACTTCTCTCCGAGGAGAGTAAATTTGCATTATGGGTATCTTTCAAAGCAGCTCATCAGTACTTTTAAGCGAATGATTTAGCCATCGAACTGTGATAATTTAAAATATAGTTATCGAATTTTGTGAATATTGAAAAAAAAAAGAAAAAGAAAAAAGCATTTTATTTAAAAAATACCTTATAGAAAATAAAAGTGACTTTCGTTGCACATTTACAGTTGTACTTCTCTAAAATGAAAATCGTCTGCATTTGTGAAGGAAGGTAATTTTAATAAATAATTTGTACTTAATTAAAACCAAAATTAAACGAAAATCAAATTTATATGAGTAATTCCCAAGCATCAGAAAAGAACGAAGTTGAAGAAATATCATTAACAAGACTTTTATTTTTTAAATATGTAAAAAACTTCATGGATATCCAAATGGAAAGAGGAGATTGGAGATGAAATTATGTTAGTTTTAGAAATATCAAAACGATGACCATGATGGAAGCAAGTTTATTGTATTTTATTGTGTTTATTCAAAGTACTGTAATTATTAGATTGTTTTTAGTTAATGATGTTCATTCCGGCATAAAAACGGATATTTAAAAGCTGTTCTTACATCTTTACGATAAAAATATTTCTTTTCATGCACATTTAAGTGAAATTTTGCAGAAATCCTCCTATGTTACGAAAATCGTAAATTTCGAATAACTTCTGAAGTTTTTTAATTAGAATATTGTAAATGAATAGGGTTCATGTCTGTGTTATAGATAATATTTTAAAACTGGTCTGATCTCTCTCTGTTATCAGTTTTTTTTTTCGTGAGATATCGTGTACACAGACTAACATACTAACACACTAACAAACTAACATACTAATAAATTAACAGACACCCAACAGACGGACACCATACTTGTTTTGATATTGTCAGATTCCTCACACCTGAAAAGTGTAAAAAAGTGAAAAAATCGAGATCGAAAAATTTCATGATTAGGTACCTAAGTTCTCCATACCAATAGTATGATGGGGAACTAATAAGATACTTTATAAGACATTGTATAAGATATTTTATAAATAAATGCATGTCATTTATTGTTCGTTCTTATGGCCATACAAAATAACATCCGTAACTATAAATAGCTATATTTAATTATTATATTTATTATGTATTTTCAATGATTTCATGTTATTTGGGAGAGGGGGGGGGGGCAGCGCAAAATATAACATGTTACTAAAGTAAATAGAAATACAGTATTCTTCTAATAATTTGTCAATAACGAATACACGGAAGTACCTTTAATTCTGGTTTTTTATTATGTGTTAGCCATTTATTCAACAAATTAGCAATCAAATGTCAATATTAGAAAAAATAATTTTATGCGTATAATAGTTCGAATGCATTCTTCCTTTATATAAAATTCAATTTCTTTTTCTTCTCCTTCTTCTTTCTCTTCTTCTTCTTCTTCTTCTTTTTTTTTTTTTTTTTTTTTTTTTTCTTTTATATATATATATATTTTTTTTTTCAAATTGTTGGCTTGAATCTAACTAGCTAATTTATGGGGAAAAAAAATATATATATCTTGAAAATTGCCAATGAAATGTCAATCATTTCAAAATATTATTTTACATTTTCCATAAATGAAAGAAATTACAACAATGAACCGTGTAAAAATCAAATAACTGTTTAATGAACCCCCACAGCAAAACAAATTCTAAACATATTATATATGACAACGAGCACTAAAGATATGCTCTAAACTATGTAAACATAACAGACGACAGATGATTTTTATAGCTATCAATAGTAATAATAATAATAATAATAATAACTATTCTTTAGGTAACTGTTCTAAGTGTGAATTTCAAATTCAATTAATTTTAATCTTTTGTGTGAAATGCGTAGGATTACTAGCTAATACGCCAAAAGCATTTCGAATGTATAATTGGGTTCTAAACTTTTATTTTTGATTCAAGATATGAAAAATTATTTAAAATTATGTAATGTATAATTATTATAAATTATAATTTTCATCTATATAATTATAGACAAGCATGAAATTTGTCGTACAATTTTAATATATTAATTATGAGAGTAGAGGGTTGAAAGTGGTATAATTCGAAAGGTATGATTAGCCAGATTTGCAGAATACAAAAGTTATTTTCTTACCATGTCAAGAAGGTAATTTAAACTATTTTTATTTTTTATGCACTTTTTCATTTTATACTCATATTTCTTATGAAGAGCTAAGAATAGTTTTATTAAGAATTATATTTTAAAGACATCTGTGGTTATAAATATTACTAACCAACTCTTTATTTTTATAGACAAAACTGAGTTATACTAAAACCCGAATAAACTACTACGTCATAAACGCCAAAGAAAAATATTGCAAATGCATACAACTGTTTCGGTAGCCTAAAGTGTACTGTCTTCAGTGCAAAAAGGATTCTGAATGAGGAGAAGTGCTCGTATATATAGGAGAGGGGCCGGATTATACGAGCACTTCTCCTGATTCAGAATCCTTTTTGCACTGAAGACGGTACGCTTTAGGCTACCGAAACAGCTGTATGCATTTGCAATATTTTTCTTTGGCGTTTATGACGTAGTAGTTTGTTCGGGTTTTAATATTCCAACGCCAAGTCTCCTGTTATTATGAGTTATACTTGTTTCGTGAATGTTACTGCTAAGAATGTTGTTTCTAAGAATGTTACTGCTATAATTTAGTTTCAAATATCTTAATAAATATTCTTAAGAAGCTAAATTAATTTTGAAAAAGCAGAAGAAATAAGAATTAATCAAAATTTTCATCATGTGGTGAATGATATTAAGTAGAGAGATTAAATATTAAAAATTATTCAGTATTAGATATTTCAATGAAATATTTTGTTTTCAATTCAATAAAAATTTAAGCTTATAACTATAATCACACATTTACTAAGTTCCTGTTACATTTCTTTAGTAGTGTGGTATATTTAATCAACGTACATCAGAAGAAAGCTAACACTTATAAAGTATGTCTATTTACACTGCTCTGCATGAAAATCGACTCCAAAACCACTTTTGCAAATTCTTATGTAAAATGACCTCCTGAATTCGAATATGACGTACATTTCGCATTATCACCCACCGTATTTTGGGGCGCTTTCCTATTTTTATCACTTTTCTGTAATTTTATGGCTATAAATTTGAGTTGTAGGGGAAAGGATTATTTTAGCTGTTAAATATATTCGCAGTGAAAAATTCTGAAGCATGAACATTTGCAGCAAGGGGAAAATTTGGGAGGAGGGTTGCCAATGAAATGAAAAATTACATTTATTATATTTTATTAATCAATTATTATTATTTATTATACGATATATTTTTCTTGTTTTTGAGTGTTAAAATATCCCCCCACCCCCTTCTCCAAATCACTTTCATAGCCATAAAATTACCGGACAGTGATAAAAATTGGGGGAGGGGGTTGCGTCCCGAGAAACGTTGGGTAATTGGGCAAAATGGAAATCATATTCGGATTCAAGAGGTCATTTTACATAAGAATCTGCAAAAATGGTATCAAGGCTCGATTTGTTTTTTTTTTTTTCTGTGCAGTGTTATTGGTTGATATATTTTGCTTCATTATATTTCTTATTTAAAGATATCCTGTTTGTATTCCGAAAAATGAAGGTTTGTGTTAACACTCGCGTAAATTTTGGGACAATAAAAAAATGTGGATTTTTTTATTTTACTTCCCACTTTAAAATATTTTAAAGCAATAATCTCTGTTTCAAATAAATTTTAAAATCATTATTAAAAACATTTTTCTTCCCAGTGGACTATAGGAAAAAAAATGCAAATGTAAAAAAGAAAAAAATATATATTCTTTAGATATGTAACACATTTTTTATGTACTAAAAGGTGTGATTATTTTAAAATATGTGTCTAATCCTCTCAGTTTTAAATTCCTTAAGATCTACTGTAATCATACAAATAAGAATATTGACAAAAATATTCTTATGAATACCAAAAATAAATGATGAGATTTCAATAATGCCATTTATTTTCTACTTTAAGTTTTTGATATTTATCATTTTACAACGTTTTTAAGCTCAATAATAAAAATAGAATTTATCGCGAAAATCATCCTCCAACATCTTATTTATAATAAAATATAAGATGACATACTCCCTATTAAGTTTTTCCGCAGTTTTTATGAATTTCATACCATTCTTAAAGTACATTTTCCAATAATGTACTGCAGTCTTTTTATTTATTTATTTATTTTATTTATTTATTTATTTTTTTTTTAAGTGCATTGGATTTCTTTTTTAAAAATTTTGCAGAAAAGTTTCATAAAGGGATATTAAAAAGGCAAGATGTTTCACGTTTTTATATTTTATGCCATTAAATTTTCAACACATATTAAATGATAAACTGCAAAATTTGATTTTGTCGTTTACTGAGAACAGGGATTTTGACGACATATTTATTAATATGAAATAAGAAAAAATAAGAACTTTTTTTTTTTTTTTTTTTTTTTTTTAAGTAACACGTTTCTTTATGCATATTATACATTTTAAAATGCTACTACATTTAAAATGCTTAACAGTTTTAAAAGAAAAAGAAAAATAATAGAAAACGTTTTAGTGAAATAAAAAAATATTTAAAGTTATGATTTTAAACGCCCTAAATCTCAATGTAAAAGAATAATAATAAAAAAAAAACAAGTACTGAAAAAAATTATATATTAAAATTATTATTATTATTATTATTATGCAATTCTAAGAAAGACTTCTATTTATAAATCTATATTTTTATGCAAAATAATCATTATTATTTTTTTTATTTATTTATTTTTATTTATTTTTATTTTTATTTTTTTATTTATTTTGTATTATTCAAGTTAGTTTAAAATTTAGTGAAGTTGTTTACGCATATTCTGTGTACATTCAATGATGATAAATGCATATATATGTATCTATGTATTTTTATTATATATATATATATATATTTATTTATTTATTTATTTATTAATTTTTCAAAATTTAGTTTCACAACAATAAACCCATAATAAGGCATGCACATTTTTTAAATATATATTTTAATGAAAATAAAATAAAATACATCGTAATGTATGCAATTATTATATAGAGCAATACTTCATTTAAAGAAATAAATTCATATAATAAAAAAATAAATAATATTAAACATTATTGTAACGATCTGAAAGTTATTCTCATACAGAATAATGATTATTTTTCTTTTGAATTGACATGGACATTATTCATTCGTAAAGTAAATAAATTATTTCGTTCTTAAAGGAAATAAAGAAAATCCATTAAGGAAAGGAAATGGCAAAATTATTGACGTCAATAATGTTGAAAAATATATATTCCTATACAGCTCTTTCGGAAAATATTTATGTTTGTGATTAGTTATATGACTATTGTACGTCATTACCCAATGGAGCACATTTATCGTCTTCAATGAAAACATCATATAGAAGGTCACGTTCAGGTTTTATGTACATTTGGGAAGCGCATATACAAATGCTACTAAATCTTACTTTAATGAAATATAACATGTTTGCTTTCAGTGGAAATTTTCAACTTAATTAGAGCAGTCTACATTTGTTTGGTAAGAATTTGTATTTTCGATTTCATTTCCAATGAAGATAAATCAGTTTAGTTGTCAACAATTATTATTTTCTTATTTTACAAATTTATGGATCAATTTAATTAAAAAATGAAGACTTGGTACAATTAATATTAAATTTCAAACAAAATAAATTTTTAAAAATTATGGTAATATGTGGTTTGAAATATAATAATCAAAGAACTATTTATAGTTTATTTTCAATTTAAACTTAATTTAAAACGTTATTTTTAGACAATATGTATCTACTATACATTTGTGAAAAATTAGTATTAATTAAGTAAATATCATATTTAATATATATATATATATATATATCCCAGATAACAAGCACATTTGCAGCAAGTTTGATTTTTCTTGACATTATCTTGCCATGACAAATTTGATGCGATAAATTTGCCGTGAAATTGCCGCAAAGTAGACACAACATAAATCTATCTTTCGTTTTAATTATTACTATTATTTTTTTTTTCCTTTCACACCATTTCTGTTGCAAACTAAAATTGCTATGTAAGTATTTGAAACTCAACCAATGTCTGATATTGAAGCGGTTTCGCAACGTTTTCTTGCTCGTGTTGTTTACTGGTGAAAGAAGCGTGACATTATCCGCGGGGCTCGAAGTCTCGTGTCGACAAGTCTTATGCGAAATACAAGCTATATTTACATGTTTCTATGTGTATTTCCAGATAATGTGACGTGGTAAGAATCTGAGTTTGCAATGCATTAACAGTTGGTGTGACATGACAAGCTTGCCTATTGCAATGAATTTGCCAGTACTCTTAATACGACAAACCTAACTTTTCTACTAGTTTGCAACGAATTTGCAGTAAATTTGATAGAGTAAAAGAGCAACTTGCACGACAAGTTTGCTGCAAATTTGGCGTATGGTGACTTCGGAGTTTGCGTTAACTTGCTTCAATCTTGTTATGAACTTGCAGCTTGTCACACTGAACTTGCTGCAAGTTTGTTCGCTTACAAAGCAAGATTGCTGCAATTTCGCTGCAAATTGAAATTGCTATGTGGGATATATATATATATATATATATATATATTGTGATTTTACTAGGAAAACTAGGAAAGTTTGTGCACAGTTTAAAAAAAAAAAAAAAAAAAAAAAAAAAAAAAAAACGATATAAAAAACTAAATAATAATAATAATAATTTTTAATTAAATTAAAATTTTATTTTGAGAATAAGAAAAATCAAGACTAGATAATAATTTACAAAAAAATAAAAAATAGTTACTAGATAATACGTTTAATTTATAATTAGTACAGTTATTTTTCGTTTGAATGGTTTCTTGGTTGCTGACCTAAATTGTCGAGTTGTTATCCACAATCGCTGCACTCATTGTTGTAAGTGGTGCAGCTTTCATGCAACCTCGTGCCACAAATAACATATACACACTAGTCCATAGGAAATCTTTTTATTTAAAAATATTTTTCCAAAACATAATTTTATAGAAATTCTCAGGAAGAGTTACGAAAACAAAAATAATATATAAGTTAATACGATATTGATCCTTCATTTTCCCTTATAACCTAAATCACTCCTTATTTATTTTTATTTATTATTATTATTATTAAAGTGACCAGGTGGTAAATTCATATTCAGAAATATACTATTGTGCCAATATTTTACAGTAACTAATTCTTGTTCATTAGCAGATAAAAACTCTTTATCATTAACATAAACCTCTCGAGATAATATATCCCAAAGATTTTTCAGGTCCGCGGTAGCCCAGTCAGTAGAGCATCGGGAGCGTAATTCGAAGATTGCAGGTTCGGTACTCCAAAGACCGTCTTGTACACTAATAGTGACTGATGCACGTAAAATATGTCGTGGTCGCAAGATCCTCCATATTCCCATCCAAAACTATACCTCTGGTGGTCACCAGAGCGGGAGAGCAATATAGTGGAGGATCAAAATTGTGATAGCATGTCTCCGGACCACCTCTAGGAGTGAGTCCCAGACCGTCGCCAATTGCCTATTGCGCAGCACTAGTACGACGTAAAACTTATCCAAAAACCGTAAAATCTAACCAACCATCCTAAAGATTTTTCATAGGCTTTAAATCTGGGTTTCGGCTTTGTCATGACACAATATTAATTTTTTCTTGGTTAAAACATTCCAGAATAGGCTTAGAAATATTGAAAAAGTATCTTCCTACTGAAATATCCAGTTATCACCACCTAAAAAAAGGCCCAGACAGTATCAAATGATCATATAACATAGTTTGATATTTTGCTGTGTCCATATTATCCGAAATTTTCTTTAACTTACATAAACCACCATGACTACATGTTTTCTAAACAATTACTGATCCTCCTTTTATTGTCGACTAAAGCATTGTTTCGATTCCTTCCACAAATCATAACAATATTATTTATTTTCTTTTGTTACTCAAACAAATTCTTTTTCAATAAAAAGCAGAAAATAAAAATATAAACCTATATCTACGAAATACAAAAATAAATATCACGAAATTTAAAATTTTCTTAGCATAAATCGAGAATAATATTTTTTTTTTTTTTTTTCAAATTTATGCAAGACAGTATTTTACAAAGACAGTAGAGAATTATTCTCCTTCGAACTGAAATGAATACAAGTTCTTATTAAATATTCCTGTATTTTGCCTTTGAGCGTCATTTATGACTCATTTCTGATTGCTTGATGAAGAAATGTCTGTTTTGTTCTTTTTCAATTTATCTTATTATAAAAACTTGTTTACTAGAAGTACATATTTCTAATCTACACATATACATTTTTGCGAATCGTAATCTTAATTCATGAAGTAGTCGGTGAATGTTTTTTTTTAAATAATTGGAGCAACAAATTAAGGAAAATGCTACAAAATTTCATCGCTACAGGAAACTTTATAAGATGTTTTAGCTATTTCTTATAGATTTTAACTCAGAGAAACCGAAAAATACAGTAAAAAAATTTCATAACTCAAAGTATTTTTTATTTTATATTTTTTTTACCCATGTTTGTTAGTTGAATTGTGCATGAAATCGTGGAGTGTAATATCGTATAATTGATTATGGAAAACATGTTCAATAGTTATTTATTACTTTAAAACAATATTTATTAGAGTAAATCTCAAAAGAAAAGAAAAGTTGAAAATAAAATATATATGTGGGGGGGGGGGGCGGGAGGGGCAGTAGAAGAAGTGAAAATGGAAGCATCTTACGAGGGGCAAGTGAATACAAAATGTAAATTATATAGTGACACAATTTTTATTTGATTACCAGAATGAATATGATTAGTTAAATGTAATAATAATATTACTGATTTTTAATTGCAAATTCCTATTATTAAAATAAAAATAAAAATATAATATAATAAATTAAAAAAAACGTACGTAATTGAGGTCATATTTTGGATTCAACATCCCTAAAAACATAAGGTATATATATATATATTATATAAAATAAAAAAATAAGAATCACGCAGCTGAATGAACGTTTAATATTCTACAATAATCTATATCATATGCAATTGCGACAGATATCGGCAAGAACTTCTCTATGAAAATAGAGGTAGAAAATTATGTAATAAAATTCATGTGATTGACGTAATTTAACCAAAATAGTAAAATGTAATACGCTCATAAAATGTAATATTTTGAATATGGGTTTTTTTTTTGTATTTTTCATTTTTATATATTATCCTTATTTTATCGTCTCTTATCACATACGTTGAAAATGGTAATTTTGCATTTGAATATACAAGGTCATACAAAATACACTTCTTGCAGCATTTTTAGTGTCTTTATGAGTAGTGCACTTTAACCCTCATTTTTATTTTAGGAACTTTTGATTTCTTATCATATGAGATAACTTAGCCCTTTAAATTATTAAATAATATTATCTTTGTATCATCAGCAGCATTCATATTTACATTCATCTTTATATATTTTTCTCTTCCCTTAAAAAGATTTTGTGCGTTGCCGCTTTGATTTTAGCAATTGTGCCTACTTTGTTCACCTGACGAAGGGACGTGTGTTTTTTCAACCCGAAACAATTGTTGCGTGTTTATTGCATTTTATGGTGTTTATTCAAAGTTTTGTACTTGTTACTTTAAAATGCCAGTTCTGCGGTGCTTTCTTATTATATAAAGATTACTATTTTTAAAAAAGTGGTAAATGATTACTGAGAATTTTGAGTTATAGTCGAGAATATTAAGTCACATCAGAAAGTACGGATTTAAGCGTTTTATAGGGAAGAAACGGTCTTGAAAGTAAAAATTAATTGGGCGAAAGCACGGGAATTTACGTGTTTTTTAACAGTGTAGTTTGTTGTGGCCACCACAAGATTTTTTAATGTATAATCTTATACAAATGCACGCTGCACAAATTATTTCTTAAATGATTATATTTATTGAAATCTTTTACATACTGAATGCAGACGATTTTATCCGAGAGAAGTAAAATAAAATACTAAATGCTGAAAGCGAGTCAATTGGATTTTTTTTATATTTTTTCCGTTAAAAATAGAAAAAAAAAAAAAATCGATAACTTTGTTTTATTTTATTACAGATCTGTAATTCAACCATTCGTTTTAAACATATTGACCATTTCTTTCAAAAGATAACCTTACTCAAGGTTTACACACCCTGGTGGTTACTTCCCCGCCTGTGGGCAAAGCGATGCTCCAACATACACATACTTTTTTTTTTCATAGTTTACGACTACTATTATCAATAATTCATATTAATTTTTCAATCATGCGTCAAAAATAACTCTCAGTATGTACAAAAACAATTATACGAAATTTTGTTCTATTCTGGAATGTTAAAAGACTAGAAAATATAAAATCACAGTGTCACCAGTTGAGCGATTGATTCCCAAATGTAATCAGCACCAGTTTAGGTCAGGATCAAACTAAATACCAAGTTTAATTACATTTCTTTCACTGTTGCAACAGATACAGACACACGAACGCATACATATACTTATAGACATATATTTTCTAAAAACAGTCAAATAGTGTTCAGGAAATCTCAAAACGTGTGAATTTCTCAAAAAACTGGTGTTCGAAAGCTTTTACGAATCAATTTCTTCTTATATGCATATAAAAGAAAGTACTTAATGAAATTTAGCCAAAGTGTAGTTAGTTGGACTTCGACCTAAACTGATGGTGATTTCATTTTTGAATCATCCACTCAACACTTGACGTTACCATACAACTTCGCCTTCATTTTTAATATTACAATATGGCAATATATATATAGACCTGCTAACTATGCTAGTTTATCTGTAATGGTATTAGGCCCCGCCTTTTTTTCACACCAGAATAGTAATATTCAGCAATTTTAGAGTAATATTCAGCAATATGTTTTCATGATTAAATAAGAAGACTATTTTTCTACAACTATTCTGGTGGGAAAAAAGGTGGAGCTTAATACCATTACGGATAAACTAGTATAGTTAGCAGGTCTATATATATATATATATATATATATATATATATATATGACAAAATTTGGTATAAGTGCAGATAATAAGAGTTATTCTTACTTCCTTCTATATGTATAAGAATAAAATATTATATTCGTGAAATTTTTCAACCTCCAGTTTTCGATGGGTTTAACGTTTAGAAATGTTTTTAAAACGTTTTCACCATTTTTAGAAATTGTCTGCGTGTGAGTCTGTCTGATTCTGTGTATCCAAATTTTAATGGACGCTGTATCTCAAGAACCAATGAACAAATTTACCCAAGCTGGATATTTAGTTGAAACTTCACATAAATTGGTGCCGATTAAATTTGAGGATCAATCGTTGAATGGTCGTGCTACCAACACATTTTTTTTTTTTTTCTTTTTTCAAAAATTTTAAAATGCCAGTAATAGGACAATATTTCGCTTAAATATAGAAAATGTTTATTATTTTAAACGAATGTTTGTGGAACTAATAATAAATTTAAAAAATAGTAATAATAAGCTAGATAAAAAAAATTGTTCTCGTGTAGGAGTATCGCGAAAGGAGCGAAATACCACTGGAGTTGTAGATTTCTAATATGGATATGATCCAAAAGAATTCGTCAGTAAATTTTAAACGAATGGATGTACCTACATATGTAATCATTTTAAATAAGTTTATCGTTTATTTTTTCTTTTATTACAACCCCCCCCCCTCTTTTTTTTTTTTTTTACTTTTAGAATTAAAAGAAAACATTGGGTATTAATACAAAATTACCTTTCTTTCGACGCTTAGTGATATAATCCTCGTAGGTGAAAATCGTCTGTATTAATCATAGAAGATAATTTTAATAAATCATTAGTAGTGCGTGAATTCGCATAGAAAAATACAGAAAAAATTTCGTGGTGGCCACAAAAATCTAGTTTATGTAATAAAACCTGAACATTCTAAGCAGTAAAAATAATCTGCAGGGATTAATCCAGCTTTTTAAAAATGGTACCCCATTTGTGAATTTATAAAATAATTTGTGAAAACAATCAAGTAAGTGTGTGAAAATTAATGATACTTGAGAACAATTAACTGAAATACGCAAAGCAATATTTAAAATTTTAAAATACAGTGGAACCTGTCTAAAGTGACCACCATAGGGACCGTCTAAAATGGTCACTAGACGCAGGTGGTCACTTTATAAAGTCTCTTTGAAATTGGAAGATGGTCACTTTAGTCAGGAAAATGGTCACTTTACTCAGGTGGTCAATTTACCAAGGTGGTCACTTTTACAGGTTCCACTGTACATTAAAAAAATAGAATGAAACACTTATAACATAAATATATATATGGGCGAGTTAAATTGTTTCTTATATGTAAGATAAGAAGGTGTTTACTTTGATATTTATCATTGTCTCCAGGAAATATTCAAATTAGGGGTAATTTTGTATGTTCGATGCAGTGAAACTTTTAAAATTTTTAGTGTGCAGCTATATTGCTGAGAATTCACTTCGTGAAGAATGTCACTTCTCTTTGCTGAATGTTGAATTTGTGAAGGTACCTCATTGCTAAAAATTGACTTTGTGAAGGTACCTCTTTGCTGAAAGTTGAATTTGTGAAGGTGCCTCATAGCTAAAAATTGACTTTGTGAAAGTGCCTCATAGCTAAAAATTGACTTTGTGAAAGTGCCTCAATGCGGCACTAAATTCGTTCTGGATTAACCTCTGATCTGATTGTTATTTTAATATATATATATATATATATAATCTTAAAATTTAGCAATTAATAGATACAAAACAATACCAACACAAAAATATAGAACTTATTTTAACTTAGAGGAAAGACTGACACAAAATTGTTGCGATACAGATTAAGAAACAATAAGAGACAAAACAAAAATAAATTACTTACGTAGACATGAATGATAATATTAAAAAAGGGCCATTAAATTTAATGACAGAGAAAACAAATAAAAGACCACGGAAATAATTGGATAAAATTGCTGAAAATTAGAAGTAAATACTCATCAGTACTTCATAAAGATGTGAAAGCTGCATCGATTTCGTAAAACAATATAGCTAATCATAGCAAACGAAAAAACCGGTTAATTATTATTCATTTAAACATGTATTAAACAACGATACAGAAAAAAAAATATTATACATTCCACACTTGTGCTTAAGCTTCTTAAACGATTATTTAATCAAATTCTAATGCGATTTTTCTGATAAGCTATCTGTGAAAAATAAATAAAGGTTGTTATTAAGAAATTTTACAAGTTTAATTAAAAGATTAAAATATAATCTAATTAAAAGTTAATGGAATTTTTTATCTTATTAAGCAAATTACTATATTACGTTAATATTGGATAATTAACGTTTAAAATGTACTAAAAAATTGAATTGAAATTAAATACTAAATATGTTCTTCTTCTTATTATTATTGTTTTTTGAAACTTATTCTTGCCTTTTCTCTTTCTCTCTCTCTCTTATTTTTTCTTTTTCTTTTCTTTCTTTCTTTCTTTTTTTTTTTTTTTTTTTTTTTTTTTCATAAAGAAAATGTGACAAAATCGTTTTGATTGGGATAAATGTTGGAAAAAAAAATATATATATATACATATATTCATTATCATTTTCTTTTCTCAGTCGATTTGGATAGGTAATTTTTAATTAAATTGCCCTTTAAAGTAAATTTCTATAACTAACTAGTTGTAATAAAAACCTTCGTTATCGAAAAAATGTTTTATTCTTTTTTTTATAGTTGTTTTATATTTATTGATTCACATAACTGTACATACACAAAAAAAGGGGGGGGGAGGAGGAAAGAAAATGAGAAGAGGAAAGAGAAAGATAAGCCTTAGAACGTTTTATAATTATTTTTCGATAAATAAATAAAGATTTTTAATGATAAATTTAACTAGTTTAATTAAAGTATTAAAATGTAATTTAAATGCATGTTGGCGGAATATTTTAGTTTATGAAGTGCACTATTACATTTTCATAAAATATAACTATAATTAAATTGCAATAATAGAATGAAAAATAATTGAAAGTGGTAAAAAATTTATTAATTAAATAGTTGTAATTTTCCTTTGGAAATTAATACTTGAAATTTCTGTATGAGTTTTAAAAACGTTATAATGAAAACGTGACAAAAACGTTTTGAATCGGATAAAAGTTAGTAATTTAAATGTTTTTATATGTTTAAAGCAATCAGTCGGGCTATTTTATCTTCAATTAATTTTTTCTGAAATGTAATTCAGCTATTTAACTAAATAAGTTTAAAAAAAAAATAAAAAAAAACTTTTTCTGAAATAAATAGGGAAATTGATTAGAATCATGATTTGTTTTTAAGAATCACAGATAGCAAAAAAAAAAAAAAAAAAGAAAAGAATAAATAAAATCCTTGGAACAGTTAAACTTTATTTTTTATTTTATTTCATTTTTATTTTTATTTTCATTCTTCTTCTTCTTCTTCTTCTTCTTTTTTTTTTTTTTTTTTTTTTTTACATCTTTCTAATGTAAGGCCATAATGAGATATATTAATGCATATTTATGTTCTAATGTATATTTTAACTAGTTTTTTTAAGATTATACGATTGAATTTTTAAAATTTATATTAAATTTTTAATATGAATAAAAGGAAAAATTGCAATGGTAATCTGGATGGTATTTATGAAATCAAATTAAATGTATATTAGATATTAATATATAACTAAAAGTAATTCAACAAATTACATATTATTTTAAATCATGAAGCAATATATAACTAGTAAATCGTGCTAATTAATAATTTCTATTATTATTCTTATTAATGAATATAAATTAAATTTTTATATGTGTATTCAATAAAATGGAAATCATAGACTATGATTTTATAAATTTCGTGTATACAATGAAATCACTTTTTGAAAAATATTACATTGAAAATAATATTTATATAGAGAGAGAGCTAATATCGGATTTATAAGATGAGTAGAATATACTGTATAATACTTATCATATTTGTACAAACTGTAACATGTTACAAAACCCTATATGCAAAGTTTTTATGAAAAAAGAAAAACTTATTTTAATAAAATGCAACGCAGAAATTAATATATAAATATAACTATATTTGGCATAAGAGCTTTGAGAAAATTAATTGAAAAATGAGTTTAAGTTAAGTTAAAAATTAACTAAATTCATCTCGAAATGTATTTCAGAGGACTATGTTATTTCACGGATAACTTTAAGAGATAAGAGTTATTGTAAAGGGTTGTCTGGATCAAAAGGAGAGTGTATGATACATGTAACTTAAGTACCGTGGAAATGATTGGTTAACAGACGAGAATTATTCAGAGAGATAGATACATGGATAACTTAAAATATACCGTCGTTTTTCTCTATATTTTCATTATACTAAAAGTTTTTAATTATCAATATTTTTCTTAAATTTTAAAATACATTATTATATACAAAAGTTATAAAACATTTACATTTACAAAATCTAAATATTATTATTATTATTATTATTATTTAATTAAAGCTGAACTAAAATAATTATTTTATTATTGGAAGCCTATTCACTGAATAATTCGATAGAAATTTAATGATTACTAAAGTGTATAGCATCTGAAAATATGATGATAAATTATATAGTAACCTCTATTTTACTCTAAACATCATTTTAGTTATTTATTTATTGTAAAATTTCACATTTGATTACCTCATTTTCTTTTAACCATTCTAACACTAAAATATTATTGAACTTATAGATATAAACTTTTAACTTCAATAAAGGTTTTTATTAAACAAAAGTGCCCTTCATTTTCTTCTGCGATAAAAAAAAAAAAAAAAAAATACATTTTTATATTTTTAAATGTTTAGTTGGTAAAAGTGAAATTTTTCTTTAAAATTTACGTGAAATACTTATCACTGTTTATAGCTTTCTATGATTTTTAATCTAGATATACATAAAAAATTAAATTAAAAGAATAAAAATATATGCCATCATACATAACAAACAGTAAATTTAAAATAAATTTACTGATTTCAACAAAAGTATTAATTTTAAATAATTTTCCTAATTTAATTTTTATCTTTTTCAAAATTCTTTCAAATTTCATTTAAATTTTCTTATTTTTGAAAATAGTAAGTACATTTTCTATTTAATAAAACACTTTTCGTATATTATACTAAAACACGTTTTATGGTATATATTTTTTCTTTTAAATCCGAATGTAAAAGTTAAATATAAAAAGCATCGTAACTTCAATATCTTTGATATTTAACTTAATTTTAGGTTATGACTTTTTAGACTGAGATTGATTACTTTTAAAAATAAAAAGCTTCTTGCTTTGAAAAAAAAAATAATAATAATAAAAAGAATAAATAAAAAGAATATAAGTTTAATCTCGTTTTTCCTTTATAAATGTTTTATCTTAAATAATGTCTTAAAATAATCGAATTTATTTTCTCTTTCATCTGTAAAAGAATGCTTCTCATACAGCTATTTTTTTTTTTTTTTTATAGGTTATGATTTTTCGGATTAACATGGAATGCTTTTGAAAATGTAAAAGGTTCTTTTATTGAAAAATAAAATAAAATAAATACAAATAAATAAATAAAAGTACATTGTATATGAATTTAATCTCTTGTCTTCTTTTAAATGTCTTATAATAAACAATGTCATAAAGTAATCAAATTTATTTGTTTTCATCTATAAAAAATGTTTTTAATAAAGTGATTATTTTTTAGTTCAATGTATAATTTTATTCTGTCATTTCAGTAAATAAATTTCTACTTTATAGAAAAATTACTCATAAAAATAATTGTTTTACATAATATTTCAACTTTAAAAAATCTGGAGTGACTCCACTCGACTTTCCGAACATTGAGTAACTAATAGTTTTGTAGATAAAATAAAGAAAGAGGTGTTGCTAAACAAACAAAAAAGAGAAAACCATAACAGAGTGTTTGAGTATTTTTCTCCATATATCACACGAGGTTTTATTTAACGCTACTGAACTTTGAGCCCTTAGATCATAAGGATAAAGAATTTTTCGTTGTGTCCCTGTAAAAATCTATAAATGCTAGATTCACCAAAATGCTTATAGTTAGTGCAACAGTGATTTATAATATTCATACAAATTTTCAGCTCAATTGAATAAGGCGTTTAGATGCTATCGCTGGTCTCATAGGCCATAAAGATAAAGAATTTTTCTTTGTGTCCCTGTAAAAAAACTGTAAGTGCTAGATTCACCAAAATCTATACAGTTGGTTCAAATGTGACCTATAATATGTGTACAAATTCTTTGCTGAGATTAATAAGGCGTTTAGACGCTATCACCCTTTTAAAAATTTGGCAAAGAATTTTTCTTTGTGTCCCTGTAAAAAACCTATAAGTGCTAGATTCTCCAAAATCTATACAGATTGAGTATCTGTGACCTATAATACGTGTATAAAGTTTTTGCTCAATTGAATAAGGCGTTTAGATGCTATCGCACTTTTAAGATTTTGGTCCCTTGGCCATAATGATAAAGAATTTTTCTTTGTGTCCCTGTAAAAAAACTATAAGTGCTAGATTCACCAAAATCTATAGGGTTCGTACTATGGTGACTTACAATATACGTACCAACTTTCAGCTTATTCGAACAAAGCGTTTAGACGCTAGCGTGTTCACTCACAGACATACATACATACATACACACACACATACACACATACATACACACACACATACATACATCATCGTAAAAATAGTGAAAACGGACTCGTTGGACCTCGAAACGTATAGAAACATCAAAATCTCGAATTCGGATTTTTGACATGATTACAATACTTTCCTCACTATAGTGTTCGGAAAGTAAAAATAGAACAGATTCATATGACACTGGATAGGCTATATTTTTGTTATCCTTGCTTTTTAATTTTGAAAATAAACATATCTTTTCTTTGACAAATAAACAAATAAAACATATAATACGCTTATTTTATTAGAAATTTAATTCCGTAGTATGATTTTTAACTACTTTTTCATAAATCTGTAATTTAAAGTTATCTGTAAACATTTCTTTTAATCTGTAAAAGTAGATGTTATTTTTTTTTTTTTTTTTTTTTTTTGTTATTATTGCTTTTTAATTTTGAAAAAAAAAATTGCTTTTCTTTAAAAATAAACAAATAAAACATATAATACGCTAAATTTATTAGAAATTTAATTCCGTAGTAGGATTTTTAACTACTTTTTCATAAATCTGTAATTTAATGTTATCTGTAAACATTTCTTTTAATCTGTAAAAGTAGATGTTATTTATTTTTATTTTTATTTTATTATTATTTTTTTGTTATCCTTGCTTTTAATTTTGAAAATAAACATTGCTTTTCTTTAAAAAATAAACAAAAAACAAAAACATATAATACGCTTATTTTATTACAAATTTAATTCCGTAGTATGATTTTTAATTACTTTTTCATAAATCTCTAATTTAAAGTTATCTGCAAACATTTCTTTTAATCTGTAAATGTAGATGTTAATTTTATTTAAATAATAATAATAATAAGTAATAAAAATAATTCTATAATATGCTTAGAAACGTTATTCCTTAAAAATTGCAGGATTTAAAATATAACAGATTAATAATTTTTTGAACTTTAATGTTTTCAGAAAAGCTTTGTACGGGTAGTAATAATTAATAGTACATTAATTATTATTAATGTACTATTGTAACGTACTATACTATATAGTTTCATTATACATAAATTTATTATGAAGGGTTATGAGTACTGCGCATTTATTATCCAATATTCAAAATTTCATATTCAATATTCAATACAAATGCGTATATTCAATAATTTGTTGAATCTTCGTGTTCCATTCAAATATATTAGAAGAAATTTGAATTTAAATGGTTTAATTTTAATTTTATATTATTTTTAAATCCATATATACATACACACATATATATATATATATATATATATATACATATTTACTAATTTGATAGTTTGGCGATATTATAAAAATATTATGATGTTAATTTAAAATGCATACATGGGCGCAACTGAGTTCTTTTATATTACATTTAATTGATTAAACGGTAATATAAATGCATGAGCTATAATTTTAATGTATGGTTGTTATATGCGAATTCAAAAATACACAAATTAATCATACAAATGTATGTGGTTTCATCTACTAATAATTATATATATATATAAAATAATTATATAATTATTAAATATAATATATATATATATATATATATATATATATATATATATATATATATATATATATATATATATATATATATATATATATATATATATATATTTGAAAGTTTTAATGTTTCTTGATTTACGTACAATTTAAATTAACATTTAACTAGTTTAAACTTTAATTAACTTTAAAATAAAATTTTACTAACTCAATAAATAATTACTCTGTGTATTTTATCGTTAATGGAAAAGCTTACTCGATCATTCTTTATCGATTAATCGATGTTTGCTAAGCTTTTCTTTTTAATTTCATTTTTTTGTTGGCATCATCCTATTCTCCAGTTTGTGTAAATGTTTTACATGTGGCTACTAGGCTTTTTTCTAGTTTTCTCTCTGGATTCCATGAAGAATTAATTTAATAATTTATTTAACTTCTCATTCAATATGGTTTTGCTGTTTCGATCGGGGCTGGAACAATATAAATTGCTATGATTAGCTATATTGTTTTACAAAATCGAAGCAGCTTTCACAGCTTTATGAAGTACATGCCCCTTGATGAGTATTTACTTCTGATTTTATTTTTATCCAATTATTTCTGTGGTCATTTATTTATTTTCTCTGTCATTAAGTTTAATGGTCCTTTTTTTATTATCATTCATGTCGGCGTAAGTAATTTAAATTGTTTTGCCTCTTATTAGTTCTTAATCTGTATCGCAACATTTTTGTATCAGTCTTTCCTATAAGTTAAAATCAGTTCTACTTTTTTGTGTTACTTTTGTTTTGTACCTATTAATTGCTAAATTTTAAGATTAAATTTCATTACGATATCTATCATTTATACATACACACACACACACACACACACACATATATATATACATATATATATATATATATATATATATATATATATATAACTATATTAAATAATTGTATATATTATTATATTTAATAATTATATAATTATTATATATATATATATATATATATATATATATATATATATAATTAGTAGTAGAAGAAACCACATACATTTGTATGTTTAATTTGTGTATTTTTAAATTAACATATAACAACCTTACACTGAAATTATAGCTCATCCATTTATATTACCGTTTAATCAATTAAATTTGATATAAAAGAACTCTGTGGCGCCCATGTACGCATTGTAATGTTGTGGGGATTTTTAAGAAGAGGATTGCATACAAAAATCCCATCGTAGAAAACTATATAAAAAAAAAAAAAAAAGGTTAAAAGGAGAAGTACAACAGAGAAAATTAAGAAATAAATCCAAGGTTTTCTTAACATTTTAGAAATAAACACTTAACATTTAAAAATAATATTTCAATATTATATGAACAAATATGTCCCTGGTAATTTTTTTCCAGTTATTACTATTAACAGATATAATGAAGAAAATAAATAAAAGTATGATGTAAACACTTGGTTGGAATTTCATAATTCTTCTTTTATATTATATATGTATATATTAAAGACAAATTATTCTACTTTGAATATTTGTTAATTTTTTACTGCAATTAAAATGCACACACACACACACACACACAAAAAAAAAAAAAAAAAAAAAAAAAAAAATCCATACGTTTAACGATGGAGAATACAATTTCTCTCAAAGAAATAACTTTGGATGTTTAAATATGCAAAAATTTTCAGTAACTGCGAAAGAGGTAATTACTCTTTGTCAGGAGAAAAAATGTAGGTAAAGAATAGTTGCGTGTTTTTCACTTTCGATATGTTTTTGGAGAGTTTTAATTTTTTATTAATTTTTTTTTAACGTAATAAAGCTGCATAAAATTAATTTTCTTTTAAATACATTTAGAAAAATTAAAAAAAAAAAAAAAAAAAAAAAGAAAGAAAGAAAGAAAAGAAATATTAATTGCAAATATTCTTCATTACGTTTTGAAGTTAATCGTTTCAAAATAAAACGGTGGTCATTGATCACTAAGCTGTCATTTAAAAATTGTAAAACTCACCAATTGCCTCCAGAGCTAGTTCTTTATCTCTTGAATAAACAACAGCTGGTCCGTACACACCATCATATCTAGCAGTCAATTGGCCATCAGCTGTCACATCAAAGAACAAGATATAAGTTTCTCCAGGGTTAACGTCTGATTGACATTTGCTAGGATCTCCGAAATTTGAAGCATTCACTAACCTCCTGTTGAGAGCAGTCTCTAATGGAGAAGGCTTCCTTTGTTGGTATATTTCAGTCAATTGTTTTTCACCTTTGAGAATATTGAAAACGAGAAATTCCGCGTTATAACTAGTGGTATTGTTTTTAGTTTTGTAAACTGTCCTAGTATATCCAGCTAAGACAACTTCAGAGTCTATTGCTCGCTCTTCAAGGCCTTTCGGCTTGGCATCATCTGCCAATAAGACACAAGAATTAGCAAGAAGAGGAATAAGAAGAAAAGGTATTAGGAGATAAATCATCTTGCTTTCCGACTTATCTTCTTATTTTTAATATTATACAATTATCGTATGAACCCATCCAGGTGAAAAAGGAGAGAGAGGGAAAGGTAAAGAAGCAGACTTTAAAATAAATCTCTTATTTTATTTTCTGAGACACAAAATAGTGATGCACTTATAATTCATTTTTTTCTTTCAAATCAAATAAAATCTATTAATGTTGATTAAGATATAGTTTACTGTAGGAACGAAAACAATTTATTAAAATTTCTTATAGTTATTTCTCTCTCTTTTTTTAAATGACTAGCATTCTTAAATACATTTTAATTATATAAAGTGTTTGAAATGTTAATAGTAATGCAAATATTTTTTAAATGAATAATAAAGAAATAATTTATTTTTGTGACTAGATTAATGACAACAGTTGATAAAAGAAGACAAATTTGTAAATTTCACATCAGTACATGGCTTTAAAATATATATCATTTTATACAAAAATTTCTTTTGAATGAGAAATTGTGTATTATTTATTTATTTTCCTCTTGATTACAAAAAGAAAAAAAAAAGAAGAAAACTTCAATTTTCAAGATTTATAATCGAGGGTAATACGTTAATTAAAATTTAATGTTTCCCTTCGAGCAACATTAAAATTATATACAGATGTTAATCTCATCTTCTTAATGCAAAGAGAACAATTATGAAACTGTGAATTATGCACAAACATATATTTTATACGATACTGGAGACACGAATATGAATAAATCTTTTAGTGAAATCACATACAAAAATAGCAGTCATTAAACAAACAGGATACCGCTGTGAAATCGAAACCTTTTTTATGTCATCTTTCGCAATTCAGGCATCCAAACAGAGTCCCATGACACATGGCCTATACACTAATACGAAGATCTCCCGGAATCAACCTGAACTCACGGGCTGTCGGCTACCGACTGTCGCTGGCCCATTAGGGTTGCCGTGCTTGAATGAAGGAAGAAACAAAACTGCCGCCAAATGCGAACTGACATTCCGCCAAACGTGCCTAGAGTGCCAAGTCGATAAACGATGAAGCACTCACGCTTCAGGGAGCATTGAATGTCAAGCTGTCTCGTAAGTGTTGGAGATAAGATTTCTTTTTTGGAAAGCTCTCCTTCAAAAGTAAACTGAAGTGGCACAAAAGAAGATACGTTTTCAATTTATTCCAATGAATATACATATGGAAATAAAATTTTTCCATCGCTAAAAATTATTTGTTGGAAATGTTTTTGAAAAATGCATTTAACCGTGAAACTTAAACAGAGAATAACATCTTGCCACGATTTTATATTCATGCTTTTAAAAGATAAAGTACAAACAATATTCGAATCCGAACACAAAGAGAGTAAATAAAAAAAGGATAGAAAGAAGGAAAAATATTTAAAGTAATTTTCGTTTAAATTCTATCTTTCACATATATTTAAAATGTAAACAACCGATAGTAAAAAATAAAATCACGGAATAATTCTTTGGTATAGAAAACTTCTTTTGAAAAACACTTTAATAAAACAAAAATAATAATAATAATGCAACGAACAATATAATATAATAATAATGTATAACTTACCTAAAAGAGTATTTGAAACATGATAATTACATTGTACAAATCAATACAAATTAAAAATTACCCTTTCTAAGTGTTTAAATGCTATATATACAGTCGAACCTCATTAACGTTAATCTAAAGGGGAACAAAAAATTTGTTCATGTTATCAGTAGTTCATACTATCAGTAACTAATCTTCATATAACTAAACTAACCTTCATTTTGACGGGGATTGTAGGAACAGTTCATGTTAAAAGGAAATCACGTTAACGAGGTTCGACTGTATATATAAATATGTATTTATATATATATATATATATATATATATATATATATGTATGTATGTATGTATGTATATATATTTGATAACAAATAATGTTTCGCTAAGCGAAAATTTATGCAATTTTTCCACTTTATTTAAAAACAATATCTAAATGAAAGAGAAGTAATTAATTCAAAGAAATTAAATAATTAAATAAAATGATGAAAATAAAATATGTCTTCTGCATTTATCCACTGAGAAAAAAAATATATACCGCCTCCATCTAGAACGAAAAAGTACTCATTTTCCAAATTGCTAAATTAGAAATATAGATATTTCCGAGTTATGCGTATAAAATAAACAAAACGAAATGAACGAGAATTTACAGTCTTCTGTATGATGAAATAGTATTATGGATATTATGAATATTATGAATGCTATGTATTGCGAGAAATTCTGGCTTGATTTCATAGAATTGGGTTATAAATCAAAATTTCAGTTATTAAAACTCTCTTCTTGTGTTCGCATTTATCTGCAGAGATTTTTAAATAAGTTTGACCGCAATAATATAGGAAAATACTCTAGAATTCTAATAGGGGTTTTTAGAACTCGCTTACAAAGGAGAGTAGAATTTTTAAGGATGGCATAGAATAATTTTTACTAGAGTCACAATTTATTTTCTGGATGTCAATCACATTTTTTTTTTTTTTTTTTTTTTTTTTTTTAATGTAGTATCATTTATAATACAGTTTTATAAACATTCTTATCAATTGCATGAAAGAGAAAGCTATGAATTCGATTGATTCAATGCAGCCGTGCTCATCGTCTATATATTGTATATACGCCATACAATGCACCAGAATTTGATAAAATATTGCGAACGCACATTAGAGGTAAAAAAATATTTCCAACAATAACCTGTAAATATTCTATTGCCAGTGTTACCTTGCACCCACAATATTAAATTGGCCCATACAATTTTCTATAGAAACGTGGTTTTGTGCATCTAAAAAGAGTTTTTCATGAATTTTAGTTCGGTTTAAAAATCATAATATACCTTTTTAAAAAATTCCACTCGTAGATTACAATGTATTAGTATTAATATTACTTGTTAATTTATTTTTTCAGAATTTTATAATTTATTTCTATTTTTAACATGTGGCTAGATTTAAGATGGATAGTGCAGTGTAAAATGTATAGCGTGTTTGACGAAAAACTTCTGTCCGATGCCAAATTTTAACAACATCTATACTGAAGCTGTTACAATAAATTAAAAAATATTTCTATACCTGTTTATTTTTTAACTACAAACAAAATATAAGTTGTTATAAGACCAGTATGCTTGAATCACCAAATGCACAAAATAGCAATCGAATGGAAAACTAATACATAAAGTACAACGTTAATAACCTCACATTTGGTTTTAAACATAAAACAACAATTTTCTGTAATTTTTGTGAGTCCATATGCTTAAATAAATGCCTTATAAAATAACATGTGTAATAAATCGTCCTTTGATTGTAAGTTATACTATTAAATTAATAATTATTATATATTTTACCGACAAAGTTTGAAATCCGGGATTCTATAGAATGCCTAGGCATTGTATATAATGCTTAAAACTAGCCGGAAGTGTATGAAACGTTTCATATTTTACACATTTCTTGGACATTCTATGGAATGCTGTGTGAGTATATTCAAACATATGTTTTGAATGTTAATTTAATATTACAAATTATAAAAAATAAAAAATAAAGAAAAAGTGGATAATATAATTAAATAATAAAAATAGCTTTTTGAACTTAAATAATTCACTTAATTAAGGTAAACGCACCAGTAGTAGACCCTGTACCAGTAGTGGGCACTTTTAATTTTTAACTCGGAAAATAAGCTATCTAAAAATTCTGAAGATTCGAGCAATGTTCAGGAAGGGAGTTATAGTCCTTTACTGTTAAACCCTTTAACAAAAAATAATTCCGGCCATTAGTTTTAAACTAATGTTAGTTTAACTAAAAAAATTTGCACTTTTTGTGATTTTGCCGTTTTTTTCTTATCACTTTGAATAAGGAAATGAAATTTTATTTGCTCGCTCTCTGCTTATTTTTAACTGATTTCTTCTACCTTTTGGTTTCATATGACTAAAATAATTATGCAGAATTCATTTATTGTGCTATTTTTTAAATCTTGTATGAATACATAGTATTTTTATGGGTGTCCACTACTGGTGCCAAAAAAATGCCATCATGACAAATAGTGGGCAACTCTGTCCACTACTGTCTCATGTGACTTTTAATACCAGATCCAGTAGTGGACACAATTCTGTAATCTAGAAATTTTAGAGTTGAATTTGAAAGCAAAAATTCAAAGGGGTCCACTACTGGATTTTTAGTGTGCCCACTACTGGCTCATTTTAAGCTCTTCAGATTTTTGATTTTTTACATATATAAATGCCACAATTAGCAATTTTCATAATACAGTAGAGTTAGTAAATGTCTGAAACATTAATTATTTTTTGAAACTCTAAAATTTAGGAAATTACACAAAAAATAGCCGGAAAATGTCCTTAAAGTGTCCACTACTGGTGCGTTTACCTTAATTAAAAAAAATTTCCCATTTTCTTTGCAAATCAAAACTGCTTCATAAAGCATTCCATTCTCTTTTATTACAAGCGTAATGTCCGCATTTTAAAATAAAGCAATTTTCGTACTGGGTTTTGAAAAGTTATTTTAATTCATTGTGTTTCCCTTAAAGAATTAAAACATTATCACTATAATTAAAAAAAAAAAAAAAAAAAAAAAAAAAAACTATCAACTTTTTTGGTCAAACGGATGTGTATCTAAAAATATATTTTTAATGGATTTAAGACGACTGGCTGTCGCAGTGATGCCAGATGGTCGAAATTTTTTTTCCCAAACAGGTCTTCAAATTTTCCCAAATCAGAGTTTTTTTTTTTTTTTTTTTTTTCGAAAAAATCCCCAGCTTGATTTCTACTAAAAAGGGAAAATAAAAATTTCTTCAAAAAAAAAAAATAAAATAAAATAAAATAAATAAATAAATAAATATCAAGCAGATTTTTCTATGATTTAAGCTCAGATTTTTCCCCAAATGAAGGCAATTTTTGAAAAAAAATCCCCAAATAACAATAAAGCTATTGAAAGTCTCTAGTCGTAGGGATAAATCATTACGTTGCCAACATTGACAGAAAGTTGAAGAACTCCCCAGATTTGTCCCCAAAAATTTTAGAATTCCCCAAAAATGTCCCCACAAACATTTGGTCCCCAAAATTATCCCCAGAAGCCTCGAAAATCCCCAAAATGGGGACAAAATCCCCAATCTGGCATCACTGGGCTGTCGTGGGAATATGAGTTCATGTTTTCTCGTCTGCGTTTGTTCTTTGATTGGTAGGTGGCGTTTATTTTTTATGCCAAATTAGTTTGACTTTTTATAACGGCAGACTATTTTCAATTTTTTTGTATTAAAATGTACAGGAACAAAGAAACAGTTTGACTTTTTTTTCTTAATTTTAACTACGCCAGAATTTTCGGTTGGCGCCTTTCTTTCGGAGTGGTTGAATTCTCTGAAACTCATCTGCTAGCTTCGGTCTTAAAAAGAAGTTGATTTCGTTGACGTCCTCTCCATCCCCCATTGCTGTTGGGACTATTTATCCTTTTTCTAAATATTTAACAAGAAGTATCTGATACGTTTGAAATTAAATTTTCCAATCATGTTTTTAATAAATGACTCTTTCCAAGGGATTTGTTTTGCTTTGCCTGCAGTGTACTTTTCTTCGTCAACATTTTTGAGCAATTCCACGCGTCTTCTTCTTCTTCTTCTTCAAAAAAAAAAAAAAGACCTGGTGGTACTTTATCAGTACAGATTTTTGATGCCTTGCCAACTCCTCCAGTATTTTGGTGATGTGAGGGAGAGGACGGAGATGACTGCGACATTTTCGAAAATGTTATGATTGCAGTACAGTTAAACTATTTAAAGGGTGAATCTTCCTCACTTAGACAGTATGGAGTTGCTCCGCATTTTTACAAGAAAGGAGTTCGCCTCATCATCGCTGCTCAGTTCTTACTATAGGAGAATTTGTTTTCATTCTGTGCAGTGTCATCGATGCGAGTTGAATAATTTACAGATATGCGCTACAAGTAAAACTATGTTTTATACTTCATTTTCACGGCCGGCGGAGTTTAAGTGGCTTCATCACAGGCACAGACAACTTCTGGGATCGCTGTGTATGTTATCGCTGTGTATTTTTCATCAAGAATGAGTGCAATGAGCAATGCACTGCATATCTTCTTTAACAATAAGCTTCCTGTTGCGGGTCTCATGCTGAGACTTTTTATCGAATTAGGCCTAGCTGTCTTCCATCGCCAATCTACGCCGATAGAACTTTTGTATAATTTAAAGGTTTTCCGATTTGTGCATTCTGTTGAAGAATTCTTTTATTATTATTATTATTATTATTATTATTAACGTGCGGCTATTCACAAACGATGTAGAGTCATCTGCGTCTTCACATAGTGTTTTATACTTTTTTTTTCTCGCTCGTGTTTATATTTTTCGGTTACATTCAAGTGTGGTTTTGTGCGTCTTCTGCGAGGAAATTTCTATATCCGTTGGTTCGAGTCCACCGCTTCAGAACATTTAATTCTTTGGTCTTCCAGAACAATGCTTTAAAATTTTTGTGTGCAAACCTTTAAAGATCAAAGTGAATTCTTCAAGAGTTTTCCTTTTTTTGATTTCACTTCCGGGAATCAGTGAATTTTATCGATTTCATTTTAGTTTTTTTTTTTTTTTTTTTTTCGATTGAAGGGATTTAATGTGTGTGTTGAGCGATTATACTGGAACGTTGTGAAATTCTATTATGCACTGTTTACAAAATTTTCTTATTTTTAATAAAAAATAGATGGATAAATAGACAAAATACAATAAAATACATAAATAAAAACTTCAACATAATATTTTTTTAAAGTCCTGTGAAGCAATGGTAAGTTAAAATTTACATCTTGATATCATATATAAATTCTTATTAAAATTACATATTCTTACACCAAGGGTCCTTGATGATTAAATATCTCCAGTTTCATTGTAATATTTTGTATTATTAATTAGAGTTTTAATTTTTGAGAAGGACATAAATAACAGGGATTCTTGGATGATGTGTATAGAATTTATCTATATGTTTTGAATTTTGAGTTAAAAAAAAAAAAAAAAAAAAAAAATAGAAATAATGCTTAACGTTTGAGTGAAATTTTCTGAAAAACATTATTTCTGTTTTCATTTTGGAAGTTGTATATTTGAGATTTTTTTTCCATTTATATTTTGATTTTTAAGTGTTGATGCATAGAAATATTGAATTAATAAAAATATTTAATTCTACATATTATTTTAATAAAATATTTTATTCAAGAAATATAATTTTTCTGATTTCATTTCCTTTTGTTACTCACAAAGTTTTAAATTTGTAAATAATTTGAGCCAACATACTTAATTGGATGGATAGTAAAAAAAATAATAACATTAATATTTTAAACTTTGATGGTGATTCATCCTTACTTGAGTTTTTTTTCGACCAAGTTGAGTCATATGCAAAATTAAATAAGCTAAATTCAGAAGAGGCAGCGGCAGCGGCAATTTTGAAAGGTAAACTCACTGGCCCTGCATTAAAATTTATTACTATCTCCTTTACTATAAAAATCCACGGACTTGAAATTTATTAAGGATGAATTTAAGAAATTTTTGCTCCAATGAGAAGTACTCAAGCTCTTGCGGTATTTGACACTTCTACCACAAGAGTCGGTTAGAAATTTTGCTCACAGATTAAATACGTTGGCTGTTGTTGTGTATGCTCAAATTAAAAATACAAAGGCTTTAGATACTATAAAATTTGCAAAATTTATCTCTACTCTTCCTTAAAATATCAGAGTATAAATTCAGGAGGAAGGAATCTCTGAATATCAATTTGCAGTAAATAGGGCCCAAAAATTACAAGATATTAATGCCAACGAGTCATTGTTGCAGATAAGTTTGTCTAACACTGTTGTCAAAACCCTTTCAGAGAAATTGGTAGAATAAACAGATAAAATAAACAATTTATCATTTGCTAGTAAATCTAATGAAAATATTAATCATTCACACGACTCCCCAGTACAAAACAGGTCTGAAAATGACAGAAAAAATGACTTAAGACGTAAGTATAAATACAGGAGTACTCGAAATTTCAAAGGTACTCAAAATAAAAGCAAATTTTATTCTCCCCCTACTTGCCAATTATGCAATAAGAAAGGCCACGTATCCACAAAATGCTTTAAATGGCAACGAAAGCAGGCAAAAAAGGAAAATTATAACAAGAGTTCTTATAATACAAGAGATAATTTTTTAAGCGATTTCAGAGATCTAGTCTAGCTGATGTAATTGCATCTCTGAAGTCGACTAGTGCATCAGCACATTATTTTTTTTTTTAGTTAGGGGGGGGGGGGGAAAGAGATCTTTCTAGTGATTTAAACCTACCTAAGTTATCCAATGATAGATTGGTAAATAATAAGTATTTCAGATAACAAGTCTACTCAAACTATGTGTGATAAACTGGAAACTATTTTTAATGTTAATATAAATTCTCCAAAATTACCTCTGATAAAATTTGTTAGGTAAGCAGAAAGTAAACACTCTTCTGTATACTGGTAGTTCTGTCAGCTTGCTTACAGAAAGTACATTTAATGAATTGAAACTAGGGATGGACCGGATATGGATTGTACCGGATAACCAGATACGGATATCCGACATTCCGGATATTATTTTTCTTTGCCGCATCCGGATATCCGATCGGATATCCGGCAGTCCCCATTCCCAATATACACATGAAATTTTAAATTTTTTAAGGCCACACAATAAATAAACTAGTATGTTGTGGTCACCACAAAACTTTCTTCTATATTTTTCCATATTAATTCATTAAGTGCAAATAATTTATTAAAACTATTTTTTATTAAAATTATCTAATGGGATAAATGAAATGATATTCATCTTAGAGAAAACTAACACTAGATATCCAAAGAAACACAGTTTTATTGTCTATAAATAGCATCTTGAAAAATGCGTTTTTATAATGGTTATCTCACATATAAGGTTTTATTCAGTTAAATGCCATAGAAGTTGAAATACAACCTTTCTATTATCGTGGAAAACTGATGGGCGGACTTGATGGGCGGATAACACCAAAAGTTGACAGACATTAATTTATGTCAAGGTGCATCTGCATATAAATTTATATGCAATTCTGTGCATTAGTTCCTGAGGTATAGCCTTCCCATAAACTGTTGAAATCGCTGTATAGCAACGTCAAATGTTGCCCGATAAGCATTCAAATTGAATCAGCATGTCTCATAATGTCCTTCTAACATATCAAGTTTTGTTTGATTATCCGCGATAGAACCTGAGATATAGCCTCCTATTAAATTGCGGAATCACTGTATAGCAGCGTCACCAGTTGAGCTGTTCACATCAAAAGTTGATAGGCACTAATTTAGATCAGGGTGTACCAAAATGTAAATTTATATCGAATTCTCAGCAGTAGTTCCGGGGATTTAGTCGCCACAAAATTTTTGTCACACACACACAGACAGACAGACGGATAATTTCTAAAGATGGTCAAATCGTGTTCTAAACCTCTCAAAACGTGTAAATCCGTCGAAAACCAGAAGTTGAAAATTTTTACGAATCCAATACTTTCTTCTATTGAATATAGAAGAAAGTAAAACAGGTATTTTGGTTTTAAGGGCATTTGGTTTTTATACAACTGGATTTCATTCACATACATAGCTAGTATGTTGTGGTCACCACAAGACTTTCTTCTACATATTCCTATACAATTCACTAAGTGCAAAACAATTATTAAAACTATTATTTATTATAATAGTCTAATATAATGAATGCAAATGACTTTCATCCTGCCGAAAACTAACACTAAATATCCAAAGAAAGACAATTTTATTATCTATAAATAACATCTTAAAAAATGCGTTTTCATAATGGTTATCTCGCATATCAAGTTTTGTACAGTTATATGCCATAGAATTTGAGATATAGCCTTCCAGTTATCGAGGAAATTTGCAGTATAACAGCGCCACCTGCTGGCGAATAAAAAATTCAATTGAATTAGCATAATGGCTTTCTCACATATGAAGTATTTTTGGATTATACACAATAGAACCTGAGATATAGCCTTCCCTTAAACTGTGGAAATCACTGTGTAGCAGTAGCACCTGTTACAACCAAGAGTTGATAGGTACTAATTTATGTTAAGGTGCATCTACATATAAATTTATATAATATTCTGAACAGTAGTTCCGTCTGTCTATGCGCTTCGTTCAAATGAGATGAAATTTGGCACGTGTGTTATAGGTCTCCATAGGACAAAACCTATTGATTTTGGTGAATCTAGCACTTATAGTTTTTTTTTTTTTTTTTTTTTTTTTTTTTTTACAGGAACACAAAAGAAAAATTATTTATCATTAAGGTCTGTGGGCCCAAATTTTGTAAAGTGCGATAGTGTCTAAACACCTTATTCGCTCGTGATGAAAATTTATACACATGTTTTTAGTCACCATCACACCAGCTGTATAAATTTTGGGTGAATCTTGAGTTTGCAGTTTTTTACAGAGACACAAAGAATAATCCTTTATGATTATAGTCTATATAGGCGAAAATTTCTTAAACTGCGATAGCGTCTAAATGCTTTTTTCATTTGAGGTGAAAATTTACACACATGTTGTAAGGTCATCAAAGTACATAAACTTTGGTGAATCTAGCACGTACAATTTTTTTACAGGGACACAATGAAAAATTCTTTATCATTTTGGCCTAAGGGCTGAAATTATTCGAAGTGCGATAGCGTCTAAATGCCTCATCAGAATGAACTGAAAATTTATATGGGTGTTAAAGGTCAAAGTTGCTTGAACTATATATAGCTATTGGCGAATCTAGAATTTACAGTTTTTTTTTTTTTTGTTGTTGTTTTTACAACAAAATAATCTTTTTGATTGTAGTCTATGGGCTTAGTGCCTAAATACCTTATACGATTAAGTTGGAAATTTTTATACGTACAGTAGGTCACCACCGCATGAAGCATAAAGATTTTGGTGAATTTAACACTTATAGGTTTTTACAGGGACACAAAGAAAAATTCTTAATCATTATGCGCTATGGTCTCAAATTATTTAAATTGTGACAGCGTCTAAACTACTTATTTAAATGAACTGAAAATTCATAAACTTGTTACAGGTTGTAGTTGCAGATACCATATTCATTTTGGTGAACCTAATTCTTATAGTTTCTTTACAGGGACAAACATATATATATATACACTTTATAGCTGTGACTTATGAGCTCAAATTATTTAAAATACAGTAGCGTCTGTATGCCTCACCTGATTGATCTGAAAATTTATATGCATATTATAGGTAACCAACGTACGAACTTTATAGATTTTGGTGAGTCTAGAGCTTATGGATATTTACAGGTACACAACGAAAGTTTATCTTTACGATCTATGGGGTCAAATAATTTCAAGCGCAATAGTGTTCAACTAAACAACATACTATATGAAGACAAATGCTCATACACCCTATAATAATTTTCTCTTTTGCGTATTTAATAGTTTCTCTTACTTTAATTTATTTATACAACTGTTAATTACTTAATGTTCGGAAAGTCGAGTGCAGACACTCTAGATTTTCTTTAAGAATCTAGAAATGAATTATTTACATAAAAAATATATACTAAAATTTTGTTGCCTCATAAATGCAATATAAAAATAAAAATTTACCAACTGAATCCGGTCTTCCACCTTTTGACAAATAAAGTGAATGTATTTAAATTGCAAGTACATTTAATTTTCGAAAAATATCAAAGAAAATATTATTCATTTAGTGATTTTATTTTCAACTGAAACTACACAAAACAGATAAAAGAAATAATTATAAATATGAGGAATTTTATGAGTTTATTTGTTTAGTGACATGATTTAAGAAGCTATTTTTTGAAGTTTCCCTCCTAAATAGTGGGGAAAAAGTTGTTTCTTGGATTTCCCACCACATCTCAATGAAAGAAAAGAAGGAAAAAAAAAGGATATTCAAAAGCCGGATATCCGGCATATTAACCGGATATCCGGTGGTTTTGATCCGGATATCCGATGATATTTCGGATATTGAAAAATCAACCGGATATGCCGGATACCGGATATTTTCCGGATATCCGGTCCATCCCTAATTGAAACATAAAATATAAACACTTAACTTCGCATGTCAAGATTAAAACTAGGAATTCTAATGTTCAATTTTTATCTTGTATCCAAACTGCTTTATAAATTCACAATCAATTTTTTTCACAAAATATTTTTATTGTAGACATTCCTGAAAGTTCTGCATTTAAAGTTATTTTGGGTTATGAATTTATTCAACAGTATCACGTCATATTAGACATGTATAAGTGTACGTTGAAAATAAAAGGCTTAATTATTTCGATAGCAAACATATTTAACGAACATGATGAAAATATTAACATATATACTGAAATTAAGAAAGTTTCTGCAAAAACTTGTCAAAAACAATTTTTGCAATAAAATCTTATTTTACTGTATTTTTCCCAAAGCTTCCCCAGGCGATTATATTTTTAAAAGTAAAAAAAAAATCTTCTAAATTAATATTTTTTGATTCAATAGTTAATGTTGATCATTCTCTAAGAGAAAATAGAAACAGTAGATGTGACAGAGTTCAAGTCCAAATATACGTTAAAAATGACACCAATAAAAGTATGCACTTAAACATTCAAGTATAGGTACACTAGAAGAAATCGAACAAATTATTGACTGCTGTTCAAAATTAAATGATAATGTTGAGATTTCAGAAGATTCGCAATTTATTAATTATATTCAACCTATTAGTAAAATACTTAAGATGAGAAAGGAAGATATATCACCCGTGGACTTTGATGTAAAACACCTCCATTGCGATCATGCAACAAAGTTAAAACAAATTTTACTAACAAGGAAACATTCAAAAGGTGTCGTCTTCAAAAAATATTGAAAAAAAATATATGTGATTCTACTCTTCATAAAACACCAGGTAGTGAAAAATTTATCGGCTGAAATGAATTACAGCGATCACAAAAAATTATCAAAATTAAGCATATTTGGCGATTTAGCGCTGTTAGGCGTTCAGTTCGCTAGCATCGAGATAACCGTGTACGAACAGAACCGTGTTTTGTTTCTCCGCCAAGTACTCAAAATCAATCGCCTAACAATGTAAAATCGCCAAATATGCTAAATTTTGATAATTTTTTGTGGTCGCTGTAATTCATTTCAGCTGATATTATTTTCCGTTTCGGGTGTTTTATGATGAGTAGAATCACATTTCTTTTTTTCGATATTTTTTGAAGACGACAACTTTTGAATATTTCCTTGTAAGTAATTTGCGAGGTTTTCGAGAACCATGAAAACCCTTGGTCATACTCACAAGGCTGTACTTTATTCAAAATTTATCCGTGAATATCCAATTAATTCCCATTCCGCAAGCTTTACAGCAGGAATCTAAAGACCAAATTAACCACTTGATGGAGGCTCTAGGATTACTGAGCGGTACTGCTCGGAATGAGCTTGCCTAGTTTTATTAGTTAAAAAAAAAAAAAAAAAAAAAAAAAAAAAAAAGATTGGCCTGGTAAACAGAAATTTAGTCTCGCGTTAGATTTAAGAATGTTAAATTCTGTAATCCAAGGTTCTTCTTATCCATTGCAAAAATTCAAAATATAATCGTTGATTTATCTGCTTATAAATTTTTCACTTGTCTTGACTTCCAACAGGCATATCATCAAATATATTCACCTGAACATTTACAGGATAAACTTACTTTTAGTTCAATGTTTGGCAGTTTCAAATATAAAGTACTCTGTTTTGAACTTAAGAATGCAGCTTCTCAATATCAGGCACTTATGCATTCATTAATTGATGAAACTAACATAGATGGAAGTTACGCGTATCCGGATTATCTAATTTTTGGAGCAAATATCTTTGAAGAAGCATGTGTTAAGCCTGAAAGTGTTCTAAAAATATTAATTAAATATAATTTAACGTTTGAGCCTAGCAAATTTACATTTCATAAGAGTGATATAAATTATTTGGAATTTCACATAGAAAATAATTCAATTTCTCCAATAGAGTCCAATATCATTAAAATTATTTCATTCCCTACTCCTACAACGAAAATACAATTGAAACGCTTTATCGGGCTCGTCGTTGTAACTTTTTATAAGTCTCTTATTCATACTTTTTATAAATTAATTCAACAACTTATTGAATTAATTAAACCGAAGGCTAATATTGTTTGGAATAAACATCATGAGGATATTTTTAAGAAATTACAAGAAATTTTTTAAACCCACCTATGGTAAGATTACCCGATTGGAACAAAACTTTCTTTCTGAATACTGATGCTCAAGTAACTCTATTGCAGGAGTTTTAATGCATAAACATAACAACTAATTATTATCTGTCGCCTTTTACTCTAAATCACTTAAACCTTTTGAAAAAGCTATCCGGCCATTAAATTAGAATTAATGGCCATTTATAAATATGTTATGACATTTGAATATTATTTATGTAATAGAAAGTTTATTATTTTATCTGACAGTTCTCCATTAAAATCATATTAAAAAAATAATAATAACTAGTCCTGCTGATTTAATAACTAAATGGTTTTTGGAATTATCTGAATACTCATTTGAATTTGAACATACTTCTGGCCCAAAAAATACTTTGGCGGATTATTTATCAAGATCTGATTTCTCAAATAGTCAACAGAATTTAAAGACAAATCCAGAATTAATTTTCTGTTCTCAAACACTTCCTATTGTACAAAATGACACACCTTCAATTAATCAAATTTCCACGTTTATTCAGTCTTTTCTACAAAATCAGTTCAGTAATTTTCTGGTTTCGGGTAATAGTGATAACAGAGATCCCCTTTTGGAAATTTTAAGCAATACATTTGTTACTGAACAAAAAACTGATCCTGATTATAAATTGTCTATTATTTATAAACAAATCTTAAGAAAGGGTTTTTCAAAAAACCTTGATAATTTTTTATTCATCCGGATTCACAAGTTTTAATGTGCAAGAAACAAAATTTGCATAATAATACTTTTTCATATCTCATTGCCGTACCACATTCTTTAAATTCTGAAGTTTGAACTATTTCACATCTTTCTCACTTTGGTTGAATTTTTATCAAATAGATATTATTGGAAGGGTATGTACACAGACATTTGGTGCTTCATGTACTTTATGTCTGCAAAATAAAATCATAACAAACCATTTGCTCCTCCCCAACACACCTATACTCCAACACATCCAGGGCCAGTTAGTGTCGATTTGGTTGGTCATTTTATAGATGAACATTCAGTGTTTACTGTCTTTGACGATTCTCTCGACACATTGAATTATATCCATTAAAAGACAATGCCACATCAAAAATAGTTAAATGCTTATTTAATTACTTTACAACATTTAGTAGACTGTCAGTAATATTATCAGATCTTGGTACCCAATTTACATATAATATTTATAATGTTTTCAATGATAAATTTGGCATAAAAATAATACATTCATCTATCGCTCACCCCCAAAGTAACTCGATTACTGGAAGGTTTAATAAATCTATAAAATACTCAATTATTACTTTAATTTCAGAAGGGGACACTTTTGAATATTCATTGGCTATACATAAATCACTTTATAAGAGTTCAACACATTCATCCATATTGTTTTCCCCTAACTTACTTCATTTTGGTAGGTAACTGTCTTTATTCTTTGATACATTTGATCAGTTTGTTAATAAACCTTTTTTAGATAAAAACGTAGACATATATAAATTATTACAGGACTTAGATAAAATATATAGCAAAGGATATTCTAACATTAATGACAATCAAAACAAAAGGTATTAAATTTTTCAAAAATGGGTAAACCTGTTGCTGTGCATGATAAAAAATGCAAGATGACTTGAAATCAATAGGTAAATTTAAACCCAAGTATTCTAGTCCATCTATTACAGTACATAATCACTCAGTTCTCCTTTCCATTAAAACATTATATGCACTTGATAGTAAGGTTTTCACAGTTCATATTGATAGACTTCTTATTGCCCCGCGTAGACGTAACTACTTGTTTAGTGAGCCCAACTTCAATTTAAAAGATAATGTTAGCAATAATTCAACCCATTTTTATAATTTAAGAAATTGCATTTTTTTTTTCAGATATATTGATGAATGTATTTTACATCATAAATGCTTTTCAAGAGGCGTCTTGTTTGTATTTGTATGCTGCGCAGGAACTGATCTTTACCATTTTTATGTGACTGGTCCACCTTTTTTTTTAGTTAAGGACTATACCTTTACAGGAACAAAAAGAAAAATTCTTTATGATTGTGGCTTATGGGCTCATATTATTTAAAGTTTGACAGTGTCCAAACGCCTCATCCGATTGAGCGGGAAATTTATATACATGCTATGGATCACCATTGCACGAACTTCACAGATTTTGATGAATTTAAAATGGTTATTTTATTTTTATTTTTATTTATTTATTTATTTATTTTTACAGGGACACAACAAAAAATTATTTAATTATGCCCTTTGGGTTCAGATTCCTTAAAGTGCAATAGCGTCTAAACATCCTTAAAGTGCAATAGCGTGCAATAGCGTCTAAACTATCCCACGAAGAGTATGAATTTTGGAGAATATATGACTTTTTACAAGGCCACAAAGAAATATTCTTTAACATTTCAGCTTACGGGTTTAAATTATTAAAAGTACGATACTGTCTAAATACCTTATGATCTGAAAATTTACATAAATGTTACAGGTCATCGTCGGTCAAACTTCATAGAGTTTGGTGAAGCTAGAATTTATAGATTTTTACAGGAACACAGCGAAAATTTCTTTATCATTGTGACCAATGGGCTCAAATTATTTGAAGGACAATAGCGTCAATTTAAAAAACATGCTATGTAGAGCAAAATATTCAAATACTCTATTATAAATTTATCTTTTGTTTATTTAATGACTTCTCTTATATTAATTTATTTATACAACTGCTAATTATTATTTTTTTTTTTCGGAAAATTAAAGGGAGTCACTCCAGATTTTTTTCTGTTGCAAAATGCACCAGAAATTATTATTCAAGAATAAAAATTTTGTATGCTTAATAATACATTTTTTTTTTTTTTTTTTTTTTTTTTTTTTTTTGCTAGTAGGAAATCTATCAAAAATTATATTTATATTCCTTTCTTTATTTTTTACGACAAAACCATTCAAAAGATTGACATCTTATAGATTTCTATATTGCATAAAAACAAAAAAAGAAACTGAAAAAACAATATTTAATACTATACTATAGAGTAAGGAATAACGTAAATGAATGTTTATATGCTTATATCTAAAAAATAAAAAAGGTTGCTTTTGTGTAGCCCTTGGCGAATTTCCATTTATATTCCATATTCTAACTTGACAGCTTTGCAGGATCCTGTACATATCAGTCACAATAATCATACTTTATTGCACATGGAAGAATTTTTTTGTGTATTTTAATAATATAGTGTAGGTGTTCCAGTGATCAGCATGCTCCAGTAATTGAAATCTATCCCGAAATAATTAATAAATAAGAAAAATAATAAAATCATATATTTTACATATAAGAATTTTAACATTTTATGTCAAACACTGGAGCATAGGGTGCTAATAACTGGTAAAATGAATAACTAGCAGTGTCAAACACTGGAACATAGGGAGCCAATTACTGATAAACTGATAAAATGAAAAACTGGCAGTGTCAATTACTGGAACATTGAGTCAAATAAAAATTCATTAAAAAAAAAAAATGTTATCAAATATATATATTATAACATATATGTGGTTCTGAATGTCTTTCATACCATATGTACTAACTTAAAATTTCTAAAAGTACTTTCTGATGACTAGAACATTAAAAACATCAGAGATTGTTCTAAAAGTGTCAATCACTGGTGCACATACCCTACATTAGCATGTTTTGAGTATTATAATGATCGTTACAATCTGCGGTTGTTTTTTCAAAAGATGCTATTAAAAATATCTCTCGTAGATCGTAATGCATCAGACATCTTTTGTGATTTTCTGTACACTAACTCGATGCAGCATTTAATAGCATTTTTAGTAGAGAATATGCCGTGTTGAACTTGAATATTAATTTTAGTTTCAAAGTATTCTATAAATATTATCGAAAATAAAACAAGAGCAGGCGCAGAGTTAGTCAGGCAGATATATAGACTTGCAACACCTATAACAAGACTGAAAATACATTTACTTTAAACTTCAATTATAGTCACTAACGCAGCTGTAAACCTTAATGCTAATAATAGAATAATTTATAGAAACTATATTTTTGTTCATTTGAATAATAACTTTGACATTTTACTTTTCTATTCAAAGAACTTTCTCATTTATTTTATTTATTTATTTATTTATTTTAAACACTGACGTAATTTCTAAATCCGTAATGTATAGAATCACGTTTAATTATATTCAAGATTTGTAAAATCGAAAACGTCAAAAGTATACATTAAACAACTGTAAAATTTGGCGTTTAGGTACTAAGAGTAGCTTCGCAACATATTTTGCTGTTTTCTTCTATTTACTTTTTTTACATTCCCTTACACATATATGGAAGAGAAAGTATTGTTTTGGGGTAAATTTTTCGAAATTGCTTTGAACCCGAAAAAAAAAAGATTTTAGCAGTTTATCTGTGTTTGCGTCTGTGTGTGCATCGATGTGTCTGTTATTAGCATATCTAAATAACAAATAGAATCAGAAAGTCCAAACTCGGTATTCTAAATATGTATCATACAAAGATGCTACACTAACGATTTCGTCAATATCAAACAAATAATTCATGTTAAGGGGCACCCAAGCAGACTTGTAGTCGATTACAGAATCCTTAACAGATTACAATTACGATTATTTTTAATCTTCAAATGCCGATTACGAATACGTTTAGATTATGATTACAGTTTTGATTACGTTTTGATTAGACTCTAGAATACGAATTACATTCAGTTTACGATTACACTTTTGATTACGTTTTGATTATACTCTAGAATACGATTACATTCATATTACGATTACAGTTTTGATTACGTTTTGATTAGACTCTAGAATATGATTACATTCAGATTACGATTACATGAAAAATCGATTACAATTAAACTCCAATTATACAGATTTCTCAATCTCGATGTGATGAATATCGCTTGTATATAATCTTTCTTAGATACTTCTTCACATATATCCTTAAATATATCTTGTATATATCCTCTCCTTATATTCTCTATATATTCTTTATTTTGATTGCTTTCAGATTAAGCTTTTAATATCACAGCAAGCAGATTAAAATTATCATATCAAGTAATTTATCATCTAAAGCGAGAGAAATTTTATATTTATACAAAACTCTATATTTTGACCATCAAAAAAAATGTAATCATTAAAATATTGAAAGAAGTTTTAAGTATGAGTCAGAAATTAAAATACTATCTCAAATATCTGTCACAAATTTCACTTCTTTATAATAACTTAGTAGACCAAAATTTATTTTCAAATCGACCGCTAGTTCCGAAGCATGAAATTCGTTTTATATTACTTTTGCATTTTCAGTAGAAAAGAAAGATTAAATATATATATATATATTATTTAGTAAAACATTAAAAGGAAAGAAGTAGAAGCTATGTAAATTTGGAGAACCCCTTAAATTATATCATATGTAAGTATGTGCACTCATTGAATTACATTGGTAGCAATGTGTAAAGGTATAAGTAAGAAGTCTAAATGAAAATGCAATCGATTTAATTAAAAAAGAAGTTTCAAACATTCGCATTTGATTTAAATAAAACTGTCAGTTAAAAATGCATTTTTTTTTTTTTTTTACAAAGGAGAAATATCATATTGATATAAATTTAAAAATTGGAAATTAGATGTACAATTCTGTTGCCTATAATAAATAATGAGTTTAGTTATCTTTATACCTTCATAGATTATGATGACACCTGTATTAATTAAATGATTTTATTAAATGGTCTAGATAATATATTTATGTTTCTCAAATGAATATTAATAAACAAATATTTCTCGTCTGTAAAATTTAGCACTACTACCACCCCCCCCCCACTCCCAATAAATAAATAAAATCAATTAATAATCGAAATTTTTTTATTTTTTCTTACTTCTGAACATTGAACTTCATACATATACAAATAGAATGTAGGAGAGATTTAAAATTCTTTTAAACATTTTTATTTAATTTAATCAAAATTAAATTTTTAGTAGTTTCCCGCTTTTAGTAGAGTGCGGGAACTCGTATAGAATTTTCCAGCGACACTGAATAACTTCTTTACGGGTGCTGAAGATGCACAGATAGAGAGATATTTTGAACTAATTTTTGCAATTTTTGGATATCTTTTGTCATTTTGCTTCCAAAAATTTAGAGGGCAAATATCTTCTCCTTTCAATGGCTCTTTTAAATACTCCGTTATTTCCGATTTTGCTATATAATTCTTGGCAAGTTTACTTAATCTTTTCCCGTCCAAAAACGCAAACAGTTTGGTGTTTTTTTTTTCTTTTTTTTTTTTTTCTTTTAGGTTCAGTTGCGGCTTTTTCTTCTCGTTCTGTTATTTCTCTGACAAGAAAGTGATTCTTCATTTCTTTAATTATTTCACACACTTGCTCATTCGTCAAGTCCAGGCAACTATTCTTGAATCGTGGATTCAAAATTGTTGATATAATAAATGGTGTACTTTCCACATATTTTTTCATCATTTTTTTCTAAGGAAAATTTCAAAGCTTGGATGAGAAATCTTTTTTATAGATTTTAATTTATTTTACAACAATAAAATACAATAAATACAAATATATTAAAAATATTTTATTAGGCCCCATAAATAACGGTAATCATTACAGAAATATGTTTGAAAAGAGAAATACACCTATTTCGCAATATTTCGGCAATCAGAATGTTTTACTTAAATTTACTAGAGCATACGCAAATAGATAAATGAACGGAGAGACAGAAGAGGAAAAGACAATCAAAAATTAAATTTAAAATATTTCAAGAAATTAAATTAAATTTCGTAAGTTCAAAAAATTATGAAATCATTAAAGCATATCTAAACTTTAAAGTTGCTTTTTAGTGGACAACTTAAGTTTTAAGACGGGTGAGTAACAATCATATTTCAGAGATTTCTTTTACTTTTTAATGACAAAGCATCTTATTAAGTGGATTGTTAACATGTTTAATTTTGTGATTAAGTAAAACTCTTTATTTTCATAAAAATATTTTCGATTTGTTTGTTAACTTTTATTTTTATTTTATTTTTTTAATTTGAATAAAGCGTTCTACTAAATTTTTTTGGTAAATAAAACCCCTTTAAAAGGTTTATAAAAAAAAATAAAATAAAAAATAAAAAATAAAAACACCAATAAGTTCATATAAATTTGTAGATATAGGAAATGAAACAATCATTCTAAACAATAATCACTCTATAACGTTGCTAGGAAGTATTAAAAATGATAAAGGCAAACGAAAATGCAATTCCAGCAATTTTCAATTATAACCGTTATTGAAAGTGAAGATTTTTGTGTTGCTCTCTAAATCTTATTGCTAATGACATTATATTCTGCATGAAGCATTTTCTTGCGCATATGTATTGTTAATGTCGACTGCATTATGGTTTGTGCGAAATAAAAGTTAAAATATGATCTATAAAAATACCTTTGATAGGTCACAATGTTTTGAAATTCTTTCAAGTTTCCCTGTAGACAAACCAGTGGTAATATTTAGCATATTTTTAAAAGGGAACAATTCCATAGTGAACTTGAAGAACATAACATATATTAGTTTCAAAAAATTCCATAATTATTTAAGGGAATTAGAGCGCGCGCGAAGAGACGAACCGAAGACTTAAGCATAATGATAAAGAATTTTTCGTTGTGTCCCTGTAAAAACCCACAAATGCTAGATTCACCAAAATACTTATATTTAGTGCAACAGTGATTTATAATATTCATATAAATTTTCAGCTCAATTGAATAAAGCGTTTAGATGCTATCGCACTTTTAAAAATTTGGTCCCATAGACCATAATGATAAAGTTTTTTTCTTTGAGTCCCTGTAAAAAAACTGTAAGTGCTAAATTAACCAAAATCTATACAATTGGTGCAACTGTGACCTATAACATGTGTACAAATTTTTTGCTCAGATTAATAAGGCGTTTAGACGCTATCACACTTTTAAAAATTTGTCCCCATAGGCATAATGATAATGAATTTTTCTTTGTGCCCCTGCAAAAACACTGTAAGTGCTAAATTCACCAAAATCTACACAGTTCGTGCAACTGTTACCTATAACATGTATACAAATTTTTTCCTCAGAGTAATAAAGCGTTTAGACGCTATCGCACTTTTAAAAATTTGGTCTCATAGGCCATAATGATAAAGAATTTTTCCTCATGTCCCTGTAAAAAAAAACTATGAGTGCTAGATTCACCAACATCAATAGGGTTCGTATTATGGTGACTTACAATATACGTACCAACTTTCAGCTTATTCGAACAAAGCGTTTAGACGCTAGCGTGTTCACTCACAGACATAAATACACACATACATACATCATCGTAAAAATAGTGGGAACGGACTCAGGGGACCTCGAAACGTATAGAAACATCAAAATCTCAAATTCGGATTTTTGACAAACAATTACAATACTTTCCTCACTATAGTGTTCGGAAAGTAAAAAAAAAAAAAATAATAATAATCACACACTATTTTTTTTGCCTATAGAATTTTTATATTACAATACGTTACAGGAAAACAAGATTTTCCTAAATGAAAGGTGGCCCCGAAATGATGCTGAGCTTCCCTTAGCTTCAAAGCTTAATCGGGCCCTGAAAACATGACCTCTGATATCTTCCAGGGTGAGTAGGTAAGTTCAAAAATTAGCTTGTGAAGCTAGAAATTTTTGAAAAAAGGGATAACAAAATATATAAATAGAGTAAAAATGGCAGCAAAGAAAAGAAAAATATAGTGCAATCTTTTTTTAGAGATAGATTACGTTTACATTGCTTCACGATACAGATTACTCTCTAGAAAAATATAATGAGATTACGATTAGATTACGATCACATTACGATTATAATTTAAATATTTTTTTTTATTACGATTAGATTACGATTACAATTTAAATATTTTTTTTTTATTACGATTAGATTACGATTACAATTTAAATATTTTTTTTTGATTACGATTAGATTACGATTACAATTTAAATATTTTTTGATTACGATTAGATTACGATTATAATTTAAATATTTTATTTTGATTACGATTAATCAGCGATTACGTTGCTTTTGTAATCGATTACAATCGATTACGATTACGCGATTAAGATTACTACATGTCTGCACCCAAGTCCATACCAGTGACCAAGCAGTTTTTGAGACGGGAAGTGACAAACAGTAAATGCCGGTTTCGATCTCAGGTCGCGCTCGACGACCTAGCCATTCAGAGTTTTCCGTGGTTTTCTCCGAAATTCTTGTGAATACTAGCTAGTATCCCTCAGAATGATCCCTACGGAGAGCAATCCATCTATAGGCCTAGGACCCCACAACCCAACCCAGGGACATACAAGAATTGAAATACATTACATCTATGGACGAAATTTGTAGTAAGTCGATTTAAACATATATAAGCTGCACTAAATAAAAGGAAATGAGCAAAAAAGTTTTATAAATATAAAAGAACATTTCCTTTCGAATATTCTAGAAAACTGTTTACTATTCATTTAAAGGGCTGACCAAAAATATTCAGATATATTACATGGAAATTGCTGTTAGTGCATTTCAAATTGTATTATGTGTTTCCGATATGAAATTAAATTTATGCCCTCAATGTGGTGTGTAAAAAAATTTTAAACAATATACATGGTTATCCAAAATTAAACGAAAAGATATTTTTTTACTAATGAATCCAACTAATGGAAGTTCTTTAATATAGTTTATCATCTAAAACAAAACTGCTAAAGAATGAAAATTGATTTTTCATATATTTAATGTAGAAAATTTCTTTTTTTAAATTAAAATTTTATGGTTGGATTTTTTGTATAATTTCACATTTTGAGGTCTCTTGAGTGAAAAAGTCAAGTAGTTAACTGTTCAAGTGTGTGTATGTCTGTTATCAGCATACATTAAAACAAATATTTGCAGGAAATTTAATTTTTGTATTTTGAAATTCATATGATATTACAATTTGAAAATTTGATCAAGTTCTGTAAGTTTCAACATGGCTGGTGTAAATAAAAATTTAGTGAATAATTTGAAATAAAATTTTTAATTTCATAACAGCCTTGAATTCTATGTAGATATAAGTAGTATAACAGGGGGTTGAGGGGGGCGGTAGACCACCTCACACATATATCGATTAAACCTGCGCCTAAACCTAATTTGAATTTTTTTTTTTTTTTTCGTAAGTGTGTATACAGCAATTGTTATCTTTCCTCTCTGTCTTTTTAACATTGAAATGCAGGGTGAAAGAAACTCGTGTGAATACCACGCCAGAGTATTTTTTTCTTTTTACCAATGAATTATGAATGAGTAGAAGCAATTTCACTACTGATTAAAAGTCTGTAACTCAGGTTATTTAAGTATAAACAACTAATTGATTCAAACAAAGGCATTGTTACTTAAGTCGAATCGAAGAAGAAATAATTACTCAATTTTCAAAAGGGGATAAATTATCTCTTATATTTAAAAATATTGCATATTTTTACATTCTGATAAATTATATACGATTTTCGCATACACTGAATAATAAAATGTAAATCAAGATTCTCTTCACATCTAAACAAATCACCCCATAAATCTTCCGTTATTCTAAACTATCATAAATTTATGAAGAATTTAAGTTAATAATTTTTTATTTTTGCATCGCTATTAAAATTTCAAACAACTGTTAGTGTAAATTATATACAAGATTTAATATTTTAAGATATAACATCTTAATTAATTTAGCTTGAAATAATGTTATCATACAGAAATGTTAAAATTCCCATAACAACACCTGTTCGTAAAATTATATTTCAAATCCCTATTGCAAAAGAAATTTTTGAGGCGATAAGAACAGTTTTATTTCATTTATCTGACAAATGGTTTTCTTTTCTGGGAAAAAGTTCAGACAGATTCTTTAGTTGTCTTCTTAAAATTAATCAAGCAGTCTTTGTGAAGTGATGGCCAAAGTATTCTTGACGTTTCTTGGTTGCTGAAAATTCTGAGGCTAAGCGAACTTGACAGAGAAGAAAATCTCTGAGATATTTCCAAAAGCCGTAAGTAAAGTGTGAAATTTATTTGTTTTTTACAAAGAAGATTCAAGTCGTTTTATCAACGTATATATATATATATATATATATATTGATAATCAGAGCGTACAGTTGAAATTTGAAGATTATTAAATATTATCAGTAATTCAAACAATTAATATGGTCAAAAACAAAAACCACCCAAATAAAACTAAAAATGAAATAAAGTCAAAGAAAAATGAATTAAAGCAAATTGGAAATAGATAACTGCATATTTGCATTCTAACTTTTTCAAGGGCATGGTAGAATACGAAACATGCAATGTAACTGTATTTCTGTCATAAAGATAGCAAAAGCTAAATATTTCTTAGTGCTGGGCCCAAATTATTCATTGGAGCCAAAACAAGAAAGAAACTGATATCAAATTAAACTGACCACAACAAGAGAGAATCCAACCAAGTAATGTAAAAAATATGAATCAATAATCGCCAATTAAATAATCAAGAAATAACATCTAAAATAATCAAGAAATGAGTACGTCGTATGTAAAATTTAAGAGGTAGAATGCCGTTAAAGTACAGTTAATGGCCCAGAATCATGGAGTAAATAAAGAGATGTAACAAACAAATTCAAATTAAGAATCCTAATCTAGGATTCAGAGGTTTAAAAAATGGATGATAGAAGACTTCTAGAAAAATAACTAGAATAGTGTTGCATGTTTAAATGTGTGTGTATATGTATATATATATATATATATATATATATATATATATATATACACACATTTAAATTAATTTATTTATCCAATTTCTATTATTATTATTATTATTCGCAGACTAAAGAAACAACATTTACAATGTATAAGTAAATAAAAATGTACAAATATATATATAAAAAAAAAGGTTTAATTTAGGTATACATTTTACTAATCGTAATGCATAGTGATAAGTAGTCATTAATCAATTAATTCAACACTAATATTGTTCAAAGTGATATTTTTACTGTAATAATAGAAAAAAAAATCACAAAAGCATAGCACTTACCTTAATCCACATTTTATTTATTCATTTTTTAAGCATTGATTTGATATTTCAGTAGGAGCTAGTTTCTGTTTATTTACATATTTTTACATTTATCATTATTCTTTAACACATCTCTTGTGACCCTAGGAGCATTTGCACAAGTGCGGACTCGATGAATCCAGTGTTAAAATAGAATGATAACCCTCTACGTTGAGAGAAAATAAGCGATAAGCGAACACCGATTGACTAGATGTTTACCAAATCTCAACCTGTTGGTTTATTTTGCACCTTTCCGATCCTTTAGAATCGCCCTCACTACTAGATGTAGGAAACGTGGTTACACTATACCTGTCTACCATAAGCAGTGGAATAATTCTATTCGGTCAAAAATTTCAATATCATGTTTTTACCTGGTTTATATTATTTTACTTTCTTGAGTTAATTGTTTCTTAGTTAGTCAGTTCGTGTTGGTGTTTTTGTGTATGAGATGCGTTTGATTATTTTACCTCAAAATCGAAAATGACAGAAACTGTATAATTGAGACAGGTCCGATGTACGAATAATTTTTCCAACTTTTGGTGAAAATTCAAGGGCATTTATTAGAAACTCTAGGGATTTTTTTGAAACTCGCCATATTATTCCACTTTCAAATGCTTTTTCGTATACACTTGTAGATTTCAGGTGAACAGTTGAGTTTGAAAAGTTTTACTGAAAATTAGAAATGGAACGATGAGTCCTTATCTCAAAAACGGCTCTAAAGATCTCTTTCAAAACTTCTACATAAATTCCCTTCCAGGTGAATCCCAATTTCGTATGTATTAGTTAATCATTGCAGGAATATTGATAAGCTCTAAATTGATAGGCCATATTAAGGTCTTGCAAATGGGTGTCTTGAAAAAAAAAAAAACGGCTGTACGAATTTTTTTCAAAATTTCATCATAATTAACTCCATTTTAGTTGTTCTTTCGTATGTATTATGGGTTTCCGGTGTACATATGTGTTAAGAAATTTTAGTTAAGATCGAAAGTTGGGCCAAAATTCGATATCTCAAAAATGGCTCCAACAATTTTTTTCAAATTTGCTGCAGAAGACCCCTTTTAAATGCACGGTTAGAAAAAAAAAAAAAAAAAAAGAACACCGCCGGACTAATTTTGCCGTAAATCATCATAGAAACATGCTGCTGGGGCCGATCGATATTAATACCGTTTAATTATGAATGTAATAGTTAAACTTTGCCTAGATAGTTTCGTCATAATATTAAAATTTACCTCAAACTCATTTTTTCGAATGATAACACTTATTTTTAAATGCATATTAGAATACCGGAGGTCAAGATGCTTCGGAAAATGATATGGTTTACATACTTTAAATTACTTCTTGATAAAGTTACAAGCGAATATGTGTTACGGGTAATTCCTATATTTAAAAAAAAAAAAAAAAAGGGATTTCACACAGAAAAGTATTATGCTCATTCAGATAATAATCAGAAAAATGTTTGACAATTTTAAATGTAAACTAAACTAAATTAATGCCAATTAGGAAATTATGCGCGCATGTAAACTGACTTGAATAACTATTTTAAATAATGTATATATTCAATTTTTAAGATTACATATAGGTTACTTACCGGAAGCCTGAATTCCCGTAAGCCCGAATCCTGAATTTCCAGCTGTAACACTGGTCTACAGTGGTTCGGTAACAACGGTCAAATTATTATTTTTATTATTATTTCCAATTTTTATTTAAATATCTGCAAGTAAAAATGTCCCACCACGTCACATTTTTCTGTTAGAGTATCATAAAATGGCAATTTTTACGATTTTCACAGTATCACAGGTGGCAACCCTTCCTGCTAGCAACCCAGAGCCCTGGCAACTCAAAGTCCCGGCAACCATGTTTGTTCAATTTTTTGGTTAAAGTATCAGAAAATGGCAAATTTCACTATTTTTAATTTTTTTTAATGATTTTTAGAATATAGTCGACAGCAAAAGTATCCGAGCACTAGCCAGTAATTCCGATATCAAAAAAGTGCATTTAATACTATTTTGCTAAATAAATCCTTGTCAAATCATGTCCTTAGACTGACTAACATGGCTCAACAAGGATTTATTTAACAAAGCAGTATTAAGAGTACTTTTTTTTAGACAGGGATTATTGCTAGTGCTCAGGTACTTTTGCTGCCGACTGTATCACACACCACCTTTCGTGCTGTCAACCCTGCCTCCTGGCCATCTCTGGCAACCCCTGTTCTCTCTGGAAAGCCTCTGCTGGCAACCCCTGTTTGGCAACCCTGTGTTCATACCTGTATTCATAGCCCTGTATTCATCTGTTTTTTTTTTTTTTTTTTTCTTTTCTTTTTTCTGGTATTCTAGTTAACAGATATTCTTTGTTAAGTATGATTGTGCTGTTTTATAGTTAAAATTTCATGTTCAAAATGGCAAATTTTCAGTGTAAAACTTCTAAAACCGTACCGGATAAGTTTTGCTGGATTTGTGAACTATTCATATTAAAATCACAAGGTAGACATTTAACACAAGACGTAACAAAGCCTATTTTTTGTATTTTGGTTTTTAAATAATAAATAATAATAATTCAATCATTTAGTGTACACTGGTTCTCATAATTATAAGGACAACCGTTTTTCTATATTAACTAAACACTGAACACTATTATTTAAACAAATATATTTTTTATTAATTTGAATTTCATTAATAGACTATATTTAAAAAGTTTTATAGTTTTTCTATCTTTAAAAACTTAAATACTGTCAAAAAGATGATTTTTCAGGTGTTCACAATTATAAGGACAGCTCGAATCTTAGTAATTTTTTTTCAGTTATTCTTTAAATTAATATTTTACGGGGTATCATTTCAGGGTGAAACAGTCAGACATTCTCTGTGGTATATACATATACATTTTTTTTTTTTTTTTTTTTTATTCAGTTTCAATACCATTTCATGCAGCATAGATGATATTCTGAATACATTTAAATTATTTAAAATTGCTTTGTACTTGCATGCAAATTTCTAATATGATAAGTTAAGGTGTTTTAAACATTTAGGCCACGGGAAAGGCAATAATGCAGAAGTTTCTTTCTTCAAACTACATCCTGTTGCTCTAGAAGTAAAGCAAAAATGTAAGTCTTGTTGAAAAAAAAATATTATTACCCCCCAAAATCTAACAAAAATCTGAGAATTCCACGTTTAAAATTTGCGGATATTCTAATTTCTAAATTCTTTCTGCCTTCAGTAGAAATATCTCCCCAGAGCACCATAGATCCACTTTTAAAATGCCCGATTCATATCTGCCTTTAAAAAATCTGCTCTGTCTTTCGCTATCTTCAGATTGTGTCAGTAACTGTTAAAACCATTTGGTTAATCAAGAATAAAATGTTTTTCATCCGAAAATGCAACATTTTACCACTTAATATTGTCTTTATTCAATTTTAACACAGACGTTCTTTCCCCCATTAAATGCTTATTGATTAGTACAGGTTTTTTATTCATTTTAACATATTATTAATTATTTTAAACATTCATAAGTGTGGACCCCAACCTTTCGTTAAAAATTACGAGCTAATTCAGCAGCAGTCATTATGAGTAGAACAGTAAGAGGAATTATGAGTCTTCGATCTCTGTAAAACAACTGTGATTTTGCATCAGATCTCTCTCCAATCGAACCATCAGTTGAACGTTTGATCACATTTCCTTCAGCAATTTTAGATCTTCAAATTTCATTAGAAATTTGGCGTATTGAAACTATCCTTCCACTTAAAAAACACATTTATCATACTTTACTACATAAACGTTCTTTTTTTTTCGAGGAATTATCAGTAATGTCCGTCCAAGAAAAATTGAAGGCTTATATATGAATTAATCTAGCCCAGTAGTTAACAAATTCGCATGTCAACTGTAATTTATCCGCTAGTAAGTTAAATAAAACGAAAAAATCTTGATTGTCCCTATAATTATGAACATCTAAAAACGTGGAGAAAAAATATTTTGCATGATTTTTTATTAATTTTGTTTCATATTAAAAAAATTATAGCAGTTTTGGTTTTTAGAATACTAGATATATTAAGTGCACTTAGTATAATCTTGTTCACAATTATTTTTACATTAGTTACTTCAAAACATAAAGTGTCCTTATAAATATGAAAAGGAGTGTATTTTCCATGTTTTTATATTCTACTTAGTCTACAATATGTATATTATCTCCATATTAACAGCATTCTATGCTAAATTAATAATATTGAAAGTAATAATGCATGTCTCCCAAAGACTTTTTTTCATTGTTTCCAGTACAGATTAAATAATCGTAACAAAAAAACTGTACGTGTTACAGATTTTTCACTATTATTTTTTAATTCTGCACTGCAGAATTAGTTGAAAATAGCTAATTCCATTTCTGTTACCCCCAAAAAATGTTTTTTTGTCGACTAGTGTAATTGACGAGTCTGCAACAAGATTAGGGTATGATTTTAACCCAACGACTAAAATGGTGGATTACAAAATAGCTGTAATGAATTCTTCACGAAATGCTTTTCCACATGTTACCGTAAAAGTCTGATTTTTCCATTACAATTAAGCATTATAGCGGAATTATAATAAACTTGAATTATCTGTGCTTAAAATTAATTCTGAAGTAAAGAAGTTGTATCGATATTTTCCGCAATGGCTTCAGTTAGAACAGAGGATTTTGATGATGCATGGTTAATTGTTGCTGCAAACGCACCCCCACCTGAACATATGGCATGTCAAAAATGCCATAAGTTTCTTGATTACATTGTCAGCACATGGTTGGAACTTGGAAGGTAATCAGTTTCAAACATTGTCAAATTAAAATTTTAATTTTATAAATTTTAACAATTAATCTAAAGATACATAATAATATGTATAAATTGCGGTAATTCTAAATATACATAATTCATTTACAAACCTTACATACAATAGGATCACAAATATTTTAATTTTCATACTGCTTTGCCATAAGTGTGGAACCATCTTGGTAACTTCGGTGCCCGCACTACGAATAATATTGAAGGTTGGCATCATGCTTTAAATAATACTGTTTGAAAACCGTATAACATTTATGGATTCATAATTCAAGTAAAAATCCAGCATGACTTTTTTGACAATCAAATGGCATTATTGGATGTAGACAATAAACCGCCTAGAGTGAAAAAACAATATTTGAAAAGCAATGAAAAATGTGTGTTACACAAGTAAATATTATTAACGAAGAAATAATACTGCAAGCATTTATATGTATTGTTGGTTATTGTTTTGTATAGCATTGTGTTTTATTTATTATATTAATAAAACATGCTTTGATATTAGTGTTAATCGTTAAAGCAAATTTTTCAGGAATATATATTTTTTAATATTCGAAATTCGGGCTCATGGGAATTCAAATTTTGGTGAGTCATCGACATAACTGGTGACACGTAATAGCCCCTTAAGAGCAACAAAAATTGAAATATCATTGTAATTGGAAAAATAATGGTAGGAAGGAGCTGTAAATTTTGAAACTTATATTTTTTTATGATACTCGTTCTATTTGTGCAAAATTTAATATAGATCATAATTCATAATTTTTTAAAATATGAATTTATTAGTAATTTTTATTACTCAAAATATGTCCTTTAGCCAAAAATATATGTGATGTTGAAAAACATCACATATCCCTTTTTAAAATAAAATAATAATAATAATATAAATTACATTTTATTTATTTATTTATAATACAAGCAAACATTATATTTCTTATTCTAAAAGAATTTAATACAATTTTGTTTATTTCGCTTATGCTATTTTATTTTTATTTCTATTTCATTAATCTGTAATTTCATATAATTTATTGTTCTTTTTCCTGCTCTAAATCTCATCAAGTAATAATTAAATAAAATATCAAAGAAAGAGAAACCCATTCATTTTATGCTTTAAAACCGCAGACGATTTTTTTTAGTGTAGCTTCCTGTCTCCAATCAAACGTTTATAGATTCCGTTGAATCATAATAGCTGAAAACCATCTGTAATATTTTTATCAATTGTTTTCGCGCTTTTAGTTTATTTCTGGATGCCTGACAAAATTTAATCACATCCTATGACGTAATTTAATTTTTAGCCAATCTTTTAACTATTATTTAGGTTTACCAGATATAAAATTTAAAATGTGTTCAGCCAACTTGATTTTTGATGCCAATGAGATTTGGCGAAATAAATTAATTAGCTTGCTGTCTGTCATTCTGTAAAGATGTTATATTTTTATCATTGACTGGAAATGTCGAAATGTGTTCTGTTTAGAAAAAGATATCGTAATGGCTTCCATTCTTCTTTTGGATGTCTGTCTTGAAATAATAAACAGGAATTCTCCATCGTGAATGTTTTCGAATATACTTATTCCATTTTGTCCAAGAATATCATTAATATATGTCTTATAAGAGTAATTAAACATCTCATTTACTAAATGGAAAATGACTCGATGCTATGTTTTGTTTTACGGAGCTTATTGAACCGGGTTCCCTGTACGTCATGGCCGCTTTATACTTTAGATATCTCCATCCCAGCTCTTCATTAAATATATGTGGTGCCAGACTCAGGCCGGATAATATATCCGGATATCCAAAAATTTTTTTTCGTCTTGAAAAATTTGTGCATCGAAATTAAATTATTATTAACAAATATCGTGAATGTGACGTTTTACGTTGTTGTTATGTTTTTAAAACAGCTGCCCCAATGATGATCCAAAAAGAAATTAACTACGTTACGGTGAACAGCACCGAATGTACCGATTTGTTGATTGTTGTTCATCTTTACTAAAGGCTAGTGTGCTGCGGGATGTCATCTGTGATTTTTTTTAAAAAGAGATTACTTGGTGTCTACGGTACCGATTCTTATCGCCGATATTGTGTGATGCCATGCCGGTGGACTTTCTACGGTTTCATTGAATAACATCCTCTCTACAGTCTGCAATGTTCGCAATTTGTGACCGTCTTATGCACTTACCGTTCGGTATTAAATGATCGTTGATTCATCGGTGCAAGGAGAATTGCCAAATATGGGTCGTCTTTCTAGAATCTGTGCAGTTAAATTACTGTGTTCATTTTTTTTTCTCGCGCACTCATACAGGAGAAGAGCCTTACAGTTTTAAATAAAAGAATAAATAAAATACCGTAAATAAATAAATAAATATTTCTTTTTAGCAAAAGAAGATACGGAAAAAGGGTAAGTTTCCTTTGGAATCAATTTATTGTGCCAATAAAAAGAAACATTTCTCACATATATTTTTCTTAAATATTGACAATAAGAACTTTTCGTACATTTTTCTTAAATATTGACATTTATTTAAACTTTATATATAAATTTTTAATTATGGGTAAAATCTTTTATTCTTCATATGAGTATTATATTCCACCTTAACTTTTCATTTCAATTTTTAAGAACAGTTAAAAAGTTATATAAATGATCAAAATTTGCTTATATTATTTTTGAAATATCTAGTTTTTGGATATTCAAGTAAAGATTTATTTCATTTGTGAAATTAAATACCAGATCATAGTGATTTTTTTTTTCTTTTCATCATACTGCATAAAATTTTTTTAATTTTTTTCATATTTTGATCTTTGTGTTTACAATTTAATATATCTTGACAATTATTTTCATTTGCATATATATCCATTTTTAGTATTATTCATTGTATATTTTTAAATATATCTATAATATATATATACAACAAGACGTATAAAAGCCAATTTCATGGTTGCAAGGTATAATGTTATACAGGAAAATATTACAAATAATTTCTACATATTTTTATTAATTTTGAAACTTTATCATGCTTAATTAGAACAAATATATTTGACAATTTTTTTTCATTTTTTAAGTGTCTTGGTAATTTTATTTATCATATGATAATTAATTGAATTCTTATGCATATTATTTTTATTTAACTAAGTTAACATTTTTATTTTTGAAAAACATGGCACAGAATCGAAACGCGTTTTGCTCCGTTCCTAATTTCGATGGGGACGCGAGATTTGTCAAATTTTTCTTTGATCAATTAAGATCCTTTGCCATGTTAAATAAACTAACAAATGACGCGACGTTACATGTAATGAAAGAAAAACTTCGTGATGCCGCGTTGGCATACTTTATTGAAAATGAAACAATATATAACTCGACAGATCTTAAATTTATCGAGGAAAATTTCTGTAAGTTTTTCAAGGAATCGTCATATAACACTGGAATATCAGAATTTCATAATTTAAAAATTTTGCCGGGAGAGTCTATTAAAAATTTCGCCCATCGTGTAAATGTTGCTGTACCTAAGGCTTTCCCTGACCTTAAAGACAAACAATCCCTTGATAACATTAAACTTCCGAAATTTTTAGAGTGTGTACCATCAAATATTAAAATTAAGTTAATGGAGGAAAACATAAGAGACTATAATAAGGCAGTTGAACGTGCTCAAACATTATCCGAAATATATGATTCATTCAACAACACTACTAATACTAAGACTGTTCTTTCTTGTGATAATAAAAATGACTCTGTAATATTAAACACATTGAAAGATTTATCTGAGAAAATTAATAGCATTTCACTTACAAACAACAATCCACCCTCCCATAATGAATCTTTGCACGTAGTTCAGTCAAGCAGACCCAAATTTGATCAAAGAAATTATAGAAATAATTATAAAACTAGACAGACCAATTTTCGTTCTTCCCCTAGAAGAAACTTTTCTAGAAATAATTTGATTTGTCAACTTTGTTCCAAACGTGGTCACGTTGCTTTAAATTGTTATAAATGGAGAAATAGAGATAATTTAACTTATAAAACACGTAATTATGAAAACCGTAATTTAAACTAGAAAAGAGGTATGGAGATGCTGATGCTGCCATATCTCGAAAACTAAGGGTCTCATCAGCGAATGAACGTAAATTCACAAATGTGTCATCTTCAAATTCTCTTCCAAAAATTTCACACACTAGACTTGTAAATTCAGTTGGATCTCAAACTGTTGCTAATATTACTATAGCAGATAATAAAGCTACCCAAACATTTCAAAACTTTAGTCATATCTCTAATACAGGGTATATTCCAAGTGACAGCAATGAGAGTTGCACAGATAATATTGAAGATCATATTTTATTTAATGTAAACAAAAATTCACATACACTTCCTATAATAAAAGCTAAATTAGCCAATAATGATATAAAGTTTCTTATTGATACCGGAAGTAGTTGTTCACTTTTAGCCCAATCAACATTTGATAATTTAAAAGCAAATTTAAAATATAAAAGACTAGGTTCGTCTATTACTCTTAAAACGGTCAATTCTTATGTTGAATTTTCTTCATGTATTCGTGCAACTTTCAAAATTGAAAAAAAGTTTTTCCAACACAATTTCTATATTATTGACATACCACATAGTTCTAATTTTCATGGAATACTTGGCATGGATTTCATTAAAGAAAATCATGTCACTATTGACTTTTCGAAAAATTCCATGAGAATTGGAAAATTAGACTTTACTTGTTCCTTATTTGATTCGGGAAATGAAAAATTAGATGTATATAATGTTAACTCTGACGATAATAATATGAATGTTTATCTTCTAAAGAAAGTTATAATACAAACTGGTGAAAATATCTACATTACTGCAAAAACAAATAATAAGTTACAAGAAACGAATTACATATTTTGTACTGACTTAAAGGATCCTGATATAGAAATTTTAGATTCTATTGTATCACCAAATTACAAAAGTGAAATTAATTCTGAAAATAATAATTCTCTTTTTACGTTACTTATCTCAAATAAGGGTAAAAATTCAATTCATCTGAATAAAAATATGCATATTGGCAAATTATTTTTAATTGATGAAATTAAAGAACCACATTTAGATAAAATTGAAGACTCTTGCTCTAGTAATAATAATATACAAAATATTGAGGACCATATCCACTTAATTCAAGCTTCAGAGGATATATTACTAAAACGTAAAAATGATTTATCTAGTAAAGATTTTTGTTTGAATCATTTAACCCTTGATCAACGTAACACACTTGAAAATTTATTTTTAAGCAAATTTGCTGCTTTTTCCAAATCTCTCAGTACTCTAGGACATACTGATAAAATAATTCCTAATCTTAAGTTAATTAATGATTTCCCTATTAAAACACTTCCATTTCCGATTCCACAAGCTTTACAAAAAGAAGCCCAAGAACAGATCAATGAATTAGTAAACGCCGGCATAATTGAGCGTAATTGCTCCGAGTGGGCTTGTCCCATATTGCTGGTAAAGAAAAAATCTGATGGTTCAAAGAAACAACGTTACAGACTTGCTTTAGACCTTAGAATGGTCAATACAGTCATACAAGGTTCCTCATATCCACTTCCTAAGATTCAAAATATTATTTCAAATCTTTCGTCATTCAAATACTTTACTTCGTTAGATTTCATGCAAGCGTACCACCAAATTGACCTTCCAAAAAAATATCAAGATATGTTAACATTTACATCTATTTTCGGCAGTTATCGATACAAACGTGTTTGTTTTGGTTTAAAGAACGCCAGTTCTATATTTCAGTCTCTAATGGACACAATACTCGACGAGATAAACATTAATGGCATATATGCTTATCAAGATGATCTGATTATTGGATCAAATTCATTTGAAGAGACTTGTGAAAAAGTAAATGAAGTGTTAGAAATTCTTATCAAATATAATTTAACATTATCCCCATCTAAGTGTGAATTCCATAAATCAGCAGTTAATTATTTAGGTTTCCACATTGAAAACCATACTATTTCACCCATCACCGCTAACATCGTAAAGATCAATTCTTTTCCACCACCAACGACAAAACGACAATTAAAAAAAATTCTTGGACTTGCTAATTTTTACAAATGGATTTTACCATCTTTCTCAGAACTTGCGCAACCCCTTGTGGAACTCACAAAACCCAAAACAACATTCAAATGGACAGAAAAACATCAGAGTATTTTTCAAAAAATTCAAAAATTATTCTTTCTTCCCCCAATGGTTCGACTTCCAGATTGGGAGAAAACATTCTATGTCAACACCGATGCATCAAAAACAGCCATTTCAGGAGCACTTATGCAAAAATTTAATAGTAAATTACTTCCTATAGCATACTTTTCCAAATCTTTAAAACCTTCTGAAAAGAAATATCCTGCGTTAAAATTGGAACTTATGGCAATTCATAAAACTGTCACCGCCTTCAAATACTATTTATATAATCGTGAGTTCGTAATTTTGTCAGATAGTGCTCCCCTTGAAAAATATAAGAAAACTACCAATCCCGCTGACATTACCACCCGATGGTTAATGGACTTATCTGAATATACTTACGTTTTCAAACATATTCCTGGAAATTTGAACATCTTAGCGGATTATTTATCACGTTGCAATTTTGAAAACAATCAAGAGGATCTCAAAAATAATCCAAACTTAATTAATGACATACAACCACTACCAATTGTTGATGTTGATGAAAATGAAAACAGACTCAAAATTAACAGTAATGATAAAATTAGTAATGATAATCAAAACAAATGCTCAGAATATGTTAATTATATGATTTCAGGAAATTCAAACTCTAAAGACCCCTTGCTAGAAATTTCAGACCAAACATTTGTGTCCGAACAAATTAAGGATTCTGAATTAAAAACAATTTACGAAGAAATCTTAAAAAACGGAAAGTCAGAAAAATTTCCCAATTACTTTATAAATCCTGATTCTAAAGTATTAATGCTCAAGAAAGAGAATATTCACAACAATTCATTCAGTTATTTAATTATTGTCCCAAATTCTTTAAAAGCGAAAGCATTGTCCATCGCGCATTTATCTCACTTCGGTTTGGCTAAAACCTATGAATTTCTTTCTAGAAGATATTTTTGGAGGGGCATTTATACTGATACCCTCAATTTCGTCTCTTCATGCACTAAATGCTTACAAGCGAAACATCACAAAACACCTCCTGCTCCGTTACAAAAAACATATACACCCACTCATCCAAATCATACAATCTCCACAGACTTGGTGGGTCCTTTTAGTAATGGTCAATACGTCTTGACAATAATTGATCATTTCAGTAGACACTTAGAACTTTACCCGTTATCTAATATTACTTCTCCAAAAATAGTTCAATGTTTGTTTTCATACATTACAACCTTTGGTCGCCCTGCATGTATTCTATCAGATTTAGGTCGACAATATACATCTCAAGTTTACAATACATTTAATGACACTCTAGGCATAAAAATAATACATTCGTCTGCTTTTCATCCTCAATCGAACTCTATTAGCGAACGTGTAAACACATCAATTAAGTATTCAATTAATATATTATTAGAAGAAGGTCATTCATTTCAAAATGCACTATATATACACAAATCTCTCTACAATGGATCTACGCATTCTTCCACTCAATTCTCGCCTAATCTTCTACATTTTGGTAGAGAACTGGCACTAATTTTTGACACTTATAATTCAAATTATAATTACACTTACCTGGACTCTAATGTAAACATTTATAAATTAATGCAAGACCTTCAGGAAATTTATAAAAAAGCGTACAATAACATTCAAGATTCCCAATCAAAAAGAAATAAATATTTTCAAAGAAGAGCTAAACTAAGAAGCATCTGCACAAAAGATATTGTGTATCTGAAGTCTATGGATAAATTTAAATCTAAATATACAGGTCCTTTCATTGTCACAGTTAAACATTCCCCAGTTTCATTTTCAATTAAACGGTTACATGCTAGTGATGATAAGGCATTTCGTGTGCATATAGATAGAATTTTGTTGGCACCTCCACGTAATAATCACTTATTTGACATTTATAATAATTCTAATTTTAATAAGAATCTCATTATTTCCAATGATACACATCAATATAATTTACGAAACAGAAAGTAATTTTCCATCATTTTTTTTCCTTAGGTTAAAAGTTACGCAGTATAAATTTTTAAATATTTATAATGATTAAAGATAAATTAAATAAATTTGATGTATACTTACATCGCAACAGACCTGATCAACCTGTTGTGATTTTTATTTGTTGTGACATTTCGCAGCTTGGATAATCAATGGCTGGTCCAGGAAATTATATTCTAAGCTGCATTGTCTTACAACAGCAGTGTATATCACTTTTATCACTATTTCTTTAACTTACGTGTTATTTATAATTGAATTTTAATAATAGTTAACATACTAGAAAAAAAAAAAAAAAAAGTAGACTTTTGGTGCCTGTAATGTTTTTGTCATACACATATGCATGTGTCTCATATATTCCAATTCCAATTACCTATTTAAAAAAAAAAATGAATATATAAAAACATATGTTATTATTACTTTCTTTCAACATGTATTATTTATTTAAACCTTTTATTGAATATAAAAGGCTCACTATATATTTGATAACATATAAATATACTTGGTTTTTATTTTGTGAAACTTTCATATTAAAATTGCTTATACATTTGAACTATGTATTTATTACAACAAATCCTTATCCTACATGTACTGAAATGGACTCGTTAAAGTTTCTCGCCATGCATGGTAACATAAAAATTTACTTTCAGCATCTTACCACGAACTGATAAAATATATGATGACTGAAATATTATGATTTTAAATCAAAGGACTAGAGCTCATTTTGTTTATGGATATATATTCTAACGACTTGTGTACACAGACGTATGGCCATACAACATTATATTACATCACCGTATAATATCTTTATTTTCTGTATTTGTATTTTATTATTGCATAATAATATTTTTTTTTAAGTATGCATACAAGATTTTCTATTAATAATATAACAATGTACGTATTTTATTTGTATTGGAAGCCATTCGTTTTTGTTTTTGTTTTGTAATCAATCTATTTTACAAGATTGGAAATAATTTGATTTAATTTTAATTTTTGCTGAGCTGTCATATAGACGATGTAATGGCTGAACCCATTTTTTTTTCGGTCGACGGGGAGAAATATGTGATGTTGAAAAACATCACATATCCCTTTTTAAAATAAAATAATAATAATAATATAAATTACATTTTATTTATTTATTTATAATACAAGCAAACATTATATTTCTTATTCTAAAAGAATTTAATACAATTTTGTTTATTTCGCTTATGCTATTTTATTTTTATTTCTATTTCATTAATCTGTAATTTCATATAATTTATTGTTCTTTTTCCTGCTCTAAATCTCATCAAGTAATAATTAAATAAAATATCAAAGAAAGAGAAACCCATTCATTTTATGCTTTAAAACCGCAGACGATTTTTTTTAGTGTAGCTTCCTGTCTCCAATCAAACGTTTATAGATTCCGTTGAATCATAATAGCTGAAAACCATCTGTAATATTTTTATCAATTGTTTTCGCGCTTTTAGTTTATTTCTGGATGCCTGACAAAATTTAATCACATCCTATGACGTAATTTAATTTTTAGCCAATCTTTTAACTATTATTTAGGTTTACCAGATATAAAATTTAAAATGTGTTCAGCCAACTTGATTTTTGATGCCAATGAGATTTGGCGAAATAAATTAATTAGCTTGCTGTCTGTCATTCTGTAAAGATGTTATATTTTTATCATTGACTGGAAATGTCGAAATGTGTTCTGTTTAGAAAAAGATATCGTAATGGCTTCCATTCTTCTTTTGGATGTCTGTCTTGAAATAATAAACAGGAATTCTCCATCGTGAATGTTTTCGAATATACTTATTCCATTTTGTCCAAGAATATCATTAATATATGTCTTATAAGAGTAATTAAACATCTCATTTACTAAATGGAAAATGACTCGATGCTATGTTTTGTTTTACGGAGCTTATTGAACCGGGTTCCCTGTACGTCATGGCCGCTTTATACTTTAGATATCTCCATCCCAGCTCTTCATTAAAATATACATGGAATATGTTTGGGTCATTACGCTGTAACACATAAAAAAATGAAATTTGAATGCAATAAATTTTCAGGAAGGTATGAAATGATGTTTGTGACATTCATTTAACATTGATCTCCACATACTTTGACAAATCATAACTTTATAAAAAAAATTGAGAAAAATATGTAAACTATACCTCTTTTCAGATTCATTTGATTAAAAAAAATCTAAAAATATTGTCAAAAAGGGCTTGCTATTGAAAAAATGAAGTTGGTGTTATTTTTAATATACAGGCGACTCTTTAAGCAAAATCTAACTATACCAGTATAAATTAGACGTTATTAATAATCAAATGGCACCAGTCGCATATTTATTGGACGATTTTCTACGAAATTATATGGGGGTGGCTTTTTTTCCCCAATTGTATATTTGTATACATTCGTCAGTTAGTACGAAAAACCGATAGGTGTACTAATTAGGTAGATCGTTTTAGATGTTGGAAAAGTGTGTCTCTATAAAATCTAGTAATTTTCTTTAAAATTTCTATATATAGATGTTTTTCAGACATACTTTTTAATTTGGTATTGGTAGAAGTCTTAATTTATGTCTCCAAATTATGTCCTAAAATTTAGTTCAAATTTATATCTCCAGATCATCCTATACCCAAAGAAAGTTCAAAATGTATTGTAATAAAGGGTGACGGATGTGGTGTAGTTCCTCATCACATTTTTTTTTTCCAGTAAAATAATAGTACCATATTTAATTTCAGTAGTACCATAACTAATGTAAAAGTGCTTAACATAACTAAAATATGATACATTATTTCATGTACGTACGTAATATATGCATCTATTATTTCATGACATTTAGAATCGAAAATAATGCTGTTGATAAATTGTTAAATTATTAAATATGAAGGACTGTAATTAGGGGAAGTTTTCAAATGTAAAATGTGAATTAAATAAAGAAAAGAAATTCTGTTTGTGTGACTTGATAGGATAATTTTTTTAAAAAATAATTGTGATTTGTTTTCGTTCATTATCAATAGTTATTCTCTATAAATGTTTTTCTGTTGATAAACATTTATTATCCATTTAGTCTAACTAAATATACTGAATATATCTAATGGCAGGTATTAGGATCGTCAAAACTTCTCTTAATATATGTTGCAGAAAGAAAAAATAAGAAAGTCCATACCAAGCTTTACCTTTCCAAATCCTATAAAATAATCATTTCCATTAATCGTTTTGGTGACAGAGATTTCTTTTTCAGATATTCTTACTTATTTTATATAAATATAATGCGTTTATTTGTTTCTTGACGTTGTTATTTGTACATTACAATACGTTACATGAATAAAACATGCAAGTTTATTTTAATAAAAAGCAAGTTTATTTTAATAAAAGAGACTTAAACTATTATATAAGTAAATAATTTTTTTTTGTTAATTTATGAAGACAAAGAGTTGTTTACTTATATAATAGTTCATAATCAAATACTTAATGCAAATTCAATCTATTTCTTGTTGTAGTTGTTTGTCAGTTAAAATATGTTGTATGAAGAAAGCATGCAAGAACAATTTTCTAACTAACAAGACATTATTTTTAGATAAATATTTTTAAAAAATAATCTTTTACTCTTATTTAACCTGATATAATATTTATCGAAGCACAGTCATTTTCATTATTTTAATAAAAAGTAACAGAAAGATCTTTTTTTTTTTTTTTTTTTCAGTAATCGTATATATTATAAAGATATGTAAATCATAAAGGTATTTATGTTAATTTCTTTAAAGTCTATATGCAAATTATATTTTTCTCATATTCATTAAATCTTAACACTTATAAAGGCTTCAAATTACAGTTATAGTGTTTTACTAATAAATAAAATTAGTAGCATGAATCATACTCCTAGAAATAACAACATACTGAAAGGATGGCAATTCAATAAATTTTGTAGCTATGCGTACAAGAATTAAAATATTTTAAAAAATGCATATTTGCGTAGAATCTATTTGTAAACTGATTTAAAATTTCCCTGCTTCTCGAAGTGGATCCATTTTATGTATCTTTCTCGATTTTAAAACTATTATAATATTTTAAGATAATTCATTGGAATCCTATAACTTTTTATTCTAGATAAAAAAAAATGAAGTAAAATTTGGTAAACGATAGGAGTCATCTAGCTTCAGAATGATTGAGAATAGTGTATTAGCACTGCAGATGTAACCATTTGGTTAGCCTTAATGTACTCGTCTTTCAAACAGACCATCCCAGTTTACATTTTCTTATTTACTAGCATATTACGCTGGCTTCGCTGGAATGAATTTAACGAATTGATTGATGAATTTGACTTAAATGAATTTTCAAAAGAATCGAAACACTATTTATTTTTTATATCACATTATAAATAAAAACTAAAAAAATAAATAAAAAAAAAGTTGACTGTGCCTCAGCATCTATTAAATATTTTAGTTTTGGACCATGTATTTTATAGCTCTTTACATCGTATTACCATATGATTCCGAACAATATAATAAAAAAAGTAAAAAGTAGATTTTCTTTAAAAAAAAATTAAATAAATAAAAATAAATAAAATTTAATTAAACATCAGTTTAATCCTTTCTTCTATTTACTAATATTCTATATACTGAAAGCTAAACTGTACGGGGTTTTGCTCACATATTTTTTTCATTATTCAATCAATGCCCAAGGGCAATACAGTGTTCTCTGATTGTAAATAAATATTGATAAAACCATTATCATCTTCACTTTTTTTTTTTTTTTTTTTGAGAAGAACTGAAAGAAGACCTGTTTTCTCACAACTCTTTAAATTTACACGATATGTTTTGGGGAATTTTCATATAAGTTGCTCAATACATTTGGCTATTAACTTATCCAAATGAAATTTTTGAAAAGCTGGCGCATGCGTAGATAAAAATTATTTAGTAAAAATGCTCATATTTCGTAAGATATTTAACATATTTTGCATTCTCATTGCAGTATGCTGTATCTAATGAATTATGCAAAATTGTCTGAAAATGTTTTTGCTGTGGATCTAATACCCTGCGTGTTATAATTAAAAAAAAGTGCATTTTTTTTTCAATGTTTTAAAATAACCGTTGTATCTCTATGAATATATGTGGTAGACTTGTAAATTTTATACAGATAATGAGAAATTTCTTTTTAATCACATGCTACAGTCAAAATACATTTAAAGCATTACATTTTACAGGATGACCCAAAACATTTTGATTTTTCTTTAATTTTTTACTGATCCCCCTTTCCTTTTCAGGCCACAACTTTTATTGAAATATATGAAGTATAATGTGTTCTTCACATTACCAAAGTTTCGCGATGATTCAAAAAGAACTTTTTTAGATATTTAACAAAATGTCTAAATTCGATCTAAATGCTTATTGGTAGGTAGTGTATATGTGTGATACATATATACTGTATATATGTGTGTGGGTGGGTTTACAATGATATTACCATCATCAACAACAACAATTTCAGCTTTTATCAGTCCGCTGCCGAAGGAAGTTCTCTCCTAGGTGTTCCCAATCTGTAGTGTATTTTGCAATTGTTATTCATTATGCTCTTCCAAACTCAACAATCTCATCTCTTGAAAGACACTGTTGTATCTTCCTTATTTTTTCTTATCTCTCTTATTTCGGTATCCAAAATAGAACTTTAGTGATCCATCTATCATCGTATCTTCTGGCAAGGTGCGCAACCCAGATCCTTTTAAACTTCTTTGCTCTACAAATGACATCAGTAACTTTGAATTGCTCCATAATCCATATGTTTCACTTTCTTTCTCTTCAGATGAATCCTAACGTGCATCTTTCTATACTTCTTTGGGTAGTTTAAAGTTTTTTTATTCGGTAATGTCCAAGTTTCTGAGCACAAGTTAATACGGGCAAAATACACTGATAGTAAACAATAGTCTTTTCTAAAAAACTAGGATGTCGCTTTTGAATATAACTCGATTTCTTCCGAATTCTCTTCTTGTATGTTTAACTCATACATCATTGTTGTCAAATTCTTCTATAATATTTCCATTCCTCTTAATGACTCATCTCAGATACGTACAAATACATAACATTTCTTATTCATCCATATCAACAATGATTTTCAGTGAAGAAATAAACAAATTTGACATAATTTTTGTCTTACTAAGGTTCATTTTCAATTCAACGAAATTTATTTCTTTGCTTAGCTCTTGAAACATTTCTTACAAATTCTGAAATGAGTTAGGAAGCAATAAAATGTCATCTTCAAATTTGAAATGATTTATGAATTCTCTACCTATATTTATTGAATAGTTTATGTGAAATAATTAGTTACGTTCAAATTTTACTGTTGATAGTTATCTCTTAAAGTAATTGATATTTCATAAAAAATACTTCTTTTTCTAAATTGCCGTACAGTATTTTTTCCCCCTTTTATATAAAAAAAAAAAAAAAAAAACTGTGGATTTATTTTTATTTTGGAGTTTTTTTTTTTTTTAAATATATATATCTATAATATCGAAGAATGCATCGTAGTGTCTATAATAATATCTACAATGTACAAGGAAATTATATTTATAGTTTTTATTGATTAGTATTAAAAAAGAAAAAAAAAAGTCACGAAATTTTTATCTATAGACACAATTTACCTGGAGTACGAAGTGTCATATATATTTTTTTCCCTTTTCACATAAGAACTTTTATTTAGTTATCGATTTCAGATTATGTGCTTTTGATGCGCGTACGGCACTATACATTAATGATAGTGTATTTTAAAGCACAGAAAAGCATCACAAATGCATGCAGATAGCGTCATTTTTCAGGATTAAAAAACGGATACTGTTTTTTATCTTTAAAGATATTATATAACTGATTTTATAAATACTTTTTTTTATCATATAAAAGATCTGAAATCAATTAATTGAATTTTGTGTGTTTCTGAAGCTGTTGAATATTGTATATGTCGATAATGTATATTTTAAGCCTTAAAAAGTAACTTCCTTTAATACATATATTTTTTTTTATTGTAATACCTATTACTTATATTTATTTAATGCTTAAAATTAATTTATCCTGATTAACTAAAATACATTAATATGATTTGGGATACATGAATAAAATAATTAATAACTTTTGGTTCATACATAATCGTTTTATGTAAGCATTTAACTGTATAAAAATTTGAATGTTTAACATAAAAGAAATTTTTACCCAAAGAAATATATTGTTTGATTTTCCAAAATTCTGCTGGCACAGAAATAGATAGAATTAATTTTGATATTGTTTTACAAAAACTCATCGAAAAATAAGTTAAAATTTCGAAATTTTGCGGCCCGTGAGACAAGATTTAAGAAATGACATTTTCTCTTAATTAAAAAAAAAAAAAAAAAATTAAGAAAATCCGTTCTGACTTTTCTGATTTAAATTGACATAATAGTCTACGGTGGCTGTCAACGAAAAATCTTTAAAGATTCAATGTCACACCATTTTATTAGAAGTTGTAAAATTGCTGTCTAATCAATTTAAATAAAAAATTGCATTTGCATTTACGAAGCACCCTCAAAGTCTTTTGAGCTGGACAGACATGCTATAAAGTTAAATACTGCTGAAGTCTCACGATTGTTTGATTTTATATTCAAATTTCTTACATAGGGTTTAGATGCAGCTGGATTAAATGCTCTAAATATAATTTTTAAAGTAATAGTAATACATTAAGTCATCTGTATCGATTAATTACTCGAAATTGAGGCACATTTGATGATCAGAAAATTTTCAATTTCCATAAAGTGGACTTTCGTCTAATATGCAACTTTAAAAAGTTATAAAGTTTAAATGAATAAATAAAAAATAAAAAATAAAGCTAATAGCGTGAAAGATATGATTTGCGTAAAAAATTAAATATATCTTTTCATTACTTATTTTCAAATTTAAATTTTCTTTTTTAATTTATGATACACAAAAATTTTATGTATAATGTGATATATTGTTTGCTATATTTTTTATCAGGAAAAAAAAATTGAATTAGTTGAAAAAAAAAAAATGACATCCATTTTTGTGTGAAATTAACCTTTAAGTTTTGTAACGTCTCATCGCTAGCGCTAGCGTGAACTCAGTGTTCAACCTTTTCTGAGTTGAATTTTCCTTATTTGTTTACAACGACTCTGATCGGAAAACGGAAAGTGGGTATTTTATTTATTTGTTTATTATTTCAGGAAACATGCAAAATAACATAACACAGTGTTTTTCGAACAATATTTTGATAATACATAAGTTATTATAATTATTTAACATTACTACATAATAACGCTCCAAGGATAGATTTTAATACTCTAATATTTATATTTTTTCCCCATAGTAACGATGTGATGCAGGGGAAACTTAAAAAAAGGAAAATATTTTGTAGTAATAAACAAATATATGCCGAATGTCGAACGCAGATTTTATATATTAAGCACAAGTATTCAGAATCAGACGCATTATATGAGTGTTTTTATTTCTTAAAATGTGTTTTATTTCATCGTAAGTACTCTAACATTACTCAAATAAATGTGCATTATACATATAGACAAAAATAAAAAGAAAATTACTTTCACTTAAAAAAAAAAAAAAATCACTGATTTTCGTCCTCTTCTCTGAGCAAATCTGGGTTAAATTACGATATCGAAAGAAACAGTATTAGAGAATCTCATGGGAAACGGCAGCAAATTCTTAATACACAAGATCCTCGAAGAAAAGTTACTTCCTCAGAAGTGTCTTATCTAATCACGGAAATAAGCAGGTAATAAATTTCGGCAACATATTAAGATAAATTGCGTGTGTGTAAGTGAAAATTGCTGCACATGTTAGTTAAAGAAGACTAGTTTATGGTCACGATAAATTAAATGATTTAAATAAATGTTATTTTAATCACACTCATACATCTTTGAATTAAATATAAAATTTATTTCAGAAAAAAATCATATATTATACAATAAATAAAAGAAATAATATATTTTTTTTTATTTTAAACAGAAATAAAAATTGGTTTCTGGTAAAAAAAAAAAAAAAAAAAAAAAAAAAAAAAAAAAAACCTTGGTAGTTTTTTACATTTTAGAATGTACTGAACACGTTTCGGACTATTTTTGGAATGATGGCTGCATGTTTGTTAAAAAATAAAACAGTTCGTGGAATATATGCGTATAATATATGCGTATAATATATGTGTGGAATATATACTTTAATAATATATATATATAGTTGTACCTTAGCATAAATCGGTGTCTGTCAACATTTGGTACATATCGCCCATAAGCCAGTGCTGATATATGCTACAATTTCTATATTTACAGGCAGTATGTCAATTTCTATCTTTTATTTACACAAAATTTAATATGTGAGAGAAAAATTACCTTAAAAAAATGCTGATTAAACTATGCTAGATATGTTCCATCTTTTCCATTTTACAGAATAGCTATATCTCAATTTCTATAGTGTATAAGTGCATCAAATGTGATATGTGGTAAGGTTATTAAGAAAAATGAAATAACAATTGCGTTATTTCTATATTTTTCAATATTGTAAAATAGGATTAAAAAGAAAAAAAAATATCGTATATTTCACAAACAATTCATTACTTATTATCTTCTTCAAAGTAACAACCTCAAGAACAATAAATGATAAAAGTCACTGTGATTATATTCAGGAAATTTATCTTGCTTGGATAAATAGAAAAATTCAGTTAATACTCTTTGCAAAAATAAATAAATTAAATAAATAAATAAATAAATAAATAAATAAATAAAATTAATTAATTAAAGACTTTTTCGATTAGCTTGATTCACACTAAAACGCATGAAAAGATTAAAATGACGTGTTTCCACCTAAAATTCATACTTTAGTTATTCTACAAAATTCTAATCGTCGGGTCGAAAAACTGTTTGATCCCTGGATTCAGAACAAACGCCCCTTTCATTTGGTACCGAATTTGTAACGACCACGTACTTTTTAAAATGACTGAAATGAACAAAACTGAAGTGTTGCACATGAAATTCATACTTTAGTTAATTTATAAAAACGTGTCAAAAAACTGTTTGGACCCCTGAATTCAGAAAACTCGCCCCTTTCATTTTCTACAGAATTCGTAACGATAGGACTGACATTTCGACTTTATTTTCTTTTTTTCCCTCTTTTTAACCCAGATTCGGCAGAAGATTAATGACAGAGAATGTAAGTTAAAAAACACTTCAAAATACATCATTTGGATCACTTGAAATAATTTATTTTTAATTTACTCTGACAGACACAGGCAATGATCAAAATATAAAACTTGACTTCGTTATTCAGGAAGCCTCAAAACGTGTAAATATGCAAGAAACAAATCGATGAATAATTAGCTTAAAAAAATACATTATTTACGATATGGCTATGAGGAATTAATTTCAATTCCAGAGCAGCTAACCTGGACAATGTAATATATTATATGATAAAGCACTTCCACTAATAAATAAAAAAGAATGTTATGGCTTAAATATTGACAGCCCTGTACATCTTCTGAATAGTTATGTACACATCACATGGTGCACATAAATATAATCCTATGTTAATAACAAAGAGGATCAATCTGAAATACACTTCCATGAATTATCAAGTTTAGTCGCATTGTAATCTAGTCCTTTTGTGTAGCCCTGTAAACGAACAGTGAATGATTTTTATACCATATTCTACATGAAACATCTTTTTACGCATACAAAAATTATTTATTCGTTTCATTTGGTTTAAGGCAAGGCAGTCTATAGATGCTAAGCTCTACTTACCTGCAATTTCCCCCATAGACGCAATGTATTTGAATTCTCTTGTGTGTCCCTGTACACGAACCATATGCTTGATCTCAACGAAAATCTTATTGCAGTATCCCTATATGATACACATTTAGAATACCAAGTTTGAACTTTCTGCTAAAATTTGTTTTTCAGATATGCTGATAACGGACAGACACACAGACCAACCGCTAAAAATATGATATTCGGATTTAGGGCACCTCAAAACTTGTAAATATAGCAAAAAATCACGTTCGAAATTTTGACCCTAAAGCAACACTTTCTCTACTTAATGGGTAAGAAAAAGTAAAAAAAAGAAAAATTAATCTTACATTGTCTATTGATCACGTGTGTTAAAAATTCCCTTTTGTTAAAAACTTTTTTATTTCCACCTAAATTTCACACTTTAGTTTTTTTTATAAAATCTAATTGTCCTGTCCAAAAACTTTTTGCACTCCCGGATTCAGAACAATCGCCCCTTTCATTTGGTACCAAATTTGTAACGATAGGACTGATATTTCTTAAATTTCATCTTTTAAAAATCTTATTGTCGGGTCAAAAAACTGCACCCTGTATTCAGAAAAATCGTACCTTTCATTTGGTACCGAATTTGTAACGATAGGTCTGATGTTCTAATTTATTTTCCTCTTTTTACTTTTTCTTACCCATAAGGCAGAGAAAGTATTGTTTTAGGGTCAAATTTTCGAAATTGAGTTTTTGTTATATTTGCATGTTCTGGCGTCCCATGAATACAAAAATCATGTTTTTAGCGAATGGTCTGTGTGTTTGTCTGTCTGTGTGTCTGTTATCAGCCTATCTCAAGAACCAATGGTAGCAGAAATTCCAAACTCGGTTTTCTAAATGTGAATCATATAGGGATGCTACACTAAGCTTTTCGTTGAGATAAAGCAAATTGTTCGTGTACAGGGACACACAAAAGTATTTAAATACATTTCTTCTATGGGGGAAATTCCAGGGAAGTGGAGTTTAACATCTATAGACTGTACTAAACTAAATGAAACGAATATATATTTTTTGTAACAGAGATAGTCAACTGGGAAAAAAATTGTGTATGTAGGAGCCTCGCTTCCCCTCTGGGGGGGGGGAATTTTTCATTATGCGTATCTTTCAAAAGAGCTCGCCAATACCTTTAAAACAAATGGTTGAACCATCGATCTGCAATAATTTAAAATGAATTTATCGACTCTTTTTTTTTTTTTTTTTTTTTATAATGTTGAGAATAAATATAACTTTTTTTTGGATATTTAGTGTTATACTACTTCTCTTACACGGAAATCGTCTGCATTATCATGGAAGATAATTTTTTAAATAATAATTTTAATAAATTATTTTTACTGAGGGAATTTATATAGGAAAATATAGAAGAAAGTCATGTGGTGGCCACAACACACTAGTTATTTATATTTAGTGGATGTGCTTTACTAATAATATTTTTCCATTTCCAGGAAAGCTGTTCGGGAATTGACATAAAATCCTCATATAGATATGGTAAATAATGTATGTTTTAAGCTAAATATTCACCGCTTGTTTTTTGTATATTTACACTTTTTGATGCTTCCTGATTATCGTAGTCAAGTTTTTTAACGTTTGATCTTTGTCTGTATCTTTTAGAGTGACTTAAAAACGAATAGTTTTAGGAGAACCAAATGTTATATTTTGAAGTTAATATAAGTTTGTTGCTGTAAAAGTTTGATCAAGATTGATAAGTTTCCAGGAATGTTAGGTGTGAGACTTGTCTGTATAATTTTAAGTAAACTTTTACTTTTAATAACAGAATTAAAACAGAATTAGTTAGGTATCGGTTGTGTTTAAAAAAAGGACGCTTTTTACTTTCTTTTTACCAATATAAAAGTTAAAAAAAAAAAAGAAAAAAAAAGAATGTTTATTGTTCACCTTTTTAAAAAAGTGTTTTTTTTTTTCTATTTTTACTCGTTTGAATGCACCCTTCTCTCGAAAATCATGCTTTTAGTGTTTGATCTATGCGTTCAAGAACTAAAAAATGGTACCACTATGTAGTGTTCGAAGTCTGTATATGTCTATTTGTTTATATGTCTGTGTGTGTCTGTTAGCATAACCGAAGAATAAATAATAGTCAGAAATACTCGGTATTGTAAATCTGCATGATATACGTAGAGATGCTACATGAACTTTTTATTTTTTTAATCGAATAAATACTGCGTGAACAGGTTCATTTAAGGTTATTAATAAAAATGGTATTCTCATTTTTCAAACAGTTGGGATAATGGAAGGTAACTGGGCAGTATATAAGACATAAATCAACATGAAAAGGAATAGAAAGAAAGGAATAGAAAATAAAAAGATAAATTGAGGGAAAAAAATCACAATAAAGCCTGTAGTTATTTGTTTGAGTAAATCATTATTAGTTCAATAGTAAAACCTGGAAAGGAACTTTGCTTCCAACATTTGATTAAAAAAAAAAAAAAAAAAAAAAGTCATGTTAATTATAATTTTTAGCAAATAGAAAAAACTTTATTTCATGCTTAAAAATAAATAAATAAATAAACAAATAAATAAAATGTTTTGCAAAAATTAAAAACATATTAATACATTTAAGTCATTATGCACAAATAAAATAGGATTTATATAATTCTAATGAGTTCAATGTGTACACGCGTAACTAAAAAAAAAAAAAAAAGTACTATTTCATAACGGAATCTTCTATAAATCTTTTAGAAACAAATCTTCTAAAAAAAAAAAAAAAACTCAACACAATTTGGAACTCTGATCAACCTTCATAAACGAAAAACAGATTAATACTTCTTCTTCTTCTTCTTCTTTTTTTTTTTTTTACTTTTTCAAATCATTATATCATAGAGAAATCACTGTTTTTAGGTTAAATTTTTGAAATTTGGGATTTTACTATATTTACTCTTTTTTTACTCCCTTGAATTCGAAAACATAGTTTCTGGCTGTTTGTTTATGAGTTTGTTTGTCCATCTGTCTGTCTGTGAGAGTCTCTTATCAGAATAAACCCGGAGCAAATATCAGCAGGAAATTGAAACTTGATATTTAAATACGTATCATCTGTGCATCATTCGTGTACAAGGACATTCAAAAGTACTCAAATGCATTATACCTATGGAAGAAATGTATTTTTCGCACATCTTAATGCATTAAACGTGCGCATAGTAAAATTAAACGGTCATAATTCCTGATATGCACAAAAATATTTTTTCCAATAAAATGTTGTATAAAATATATATTTGCAGGGACACATAAAATAATTACTTTATTTTAATGCTTTGTTTAATGTGCATTTAAAATTGTGTCTTCTACCTTTTTTTTTTTTTTCTCTTTCTTTCTTTCTTTCTCTCTCTTTTTTTTTTTTTTTTTTTTTTTTTTTTGAGCTTTGCTAAGTTTTAGTATATTGTTTGGAAAGCAAATAATTTTCATATGTAACATAGGGCTATTGAAAATTACACCAAGATGTTTCAAAGAGTTGTTTGGACGGTAATTTTATGAGTAATATATTATAAAATTTAATAAATTGACTCAATTGAATGTAGTTATAATATTAAAATGAGAGGTTTAGAAAAGGAGCAATACCATATTCACATTTTCTTTTTTTTTTTCCACAGATACAACTCTTTCCAAACTTTTGCAATCCGTTGTTTAAAAATAACTATTTTCAGATACAGTACCTCATTTGATGTACCTTAAACTGTAATAATATATCTATAACAATGAAGGGCAAGAAAAATAGTGTGGTAACCATACCAGATTTTGTTTTTGTCCTATGCGATTCTTTCTATATATATTTCCTGTATTAGTGCAAATGATCTTTATTCTTTTTAAATAATTAATGGTTTGCGCCCACTTACCAGTTGATTTTTAAGCATGTATTTCCAAATTTATTTATTTCTCTTAGGTAGCCAATTAAATTTTCAAAACATTGGTTTTCATGAGATTTTTTTTTTTTTAATGGCTTTATATTTTTCTCTATATATATTTTCTTTTGCTTTATATAATTTTTTGCTTTATATTTTTTTACGGCTTTATATACATTACATTTGCATGTTTTAAAGTCCAAACATCCACAAGAAATTAAAAATGGCATTATAATAATTTATTTTGAATTATATATAACTGCAAAACTACTTATTTATTTATATTTTAGTTTCTCTTGACGTTGTTTATTTTTATGTATTTAATTCATTTTTATCATCGTTATCCCCTAATGTATTAAAATTTCGCATAACAAATAAAAGAATTTATTCTAAAAAGAGAAATTATTTTGTTAAATTCATGCTTTGTTTTATGAATGAATAAAATTCTGAAATTTATCAGATTATTCACGCTTTAATTTCTGAATTGATAGCTATTATATACAACATGAATTTATATATATATATATATATATATATATCTTCGTAAATGGATAAAATGTATTTTCTGTGTTTATTTCATTATTTTAATAAACTTACGAATCTTCCAAAATAATACAAACCTTGGATAACATTTTACTTTCTTTATCACAACACATTGTTGCAGTTGTAAGTATTTATTTCGTTAAATTAACCTCTTTAATTATTTTATTCAGTTGAAATGCTTGCATAGAAACCATGGGTAATAGTTGACTTTATTTATACACTGTTTAAGCTATGACACCATTTTCAGCGTTACACCCGAGAAACGTTGGCTTTATCTCTAAGAAGATGATAAAAAAAAGTTCTGAATATAGTAGGCATTAATAATAATAAATAAAATACATTTCTAAATAAGATATATTTGTTAAAAATTAAAGATTGAGTTACTGCAAATAATTTTTTTTTTTTTTTTTTTTTTTTTTTTTTTTTACAGAAATTCCCTCCGTAAAAGAATTTGTATTCATCCATTAAAAAAAAAAAAAAAAAAAAAAAAAAAACCTAAATAAGATGCTATTTTCCGAATAACTTCTTTTAAGGTAAACTTCTGTATTTTTCAAATCCCATACATTATCTGGGCTTTCCAAAACTGACTAGATTAGACACGAAATGTTTTGGAAGGTAAAAAACGACAATAAATATATTGAGAATGAGTAATTAATCAATTTATATGCTATAAATAAAAAGCAGGAAGAAATTTTATTATTTTTATTTTCTTCTAAGTATATTCAATAGAAGGAAGTATTAGATTAGTAAAAATTTTCGACCTCGGGTTTTTGATGGATTTACACCTTTTGAGAGCTGTAGAATATAATTTGACCATTTTTAGAAAATGTCTGTCTGTCTGTCTCTCTGTGTGTGACAAAATTTTGTGTCAACTGTATCTCAGGTACTACTGTACAGAATTTCATACAAATTTGTATGCAATTACACATTGACATAAAGTAGAGCCTATCAGCTTTTGGTAAAAATTGTCCAACAGCTTGCGTTGCCATCCCGCTTTTTCTAAATTTTTAACATGGTGGTATAGGAGAAAATGCTGTATAAATGAGCATAAAAAGAATTATTTTTTAATAATCATTATGAAACTTAAAAGAATTATTTGTAATAGAGATAGTTAACTGGGGGTAAGTCCTCCCTCGAGTGGAGTAAATTTTCATGATGGGTATCTTTCAAAAGAGCTCGCCAATACCTTTGAAACGAATGGTTGTATCATTGATCTGCGGTAATTTAAAATAAACGTATCGATTTATTTCATTTTTAACAAAAGAAGATTTTTTTTCTTCTCTTTTTTAATGTAATATCGAGGATAAGATGAAGTTTTTTTAGATATTTAGTGTTCTACTACTTTTCTAATATGGAAATCGTACTGCATTATCATGGAACATAATTTTATTAAATAATGATTTAAATAAATTATTTTTACTGAGTGAATTTGCACAGGGAAATATAGAAGAAAGTCATGTGGCGGTTACAATATACTAGTTTATTTTTATTATTACTTTATTATTTTCTTTTCTGACACAATTTTCAAACTGGCACAATTTTTTAACACGAAACTCTATCGAAAGGCTGTCTCTTCAATATGTGTCCACAGTAAATTTTCTGGAACCTTCTTTTTAGTTAAATCGGTCAACGGTTTGGCAATTTCAGCATAGTCTTTTATGTAATTTCAATAAAAGTTAAAAAGACCAAGAGCGCTTTTTAAAGCTGTTTCAGTTTTCGGCGATTCGGTATTTTCAATGGCGAGTAACTTTTAAGGATGGGGATGGTGTCGTCCAGATCCTATTACATGGCCTAGATATTTGATCTCTGATTTGCACAATAAACATTTTTTAAATTTACTGTAAATTTTAGGTCAGTCAGCTTAGTTAAAATTGCATCTAAATGAATAAGATGTGATTACCAATCATTAGAAAAAATCGCTATATCACCAAGAAAAGCTTTGCAATATTCACGATATTCATGTAGAGATTCATTCATTATTTTCTGAAAACATGCAGCAGAATTTCTTAATCCGAAGGGCATTATCTTCCAGCGATGTTGAGAACGGTGTGTCTTGAAAGAAGTAAAATCACGACTTTCTTCTTCCAAGGGAATTTCCCAATGCCATTTTAACACATTTAAACAAGTAATGTTGTCACAACCGATTGCATTAATTATGTCGGCAATGTTCTCCATTGTATAATCAAAAGGTTTGGTTATACCGAATTGAGCAAACGAAAATCTATCCATAATCGTACATTTCTATCCTACTTAGCAACACATACTACTGGATAAGTTATTTCGGTCTCACTCGGCTCAATAAGGCCTAAACTTTCTAATTCTGTTTATTTGTTTGTCTACTTCAGGTTTAAATGATTCGGGTATTTTATACACATAAGGCTGTTTTCCTTTCAGTACCTGATATTAGACGAATTTTATGATCTCAATCATTAGCAACTTGAACTTTACCCGAAAATAATGGTGCATGTTTATGCAAAATCTATTCGAACAATTCTATTTGCTTCTTCTCTTCTAAATGACTACCGTCCACATCCATGTCGCTTTTATTTTCTTTAATAGGGGGTTGGGCGGATTTCCCCGAATTCACAGTCATCTTCAAAACTGACACCTAAAGTTTGTGCTCTAATATGGAATTTTCTTATCTTATTTACATATATGTGACGTATATTACCATCAGGTAACTTGACTTTATAGGAGTGAGGTTTAATTCTTTCTAAAATCTCACAAGAAACTGTCCATCTCACATACAATTTATAAGTAGAATCCGAAATTAATAAATATACTAATTCACCAACCTTGAATTCTTTCATTTCCTTGCGACGATTAAAATAGTAAGCATAAGCTTTTTTTTTTTTCTACAGCAGTTAAAGATGCTAAATCGGCAGATTTCTCTAAGTTAATTTTTAATTCTTCTAAATAGTCTACAGTCGAATTATTTAAATTGATAGGTAAAGAGATTTCTCCTGACCACGTTGATTTTAACACTGCTAATGGACCTCGTAATAAAATAATTATTTTTCTTTAATTCTGCTTCTTTAAAAGCAGTTTGTAACGATAAGGATTCTCGCCGTCTTTTCCTAAATGCACTAGGATCAGATAAATCATTAACATTGTTTTGTGAGCACTCCTGTTCCATATTTTCAATTTTATTGTCTTCTGGTAAGCTAACCACTTTATTTGTTTTATTTATTTATTTATTTTTTTCGAAATTAAATAAACAGCTGCTTCTGAATAGCTATTATTTATCGAGGAAATACTCATTTTTTACTTTCTCTTACCCATAAGGTAGAGAAAGTATTGTTTTTGGGTCAAATTTTCGAACGCGAGATTTTGTTATATTTACACGTTTTGAGGTCCCCTGAATACGAAAATCATGTTTTTAGCAAATGGTCTGTGTGTATGTCTGTGTATCTCTGTGTGTGTCTGTGTGTGTGTCTGCATGTCTGTGTGTGTGTCTGTCTGTTATCAGCATATCTCAAGAACAAATTATGGCAGAAAGTTCAAACTTGGTATTCTAAATGTGCATCATATAGGGACGCTACAGTAAGCTTTTCGTTAAGATCAAGCAAATGGTTCGTGTACAGGGACAATCAAGATAATTCTAATACATTACGTCTATGGGGGGAAATTGCAGGAAAGTAGAGTTTAACGTCTATAGACTGCACTAAACCAAATGAAACGAATATATATTTTTTGTAATAGAGATAGTTAACTGGGAAAAAAAAAATGTGTATGTAGGAGCCTCGACTTCCCTCCCAGTGGGGGGGGGGGGGGAAATATGAATTGTTTAACATAGGTTTACATAACAGTACTCGTTATCTTACCTATTAATCTGCAACCTGTATTTATAGTATTAAATTTCAGGGTAAGAGAAAGTCGTGTGAGTGACACACCAGATTATTTTATTTATCAATTGCGGTGGATATTTATCTGGGCTATTTTCTTTTTCATTACCCAAATTTTGCTTTAAATGTGGCATCAAAAAAACATCACTCTTACGTAAAGTATTATCCTCTCCTGAAATTATTCTTTGAGTACTACATTCATTTTCGATATGTAACAGCGATGACCTGTTTAAATTAATTTTATGTCCTGTTTTATCAACATTTGGCGCCATCGTATTAGGAATGTCTTGTATAAACAAATCCTTTAGTATTTCTTTCTGATTTACTAATGTATTATAGAAGTGTGGAGTGATTAAACATGGAACATTTAATTTATCAGTTATTGCGAACAATGAATCTGTGTGTGTAAATATAGAACTGTTAGGATTTTTGTAATAAACTGGGATTACAGCTAATCTCGCCTCAACTAATTCTCGGAAAGCCGATTGTAATAGAATTTTACCTTTGCTCTCAATATTGAGATCAGGAATTAAAGTGCTATTTAGAATACAAATTTCAGTTCCAGAGTCAATAATTGAGGGTACCTGTTTATCTGCGATATAATAACAACCTTCTGTAAGAGGTATAAAATATTTATTTTTCCGATTTTTCACATTTCTGTAAATGTTTCGACATTACGTGGGTTACTACAGATTTTTTCTCTGTTGCTTGTGTGCTACTTTTAGATTTTTTTTATTTCCTCACTTTGTTTATTAATTTTATCGAATCTATTTCTCCGATTAGGACATCCTTTAGATACATGCGAACTCTCAGAACAAATATAATACTCCCGCTTTAAAGAATATTTACTCTCATTATTAACAGGCTATTTTATCAATGGGGTGGAATGTATATTTTATGATTTTCTGGGACTGTTTCACGATAGACGCGTTTTTCATTTTTTATTTCATCAAACAATCTACATTTAGCAGTGAAATAAATATCGCATGTCTTAGCTAATTGTTCTGGGCGTAACCAATCTTCACCTTGTGTGACTGGAACATGCGTTGCCACATCCTTATCTAGATTTCTAAATATTTTATCAGATATAATCAAATTTATTAAAGGCTCAAAATCATTAACATAACGAATTTTACAATAATGGAACCAACCGAATCTCAAACGAGAAACAAATTTCTGGTGTGTTTGACCAGATATTCTTGTAGCTTTTTTAAAGTTATCTAAACAGGTGAAAAGGGATGGTTCATATTCTTTTAGAATTAATGTTTTAATTTTTTCATTGTCCTTTAATTCTTCTTCATTAACATAAATCAGAATATTCGCGGCTTTATCGCCAATTATTTTTAGTAAAATCTCAGATCTGTACTCTTTAGGAACATTTTTGTGCTTAAAAGCTCTTTCAATGGAATCGAAAAACAGATTCCATGGTTCATTCTTTTAGGTATTGGTATTACCAAAATTATTATAGCTTTTAAAAGCTTATCTAATGATAATACATTTTTTGAATTACTAGAATTATCTAACACATCATTATAATCTTCGGTTTGTTTTAACAAACACAAACGATTAATTTCTTCTGATTCTTTTCTTTGCGCAACTCTGGTTGCTAAAAATTCACTAACAAATTATTTCTCTTTAGTATATTCTTTTGACTTTAACAATAAATCTTTCAATTCAACTACCTTTAAATTAGAGTCAGATTGGTCACCTATTTCTTGCAAAACGGCAAGTAGATCAGCTTTTGTTACACTTTTAAATATTTCTATTTAAAATGTTAATTCCTATCCCCGTAGAATAACATGAATTTCTCACTTTTATATACTGCATCCATCGAATTTATTTTATCCATTCTGTGAACACTATATTCTGGTTAGCGTCAATATTTAAGGAATCGTACACTGAAATAATTGATATCAATATTAGACGGGCATTTTTTTTAAATGTCATCTAATTAATTTGTGATAATAATGTATTTCGAATTTTGTTCGTAGCTGTGATATAACTGGTGTAGATACTTGAGAAAAGAAATTATCTCTTTGGACTTCTACTCTTTTCTTTTAATATAATACCACACATGAAGAAGAAAATAAGTACACTGAAATTATATTTACATATGAGTACACATGTAATAAAAATAAATAACAGAATAAATCTTACTCAGCTGCGCCGAGTGCATCCTACGTTATCGGCCGAAGGCCAAACTCTCTCTCTTCCCAAAATACCTTCTCCCGCTCACAGCGGCCACGAAGGTTGGTTGGTTGCATGAAATAGACTGAGGAGTGATTGGTTGCACGACAGTAGCCATGCATGATTTTTCGTTTGTGTATTTATTATAAAAAAATATGTAAGTATGAACATTAATAAAATAAATACAGGCATTAATGCAGTATCAAAGCGGCAGCACACTTTGCCCAATTTATTTCACATGATGAAAGGTCCCCTTTTATTTATTCCAAAACAATTGCTCCAAGATTTTATAATTTACGGTATTTACTAGAAAGTTCATTATTTATTAACCAAAGTACAATTGTTTAGAACGATTGAATTCCAAATTTGTGCACGAACGTTGCTAATGTGTTTATAATGCTAATGTCCGACAAATATAACACTGTTACAGAATGAATTTATAAACCACTTCTGATTGGGCACATTTTTATGAAATTTTGTCCTATACAGTCAAACTAAAAAATATATATTTATATAAGAAAAACAGGATTGCAGCAACACTTGTTAAAGAATTTGTGCGAAAAGTTCATAGAGTCTAATATGGGTCAAGATATAACTGTATAAATGTACATGGCGTCTTGTGCATTATTTCTTGGTCTAGAGCTACCACAAAATTTTTGTCATACCTACAGACACACAGACACATACTTTCTAAAAATGATCATACTGTTTTTTTTTTTTTTTTTTTTTTTTTTTTTTCATTTCGCAAAATGTATTAAAGTCGAAAATTTTGTTTCCTTAGGAATATAGTTCCAAATTAGCTTCAACTAATATTTTGATGGCGTACTTCCCCATTTTAACAGTGCCATTTTAGGAGTGCGTAGCATTAAAATACAGTGAAACATTATTCTAAAATATTAGTAGGAGTTAAACTGGAACCATTTTTTGGTAGAAAAATACTTTTTTAATTTTAACAATGTATTGAATATAGAAAAAAGTAAAAATAAATGTATCACCTGAATAGAATTACTCTGATTACAAAAGTAAATGTTTTATTATTTTTTAAACAATGATAAAATAATAACCCAACAAACACAAGACTTCTGGCCACAAGCTGTAAACGTTCTGGCCAAACTGACTTGTGGCCACTGGTATCATGCCAGTGCAATATTTTAAATAGCGCGCCTCAACTTCCGGCAGCCGGTGATTAACTAATCACGGGCCAGTGGGGGGAAACTAATATGCTTTTTCCTTGCTCAGAGCCACTAGAGATCGGTTTCGGGGGAGACACTTGTGGCCTTGCATCATTTAAGAAGAAGCGGCCCACTAGCCGATGCCCATAAAGATACCGGATCTACTAATCTCGCGCACGCGCAGACCATTTTATATCACCCCGTCATTCTTCCTCTTCCTAGTAAACAAGTAAAAATGGCGGATTGTGTTGTGTCTGTGTGGCGTCGTCGTCTTTGAACAGTCGTCGGAAAGTGAAAGCAAAGAATCTTCCTGAAGTTTCACATGTGAGTATTCAAGTTCCTTTATACTTTCGTCTTTTTTTTTTTTTTTTTAATATATATGCTTAGACTTGTCTAACTTTATTATTTTAATGTGTGTGGTTATATATTATACACACACACACATACATATAATGCATGTAATAGTAAAAAAAACCCTAAGCAACTACTTTCTATCATAAAAATTTATTTCACAATTTATAAAAATTACACGTGTAAAAACCTACTTGATTTATGTCCTTTACATCTTAGTTAAGTTTTATATTATATATAAAAAAAATGTTAATAAATCAATAATTAAATGTTGTTTTAAATTTTTGAAGTTCAATTAACTTTAAATTAAACTTTTATTTTATCTTTGTGATTAATTTCGTTTTAAGTGAAAATCTGTATTAACAGTCCAGCAACAGGTTCAGTAAATCGGTAAGCCTCACATGCAATCAGGTTTAGGTCTAGTTGACTAAATTTTTTTTCTCTTGCATATTAAGTTTGGTTCAGGTTAACTGATTTATTTTTCTTCTGGGTCAAATTGACTGAATTTTTTTCCTGCGGGTTAGGTTTAAGTTTCCAATGAGCTTAAGAACATCTTTCAAAAAATTTTATCATAATAAACGGAAATTTGTTTAATATAATTATAAATATACTACATATTCCTATGATTATGTGCTCACAAATTATTACATACATTAATAATGTTAGATATTGCAGAAAGGCAATAAACAAAGAAAAATCATATATATATATATGTATATATACTGAACTTAAAGCATATTTTTGTACTCTTGAAGTACATAACACACATAAATGGTTAAAAATTATTAATCTATTTTTCATATTTTTAAATTTATAACTTAGTGTATCAAAATGAAACCTTAATTGTAATTTTATTTTGCAAAATTACATTTTTCACAATTTCACCAAAAGAAGACCCTAGCCGAAAAGTTTGTAAAGAACTCTATTTTCACACTAAATTTGAATTTACAAAATTATGTGTAGAAATTTTCACAATATCACAATGACCCTGTGTGAAAAGTCTGGACAGACCCCTGTATTTAGAGGGTACAATTAATTAAACAAGCAGTGAGAGCAGCCTCGAACTATATTTAACTGATTGTATGTTGTTAAATTAAAAGATTATGATTTTAAAACTTTTTGGAGCCTTCAGGGCTTTTTAAACACTACAATGTAAAATATGCTATCATTTTTAAAATACCATATGAGACATTGTTAAATGACATAAACTGGTATGAGAGCTAAATAAACAAGGAAATATTTTCTTTTTGAAATATCACCCGCAAGGTGGGCAAAGGCGAACTGGAATATGTGTATAACATTAATTAATAAATTGTATACTAATTAAATATTTACAATTTATACACCAGTGCTTGTATGAATAATTAAAATATAATGAATAATTAAAATATATAATAATATGTATAAAAATAATTTTAAAAAAGTTAAGGTATAATTTATTTTTGTGTTTATTAATGTTGCTTAGTAGAGATGAATCTAAAATTAAGAAATGAGAAATATTAGTTCGTCTAATGAAATATTTTGTTATATTTTACAAACTTTTTTTTAAATTTACATAAGAAATTATTAAAAATTTCATTTTTTTAAAGTTAGATAAACAATTTCATTCCATTAAAGCCAATAACTTTGGTATTTAAAAAATGTGATTTAAATCAGTGATTTTTTTTTTTTTTCGAAAAAATCAATTGATTTAAATCAGCGATTTAAATCACTACAACCCTGAAAGAGTCATTAAGAAAAAGAAAAAAAAATAGAAGAAGAAAAATTTTTTGTCAAACAATATCCTGTGAAAATCTTTTTATTGTGAAAAAATAAGCTTCCTTATTTATCTATTTATTTATTTAACTTTTTAAATAAGAAATGTCTTTTTCGTCCATTTTATTTTTTTAATCAGATGGAATGTCGATGTGTATAACTTGTTTATTGTTGTCGTTTGAAATAGCTTTTTCGATAAAATTGTTGCTTACAAATCATTACAAGCACAAATCATTGGCGATTCAGTAAAAAACTGGAAAATATAAACTGTTTTTTGATAATTATTCAACAATATATACATAGGTAGTATCTTTAAAGGGGCTCGAGTTCATTTTCATGTTATAATATCGCATAGGCAAACTTTAGCATATCTCTTCTCTTGGATAGTGAGCGACGGGCAAAGAGGCTCTCTGCTCATGTATTCTCACTTTGCTTGGAGAAATAACAGTGGGAGAAACGAAACTGACGAAGGAAACAAAACTTTCATGCATGCACTAAGCATTTCCCCCCCCCCCCCCAAGCTGGGGCGATCTCGGGCAGCGCATACACAGATTAGGCACTCCGAGAATCTAAAAAGGGGAGGTTAAATATGAGGTTATAAGATGGCAAGATTTTGCCATATTTAAATATATAAAAAGAATGTTTTCTGTCACCGTATCGTGTAAGAATTCTAGTAAGATCAATAACTAGAGCAAATTTTTACTCGCCACAGACAGTAAAAATTCCACTTGCCAATGGCGAGCTGGCAAGTGAAAATTTCGCACCCTGTGTATATTGAAAACCCTTTCAAACACAGGGGTTGATCCAGGTTTTAATTTTTGGGGCCCATTTTTGTGAAAAACAATTTTTTCTTTTGTGTGAAATTTTTATTTATTTTTGTGAAAATCATAATATTTTTGTGAAAAAAAAAGTTGTCACTAGAAACCTTTAATTTTCAGGGATGAGATTTTTCAGCTGATTTCAGCTTTTTTGTACATTTAGCTTTTCAGCTTTAAAAAAAATCAGCTTTTTTTAATTTTTTATGTGCATTTGTTCTTTTTTATACATTGAAGATAAAAATAAATATTTATTACTGTAATATAATAAATTTTGTCATTAAAATTCTAGTTTCATTTCAACATCTTTCCTTTGCATACAGTTTCAGCCTTTTTGTATTTTTGTTATCTCATCCTTGCATTTTAGCAGTTACTCTATCTAATGTTTAATAGCAAGTTAATAGCATTTTATTAAACAAGTATAGACACTCACAGGGATGGAACACGGGCGCAGAATTCATACCAGAATGTGTTTAAGAAATTTCTTTGCCTATAATATCGTCGATTTAAGAAGTAGAAAATTTTCTTACATTGATAGTGGTATGAATTCTGCGCCCGTGTTCCATCCCTGCACTCATTAAAAGTAATACTGTAAACATCAGACATGTTACTTTTTAGGCTTGAAAATTATTATTCTTGGGATCAATGCAAATCTGCATTAAAACTTTTTGGACATATGTAGTAGGGGGGGGGGAGGGGGTTAGCCTGAATTTATGCAATATATTAGCAATTTCTATGCGATTGGCTTTCAAGAAATGTGAAATTCAAATTTGGAGAAAATGAAAAAGAAATAGCACTTGAAGTTCATTAGGAAAATACTGTTGAACTACATTACTTTGCTAATCAGTTGCCCCAGCAAACAATGCTTCTATAGAAAAAAACTTATTTTCAAGTACATGTGTAATAATTTTGTCTGTTTTTAACAGGGTTGTCAGATTTGCTGCCCGGGTAGATACCCATTTTCCCTGCCGGGGTGGGTTTTTTAACTTAAAAAACCCTGGGTTTTTTGGGGAAAAATGGGTTTTTATCAAATAGCATTTTGTAATAGTAAGTACTTTTTAAACACCAAAATGCAACAGTAAAGTGTTTGTTTACATACAAACATGCATGTACAAAATTTATTTGGCTATCATACAATATTTATTAGATTTATTATTTTCATAAAAAGTGAGTAAGTGTTCTTTAACTTGAAATCGATGGACCAAGAAAAAAATTAGTTATATAATTGTAAAAAGAAAATAACTGTACAAAGTATTAAAAATGTATTAAACGTTTACAAAAACATATTTCCTGAAATTAAATATGAAAAATAAGTCACATTTATGTTTTATAATTCAATAAAGAATAAAGCAGATGGATTAAAGGAAACACCATATCAGGGGTGCAGAATATGTCCGAACGAGGTTCGGGGGAAATTTAAACTGACTGGGGAAATTTTGAATATTTTTTTTGAGAGAAAATAAATATGTAAATCAAAAATAACAATTTGCTACTTTGAAGTGCTTATACACTAACAGCGATATTTTTATGTTACACTGTATACTTATTCTCTTAAAGATTTATTACATAGAACAAATGACTTTGTATAGCAAAGTAGATTTTTGCATTATTGAGGGAAATTTATACTGTGTTTGGGGGGAATTTTCCGAGGTTTGAACATTTTCTGCACCCCTGCACCATATTATCACCATAATAAAGGAAATGGAGAAATAATTATAAAAAAATGAATATTTTTTAACATTTTATTGTAATGGTAGTAGTACACAAGAACAAAACATTTTTACACTACATAAAAATCCAAACTTTTCTACAAATTACCAGTCTTCTTCACTTTTACTTTTTAATAACTGGTGGCACTTAACTAGTTTTCGTATTTTGTCATTGCCTAACCTATTATGAAGTTTGTTTTGCCCAAAGCCAAAAGTTGAAAACAGGCGCTCAACTGCTGCAGAACTGGCAGGCAATAAATTTAACAATTCCATAAAATGACAAAAATCTTGCTTTAGAGGACCATTTGATTTTTCGAAGTTGAAGGAGTTAAACCATTTGATTTTTCGGAGTTGAAGGAGTTAAACCATTTGATTTTTCGGAGTTGAAGGAGTTAAAGTTCTGGTTACATTAATAATTAATTTAAGCTTTCTTTTATAATGCAAGCTGTGTCATTTATGTTTATTATTATTATTATTTACTTTTCAAAATAAAAGTAACTTAGATAAATTTCAATTTTACAATTCCCCTTTCTCATTTCTTTCTATAATATATTTTCTTTCAAAATTATCTCTTTCCAATATTTTTTCTTTAAAAATGCTATTTTAAATGTTGTCTAAAAAGTATTAATTGCAATAACAAAATGGAAAAAGTTAAACTGAAGGAAAGGAGGGGAAAAGTATGAATTTGTAAAAAAAAAAAATAATAATAATAAAGGCAAAACAATTTTAGATTATTTCAGTAGTTGATCCAGATACTCTTATTTAAATTTAACAGATGGACAAAGTAGAATGATTTGAGAGTACGTATTTAAGTTCTGTTTATTTTATATCATTCTTTTTGCTTTTTGATATCTAAATGAAAAGGTGTATTATAAAAATAGTTAACAATAAACTCCTCAAAGTTATAAATTAAAAATGTAATTTTATTATTACAAAAAAACAATATTGATAAAAAGAAAAGCCTCCCTTTCTCTAACAATAAAAATAGCTAATAACAAAAACTTTTGTGTATTTTAGATTAGTAGCACATTACATATAATTTTGTTAATGACTTTTAACTTGTAATGGAGATTACACATTAAAAGGATTTATAATAATTAAATTAATGATAATAAAATATGTAGTAATTTTTCTTTAAATTTATTTCTGTATCCCGACCAGAAACTGCTCTGCTTTGCTGTTTCTTTCTAATACTTAAAATTCAAATACAGCTGTTTTTTAGCGATACTTTGGAAAACCCTAAATTTCAAGCAGAATAATTAATTTTATTAATTAATTAAATAATGTTTTTAGTGCTTGCTAAATAATAAGCATAATAAATGTTATAAGCATACTATATATACACTTGTGTTGCATATTATTAGTTTTTAGAAAGAAGAAATTTTATTTTCCCCCATTTTCCCCAAAAAGCCCGGGTTTTTTACAACCCTGGTTTTTAAGCACTTAAAACTATTTTAATTATAATTAATATGATATATAATATAAGATTGATTGTTCTGATTTTGTTTATTGTGTGTATATATATGTATTTTATTATTGTATTTTTATTATTTATCATTATTTTTATTATTTATCATTATTTTATTATTTATCATTATTTTTATTATTGTAAAATTTATGTTGTGTCAGTTGCCTGATACCACTTTTGAGAGGGGGAGGGGGATCGTGAAAAGTTCAGCCCTTTTTTCTGTAAGCTTGTACCATGTCTGAAACATGGAAACTTTTTACAAAATTATTGTTTTTATAAAACAAAATTTTGTGAAAGGGCTGTTTTTATAAATCTGAATTTTGTGAAGGGGTCCATTTTAGAGATTTGAATTTTGTGAAGGACAGGGGCCCATTTTAAGGATTTGAATTTTGTGAAGGGGCCCATTTTAGAGATTTTAATTTTGTGTAGGGTCCCAATTTTTACCCCTAAAACATCATAAAATCAATTTAATAAACATGCAGAAACTTTTAAAATAATAAACTTTCAATTATTCATACCTAAAAGTTATTAATTCGCTTTGCTTTTGGAGGTTGGTAATTTGGAATTAAGTATTGTGCATATTTTTGTATTTTTTATGGTTTACAAATTAAAATTCTAAAATAACAGTAGTTTAATAATTAGCATTTGCTTGAACTATCAAGTATCTTTAGAAGTATAAGTGAGTTAAAAAATAAAAATTTTACAAAATAAAATATGAGGTTTAATTAATTCTTCTTTTTTTTTTTTTTTTTTTTTTTTTTTGAAAATTTATTTAAAAACAATGACCAGAGAATCAGGTTAAGCCTGCTAATGTTAATATAAGGTTCAAAGACCTGAACAAATTCTAGCTTTATTTTCATGTTTATAAATAACCCCGATTATCGCCTCTATAAATAAAATTTGTGCAAATATGCACAATAGAAAAAGCAATTAAAAGCAGGGTTCGCCCAAGTGGGTCTAGCCCCAAAAAACCCGCCTGGGTTTTTTCGGGCAGGCCCACTTGGAAAACCCCACTATTTTATAAAGTGGGTATTTTCAAAAAATTCAAAATTCCCACCTGGATTTGGTCATTATTTTTTTTTCTCTTTGCATTCAGCACCGGCTTCCTCTGCATCAATTGGGAGATTTTTCTCAACTTTCGGATTAGTTTGAAGTAAGCTACGCAGTCGTTTAGGAGTTGACAAAGCAGCAAATTAGTCAGTACTGACTAAATTTTTCATTCAGTAATATAATATTTTTTGTGTTCCTATACGCAAACGAAGTGATGACGTCACTGACCGTCTGTGAAGCCAAGAAAAAGATTTCCTATTTTAATCGCCTACTAGATTTTTTGTAAAAAAATTATTAAAAATGAAGGAAAATTATTTCCCAATTTTAATCCCCATATTTGGGTATAGATATGTGTCAGTTATCGTGTACATATGTTAGATTAAGTTATTTTTGCTGTAAAATTGATAAAATTTGAATTTAAAATTTCATAACTTGAGAAAAAAAATGACTAACTTCCATATTCGATTGAAAACATAAACATTTCATTTCAAAGGGTGATATTTACACAATAAATGTCCAACTAATATACTAATTAAAAAGAAAATGATAAATTTTCTATCATAATTTGAAGTCATATTTGTTTTCGAATGTCTAAATAAAGTATCTGATATAAGATAGTAATATGTTGCAGCGGAATAGATTTGATATCTGTCATCCTTGGCGGGAAAAAGAAAATCGCCAAATTATCTTGCGAACATATTTAATTCCTTTCAAAAATCATGGTTATTTTAATAACTTGTATTAAGAGAGCAACGAATAATATGAAACAATATTTCATACAATACATATTATGAAAATATACATCTGGCATGTATATTTTCGATTTTAGTATTACATTTTTGATCGCCAAATACAAGAAATGCCAAGAATGACAGAGTTTTGAAATAATTTAACATTAAAATTTTGTCAAATTGAAAGCAAAATAACTTAATCTAACACATTGTGCATGATAACTAATTTGTAATTACATCCGAATATGGGGATTAAAATCGGAAAATAATTTTCCTTATTTTTTAATAATTTTTTACAAAAAATCCAATGGACGATTACCATAGGAAATCTTTTTCTTGGTTCCACAGATGGTCAGTGACGTCACACTTTGCTTGCATATTCTGTTAGTGCTAAAGTAAGAATATCGATTTTCATTCAGCAATATCTGATATTTTTTATGTTTTACCTAATAAAATACATGTAATTATTTAAATTTTTTTATTTAAATTTTTAAAGAAAGGATTATTTATGCGAATAACATTACTTAAATACCTTAAATAAGTATAATGTATATATTGAATTGACAAATTATATTTAATAATGTGTGTAATAATTAAGTGTAACAGCGTTTTTGATAATTTGAAAGAAATCTAATGGCAGTTGCATATTACTAGTATATGAAATAATATTAAAAATAAATAGCTATGAATCACTGGACTTTTAAATTAGGTTTGTTTTTTCCTGTGATCACATTTAAAACTGGACCAATTCAGGTAGAACATTTAAAATGAAATAAAGATTTAAAAGTTTTCTGAAAAAAAAAAAAAAACCGATAAAACCCGGGTTTTAGAGGGTGGGCCCAGGTGGGCTGAACTTAAAAAAAAAAAAAAAAAAAAAGGGTTTTTTTCAAACCCTGGTGTGAATATATCTACATGTCACATAAGTAAGTCATGTCACCTCAAAACATATAGATACACCAACATTGCAAAGTCAAATTTTTGTCATGATTACAATACTTTCCATACGTATGTATTTTTGTAAAGTAAAAAATTGCATGATAGGTATGTGAATCATTAAATTTCTTCATGCTTAATAACTAATTTTTAAAAGGTATTTGTGACTATGAGAGAAGAAATAACAATGTTGTTGATAGCAGTAGATGGAAGGGGGGGGGGGAGAGGACTGAAGTTGAAGATATAAAATATTACTTTTGCATCCACTTTTAGAAAAATACAGGTATATTTATTTATGAAATATTGTGATTTTTGCTGATTTCATGTCTATTTTGAAAGATTCAAATTGATTATGCAAACATATTAATAAAAAATTGTTTTTTTTATATACGGAAAGAATAAAGATAAATTTTAACTTACTACTTGCAAATAATTAATAGTGGACAAAAGTACACAAAATTGTTTTGTCCAGGACGGTTTTAACCAGTTTTTTTTCCACTATGGAAAAACCGAACAGCCCTGTAATTAAGCTAGAGAGTGATCTAAACTTATTAGTATGGCAGGTCGTACTATTTTAGACAACAATTTTGCTATTGTCACCATTTATTGCATTACACCTTGATTGAATATGCAAACATTTTTTTTTTTTTTTTTTTAATATATAAAGCTGAAAATTTGTCATTGTATCTGTCTGGATTATTAGATTTTGTCAAAAATTGACACACTGATAATAAGGACAATATCTAGTTAATGCCATATTTTTTAGTGCATTTGGATAATTGTTTAAAAAAAAAAAAATACTAAGTAAAAACCCTGTTTTAACTTTAAAATCATTTTTAAAAAATTGATGTCAAAAATAAATAGTGAATATATTTCTTTTTATATCAAAAAGAAAGAAAGAATGCACAAACATATTTTTTTTCTTTCTTTTTTATAATTAAAATAAAATTGAGAAAAATCATGCTAGAGAAATCAGAATAGCTTCAGTGTAGAACCCCTTTGTGAAATTTTAAATTTGGCACCAAATTAGCTCAGACATTTCTTGCCAAGGTGTTTACTTACGCAATTGCAATAGCCATTTTACTTAATCGTCAAAATTATAAAGATTTAAAAGTCGCCAAGGGGCTCCTAAGTTAAAGCTATACCTATACTATACCAAAGTAATTTTAATGAATAAATATAGTAAATGATGCTAGGGAATAAAATACAGTTACTGCATTATAAGAAATCACCGCAGAACTTAATTTTAAAGTAATAAGTACAACACTTTGAATAAACACCATAAAATGCAGTATACTCGCACAATTTAACTGAGGTGAGTTTATTGCATTTTATGGTGTTTATTCAAAGTGTTGTACTTACTACAGTTACTGCATGCCTTTATATGGAAGAAAATATTAAAATGAATCCTATCATACTAAATTAAATTCTGTTTGCAAAGAATGTAAGCAGTACTGTCCAACATCGCTTTCTGTGGAATATTGGCACGCAGCCAAAAAAGACGAGTCTAAATGGAGCGATCTAGTAGGGAGGAGGAACTAATAGCGGAGGGGTTTTTCTTGACGCGTTTTTCGTTCTCCTTCATTTCCACGTGATAGTGACTGCGCTTCATACTCTTTCTTTTTAAAGTATTATTTTCGTTCTAGAATTTGTGAATTCGACTTGCGTTTGAAAAAAATTGTTTTTAAATTAGATAGAATGGCTGGAACATCTAAGTCTAAAGGATTTCGAAGTAATTCGAAAGAAATTATTTATAATGTTATTAAAGTGTGTGATGAAGAAGCACGTTTAGGGAGAGTAAAAATTCCTATAACCCAGTCTTCGAAACGCGCGAGCATGCTTACAGGAATTTCTTTATCAAGTGTGTATAACATTAGAAAACAAGCAAACGATGAGGAAAATCCTGAATTCTGCTCTCCACAAAAAAAGCAGAAAAGAGAATCTACATCTCATTTGAAAATCGATTCCTTTGATATTGATGTGATAAGAAGAACAGTGCGGGATTTTTATATAACAGAGAAAAAAGTTCCAACAATATCGAAACTGCTTCCCGTGATCAAAGAAAAAATAAATTTTGCTTGGGGAAGAGAAACTTTGAGAAAAATTCTCCACGAGATCGGATTTAGTTGGAAGAAAACTCAGAATAAAAGAAAAATTCTTATGGAAAGATCCGACATAGTTTTATTAAGAACAAAATTCTTAAGGAGCATCAAGCAATATAGAGATGAGAAAAGGCCTATCGTTTACATAGATGAGACATGGGTGGACAGCAATCTCACATTTGGAAAATGTTGGCAGTCTTCCGAAATTTTTGGAGTTGTAGAAACAGGAAATGCATCTCGCCGTGTTATTGTTTTATGTGCAGGTGGAGAAATGGGTTTTTTACCCAATACCAATTTAATTTATAAAGCGAATGCTTCAACGGGAGATTATCACGGGCAAATGAATTCTGCGATTTTTGAGAAATGGGCCCGAGAGAAATTAATCCCAAATCTCCCTCCTAAATCAGTTCTAATCATTGATAATGCTCCTTATCACTCTATACAATTGAACAAGCCTCCCAATTCATCCCAGAGGAAAGAAGAGATAATGGATTGGCTTGCAAAAAATAATATTTCTTTTTGTTCTTCTAGCAGAAAAATCGAACTACTAGATATTGTAAAACGAAACTCACCAGCAGTTAAAACATATAAATTTGATTCTTTGATGGAAGAGCATGGACATTCGGTTTTGCGCCTCCCACCATATCATTGTGATTTGAATGCTATTGAATATGCATGGGCCGAGTTAAAAAATTATGTGCGAAATCACAATGCTACTGGAGATCTAGCGATGTCCAATTTATTAAAAATTTCCGAAGAAGCCATCAGCAGTATATCAGAAAAGAACTGGCAAAATTACTGCAAACACGTACTTAATTTAGAAAAAGAATATTGGGATAAAGACGGAATTATCGAAGAATTATGTGATCCTATTTGTTTCTCTGTTAATTCCGATACAGAAACGGAAAGTGACTCGGAATATTCCTCTAATGAATAATTAACATATAAATAAGAATAAAAGATGTAAGTTGTTACATTAATTTTCAAATTAAATTTGTATTTATTTATTTTCCAAATTCTAATATATGTTTTTCTATACAAGGAATATAAATATTTCCGTGTCATTTCTTTTTCTTTTTTTTATTCACATCATATTTTTATTTATATATTTTGAAATCTTTACTTTTCATTTGTTCATTAATTTAGTTGCTTTTAATTGTTACAAATTGAAAATGTATTTATTTATTTTAATGATTAAACGCATTTATTTTTTAATTGCGTAAAATCAAAAGATTCCAAATTATACTAGGAAATGTTTTTATACTTTTTAATTTAAATTATCTCAGATTAGAATGGAGAGAGACAGAATTTACATATTTTGATGATTCATATGTATGTGTTTCTTAATTTAATTGCATATGTATATTACAAACTGAATATGATTGATTCATGTTTTTTATATGAATAAAATATATATACTTAATCTTTCATTAAAATAATTAAACGAATATTAAATTTTATTTAATAAAATAAATATTTAATTATTTTTAAAAAATGCACAAAATCAAAAGAATAATAAATTTTTGAAAACTAATTATATCGAAAATGAACAAATTATTCTTGAATATCTGCATCTGAATGATTCAGTGGCAAGCATCAGCTTGAACCCCTTCCAACAAATCGACTCGTCGGTTTCCGCCTGTAAACCGGAAGTTTACCTTTCCACCTAATCGGTGGTTAGACAGTACTTTTTTTTTTTTTTTTTTTTTTTTTTTTTTACATTTTTGTATAGTAATCTTTTCCTTTGTCTTTTTCAAACTATAAATTAAAGCAATGAAATTTTCATATTGTTTATACAGGATGTTAGCAGTCGCCAAATTTCATGATGGATCGCAGGCAGCATCTTAGTGTGGCTAAAAGAAAATTAAAAAAAAAATTCCAGTGGCCTTATGGATATGCAGATAAGTAATCTTGTAAAATTTTTTTGAGACTTGAGAAGTCATTCTTATCGTATATCTAAAACCTAAAATTATGAGAAATTTTGTTTTATAACCCCTTCATTCTTAGTACAGTCATAATTAGTAATTTAAGTCAGTTTACTTAGTAATTAAAATCATTAAAATTCTTTTAATATGTACAAAGAAATTTAAAATTTAACACTAGCCAGGGCTTGTGCTGACCGTTTGAAAAGTGGGGTCCCAAAACCTCATCACGAAGAAAAATATGGGTAAAGTTTTAAAAAATAGGGAGCAACCCCCTACCCCAACCCCCGTTTTTTTTTGAGGGGGGGGAGGGGGGTTGTAACTGCTAATATTTTCCACAAACACAAAAAGTTTTTCACAATTCTTTTTTGCATTTTAAATACTGCATTTAAAAAAAAAAAAAATCTTAATTATTTTTTGTCATAGGATGTCAGCGCTTAATTCTGTTAAACTTGTGTTTGATCATGTAGCTAAAACAGTGCATTACTAAATAAAATTAATAAAAAAGCGCAAAGAAAATTATTTAATGAAATTGAAAGAAGTTTTAAAAAAGTAAAAATTATGATCATTTTGACGACAGCAATAGACTTGGAACAAGATTAATAAAAATAATCTAAAAAAAAAAAAAATCTCTTATTACAGAAACTTACATTTACCAGGTAATTTTCTTCTTAAAGACACTTAAAAAAAAAAAAAAAGTATAAGACCCATTATCCGACACCCGCAAGATCGGAAGTATTCGGAATTTTGGAATGTTCCAGATTTTGGGTTTATTTTTAGTATTTTTTATTGATTTTTTTTTTTTTTTTTTTTTATAAAACACAATTCACTAATAACAGAACATATATAAAGAAAAAATTACGTTTTTGCACCTGTTATTTAACTAGATATTTTTTTTTTTTCTTCTTTCTCTTATATAATAAAATAAAAGTTAATATTTTAGATGCATTATTTAATATCCATTTTAACACTATCATTATGCAAGAATAATTTGTATTAAGTTTCATTTATAAGCTTTTTCTTTTTAGTAGTAGTAGTTTGTTTCTGAAACAGTTCCTCAGTAGTTCTGAAACAGTTCCTCAGTAGTTCTGAAAAGTTCCAGTTCCTTTTATTTCTATTGAATCTACACTGTAAAAAAATAACTATTACCAGCTGCAAGAAACTCTCTATGATTGGAGAAAATAATTATTTTATCCAATCACAGATAGTTTCTTGCAGCTGGTAATAGTTATTTTTTTACAGTGTAGCAGAAAATAAAAAATAACTGCAATAATACATATATGTTAACAAGTACACATGCACATTTAATTGAAAATTATCCAATATATCGTCTAAATATTATTTACGAAAAGTGCTTTGAAAAATAAGTCCATTTGGGAATAGAAGCGGCGATAAGCGAACAAAAATTTGCATCTTCAGTCCTGCCTTCTCATTTACCCCCTACTATACGCAAGCTGGTCGTTTGTTTCACTTTAATCCCCCCCCCCCCCACTTTAATATTGAAGCGCAATTTCCATCCCTCCCCCATCTTCGGAAGTTTGGAGAATATTTCCTCTTCTCTTGCATCATCCTCAGTGGGACTCTGATTATTATTAGCGTTTCCTGTGCCCCTTTGGACGCCCTGCTCAACTCTTAATTCCTTTTCGCCATCCAGACCGTCTCGTCAACGCACGTAACAGTTTCACTGTTACACTTAGGTTTTTCAAGGAGTTATTTATTTATTTTATTTTTATTTTATTTATTTTATTTTATTTCATAACTCCTGGTGCTTCACTCTGATTGGTCTCTGCCCACGCGGAGATTTACTCAGAGATCAAAATTCTAAATTCATCCTTTTGGCTTTCAATTAATTTATGGAAAATTATTTTTATGTTTTTCTCATTTTTCGTTGGAGGTAAGCATTGGTTGCGACCAAATGCAGGTACTCTGAAGCACATCGTTGACTTGACTACGGGCTTTCATGCAGATTTTGTTTCAGAAACTGGCCTGGGTCAGCGCACGGCATGGCTTTGCCGCCATTCCGTCAGCACCATCGCTCACAGCTGCCACATTATCGGTGCCGCTAATGTACTGGTGAATGGATCAACAGAGCAAAATGCTAAAAGAAAAGTTTTTATTTTTGTTTACTTTTAAAAAGCAAAACTGTCTTAACAAAAAATTAAAAAACACTGAAATAGACCACCAAATAAAATCGTAGAATTCTTTTATGTGGTTGGTTGCAAAACCACGGGGTTCCGGAAATTTTCCAGACCATGAAACACCTTTGACCATTTCCAGAGAAAATAAATTTATACTTAATTTTCCGATTTTCGAAATACCCAATAAAAGGCTTGGTTCATTTGGACAATTTTATTTCTTTCTATTCTCTCCTTTTTTATTTTTAGTTAAGTAAGTTCTGTCTTTAAATACGAAATGTTTTTAAAATCGTGGGAAGAAAAAAAAAAAAAATGCGAAAGGAATCCGGATTGTGGAATTCCACATAATCGGTACTAACTGTATTTTGAAATTTATTCAAAAGAGCATTTATTTATTTACTTATTTATTTATTTTTTTTTTTTTTAGAAATAACATTTGCTAATATTACATAATCTGATGAGATTGATTCTGCTAACTAAATAAACAAACAATTCCCCCCCCCCCAAAAAAAAAAAAAAAAAAAAAAAAAAAAACATTTGCATCTCTAAACTATTCTACTTTATGCTGATGCCGGCTTTTGTTTGGTCACTTTGCACATGCTCCATCAGACAGAACGCGCAAGGAAAGGGAGAAAAGTGACGTCATCGTTTAAGAACTGGAGCAGATGCAACCTAATACTACTAATAATCCAGCTCGGCGATTCCTTTGCTTTTGAAGGAGGAAACAAGACTATTTCTCTCATTCTTCTAAATTTAGAGCTAAATAGCCCAGGAAAATAAATTGCTTTGAAATGACATGAAATTAAATAAAAGAAAATTTACTGATTTAGAATAAAGGATAATTTTGGGGGGGGGGGTGGGAAATCGGGTCCTCGGGACCCGCAATTTCACAAATTTTGCATCCCTTTAATTAAAATTGGGATCAATGGAGCACTATAGTGCACCAACGCGAGCCCTGACTAGCTATATAAAATAAAAAATTTAATATCCTTAAAATAGTGTTCACATTTTTTTAAAAAAAGGGCAGGGTGGATTTATCGAAAACAGCACTTTTTTGTGATTAAAAGTGCACATATTAACCCTCTAAGTGCTGGTCGTTTCACTCTTAAGTGACGGAAATGGTTGTAATCAATTAAGATATCATGTGTTTTACACTGGGGGGGAAAATTGCAATTTTAATTTTTTTTCAAATTTTCATTCACGTTACATTTGAATTAATATTCGGCCAGGACAGCATATTATAAAGCTACTGTTCAATTTTCTTGAAAATATATGAATAATTAAAAAAATGACATATTTATTGGAAAAAGATTGTCTTCTTTTATATTTTGCAGTATTTGCCCGATAATTCGATTGTGAATATTTTTGAAAGAGTACGATTATTAGGGAGGGCTTGAGGGAGAGGGAAAAAAGGCAAAAATTAAAAAAAAAAAAAAAAAGAGTTACAGCATTTGAAATTGGTTGGCATATTAAGATTTTAAGGCAAGGTATTTGGTTTTCTTTTATATCTCAGCTTCTAATTAAAATAATTTCATAAGTAATACATCATTTGAAAGCTTTGTTGATTTGGAATTGAACAGTAGATTACAGAAATTTCTACCGCCAGATGGCGCTGAAATATTTTAAAATTTCAATATTTCAAATTCTAATTATGATTATATTATTTTTAATACATCATTCGAAAGATATTTTAAAGTTCTTTTATATTATCGAAAGTATTATTCGAGTTTTTACCCGATTTACACATTTTAAGGTTCCTGTTTAGGTTTTCTTTTGTATCTCAGCTACTAATTAAAATATTTTCATAAGTAATACATCATTTGAAAGCTTTGTTGATTTGGAATTGAACAGTAGATTACAGAAATTTCTACCGCCAGATGGCGCTGAAATATTTTAAAATTTCAATATTTCAAATTCTAATTATGATTATATTATTTTTAATACATCATTCGAAAGATATTTTAAAGTTCTTTTATATTATCGAAAGTATTATTCGAGTTTTTACCCGATTTACACGTTTTAAGGTTCCTGTTTAGGTTTTCTTTTGTATCTCAGCTTCTAATTAAAATATTTTCATAAGTAATACATCATTTGAAAGCTTTGTTGATTTGGAATTGAACAATATATTACAGAAATTTCTACTGCCAGATGGCGCTGCTATATTTTAAAATTTCAATGTTTCAAATTCTAATGAGCAAGGAAGGTGTTGTAAGTTCTAAGACGGGGATAAGGCGCCGCAGGCGCCACCGAGCGGGACTTAGCTGAAGTCAGAAATTTGAAAGATCATAACATGGTTAGCGAACAGGCTGTTTCAGATATTGAAAAGGGAAGAGGGCGCCGAAGGCGTACCGCACGGAAATTTACTGCGATTTCAATAAGCTATTTTCAGATTTTCACGATATATCAATAAGCTGTTATTAGACCTGAAACGGGAAAAAGGCGCCGCAGGCGCCACCGAGCGGAAGTTTCGTAAAGTCGGATTTTTCAGGGATCGCGAACCAGCTGGTCGCCGAAGGCGGCTAGTTAATAAATAAAAATAGAACAATCCTGTCAAAATTTTTTACCACCGGGAAAACTTGTTGCAGAACATTCAAAAGTATTCTGCTATGGGGGATAGATATGATCAAAGTATTGTAATTATGAAATTTTAATAATACATAAAGTATGCTAAAGAGTTTATGCAATATTCTTGGTATCACACAAGATAAAAATTTTTGTTCATAATTTTGTTTGACTAGTTAAATGTTTATAGTAAGAAACCACACATTTACAAAAATACTGGTGCCTCAAACCAAAGTGGGACGAGATCATCAAATGTATGGATGCAAAATCTTGTATACAGGGGTCGATCCAGGTTTTAATTTTTGGGTCCCTTTTTTGTGAAATTTTTATTTATTTTTGTGAAAAAAAAAAAAAAAATTACATTTTAAGTCATTCTAAATAATGTTTAATATCAAATTAATATAGTTTCATTGAATCAATTAATTAAAAATAATACTGAAAACATGGAAACATTTTATAAAAGATTACTTTTGTAAAACAAAATCTTGTGAAGGGCTCATTTCATAAATTTGAATTTTGTGAAGGGTCCTCTTTTATGGATTTGAATTTTGTGAAAGGTCTTCTTTTATGGATTTGAATTTTGTGAAGGGGCAGCAAAGGGGACCCAATTTTTGCCTGGATTGACCCCTGGTATATATTCAAAGAAACAACAAAAAATACATGAATGGGTGATATTGAACACTTTTACTTTTTATAGGTTCTAAAGTTTAATAAAGCAAGCTTCCAAAAGGTATTGATATTTATGCTGCATATGGAGAAAGATTGGAAATCATAAGACTTCTGCAGAGCATTTAATCAGATTTTTAGGATGAGAAGGGAGGGGATCACAAAATTATAAGTGAGAGATATTGAACAATTCTACTTCTTTATAAGTACTGGAATCTATTTACATAAGTTAAAAATATTTTAAATCTCCCTCTTTAAATTCTAGAATTTAATAAAGCATGTTTAAAATTACATTTATGCTATGGAGGGAGAAAAATTGGAAATTGCAATCTAACTGTCACCAATAATTTTAAGAAGTGATGTGATCGACATTTCTTCGATTTTATTCGCGTTTTATGTATATCAATTGCCACTTTTAAAAATATTTGGTGGCTATTGAATAAAGAAATCTGGCAACACTGAAGGATGGGTGGCAAATCGACCAACTAGCGACTACTAACGGGTTAAAAATCTGGAGACTTGGAATTTTTGAACAATACTATTTTGAAAAAAAAATAGCACTTATGTGTCTCATGTCTCACATTTTCTGTCATAGGGGTGGCTCTGTAATAAGCTTCCTAAAATAGCGGCAATTATTTAAAAACAAATTATTGGAAGTGAGTAAAGTTTATCTATCTTTTCCAGATAGTTGAATGTAGTTTAACCATGTTTAATTTCAGCAAGAAAATACTTGTCAATTTCTATATTTTTGCCAATTTTTTTGTTTACCCGTCCTCTCTCTGAATATATCCTGACTTTCAAAGAAAGATTGAGGGGGAGCTTGAGCAGTATTTTACAGTATATATATATAATTTTCTTGAATCCCATAGTTTTCTTTATATTGACAAACTTTTTTTTTAATGATTATGCGAAGAATATATGAGTAAAAAAAGAAATGGATTAGGGGAACAAACTGAGCTATCATTTAAAGCTCATAAAAGCATTGTATTTTAATTACAGATTGCATGCTTCACATGTCAAGATTTTTTAATGTAAATAAGTATTTATTTTATTCTTTCTTTTTCTAGCTGCTGTGAGGAGGATCAGATCTGGAAAAAGTCAATTACTCGTTTGTTAACAGCCATGTTAACGAAGCGGGAAAAAATGATACAAAAAATAAATGAAATTTTTTGAAGTTACTTGTTTTTGTTTGTTACAAAGCAAAGTTTACACACACACACACACACACACATTAAAAAAAAAAAAAAAAAAAGCTTAAATTAGTTTTTTTTTTTTAACTTAGAAAATGACAGGGTTGCTACAGTACCTGTAATTTTAATGAAAACTTGGAAAGTTCAGGGAGTTTCACAGTTTATTGTAAAAACAGGAAAAACTCAGGCAATTTTTTGGGGGGGAAATCATTTAAAGTCTCAAGTTATTAATGTATTAAGTCTTTTAGTTTAAAATTTTAAATTGTCAGTTAATGCTTAATGTAAAAAAAAAAAAAAAAAAAACTTATGAAAATTCTTTTCGAGAATCGTGTAGCATGATTGAAAATATCCTTTAGTATTAAATTGTTCGACTTTAGAACTTTCTCTTTAATTTGTTATTATTAATAGTAAGTTAACAAATAAATGATTTTTCAAGCATAGTTCTATCAGAATAAAATATTTAAAAGAGAAAAAAGTGATTTAAATATTAAAAAACTAATAAAATATAATCTTTTGTTGGATTTTTTTTTTTTTTTTTAATTCTACAAACATTTTTCATAAGAATCTGGCTATAGCTTCTTGGATTTTTGCATTATTTATTATTTATAGTCTTACATTTATTTCAGTTAGATTTAGTATTTACGAGCTTAATTTCAGTTTACTCTTGCTTATTAAAAATGAGAAAAATATTTGCATATATATGATGTGACATGATTAAATTGTGGTAAAAATTTCATTTCTTAATGCAGTGTTCAAATTTTACATTTTAGTAGAACATGTTCAGTAAAGCTTCTTTTTTTCTTTTTAATAATAAAGATTTGATACCTAGCTTCTCTATTGTGAGCTACAATCAACACTGGATTTTAACTATGAGATTTATGCAAGTGCTATAGACTGCATTTGAAAATATTTTTTTTCATTGTTAATTTATTAAAAGAGTCCTTTCTCCCTTCCCATGTTATCCAATGGGATTTTTGTTGCTTCGTTTCATAAGGATGTCTCATTCAAAAATAAATTTTTTCGAATTTTTTTTTTTTTAAATATTACTCTTTGAAAAGGTCACCTTTTAGCTTAGTGAGTAATTTTTCGAAAAAATCAATTTAAATATTTTATTTCAATAAGTAAATTTAGGAGTCTAAGTTTGGATCTCTAAATGAAATATTTATTATTTTTTTTTTAATTACTATAAAAGACGACATGTTCAAAGAGTAATATTCAAGAAACAGAATTCGAAAAATTTCATTTTTGAATGAGATACTTTTATAAAACGAAGCAACAAAAATCCCATTGAATAAAATGAGAAGAAAGAGAGAGGGAGGGAATTTGACTGATGTACAGCCTTAAAGGTGGGTATCACAGATATTGTAATCAGTTTTTATAAATTACTGTGTTTGAAATGTTAATTTTGCACACATATGCATTGAAATGCAGCAATATTAAATATATTATTTTTATTTTGAAAAGTAAAGAAAAAAAAAAAAAAAAACTTATTCAAGATTTTTAAAATGTTACTTGCTTACTAGTTTTTATTTATTTCTTTTTTTTTTCTTGTAGATCTTAGATTATTTTAGTTTAACAATATATTCTAAAGAGATTTTTGTATTTTGTAAATTCATTGATAAGTTAAATTAAAAAAAAAATTGTTTGAATATGCCAGAATTTTCCATTAAGTTTCAGCATTCAAACAAAAATATTTATTTACTTATCAATGGATCCACAAAATAATATCCATGTATGTTTAGTTTATATTGTAAACTATAATAATGTAGAAACAAGACAATTAAAAATTGCATTTTTGAAATATTCAATAAAATAAAATAGTCTGAAAATTTTTGATATATTTTAACATTGAGTTATTTAAAAGAAAATGTTTTTTTTTTTTTTTTTTTTTTTTTTTTTTTTTTTTTTTTTATTTAACAGTAATTTATGAAAAGGATTTATGCCAACTATTCCCTTAAAAACTCTTCTTAATGGTAAATAAAATTTAGCAACAAAACAAGATTCAGAATTTAGTTTTGTCACATGATGACTTGAGAAGAAAAATTGTTACTGTGTTTACTGCTTATCAATAACAAATAAGAGGAATTTTTGTATGCAGGTTTCAAGAGTTCCAAGAAACTTTAAGGGTAGGTCAGGCATGTCAAAAAAATCATTTTTACATAGAAACATATTGGCAGAAATGTCATGTATCTGCACTAATTAGACAACAATACAATATAAATCAATGCAGATATGGATTTAAAAGAAAAAACAAGTTTATTGAAACACTGTGTGCATGTTACAAAAAGTGCTCAAAATACTTTCCATCGGTAGCAACACAAGCTTCACAATGGCATATCATGAATTGGCAAACACTTTCAAACAGTCCAGGTCTGTCACAGATATGTACTATTTCAACAACTTGTGCTACAAAGTCTTAAGCAGAGTCGTTCACAAGGTCTTTTATGAATTCCATAGGAAGATATTGATAGGGGGACAAATCGGGAGATCGTGGTTGCCAGGCAGTGGGTCAGACCCTGACAATCAACAGTGCCATGGCTTGTGTTACTCAATTCACTTTCAGCCAAATAAATGCCTTCTTGTGAGCATATATGGTGCTCCGCGTATTTTTCTATGTAAAAATTATTTGTTTCGTTCGGCAGAATTCTTGAAATACCTGTATATCACCATTGCTGGTAAAAATATACTTTATATTAAATATATATCAATCAGAAATTTCCTTTAATACATTATTATATATAAAGAATAATACAAAAATTAGTTTTGTATAATATATAAAGAAATTATATATGTATATATATCAGGATAGTGACAGATCAGCCTTTTTCCCCTAATCTTTCCCAAGAATCAGGAGAAAAAATTTGGTATGTCACCACCCTGTATATATATTAAATTTTTGCTTTCTGAAAATAAAGTATACTCAGTAGTTGAGTGAAACATTGAAATTTTCTATATGTTACAGAAGTGCTTCTCACATTTTCTGAGCATATTTTTTACTGATACACCACTGATAGTTCTGATTGAAAATTGGCCAGAAATGCAGACTTGGCTATTCTGAAAACAATTTTATGACGGTAACAAATCCATATATAACTTCAAGATTATACAATACTTATGTTCACTGGCAGAGAAAAACAAAGTTATTTTATAGGAAAATTTGTAACTACAATGAACCACTTCACATAATGTATTTCATTGAATTCTGTTTTCACATTCAGAAAATTCACATCCATACAATTAGTACTCTGTTTTGTAAGTTCATTTTTTAATATTTTATTTCAAAGCTAAAACAAACAGTTAAATTTTCACATTTTTAAACACAAAATGAAAAATGTTACAAATTTTCAGAAAATGAGTACTAATTTAATGGATGTGAATTTTCTGAATGTGAAAATGGAATTTCAAAAAAATTAAGTGATGAATAATTCTGGTAACAAATTTTCCAGTGGAATAATTTGAGCTTTGGCCATTGCTAGTAACACTGTTGGGAACTTTTGGCCAATTTTTATTAATATTAACCATTTGTGGCTTGATGGTGGGCAACTTTCGGCTAGTTTTTATTTATAATGGCTGTTAATGATATGATGGCGGGCCACTTTCAGCTAATTTGCATTAATGTTAACTGTTAACGGCATGATAGAGGGGGACCTTTCGGCCAATTTTCATATTTGTCAACCCTTAGTGGCTTGATAACGGGTAACTTTCGGCCAATTTTCATGTTTGTCAGCCATTAGTGGCTTGATAACGGGTAACTTGCGGTCAATTTTCATATTTGTCAGCCATTACTGGCTTGATAACGGGTAACTTGCGGCCAATTTTCATATTTGTCAGCCATTACTGGCTTGATAACGGGTAACTTGCGGCCAATTTTCATGTTTGTCAGCCATTAGTGGCTTGATAATGGGTAACTTGCGACCAATTTTCATATTTGTCAGCCATTACTGGCTTGATAACGGGTAACTTGCGGCCAATTTTCATATTTGTCAGCCATTAGTGGCTTGATAACGGGTAACTTGCGGCCAATTTTCATATTTGTCAGCCATTACTGGCTTGATAACGGGTAACTTGCGGCCAGTTTTCATATTTGTCAGCCACTAGTTGCTTGATAACGGGTAACGTGCGGCCAATTTTCATATTTGTCAGCCATTAGTGGCTTGATAACGGGTAACTTGCGGCCAGTTTTCGTATTTGTCAACCATTAGTGGCTAGATAACGGGTAACTTACGGCCAATTTTCATATTTGTCAACCACTAGTGGCTTGGTGGTGGCCATCTTTCAGTTAATTTTCTTTAATATTAATTGTTAATGGCATGATGGTGGGCAACTGTTGGCCAATTTTTATATTTGCCAACCATTAGTGGCCTGTTGGTGGGCATCTTTCGGCTAATTTTCAGTTATCGTGACCATTAATGACATGATGGTGGGCAAGTTCTGGCTAGCTTTCATTTATGTTAAGCATTAATGGCATGATAATGGGCATGTTTTGGCTAATTTTCATTTATGTTAGCCATTAGTGGCATGATGGCGGGCAGCTTACTGTACTTACGGCCAAACTTAATTTGGCCGTATTGAGGCCGGCGTGACACTTTTTTTACGTTGCCGTTACGGCCACCGATAGCGGGCCGCTACAAGTTGCTTATGGCCAAAGGTAACATAGCCGCAAGTGGGCCATTACCTCCGTGTTTGTTGGGAATAATTAAAATAATTATAAAATAATTGTAAGAGAAATTTAGTTCAAAACATATTTTATTTTATTAAATTAATATATAGAAATATAGATATATAAATGAAATTTATTGCTAAGCTCACTTTATTAAATTAAATTACAAATCATAAATATTAATATTTTTATAATTTCCTTTGTAATATTATATTATAAATATGGGATTTTTAATGATAATAAAATCAAATATTTCTTAAAAAAAAAAAAAAAAAAAAGATGTTAAACTGAAAAAGGCATTTTATTTGATATCCCAATCATTTGCAAAGCAATTAGCCGAAAATGTTCTTCTAATGAAAGCAGTTTAAAATACGAGAATAAACGTTTGGAGGTTCCATTTATAATAATATCTACCCTAATTATTATATAGAAAAAGAATTTAAATTTTTTTTTTGAAATATCTATTTTAATTGCTATTGTAATTTAAAGTAAAACAGAACGCAAATTTTACTATTGATATTTCTCGTTGTCATTAAGCTTTGAAAGATATATTTATATTTAAACGGACTTTAATTATCAGAATATTATTTTAATTTTCTATTTTCGTACATAATACCATTAATGTTTAAAAATGCTGATTTTGTAGTAAGATGATAGTCTGTATTGTTAAAATATGTTGTTAAGCTAGAATACATTTAAAAAATAATGAGATTTTAAGATTTTGAAAAATAATATTTCAATACAACTAATTATATCTTTTTTCTTTAAAAGGTAGATTAAATATTTAGACACAGGTTTCATTTTAAATAACAGAATCGTACGTGTTTAAATTTTACTTTCAATTCCTTACTTTCAAATCATGATAGAAAAAAAGTACTTTTTCAGTCAAATTTTAAAAGTAAAATTATATTACCATGTAATTGTTACCATTATAATATTATACTACCATGTAATAAGCAGAAATAATTAAATGAAATTAAAATGAATAAATAAATAAATAAAATAAAGGCCAGAAAAGCATTGACAGCATCAGAATAACTAACAATTTTCCAGGGGCATTAATTGAATTATTATCTATAAATATAGGTGCATTTCTGTTATCTATAAACTTAAAGCTAAAAGATCAGAGATATAATGTCCATTTTGCCTATTTAACAAGAACGAAAAATCATGTGGTAAGCATTAATTATTAACACTTTCCAGCTGTACGTATTTGTTGTATCATATGGCTTTCAGTGTTCTTTGCCTACGCTATCACACAATGGACAAACAGAAAGTCTGAAAGGCATACAGATAGATTAATTGAATTCACAATCATTCTTAAACATTGTTGGAAAGTGTTAAAAATGCTTGAGGCAAATGAAAATACAGTCTTTAGATTCTAATTGCAACCCTTAATAAATCTGAATATTTCAGTGTAGCCCTGTAAATCTGAAGGTTAACCATATCATAGAATATGTAAAACATTATTTTAATATGTTAACAATGAATTTCAATTTCTTTATGATACTTACCGTGGAAAGCTATTTAAATGTGATTTATAAAAATGTTTGTCCTAAAAATGTATTGACATTTTTTAGGCGTCCCTGTATACACAAATCAGTTGCATAGAACCTATTATTGCCATTTTAAACAAGGACTATTCTATAGTGAACTTGACTAACATAAATTACTTTTTAAAAGTTTAGAAAACATTTATGGACACTAGGGGCGGCCAGACAGATAGGTAGACAGACGGACATATTGAAATCATTTTCACACTTAAAAATTGTTGGATTGAGTTAAAAACACTTAATGTAAGCGAAAATGCAGTTCCAAGGAATTTCCAATAAAAGCCCTAAATGTAACTAAATATTTTTGAGTGGACCCGCAAATCTAATGTTAATCATTCTACAATCTATAGAAAGCATTCTTTTGTGCATATGAATAACATATTTCAATTTCAATAATCTTTGTGTAAAGTAAATGTAATAAAATATGGTTTGTAGAAAAACCCTCATAGAACACAATACTTTGCAATACCTTCGCGTGTCCCAGCACACAAACCAGTAGAGGTATTCACTCCATTTTCCATAGGGAATATCTGATAGTAAATATGAATACCACACATCAATTTCAAAAACTTCCATTAATTTTCGGGAGTTAAAGCGCAACTGACAGTCAGACAAACCGAAATCTTTAACACTTTCCAATTTGTTAGGAGGTGTTAAAAAACGAAAGCAATTCATTAATATAGAAATATAAATTATTTTCAAAAATTAAAAAGAGATACAATTCAAAACTTAGCATAAAAAAAATACTAAAAAAACATTTGCAATCTATATATGCATATATAATAGAGCACTAAGAAATGTAACAGAAACAAAAGCGCGCATTTGTTTAAAATTCTCACTTTGTTTCTAAATGTAATATATATCAATGTTTACGTAATTAGTTTATTTTTTACATTGTACTATTTACTTTTTCATTTTCGTCTTAAAATATGCTAGTGTAAAATTTAGCAATATGCCACCTAGCATTTAATTTGAAATGCTATATCAAGAGATTAAACGCTTTATAGCATTCAGAGAAAAAACACTTTACAATATGTATAGGGAAATTTACACAATGTTGTTATCCTTAGTAAAAAAAAAAAAAAAAGTAAAATTAGAAATGTAATATTCGGTGCAAAACCCTAATCACTGATAATTTCATATTAGAAAATCATGACCTAAAGCAATTTATTAAACAATGCACTCAATGCATAAAAAAAACAACATAATTAATATTCAATCACTATGTAAAAACATAATTATGTTATATGTTTAATAACTTTAATAAAATTTATTATTAGCAAACCAATTTATTTCATGTTTATTTTTCAAGGAATAATTGTAAAAAATAGAGAAAGAGGATTTTTTTTTTTTTTTTTTTCTGTTGACGTAAAAAAAATAATTGTTATTATTTTTCATTTCTTCATTTTTTTTTAACATCTCAATGCTAAAATAAATAAATAAATAAAAATTATAAAAACTAATTACACTGTGTGATAGCATACAGCACGTCGGAATTTAATTAAAATTCTGCATTAAAAAATAAATATTTCATTTTCTTCGTTATAAATTTTGGGTATTCAAATTAAATATAATTCTATTAAATTCAATTAAATCAAAGTTATATATATATATATATATATATATATATATATATATATATATATATATATATATATATATATATATATATACATATATAGGTAAATTCATGTAAGGTACGTTTATTTTAATGTTTTTCATCCAAGGTTTTCAAAAGTATATATATATATATATATACATTTTTTTTAATTATTTTTTTTTAACGATATTTTGTACAAGAATAATTGTTTCCTTAAAGATTAATTTGTTTAATATAATAACAACAAAGAAAAAAAAATGATTCTTCTTAACAAATTATATATTTGAAAATATATGAAAGCAATTTTCAGAACTCTTAATTATGTTTTGTGGTAAAACTTAGTAATCAAATTACTCGTTTAAAAAAATTAAATTACTGGCTGTTGTACCCATTCTTCCCATGGAAAAATGAAAATAGAAATGGAGGAAAAATTATGATTAAAACAAGTGTACACTTGTAAAAGTAAATTAAACTTTTAAATTTTAATAGTTCATTGTTTCACTGAGAAAAAAAGAATATACCGCCTTCCAGTATACTGAATAAGTGGCCATTTTCTAAATCCTTTAACTGGAAATATAGATTGCCGAGCTATGCGCATAAGGCACGCCAATAAACTAAATAGACGAAATCATCGAGAATTTCTATTCTACACATTTCTACATGGTGAAACAATATTCTGAATCTTTTGTATTGCGAGAAATCCTCGCTTGACTTTATATAATTGGTTTATAAATCAAGATTATAGTTTCTAGAACCCGCCTCTTGTATTCGTATTTATTTGCAGAGATTTTTAAATAACTTTGCCCTCGAGAATATAGACAAACGCTCTAGAATTCTAATAGGGGTGTCTAGAACTCGCTTTCAAAGGGGACTACAATTTATAAGGATGGCATGGAACTATTTTTTCTAGAGCCACAATTTAGATTCTAAATGTCAGTTACAGAATTTTTTCTCAGTGTTTTTACTCACAACATACTAGTTTAGAAAAGGAAATAACTTTCTCATTTTTGCTCCGAAACGTTTATGTAGCGATTAAAGTTTATGTAGTCGGATTCTTCACCTGTTACGCTTTGTGGTTTCGTGTCACAATTATTTTTTTTTTCTCAAACTTTCGTATCTCGGACTATACCTACCTTTCAATGTAAATACTTCTCAACTGTTTCTCTTTCCGTCAGTAATGTTGACATCGTAAGAAACGAAAATGTGTATTCACTATTAACGAAATAAATGCTTGCCTGAAATGCCATGAATTTCTTGGCCTATTTCAAAATGAAAAATTTTCGTAATTAAACTATTTGTCCTATCTCTCATTTTTTTCATCCTAGAGCCGTGAGAGCCATAAAAGGTAATAAACTTATCCCTTTCTTCTGTTCCTGTGAAAACCGAAATAATGCCTCACAGGAAAACGAATTTGGGTCGTCGCACACGCCACACAGAAGGATCGTGAAGACGGCTTTCGAATATGACTGAGGAAAAGTATCTGTATGACCACACATATTAAAACTGAATATAGGTGTGCCAATTATCATGTTGCGGAATATTAATCAACCAAAACTCTGCAACGGCCCGCGACTCGCAGTTAAGGAATTAATGAAAAACGTAGTGGAAGCAACAATTTTAACGGCTTTTTTTTTTTTTTTTTTTTGTAATATTTAATATAAAATTGAGAAAAATCGTGGTAAAGAAATGGAACATCTTGAATTAGAACCTCTTGGCGAAATTTGAACTTTGTCACCAAAATATAGTGGGCGTTTCTCGCCAAGAGTGTTACTTACACAGTTGCGACAGCCATTTTAATTCAGTGGCAAAATGAAAATCGAAATTTAAAAGCCACTTTTAGCAGAGGGACTCCTGTGCTAAAGCTGTAACAGAAGTTTTAAGAAGCGACTATAGTAACCGATGCTAGGGAATAAAACATGGTTACTGCATGCTTTTATATGGAAGAATAGATTAAAATAAATCCTATCCTACTAAATTAAATTCTGTACTGTGCAGAGAATTTTACCTATTACACTGGGGAAAAAATATGCTTTGTCTTTTATTTATTAATTAATTAATTTATTTATTTATAGAGTTAAATATTTATTGCATGGATATCTCGGTGCATGGATAGCTCGGAGTTAAACATAGCAGCCCATTTATTTGAAACCCATTTAAATTAGCCTAGTGGTTGTTATTAAAAAAAAAAAAAAAAAATATGTAAACCTGATCATGGTACAGCTTTATTATATCGCCTCCTTGGCGACTTTTAAATTTTGTCGTCATTTTGTCATAAGATATTTTTATTTATTTATTTATTTTATATAATTTCTTGTATTAAAAAAGTTGAATTTTTCAAATACTTATAATGCTAATACTTTTAGCGATTACACCTTTGCGTTACTTTATAAGAATACTTCACTGTTTATATTGTTAATGTACGGCTAGGTTTAGAATAGTGCCTGTAGAAATATGTATTATATATTTAAAAGTGCAATTTTTCTTTAAATGATGTAGTCAAACAAAAATAGATAATTTATGTGATTAATGTTTCTGTTTCGTTAATTTTTATAATTTACTAGCAGACCCGGCCACGCGTTGCTGTGACTAAGTTATACGTTGAATTATACGGCTGTAAACTATTTAGTACAGTCAAATTATTATTTACGAACAAAGACGAAAACGTTGTAGCCGATGTAAAAACCCACAGGTTTGAGATTTGAAACTTAGGTCAAAATTTGGAAGCGATTGATAAAAATTTTCGTAGTGTTGATATTAAGCACAAATTAATTTCATTGTAGGGTCCTATAAATTTTAATGGAAAAGTGATATATATTATTTCTAATGCTACTTTGGATAAAATTGCTAAAATGACTAATATATAAATTAAATTCTATTAAAATACTATTAAAATAAAAGTATAAAAGAAACAGACGATTTTAAAATAAATTTTTATGGAGGAGTGAAATATGATATATACTATAATGGATAATTTTACTATAAAATGACCTCATCATTTTAAATATTTTAAAGAGGGCAACAGCTGTAGTTATAAAAAGGAAAACAATAAGGCTAAACCAGAAAAATAAGTAAATTTGATAAATATTTTAAAACTTTAAAATTGGAAATCTTATGAAATATTGGACATTTAAAGTAAATACATGCATCACTTTAAATAGAAAAAGATTTTGGAAAAGTTTAGTGTATTTTAACGAAGTGATGAGAAGTTTTTGAGTATGTTAAAATTTTAATAGTAAATTCAAGTTAATAAAGATGGGAAACATTGAGGATTAAGATAATAATAATTATAAGATAAAAAAAAAAAAAAACTTTTTATATACCATGCATTTAAATTTTAATATACTAATAATATACTAATTAAAAGGAAAATGATAAATATTCTATCATAGTTTGAAGTCAAATTTGTTTTCAAATGTCTAAATAAAATATCTGATGTAAGATACTAATATTTTGCAGCGGAATAGATTTCATTTCTGTCATCCTTGGCGAAAAAAAAAGAATATCGCCAAATTATCTGGCGAAAATATTTAATTCCTTTCAAAAATCATGGTTATTTTAACAACTTATATTAAAAGAGTAATAAATAATATGAAACAATATTTCGTACAATACATATTACATGTCATACATACGTACAATGAATAATACATATTACATTTCGTACAATGCATACATCTGGCATGTATATTTTCGTGTTACGCTTTTGATCGCCAAATAATAATAATAATAATAATAAAAGCCAAGGGCGACAGAGTTTTGAAATTTAAAATTAAAATTTTGTCAATTTGACAGCAAAATAATTCAATCTAACACCCGCGATAACTAATACATATCTATACCCAAATATAAGGATTAAAATCGGGAAATAAATTTCCTCGATTTTTAATAATTTCTTACAAAAAATCCAGTGGGCAATTAACATAGGAAATCTTTTTCTTGGCTGCACAGACAGTCAGTGAGTCACACTTCGCTTGCGTATAGAACTCATAGATATAGTATAGCATATATAGAATAGAGTGATCATTGGGGCGAAAAAAGTTATTCCTTTCCATTTGGGAAAAGACGACGTTTTTACCAAAATATGGCCGTCTTTCCCCAAGTGAATACACACGGGAATACATACTAATATTTTAGCAAATAAAATTTATGAATAATTTATTTGCTAAAGGGGAATGGAAGACTCCAGATACAGTTTCAAATTCATATTTCTTTCTTTCTTTTCTTTTCTTTTTTTTTTTTTTCAATACCACTTAATGGCTGTTTCCAAAGCTTTTATTTAATTTTTTTTTTTTTTCGGCATCAAAAATCTTTGTACGATAAAATGGGGATGAGAGATCTATATATATTACTATATCTATGATAGAACTACATTAGCACTTTACCAATGTGTATAAAATCTTTAAATTGATTATGACGTCAATTTTTGTGAGATGCATAATTTAACTTTTATAATTTTTTAACGTTCACGTTTGATTAAATGCATTTATTTTTATGTCAAAAGAAAATGAAATCGTTTTTTTTTTTTTTTTTTTTTTTTGGCAACAATTAAATTAATGGAACTCACAGATATTTTGGAGTAACTTTAATAAAGGTCTATAATAAACAAATAATTGCAATAAAACAATATTTTGACAATAAATTGAGATAAAAACTATCCTATCTCTCAAGTTGGACCAAACTGCACACAGTGTGCAAAATTTCATTAAAATCGGTTCCTTAGTTTAGGAGTTTACCCCGGACAAACATCGTGACACGTAATTTATATATATATACAGATTAATATTTTATAATTTATTAATATTTTTTATGCGCTACTTGGTTTAAAATGGCTGTCGCCTTTGCTTGGCGCAAAATGTCTAATCCACTTAATTTAAGTAATCTCCCAGTAGGATATATAAATAAAGACGTTTCTGTACAGTTTTTGTATGAACCCCCATAGGCGACTTTTAAATATTTATTGCTATTTTGAAAATAAATTAAAATGACTATCGTAATTGCGTAAGTAAAGACCTTGGCGAAGAACGTCCGAGCTACTTCGATGCCAAATTTCAAATTTTGCCAAAGAAGTCCTATATGGTGTAACCAAGTTTCCTAAAACTAGCAGTGAGGAACAGTCCAAAATCTTGAGGGGGGGAGGGTCAAATTGACCGACAGCTTGGAATTTGAAAAACGTCAAATAATTCGGCGCTATACTCATTGCTTATTTTCTCTGAATCAGATGATTATCTCCCCTCTTTTAACACTAGACTCGTTGAGTCAGCATTTGCTCAGAGACTTCCATGGTCTCCGCTGTTTGTTTTTAATTTGAAGCTGAATTAGCTTTCATGACAAGTATTTTGTTGGCGCCAATACATACTGCTTTTAAAGATATAAAATTTAAGTATGTTTAAAAAAAAAAAAAAAAAAAAAAAATATTATTAAAAAGGAAATAATTTCAAAGCTACAAGGTCAATTTTATAGCAGTTTCTTTTTTTTTTTTTTTTTTTTTTTTTTTAAATATGTAAAGATTTCTTTTTTCTTTCATACCAAAAGAAAATATTTAAACAAAAATGAACATGTTATTTTTTATTTATTTATTTATTTATTTATTTATTTATTTATTTTGAAACAGCTAGATATTTATTATTTCATATCTGTCATTATTTCATGGCTTTTAGTAGAGTTTTGATTTAAATATCGAATTTTTGAATTAAATTTTATTTTTTATGAAAATTATTTATAGTCTGTAGCACTTAGGAATAATGTAGCTTTTGATTAGTGAAAAATGTTTTTAAGTTAGTTCAGTAGTTCCAGAGATACCCTCCAAATACAAACAAATCTTTCCTCTTTATATATTACTATATATAGATTATTATTTTTCAATATATTATAATTTATTTACATTTTCTATGCGCTTTTTGGCTTAAAATGGCTTATGTCATTCCTTGGAGAATAATTTCCGGCTAAATTCAGCGCCGAAATTTAAAAGACTATTTATAAAAAAGACTAGGAGTAATAAGTAAAACTCCGTCGCTACAGCTTTAGCACAGGAATACTTTGGCGACTTTTAAATTTCTATTGCTATTTTTTCGAAGAATTAAAATAGCTATCGCAATTGCGTAAGTAATATCCTTGGCGAGAAACGTTCGAGATACCAATTTTCAAATTTCGCCAAAATACGGAAGTTGTTCCGATGTTTCTAATACGAGTATGTTACTTAAATAGCTTTCATGTTAAGCATACTGTTCGTCACATAAACATATCAAATATTTTAAAAGTCTGAATTTAAAGTACATTAAAAAGTTTACGAAACAAAATTCGGGAGAAACATAGTGATTTTTACTTCCATTACCCTACTACCGTAGGTAATGGAAGTATTGTATTCGGTCTGAAAATTCGATATCGGGTTTTCACCTGATTTACACGTTTTAAGGTCCCCTGAGTCCAAAAAAGTGGTTTTTGGCAATTGGTCAGTGTGTATGTATGTGTGTGTGTGTGTGTGTGTGTGTGTATGTATGTGGAGAATCTTGTGGCTATTATAGCTCAGAAACTAATAAAGATAGAGCTACGAAACTTTAGAATTGAAATACGTCTGGTGTACAGATGAAATTTCCAAATTTTGGTGAAAATTGAAAAACCGGAAGTGGGACATCGGGAACCGGAAGTGGGACCGTAAGTCCGTATCTCAAAAACGGCTCTAACGATTTTCTTCAAACTTGCTATATAAACACTCTATTAGATGTCCTTTCGAATGATATAGTTGGTTAGTTCAGGAAAATTGATAGGCGCCCTGTATAAATAGCTCAATTTCAGGCCTCGCAAAGGCGTTCCTTTAAAAACGGTTGAACGGATTTTTTTCAAACTCGCCATTTTAACGCACTTTTAAATATGCTTTTGTATGTAATTATTGTTTTCCGGTCAATAATTGATTTTTTGTAAAAGTTGGTATCTCAAAAACGGCTCTAACGATTTTTTCTTTAGGTCACCTTTTATGTTTTCTGATCACATTATCTCTCAAAAATGCATATAATACATGTAATAGCGGGTAATGGAAGTCGTGTGGTTGTTTCACACCAGATTTTTTTTTAAAGTAATTGTACAGTTTTGTTTGAGGCAATGTGTTTATTGAATATATATATATATATATATATATTAAAAATAATGTAAACGAAATCGAATATATATATATATATATATATATATATATATAATATATATATATATATATATATATATATAATATATATATATATATATATATATATATAATATATATATATATATATATATATATATATATATATATGTATTAAAAATAATGTAAACGAAATCGAAATTCGATTAAAAAAAAAATAATAATACTCACCTGAAGCATTAAATGTTTTTCCAATATTAAATTCTATTAAATACTAACTAATGAATGTATTTTATAATAAATTTTAAATATTAATGTTTAGAGTTAAATTATATCATTAGAAATAGATATACTTTTAAAGCTATGACGACGTCAATTTTACCGTGCTAGTTTAACTTTTCACACAAAGCTTTAGATGAATTTCAATTTAATTTACGTGAAAATATATTTATTTTCCTTTCATGTCAAAACATTTTTAAAAAGAAAAGGAAAATGTAAAAATTTGTTTTATATTGGCAGCAGCTAAATATTTTAGTATGTCATTATTTCATGGATTTTATGTGGATTTTAATTAAAATGCTGAAATTAGATACTAAAAGGCTTATTTTATCAAAATTAATTATAGGCTTCAGCACTCAGGGATAGTGTAGCTTTTGATCAGCGAAAGAAGTTTTTAAATCGGTTCCAGAGATTACCCTCTACATACAAAGTTTCCTCTTTATATAATAATATAGATAACATATATTTATACCTTTTAAGCTATATTAAAATATATACCGAATACCTTTTTGTGAGAAATAACCTTAGAAGTTATTTCTCACAAAACAACTCTGATTATCCTGTCTTTTTCTTTTATTTAATACTCTTTCAGACGTAACAAACTTATCAAAATATCTCGAATATAATCATATGATGCACTTCTAATTTATTAAACAAACTTATTATTATTGGGATTTGTTATCCTGTGATTGTAAAGTAGAAACTCATATTATTCTTGTTTAGAATTAATCGCAGATTAATTCTTCAACAATAATATTTAGTTTAGATTTAACAAAATTAACGAAAAATCATAATAATAATTTGTTTAAAAATTTCAATAAAATGTATAATATTTTTATATAGCATGATCAAATATTGAATCTAATACTAAAAAATATATTTCATTCCAAAAGAAAAAATATGTTTTCAACAGATTATTCTTCCATTTATTGATTTTAGATTACGTGCACATTAAACAGCCCTTATGCTTTATCTTCTTATACAACCTTATTTCAATAAAAACTGAATGTTTAAAAATGTACGCACACACAATGGAAAAATATAATTTTCAGAATGTTTGCATATAAAAGCAAATATTTTACAAATTGAAATTTATATAAACTAAATGTTTAAGCTTAGTATTACCAATGTTTGCTGAATGTTTCATGGAAATATGTTGTATTTCTATTTTATAATGGATTAAAAATCTTGACAGAGGGTAAACTGAAATTCTCAGCATTACATTATATATATATAAAGAATTAGAACTAATGTATAATTATTACATTAATATTCTTAAAAATATATACATAATTTAAAAAATGTTTTTATTTTCATTCTTATCTTCCTTTTTTTTTTTTTTTTTTTTTTTTTTTTTTCTAATGACTAACTTTTATTAATCTTTCGATATTTTTTTTTTCTTTTATTCTTAAAATATCAATTATATACAGGGTTTGTATCAGCAAAAAAAAATTTAGTGATTAAAAAACAAATTACGTTGTGATTTTGTCAGTAGAAAAATGTAAAAGGGTAGACAAACACACGTTTTAAATACACATAATATAATGTAAAGCTAGGAGAGATTCTAAGATTCTAAGACGGAAGATGGCTGCTCACCACTATGCAGCGGTTCTGAGCGTTTTTAACCTTTAGAGAGGGGCTCCAAAGCCACTGTGGAGATTCAAAAGAGCCCGTCTCCAAAGGTTAAGCCTTCCCCGTTGTTTATTGATAAGCAAACAAACAAACAAACAAAAAAAAATTACAATGGTCGCCAGAGCAGAGCTCTCCTGCGACAAAAGGCGACAAAGTTGCATGAAAGTGAACAGGACCGGAGTCGAGTGGTAGTCTATTTACAAAGTTCATACAGTATGATAGGGGATCGGTAGGAAAGAGTAGAGTAGGCAAGTCGCGATTTCGGGTGGTTATACATACAGCACTAATAGAGAAGTGCCGAGTTAAATGTGCATGTTGGCTGCTTCAAGAGTCTAAGATAAATCGTGGTTATTTTGTCTCTTTTTCAAAAATAAATGTTTGAATTTTTATAACCCTTCCTAGGAATTTCAATACAATGGTAGTAGTACAAAATATTTTTAATTTAAACAATTTTTCATAAGCTACTAACCTAGATTAACGATACGAAGACCACGATTTTCTCTAAAAGCGAAAAATTATCTAATAAAAGACTGGGCAATCTCTCTTACCAAAATGGGTGAGTTTGCGTTTTCACTATTTAGGAAAGATAGCCCGTTAATTTTTATAAAATTCTATACGAACAGAGATTTTGCACCTTATTGCTAATGACAAGGGAATTGTTGAATGTCTGGAACTGTACCAGGAATTAATTTCGACAAGTGATTGGACTATTTCAACCCATTCGCAACGGTGCATCTTTTTTGAGACTTTCCCCAGAATCGGAAATTGAACATGATTCAGGAGAGCACGATTGCAAAAGCCACACCTCTGGTGGGATTTACTTTTCGAATGATAATGTTAGCCTATGACAAATTTATCACAAAGTTTTTAAATATTATTGTATATCTGTTTACTTTTGCAATATTTTCAAGTATGATGCTCATGTTTTGTGCAGCTGTTGGCTACTTAAATGGAAGAAATAAAATTAAATACAAGCAAAAAATATCGGTCTACTCAAACTTCTTTTTAAGAACTGTAATTGTCTAAATTTCAATAAAATAAAATAAATTAAACAAACGTATAGGGGGAGATTTGGGGAGATAGGGTTGAAAGGAGAAAATTTCAAACCAAGTGAAATCTAGGTTTTATGTTTTCAACATTTTTGTGCGAAAGATTTTGAGGAAAAAACAAATTAATTAATAGTAAACAATGGGCTTAATAATTGGCAGGATCATTCATAATAATTTGCAGGATCATCTACCATATGTCATTTTACGCATATGATATGCTACCTTTTTTTTTTTTTTTTCTTTTTTTTTTCTTTTTTTAAAATGCATTACACATACGGACATACGGTGTGCCATTCATTTTGAACAGGTTCACTTGCGGCAGTTAGTTGCATGATACCTTCACCATGTACTTAAGTGCAACGATTGCAGACAACGAGCGATTTGGCCAGCAAACAACAAACTATTGAAGCTGAAAAGAAAATGTACTAATTTTAAGTTAAACGCGTTACTAAGTAACTTAATGTTATTTTGCAATCTTTATCTGCTCTTTTTAATTTTTTTTTCTATTTCTTTAATATTTTTGCTTTAAATAAATTTTCATAATTATTTTTGAATTTCTTTTATTTTTCCTGACTTTTTAATTATTGAATTGAAATATCCACTCCCAATGCAAAAATATTTGTTTACAAATGCCTTGCAACAATGCCATTTAAGCATAATTATTAACAATGTAATTTTAGTTATAAGTTATAATTAAACGTAATCTTTCCTGCCCATGTGTGCAATCACTTCTACCCTATAAGGAGAGATTGCGCAAAATAGCTGTCTTGGTTTTATCATAAATAAGGTTTTAAATTATAACAGAAGAAAAAATAGTAATGGAAATGCATAAAAGAAGGATCAATTCAAAATTATGAACCAATAGTTCAGCAAAAAATTAATATTTGGATTTTTATGACGTTTTCTTGAACTGTGACTCTCCTAGTTTTACATTATATCTTTCTAATTTGTCGTTACTAATTCCTGCTGAAATAAATTTTTACTACATTCTATCAAGAACTAATGATTAAAAAATCTCTAAATTTTTTAACTTCTTAAAAAAAAAAATAAATAAATAAATAAAAAATCTGTTAAATTGTTTGTTATTGTGCTAAAAATTTTCTATAGATTCCTCTTACAGTTTAAATTACATATATTTTCAAAAATATTTCAAAATGTTAAAGAATTGATAAATTAACTTTTCTTAAGAAAGTTGCTAAACCACATCTGTTATATTGATTCGATATGTCATCAATTATAAATTAAGTTACAACTTTTCTTTTTCATGCTGTCGATTATCCATTATCTGCCTATGATAACTACATGTGACGTTAATCAAAAATAACGATTATGTAAATTTTATTTTATATATGTTTTAATTAATTTCGTTAATGACACATATGTAGTTCACACCTAGTAATATTGCGTTATGCATAAAATTGGATTTTTTTTTATGGGAAACACGTTTACAGTTAAAATTGGCCTAATAATTGCAAGTTTTTCTTAAATACCCTAATTTCCTGCCTTATCCGCGGATACAATCTACTGATGGTAATTTCATGCTATTTTTAATGAAAAATATCACATAACCCATAGCATTGTACAATCAACATCTGAAAATTCTCATCAAAACATAGTGTAGCCACGTTTCTTAAAACTAGTAGTGAAGGCGACTCCAAAAAGTTGGAGGCGTGCCAAATTGTTGGGATTTAAAGAACTTCTAGAAATTCGGTGCTCTGTGTTATCGCTTATTTTCTCTGAATCAGATGATTGTGATCACTATTTTAACATTGGACTCGTTGAGTCAGCATTTGCTCAGAGGGTTCTATGGTTTTATTGAATGTGATCGAAAAATAAAATCAAATGATTCGCTGTAACTTTTAAGTACATGTTCTTTCTTTTGTTGTCTTTGTAAAGAACTAATATCACATGGAAATTTACAATTGATTTACTGTAAAATATTAACAATAACAATATTAAGAACAACAATAATAATCATAATTTCTTTATAATAATAACAATATATGTTATATTTATTACACTTATTTTGAAAAGAAAAATTATACATATAAAAATCTGAAAATTTGAGACTGAGCCAGTTAATGAATAATAGATTTAAAATTTATGTGAAATTAATATTATGTTTTATAAAAGTACAATAAAATAATAGCGATTTAGTGATTTTATTAAAACCTATCTTGAAATAAATTCTATTGAAATTCAGAATCTTTAAAATAACATAATTTCTTTCTGTTTAGTTTAACATTTTTCTGGTCTTCGTGGATGCTATCCTTTCCGTTCTCGGAGAAATTTGGAACGTAGCTGCACCACCTACCTGCCGATATACACCCAAACTGAACCTGCATGTCTCATAATAGTCTTTTCACGTACAAAGATTTGTTCGATTAAATGCGACAGAAACTGTGATATAGCCTTAAACTGCGGAAACCACGGCATACACTGTTAAAAATGGTTTCTTAAAAATGAGCTGAATTGTCTCAAGCTCCGAAATAGAATTTAAATTTTACTTAAATTTTAAAACCCATGTACTAATTTTTGAGTGTAGTGACATGTGAAAAATAGGAATATTAGGATTCTTATTGGTCAACCCCATTTTTGAGCATGTCAAGTAACTCAAACATGAGTTACATGGGTTTTCAAATTTAATCATACATTGTTTCGGAGCTATTTTGAGACAATTTTGCTCACTTTTAAGAAACAATTTTTAACAGTATAGCAGCACCATCACTCGATCAATTGCCACCAAACGTTAATAAGTACTAAAATATGTCAAGGTGCAACTACATATAAATTTATATGCAATTCTGAGTAGTAGTTCCAGAGATCTAGCCTTCTCCAAAATTGTGGAAATCGCTGCAAAGAAGCCATCTTTTGAGTCATTGGCAATAAAAGTTGAAAAGTACTAATTTATGTCAAGGTGCAACTACATATCATTTTATATGTAATTTTGAGCAGTGGGTCCTGAAATAAAGTTTTTGTCACACACACACTGATAAACAAACAGGCATTTTCTAAAATTAGTCAAACCTGGATCTCTCAGAATGTGCAAATCCATCGAAAACCAAAAGTCGCGTCATGTTTCCTTATTTCGCCGCAATATTTTGTTTTTAGCATTATGAAAATTTTAATAGTTTTTAAATCTTTCAGAGAAACAAAATCACACCCATTCGTTATAAATATGATTTTAACAAAGGCAACATTCATCCCTCCAATTACATATATATATATATATATATATATATATATACATAGGCATTATAACATTAAAAAATCTGGTGTGAAGCAACCACACGACTTACCCACCATTTCACGTATTATATGCATTTTTTAAAAATGGGATCAGAAGACATAAAATTGACTTAAAGAAGTATACACCTAACAAATTTCCTATAAGAGAAAGCTAATATATAAGCTTGTAAAACAGAGTTTACATTGCGAGATAAAAAATAAGAAAAACAAAATTCTCGACTTATTTTTTGAAACACCAATTTTCTAGATTTAAAAATGACCTACCAAAGTAGGATGACTGTTAATTTTCCTGTAATAATCACGTATTATACGATAAAGGATATCCAAAATGGATTTATGTAACATTTTTCAAGAAAATCGTTAGAGCCGTTTTTGAGATACCATCTTTTACCAAAACTTCGCGTACTCAATTATTGACCGGAAAACAATAATTACGTACAAAAGGATATTTAAAAGAGAGTTAATATGGTTTGGTTAATATGGCGAGTTTGAAAAAAATCCCTACAGCTATAAAAAAAAAAAAAAAAAAAAAAAAAAAAAAAACCGCACTTGCGAGACTTAAAATTTAGCTCTTTATACAGGGCGCCTATCAATTTTCAAGAACTAACCAACAGTATAATTCGAAAGGACATCTAATAGAGTGCTTATGTAGCAAATGTGAAGATAATCGTTTGAGCCGCTTTTGAGACACGGACTTGTGATTCCACTTCCGGTTTCCGATGTCCCACTTTTGGTTTTCCAATGTTAACCAAAATTTTGAGAATTCATGTGTACACCAGTTCTGTTTTAATTCTGAAGTTTTGTATCTCTATCTTTATTAGTTTCGGAGATATGATAGACAGAAGATCCCCTCCCCCCTCCCCCACACACATACTGACCAATTGCCAAAAACTACTTTTATTGACTCAGGAAACCTTAAAACATGTAAATCAGGTGAAAACTCGACATCGAATTTTTGGACCGAATACAATACTTCCATTGTCTACGGTGGTCGAGTAATGGAAGTGAAAAAACTATATATTATTAAAAAAAAAAAAATCAATATTATGTATACCTTGCTATGCTAGTTATATAGAATAATTAATCTACGGCAATAGATAATTAAATTAATGAAATATTTTTATTTTTTTCATTTATTGAAGTAGATTATTATTCCTTTAGTACTAGCATAGCAATATATACATTGCATTGAACTTTAAATTATTATTATTATTTTCTTAATATAATATTCTTTATTTTTATAAGTATTGATTGATGTTATAATGGCCATTTATTCACTAAATATTGTAGTAAAATAGTATTATTACACATTTGTATTAGTAAAATAAATATTATTTGTGCTATTGCTTAAGAAATTTAAGTTCTCGTTCATAGCTTAAGTTAATCTACAGTCGTTATTATGTGCTAAGAAATAACCTCTAAAAATTACTTGAAAAACGGTCCTTACTGATTAACACTTAAGAAATGAGATGAGAGTCACTTTCACAAACATGTCCTCTAAATTGAGGGGGAGAACAAATAATTAATCTCAGTAACATAGAAAAGTCTCATTATCTTTATTCTATAAGATATATATTGATACTTATTTCACTTTTTGTTACCACTTTAAATATTTTAAATGGTGTATACCTATGTATATATGTATGTATATTTGTGAAATGTAATAAAATTATGTTGTATAATAACATTTAAATTTTTTATTCAAAATAATTTTATAAATAAATATAGCATGCGATGGAAAAAGTTAAATCATAAAAATGTCTTTATAAATAAAAAAAAAAATTAAATTTACTGATTAAATATCTGATTTATTAGCATTTTAATTATCCGATTTTGTAAGTAATGGAAGTATTGTAGGTCAAGAATTATTTCAGTATCGCCTTTTAACTTGATTTACTTGTTTTAAGAATTCCCAAGCTCAAAAATGTAACTTCTGCAATTGGTCAGTCCGTATGTATGTGTGCGTAACTTTTTGTATGCTTGGGGGGAATCTGCAGACATTTATATCCCCCCCCCCCCAAAAAAAAAAAAAAAAAAAAAAAAAAAAGACAGAATGACGTGATTTCATACTTAGAACACATACAGTATACAGATGATTTTGCCAACTTTTGCTGAAAAATGGGAAAACCGGAAGTGTGCTCTAAAACGATTCTAACGATATTCTTCAAAGTTTCTATGTAAACCACTATTTAAATGCTGTTCTTATGTATTAGTTGGTTACTTTATAAAAATTAATGTATGCGTCCTGAATAATTTGTTCGATTTTAGGTCTCACAAGTGGGTGGTACTAAACGAATATATAAATATATCCTTTTTTTTTTTTTTTTTTCAAACTCGTCATAGAACTAGCTTTTAGATGTTCTTTGGTGTGTAATTGTTGGTTTCCGGTGTGCTCACTGGAGAGTAACAATTCTGATTGATTTATCATGATTGATTGTGATATGTCATCACTGGTGAACAATGATGATTTTGTCAAGTTTTAATAAAAATTACAATTGGGACAGAATGTTGGTATCTTCAAAACGGTTATAAATTTCTTTTTCTTTTTTAAATTGTTAATATAAAACTCTTTTTTGTATCCGTTTGCATGTATTACTTGGTTTTTACAGGGAAATTTATAGGCATTTTGTTTTTGTAGGTCTGTTTTAAATTTTTGAAATTCGTGTTAAAAAATTGCGCTAACGATTTTCTTTAAACTCGTCCTATAAGTTGTCTTTTATATGTATTTACGATGTAGGTATGAGTTTGCTGTCCCAGTTAAATATTTAGACGTTTTAATGGTTAGTGTATTTTTTATATATTCTGATCACACATTCTTCAGAAAGCAATTACAATATATTTCATAGGCGGTAATGAAAAACTTGTAGTTGTTACTTACCAGAGTTTTTAAATGTAGTTTTGGTTTTTAAATTTCCAAAGGGGTTAAATATACCAATTTAAAACGAGAAAATTCATTAAAAATTATTTAAATTATTTGCAGTTATAATGATTAAAATACGATGTTTTTAGAGATAAGAAATGCATAAATATAGAAATTTGTATGATTATTAAAAACAAGTTGACAAAGCAATTTTGCTATTTTCGTACGCTTTAAAAAAATATCACATACCAGCAGGCTTTGTGCGCTTCGCTGGTCAGTATATTTAAGTGAATTTTTCAAATTCCATATCGTTATTCATAAAATCTCAAAAAATGAAAAAAATAAAATAAAATAATAATCGTTGAAATCAGTCGAAATCAGTCGAAATCTCAGTTAACGTTCTAGCTGCGTTTTGTAAGGATTTATCCACTCGGCACATAAGGAGTCCAAGTTCTCACTGTCTTGAGCAGAGACTTCCACATAACCAACTGACACATCAAAATACATCTTCCTGAGATAATTTAGAGTTATGTTTAAAAACGTGTTTTTGTCCCCCCTTCTTAAAGGGTGAGAAGTGGGAGTTTTCGCAAAATGTGCTTATAATACGTGTTGGATACTTATAAGCGAACTGCACATGAAAAATCGCTTCTCTAAGAAAATTTACTGCAGATTTAAGCTAGAAAACGCGTTTTTTTTTCTTTACCCCACATCCCTACGGAAGGGTGGGAATTAATATACAACAATCTCTTTCTGGAGTGTGTATTGGGCATGCATAATCAATCGACGCATCAAAAAATCACCCTCCTGAGGTAATTTGGAGCAGAGTTACTCTTGAAAACGCATTCCCTCTGTCATTAGGGGGGGGTGAGGATTTCGCAAAATACCTTTATAGTGCACGTCCGGTACGCATAACTAACCAACACATAAAAAGTAATGTTACTGAGATAATTTGGAACAAGTTTACGCAGGCGAACGTGCTTATTGTCCTACGCCCGTAAGGGGAAAAGGTGATGAATTTCGTACATTTAAACAATCCAAGCACCAAAATTCGTTGCCACAGCTTCTATAGCTTTCCCAGGGTAAATTTAGTGCTGAAATAGGGTCCCAAATTTGTCTCCGCTTACGACCAAAATGAAAAATCACAAAAAAAAAGGGGGGGGGGTGGAATTATCCTAAAGAGAACTCATGGCGGTTTGCAACTTCTTTGAACCATTTTTGGTACAGTTCTACTCAGAAATCCGGAAGTTTCCTCTGAAAATCCATTTTCCCCTTTCCCCTTAAAATCGAAAATTCCAAAACTTCAGAAAATGTTTCTTTTTCTTTATTTCTATTATATTTTTTTAAAATCAAATATAGCCTCCCTATTTGCAATTTGGAGGCGACCTATGCTCACAAACGTATTTTTGTCTTCTGTCTCACCCCAGGGAGCAACGGCAACAGCTGAATTCGCAAAAGTTGATAGACTTTTAAGTTGGGTTCAGATCTAAATTCCTACCAAGTATCGTTCAATTCTGTTCAAATGTTCTCTTGTGATACCCGGTCAAAAATAGAGTTACATGCATACAGATACGACGATCCCCCTACAGTGTGTGTACACAGAGACAGACACACACAGAAAACTATCTAAAGCCATTTCTGGTTTTCCGGATGTGTGAAACGTGAAGATATCGTATATTATTTTTATTATGAAAAATTTACAGACAAACGTCTAATTTTAATAATATAGTTTAACTAACAAATGCAATACATCAGCGAACATATGAAAAACATATCATTTGCTATCAGTTTTATTATATTTTTATTTTTTATTTATTTATTTATTGGTGGGGGAGGGGTGTAGTACTACTTTTAACAATATGCATGCATATATATATATATACACAGTCGTTAACAAAAGTGTCTGAACACTAGGAAAAATTCCTATGTAAAAAAGTACATTTCATACGGTTTTGTTAAATAAATCCTTGTCGAATCCTGTTCTTAGTCAGTGTAAGAACATGATTCGATAAGGATTCATTTAACAAAAGCGTATGAAGTGTACTTTTTTTACATAGGAATTTTCGCTATTGTTCGAACACTTTTGTTACTGACTGTATATATATATATATACCGGGTGATTCAAAATAGATGTTACAGCAATTATCTCGTAAACTAAGAAAGATAGAAACATACTTCCAATTATAAAATTAGAACAAATTAAGAGTAGATTTCAGATATGGCATTTTTTTTTCAAAGGGGCTGTATAAATATTAATTACGAAATTTAATTTTTATACGGTCCCTCCCATCATGTGATTTATATTTAGAAAAATATTCTCCTCGCTCTAACAAGCAAAAAAAAAAAAAAAAAAAATCATCTCTCTAAGTCAAAATCTCGTCGAGTTATTGCAATTTGAAAATGATGACTTACACCACTTTTTCTTCAATTTTGGCATCTATTTTTCGACGCCAACGGGATCATTTTAGGGGGTTATCTATGAGTTGAGAAAAATTAAAAAAAGATCCTTTATTTTAAAATAGCAACTAAAATCGTTCAAACACGGGAAATCAACAATTTTAAGAATTTAATGCAAATTTACATTATTTCGTATTGTTAAAAAATTTAATAGTTAAATTTCTTAGGGGTCACCTGCAAATTAAAACACGTTAACAGAGGAAAAAATAATGACTAAATTTAATGACTTCACCTCTTTAACAATTCCAGCAAGATTGAAAAGTGTTAATGACTTCGATTTGTCTGTCTGTCCATCCGTCTTTCTGTGTGTCTGCGCTCTAACTCCCGTGAATATTCATAGAATTTCCTGAAACTCATATATGTTATTTGAGTTCACTATCGGATGTTCCTTATTGAAAATGGAGTGAATACATCTGCTAGCTTGTGCACATGGACACCCGAAAGTATTCCAAAGCATTATGTTATATGAGACGTATTTTTATAAACCATATTTTAATACCTTTAATTTATGCATATATTAATAAAATTGAAATACGTTATTATAGTTTCTATCGGTTATTTTCTATAGAAAATGGAGTAAACACTATCACTGGTTTGTATACAGGGACACCCGAAAGTATTACAAAGCATTGTGTTCTATGTGAAGATATTTCTATAAACCAAAATTTAATTACTTTGCAAAAATCTTAATGAAATAAATATGTTATTCATATGCACAAAAGTATGCTTTCTATACTGTACAGTACGATTAACATTAGATTTACAGGGCACGAAAAAGTATTCAGTTACGTTAAGGGTTATTATTGGACATTTGCTGGAATTGTATTTTCGTTTACATTAAACATTTTCTAACAATTTTTAACTGTGGATAAGATTGCATTTTTTTTTTTTTTTTTTTTTTTTTTTTTTGTCTGACTGTCCATCTGTCCGTCTGCCCGCCCCCAGCGTCTGTAAATATTTTCAGAAATTTTCAGAAATGATATAAGTTATTCAGGTTTACTATATGATATTCCCTATTTAAAATGGCATTAATTAATTCTTTTCAATTGGTTTATGTACAGGAAAGCACAAAAAATGCCAATGTATTGCGTTTTGGGACAGATATTCTTATGAATTACATTTAAATAACTTTATACTGTAAAAATCATAAGGAAATTCATATTTATTGTTAATATTCTAAAATAATGTTTTGTATAGAATATGATATGGTATAGATGTATAATTCTATGCCAGGGGATAACCGCCCTTCTCAACTCCCGTTTAATTATAGTGCCTATACTTATCAAAACAAAAATCAAGTCTGTTATCAATTTCCTTGAAACTTGCAAACCTTCATCAACTTTTCAAGTGGCAACTAGATATGGAATCCAAAGTACCAAATTCGCATTTCCTGTACTTATTACTTTCTCATACCCATAAGGTAGAGAAAGTATTGTTTTTGGGCCAAATTTTCGAAAGTGAGTTTTTGTTATATTTAGACGTTTTGAGGTTCCCTGAATATGAAAATCGTGTTTTTAGCGGTTGGTCTGTGTGTCTGTCTGTCTGTTATCAGTTTATCTCAAGAAAAAATAGCAGCAGACATTCCAAACTTGGTATTTTAAATATGTATCATATAGGGATGCTACACTAAGCTTTTCATTGAGATGAAGCAAATGGTTCGTGTACAGAGACACTCAAGAATATTCAAATATATTACGTCTATGGGGAAAATTGCAGGTAAGTAGAGTTTAACACCTATAGACTGCACTAAACCAAATGAAATGAATATATATTTTTTATATGCTTAAAAACATGCCTCATGTAGAATATGGCAGGGAAATCATTCACTGTTCATTTACAGGGCTACACAAAATAACTAGATTATAATGCGACAATAGCTGAAAATTGATAGAAGTGCATTTTAGGTTGTGCCGTATATTATTAATATAGGTTTATATTTAGGTGCACTTTGTGGTTCGTACATATTCTTCAAAAGATATACAGGGTTGCAAATATTTAAGCTATAATATTCTACTTTATTATTAGTGAAAGTGCTTTACTATAATATTTTACCATTTCCAGGAAAGCTGCTCAGGAATGGAAATGAATTCCTCATAGACATATGATAAATAATGTATGTTTTTAAGCTAAATATGCATCGCTTGTGCTTTGTGTATTTACACATTTTAAGGCTTCCTTATTATCAAAGCCGTATTTTTTAATGTTTGATTATTGCCTGCGTCGAATAATTTCAGGAATAGAATAATTTCCGGAGATCCCCCTCACACAGAACTAATTCTCATTAAAACTCTTCTGAAGCCTAATTTGAATTATTTTAACGTAGGTTTACATAACAGTACTCTTTATGTTACCTCTTAATTTCCAACCTGTATTTATGGTATTAAATTTCAGGGTAATAGAAAGTCGTGTGAGTGGCACACCAGATTATTTGTTGTTAAATTACGCTGATAATTCATATATATACAGATCAACGAATAAAAATTTACCTTTCGTATTCAGGAGGCATCAAAATGTGATATTATACAGAAAAAAACCGCTCTCCAAAAGCTACTTTGTTTACAGTATGGGTATGAAAAATTAATTTTGCGTTCTGTGTCAGCAGTGTTCTTCGAAAAAAAAAAAATGCACCAAACACTTACACCAATTACATTTAATAATAATTAAAAAAAATGTTTACCTTAATTTTGGGTAGCCCTGTATATTGTCTATAAACTATATACACATGACTTTGTGTACGTAAATTTAGTGTTATATGAAAAACAAGTAACACAAAATGAAATACACTTCCAGCAATTCCCAAGTATAGCTCCAATATATCGAAATACTTTGGGTAACCCTGTAAATGAATGATGAATGGTTGCTATACCAGAATCTACATAAAACATGCTTTCATGCGCATAAAAAATTTGTTCTTTTCATTTTGTTTAAGGCAGTCTGTACATGTCACACTGTACATATGAGAAATTTCGCTCACAGACGTAATGTATTTGAATTCTTTTGGATGACCCTGTAAACAAACGATTGTCTGATCGTAACGAATACTTTAGTGTAGCACCGCAATATGATATTGATTTAGAATGTCGAATTGGATTTTCTGCTACTATTTGTTCTTGAGATATTCTAATAACACACACACTGAGAGAGAGAGCAACCACTAAAAACATGATTTTTGAATTCAGAGGATCTGAAAACGTGCAAATATAACAAAAGCTAATTTTCGAAAATTTGACTCAAAAACAATTCTTTCTCTACACCGTGTATATGAGTAAGAGAATGTATAAAGAAAGTAAAATGAATTTGAAAATGCCATTTCAGTACATAAATTATTCATAATTTTTTTTTGTTAAATTATCAATGAGTATTCTCTTGTGTATTCACTAGGGAAAAGGAGACATAACAGGTTACAATTGCCGTCTTTCCCTGAATAATTTCTTTTTCTTTTTTTCCCCCCAAACGCTGATCAACGAGTGCTTTATTACAAAAGCAATAGTAATTACAATTTCTCCATTTGGATACAACCCCTTAAGACTTGGCGAAAAATGCTATTTTCAAATTGCAATAACTCAGCGAAATTTTGACTTAGAGAGATGATTTTTTTTTTTTTTTTTTTATTATTGTTAGAGCGAGGAGAATATTTTTCTAAATATAAGTCATATGCTAGGAGGGGCCGTATAAAAATTAAATTTCGTATTTAATATGTATACAGCCCCTTGCACAAAAGAATGCCATATCTGAAATCTACTTTTAATTTGCACCAATTTTGTAATTGGAAGTTTGTTTCTATCTTTCTTAGTTTACGAGATAATCGCTGTAACATCTATTTTGAATCACCCGGTATATATCTTAATATATATAAATCTCGTGTCATAATGTTTGTCCTCAATGGACTCCTAAACCACTTAACCGATTATAATAAAATTCGCACACCATGTGCAGTTCGATCCAACTTGAGAGATAGGATAGTTTAAATCTCAAATTATAGTCGCAATTTTAATTTATTGCTAATTATTTGTCTGTTATTATTTGACAGTCACAATTATCTGTTAACTCCAAATGATTCTAACAGATGTCGATACCTTTCGACTGGGTTGAAATGAAAGCTGAAATATATTTGGTGCTGCCATCTACACAAAGAATCTTCAACTTTTTAACCTATTAATAAATTTCGTATAATTCAATTATTTCCACTTTTTAAATTTTTGGTGTTAGCATAGCCGGCCACGTGTTACTTAGACTGAAGTGTAAATTGAATTCATATTATAATGAAGATAATACAGTGAAATTAATCCTGTTTTTTACTTATTTGTGCTTCATTGATCAAAACTTTATAATTTAATATAATATATATATATATATATCTTTATATATAAAATTTATTATGTTTGTCCGCGATGAACTCCTAAACTAATGAGCCGATTTTAATGAAATTTGGACACTGTGTGCAATTTGGTCCAACTTGAGAGATAGGATAGTTTTTATTGCAAAATTCGCCTCCCAAAAGGGGGGGGGAGGGGCCAAAACGTGATTTCACAAACAAACAAACAAACAACAACAACCAAAAAAAAAAAAAAAAAAAAAAAAATAGAAATGCAGATAGACTGTTCAAAATTGGTATAGAGAGGTTTTAGAGGCCTGCAAATCGAATGAGGATATTTTCGAAAGTGTAAAGTTATTAGGAGGGGCGGGTAAGGGGGCGGAGGGGCAAAAAAATAAAAATAGAGTTACATCGCTAAAAATTGGTACATAGAAGTTTTTGATACGTACAAATCGATTGCAGATATTTTCGAATTTGTAAAATTATTAAGAGGAGCGGGAAAGGGGGGGGGCAGAGGAGCAAAATATAAAAATGGAGTTAGATCATTCAAAATTGGTGCATAGAATTTTTGATACCAACAAATCGATTGCGGATATTTTCGAATTTGTAAATTTATTAGGAGGGGCGGGAAGGGGGGCAGAGGGGCAAAAAATAAAAATATAGTTAGATCGTTCAAATTGGTGCATACAGGTTTTTGACACCTACAAATAAACTGTAGATATTTTCGAATTTGTAAAATTATTTAGAATAGTGGGAGGGGGGAGGGCAAAGGGGCAAAATAATAGAAATAAGAGTTAGAACTTTGAAAATTAGTATTATTAAGTTTTAAGGCCCGATAAATCGATTGCGGATATTTTCGAAAGTATAGAGTTATTAAGAAGGGCGGGAACGGTGGATGAAGAAACGGTGCGCATGGTTTGCGCAGGTATACACTGCCGCAGGCAGTGGGGGTCCGAACAGATTATTCCACCAGTGAGAGAAGATTTTTTTGTATTTTATATCATTTTCCTTTCGATAATATATGGATTCATTATGAGTGTCGAACATTTTTCCCGATCAGATTTTTTTTTTCTCTTTTTTTTTCACATGTTAAAAATTAATGCAATTTTGAGAATTCTTTAATTATAGTGAATCATTTAAAAATAGGGACCAGCGAAGCGGGCTAAGTCTGCTAAGATCAAGGATGTTATCAAGGATGGTCTTTATTCGTAAATAATAATTTTAATATATTGAATATTTTACTACATTATAATTCAACGTATAACATAGCCACAGCAACGCGTGGCCGGGTCTGCTAGTATATATCACATATCTTAACATTCTCTAAAATATTCCATATTAACTGATCTATTTAAAATTTATCAATAGTTGTAGGTATTTATCCATTTAACAACAAACAAAATTCTTCCACATCGAGTGATTTCATGTGACAAACTTCTAATAAATTAAAAAAAAAAAAAAAAAAGAAAGAAAAAAAAATTATAAATCAGTTTGATACAAGTTTTGCTCGAAATTGTACTAATCTGTTTATTATTTCTCATGTAAATTGCATATTTCAATAGTTTTTATAAAACTGAATTATATGAAGGCGTTTTAGAAACTGTATTATTCAGAAACAGTTTTTTTTTTTTTTTTTTTTATTCTATGTTTAAAAAGAAAAAAAAAACTTTCGATGCACTTGAATATATTCAATTATCTTTATACTTTCATTTACTGAGATTAAATGAATATTTACGACATTTAAATTTTGAACTGCGTAACACTGACAAATGATTTAAGCGCATATCTCTGACATCCACGCATACAAATAACTGAGTTCTTAATTACTAAAAACGTCAATTTAAGTTTATCATTTATCATTTTCTGCATTTAAAAGATAATATATCTTGTGCTTCGATTTGTTAGCTGAAATGATTTTTTTTTTTTTTTAATTACTAATAAAAGCATTATATTTTCAGTTACACATTTAATAAATAAAGAAATAATAATAATAATAAATTTGAGCTACTTTTTATGGCAGTCATTTTATAATAGGCTGTTTCTCAGGGGAAAAATGCCTAAAAGTACTATCAACTAAGATGTTTGAAATTAATTTTTGAGCATTTATCGCTAATTGCAAACAGATGATTCTTATATTATGAAGCAAAATAAATAAATCCAGAGTATTTTTTTACAATTTTTAATAAGTGCTGAGAGGTTCGGTGTAGGTTTTTCAGTAGGATTTTGCATCGTTTCAAATAACCTGATTTTTCACGAACCGTGTTCAAGTTTTCTAAGACCCTTTTTTCTGAAGGGGGCGGGGGAATTGTGTACAGTTAACTATAACTATTTCTTACGTATCGGCTTGATACAGAATATTTATCAGCAAACCAGTATTAAGATCAGGATGGGTTTAGTATTTATTTAGATAGGTCGGGATGGCAGCATATTTAAAAAAGTAAACAAGCTGTAAATTTTATTCGCAGTATATTTAGCTGTCTAACAAATATATGCATGCTAAATATGCTTTTGAATATTTATCAGAAATAACGGACGAATATATTTAGTAAGTGATGATGCATAATTTATAATTTATAGTTATTTATTTATTTATTTTATTTTATTTCTTTTAGAAATTAGCTGCAAAGCAGCTACTTTGGTTAATTAATTAATTTTGCGTACATTCTGTAAAGTTTATAAACAAATTGTCTTTTAGACTATTTTCTTCCGTTCTTCATTTTATTAACACTTTTCAACACAGCTGAAATGTATTCAAACTGAAAACTTCTTCACACATCATAAAACTGTCACATCATCCGTCTTATGATGTATGCAATTTTTGTGTTTCATGATTCCACTTTTTCCATGGCTAGCGGTAATTGTAACATCGGCATACTATACTCTTAAACTATAAATTAGTATATACATATATGTACATAAGATACATGTCCAAACAGTGAACACTTTCAAGAATCGGTAACTTTTATAATATCTTGATTTGTTACAGAGTTGCTAAATTTTCCGTGTACCTTCAACTAAAATCTGCAAGCGGAAGTATACTGTAATGAAGAATTTCAGGGATCGCGAATAGTCTGGTAGTGTTTGACATGATCAGATATGCTGAAATAAATATGGAGAATAAACTGGTGGTTTCAAAATTAAGTCGAGTCTCAGTTTGTTATAGACAGAATTTTAATGGATCGTGAACCAGCTAATCTCGGAAGGCGACTAAACAATAGAACAATAATTATGCATAAACAACCTTGTATGCATAAACAACATTTGTTCTAATATATTAAGATAATTTACTTTCCCTTTCGCCTAAACTTTGAGGACCATCCAAGTAGTTCCTTGCAGGCGATGGTTCAAACTACTTATATTAATATCAATAAAGAAGAGCTCGTGTACAGGAATAATAGCAAGTTCCCAATCATAATATATCCTAATATTAGAGGCTATAGTGGTGTGGTGTGGGAATTAAGTTCACTCAATTATCTACTCAAGAAATGTAAGCTTGAGTGACATTCTTCCGTGTTCATCTTTCATAAGCAATTTAACCCGTAATAACAGGAGTTCTGGAGATAACTACGTAAAACTACGAGCAGTTAGGCCGACAAGTGATACCTTTTGCTTCTTACACCACAATGAAATCATTAAAGAGGCCCTGTAATTAGATTCTTGAAATCATTTGGGTTATTATATGAGGAATAAGGGGTAGCAAGCTCAAGATCTCCTCATCTTGGATTTTTATAATTTTAAAGTTTATATAATTGATTCGTATGTCGCATATTGCACATTTAAAGTGATATTTTCCTCTAGAAAGGATCACAAAAGAAAAGTATTTATTATTTGCCACGACACATAAAATGAGATTATATGTGCATTTTAAAAAAGAAAAAAAATATATATACATATATACATACATACGTATATATATATATATATATACGTTAGAAAATAAAAATTAATGTAAATATAAGAGTGAAAAAATCGTACACACACACAAAAAAAAAAAAAAAATATCATATATTAACAGGATAATTAATTATTTTGTTTAATTGTTTAAGATAAACTTTTAAATATTTAAAATAGATCTTTTAAAGATTTTTTTTTTTTTTTTTTTATAATTAATATTAATATTTTATTATTATTATTATTATTATTATTATTATATTAATATTACATCTTTTGTTCATCACAAGTAATAAATACAAAAATGCGAAAATAAAAAAAAAAAAAAAAAAAAAAAAAGTTATTAACAGGATAATTTTTTTGTTTAATACCTCCTTCAGATAGGTTTTGAAACAACTAAAATAGACCTTTAAAGATCTTTTCTATTAATATTTTAAACATCACAATGGTAACTTCGAAGTAACTAATGTTATTTGTCGTTGTTAGATTTTATTCATCGTAAAAAGTTAAAATTTTTAATAGAAAAGCTTATAGATATTTCTATTAATATTATTCTTAATACATAATACATGTACAAGACGATTACACACATGAAAAAGAACACAAAATTTTACTAAGGATAAAAAGGAAAGTTTAACAATTTAATGTGTTAAAAGTTTAGTTGAAATGTTCAGTAATTTATAATGATAATTCAACTTCGGTTCTTTTTAAGGAAAATCAATTTTCTTTTCTTATCATTGAAAAGTGCACGTGTTTAAGTGGGCTGCAAGAAATTGACGCATTTGCAAACAGTTTTTATCTTAAATAGCTGAAGAAACAACGGGAGTTTTTGTAAACATGTTTTGAGTAATCGAAGAAAATATTTCTTAGGAAATTCCTCTCTTCATCTTCAAAAGTATCAAAATATGTCTGATAATATAATTCCTGAAATATTTTATCTGTTTCGTAAATATATTGGCTTAGAAAGATGTAATATTTATATGATAATTGTATGCATACCTTATATATAATATTTCAGGTAGATTAAATAAATACATATTAATAGATGCATTATAAACAACAGAGGTAGTGTTGGTGTGAGCGTTAAAACCGATTGACTACACAATATTACTGGGCATAAAATAAAGCAAAAGTACTAATTGTTAGGTTGAATAGAACAAAATGTCAGCAGTCAAATTATTAATATTATTATTATTACTATTATTATTATTATTATTATTATTGAAAATTAAATACAGTTTAAAACATTATTTCTTAAACTGTTAGGTTTAAGAATTCTGGATAGGTCTGTAGCGCAGGGGATGTTTTGAATGCTTGTATTTATTTATTTATTTTTAAAGTTAATCACATCACTTAATACAAGTATTTCATTGCAAATTTGCAGTATTAAATAACCTTTCAATTTCTGCATTTCAAGCATATATATATAAGTACATTTAATTTGGAATATTAAACTTAAGTAATAATAAGATAAAAAATCCCTAAACTGGCATTTATTTTTATCGCTATCAGATTAGAAGTCTAATTTCAACATATTATGATTTTTCTTTTCTGAAATTTGTTTGCATATAATCATATTAACAATAACTAGGATGCTTTTATGTCGAAAAGTTATATTAAATAATAATAAATCTGATAATTATCAAAGTGTCATTAATATATTTTTTCTAGGTAAATATTATGGCTGAAGATTTTCTTTTCTGTTTGATAAAACATTTTCCTTCAACCAATAAATATGTTTTCTTTTTCTTCTTCTTCTTTTTTTTTTTCCATTTGGTATAATGAAATATTAATATGAAGTAGTATTTAAATACAAATATTCCGATACATTTTCATTTACTTCGTATTTTTTTTTCCAAAGATTACTTTTGTTATGTAATTTAAAATGATAACACTAATTTACTGTTTATTATTATTATTATTATTATTATTATTGTATTCAGAAAGTTAGGTATTGAAAAAGAAGAAATATATATTTACACATGCAAATATTGCAAATGTGCATGGAAATGAGCAATTGATGACGATAAGAATGAAATCAAAACAAATCAGAATAATTGTAAACATCACATATTAAAATACCTTTTTAGGTTTATAAAAGAGCAATATTTGTTAGATTTTTTTTTTTTTTTTCAGAATTACAGAAAGATAATTAGAAAATGAACTTTCATAAACATTATTTTTGCTTATTGTGCATTTAGATAAGACTTTACTAAGCATAGACAAAAAAATAAAATTAAAATTAGAGAGCATTTTAATGATATTAATTACAATATATCTTCTGCAACCTTTCTAAAATTTATCAAAGAGAAAACATAAATATAGATTTCAAAACACTGCTAAATCATCCAATTATAAAAATCGATTTTATGCTATAAAACGCGTGACTATGCAGTTATTACTGACGAAAGCGCACGTACGTAATGATATTGAACTAAAAGATCGACTGAAGTTGACGATCATTACTATGGAGAAAAATATGAAGTATAAGTGTACAATTCACTCCAAACTGAAGATGGTCACGAAAAAGAAATGTGACCGAAAACGTTAAAGAATTACATTTTAAATGGTTTTAATTTTAATTTTATTCTATATATATATATATATAAAGTATCGGATTCATGGAAATTTTCAGACTCATGTTTTCGATGGATTTACACGTTTTGAGATGTCCTGAACACAATTTGACTGCTTTTAGAAAATGTATGTGTGTAACCAATAAACGAAATTTAACCTAACTTAGTATTGAGTTGATTAAATTTGGGAATCAATCGTTCGACAGAAGGCGCTGTGATCCCATTTTCTCTAAACTTTTAACAAGGCACTATAGGACAAAATTTCGTAAAAATGTACATATTGAGAGTTATTTTTAATGTATGATCATAAAATTAATATGAATTATTGATAATAGCAGTAGTAAACTATAAAAAAATGTTTGTACATGTAGAAGCAACTCTTCCCTCCCCATGGGTGGGTACTAAACCCCGGGGCGTATATTTCAAAAGAACTCGACAATACCTTTGAAACGAATGACTGTACCATAGATCACTGATAATTTAAATCAAAATTATTCTTTTTTTTTTTTTTTTTTTTTAACAGAGATTAACCTGATGTTGGCGTAAGATTAACTTTCTTTCGGCATTTAGTGTTAAAATTCTGTGAGGGAAAAAAAGCCTGCATTCATAATTGAAATAATATTAATAAATAATAATTTAATAAATAATTTGTACTGCATAAATTTATGTAAGTTTGTATAGAAGAAAGTAGAGTCCTGCATCGGGTCGGGTAGCCTGATTTTCCCCGCAGTTCGGGTTCGGTTCGTGTTGACTGCTTTAGTTTCCTGCGGGTCGGGTTTAGTGTTCAACAAATCGGGTCGACTTGAGAACATCTTTCAAAAAATATTTTATCTTAATAAAGCAAAAAAATGTTTGCCCTATACACCCAAGATGAATATATGCTTAACCAAATTATCATAGTAAAATAAACATCCATATCCGACTAAAGCAATGAACACACGCACGCACACACACGCAAAAAAAAAAAAAAAAAAAAGAAAGAAAGAAAGAAAAGGGGGAAAAAAATGTATTGTTTAGAACATAAGCTGCTGAAAACAGGCTACTTCTCCCACAGTAACCCGATGTATGATTCATCTATTTTGATTACTTACATCCTTTTAAAATATATTGTGAATTTAAACTGATAATTAATATTTTTTTTCTCTTGAAGACGTTTTTAAGAAGTTATAGGAATGTAGATTTAGGTGAGTTTAGTAGACGTCTAGTTGGCGTCTGTAACATTGAATTATTTTAATATTATTCTGTGTGTGATAAGCATTAAACCATAAAACTACAAACACTAACAAGGAGAGGTCACAACATGGAAAATTCAGATCGGGACGAAACTCCGCAGGATTGTAGTATACTATGAGGGTAACAACATATTAAAGCAGTAGGACCCACTATCCACAAAATTTCGAGAAAAAAGCATTTAAAGTTTCAGTAATCTTTAAATACAAGTTATTTCGCAAGCGAACAATCGCCCCAGTAGTGTGATACTAAAGCGCGAGTCTGCTAGCCAGACGACTTGGGTTCGAGGCTACCTCGAGACTACTTTTTTTTTTTCTTCTTCTTTAACTTTTTTTATAATCTAAGCTTTTTCTTTTTTTTTTTTTTTTTTAATTATTATTTTATAATTCAATTCTAAATTTGAAAATTTTAATAAAATATTTAATTTTTTTGAATATAAAATAAATAAATTTTTCTATTTTTAATATTTATAACTTAAAAATACAATAAATTTCTGTAACTTAAAAAATAAATTTTAGTTTTATTTTAACTGTAAAATAAGGTAAAACTAAAGAAACTGTTTTTGATTATTTATCGAAATATATTTTATTTTATTTTAGGAATGTTTGAAACAATAGTACATTTTGCTTTTTAAATAATAATAATAATAATAATACAGAGAAATGATCATTTTAATTGCATATATAATTACTATCTAAATTAAATAATTACTTCTCCAATCAATACAGTTTCTTGAAAAATTATAGTATAGGATTACGATGTTATTAAATTATTACAGGTAAAGAAATGTTAGCTTTAAATGTAGATTTTAAATGTTAATGAACGTCGTTTCTTTTTCGATAACGACTTTCTTTTTTTATCCTTCCTTGCACAAAATAAAATTCTACCTGCCCTTTATTATTAACAAGCTAGAAGTGTTTACGTAATTTATACACATTCAAACAAAATCAGGAAGCTCAAACCAAGATTTAAGTAACACCTGCTAACTATTTTACACTTTGTTTACAGCTTGCTTATTTTTTAATTATTTAAATATTTGTCTGTTTTTCTTTATGTTTCTTATTTAGGGTTTTGTAAATCTAAACTTTATTTTTTGAGTTATAGAAATTTATTGTATTTTTAAGTTATAAATATTAAAAATAGAAAAAGTTATTTTATACTCAAGAAAATTAAATAATTTATTAAAATTTTCAAATTTTGAATTGAATTGTAAAATAAAGTAAAAATAAATAAAAAGTTTAGATTACATGAAAAGTTAAAGAAAAAAAAAATTGTCTCGAGGTAGCCTCGAACCCAAGGTGTCTGACTAGTAGAATCCTGCTTTAAGTACACACCACTGGGCGCTTGCTTTCTTATGAAATAACTTGTATTTAAAGATTACTGAAACTTTAAATGCTTTTTTCTCGAAATTTTGTGCATAGCTACTGCTTTAATATGTTGTTGCCCTCATAGTATACTACAATCCTGCGCAATTTCGTCCCGATTTTCCATGTCGTCACCTCTCCTTGTAAGTTAGAAACCCATTTTTGCACATTTGAAGTTGACAACACTCATAAATAGTTAAAAATTATTGTTAATACATTTTTCAGATTTTTCAACTTAGATATAACTCAGTATTAGTAATTACATTTTTAATTCTTTTTAAAATGATTTACCACACACACAGCAGTGTGACAATTAAAATTAACTTTATTTTATAAATTAAAAATATATTTTCCATGATTTTTAGACGAATTATTAATTTTCATATAGATTCGGGTTCGAGTCGGGTGCTTGTTGTCAAAAATCCCTTAGTGCGGGTTCGGGTCGAATAAAATTTATTTGTCGGGCTCGGTTCGGGTTTCGGGTTGATTCAAAATTCACTTGTCGGGTTCGGGTCGAGAAAACCCGACCCGTGCAGGACTCTAGAAGAAAGTCTTATGTTGGCCACAACACATTTGCATTTTTTTTTTTTTTTTTAACAATGCATTTAGAATATTATTTCATTCTATACAAAATACATTAACATTATCACATTACCATAATATTATGCAATATCACCATCTATATTAATAAAATCAGACTTTTGTCAATAAATTTGTCAGAATCAAAAAATTTTGCGATATCTTCACGTTTCACACACCATGAAAGCCAAAAATAACTTCAGAAATTTTTTTCTGTGTGTGTGTCATCGTGTCTGTATGTCTATTGCGCTATATTTGTCCGGGTAGCGTATTTACAGAACATACATTGTTTCGAAAACCACCTTGGCGACATTTCCTTTTGGCAGGGAAAAAATCGCGCCATGGTGCCTCGCGATAACGATTCATCAGAAGTTTAAAGAAATTAAAAAAGAAAAAAAAAAAAATTATTTATACACATAGACAAATTGACTACTCATTATTAAAAAAATAGATTTATTACTACATCTTCTACATAAATGGATTTATTATTGCATATATAAGAAGAAAGTAGAAGATTTGGAAAAACTTTTGAATTCTGGTTTTCGATGAATTTACACGTTTTGAGATTTCCTTGCATTTCAATTAACTTAAATTGACTACTTATTTTTATAAAAAGTGGCATTATTACTAGATTCTGCATATACATGTAAAAAGTAGAAGATACGGAAAAAAATCCAATTTTTAGTTTTCACTTAATTTACACGTTTTGAGATTTCCTTGAATTTCAATTAACTGAAATTGGCTACTTATTAAAAAAAAAAAAAAAAAAAAAAAAAAAGGATTTATTATCCTATTTTATGTCTATATAAGAAGAATATATAAGATATATATATATATATATATATAGATTTCTTGTTTTCGATGAAGTTACACGTTTTGAGATTTCCTGAACTCAATTTGACCATTTTTAGAAAATGTCTGTCTTTTTGCGTTCTAACACTGTACTTCATGAACCAATGACTTAATTTAACCAAACTTGATATTATTTGGTTGGACCTTGGTTTGAATTGGTTCCGATTAGCTTTTGGTCTATATCACCCAACAAGGAGCGCTTCAACGTTGCGATTTCTTCTCATTTCAGAAGAGGTTCAGCCTCTACAGTGTACCAAACTTAGAGGTATATAATATATAAAACTCTGCTGATTCAGTTTGAGTGCATATCAGCCAACATGTGGTGCTGTTAAATTTCAATTTAGTCCCATTTTAGGGAAAACTGTAAGCTTCTATAGTGTATAAAGGTACGAAACTTGCTGTAACAGATGGTTATGAGATAAAACTATGCTGATTCCCTTTGGATGCATATCAGACGATACGTGGCGCTGCTATTCAGCAATATTTTCCATTTACGGGGAAGTTATATCTCAGCTTCTATCATATATAAATGTACCGAACTGAATGTGTGAGTACATATTATCAAAAAATAAATAAAAAGGTAATATGTTATGCGGTTTTTCATTTCTATATCTCAGCATCTGCTTATGAAAATTGCATTTATGAGAAAATATATTGATTAAACTTTTTTCATGTTAATTGGTAGGTGGTGCTGTCATATAAAATGATATAGAAGAAAGTATTGGATTTGTGAATTTTTTTTTATTTTCGGTTTTCGATGAATTTACATGTATTAAGATGTCCTAAACATGACTCGCTCATTTTTAGAAAATAATTATTTGTCTGTGTGTGTGTGATGCGTTAGGGAAATTTTGCAGTATCTCATGAATCAATAGGCGGAATTTAAGTACGATTGATTATTAGTTAGACCGTGGTTTAAATTGGTGCTGATTAGCTGTTGGAATATATCACACAATGTGGTGTTCTATGTTGTTATACATTACATTAAATTTAAGACTATATCATAATTTCTGTAGTGTATAAACGTACTAAACATGGTATATGATATGGACATTATGTAAAACTGTTCTATGTTAATTTGGGTGCATATCAGCCGACAAATGACAGTGCTGTGTTGCAATTTAATTCTGTTCATGAGAAGGCAATTACTTTGTGGTAATTACTTAGTGGTCGAGTTTCGACCACTGGCCGATATTAGTTCTGTTTAAATGGCAATTAATACTAACTTTTTTTTTTTTAATATCGTTACATGATGTAGAAAATAACAAGAAACATAGTTATTGATGACATAGTATGTTGTCAGTAACAGTTTAGTTCAAAGCGCAACTAAATACCAAGTTTAGTTTAATTCCGTTCGTTCGTTACTTTTTCTGTAAAATTATTGATAGATACACACAAATACATATACAGACATAGTCAAATTGTTTTCAGGATATCTTAAAAACTGTAGATTCATCGAATTACGGAGTCTGAAATTTTTCACGAATTCAGTACTTTCTTCTTGTGTATATATAAGAAAGTAAAAGGAAAAAAAAAAGAAACTTTAAACCATTAGTTATGAATGCATGAAAAGAAATAAATATTTTCTGCATTCTTTCAGATGAAATCTAGAAATACTTTAGACTTTAGAGACCATTTCTCTGCTTAAAAAAACAGTAAAACAATGTTTTGAAAAATAGCAATTATATTAATAACCTATCCGAAAGTTTCAAAATTACTTTTTAAAATTCTTTATCAGATCTTATTCTGTTTAAATAAGAATTAATATTCACTTTTTTTTTTTAATTGTCAATTTATGATATATGCTATAACAAAAAATAAAAAATAAAATAAAAAAATCTTATTTAAAAACGTATTAATAATAAATCTTTGAAGAGAAATAATTCCTTTCTGCTCTCTTGCAGAAATAATTGTAATAAACTTAAGCTAAGGTATTGTTAAATACCGATCTATGATGCAACTTATTTCTTCTTTGAAACATTTTTTTGATAGAAATGGCAAATATATTGCGAAATGTTTGTTTATCGCAAATGTTTGTTTATTTTTTTTCGTGTCTTATACGAGGAAAAAAGTATTACTTGTGATCGTTTATCATTTGATCATTATGAAGTTTTTCTTCGCAAAATACAAGAAGCGCCAAAGTGGTTCCGAAACAATGCATGTTCTGGAAATACGCGTCTGGGTATCATGTGAGAACGGATGGAAGGTATTCACCGGTGCTTGGCAGTAATTTAGATCTTTACCCAACTTAAAATTATTTCTATCAACTTTTTCGAAATTCCTCTCCGTCCGATCTCTAAGGGAGGGGGCAACAAAAACACGTTTATAAGCATAACTCGGCTCCAAATTACTTCAAAGTAAAGAAATTGCACATGGGGAGAATAGACATGAGTACAAATAAAATATTATCTGCGATTTAGCAATTTTCGATTGACAAGTATGCTTTAAGTTAAAGGTTGGTGAGTATGTTGTATGTCACCATCGCTCGGTTTGTATATATTTCGATGAGTGTAGGATTAGAGTTTTATATATATATATATATATATATACACTGCTCAACATTGAAAATGCAACAACAAGAAGGAGTGGTCAGAAAGTGATGATATTTGGAAAAAAGACAGAGACAGAAAGGAACAATAACTGATCTTTATTTCAAAATGATAGTCAGAGTACAGAGCGAGAACGGCGTCGGCTCAGTAGGATGTAGGATTACCGCGGACAGCGATGCACGTCTAGGCATAGAGTCAACAAGAGTGCGGATGGTATCCTGAGGGATGGCTCTCCATTCCCTTTCAACCATTTGCCACAGTTCGTCTTCTGAACGATGCAGGGGCAGAGTCTGCAAACGGCGTCCAATCACATCCCACACATGTTCGATTGGTGACAGGTCAGGAAAGTACGGTGGCCAGGGAAGCATCTGTATACCTTGCAGAGCATGTTGGCAGATGCGAGCACTGTGTGGTCAGGTTTTATCCTGCTGAAAAATTGCATTAGTCAGCCTCTGAAGGTAGGGGATTGCCACCGGCCGCAGTGCATTATCCAAGTATCGTTGGGCCGGCATAGTGCCCTGAATACGAACTAGAGGTTACGTGGAATTATACGCAATAGCGCCCCAAACCATTATGCCACGTGTCGCGCGGTGGGGCGTTCCGCAGTTACTGCCGAATTAGATCTGTCTCCACGTCGACGCCACACACGTATGCGGCGACTGTCACTGGATAAACAGAAACGTGACTCATCTGAGAACACGACGTTTCGTCATTCTGTCATCCACGTCGCTCTAGTCCGGCACCATTCCAAACGTTGGCGTCTATACTGTGGGATTAATGGCAGTCTTCTTAGCGGACGCCGTGAGTGTAGGCCACGTGCAACCAGTCGACGGGAAATGGTTCTGGTCGACACGGGAACATCAAGGGTATCTTGCACATGCTGCAGAATCGAGGTACAAGTGACTTACGGGTCCGCCACAGCTTGTCGGCGGATGCGTCGATCCACGCGTGCTGACGTCACTCTGGCTGCACCTGCACCCCTCAATCATGCCACATTTCCTTGTTCCAGCCATTCCACAGCCGATGCACCGTGCTCGCATCCATGTGGGTATCAGCTGCGATTTGACGTAAGGACCAACCCCCCCCCCTTCTCTGACACCATACCCCTCGTAAAATCGTCTATCTGCTGGAAGTGCCGGCGGCCTGGCATTCTCTCCTATTACACGTATTCTCCGAGACAAAAACAAAATTTCTTCGATAATTCGTCTGGCAGAAATAGCGACACGAATATTGCCCATTCTGCAAGTTCCTTCCCTTATATCTTATTTCACGTGCGTCGGAGAGCTGCGCATTTCACATCATTCGCATAACTCAGTGACGTGCGTGTACTCTAAAATTTGCATAAATTTCTGACCCCTCCTTCTTGGTGTTGCATTTTCAATGTCGAGCAGTGTATAAATACATATATAATAGGGATACAAGTATATATATATATATATATATTTTGTTTTTCCATAGTTAATTAATGTTAGACTTTTAAGTTGCAAATTGCCAGTTTGTTTTGTTTAGTCGTCATGTGCCAAATGGATATTTTTAGGTCTTCTATTACAGTATACGAGCCTATATGCAAAAATATTTTAAGTGAATGCTGTATTTTAAGTTGTATAAGTCGACTTTAAAAAACCAAAATATAACTCAAAAATAGAGGGTCAACTTACACAGAATATGAAAAAAAGGGGCTGTTTAACGGCATTATTTCAATTATAGAAATCATAGACATGTTGAATAAAATGAAATCCTGATCAGAGTCATTAAAAACCAGAAATACGATGGAATTTAGAGTAACTATATTAAATATCGTCAATAATAAACAATCATGAAAGACGATTTTTCTCTAAAACTGTTCTTATGGCGATGCTGCTATGAAACCGGTAGTCTGCTTTCATTTAACATTTTCATTTCTCTTCAAGTAAAGCAAGGAAGCAGCATAATAATAACAAAAAAATGAATTTTGGAAGTTTCAAAACGTATAAATACGTAAAATTTTCAATATTTTCCTGATCGCATCACTTTTCATTTATATGTTTGGAAAAATAAAGAGAAAAAAAAAAAAAAAAAAAAAAAAAAAAGAAGAAGAAGAAGAAGAAAGAAATTTCATAGTAGGTAATTAATAATATCACACTAATTTCACACTTTTAAATACATTAATGGAAAAGATTTTAAAAGTTAACTGCTTCTAAAATTTAATAATTAAATAAAAATGAAATAAAAAATCATAATAAATCAAGAATTATTAAAAGAATAAAAAAAAGCATTAATATGTTATATTATACTGTTCCATTGGCAGTCAATAAAATCATATAGATAAAAAAAAATTATGATAAAAAGAAACGTAATTAAATGAAACAAAATATAGAAAAAATTCCCTCTACTATTCCATTCCAAGAATAAAAATTTAAAAATGCAAAAATTGTTGTTAAAACAGAAAATAAAGAAAAATTAAATATTAATATCATAAACAAAAGAAACTATGCAGCACTGATAGATTGGTGTTAAATAAATTATGGAATAGAGTAAAACAGGATTAATTTAATCAAATCTAAAGTAATAATTTATAATAACAAAAATTAAAGGAAAATGGAACAAAAAAAATTTTTTTGACGAAAAAAAAAAGGGAAAAAAAAAGGAAATTAAATTAAATTAAATTAAATAAAAAAAATAAAAAATAAAAAAACTTCGGAACGACTGTGAATCGGCATTTTTAAAAACAGTAAACTATGAATAATGATAAATTGCAGATGAATCTGCATAAATTTTTAATAAAAACATAGAGAATGAATACATTATGGGATAGAGAGACTCCACTGAAATTTAAATTCGGCGATAATATATATATATATATACATAAAAAAAAAAAATAATAATTACAAAAATTTTAATTCCGCTAAAAAGTTGAAAGATAGTAATGAATGAAATCTCCAATGAAATTGTTTACACAACTTAAAAAAATGATTTTGAATAAAAATTTCCTTTTTTGATGGGAGATTCTTTGTTTGAGGAAAGTATTCAATTAAAATATCAAATGCCTGCTAAACAACATAACGTGCATACTGAAAATAATTAAACAACTTACCAATCATTTAGATCGAAAAATTATATTAAATTCCAATGTTTGTTTATTATTATTTATGGAACGCATAGATATACTATAAGATATAGATTGATCATTGGTGAAAAAAAAGGTTCCTTTTTACTCGAAGAAATGCCCACAATAGGGCCGTCTTTTTCCGAGTTAATACACACAGATAATTTAGAAAATAAAATTTATGAATAATTTATGTACTAAAGGTGAATGAAAAACTATAGATACAATTTCAAATACATTTTTCCTTTTCTTTCTTTCTTTTTTTCTTTTATATATTTATTAATTTAATAACAAATATTAAATTAATATAAATATTTAATGTTACCTCTTTTTATATACTAAAACTAACGTTCTTTACCTACGCCGCTGATAAATACATTTAAAAGAATTCTGAAATTTCTATATTACTTACTAATACAAAATCTTAAAAAATATGAACTTTAAAAAACGTATTCCATTAAAAATCAAACCAGTTTTTATTTCATAATAATAACAAAGCAACTGATTATAAAAATTAAATTTTTAATAATTCAGTCAAATATAATTTACTTTTATGTTAACTTATCCATTTCTTTTCGTAAATTTATTAGAAGAATTAAAAGACGCAATATTTCGACATTTTGAAAATTCATCAACATTCTATTCTGTTCTATTACAATTGCCGAGTTTCAATGGTTTCAATTAAACCATAGATATAGTAATAAGACATAGATTGGTCAGCGAGAGGGAAAAAGAAATACCTTTTTTTTTCGGGAAAAATCACTCTAATGGCTGCCTTTCCCCAGTAAATCACACGCAGGAATACACACGGATAATTTAGTAAAAAAAAAAATATGAATAATTTATTTACTAAATGTGAATGAAAAATTCCAAATACAGTTTCAAATTCATTTTTCTTTTTATTCTTTTTTTTTTTCAATACTCTCTAATGGCTGATTTTAGAACTTTTTTTCGGCATGAAAATTTTTTGCTGGATAACATGTGGTTGATAGATCTACATATATTACTATATCTATGAATAAAACTATATACGTCTGATGCCAAAAAACATTTTCAGCATCAAAGATTTTTGCATGATAGCAATGAGATGATTGATCTATATAAATTACTATATCTATGATGGGACGATTCCCGACGTTATCTGAATTACCATTGCGCAGTACTAATGTGACGTTACTCAACTAACCAATCAACCAGCGTTACCCGTATGTAGTAAACCACGGAATTTAGATTTGACTCAGCTCTAGGGGTAGAAGCTTAAAATGTGGACACTGACTGGCCAAAGCCAATGGACTTTATCCGCGTTACGTAATAAACCCTTGACATGTGACTACTACAGCGAAAAATGCAGAATTATAATGTTTACATTTGTGTTTTATGGGGGAAATATTTGCATTCTATAGGTAAATCTGTAACCTAGAGTGAAATTCATAGGTAAATCGAGAATCACAAGTCACATGTTGGGTATGATTTAGCCTCGAACCAAAGAAATCGGATATTGTCCATTGAGTCGTATAATTTTTTCAACTGAAAATAAATATATAGGGATCTGTCATTTTTATTTTATTTCGTATACATGCATATATATAGAGATAGAATGAAATGTTACTTAAAACTCGTAAAAATTATATTAGACGTCAATTTTCAATATACCTTCATTGTTAAAAATGTCCGATTTTTCAATGCTTCATTGAATGAATCATTCAACTTATTTACTGAAAGAACTCATCAGTAATAATGGTCGCTGCCTGTTTTGGATTTTCAATTAAAAAAATCTCGGAAACAGTATACGTCCGGAACATCTCTCTCGAAGATAATTTTCATATATTTAGCTATCTTTCGATCGATATAACATTCCTAAAAATTTTCGAAAAACATTTGGCCTCAAAACTGTAAGATTAAAAGAGCTAATTGTTTTGGATGGTTAAAGATGATAGGCTGATTTCACAGGTAAAAATCTACCAGCGTCTAAGAAACAGACAAGAACAAATATATGTACTAATGTTTATCATACTTAATTTAATCTTACTTTTTCGGTTTTTATAAATGCTAACTATAGTTGTACAATATATATATGTATATATAATGATTTGGTGCTTCACTTGCACGACTATCTCTTATCCTGCATTTCAATACTATAAAGATTCACTGCAAATTAAATCGTAAGATCAATAATATAAGATACTAAATTTCAATCTATTTTAAAAATAAAGTGAAATATGTTAGGAACAGTTTTATTCTACATATAATTCTGTGTGAGGGGGCTGCCGCCCTCCTCAAACACCCATTCCATTAGAGTGCCTACATTTATTGCTGTTATTAATTTGATTTCAAACTTGCCAATCTTAATCAAAATTTTCAAGTGGCAACCTAATGAACTTCAAAATACCAAATTTGCAATTTCTGCAGTTTTTTTTTTTTAAGTTATGCTGATAAGAGATAGGTAAACACATCAACTGCTAAAAATTGAATTTTCGAATTCAGAGCACTTGAAAAGTGATTAAAAAAAAAAAACAGAGTTAAAATTAGAACATCAAAAATTACTTTGTTTATAGATTGGATATGAAAAAATTATTTCTTTTTGAGCAGTGTTTGTTGGCATAGTAAAACGTAGCAAAGCTCTTCCATTAATTGCCTTCATTAGAACAGGACATTTAGCTTAAATCTAGGTAGCCCTTTACATTGTCTATAAACATACATGCACATCACAATCTGTACTTAAATTTTGTTTTATGCGAAAACCACCTAACACAAAATGAAGTGCACTTCCAACAATTATATATATCCCATTATATCAAAATACTTTGGGTAGTCCTGTAAACGAATGATTAATGATTTCCATACCACTATCTACACAGGACATGCTTTCATGCATATAAAAAAATATTTTCATTTCATTTACTTTAGGACTGCTTATAGGTGTGGCACTATACTTACCATAATTTTCTCCCAAAGACGTAATGTATTTGAATTCTCTTGAGTGTCTCTGTACGCGAATTATTTGCTTGATCTCAACGAAAACTTCAGTGTAGTATGACTATATGATACAGATTTAGAAAACCAGGTCTAGACTTCTTGCTACCAATTGTTCATGAGGCATGCAGGTATCAGACACACGCACAGACCAACCGCTTAAAACATGATTTTCGGATTCAAAGGACCTTAAAACGTGTAAATAAAACAAAAATTCGATGTCGAAAATTTGACCCTAAAACTATAAACTTTTGAAAACAATTAAACACCCCGAAACTTTCTCTACCGCATGTATGCATAAAAAAATGTAGTAAATTTTAATAATAATAATTCCTTTTGAAAAAAAAAAAAAAATTATTTATTAATCTGATTTAAAGAAAAATAAAAATCAATTTAATGATAGTTTTAAACAAAGCTTAATTTCTTAAATATAATATATACACTGACAATACACACACACTTATATATATATATATATATTTATATATATATATATATATATATATATATATATATACACACACACACACACACACACAATGGTTCTCATAATTATAAGGACACCCATTTTTCTATCTCTCTCTATATAAATGGCTAAGAGAGTTTTTTCCTGTAAGTCCGTGGCTGGACGCAAGTTGATTGGCTAAGAGAGACTTTCTTCTGTTTGTCTGTGTGATGTTGCCACCAGCTTTTCATACTTTAGTTAATTTAAAAAAATCTAATTGTCCGATCGATAAGTTAATGAAACCGACGGATTCAGAAAAAATGTCCCTTTCATTTGGTACTTTATTTGTAGCGAGATTTTGATTAGATTTTTTAAAATTAATTAAAATGTGAAAATAATAACCTGGTAAAAGCTTTAAATGTGGACATTGAAAATTTTAATCGTTGCTAAAAAAAAAAAAAAAAAAAAAAAAAGAAAAATTACTTTTTTTTTTTCAAACATAAAATAAAATATGCTTTCACACGAAAAAGAAAAAAAAATTAAAATATTTTACTCATGTACATGAAAAAATGAAAATTCAAAATGGAGTAAAACAACAATCTAGATAAAGTTACACGAGAGCTCCAAAAATAATTGGAAATATAAATGAAAGTTAAATAAATGAAATCAATTGCGTGATATTGAAAAACAAACGATCGAATTCAGTAAATATGGAAATGAAAGGAAAACGAAAAGAAAAGAAAGAAACAATAATAATAATAATAATAATAATAACATAAACCAACGGGAAATCAAAGCGGGCTTTAAAGCAATTTCATGATTTCTTTGAATTTTATTTTTATTTGTAAAGCGATATAGAAAAGAGTTTCTTTTAAATATAGTGACCAGCGACACGAGAAAAGCCTCCGTTGATTTATTACCTTCATTGATTTCATGAATTAAAAAATGATTTCGTTAACAAACTTTGACCTATTGGCACGCAGGCAGCATCAGGCCGAGTTTTGTACATTTCGAGTTCGGTTTTGAAATTTTTCCCGCATTCGGAATTCGGTTCATTCCCGAACCGGGGCTTTGCTCGTATTAACTAAACACTGAACACTAATATTTAAACAAATGTATTTTTTATTAATTTGAATTTCATTAATAGAAGATGTTTAAAAATTTTTATCGTTTTTCTATTTAAAAAAACTTTAAATACGGTAAAAAAAAAAAAAAAAAAAACGATTTTTCAGGTGTTTACAATTATAAGGACAGCTCGAATCTCAGTATTTTTTTTTTTTTTTTTTAGTTGTTCTTTAAATTAATATTTTATGGGTTCTCTTCCTAGGGTGAAACAGTCAGACATTCTCTCTGGTATATATGTATATATATATATATATTAATATTCAGTGGTCATAATGTATATATATATATATATATATATATATATATATATATATATATATATATATATTCAGCCATTTCATACAGCATAGAAGATATTCTGAATACATTGATACTATTTAAAAGCGCTTTCCTCTTGCAGTTTCTAATATGATAAGTTAAGGCTTTTTCAACTATTAGGTCTTAGGAAAGGCAATAATACAGAAGTTTCTTCCTTCAGACTATTTTCTATTGCTCTAAAAGTAGAGCAAAAATGTAAGTCTTGTTGAAAAAAATATTATTACCCCCCGCCCCACACACACACACCTCCCCTCTCTATAATCTAATACAAATCTGAGAATTTCACGTTCGAAATTTGCGGATATTCTCTTGATGTTCATAATAATAGAAAAAATTATAAATTAATTCTGCCATCAGTAGAAACAGCTCCCCAGAGCACCATAGATCCACCTTTAAAATGCCAGATTCATATCTGCCTTTAAAAAATCTGATCTGTCTTTTGCTATCTTCCGATCGTGCCAGTAACTGTTAAAACCATTTGGTTAATCAAGAATAAAATGTTTTTCATCCGAAAATGCAACATTTTATGATTTCATATTGCCTTTATTCAACTTTAACACAGACGTTCTTTCCTCCATTAAATGCTTATTGATTATTACAGATTTTTTATTAATTTTAATATATTATTAATTATTTTAAACAAGCATAAATGTGGACCCCAAACTTTCGTTAAAAATTACGAGCAAATTCAGCTGCAGTCATTTTGAGTAGAACAGTAAGAGGAATTATGAGTCTTCGATCTCTGTAAAACAACTCTGATTTTGCATCGGATCTCTCTCCAATCGAACCAGCAGTTCAACGTTCGATCACATATCCTTCAACAATTTTAGATCTTCGAATTTCATTAGAAATACGACGAATAGAAATTATCCCTCTACTTAAAAAACACATTTATCATACTTCACAACATGTACGTTCTTTTTTTTTTTTTTTTTTTTTTTTCGAAGAATTATTAGTAATATCCGTCCAAGTTGAAGGCTTATATATGAATTAATCTAGCCCAGTAGTTAACAAAATCGCATGTCAACTGTAATTTATCCGCTAGTAAGTTGAATAAAATGAAACAATCTTGATTTTCCCTATAATTATGAACATCTAAAAACGTGAAGAGAAAAATATTTTGCACTATTTTTTATTAATATTGTTTGACATTAAAAAAATATATATAACAGTTTTGGTTTTTAGAATGCTAGCTATATTAAGTGCACATAGTATAATTTTGTTCACAATTATTTTTAGATTAGTTATATCAAAACATAAAGTGTCCTTATAAATATGAGAAGGAGTGTATATATATATTTATGTATGTATGTATATATGTATGAATGATTTTCTCTGCCTATTTTTTTTAACACTAATTTAAATCTTAAAAATTTTAATCATTATTAGTTTAATTACGACATTTTATTATTAGGATTATAAACTATCTATAACCGTTTTATTATATTAATATTTATTGAATATGTAGCGATTTGCTCTTGATTTATTTATAATTTTGCTCAATTAATGACGGTTTTGTTGTCTCTCTGCTAGAGTACCTACATTAAGAGAGACCACTCAATTATGGAAACTTAGCTACTGGTGTAATTTGTCATTATGTTACATAGTAAAATGTAAATATCGCACTCTTCACGATTTACATTTTACTATATAACATAAATGCAAGAAAATTGTTTTGTATTTGTTGTGAAAGCAGTGCATAATATAAATATGTATTATTTAATTATTTTTATTTATTTATTTATTTACTTTTTTTCGTGTTCAAAAAAGAGGTTCTTAGGAGGGGGGGGGGGAATGTTTGTTTTATTTTATTTTATTTTATTTTTGTTTATTTATTTCCTTATTTATTTATTGTATTTTTGATAAGATATGGTTACTTTTTCAACTCTCATCGGATAACAGGGAAATTTTTGTTATATATTTGTATAATAAGCAAAATAGTTTTATATTAAAGGTGATTCTACCCTATTCCTTCTTAAAAAATAAATTCCCTTATTTAAAAAGGTAGAAAAATTTCGATAATTTCAGTATCACAAAATTTGAATTTAAGGGCCAAGCAACTGATGCAGCATAAAGCTTTTCATTCTAGCTCTATAGAATAAAAACAGTAATGTCTATAAATTATAAACCCCTGTTAATTATAAACATTTTTAAAATAGTAATGTCTAAAATAGAAGCTATATAAATCACTTGGGAAAATACTGCAAATTAAAAAACTTCTTTGAAGATTTTTTTTTTAAACATATAATCAACGTGTTATAAAAGGTTTTCTGCAATTTTCATTTGAAAACCTTTGCGTAATTTCGAAAAAAAAAAAAAAAAAAAAAAAACTTTTTTCGGTTAGAAGGGGAAAAAAGGCTCTGTAATTTTCTTCTATTACATAGTTCAAAGGAATTCTTAATAATATCCATGCTTTCTTTTCAAATGAAATAAAAATAAAATAAAATAAAACATAATAAAGAAAGCTGTTTAAAAAAAATAAATAAAAGTTTTTATATACATCCTTTAAATATAAATTGAAATAAATGAACTCTTTATAAAGATAATTCCTGTTTCCCGTCTAAATTACAAGGAAATAATTTAAAAAATAATAAAGTAAATAGAAGTTTCTTTTTTTCATCTGACAAAAAATCTGATAAAAAATACTTTTGAATGACAAAGAAGTGATTCTTAAATACTTGCGTAACGAAAAAAATTAAAAAAAATATCTCCTTCACAGTTTATTAAATTAAAAGTGCCGACGCAAATTTTAAAAATAAAAGTGTTATCTTTTAATTTTCAGCATATTTTAAATCTTATTTAATAGTAAAGTAGTTTTTTTATGCAGTGCTTCACAAAGTAATTAAGTTTTATCTGCAGTAAGTTTCTTAACATACAGAAGTGGGGAAAATATTACCTCTCTTAGAGGGGAAGAAAAAATAAAATATGTAAAAAGAAATCTGGAAAAATGCATATAAATTTTTATTTCAAAATAAATAAAGAATATCCTTTATTATTTTGTTAAGAGTACAAAAAACATTCCTAGCCTAGTCTTATATATATTGAGAAAAACATTCCATTTATCCGTTCTAGAAATAAATATTATATGATTTTAAAAATTACTTTAGAGAAATGATAGCACGTAATGCATATTAGTATATATTACAGATATGCCTATTCCAGTCAGCGTTTTATACCAAACAATCCATAAATAAAACTCATAAAAACAGTTGCTGTTATATTAATAGAGTAGAACCTCGCTAGTCCGAATAATTTGGGCCGAGATCTGTTTGGATTGGTGAAAATTCAGACTACTGAAGTTAATTCACTGTTGAATATTTACAAGGCTAATCAAGGCATTACTTTTTTTAAATTATTCTAGTACATATTATTAACTGTTAATTTAGAATTAAGTTTTATTTCATGTTTCATTTTATGCTTGGTTGTTGAAATTCATTGATAATGAATCATATATAGGGATGGATTATTATAACTGATTTTATGCGAGATTTACTACAAATGGATAAGTGACGAACAAACATTCAAACCACGTTTTCTCCTTTGGATGCAATTTTTCAGAAAAGACAAAATACTAATAAATTAAAAAACAACTAAATTTAAACTCTAAATATCGTTTGTTTAGATGTATTACTAGTTACTTCGAAGATATATAAACATACTATTTCATGTTAAGTTTAAAGAAAAATCACGAACTCTTTAATTTTTTTTAGAAAACACGTTTTGAATGTTTGCTCCTCAAATATATTCCACTAAAGACAGAGATGAAAGGGGGAGGGGTCTATAGTTACCAACAAAAGAATAATAAAATATCTAGGATTTTTTTGTTTGTTTGTTTGTTTGTTTGTTCCCGTTCAACAACTAAGAAATTTCTCATTTTCTTTATTTCTAATAATTAAGAAATAAGAAATATAATTAAAAAATTTATAACAGACTATCTAACTTTCTAGAATTCTTTCTGACATTTCTGGGTGCAATAATGAAATTTACCTTACATCAACTTTTGTAAACTCTGTAATACCTATAAACTTGGAAAGGACCTAAAATTTTAATAAGACAAAAAAAAAAAACTAATCAAGTACAACATAGAGAAATGCAATAGATCTTAGGAAAACGCGACTATGTTTTTCATGTGTGTTAAAATTAATTCAGCCTTTATAGCAAAAGCATGCAGCATACATTATGTTCAAAAATATGTAGTATTGTATAACTGTTGAAGTTGCAATACTAATTGCTCATTGTCGACATTATTATTGTTATATTTGTAAGAGTACAAATAGGGAGACATTTAGTCCTCATCAACAGAAATATTATTTCAAGTCATTTAACCTTTTTTTTTTGCTGTTTTTTCCTAAGGAAACGAAAGCAACGCTGATTTTCTATACAATGGATATATAGAGTGTTTCAAAAGAGTTCCAAAAAACTTTAAGGGTATGTTAGGCATACTGAAAAAGCCCTTTTTACATAGAAGCATTTTTGCGGAAAAATCTGAAATAATTTCAAACTTTTTCGACTGTCTTAGAAAAATCTGGTGTGAAAAAACCACACGACTTCCATTACCCACTACTATACGTATTATATGCACTTTTTGGAGATATTGTTAGCAGAAGATATAGAATTGACCTAATGAAATAGACATTTAAAAATTTTCGGGTAAGAGAAAGTTAATACATGTGTAAAAACATAAAACAGAGTTTACACAGCGATTTTTTTTTCTTTAATAAAAAGAAATGAAAAGAAAATTATAGAGTTATTTATTTATTTATTTATTTAAACATCAATTTCCGAGATCTAAAACTGATTTATATGATCAGGATGACTATTAATTTTCCTGCGATAACCAAGTAAAGCATGAGAAAGGATATCTAAAATGGGTTTATCTAATAATTTTCAAGAAAATCTTTAGAGCTGTTTTTGAGAAACCGACTTTTACCAACTGTTGGCATAATTAACTGTTGACCAGAAAACAACAGTTACAGGCAAAATTGTATTTAAAAGAGTGTTAATATGGCAAGTTTGATAAAAAAATCATAGAGCCGTTTTGAAAAGAACGCACTTGCAGGACTTGAAATTCAGCTATTTATAAAGGACGCCTATCAGCTTTCCTGAACTAACCAACTATATCATTCGAAATTATATCTAATAGAGTGTTTATACAGCAATTTTGAAGAAAATCGATTGAGCCGTTTTTGAGATATGGACTTACAACACTTCCAGTTTCGGATGTCTACTTCCGGTTATCCAATTTTCCTAAAAATTTAATATTCCTCTGTACACCATATCTGTTTCAATTATAAAGTTTCGTTGTATCTATCTTTCTTAGTTTCAGTGATATAGTATAGCCAGAAGAATCTCCAGATACAAACACATACACACACATACATAGAATCTGTCCAATTGCCGAAAACCACTTTTTTGGACTAGGGACACCTTAAAATATACAAATCAGGTGAAATCTCGATATCTAATTTTTGGACCGAATACAATACATCTATTAACTACGTAGTTGGGTAATGGAAGTAAAAATATTAATTATTTATTAAAAAGTTTTTGATTATTTATGTTACTTTAAATCTAATATCAGATCAAAATAAAACCTTTTCTATATCTGAGCCTTTAAAGGTTTTTTTCCCCTTAAGGAATGTAAGAAGCATGTAAAATAAATGAAATCGGATAACATTTTTAATAGAGCTGGACGATATCAGAAATTAAATATCGCGATATATCATCAAGTTAATATCGATATTGGTGATATATTGCGATATTTATTTCAAGAGAAGGAAAATAGATATTTGCTACTTTTTAAAGACAAATGAACACCAATTTTAATGTATACAAGTGTGGAGTGTTTTCTATATGTATATTTATATTTTCTGGTATATTACTTCCAAATCTTTTTTATTAAAAAGAAAAAAAAGAAAAAAGAAAGAAAATGCATAAATAGCAACACAATGTTTTGTGTTTTTTTAATTTATACCATTACTTTTAAGTATATTTCTGAATAGTTTGTCCTCCATTCTTTCTATTTTAAGATTTAATTATTTCAAAATCACATTTTAAGAGAGCTAATGGGTGATATGTGTTTTATTTACACAAAGTATATCATCAAGATACATAATTATAATAAAAATATAAGCTTAAGAAAAATGAAGTTGTACTTAGAATGTAGATGATTAATAAAATTTTGCGCAGAAGTCGTAACTTAACTATCTATCTATCTCTCTCTCTCTATATATATATATCAATGATTCATTTATATACGGAAATTTTAAAAATAAATATTAGTATGAGTTTTGCGCCTAATTCCCATTCCTGAGTATAAAGAAAGTTCATTTACTAATATTCCTGTCAGTCATTGATAGCGATATGGTTGTAATTAAATTAATTTCAGTGAATAAGAAATGCACAGTAGAAATACTGTTTATAAACTTTCTTTAGAATTGCCGCCGAATAAACTTTCTCGGTTGTATAGTAATATTAATTTGAGACCCTATAACTCATCGGTATTCTAAAGGTCAATTTCTTGCCATTTTTATTTTATTTTTTATCTACTTACCATATCATGTTTTTTTTTTTTTTTTTTTTTTTTTAAGATATATATATTGAATTCATATTTTGTAATGTTTTTATAACATTCGGAAATTGTATTATATTTATATACTAGTACCGCCCAGTGGTTGAAGATCAATCACTTTTTGCAAAGCAAAGCAACTGCCTTCTAATAAACGGAATTAAATTGCAGCACAGCAGCGACCCCTGTTGGCCGATAGGCACGAGTCGTCCATGAAATAGAGCGTTCGAACTAAAAAAAAAAAAAAAAAAAAAAAAAGAAAAAGAAAAGAAAGAAAGAAAGGAAATCTTAAAAATGGTCAATTAGAGTTCAAGGAATCTCAAAACTTGTAACATCATCGAAAACTGGAAATCTAAATTTTTTCTGAATCTTATACTTTCTCCACTTTTTTAAGAATAAGTAGTCAATTTCAGTGAATTGAAATGCAAGGAAATCTCAAAACGTGTAAATTCATCGAAAACCAGAAATCGAAATTTTCCCTGTGTCTTCTACTTTCTTCTTATGCATGTAGAAGCCAGTAATGAATCCACATTTTAAATAATAATAGTCAGTTTCAGTTAATTGAAAAGCAAGGAAATCTCAAAACGTGTAAATTCATCGAAAACTGGAAATCAAAATTTATCCAAATCTTACACTTTCTTCTTGTATATGCAGAAGATATAATAATAAATCAACTTTTAAAAAAATAAGTAATCAGTTTCACTTAAATGAAATGCAAGGAAATCCCAAAACGTGTAAATATATCAAAAAACGGAAATCGAAATTTATTTCGTATCTTCTTTCTTCTTATGTACGCAGAAACTAGTAATAAATCCACTTTTTAAAAATGAGTAGACAATTTCAGTTAATTAAAATGCAAGGAAATCTCAAAACGTGTAAATTCATCGAAAACCGGAAAAACGTTTATCCAAATCTTATATTTTCTTCTTATATGTGCAGAAGATAGAATAATAAATCCAATTTTAAAAAAATAAGTAATCAATTTCAGTTAATTCTTTGCTTAAAAAAGAAAAAAAAAACCCACTTGACGATATTTCGAACAATCCATGCAATTCCGAACAATATGTCAACGAACCGATAACAATAACTAAACGCAATATACTGTTTCCAGTGTTTTCACTTTTCACCTGCGAGCGAAGAGCAGCTTCCATATTATTGGTGTGGGAATATTATCGAATGGAAAATAATATACTACTGCCATGAACTAAACGCGATATACTGTTTCCAGTGTTTTCACTTTTCACCTGCGAGCGATGAGCAACTTCGATATTATTGGTTTGGAGATATTATCGAATGGGAAATAATATGCTACTGCGATAACTTGATGAATGAGGAATGAAACATTTTATATGTTATCGTTCAAGGTCAAACTTTTTAGGTAGTGGTTTCGATTTGAGAGTGCGCAGTTCGCACAAATGAAGCCGGTTGGGGTTATTTTTTCGAGTTTAGTCAGTGAATAGGAGGAAAGGAAGAGAAGGTGTATTTGTATAAGATATTCGGCGGTCTGTTTGTTGGGTGTTTACGGGGTGGTACGGCGTACGGTGAGGCGGGGAAGCAGAATTTGAAGATATGGCGTTGGACGCTGTTTATCGCATATGACTTGATCGCGCTGTGCGCGTTAGAGAAATTAGTTGTGCGCGTGTTAGAGAAATTAGCTGTGCACGTTAGGAAATATCGTTAGAGGGATATATCGATAGAACAAGAACTTAAATACTGTTATCGCGATATTAAAAAAATATCGATACTTGGGGATATATTGATAAATAATCCAGCCCTAATTTTTAATGCTTTCTTAATTATAGTTATAGTTGTTATTCTATAAAATAGTAATATTAAATTTTCCGGTAACAAATAATATGATTTTCCGAAATTCTTTAATATAAAATCGATATCGTGTCACTCCAGTAGCTTATTATGCTATTGCTACTTTCCATTAGAAGGCAAAAAAGAGGTACTGAATTATGTTTTATCATAAAAGCAAGGTTCGATGAATAAATTCATTGTCTTTACGCCTTCTAAAACTTCCCGTGATCCTTTTTTCTATGAACTACTTTGATATTTTAACATTTAAAAAAGGAACATAATATCGAGATTTTTACAAAAGTGAAAGATTTAATGAGTCGTGTAATTCAATTTAAACGGAGCTTCTTTGAGCATAAATCTAAAAATTTCGAAGAACGGAACAAAATATAAATAAGAAAACTCTTGATTAAAAAAATGATATCACTGAATCAAAAATAGCGTCTTGTTAATTATTTTATGGTTAACTAAACTTATACTATCTTGATATTTAAAACTTGTAAATTTTAGAAAAAAAGAAATTATTGCGAAATATTTTCAGATAAAATATTTTTTGAGAAAAGCTATATTTAAATTTGGTGCAATTTTTAAAAATAGTACTTTTTTGTATGAATACTTCATTTTTTTTTTCTAACAAAATACATTTTGAATGATAGAAAATTATTGTGTTTAAAATCCGAAAACAACGAATGAAAAGAAGAATAATAATAACCACTGTTCACGAATATATATAAATATATAACTACATATTTTAATTCAACTTAACAAACAACTAAAGTTGACATTTTTAAACTAGTAATAGGTATAACTAATTCTTATAATTGCAATAAAAAAAATCCACGCCAGTGACTTCCAATCATTTTCAGTAGATTCTAATTCAGTTAGTTTAAAGAACAATTACATGTTTTTATATTCTGTTTGCCGTACCAAGCTCTGAAAAGATGGCCATGTTGACCTGTTGAAAAACACAATTGTCTCTGTAAAATTTAAACTGTGATTTTTAAAGGTATTTGGAACTTATTTTATTACATTTCTGACTGAACCCCAGTAAAATCTCTGATGATGGCTAACATGAAGCCAAGTATTGTTTGCCAATAGTAGCCGCGGCACACTGGTAGCAAAAGTTCACGTTGCCTAAGGGATTCTGAAAGTGACAACATTCAATTGATCCACTGTCGGCAGCAAACAGTAGGATGTAAATAATTATTGGGCTACTGCTGGTGGAAAATAGTAGTATGGAAATTGTTAGTGGGTCAGTGTTGGCCCAGGTGTTTCAAACATAAAATTCTCACATTATTGTTGGCAGTTCGTAGTGGCCCTTTATATTCCCATTAACGGACCAGTTTGTTTATGGCTAAGTATGTTTATTTTATTGATGATACTAAAGCAAATTCTATGCACATTTATAAATTCAAGAACTCTAGTACAGCACGGAAATATTCAGTCAATCCTCTTTCTTTAAAAGTAACTCTATGATAAGCTTATTTTGTTTTATGCTAAAATTTCTTTATATTATACTCTTTGAAATGAAAGTACTGTGTTTTCTTTCAAAATGCTAAAATCTCAATATGTTTATTTATTTATTTTTTTAAGTTATTTTACAAAAATGAATATAACTTTTTTGTGGATATGATAAAATACTGAAACTAAAATGTTCTAATTCAAGTATGCAATTTTGAGAACGTTTGATAAAATATTTAAATCAGGGTTAAAAGAGATTTGATTTTCAGCAAAAGCAATAAAACTGCTAAAATATGAATTCTGCATTAAATAATAAAATAATAAGTTGTTAATAATATATTTGTTTGTAGACAAGCACTATAAATTGCAAAAAATCGTAAAAATTTTTTCGGGTTTAAATAGTACCAGGACCCTTCGTCTGAAGAACAAAGTGGGAACGAGTGCAATTAGTAATAAAACTCGCGAATTAAATTACTAATTTAAAAAGAGCATTACTTCTTTCGTGAATTGAATTACTAATGCACAGAGAGCATTACTGCTTTCCTGTACACTTTGTTTACCTAATAAAAACCCACCGTGTTATTTCGACCTGAAAGAACTGTTCCGAATTTTTTGCAGCTATTATTTTCATTTACAGAATTTTTTATATATTATTTTTAAATACTAGTTCTTCAGTGTAATTTTGCTGTAAATAAGTAAATGTTTTTAAGTCCACTTATCTCTTTTTTTCTTTATAGATAAGTTATTTTTTCAATCAAATTAATTATGTATGGCCTTTTTTGCTTTTGAAGTAAACCCTACACCAGGAAAAAAAATTAAACGGAAGGAAAATTATTTCAAATTCTCTAAAGATAATTTTGATGAACTGAACTTGACCCAAATGGAATTTGTTCGCATGTGATTTTCCAAACCTGAGATCTTTTAAAACGCAAATGAAGGTACAATAGGTCAACTATTGGATAATAAATTAAGACAGTGTGCACTTGCCTCTCTTGAATGAAATACAGTCACAAAATATTTTAATGATTCATATTATAAACCCACCTTAGACTGCATGCTGATTATACTATGTATTCCTTTTAAATCCTATAAGTTTAATGCAACCTGCGTTTTACATAAATCCCCGTTGTATTCAAACGCATTTAGAATTTCATAACCCTTCGACAACAAGTACCGTAAAATGAATAATTCTACGTAAATTTTTGTTAAAACTCGTATTCACACAAGAAAAATATCTGAAGCGGAGACCGAATGACTTCATTATGCACAGATGGATGAAACTATTTCTCCAACCACATAAATCACGATTGTAGGATCATATACAATGCAGATAACGGATATCGTTTTTTCTGGAATAGTGTTCCACAGATTATTATAGAATCCTACATTGGCAAATATGAAACGTAGAGTCCAGTAGAGATCCCTTGAATGTATATAATCTAATTTTGTTTTCTTTGGCAGAAATTGATGGCGGCAAGAAAAGATACATTATACCAAAACAATGAACTCCATCAAAATAGAGAAAGGGCTTATTAATTTATGATACACAGAAATGTTTTTCGACAAATTTGTCGCTATTCTCGCCATGATTTCAAGTTTTTCGAAAATGAAGATTTTTGGTTTTAACATCGATTTGGTCTTGGCATCGATTTGTCAACCAAATTAGGCAAAAAAAAAAAAAAAAAAATTGCAGTTTAGAGTTGACAAAGTTCAGAAGTTCTATCTTCAATAAGAACAGAGTTCTGGAAATTTCTGGAATGTCTTATTGGTTTCTAGCAAAGAACTAACTTTTTCGAAATTTCTATAAAGAACTAACAAGACTATACATAAAGAAGAATCGTTATTGATGATTGTAGTCCAGAACTTGCCTATTTCTTTACGTGCTACATTCTATACGGTATTATAGTAAAAGTGGAAATAGACAGACTTTTTTCATATCCACGAAGATAGTCGTTGACTTAGCGTTAATTTAGGCAATTTCACATCGAAAATTGGCAAAAAAGTGGTAGTTTTGTGTTTCCAAATTTTGGAATCTCTAGCTTCAACAAGATCCATATCCTGTAATTTACTGGACTAATTCATTGATTTTTTTAGCAGTGAACTCCCCCTGAAATTCTATAAACCACTGTCAAAACTTACGATGAATTCAAATTCGATTCACTTTGAACTCTGCGTTCATCATTGATGCTGAATTAGCGAAATTACTGCTCTATAGTTTATTAACCCTATTTACTTGATTTATATAGTACGATTGACTGTTTTATTGGATTGTTTCGAGAATATTAGATTGCTGATTTTTGTGGTACAGTTTTATTCAACAGTTTCCAGAATATTCATCAACAAAAGTGCATTCGTCGAACAGAACCAGCTTATTTCTTTATAACTTATTTTCTTTCGTAAATATAACGACAACTTTCATTACAACATCATTACAGGCTCTATCCTTAGCTTCTTATGAAATCTCTATGAAGGTAGATCATATGCAATGGACAAAACCTTTGCATTGTTGGTCATTATGAATATAATTTTCTAAAATATGTCCAAAATAGATAGTTATAAAAGGAGATGTGCAAGCAGATGCTATAACAAACTTTAATGCGAACAAACTTTAATGCGATTTCGCAACGTTTTGTGTCCAAACATTTTGAGTTGTGCGAGGTACACACATACATACACACACATACATACATAGAAATGTCAAGAAAAATCGTGTAAAATCATAGATATTTCTGAAACGGGAGCGCGTATCAAGACCAAAGTTAGATGTGAACAACTATTAATCACGAGTCACTAATTTAAATTTAAAACACTCTACGACTATTAGTTTTTGAACTATGGGAGATGCGAAATCCATTTTGCAAATTGTGATTACAAAACTTCCTTATACTTTGTATAAGGAAGTAAAAAAAATACACTAATAATGCGTATTTCATTAGCACTTATGTACAAGTCCATAGATGATTTATTTCTGAATGTGCAAATCTTCCTTGTGAAACAATTTGAAACGTTGTGAACCATTTTAAAGAGAGGGGTTGTGTCACCCCAATTTAAACCAGCAGACAAAGTAAAGTAGAAATGAAGATGCAACTTAAAAGTATAGTTGCATTTAATTTCTGTGAAAAATGTTTGTCAGAAGTTGCTTTTTGATAATTATAAAGTATGAAAGAGTTCTTCAGTAGCATCTGCCACATAAAAAAATGTAACTAATAGAGTTGCTGATAAATTGTAAAAGTTTTAGCCAATGTTTCGGGAGAAATCAATACAAATGATCATTTCGTTGTTTTGTGTGAAAGAATATACCGAATTGTTATAATTAAAGTAATCCTATTTAGACTTCTCTAGAACCCGTTCTGCCAATGACATTTTGATTATATTATGTATATTCGTTGTATGGACCATAGGGAAACAATATCTGCAATAAAAATTATATTTCAATTTTTGACCACCAGATGGTACTTTTTAAAAATACCTAATGCAAATTATTCAACCCTATAAAAAAAGTTGCAGTCAGAGCCAAAAAAACTTTATGTGTGTCTTTGTCATCTTTAAACATGCCCTTACAGAAGAAAAATCGAGTGTTGCTGTTAAAACTGTTTTATCAGAACAGCAGCAATTGTTTAGCTGTATTGCATCAATATCGTAGTTTACAGTAATTGTGATAAGGGCCCATGCCAAAGAATGATTTGAATAGAATGATTAGGAAATTTGAAGAAGCTGGAGACTTGGGTGTTATGCCAGGAAGAGGTCGGAAACCGGTTGCGAATGAAACTGTCGAAGAAGTCACTACTGTTGTGGTTGAGAGAGCGGATTTTATCTTGGGACCGTTTTTCTTTGAAACTTTCACTCCTCGAGGTCATAAAAGGTATTTTGTCATGAGTGCATGGCAAAATGAACTACTTCGACAACAAGTTATTCCTGCATTACAGAAACGGCCAGTGTTTGCAGGCCACTATCTGCATGCAAGATAGAGGAGCTCTCTACATTGGGTGTCTAGTCAAAGAACGGTTTTGTGCTATCGTTGGCCAGAATCGAGTAATATTAAGAGGTTTTACGGACGCCTGGCTTTCTCGTACACCCGATTTAAATTCCTGCGATTTCTGGTGGTGGGGATTCCTAAAAAACAGTGTTTATAGAGGAGGAATTAGGACTTTACCTGAGTTAAAAGCCAGCATTACACGGCTTGTTGCTGAAAATCCTCGAGAGTTTCTTCGCACTGCCTTTTAACCATAGATATAGTAATAAGACATAGATTGATCATCAAAAGAAAAAAGTGATTCCTTTTCACTCGGAGAAAGGCGGCCATTTTCCCATCTAATCTCAGTCTTCTTTCGAGTGAATACACACGGATAATTTAACAAATAAAATTTGTGAATAATTTATGTATTAAAGAGAATTGAAAACTGCAGGTACTCATTTTTCTTTCTTTCTTTCTTTCTTTTTTTTTTTTTTTTTAATAAAATAAACAAAAATATTTAGCTTTATTATTCTTTTCTTCTAAGTTAAACTTTTTGACATATTAAAACTAGCGAGCTTTACCAACGCCGCTGCTAAGTATATTTAAAAGATTTTTAAAAAATCCATATTATTTACTAATATAAAATCATTAAAAAAAAATTCCCATCAAATATGAAGACTATAATTATTTCATAATAATAACAAAGAAACTGATCATAAAAATTATATTTTTTCATAAATTAGTCGAATATAACTTACTTATGTAAACATTTTCCATTCCTCATCATATATTTATTAGTACAATTGAAAGCCACGCATACCATCGCCATTTTGAAAAATCATCAACATTCTATTCTACAGTCGATAGCAAAATTATGTAAGCGCTAGCAGTAATTTGTACTCTAAAAATGAGCACCTAATACTATTTTGTTAACTAAATATTTGTCGAGGCATGATCTTAGTCTTATGCTGTTTATAAAAAACTAAGTTGGTGTTAAAAAGTTAGCAAACAAACTATAAAAAAGAATATGAAAAGTGTGGTTGTGTGCTTCAATAATTTTGCTGCCGACTGTATTATAATTGTCGAGTTTCTATACTGACTAATGGCTGATGCCAAAAAAATTTATCGGAATCAAAAATCTTTGTTCAGTAACAGAGTTCGGTTGGAGATGATAGATCTATATAAAGTGCTATATCTATGCTTTTAACACGCTATAATTGATGTCAATGGAGCACACCTTGAGTACATTCTGTAATTAATAAATTTTAATCATTCTGTTCTTTTTTTTTTTTTTTTTTTTTTTTTTCCCTTCTTTAAATTTTAAACGCCACAATTTCCCCTGAAGGTGAAACTTTTAACTACGTATATATATATATATTGTTGGGATCGTTTTACCATGGTCCATATAATGTGTATAACAAATTTAACCAAAATCCAATACACAGAACGGGTTCTAGAAGAGTCTGATTAGGGTTAATAACCACCCTGTATATAAAAGCAGTAAAAGCAATATTGTGGCCTAAGAAGTCCTATTAGAATCATTGAAATCCAAGATTAATTTGTCGGTTAATGCTTGTAGAAGACTTAATAACACACTGGATACCACAATTCATCAGAGGGAGATTGGAATATACTTCTAGATATCTCCATGGGATGTAATAGCTAAGTTTGCAGAAAGTTCGTCATTGATACAATACTGAAACAAGTACCTGTGTAAATCGATACCTAATGGAGAAAATTTAGTAATAAAATGACGTGTTTATGTATAAACAGAACACAATGTTACTTTCTGTTAATTTCTATTTCAAATTCTTTCCTCGTATTTCTGGTATTCTTTAAATATTATTATTTTTTAATATTACGTAGTTTCTTCTAAATTAAAGCTCTAATTTGTATTAAATTTTGTTTATCCGAGATACACATGAAACCGTCCTTACAAAATCATATATTCAAATAATTATTTTCATTGGAATATCTGTGATACGTCCAAGATTAAAACTGTATATTGAAGAATGCATATGGATTTGTAAAGTAAGTATATGGCTACACCCTCAGAAAATCCGCAAAATTTGTAAATTTGAAATTAAAAAGAAAAAGTATTTATTATTATTATTATTATTTTAAATCTTATTACACGAAACTTGCTTTTATTTTATTTAAATTTTTAAGAGCATAAGTATTTGTTTTCTATTTTTATTATAAAATAGTTAATAATATAAATTATCTTCATAAAAAGTACTTTGAATGTAATATAAAGGTGATTATTTATTACATTTATATAAAACAATTATTTTATTTTTTCTAAAAGAAATTTCATCTTTATTATTTTATTTAAGCAATCAGAGATTTTCTTTGAAGAATAAAATATAATTTATTTGATGAATAAAATAACCAAATATATGAGATAAATCGTTTAAAAAAATAAAAGGAAAATTATTTCCATGTTATAAAAAAGTAAAAATACCGGAATGGCCATTAAAGTGGTAATACTTTTTTATATGCAGCTATGAAAGGAAATTGAGATTTCATTATTGGCGTTTTGTTTCTCTTCCAGTTTTTTCGGCAAAGCAATTTCCGTTTTTACACTCACTGCTATTTATTTAGTACTTGAGATTTTCTTTATCTGAAGTAAGATTTCAATAATAAATATTAGTTTTTTTTTGTTTTTTTTTGGGGGGGGGGACATTAAAAATTATCTGAATATTTTTTTATGAGAGGGAGTGGGGGCGAAGAGAGGAAAAAGAATCTCATGGCAAAAATATTTTACAGTAGCGTAATATTAGGATGATTTCTGCGATAATATTTAAATATAATATTATTAGGTGTATTAGAGTAGAGTAAAAATAAAAATTTGATTCTACCAACGAGATGGATTCTTCTTAGTATGAATTATACAAGATTTTGATAGGTTTTTTGAAGAAAATTCATAGAACAATGCTGTCCAGTAGTGCGAGATTGGATGATTATGAACTTGGGGGTTCGTGAGTTGTCCGAGAATGAAAGGCGAAACTTGCAAACGCTCATTAGTTTATTTACAGGGAATTCTAGAAGAATACAGTTCTATAAACTGGGTATCAGCTTCAATTCCACCAGTAAACACAGCTTTAAATAACAATTGTCAACAGAAAAACCATGATACAAACTGTATAGCATTAACACATATAGTATTTGACTATAAGTCAAAGAGGCTCAGGGCTCTTTCAGAAGCAATGGAACATTGGCGTAAACTAATCTGAGATTCATAGTGGTTTTACGCAATGAGCGTCTTTTATATCCCTCTATTGAACCGAAATTGTTCTGGTAATTGCTAGTATCTCGTTAACCAATCATCTCATAGCTACCATTTTTGGTATAGCGATAATAAGGATTATCTCGCTAAAGGTCGCCGGGGAAATCTCCAAATTTGGCGCCAAATCCATTACCTGCTTTATTGGAGCTTTTTAATGTTTTTTTAAGGGGAAATTAGGCTATTTTAACGCTAAAACAAACTAGAAATGTAGAAAATTTAACATTTTATCAACTTACTAAGCCTCTTTGAAAGAATTTCTACAAAAATAAGTAGAATTATTTACAATAAAAAAAAAAAAAAAAAAAAAAAACTTATTACAATATTATATACTACCTAAATATAGTACAATATATTAAGTACAATAATCATTTTGCTATATCACTTCTAAAGTACTCCTTTAAGGCATTTCTAACATAAATTCACAGTCTAAATTTGGTTTGAACTGACTGAGTATCTCGTAAGTTATGGCAATGCTAAATTTTTAAGTTCCGGCATAATTTTACGTGGTCTGTGGTTTCAAACTAACGCTATTTTAAAACAAGTTAGCGGTATCATCTTGATTAAAAAAAAAATAAAAAATAAAACTTAATTATAGTTGATACTCTAATATAAGCCATGAAGAGAAGCTTAAGCAAATAATTATCGAAACTTAAGCAAATCTCTTCTTAAATCTGTGTTTTATATTATGATTTGGAAATTTTTAAGTGGCCGCCAACTGTAAAGAAATTGGTGGAGAAAACTTGTTAACGAAGCCATTTAATATATTTGTAACATATGTCCATATTTTAACTTTGGTTCAAATCGATTCAGCATTTCGTAAATTATGGTGACAAATTTTCCATTATATACATGAAAAGAAAAGTAGGCAGATAAAATCCTAGATAAAGTAAGTAATTTTAATAAATCGATTTCTAAAAAAACCAACCTAAAAGTACGAAAGAAGAAAAGGTCTTTAAATCTTCGTTTACGACTACTGCTCTTTACGAATCTCAGATTAGTGATTAAAAATAAAATATAAAAATGTATAATGATAAAAAAATATCCGTCTAAAAATTAAACATATGATAAAGAATTTTTTTTTAAATACTTAACATAAAGCATGTTAAAAATATTCTAAATTTAGCAAGAAATACTGTACTAAAAAATAAACAAAAATTTAATAGAGCTTTGCAAATGTAAAATTCTGATGAGAGAATAAAAAAAAACTAACTAACTTGTTTAAGAAATTTCAAAACACTTCAGAGGCATTTTGATAAAAGAACTTGTATAAAACTTGCTTTTTTTTTTTCCCTAAAAATAGAACGAATTTCAAGTAAGTTAACTAAATACTTTAGTAACATTGCTTTCGAAGAAGTTCAATATAAAATATCCACTAAAAATCTTCTTAGAATGTTTCAAGTTTGACGATAAAAGAGCTCAGCTTAAAAAGTATAACATGAATTTCAAATGTATAATTCTTGAAATCCATTTGCCAAGTATGTTTCTAAAATACACTTATAAGAACTTTGTTACTGAGAACAACTTTTTTTTTTTTTTTTTTTTTTTTTTTTTTTTTACCAAGCTGAATATTTTCCATACTGAAATATTTTCAGCAACTGTTTTTGTGTTTTATTATAAAATGAGGGAGTTTTAAATATAGCGATCTAAAATAGATAAACTTCTGAAAAAAAAAAAAAAAAAATTATATATAGTAAAATATATATATATAGTACTAATTTAAGAACTTTCTTCAAACTTTATAATGAGACGCTTTTTAAGTTAAATTATTTCATAAAGCTGAAAAGTATTTTATAGCAAATTTATTATATGAAAAATAAGCTATTTAAGTAATATTTTTGTTTCATAAAAAAAGCCACCACTTTTTCTTAGCTTTTACTTGAATAATATAGGGACTTGTTGTAGATTAAAGGGTAAACTAAGAAGTATTGTTTAAAATTAAAACTTTAAAAGTAGTTGAAATTGTTTTAAGCACGTTTCATTTTTTTTTAATTTATTTTTTGTTTGTTTGTTTGTTTCTCTCTTTTCTATATATGGTACCTACATTAATAAAAAATAAAGTTTTTTTTTTTCGGGGGGGGGGGTTGTTATGTTTCTTTATATCTCTTTCACATACAGTCCCTACATTCATAACAAAAAAAAAAAAAAAAAAAAAAAAAAGAAGGAAAAAAATTGTAATTAAGAAATATATATGTATTGTAAATTATTCCGACAACATTCACACACACCATTCGTTGAAAATTACCTGCTTCGGAAAAATTTACAACCGATTGCTCACCCCCCAAATCCTAGTAGCACAGCTTAGCACTACTTAGCCCCAACGTCTAAAATTTGTATCCTCTTTATTTGTATTAAATACCTACCCTTCCATCTCACCCTCTCTTGTAATTTAACAGCTTCAAATATGTTTGCACTTCATTCCTCTTTCTCAAAAATTCAGTAACGCTATTTTTATTTTTTGTCAGCCCCTAAGCTATATTTAAAAATTTTAAGACTTGCATTCACTGGTTAGATCGAGGATTTTAATATCTTTAAATCTAACATCGCAAATCATTTTGAAAAAAAAAAAAAAAAAAAAAAAAAAAAAAAAAAAAAGTTTTTTTTTTTTTTTTTTTTTTTCCTTTTTCATTGTGCTATTTTGACAGGTCATAGATATCACTGTGGGCCTTTCAAAGAACGGCTAACTAAAAATCGTGATTTCCTGTACTGCGCTTCTTTGTCGTGTTTTTTGTATTAAGCTTCCTTCATTGACGATATATAGACATATATTGAATATCTTTAGGGTTGTCATTATTCATATTTTCAAATTTAACTTAAGTAAAAATTAGAAATTTAAAAATATACATTATGAGCACTATGTATTTGGTATTTTGTTCAACGGTTATATTTCTTAAAAATGCTTAATTTAGGTCTCACTGACTATTTAAATGTTCATATAATTGAAAATTATTTATTTATTTTATTTTGATATACTCGAACATTAATAAACAATGTAGTGTTCATTAAAAGTTTTTAAAGAATTTTTAATGGATAAAGCATAAACTTTTGCAATCAAAGTGAATTGCTAATTTAGTATCCAATATTTGTTTTCATTCTTAACAAGTAAAAATATATTTCTAAAGCGGTAATACAGGGATGAAAAAGAAAGATGTTCTTGAAACTGGAAAAAGAGGTTTTTCAAGAAAGTGAATTTTTTTAGGTTTCCAACGCATACTTATGGGAGAATGGAAAATTGCGAGAGCTAAAATTTAGTTTTGATATAATTTTCTTTACCTAAATATTGAAAAATACATTCGATAATATTTGTTAAAATATTCTGGAAGCTGTTTTTATGTTTTTTATTTATTTATTTATTTATTTTTATTTTAGTTTTTCCAAAAATAAAATAAATAAATAAATCTTGAATGCATTTATACTATTATCCAACGAATTAAAAAAAAAAAAGTTACCTCTTTTACACCAACAATTTTGATGTTGCATTTCGCAATAAGACTAGTAAAAAACGCGTAAAAATGACTATAATTATAGCCAGGCAGAAATTTCTCTCGTGCACCAAAAGTCTTATTGCAGCCATATTGAAATCTTACAAAATGCTTTTAAAAAAAGTTAAAATTAAAAAGAAAATGAATCATTTTTGCAAAGATAGGCGGCTAATTAGAAGTTTTATATAATTTCAGAAAACTAGAGAATATTGTGAGAAAACCTTTGACAGTCATGGTACATTTAGAAATTATTTAACATCTTAAAATCATTACATAATCTTTGAAAGAAAAAATTAATTTTCTATACAAAGAAAAAAAAATAACAATGCTCATGTGCGAAAAGTAACATGAACTATTAAAAGCCGCATTAATAAACACAGACCTTCACTTCATCACTGTCAACCAGACAAATAAATCTGCAATGTTAAGATATGCCCCTGACAAGTGGAGAAAAATTTTCTCTCAATTCTTCCTTCGCCACTCTGTTTTCAGTAGCCCACCTTCCACCTATTCAAGACCGCTCAGTCAAATGCATATTCTAGGCGTACAGTTTTAAAATGCAGTAGAATTTTTCTGTCATCCGACAGGAAAGAATTAATCATTAAATTTAACCCTTTTTTGTGTATAATCGATAAAATTATTCTGTCGATATGCTTTTCTTCCCCCATTAAAGAATTCAGAGAACTGAATTATGTATAATTCAAATTTTTGCACTGTAACACATCTGGAACTTTTAAAGTTACACACATATATGTATATATATATACAGATTAATTATATATCACTTTAATAGTCTATGAGGAAAATGGGGATCGTTTAAAAATATATATTTTCTTATTAATAAAGTTCATTACGTTGAAATATAAATATAATAAATCTGCAAATAGTCCTTACAACTCTACCGATTTTAATGTAAAACTATCTGTTTAGTATCATATATTCTTCAACATACAAACTAAGCAATCTAAATCTGCTCATATTGATTGTATGCATTCAACACCAGTTATGACAGAATTCTGCGAAATTCCATCACTTCCCCATTTTGAAGGAAGGTGGGGAAGACACTGCTCCAAATTATATAAGCAAGGCAAATTTTCGTTATGTGGATGTGCTATTTGTACCCAATACGCACTATAAACTTGTTATTTGTGAAGATATAAATAAAAGTTTGCGATATGTATTTAACATTAGCACCGTGAAACTTTGAACGTTTATAACTCTGTAAAAATATAAGCAAAAAATGAAATCAATTTCCTTTTTTGCATTGTCGAAACCTCAGTAATTCAAATATAAAATCAAAATAGGTTATTACCATTGAAACAGTCAGAATTAGAGCACATTTTAGTAAGTGGACGACCCCCCAGTTATAAACCTCATTTCATTTTTTAAAAGTACACAATTTTTAGTAGAATGATATCTATTACATTTTTCTATATCAATCAGTAGAGCTGTAAAGTTGAGTGTTGCATTCCTCCCCCCCCCCCTCCCCAAATGTACTGTATATTCTAGTGAGTCGAATTTTATAAACACCTGAGATTTTGGAACTAATTGGTTTGATGGGGTGAGTACAGTCCACCTATGCCAACTAGCTTTGATTAAAAGTACTTTATTAGACTTCAATCATCGTGACAATGTACGTGTTCGATTTTAATATAAAACAAATTTACCTAATTTGTGAAGATATAATAGGCCGACCAGGACGCGGTAGCCTGATCGGTAAGAGCTGCGAGTTCATGATCGAAAGATTGCGGGTTCGGTCCTCGAGCCGGCCGAAGACAGTCGTGTACGCTAATGGCGACTGGTGCACGTTAAATTCCGTCGTGGTCGCAAAGTCCTCCAAGTTCCCATCGAAAATTATACTGCTGAGGGTACCGGAACATGGGTTTAACTCGCTCTGATCCGGATCAAAATTCGAATTCCTGTTGTCTGGCTGGTGCTGCCATCTTTCACCAGCTTCTGGAGCTAAAGTCGTTCTTCCTCCCTATGAGGCGCTCCTAATAACGGAAGACGCATCCCTCATGCCTTAAAATATCAGGATAGTTCCACTACCGGGGCTCGGATTCTCCGAGTGGCATACGACAACAACAACCTAATTATACATATATATATATATATATATATATATATATATCACATTGCAACACAAATGTTTCTTCCAAAATGACATATAATACAAAGAAAAGTTCATGGCACTTCAGACTTTAGGAGGATTGGCCGACATTCCAGGATAATGTAAAATAATGATAATAATAATAATATTAAAAGATTATTAACAGAATTTATTTTTAAAAATTCTGTTACTAATTATATTTGTATAATTCGAAATATTTAATTAATCGCTTAGGTTCAAACTTAATAGTTAATATTTCATGGGATAACGTTAAATATGTGGAGCTAACCAGATAAATATTGATATTTAAAAACTGAACATTTGTTTTATAATGCTTATTATAAATCATTTAACTCTTGATTTATTTTTTTAGAATTTACTTTAAAGACTACTATATATATAAAAATCTTCATATCATACATGATTAGTACAGATTTTTTTTTTTTTTTTTACATTTTAAAACATTGAAAAAAGCTTATGAAAAAAAATAATAACAATAATTAAAATGCAATTATTATTTTGTAACTCTTTCAAGAATTAGTTTGAAGAAAAAAAATCTTTTAACTTTTCCAAAATAAAAATGCAGTAATATATTTTTTTGGTAATTTTCTCTTGAACTTTTTTATAAGGTGTTTCAAGATTTAAATAAGTTCTTTTCTTTGGAATAAAACAGTTTATTTAATGACAAAGTAAGTACAAGAATGCTTTTTTAATCTTTTCAGAGAGTTTTTTAATTAAAAATTAAAAGGAGACAACAACATATTTCAAGACAAAAAATGTTAAAATCATTTGTAAAGTAGGCAGAAACAATTATTTGATAAAAATATTAATAATTTCTTTTCCAGGAAATATGTAGTTAGTTTTGGTAAGTAACTTGGTGTTTTTGGTTAACTTTATTTTTAAATCCCCTAACATGCGAAAAATTTATTTTTAAGCTTTCAGAATAGATATATCAAGTCTATTATACCAGAAATTTTACATCTATATATTTATAGGCAAGCTTAAAATTTGTAGTCCCTTTTTAACATATTAATTATGGGAGTAGAGAGTTGAAAATGGTATCATTCGAAAGGTATGGTTAGCCGGATGCTGCGAATACAAAAATTATTTTCTTACGATGTCAAGAAGGTATTTAAAAATACTTTTATTTTCTATGCATTTTCCCCCATTTTTACCTTTTATACACGTATTCCTTTACATTAAAAAATACCTAAAAATGGAAAGTTGTTAAATCTGGCAATTTCATAAAACTCAAATAAAACCATAGACACAGTAATTTGTATAACGTAGCATCACTGTACGCAAGCGAAGTGATGACGTCACTGGCCGTCCGTGGAGCCACGAAAAATGTCAAACTCAGATTTTCGATATGATTAAAATACTTTCCTCTGTACAGTGTTCGGAAAGTAAAAATGACGATATCTGTATGATGAGATCATTTTTATAGAAAAATCTTTTTGTAAAGGTCTACAATCTTCACAATCAGTAAAGTCTACAGTCTTTACAATCTATGCAAGCCTCATTTCAAACCTAGCAATAGGTTAAAGATATAAACAAAATATGAACTTTTGTCATAAACCGACGAAAAAATGCAATAATAGAAAGTATAATCAAAATAGTTACTAAGTTTTATTTTAACAAATAATGATACCAAAATGAATAAATTAAAAAATAAATTAAAAAGCATCGCCATTATGATGGTAAAAATTTAAAAGTCGCGGGGTTCTATGCTAAATCTGTCCTGCCTGATAAAGTATGAAAACTGGGTCGCCAAACATGAATTTTACTATGAAACTTTTCTTTGAATGATATGGTTTAACTATCATTAGCGTTTCATCCCACAAAAACTAATACTCATAAGCTGGCTTCCGATGAATTAAAATTTAATTTGGGTGGGAAAATTATATAAGACTTATACGTTTCAGATTTTAAAGGTAAATAAAATAATAATTAAAAAAAAAAAAAAAAAAAAAAAAAAAAAAAAAAGATAACATGTGTTAAATTTTATCAATTTAATCTATACACGTGTAAAAACAATTACTCATCTAATATAAATAAATAAATAAAAAAATAAATAAATTGCGAATATTTCACATGGGTTTGCTAGTATTTAAATATTTTTGGAAGTCCCTATATACAAATGCATTGGTACACGATTTATGGTGCTTTTTACGTGGCTATTTGCCCATATAAAGAGAAAATGTCACATGACCTCATCATTGATATACATTTAGAATACCAAGATTTTAATTTCTGCTAATGTTGTGTCTACGTTTTGATGAAAACAGGATCAGAAAACATAGGTTATGATTCAGGATCTTCAAAACTTGCAAATATAGCAAAAAATCTCTTTCGAATATTTAACTGCAAAACAATTCGTTTACCAAAATGTATGGGTAAGAGAAAGTAAAAACAGAACATTTCAACTTAGTTTAAACTACTGAGAAAAATATTAATACATTGTTCTATAATATGCGTGACTATATATTTTTCTGTTAAACACGTTAATGCAATTCTGATTATTTTGTAACTTTATTGATATTCATTGAAATTTTCTTATCTTTATTCAATATTAAATTGGATATTTCATGAAGGTTACAATTTTTGTAAATAAAAACAATTTTAGATACTTGTATTGCTGAATCTATCTATCTATCTATCTATGTGTATGTATATATATATATGCATATATATACATAATAATTTCTTTAAAATGTATTAATCGTTTAGATTATACGGTAGATTTAAATTCTCTGTTGGTAAATTATCCTTATACCCTTTTTAAAATGTGTTTCACAGCAATTTTGTTTTCGTATGTTAATAAATATTGCAAACTCTGCAAACTACAACGTACTTAAAGGCTGCCTATATATTACATAAGAAATGAAAATAAATTGCAAGATAGAATAAAACTACTGAACATTTTTTTAGAAAAGAAGTATCTATAAAATGCAATATTTTAGTCACTGATAAAATTCTGGAACAGTTTATAAATATTAGCTTTTTCGTATCTTTGTAAAATACGTTAAAATTAATTCTTAAAATAACAATACTTAAATAAAATAAAATGAAATAAAAAACATTATTAAGAATCCTACATTTTATTTATGTATTCACTTTTTTGTAAACTTAAATAATCAAATAATCTGTGTTATACACACACACATGTATATGTATATATATATATATATACAGAGAGAAAGAGAGAGAAAGAGAGAGATATATATAGATATCTATATCTATCTATATATCCATCTATCTATCTATATATATAGATGGATAGATGGATACGCAGAGAAAAATTTCTGTAACTGACATCAAGAATCTAACTTGTGGCTCTAGAAAAAATAGTTCCTTGTCATCCTTATAAACTCTAGTCCCCTTAAAAAGCGAGTTCTAGAAGCCTCTATTAGAATTCTAGAGCATTTGCCTATATTCTCGAGGGCAAAGTTATTTAAAACCTCTGCAAATAAATGAGACTACAAGAAGCGAGTTTCAGTAACTATAATCTTGGTGTATGACCCAATTCTAGAAAATCAAGCGAGAATTTCTCGCAATACGAAAGATTCAGAATATTCGGAACATTCGGAATATTCAGAATATTGTTTTACCATCTAGAAACGTGTAAACGGGAAATTCTTGACCATTTCGTCTATTCAGTTTATTGGCGTGCCGCTTTATGCGCATAGTTCGAAAATCTATATTTCTAGTTAAGGGATTTAGATAATGGCCATTTATTCATTCTAGAGGAAAGCGGTATATTTTTTTTTTCACAGTGTAGATAGATAGATAGATAGATAAATTGATAGATAAATTGAAAAAATAAATAAATATATAGATATCTATATATTAATAGGCAAGCATAAAACTTTAAGTCCCTTTTTAACATATAAATTATGGGAGTAGAGGGTTGAAAATGGTATCATTCGAAAGGTATGGTTAGCCGAAAGGTGCGAATACAAATATTATTTTCTTACGATGTTAAGATGGTATTTAAAAATACATTTATTTTTTATGCATTTTCCCCCATTTTTCCCTTTTATACACGTATTCCTTTACATTAAAAAGTACCTAAAAGTAGAAAGTTGTTAAATCTGGCAATTTCATAAAGCTCAAATAAAACCATAGACACAGTAATTTGTATAATGTAGCATCACTATACGCAAGCGAAGTGATGACGTCACTGTCTGTCCATGGAGCCATGAAAAAGAGTTTCTATGTTAATCGTCCATTGGATTTTTTGCAAAAAATTATTAAAAAATAACGGAAATTATCTGCCGACTTTAATTCAGATATTTGGGTATAGTTATATATAAGTTACTGTCTACATGTGTTTGATTGAGTTATTTTGTCTGTAAAATTGATAAAATTTTAATTTAAAATCACAAAACTCCAGAAAAAAAAAAAAAAAAAAAAAAAAAAAAAGGTAAACTTCCAGTTTCGAATGTAAACATAAACATTTCATTTCAAAGGGTGATATTTAAACAATAAATATTCAACTAATATACTAAATAAAAGGAAAATGGATTTGTTACTAACCGCTGCATGTATAAGTAGACGATACGGAAAAAATTCCGATTTCCGTTTTTTGCTGAATTTACATGTTTTGAGCTTTCTTTACGTTTCAATTAACTGAAATTGGCTACTTATTTTTAAAAAAAGTGTCTTTATTGCTAGCTTTTGTGGGTAGTAGAAGCAAGTAGAAGATACATAAAAACTTTTGATTTCCGGTTTTCGATGAATTTACACGTTTTGAGATTTCCTTGCATTTTAATTATGTGAAATTGACTACTTATTTTTATTTTTTAAAAAGTGGATTTATAATTATTTATTCTCCATATATAAGTGGAAAATATAAGATAAGTTTTAGATTTTCGGTTTTCGATAAAGTTACACGTTTTGAAATTTCCCGAACTCAATTCGACCATTTTTGAAAAATATATATATATATATATTTTGTTCAAACACTGTATATTATGATGCAATCGAATTAATTTAACAGAATTTGATACTTGGTTGGGCCTTGGTTTGACATGGTACCTATTAGCTTCTGGGCTGTATCGCACAAGGGGCGTTTTCACGTTGCAATTTTCTCTCATTTCAGGAAAGGCTAACAAAATCGTTATATTAAGTAAAACTCTGCTGATTCAGTTAGAGTGAATATCGGCAAACATTTATAGCCGCAGCTGTGTTGCGTGTTGCAATTGCATTCCGTTTAGAACAAGGCAATATCTTTGCTTTGTCTCGCTTTGCAAAAATAAATGGTCGAGTTTCGACCACTGGGCGATACTAGTATATAATAATTTTATATATATATATATATATATATATATATATATTTTTTTTTAAATATTTTTCAATATCTTGACTTTGCTGTCTACTATAATGTTTTTTTTAAACGAATTGATCACTAATCCGAATTTTATATTATTTAATTAATTTTACAAATGCATATTAACTGATCGTATTACTCATTGTAAAAATATGCGTGTGAAATATTACTCTATTAGTTTTTTTAATATTTTTTATTTATAAGGAAACTTTTTATCATTTAACAGTTATTAATTGTTCCATTTTACATACATATTAGACATAAATGTGAGTAGATATTAAATATCAACGGAGTTAATTGTGAAATATAACAATTAGTTTTAAAAAGATAAAAACAAATTGCACTTTTGATGCTCATTCTCCCTTTTCACTCTACTTTCAATTATAACAATTGATTCTAGAAATCATATGTTTTCTTACCCATTCTTTAATTTATGCACGCCTTTAAACATCCCAAAAGAATACTTCAAAGGAACTTCTTTTAAATGTTATAGTCCTTGAGAATTTACAATTTAAAATTTCGATTAACTTAATAAAGAATTTAAATGGCTTTAAACCGTTTTCTAAGTGTATACTATGTTACATTTAATTTATTATTACAATTCACTTCACGTTCATCATGGATTGTTAACTTCAGTAAACATTTCCCGCATAATATACATTTGAATAAAAGATGAGGCACGGTTAAAAAAAAAAAAAAATAATCTTTCAGATTTTAATTTTAAAGAGCAAAGTATTTCTACTAATGCTCAGTAGTAATAAGCATAGAATTAATAATTAAATTTATATATCTATGCACTTTTCAATAAAAAATAATATATTTAAATAATTCCTCATTTACTTTTTATCTTGAAATATTCCATAAATAACAACATATATATTTAATTTCTTAACGCCTATTTATGCAATTTATTTTTAACGCAAACGATCTTCAGTTATTTTCATTTACTTTTTTCTTTTATGTAGCAATATTATAAAGAAAATTATTATTATTATTTTCTTTTATATCATAAAATAAAGTTTTTTATATAAATTAATTAATTTTACATAAACTTGACTTCTTTTGCAGATGAATTTTAACAATTAAAAAATAATTTCGAAACTCAAATGTCTTCGTATATCTAGTTGTTACTTCATTCACTGATTTAATACGAGGATTAGGCTAAAGATACCATAATATATTCGAAATAATTAAGGTGCACAGCAGAATCCCTTAATGAAAGTAATGCATTTAGCATTAATAAAATGTTAAAAGAATTATATAAATTAATTTAGAAAGTGTAATATAAATTTTATAACTAGTGTGCAGTAATCTGATGCATTATACCTCGAAAGAACATTAGCTCTAGAGGACACTATTTTCTCCATTGCGGGGAACAGTAAGTTTGCAATATAAAATGATGAAATTCACAATCTTTATAAGTTTAATTGAAACTATAAATTTTGCAAAACTTTGTTAAAAAAATATTTTTTTCTACTTAAAGAAAAGAAAAGAAAAGAAAAATAAAACTTGCACTCGCTTTAAACGACATTATTAAATTTTAGAAACTTCAATTAAGTTTTTTTTTTTTTTTTTTTTTTTTGTTCTAGGAAAATACCAAACTGATATTTATTTTCACAATTAATTTTTTTTAACTTTTAAATAAACATTTTAGACCAGTATGTTGAGGCCTTCACAAAACTGTATTCTATATTTTCTTACAGAAATTTATACAATGCAACATATTTTTTTTTTTTTTTTTTTTTTTTTTAATTCTTCATATATCAAAATTGTTTCCCTGGAGAACGGCTGACTGTATTTAGTTCAAAAATGTATAACTCTAATTATCAAATGAAAACCAAATCTGTGTCTTACAGATAGCATTACAGTAAAAGCATTTTTCAGAAATAATAATAATGGAATAAGTTTGTTTAAAATTATCACATACACATTCATCAACCATGCGTTTTAAAGGTGATGATATATTCTTTTGAAAAATACTTTTAATGGAAATTTCTCAAAGAGAGGAAATTCCTTTCCTAGAAAGAAATCCTTCTAAAACTAGTATGTTGTGGCAACCACAAGACTTTGTTCTATATTTACCTATACATATTCAATCAGTAACAATATTTAAAAAAAAAAAAAAAAGTACGATTTTTTTTCTAAGTTTTTTTTTTTTTTTTTTTTGTTAAAAGTAAAAAAAAATCGATAACTTTGCTGTAAATTATCACAGATTTATAGTTCAACCATTCGTTTTAAAGGTATTGACGAGACCTTTCGAAAGATATCCATCTTGAAGATTTATCCCCCCGGGGGGGGAGGGGGGGGGGGTACTCCCCCCAGGGGGGGGAAGCGATACCCCCCTGCAGAAATTTTTTTTCCTAGTTACATACTACTATTATCAATAATTCATATTAATTTTACAATCACAAGTTTAAAACAACTCTTATTATGCACATTTATACGAATTTTTGTCCTATGCTGCCATATGTTAAAAATTTAGATAAAATGCTATCACAGCGCCACCTGTTGAGCTATTGATCCCCAAACATAATCAGCACCAGTTAATGTCGGGGACAAACTAAATACCAAGTTTGGTTAATTTTCGTTAAAAAAAAAAAAAAAAAAGTTTTTTTTTTTTGTTAAAAGTAAAAAAAATCGATAACTTTGGTTTAAATTATCACAGATTTATCGTTCAACCATTCGTTTTAAAGGTATTGACGAGATCTTTCGAAAGATACCCATCTTGAAACTTTGCCCCCCCCCCGGGTGGGAACTTCCCCCCCCGGGGGGGGAACCGATGACCCAAGATGCACAAAAATTTTTTCCTAGTTAACTACTACTATTATCAACCTGATCTTTCGAAAGATACCCATTGTGAAAATTTACCCCCCCTGGGGGGGTATTTTCCCCTAGGGGGGGAAGCGCTGCCCCCCCCATGCAGAAAATTTTTTTCCTAGTTACATACTACTATTATCAATAATTCATATTAATTTTACAATCACAAGTTTAAAACAACTCTAATTATGCACATTTATGCGAATTTTTGACCTATTCTGCTATGTTAAAAATTTAGATAAAATGCTATCACAGCGCCACCTGTTGAGCTATTGATTCCAAAATCTAATCAGCGCCAGTTTATGTCAGGGTGCAACTAAATACCAAGTTTGGTTAAATTTCATTCATTGGTTCGTGAGATACAGCGTCCACAAAAAAATGATACAGACAGACAGACAGACATTTTCTAAAAACTATTAATTCGTGTTCTCCACATCCCAAAACATGTAAATCCATCAAAAAGTGGACTTCGAAAATTTTCGCGAATCCAATACTTTCTCTATATTACATATAGAAGAAAGTAAAAATCACAATCTGAAAATTTTATCATAAATCATCATTTTTACTTTCTTCTATATGTAATATAGAGAAAGTATTGGATTCGCGAAAATTTTCGAAGTCCACTTTTTGAGGGATTTACATGTTTTGGGATATGGAGAACACGAATTAATAGTTTTTAGAAAATGTCTGTCTGTCTGTCTGTCTGTCTGTCTGTATCATTTTTTTGTGGACGCTGTATCTCACGAACCAATGAATGAAATTTAACCAAACTTGGTATTTAGTTGCACCCTGACATAAACTGGTGCTGATTAGATTTTGGGATCAATCGCTCAATAGGTGGCGTTGTGATCGCATTTTATGCAAATTTTTAACATGGCAGCATAGGACAAAATTCCGTATAAATGGGCATAAAGAGAGTTATTTTACACTTGTGATTGTAAAATTAATATGAATTATTGATAATAGTAGTAGTTAGCTAGGAAAAAAATTTTGTGCATGGGGGGGCATCGGTTCCCCCCCGGGGGGGAAAATCCCCCCCGGGGAAGTAAATTTTCAAGATGGGTATCTTTCGAAAGGTCTCGTTGATAATAGTAATAGTTAACTTGGAAAAAATTTTTGTGCATGTGGGGGCATCGGTTCCCCCCCCCCACCGGGGGGGGGATGTTCCCACCCGGGGGGGGGCAAAGTTTCAAGATGGGTATCTTTCGAAAGATCTCGTCAATACCTTTAAAACGAATGGTTGAACGATAAATCTGTGAAAATTTAAACCAAAGTTATCGATTTTTTTTAGTTTTAACAAAACAAAACTTAGAAAAAAAATCGCAATTTTTTTTTTTTTTTTAAACGAAATTTCACCAAACTTGGTATTTAGTTTGTCCCCGACATTAACTGGTGCTGATTATGTTTGGGGATCAATAGCTCAACAGCTGGCGCTGTGATAGCATTTTATCTAAATTTTTAACATGGCAGCATAGGACAAAAATTCGTATAAATGTGCATAATAAGAGTTGTTTTAAACTTGTGATTGTAAAATTAATATGAATTATTGATAATAGTAGTATGTAACTAGGAAAAAAATTTCTGCATGGGGGGGCATCGCTTCCCCCCCTGGGGGATAAATTTTCAAGATGGGTATCTTTCGAAAGGTCTCGTCAATACCTTTAAAACGAATGGTTGAACTATAAATCTGTGATAATTTAAAACAAAGTTATCGATTTTTTTCACTTTTAACAAAAAAAAAAAAAAAAAAAAAAAAAAAAAAAACTTAGAAAAAAAATCGTACTTTTTTTTTTTTTTTTTTTTTTTTAAATATTGTTACTGATTGAATATGTGTAGGTAAATATAGAAGAAAGTCTTGTGGTGGCCACAACATACTAGTTATTTATTTATTTATTTATTTATTTTCACAATGATTAATTAAAAATACTCTTCATAGTGTACATTTATACGAAATTTCCTCCTATGCTACCATATTAAAAATTATTCTATGGGACGACAGCTCTACTTTTTGAGTGATATGAATGAAATGTTGACAGGTACTAATTTATAAGTCAAAGTCCAGCTAAATATAAAGTTTTATAAAAATTTTGTGAATTACTCTGCAAAAAATATTTTGTTAAACTAAATAATAATAATAAATAAATATATAAATAAATAAACAAATAAATAATGTTGACTGACTTTTAGACTTATTTCGTTATTTTAACAATAATTTTGTTCAGTTAAAGAAATCAAATTGTTTCAGTTAATTGATCGCAGTGAGGTTGAAAAAAGCGTAATTGTAAATGGATAGTTCGATACTCTACTTCATAAACCTCTTTGTAACAAGCCCATGAGAGAGCGATGTGCTGAATAAACAACTGTTTGTTTAAATCAACAAAAAAATTTGATTTACACAAATGTTCGTTGAAACAAACAAACAAAAAAAAACTGTTTGAAGAACAACATAATTTGGGTCCTAGTAACAGTTTTTCTGAGACTGCAATAGCAAAAAAATCTACAAAAATATATTAATAATTAAATAAATAAAGAAGAAAAACAAGAAAAGAAATGTAAAGAAAGAAAGAAAGAAAGGAAGCAAAACAAATTTTATACAGATGAATGTAAAAAATCTATAAATTTTACCATCCAAAATTGGAAGTTTCAAGAATGCTGAAAATGTTTTTAAAAAGAGCAATAAATATATCCAAGTCACATAACAGACAGGAAGAAGTAGGCACTGTCGACGTTCAAACCCGACTTTTCTCGCTTTTTGATTTCATTTTCTCGAATATTATTCAAGCATATTTTTACTTGTATGAAATTGCACGTATTCCCCATGCATTTTTCTACAATTTTGTGCCACCCCTTCCTTTTTTCCGAGGAAAAACTGTGTTGGTGCAACGCAATACTTTTGCATGAAAAAAATAAAAAAGAAAAAAAAGAAGAAGAAGAAGAATGATAAGTACGGACATACAAAGAATAAGCAATTAGAAAAACAACCACAAGTGTAGAAAAAAAAGAGAGAGAGAGAAATTAAAAGAAATTAAAATATTCCCAAATTATAAAGAAGACAAAGACATCGAACAGAGGGAGGGGTTAGATTGCGGGTGTAATCCTCCTCCATAAATTGTTTCTTTTCTAATTTTTTCTCCTATTTATTGTTTTTCTTTTAATAGAATAAAAAAACTAAAATCCATCATCTAAATTTTCCATAAAAAATGTGTATTAGCTAATGGCAGGATATTCGAAAGCACCATTATTTATTAGTTGGTGTATCCTTTAAAATAATTGAATTTTCATTGTTGTACAACGCATTGAATGAATAAGTTGTAGTCATTTGAATATTTTTATTAAGTACAGTAGGTACAATTACGTGTGACGTACAAATATTCTCTCATCTATTCTTGTAATTTAAATAGATTTTATTTGATTTTATTATGTGTTCATGAATAAATAATTTTAACTCTTTATTTGGCACGGCTTTTCATATGCTATATGCGCTTCGTTGATTTTTGGGGTTTTCTATCTTTCGAAAATGACTGTTGTTTGAAATTATTGCCTCAGTGACCATGGAATCATAATGTAACCAAAAGACTTTGCCTTATTTTGATCAGTTGCAGACAGATTGCAATACACTTGTAAGCTTCCAAAATAACTTTCTCCTATTTGCGTGTGTAGTGCTAATAGTATGTAGTGCTAAATAATAAGTGTTAAAATTATTTGCATTTCTGATTTAAAAAAAAAAGAAACGAAAGTGTGTATTTTATTTCACTTTATTTTAATTCATTTTATTTTATTTTTCAATAGACATGTTCCTTAGTCAAACATTCCTCTTAAAAGGTCGTGAACAACATTTTTATTTTTATCAAAAATATTCAGAATAAGTAAAGTAATCCTTCGCTTATATTAAACAACCAAATCACGTGACTATATATATATATATATATGTCTTGGATTTTTCAGAAACGGCTCTCTATCGATTTTTATGATTTTGGGTTTAAGTTCTTTAGGGTAAAAGATCGGCTGGTCTTAGCCTCATCTTTAGGAAAATTTGAGTTTGCTGTTAACCCTTTATCTGCAGTTTGCCTGAAATTAGATTTACTCAGAAAGAGATATTGCAATTTTGATGAAAGTTTGATGTTAATCGTTTGGTGGGGGTTAGATATCGATCCTCATCGTTGCAAAAATGTGAGTTGTAAAATATGAGTAAAAATGGATTTACTCGGAAATGAATATAATGTTTTTAATGAAAGTTCCGGCGACGGTAAAGGGCCCGCGAAGTTTGCCGCACAACAAGGACCCGAGACTTAATTGGTTCGCAACATCGGGCCTTTAAGCGAGATTTTTCGCAAGTAAATGAAATTTTCATATGCAACTAATTCTATCTATAATACAATGGACACATTTTTCTTTTTATGCTTTGTTGTGACCCTAACAACAACAGCAACAAAAGGAAATAATAATAATAATAAAATGAAAAGAAACACGTCAAATAAATTAACTGTATAATTTTTGCAGGTTTTTTCATGTTAGAACAATTTTTCTAATATAATTATGCTAAATGTTTTAATAAAAGATATATCTGCAATTAGATTATTTATAAACAGTTAGAAGCTGGAAGAGAAGTATTAAAAAATGTAGAAAATACATTTTGAGGTAAGTCCCCTCGAATATTTACCGGAAAGGTAACTATGTGGTCCGCCCTACCACTGGTTCCCGAAAAACAGTAACAATGAGGTGTGCATACGTAGGTACATGCCCCCGAAAGACTTTTGGTCATCTTCCCTGCATAAAAGGTCGTCTTTGGAGTACTCGGAAGGGCTTTCTGCCTAAAGCTTTAAGTTAAACTGCTGTCAAACGTACTCTCATACGATCAGCAGTATCAGATACTTTCTCCTGAAACCACCTGAAACAGGTTTTTCGAGAGACAAACGGTCGAAAACGCATCGTGTGATAAGTTTCCCTCTTCTACCTTTGCCAATCACGAACTTATGACTGACTAAAACTGCTATCACACGAAAGAACAATGGAAAAACCCATTGGAACATATATTCTGAACTATAATCTATTGAATCTCAAACCTACCGAACAACTTTCTTGTCCTCAGTCAAGGGTTATTTTTCAGCATAAACGATATCCACAAATGTAAACAACGAGCTCAACATCTGGCGAAAATTCCCCTTTCGGAGGTTTGAAAGGAATGAGGATAGGGGATACTCTGGAATCGCGATTCTCTGTTTGGAGGACTTTATTCTAAAGACTAGCGTATGTGATTTTAACAGTCGGAAATGCGTGATTGAAGAACATACGTGCGGCAAAAGCATCAAACGGTAGCTTTTCATTTGTTTACTGCATGAAAAACCTGTTTATTAGTTACTATGTGCTAATGCCGTTTATACGGAACTTCGTGTGATAGCGGCTTTAATCTCCTACGCTAGATGTTAGCTCGTATTCAACCAATCGACAATCGGACTGCGAGAAAATCGGAGTGCATTTAAAACATGAAATAGTGAGCGATGTAACTGATGCCGCTGCATAGATGTTCTACAGATTTTATAAGGATGAAGTGCTTTATAACAGTGCCAGTTGAATATGAAATATAACAACATCTCAGCAGTAGCGGTTTATGCCAATAAAAAATTAAGTATAATATTTCGAGTAAATTTCGGGATTCTGCCTTTGAGTGTTTCGAATTTATACAAAGAGGCGAAAGTTTAAAAGAATTAGATTGTAATATAACGTTCTTCTAAAAATAAAATCATTAAACTTGTCCAATTGGATTAAGTAGCCTGAATAACATTAAGTTTTTACATCAGCTAATTTTAATCAAAATAATACTTTAACTCAAATATTCAAACTTAAACATTAATTTACTTTTCTCCTAAATTTGAATACAAACGTCTCAGTTAAATTACTATATGGCATTCTTTTGTGAAAAATAACTGTTTATATTACACTAATTAATTTGACAATAAATAAATAAATAAATAAATAAATAAAAGACAAAAATAAATTTGAAAAGAAAAATAAATTGTAGTTCTCTAATAATCTTTCATTAAAAACTAACTAAAACTGTTTTTAATTCAGTTAAATTTATTAAAGAATATGAGTAGCAGTAAAGCGGAGTCAATAACAAGTGCCATAGAAAAAATATCAGTAGCTAAAAACATCAAATTGTCTAATTGCCTTTTCATAGCTCTAGATGGGACAAATGTAATGCGTGGGGAGCATTCTGGAGTACAGCGCAGACTAAGACACATTTCTCCCCATTGTATATATATAAACTGCAAGAATCATAAACTGGCTCTGGATTTTGTGCATTTGTTGAAATAATATACAGAATTGAAATCAGTAGACACGTTACTAGTTTCACTATGGAAAGTATTCCATTACAGCCCAAAAAATTTTGAAGTTTTTAAAGAAATTCAACAAAATGTATATGGAGTAGAAGTATTAAAAATCATGAAAGTATCAACAACTCGCTGGCTATCCCATGGTCGTGCATGTCAGAGGATTGCAATTTGGTATGAGGAGCTTATAGATACCTTAGATTCCCTTTTCTTTGAAACCCGAGAACCAGAACTGAAAGGTTTGAGAGAGCAACTCCTAGATCCCGATATTATGTTGACTATTCTGTTCTTAGCAGAATTTTTGTCAAAAGTTGATATTTTAAATTTATGGCTCCAATCTCCAGATATTACTTTTAGTTTACTTAACAATAAAGTAAATCTTTTAATTAAAGAAGTAGAGGATTATTGTGCAAATTTGGAAAAAGGAAATAATTTCCAAAAATACGATATTTTATTAAACATAGTAACCGAATGTACCTCATTAAGTATGCGAATGCGAGGAAAACAAAAATCCACAGAAAATATACTTATTGAATTTAAGGAGAATTTTGTACAGAAATTTTTGAATGATTTCAAAAATGAAATAAATTTGTCTTTCGAATTGTCTCCCAGTAGCACTACTTCAAAAGGATTTGATATTTTCAGCAATGGAAATTTAAATGCCTTAACAGATGACGAAATTGATTTTGAGCCCTATTTATCAATTTTGGTGTCTCATTATGGGGAAGAAAGAAAAGACATTTTTAAAGATTATGTTTGCGTGCCAAAAGAATTTATAGACAAGTTAGTTGTTCAAAATTAGAAAGACGATTTCAAAAAAGAAATTATGTTTTCAAAAATGTCTTTTGATATCGAAAAAACAAAAATAGCCAAAAACCTTTTGTACGAAAATAAAAAAGAAGAGGCTAAAAAAGCTTTAGACAAAAAGATGAGTCCTAATGTCTTTCAAACGTTGTTAGAAAAAGAGTCCTCAAATAACTGGTTACTATATCCAAACTTTATGAAACTTTTAACAATGTGTACTGTAATTCCCTCGTCAACAGCTTCGGTGGAAAGATTATTTTCTCGAATGAATCTCGTATGCACTGACATGAGATGATCCCTGAAACAAGAGAGTCTAGATGAACAGTTATATATATTTCAGATTATTATAAATGGGCCGAAAAAATTATCTCCAAAAGTGTGTGAAGAAATTGTGGATATTTTTAAAAGGAGTGGAAATCGCCGCATATTACTTTAAAATTAACTTTTGATTCCAAAGATTCATGGTATGGCAGTAGACAAGGGGACTACCACTATAACCAAAACTCCCCCCAAGAAACTGTAATTGTAAATATTGAGGATTTTGGTGCATAATTTAATTTCATCACTTCTTGAAGATTAGATTTAAGTAGAATTTTTAGTATTTTGTTTTATATCCAGTGTATAATTTGTTCTCGGTTTATTTGCTTGGAGTTTTAAAAAGAATCGTGATAACTAAAAGTGCTTTTTATACTATAACTAGATGATTTTTTTTTTTTTTTTTTTTTTCACAAAAATAAAGAAAATTCACAAAAAATATTTTTTTTTTTTTTTCACAAAATGAGGACCCCAAAATAAAAACCTGGATAGACCCCTGCATATTATTTAATATTCAATATTCAATATTCTAACATAACATAAAAATGTTAAAAAATACTTTTCCAGTTAAATCAATAAATCATATCGACAAAAATTACAAATTAAATTGAACAGAGCAAATTTTAGTAAGAAGTTTGGATTTCGTTAACTTTAATTAAAAGTTAAATATAGTATTGAACTCGAAAAAGTAATTTCCTTAACAGAAATGCGGTCTTATGTTAAGCTACTTCCCTGGTTTCTTTTGAGTATAATAGAAGTGTTTCTTATACGTATGATTACTTAGAAAATGAACACGACATATTTTTGAAGTGCTCTTTACATTCTTTAAAAATTAATATCCGTTCTCTGAATTCCTACTTATGGGTTAGAAAAGTTACAGTATTTTAATTTTACTTGAAATATAACTCGTTAGATTCAAAACAGATGAAAGTGAAACTCCGAATTCCTTTTAATAAAATTAGATACGAAAATGGATATAAATATATCTAAGTTATGTACTACATTACGTAAAGTTAGAAGAATATTCATATTGAAAACTGTTTATTATATCTGAAATAAATCAATGTTTTTCATTTAAATTTAATCTATAAATTAAAGAAAAAAGTTCATAATATATTACACCAATTATTACATTTTATGTATTTCATAATGCTTAAAGCGTTCAATAGAAACTTAACGTTATCTTATGGAACATCTCATACAATTTTAATATTGAATAATAAATATAATCAGCAGAGAATAAATTTATACTATCATTTTAGTTATTAATATAATTTATATTTTACTGGTTAACTTTTGTATGTGTTCAACTATTATTTATTATTTTCTGAAATAGTTGTAAGTACCTCCTATGACTTTAGTTTGTCTTTCAGATTATATAAATTTTTATTTATGAATTTGTCCTTCAGCTTCTCTCTGTTATCTGTTAATTTATTGAAATAATGAAGAAATTAAAATAATGAAATGCGTAGCAGCGTGGTCTCTATAGTAAAAATCGCTGGTAGATTAACGGACATATTTACCATTAACGTAGACTCCATGTTTAGTACGAAAAATCTGACAAGCATCTAGGAACAGGGTACAGCTCTCCATCATAAATTGGTCATCTAGAGGCATTGTTGTTCCCAGCTTTTTAGCAGATTATACTAAATCTCACAGTGCTTAAAATTTTTGTCTCTGGACGGCAGAAGTCGCGTTCCAAATTTCTCTGGAAAATTGCATTTTATCTCTGGACGGTTTTCAAGTTTTCGTGTCGAACCTGAAGACAAAGTTATGGTTAATACAACCGTAAATGATCGTTATTATGACATACAGATTTAAAATAAGCTATGTATACGCGTTACAGTCAATTGTATTAATTAACGCGTTGAGTGCCGTGTCAGCCATCGGTGGCTGACACTGAACTTTCCATTTAGGTCGCGTTAGTCACCGGTGGCTGACAGTGTAAAATATGATATAAAGCTAAGAAATTTACATTGTTTTAAGTAATTACTGAAAATATATTTAAAATTTTCTTACTTTTTATTTACCACAGGATTATATCATTAAAGCATTTCAATAGATTTTATTGAAACACAGTAAACATAACACGCTTCTAAACAGCGCGCATGGCCTGACGGGGATTTCCTCAAGAACTGGCTTAACGTTCAATGTGTTAATATATGAATACATATTCTACAATGGATTCAGCGCGCATACACCTTTGGCGACAATATTTTAGGAAAAAAATATTTTGAACTTTCTAGCTTTTCATACAAATACGTTAAATTACAAGAATGATTCAAATAGTCTGCACTGAACATATCAAACATTATGATTTAATGTTTTATTTTATTTTATTTCTTTCTTTCTTTTGTACATATAGCGAATAAGTTAATAGGCAAGAGTAATCGGCAATCGAATGTTTTCAAAATTACAATTTTTTTAGGTTCGGGTTGGCGTAATGGTTTTGCTCATTACAGACTATGTGTTATAGCGAATTCCGAAATAATACTGCTATCATATCTATGCTTTAGCTGAGATTCGAACCGGATACCCAATTTTCTGGTTGATGTTAGAAATTTGGAATGAGAAACTATTAAACATTTTGTGTTTACAGTGGTTGAAAACAATTTGTTCACAAATTTAGAAGTTAAAATTTTAATATTTAAGGTTTCATGTGCTCCTATTAGTTTCTTAAATATCAATTAAGATAATTAAAATTCAGATTTGCATGTTGAGAGCTTTAAAATGTTTTTATTTATTAGTTTTATAGGTGATTTTTTTTCAGATTTTGTTGTAAGAAAGCTGCATCTTCTAGTTTTACAATGTTTGTCTTTATGTGACTAACAAGGATAGGTTACGCAGAGTTGCCAACTTTTATAATTTATTCCGAAACTCTGTTAGATCCGACTCTTTTCTTATTTTATCTCAGTTATACATTGGAGAGAGTTATTCTTTTAATATAGTGGTGTGAAATAAAGGCGGAAGAAAAATGCTCCGGAATAAATTATAAAATTTAGCAACTCTGGTCACGAAACGAAAAATTCAGCTCAAGACAAGCTTGTGCAGTATTGTAATATAATATGAAAGAAACAACATATAAAAATAATAGCGCGTACTAACCAAGCAATGTCGAGAAAAATGCCTTTAAAGTTTCAGTAATTGCTTAGTTATAAGTTATTTAGGGAAAACGCCAGCATTCCAGTGGCGTACTTGGTTCGTGCAAGGCTGCTATCTGGTGGCTGTCAGATGGTACTACTTGAAGGTATATATAGTTTTTGTTATTTATCGATAAATATATTTTTTAATGTAATTTAATTTTATATTTAAAAAGATTCAATTAAAAAAAAAAAACTAAATATTATAAATAGAAATATAATAATTATAACTGCATTACCATTCAAATAAAATGAATACATTTTTTTACAATCAATATACCTAAATCAATATACCTAAACCACAAAATATTGTACAGGATTTCAATGTAGTTAGATTATTTCGGGCAAGTAAATATTCAAAATACACGTCAGCATCACTTAATCCAGTTTTAAATGCATTTTTGTACATTTATGATTCATTGACATTTTCATCATCAAGTTTTGATGTAATAGCAATGCGTTTCTTAATCGACATCTGTTAGTTAATAATTATTACACAATATAAATATGCGTAGCAAATATTATGTCCTTTCACTACAAATTAATATTAAACATCGCACAAAAAAAAAAAATTAAAAAAAATAAATTCTAGATGCACATAATAAAGCATTAGTTGATTGTGGGTGATTTATATTACAGCGAGGAAAATATTTTTGTTCCTAAATATTAATCGACCGACTTTTTTACAGAACTTACGTATTTGTTAATAGTGATTCGAATATAGAAAAAGAAAATAAATATAGAAATGTATTATAAGGCGGCTTTATTTAACTACCCTTAGTGACTTTTGAATTTTTGTCGCTATTTTTGCCTTTTCTATAAAATGATACACTCAGGCAAAAATAAGTAATTATGCCATTATTGTTTCTGCCTTTTTTAATTTTTCCCCCTTCTTTTTATTTTTTGTTCAGTATTTTATAATTTATTTATATTTTTATTTGCTACTTTGCTTAAAATGACTGTCGTGAAAGTAAAGTCCTTGGTGAAAAATGTCCGGTATATTTCAGCGTCAAAATTAAAAATCTTGCCCCTGATTATTCATAAGTAAAGCTCTTTAGTTTGATGGTTAATTAGCTTTCATTCCCAGCATGCTATTCTTAATAAAAACATACAATTAAAAAAAACTAGTATGTTATGGCCACCACAAGACTTTCTTCTATATTTTCCTATACATATTCAACCAGTAACAATATTATATATATATATATATATATAAAATCCAAGTTTTTTTTTTTTTTTTTTTTTTTTTTTTTTTTTTTTTCGTTAAAAGTAAAAAAAAATCGATAACTTTGTTTTAAATTATCACAGATTTATAGTTCAACCAATTGTTTTAAAGGTACTGACAAGATCTTTCGAAAGATACCCATCTTCAAAATTTACCCCCCCAGGGGGGGGAAGCCATGCTCCCACATGCACAGAATTTTTTTCCTAGTTAACTATTACTATTATCAATAACTCATATTAATTTTACAATCAGAAGATAGAAATAACTCTCATTATGTACATTTATATGAAATTTTGTCCTATACTGCTGCCATGTTAAAAATTTAGAAAACATGAGATCACAGCGCCACCTGTTGAGCGATTGGTCATCAAATGTAATCAGCACCAGTTTAGGTCAGTGACCAACTAAATACCAAGTTTGGTTCAATTTCGTTAAAAAAAAAAAAAAAAAAAAAAAGGGGTTTTTTTTGTTAAAAGTAAAAGAAATCGATAACTTTGTTTTAAATTATCACAGATGTATGGTTCAACCATTCGTTTTAAAGGTATTGAGGAGACCTTTCGAAAGATACCCATCTTGAAACTTTGCCCCCCCCCCTGGGGGGTACTTCCCCCATCCACAACATTTTTTTCCTAGTTAAATACTACTATAATCAATAATTCATATTAATTTTACAATCACAAGTTTAAAATAACTCTTATTATGCACATTTATACGAAATTTTGTTCTATGCTGCCATGTTAAAAAGTTAGATAAAATGCGATCACAGCGCCACCTGTTGAGCTTTTGATCCCCAACTGTAATCAGCACCAGTTTATGTCGGGGATCAACTAAATACCAAGTTTGGTTAAATTTCGTTAAGAAAAAAAAATATATATATAGGTTTTTTTTCTAAGTTTTTTTTTCGTTAAAAGTAAAAAAAATCGATAACATTGTTTTAAATTATCACAGATTTATGGTTCAACCATTGGTTTTAAAGGTATTGAGGAGACCTTTCGAAAGATACCCATCTTGAAACTTTGCCCCCCCCCCCCGACGGGTACTTCCTCACCAGTGGGGGGGAACCGATGCTCCCACATGCACAAAATTTTTTTCCCAGTTACCTATTGCTATTATCAACGAGACCTTTCGAAAGATACCCATCTTGAAAATTTACTTCCCCGGGGGGGAGGGCACCGATGCCCCCCCACATGCACAAAAGTTTTTTCCTAGTTACCTACTACTATTATCAATAATTCATATTAATTTTACAATTACAAGTTTAAAATAACTCTCATTATGCCCATTTATGCGAAATTTTGTCCTATGCTGCCATTTAAAAGAGTAAAATCCGCTGTAAAAGGCACGTTAAAAATATTTAAAAGAATTTTAAAAGGTTAAAAAACAGTTAGACAACATGTTTCGTGCTTATTTACTAGCACATCATCAGGTCTCGTCAGTTAATGAAAGCCACCGAGCTTTATCTTGTTGTTCTAAGAAAGGCTGCCATAGGGTTGCTAAGTCTTTACTCTGATTCTCGTTGATGCATTTATCGCCAAATTTCCAAATCATGATCTTTTCGTATATGTCTAATGTGTATTCGGTGTGGGGGGGTTGCTAGAATTTTACTTTCCTCCCACTTTGGCTGGGCTTCTTTATTGTCGAGTAAAAGTTGCTTTAATGCCGTGTTTCCGTACAATGATCATTGTACAATGATCAGCAGCCTTTCTTAGAACAACAAGATAAAGCTCGGTGGCTTTCATTAACTGACGAGACCTGATGATGTGCTAGTAAATAAGCACGAAACATGTTGTCTAACTGTTTTTTAACCTTTTAAAATTCTTTTAAATATTTTTAACGTGCCTTTTACAGCGGATTTTACTCTTTTAAATAGTTATTTCGCACGTGGTTTTTAATTATTTAGTGAAACTATGCTGCCATGTTAAAAATTTGCATAAAATGCGATCATAGCGCCACCTGTTGAGCTATTGATCCCAAAATCTTATCAGCACCAGTTCATGTCAGGTTGCAACTAAATACCAAGTTTGGTTAAATTTCATTCATTGGTTCGTGAGATACAGCGTCTACAAAAAATGATACAGACAGACATACATTTTCTAAAAAGTATTAATTCGTGTTCTGGACATCCCAAAACATGTAAATCCATGAAAAAACGGAGGTCAAAAATTTTCGCGAATCCAATATTTTCTCTATATTACATATAGAAGAAAGTAAAAAAAAGTATATTAAAAAGTCTTGTAAAACAAAATTCGTAAGAATCATGCTGTGTTTATGCGTTATTATTATTATTTAATTTTACTATTATTTAATTTTAAAGTTATAATGACGTTATTTTGCATTTGCATTTGTAAGTTTAACTTTTGATATATATATTTTTTTTATTATTATTCACAGAAAAATATATATCTTTTCATGCTGAAAAAAGAAAAGAAAAATAAACTAGTAAATTTTTTTGGCAACAATGAAATTTAAAGCTAATATTTAAATGGATAATATTAAAGCTATTATAAAGTTACTATTTTCATATTTTAATTATTTAAAAAAGAAAGAAACTAATAAAATCTCGAAAGTCCGGCTTCAAGGAGCATTCAAACATCTTGAGGGACATCTTCGTGTCGAATCACGTGACTTTCGGAGCTACCGTCTTTGCGCTATAAATACCGCACTATACCGTCTTTGCGTATAAATTTGCTATTCAATGTTTTGCATGTATACTTAATTATTTATTGCTTTTAAAGCAGCAGACGGATGATTGTAAAGATGAATGATTATTAAATTTAATCTTCTGATTGATCAAATCCTACTTTTAAAAATTTAATAAATAAAAATTATTATTATTGTTATTATTTTGAATTAAAAACCAAAAACACCTATGTGTCAAATGTGCCAATTTTCTATTTAAAATACTTATTTTATACTATTTTTTTTCTTTAAATATAAAATATGATAAAAAAAAGAAGTTTAAATAAGTTAAATAAGAAAAAAAAAAAAAAAATAGTCACTCTCAAGTAGGACCAAATTGATAACCTCCAGGCAGCAAACGCGCGCCCAACCAAGTATCCTACTGGAGCGCTGGAAAAACTGTTGAAAATAAATTATATTTAAACATTACTAAAATCTTATTTTACTTATTCATTTATTTATTTATTAATTATTATTATTATTATTATTATTATTATTATTTATTTATTTATTTATTTATTTATTTATTTATTTTTTACGCGATTGTTTGGTTAGTGCGCGCAATTACTTTAATATGTTATTACCTTCATAGTATAGTGTAATTCTGCTCAAGTTCGTCCCGAACTTAATTTTCCACGTCTTGAACTCTCTTTGAAGATGGTAAATTTTCGATCTTGGGTTTAGATTATGCTAGAAATTTTCATAGGGTAAGTGCACCAGTGATTGACACTTTTAGAGCAATTTCTGATATTTTTAATGTTTTAGCCATCCGAAAATATTTTTGAGAAATCTTAAGCTAGTACATATGGCATGAAAGACTTTCACAACCACATATATGTTAAAATATATACATTTGAAAACAATTATTTTTTATGAATATTTATTGACACCCACTCAATGTTCCAGTAATTGACACGGCCAGTTTTTCATTTTATGAGTAACTGGCCCCTATGTTCCAGTGTTTGACGTTGCTAGTTATTCATTTTTCCAGTAATTAGCACTCTAGCTCCAATATTTGACATAAAATGTTAAAATTCGTATTTGTAAAATATATGATTTCATTATTTTTCTTATTCGTTAATTATTTCGGAATAGATGTCAATTACTGGAGCATGCCAATCACTGGAGCACCTACCCTATCTTACTTAATTTAAATCATATCATTATACGAAAGTAACAATATTTTACATTTATTTATAATAATAACTTACACACGGCTTTTTTTCAGTATAAATTTTGAAATGTAGGGTAGATATATAAAAAAATATTAATTACTTATCTATATATTAATAGGGAACATGAAGTTTGTCGTATACTTTTACCATATTAATTATGAGAGTGCAGGATTTAAAATGATATCATTCGAAAAAATGATTAGCGAGATTCGCTCAGCATCCACAATGTACCAAACATAGAGATATCTGCTGATTCCGTCTGAGTGCATATTTGCCAACAAGTGGCGCTGTTAAGTTGTAATTTAGTCCTATTCTGAAAGTGGTCGATTTTCGACCCCTGAGCGATACTAGTATGTATAATTTTACTACCATAATTCAACAACAAATTTCAAATAGCTTGATTTGCAACAATTAGTTAAATAAATAATAAAATGTGTATAAGCGACAGCTATTTCTTTTTTGAGTGCATGGGCGTGGGAAAGAAATGACTTTTTCCATTATAATAACAAGACTTGATATAAGAAGTTGATATATATATATCTTAATATATATAAATCTCGTGTCACAATGTTTGTCCTCAATGGACTCCTAAACCACTTAACCGATTATAATAAAATTCGCACACCATGTGCAGTTCGATCCAACTTGAGAGATAGGATAGTTTAAATCTCAAATTATAGTCGCAATTTTAATTTATTGCTAATTATTTGTCTGTTATTATTTGACAGTCACAATTATCTGTTAACTCCAAATGATTCTAACAGATGTCGATACCTTTCGACTGGGTTGAAATGAAAGCTGAAATATATTTGGTGCTGCCATCTACACAAAGAATCTTCAACTTTTTAACCTATTAATAAATTTCGTATAATTCAATTATTTCCACTTTTTAAATTTTTGGTGTTAGCATAGCCGGCCACGTGTTACTTAGACTGAAGTGTAAATTGAATTCATATTATAATGAAGATAATACAGTGAAATTAATCCTGTTTTTTACTTATTTGTGCTTCATTGATGTTTGTCCGCGATGAACTCCTAAACTAATGAGCCGATTTTAATGAAATTTGGACACTGTGTGCAATTTGGTCCAACTTGAGAGATAGGATAGTTTTTATTGCAAAATTCGCCTCCCAAAAGGGGGGGGGAGGGGCCAAAACGTGATTTCACAAACAAACAAACAAACAACAACAACCAAAAAAAAAAAAAAAAAAAAAAAAAAATAGAAATGCAGATAGACTGTTCAAAATTGGTATAGAGAGGTTTTAGAGGCCTGCAAATCGAATGAGGATATTTTCGAAAGTGTAAAGTTATTAGGAGGGGCGGGTAAGGGGGCGGAGGGGCAAAAAAATAAAAATAGAGTTACATCGCTAAAAATTGGTACATAGAAGTTTTTGATACGTACAAATCGATTGCAGATATTTTCGAATTTGTAAAATTATTAAGAGGAGCGGGAAAGGGGGGGGCAGAGGAGCAAAATATAAAAATGGAGTTAGATCATTCAAAATTGGTGCATAGAATTTTTGATACCAACAAATCGATTGCGGATATTTTCGAATTTGTAAATTTATTAGGAGGGGCGGGAAGGGGGGCAGAGGGGCAAAAAATAAAAATATAGTTAGATCGTTCAAATTGGTGCATACAGGTTTTTGACACCTACAAATAAACTGTAGATATTTTCGAATTTGTAAAATTATTTAGAATAGTGGGAGGGGGGAGGGCAAAGGGGCAAAATAATAGAAATAAGAGTTAGAACTTTGAAAATTAGTATTATTAAGTTTTAAGGCCCGATAAATCGATTGCGGATATTTTCGAAAGTATAGAGTTATTAAGAAGGGCGGGAACGGTGGATGAAGAAACGGTGCGCATGGTTTGCGCAGGTATACACTGCCGCAGGCAGTGGGGGTCCGAACAGATTATTCCACCAATGAGAGAAGATTTTTTTGTATTTTATATCATTTTCCTTTCGATAATATATGGATTCATTATGAGTGTCGAACATTTTTCCCGATCAGATTTTTTTTTTCTCTTTTTTTTTCACATGTTAAAAATTAATGCAATTTTGAGAATTCTTTAATTATAGTGAATCATTTAAAAATAGGGACCAGCGAAGCGGGCTAAGTCTGCTAAGATCAAGGATGTTATCAAGGATGGTCTTTATTCGTAAATAATAATTTTAATATATTGAATATTTTACTACATTATAATTCAACGTATAACATAGCCACAGCAACGCGTGGCCGGGTCTGCTAGTATATATATATGTATGTATATACATATATATATTTTAAATCATTTGCAAAAGAACAGAAAATACAATAGCTGCTTGTGATGGGAGTCAAGATAAAAGCACGACATAAGCATGGCTATAAAATTTAATGAAAAATATATCTATGGATTAATGAGTTATTGTGCTAATTCAGTAATTTCATATGCATTTTTAAACTGCTAAACTAAAATCTGAAAAACAGGAAAATATTATTTGATATATGTCAAAATTTAATTAAAATCGTCGTTTGCTCCAGAAAATTTTAAAATAATTTCGAAAGGAAAATATCAGCTGCATATTAAAAACCTAGAATTTTATTTTATCTTTTAAGTTAAAATTATAGTTTTGTTATACATAAAAAAAAAAATCGCAATTTTTTGTGACATATTTTATCAAATACAAAAAATATAAAAAGTATTTTTTAAAATGATTTTTAATTAAATATTCCTAAATTATTTGGACGAATGAGAAGCTTATTTATTTTTATTGTTTACTATTCAAAAATAATATTAATGTTTAATAATAAAGTAAGGCATTTTTTCTAATTCAATATATATATATATATATATATATATAATACTATGTATGTATATATATATATATATATATATATATATAACTATGTGGTATATCCCCATTGTAATTTAAAATACGATACATTATAAAATGACATAGAATTTGTTTTTCCTTTTTTACATAGATTTCGGAATATTTCCATTAAAGCTAGTTTTAAGAAGATTTATAAATGTACACTATTTTTTAAGTATATTAATATTTCCTAAAATATTGAAATGCAATAATATTCAGGATTATACTGCGTTTTGAGGAATAATTTATTGCATTTTCTCCCCGGTTTTATAGCTCTCCATGGGAAAACTCGCATGTGATAAATATTTATAGATAGCATAAGATAATATTTTTGTAATAAATTATAGTAAATCTAAAAAAAAAAAAAATTGAAAGAAATGCAGTTAACATTTTGGAACTTGGAGATTTATGTGCCAGACTATTTATCTGGTTTGTGAATTATTAAAATTATCAGAAAATCTTTTAAATGATTCAATGCATACTAAACGCAACTATTTACATAAATATTAATTATTGTTCATATGAGTAAACTATAATCACAAATCTTTTGATAAAGAAGACAATTTTTAAATTAGCAGAATGTTTTGTCAGCGTTTTCAAGAAAATTTTAATTGCATAAAGTAATACAATATTACTGATTTAATGAAAGGAACAATAAAAAACAAAGGAAATTGATATATGAATATTACATTCCATATATATAACAGGTGTGACTCCACTCGACTTTCTGAACATAAATTACTTAACGGTTGTTTAAATAAATTAAAGTAAGAGAAATAGTTAAATAAAAAGGAAGAATTATAATAGGGTATTAAGTATTTTTTTTTCACTTCACATAAATTGAGCTTATATGTCTTAACGATAGAGTAATTTTCGTTGTGACCCTGTAAAAATTTATAAGTAATAAATCAAAATCTATACAGTTTGTCCAACGGCGATAATATTATGTATTAATAATCTATATATATATATTATAAAAATAAAGTTAATTTTATCTCCATTAATGCAGACTGATATACTTATTGACATATGGATAAGCATTATAAGACGTGTAGTAACAACCTTCTTCTTAAATAATATAATATTCCACTGCACATACAGCCATGATAGTCAAACAACGCCACAAAATCTCCTTAATCAATCATCTTCCTAATTTTCCTTCATTTTTTTAAATGTTTTATTTTATTTATTTATTTTTATTTATTAATACTTTTCGATGTACAAATGCATATATGCATATGGGGTACCAATCTGTGCATTGAAATATTCCATAATGATTCTGAGCTTGTGCCTTCTGGTTATTTAATGGCCTTCACAACATCTTCACAGAATTTCTCGATCAGATTTTTTTAATCTTCAGATGTGCTGGTTGGAACATAAACTTGAATTATCTCAGCGTTATAACGCTTAGAGAGCTTGATGGTTAGTGCTGCAACTCTTTTAGAAAAACTTTTGTCTTTTATTACTTTGATTTTTAGGTCCTTGTTAAATAAAAATCCGACTGCACTACATCTTGCATTATCAGTTAGTTGATAATTAAGCACATTTCCACTTTTCAAATCTAGAAAATCTTTACGTTTTCTTCTAACTTCATTGAGTCCTACAATAGCCAATTTAGTACTTCGTAGTCCTTCAAGCTCAACTAGTCAATCTTCGGGGTTCAAGTACCTGCAATTTAGAGTACATATATTCATTCCTTGGCAGCTGACCGGGTGATTCTTTGCACTCCTGACTTCTTGCTTTCCTGCTTGCTGTCCATAGCAGAGACAATCCGGCTACCGGGGAGTGAGGGCTATTACTTTGAAATATGAAGGAGGTGTTGGTCAATCCACACCACACTGGCCAATGCGTCTTGCTGTGAGCCATATTCCTGTTGATTCGTAATGCTAGAACTATTAACAGATGCACGACGTGGCGATACAGACTGGACATTAGTCCTAGGTCCTGGTCGTATCCTCCAATCCATAACACATAGAATTGGAAGAACTCCACCCAGTTAATAACATATAACATTATGCAATAATATAAGATTTGCTGATGATATTGTACTGCTTGCTTCCTCAATTGAAGATATGCAAGAAATGTTTAAGGAATTAAATAAAGAAATTAATCTCGTTAGGTTGAAAATAAACCTCAGTTAGACAAAAATTATGTCAAATTCCTCTTTTTCTCCACTGAAGATCAATGTTGATATGGTTGAATTGGAAAAAAGTATGCAGTTATTATTATCTAGGATATGTCTTTACAATGAACGGGAACATCATGAAAGAAATTAACAACCGAGGGAAACTTCCATGGAGAGCATTTGGAAGAGATATCGCTGTATTCAAAGACGACCTCTCAATTTGTTTGAAAAAATATAAGTTTTTGATAAGTGCATTTTGCTTTTTTTAACTTTTGCTTCAGTAAACTATACGTGTGAAACTATATAAAAACTTCCACATGTCAGGTTACGCAATGCATGTTAGGATTCACTGGAAGAGACACAGAGAGAAATATTTGGATTAGAGAGTAAACCAAAGTTATTGTTGTTATTTCTGGAGTTAAGAAGCTAAAATGGATCTGGGCTGTGTGCCTTGCTTAAAGCAATGATGATAGATGGACAGCAAAGTCCCCATTTTGGATACCGAGAGATAAAAAAAGATCGAGGATGAGACCACTGTGTCATTGTAGCGATGAAATTGTGAAGTTTGGAAGAGTAGAATGGAGAAGAATTGCAGAAATCAGGGCAGATTGGAATCATCCAGGAGAGGCCTTAACCCTGCAGTGGATTGATAATGATTGAAATTAATGATTATATATATGTATGTATATATAATTTTAACAAAGATTATAATTATAATAAAATGGATAATTTTTTTTTATGTAGGGAGAATGGGTTACAATGGACCATGGGATAAAATGGACAACTCCCTATTATTGATTTTCTTTATTTATTTTTACTCTTCTTCTTTTGTCATATAGATAACAGTATTGCAGTGATGAAACTAATCTAGTAACTTAATGCCTAACTAACAGTTTAGCCATTTTATTCTAGAAAGTTAATTTGTGATAGTCAAAAGTAAATATTTTTAGCTAAACATTTTTTTGTTGTCATCATTCAATAGTTATGATTTGGAAGAGGTTATTCAGTACAATAAAGAGAAATGGCCATCTGTTATTATATTTAAATATATATATATATATTTAAATATTTGTTGTCACTGTTCCACATGGGGTAAAATGGATCACCAAGAATTGGGGTACAATGAACCTTGGTCCATTTTACTCCAGTTCTCAGTCACAATAAACAGAATTACAAAATCTACATTTTTCGTGTGTTATCCATAAATTATACTTGCAAATTTAAGAATTAACCTCAATTAAATATATTATATCTTCAATGATGAATAAGCAGTGAACTTACTTTGAGGTTACTTCTTATTTACTTTTAATAAATATTCAGTTACTTTTGTATTCTTATATTTTTACAAGCATCATACATCTATAACGAACTAAAATAAATAAGGCAATTAAAAAGTAATAATGCTCCTATGTCATACATAGTAGATAAACTGAGATAAAATTTATTTTTAAAAGTTTGCAATTGTCACATAAGAACAGCTTCACAGATCGTGTAAATTAAAAAATAAATATTCAGCTATAGCGAAGGCAGTATAAAGGGTTGTGGATGAAAAAAAAAACCTATTTTTTCAGTTTTCAAAGCATCAGGCATTTCAAAAACTGTTTTTACACGCTGTGTAAAAAGGTATGAAAATTCTAAATTTTAACTTAACCTGAAAAAAATAATAAATCAACTATTAGATTTCGCCCAAACTATGTACATAAGCAGGTAATTTCGAAGGACGAATAAAAAAAGATATACGTTTAGGAACTCGTATAATAAGAATAATAATATTTAAAACCATTAAAACCATCGAAAACTGGAAAGGATTTTTTTTTTTCGAATTCAGTACTCTTTTCTACGAATATAATATATATATATATATATATATATATATAATAACGATACAGCATTTTAAATGTGACTCGTTATGTGTGGATTTAGAACATGTGGGATGGACGCATATAATAATTACGGTGAATTATCTTAGAATTAATTTCTGGGAATAGTAGAGAAGTACAAAATAGTATCATTTCAATTTTTAACTAGACGCTTGTACAACTAAGCACACCGCAATCACCAATGGAAAAATCCCCATTTAAAAATTGTATCATCTTTGTTTATAGGGATGTAAAATAAAATGATGAGGATATAATTTCACAGCAATACGCTAATTTTAATACTAATAATAAAAAAAGTGTGTACATAAATTTTCTTCAAAAATTTGACGAATAAAAAGTTTTACATGTTGTTGGCTTAACCACCAAAATAAATGACACAGAATCTCTCTATTGAGATTCATGCAATGAAAACTTTATCAAGATCTCTATATTTTTTCAGAGAGTGTTGATGAATCTCTTGTAAATTTTCCAGATACTGTAAGGATGATTCTTCCACACCCTACAAATTTAGAACAATAGAAGACTTTTAGTGACACAAAAATCTCTTGGTGTATAATTTTCTGATTTTAATGTTCATTAATATTACATTATTTGTATGAATCGAAGACATAAAAGAACATACATAAACTATTATATATTTTATACTATTATAAAAACATACTACATTAATATACATTTATAATTTTACCTGTGGTCTATAGTACCCCATGCCATGGACCAATTTAACTCCGGGCTTGGGGTAAAATGGTACACTTTTTCTATTGCTGCTAAAAAATATATATATTAAAAAATGTAAGCGTAATTGTTACTTTTGACCCAATATATAGTTAATACGCACACATATTTTCAATAGCCAAAATTCATTACATTGTGAGTAAGCACTTAAAATTTATAAAAATGGGCCTTTATACCCCGGTGTCCCCTATTCCTTAATATTTGTTAATCTTAATTCAAAAATTCTTGATTTTCGGTTCCACGTCAGTTCCAACATGTGAACAAATAATAATAATTTTGCATTTTTTTGCAGAGAGTGTTATTGTCTTTCAAAGGATCAGATGCCTTGTAGTTTTCCAATCAAGAAATAGATTTGCCATGTACTGGTACCGACTGAATCACATCTCCACGAGGTGTTACCTAAATAAAAAATATGATTTGAGCTCCTTGTCATTAAAAAGATATAGAGTACAGAGACAAATAACAAACAGTAAGTGCATCATTACGTGGTATTTAATTACATTAGTTATTCAATTGAAACTTTCGAACCTAAGAACTGATAAGTAGGTTCCAAATGTTTGCGTCTTCAGGTAGTACAAATGTAGAAATCGCAGGATAGACTCGAACGATTTCATTTCAAAATGGTTCAAAATTATTTACAATAAAATTGATTCGCATAATACATATTTTCAAAAGGACATTTGTTTGGGCATTAAAATGAAACTTCATGAAATCCATTGAAAAGGGTTCGAGCTCCCTTAAGTCTCCTATTTCCTGCGTGTTTGTTGTATAGCAGGGAGATGCACCTGATATTCCACGGAGCAGTTCTCGATATTATAGTCCTACATTCTGGTGGTGACATTAATATACGCATGTCTATACGGGAAATAAAGCTTTTTCTGTCGCCTTGAAGACGTTATTAGCAACACTTTGTTTTTCTCAGTTTCATGAGGTACTATTTTTGCACTTTATGTATAAGTAATTTCATTGTGCATGTTCGTGAGGATTGGACATATTTGTTTTCGAACAAATATTTAGTGGTCTCTTCCTGCCGGCGAAGAACTCCTAAATTTATTAGCATTTTGCGTCGCTGGGAATTTTCTCTGTTTCCTGGTGAGATAGCAGCCAATTACGTTTAGAATTAAATTTATTTTTGTTTTAACCTGTTTTCCAGGAATGTTCAAATAGGTGTGTTTTAGATTTAAATTATTCAAAAATATATAAATGCTGGTATTTTTTTTTTCATTGAATCTCCATTACGATTATAAACAATAACTGACTTAAATATTAATAAATATATATATATATACATACATATATCATTTCTTATCTATATGCAGTGTATTTTACAAAAAACAGTGAAATATAAAAAAGTTATTTTCAATCTAAAAAACAATAAATATATTTATCTTAATTAAGTAATTATTCTTAAAAGAACTTAAAATCTCATTTCAGTTTAATTCTCATGTAATGGTATCTTTCTGAATACTGTAAACAAATGCTAGCAATAATAAATGTACTTTGCTGAATGAAAAGGGCTCCATTATTAAGAGTTAAACTTGCATATTTTATCTCGAATTATCTACTGAAGAATCTTTCATGTGTTAATTTATTAGTTGTGTATTCATGTGTTGTTTATAAGGGTTTATCTTTTTCATCGTGCTTCTTTTATCGTTTATTTAAAATGCATCAAAAATAATGTTTTACAATAAGTTTAAATTTCTCGATAATATATATATATATATATATATATATATATAAACAGATAAAACATTTAAGCTAAATTGTTGTGATAATTAAATAATAGTATAAAAAGGCTTTTTCCAGCCTTACTTTACTCATACATCTGTTATCAGACGATTTAAAATACTTTATCGTTAAAATATCCTTCAAATGTAAAGTATTATTTAAAAATATCAAATATTAGATAGAATCCTGAAGGTGGGAAATAAAAAAGGATAGTAAAGCAATGTTAAATATTGAGTATTATTAGTAGGTTTCACATCACAGTTAGCGGTAATTGTCACCAAATTTTAAAATTCTGTACTAGTCATAAATTGAGCCTGTTATCAAAATTCGCCTCTCTGAAATATTTAGGAGCAGAATTACTCAGGGAGACGCGTGTTTTTCCCACTTTTACAATTTTGGGAGAAATGTGAAATTTCACAAATCCCGTCATAATGAGAGTTGGATTAGCCTAACCAACCTGCACGCCAAAATTTGTGACCGCAGCTTCTTTAGATTTTCCAGGGCAAACTTAACAATAAAAGATAGCTTTCGAATTTGTTAAGTCGTAACTCTCCCTCACCCACCTCTCTCCCCCCAAAATAAATAAATAAATAAATAAATAAAACTGCAAAAAACTCGATATATATATATATTTATTACTATTATTATTATTATTATTGAAAGAGGGCGCACAGTCGTTTTTAACCTCTGGCGATTTTTGATAGAGTTCTTGCCGAAAGTTCTATTTTTGTGAAGTTCTCCTCCAAATTTCGATTCGTCCCTCCTTTTTTTCAAATTACCAATTTCTTTCTTTCTTTTTTTTTGTAGCCACGTCTAGTCATTCCATGTAAAATTATTCATCGTGAATTTAATTTAAATCATAGCTATGCTTATAAATGTGCTTTTGTATGTTCCTCTACCCTGTCGTAGTGAACGTTAGAACTCCCAAGCTAATCTTTCCACAAAAATACATGTCCCAATATTACATAGAATCGCACCGACCATATTGAGACTGTCAGTGAGTAGAAGTATTCTTTTATATACAAACAATAAACAAACAGTTATTATTATAATTAAGTTAAGTTAAACTGATAATGCACTAAAACATATTTAATATTTAAGTTAAAAAATTTGAAAATATACATTTTTTTTTTCATTTGCATGTGTCACAATATGTCCCATTCACGTCACAAATGTGATCCTCTTAAGTTCGATTTGTAACAAGCTTATAATTGCGTAAAATTTACATTATGATGTGAAAAAGTTTTTTAAACATGAATTTAATTTAACGGATATTTTAAGGAAGTTATTTTCTATACAAGTTCTGTCGTAAATATTTGTATTAAATAATATTATAACGATACGAATAAAAATGTAAAAATTGTAACTTATAGTCCTTATATAATCGATATCTAATTAAAGGCACGAACAGATAAATAAACAAATAAATAACATGTAATTAAAAATTAAATAATGTAAAAATATATAATTATGCTCTTTTTTTGGCGTATTAAATGTTAAACACTGTTGTCAAGTTAAAGCAAAATGTAATTAATTGATAAATTCGATTATAATTATACGGCTATAATTTGCATAATATTTTGTTTAATTTAGAAAACTGCTGTAATATATAATCGTTTAATAGAAAACACTAACAGCAAAGAGGCTTTTTTGAGTTATTATTTCATGAAATAAGTATAAACTGTATATGTTATTTTATTATAATGAAAGGTGTAAGTCTGATGCCTAGAAATGTAACTCTGTATTAACAAGGGTTCTTAAAATTTGTCTACAAAGCAGTCTAGATATTGAAATGTTCAAAGTTCGAAATAATACTTAATATGAAACAGCAAATGCTTATTTCGAATTTTAAGAGAAACTCAACACAGATTGCTGAATTTCAAAATATTCGTTAGCAGAATATCTAAATCACAAATGTGTAACTTGAAAAGTTTCTCGTTTCAATTTTCGAAAGTAAATTTTCAGTGTTTAAATTTATAGTGAAATGAAGCAAATTTTTTGTGACCTAATGATTTGCACGGTTATTTTTATAAGTGACGGAAAATTGAAAATTAAGGAAACAAATTAGTTTTTGGTTTACTGTTTAGTTTGAATCTTACTTTATTTATTGTTCTAAAGATCCATTTTTGAATAAAACTAATTCAAGGGGTTCCGTGGGTTTCGAAGATTAACAAAAGCATAATTATCAATTTTTTTTTTTTTTTTTTTTTTTTTTTTTTTTTTTTTTTTTTAATGCAATAGTAAATAAAATGTTTTATTCAAAACTTTGAGCGTGTAAAAGAGCAACATTTAACCCTTTAACGTTCACTACTTAATTTATTTAAAAAAAATACCAAACTAATTTTAAAAATGGCTTTTAGACACATAGCTGATCATAAATGTTTAAAAAATAAAAAAATAGCATTGTTCCTTTTCGAGAAATTTACGGTTTGAAACATCTGAAAGTAAACCTTATTAAATTCAAATAATATTTAATTTAATAAATAAATCACTTTATAAGTAAACATTATCGACAACAAAAACTCGTAAAAGTTGCATAGATCGGAACATTTCAATTTATTCCCGAGTATATTAACCCTTTGCGGCGCAAGGTACCTAATTCGGATCATTTAAATTACTCCGCCACCGGAATTTACGAACATAATTAAAATAAAAAATTTTTTAAATTTTCACGTTAAAAAAGAAAAAGGCTTTTTCTGCTATGTAATAAATGTAAATTTTTGCTAAAAAATTTCCGGGATGAGTTTTTGCACTTGAGAATTAAAATTAGGTGTTCCATCAGCGGGAACACTGCGACTGAAAGGGTTAAACAATATTTTCTAAAATTTGCATTGAACAATTTGGAAATTTTAGCCAGTGGGTCCTGCTTTTCGGAGACTCTTGAGAAAAGCAGTGAACACGATTTCTAATACTAATGCTTCGATATTAACCTTTTCCTTACGGGCGGGATTACCGCAATCCCAAGCAAAAATGTGTTTAAGAATACGGGGTTGGTATTACCGTCGTCCCAAACATTTCTCCCCCTAAAGCATGGGGCCCGCCCCATGTTCCGAAAATTGCATTGTTATTGAATACAACACTCTCAAATATTCAAATTTAATTTTTTTCCCATTAAAGCACTAACCAATTCCCTTTTGAAGATGTATGCAAAATCTCAATAAGATCGATGCAATTAGTTTTAAGGAATCATATCTCCAGAATTTATGAAACCAATTTTGTACGAAAACGAGGACCCACTGATTAAATTTTTCAAATGATTTAAGGAAAAAATTAAAAATCAATATATTGCCGAAATATTGCTCATTTATATGCTACAAATTTTGAATAAATCTTTATTTATTGTATTTATAAATAATAATAATAATAAAATAGGATTTTTTTAGCCTTTGAAACCCTTGTCACACCCTTAAAGGAAGATAAGAACTTTCGAAAGCAAATTTTGTGTCTTTTGATATGCTGTTTTTGTTTTTCTTCAATTATTAAAAATTGGAAACGATTAATCATTTCAAAATGAAATAATTTGTACAAAATATGATTAGGATTGAAAACTGGAAACTGGTCCATTAATTAAATAAAAATTCTTTCTTTCTTTTTTCTTCCCCCTTTTTTATAACAAATAAACATATAAACATATAAACAAATATTACTTTCTGTTTCCACAAGGTAATTTTTCATGCGGAAAAACGCATATTCTTATACACTATTTACCAATGAGTACTTGGCAACTTTGGAATTTACACGTTTTCTAGAAATGGTCTTTAGGGATCATATTGAAACTTTGTTAGTGTGAAGAACATGTTATAACTCATATATATTTTAGTGAAACATTTGACCACAAGAGAAAAGGAGGACCAGGGAAAATTTAAAGAAAAGTCAAAATGTTTTGGATCATCCTTTAAAAAGTAATGCTTTAAATGCGTTTCTGCTGTAGCATGCGATTTTGAGAACTTTTGTAATTATCTGTATATATTTTTATGAGGCTACCATATACATTCATGGAGATATAACGTTTTCTTAAAAAAATGCATAAGTAATTTCCTTTTTTTTTAACAACACGTAGGGTATTAGACACAATGCAAAGCCATTTTTTGAAAACTTGGCATATTGCATTATACACAGCATACAGGAATCAGAATGAAAAAAATGTTAAATATTTTATGAAATATAATCATTCATACCAAATAATGTTTAACTACAGATGCTGAAGATTTATAAAAATTTTATTTCTATAATTTAATAGTCAAAACTATTGAGCTATTTATACGAAAACACCAAATAAATAACGTGTAAATTCAAACAGTTATATGAGTTATAGAATGAACCAAATTTCAGTTCCTCTCAAAGAAAAAAAAAATTGTATGGGGGGCGGGGTATCAATATTTATTTACAATCAGCGAATACTGCATTACCATTGGACATTGAGCAAATCAAAATACGAGTAAAATCCTTCATATTTTAGCTTTTATTTTTAGAAGAACTAAAATTCTGTTAATTCTAGTGCTCATAACTGTTTGAATTTACACGATATTTGCTTGAGGTTTTCATATAAGTATCTCAACACTTTTGGCTATTTGATTATGCAAGTGAAACTTTTCTAAAGCTTGCGAATGAGTAGTTAAAAATTATTCAGTAAAAATGATAATATTATGTAAGATAGTTAATATTTTTGCTTTCTGATGGCTACGTCTAATGTAGTATGCCAAGTTTCCTAAGAATGTTTTAGCACTGGGTCTATTAACCTACGTGTTATAATTAAATAATATTATAGTTTTAAAAAATTAAAGAACACGCTTTTATGGAAATGTGAACTAAAAAGCACAAAATATCTATCTTAGTATTAAAATGCAGGTTAAGAGAAAATCGTGTGAGTGACACACCATGATATTTACATACATTTAAATCTTTAATTAAAATAATTTAGAATTAAACAAAAACCATTTTTAAAAAATCTCCCCTGACTGGGCTCGAACGCTAGACCTTTAGGTTCGCAGCGCGGAGCTGTACCTCACAGCCACTACGTTCACGTAGGGAAAGATTTCATTACAATAAAAAATTTTTGTTTGCTCCCAGAGTGGTTACAAACATACAAACATGCATACAAACATACATACAGGAGAAGCTAATAAAAGCTTGTTAAAAAAGTGGTATTTTTTTTTCCAATTTCTTTTAAACCTATTTTCTCCATGTGGTAGCCTAATAAAAGAATTATACAAATAATTAGAAGAATCTTTATTATCACATGCTACAGCCAAAACGCGTTTCAATCATTACTTTTTACAAGTTGATGCAAAATATTTTCATTGTTCTATAATTTTTTACTGATCCCCTTTTCACCTTTTGGACGAAACTTTTACTAAAGAATTATGATGTGTAACATGTTCTTTATACTCACAAAGTTTCAAGATGATTCCTAAAAAATTTTTCTGGATATTTGACAAATCGTCTAAATTTGAATGGGTCCAAATACTTATTGATAGGTTGTGTACCATATTAAATATAATTATTATCTTTATTCTGAAAACATCAAGTTTGAAATTTAGATGATGAATAAAAGTTACACAATTTCAAAAATATTTAAAGTTTTTTGATTGACCATGCTTTTGTTCTCATTATTAAAACAGAATTAAGTACATAGAACAAAAATTCATATATACAATATATGTGGAAAATTTTTCATTCATTATTTGCAGGAAAGTTTTAAAGTCAGAAACCTGAGAAAATTAAGTTTTATATATTTATGTTTTAAAAGAACAGTATAGGTTTTTAAATTTTATATTTTAAATTGTAATATGCGTAATATTCAATTCATTTTTATGCGGTTTGTTTTAAAATGTTTGTAACATTCTGAATTATGTATTAAATGCTTTTTAAAAATTTACTTTCTGTTGATTCAAATGTTCAGTCTACCCTTCAGAGATACATTGTTACGCGTATTTTATTGCAGAAATTAAGTTATTAAACAAAGCAAATTTTTCTTATAAATAAAAAGTGGTAGGTAAAATTAAAAGGACTTGGAGAATATGCATTTTTCGTTTATTTTATTATTATTTTTTAATAATATTCCTGGAATTTCGCATAATAAATAAGGATATACAATATTAAGGAACCATAACATCTTAAAAAAGTCAGTATTTCAATATGAAATTTAGCATTTTACTTATTTCAAAATGCGAGAAAAGGCTTGAAATATAAAAATGTCATTACAGTATTGTAAAATAATCTTTAATCCTAATAAAATTTTCAAAGAAATACTTTTTCAAGCGAGAAATTTAAATATGTTTATTATTGTTAATTTCGACATGATTATTTACAGAATATTATTGTCAGTATTTAAATTAAAATATGTAAATATTCTAAACTACCGAATAAAACAATAGATAAGACACGTGTGATGACATATATTTTATTATACAAAATTTAAAATCTTCCGCGAACCCTTTATATATATATATATGCATACAAATTCTATGTTGGAATAAAATATGTACCATAAATCCCACATTTGAAAAACGATAGTATTTGTATCATTTTGCCTAATAAAATTCATATTGTCAAGTTTTATTGCTTTAGGTATTACTATTTACACATATATAATGATTTATAGTAACTGAAGTAATCAAAAACAGAATTTTAAAAGAGAAAATTTTAGAAAATAGATATTTTATGACAAATATTCTTAGGTTTGCTCTCTTCTGTGTATTAAACTCATGAAATAGAATGAAATATGTGTTACTGGCTGGGCTGAAAATATAGTTTAAGTAGATTAAATAAAAAGAAAAATGCGCTTACAGTTAAATTGATGCCTGGGTGATATTTTGATGTTAAACTTAAAGAATGTAAATTGAAGATATAGTGTAACAAAGTATAATATTATGCATTATAGACCACATTAACTTTTATGCCCTACACAATAACATAAATTTACATATATATACATACAGGGTGATTATTGAAAAAAAAAAAAAAAAATCCCGATATATGAGACCATAGCTATCAAACCGTTCATAGAAACTGAATAAAAATTTGATGGAAGGTATTTAGAGGTATGCGCTCAAGAATCATATTAAAAAACAACAGTTACACTCTTGCAGTTTCGGTTACAGAGGCAAAATTCCAAAAAATTCAAGTGACAACACCTACTTTTTTATTGGGATGGGATCTCCATAGAAAAAACCATAAATAGAGTTGGAACAGTGCCTGCAGCACGGAAACCGCCAGCGCTAGGCAGACTAAGAAGAAAAATGAAAACAACTGAGATGTGCCTACCAGAGCATGACTTTAATTTTTTTAATGACGTCACACTTCGCACTGAGTCCAGTTCTGACTAAAGTCTACTGATTGTGCTTCGAAACGAGGAGAAGAGACCAAGGTCTTCTTAATTTCATGTAAGGTTACTGAATAAGGGTTCTAATTTCGTGGTTATTCGTAAGATACCGTCATGACTAACATCATCGCACTAGTTGAAAATAAAATAACTGGCTTCAGCGTTGTCCATAGTGTCTGCGATGAACATCCAAACTCACAATGTCTCTGCGGCATTTTTTCCGTGCAAGTAATAAACCTTTACAATTTCACAATGTTATTTTCCTGTATGCTACATATTGTTCACAGAGCGAGAAAGCAAGATACACATCGCGCATTTCACAATGCTTTATTTTTCAACCAGGGCTATGGCGTCAGTTATGACGGTGCCTTACGACTAACCACGAAATTAGAGCCGTTATTCAGTAGACTTACATGAAATTAAGAATACCATGGTTCCTTCTTCTCGTTTCGAAACACAATCAGTAGACTTTAGTCAGAGCCGAAGACTCACAAGGGAAGTATAAATCAGTAAATTTCCTATTGAACCCAAACCAAGCTTCAATTAAAGAGCATGGTCTAAAAAATAGGGCAGAGTGCAAATTTGCTGCAACAACACCCATGGAGCGAGAAAACGACCCTAAAACTTTTAGTTTTTCCATCAAAACCAACGAAAGAAAACCTATCCGAAAGATTGCGTGGCATAGTGGTCAGAGCGCTCAGCTTGAATGACGAAGGTCCTGAGATCAAATCCCGGTGACTGCTCACATTTTTTTTTTTTTTTTTTTAATGTTTTATAAATATAAATGAAATACAATATAAAAATATATGAATAATTTCGCTGGGGGGGGGGGCATGCATTAAATGCAATTAAAATTATGACATTTTTAAATTATTAAAATGTTTTATGTTAACTACATTTTTAGTTATATATATATATATATATATATATATATATTATTTATAATTTAAACAAATGAATAATTTAAGGAAAAATATTTTTCTTCATTGCACGTTTTTTTTTTTTTTTTTTTTTTTAAATATATTTCACACCAAAGCGGAAATGCTTATCGTCTGCTTTTAATTTCGTTATTTTTTATAGTATTTTTATGGCGGGGTGCGTCCCCTATGTAGAAGTTTTAATTAATAAAAATTTAGTTAGTAAAGATAAAAATATTATTATGCATCCCGCCGTAAAAATACTTCAAATTATAACTTTATAAATATAATGTAGCCAAGAAACTAATACAGATAACAAAGAATGTTGAAAGAGATTCTGAATTAGTAGAAATATACATGCAGTGTTATTGGCAGATCTTCATTAAGCTAGGCATTGAGTTCCCGGGATTCAATAGCCGCGGCGAAATTTGATATCAATCATATATATATATATATATATATATTTTGGCTGCTTAAGAAAGATAAGAGTTTTTGCTAGGCGGTGTGACTTTTACAGTAGTATTGTTTTTTATGAGATAATTTTTATCTTACTGAAGTTCAGTTTCAATCCAACGAGCTTGATTTTTAAAAATAATTCTTAAGTATTTCTTGGAAATTCTGAAAGAGGAAGCGAGCAGTACAATGTCATTCGCAAATCTCAAATGCATCTATCACTTTTTGTGCCTCTGTTTTATTTCTTACATCTTTCTCTCTCTTTAAAAGAGGCTTTACATATATTTATTTATTTATTTATTTATTTAAAGACTATTTTAAATAGTAGACCGATTTATCACATTCATCAATGCAATTGAACGCACGTTTAGTTTTTGTTACTTAATAATGAAATCTTTCTTATGGCTGAGAAATCACTGATAAAGCGTCGGCAACACATGCAGAATCCAAGGAAACTTCCGAGTTCTTGCATTGATTTTGGGCGAGGCCAGTCGATTACTGATTCTATTTTCTCTAGGTCTGTTCTCATTTCTTTTGATGAAATAATATTCCCATGATAAGAGAGATCCTCCAGAAAAATTGTATACATACAAGACTTAATTTTAGGTCTGTGTTTTGTAATCTCTTGAATATTGCCGGATATTACTTAGGTGTTGTTTCCACGTCCAACTATGATATTACAATTCAAATAGGCTAAATAGGCTTCAGAAGACAGTACACGTAATACAATTTCCTTTTGTCTCTCGAATGTCGCCTGGGCATTGCATAGATCGAAATGCCTCTCTTTAAATTCACAGATTCCTTTTCCGGTGTTGAAGCCTGGCTTTTCCCATCCTTTGGTTGCCTTGTCACTTACCAGTATCCACACTTTAGGTCCAGTGTGAATCTGAAAACCACTGGTTACCACTGAGAACATCTAACATATCATTGGTAAGGGGCAAACGGTAAGTATTTTTTTTCCGTTATAGTGTACAGTTTCTTTTAATCAGCTCAGAAACTTGTCGTTGTATCCCCTTTTTTTTAAACTAAAACAAAAGACGAAGTCCAGGTTTCTGATGATTCTTTTATCGAAGCCGCTCACTTTCATTTCCTTTATCAGTTCTTGAACATCTTTATTAACGATCTCTAGTCGTCTTATGTGTTGCTTTATAGGCGTAATGTCTGCCGTATTAATTCTATGCTGTATAATTTTGCAATGTGCGACATCTTTCTAAAGAACATCTCGAGAAAATAATCTTCAACTCACTTAATAGATCTCGTACTGCCGACTGCTGATTTTCATTTAATCTAACCGAATTTTACATAATGGGCATTACATACTCAAGCTGTACTTCGGATACACTAGCACGACGGTTAATGATATCGACTACCGGTCAACATGTAGCAATCGTAGCTTCTTAATCAACAACTTTGTGCTTATATTGACTATTCGAACAGGAATGACCTCTAATACTAGATCAACCAAAGATGCAACTAAAAATATTCCTTTATTTAAAGGTGGCTTTGCAAAATCACTAACTTTACATTGGCACTCTTCAGAATGTTCGAAGAATTCATTGATTAAACACTCATATTTTGCAGGCATCATAATCTTGTCTATTGCAACTACGTTGCTGTAGTTCTAGCACTTTGCGTTAGCTGTAAATGTAAGAATTTCTTCACCATTCTTTTGCAATTCATTTTTTTTTTTTTATGTCGACAGTAAAAATAAATTTCTGCTGGAAATGAAATAACAGAGTGCACTGGTTAGATCTGTCTGCAATGTGTAATGTAGACTTGGTGTACGAAAGTAGTAGAAAAAAATTTCAACTTTGGAACTATCCCGCCATTCATCTTTACATGTTCACCGGTAACGGTTTTTAAGAAAATAGCGAGGTGTATAAATAGTTTTTTCTCTCAAACCTATAACGAAATACGTTTTTAACTATGTCGCATTTGCTACCGTATTAATGGAGTTCCGTACCGAGCACGGAAAGTCATGTACATTTCCTTTGATGTATAAACCATTCTGATCTCCGCTGAGTGCCGAGAACTTAGAGGGACTTTTTCACAATAAAGCAATTTTCTTCCCACACGATAGCAAACTTCTTAATTTCAGGACGTTGATTCCTGGTTTTCAGCGCAATCCATCTTCAAGTCCTTCTTCTCTCTGCATTTTAAGCATGTAATTCCAGAAGAGCAACGTATCAATTTCTATTGGTTGTAATCTTTCTTTAGGATGTCCAAAATGGTTACCATTATATTTCCTAGATTATATTCATCATTTTTTATTGTGGCTGTCATCACAGACCTTAAAGGTTTTGATGCAAATTTGGTAGCTTTAACCTTCATACTGTAGGTTAGAGCGCCTATTAGGTTTTTGGAATATATAAGACGTATTGAACGTTGAATATCTCCATAGTGCAGGCGCTAGAGAGAAGTGAGTATGCAAAATGTGCGGCCCGAAGTCCATCAATGGATTTTAGCTGAAAATAGCTCAAGGATTAATAATATAGGTCTTACTGGTCCAATTTTTTATTTATTTTCCCCTTCCTTTTATTTCTAAAGGAATTATAAGGAACACATGCTATGAAGTCATTTTAGTGATGATTTCAGCCATAATTTATAGTCTATTCTAATGATGATGTAGTGTGCAATAATATGAAAAATAAAGTAATACTACTACACATAATCATAGTAAAAGTGTTTTATTAATAAACAGAATATGTAACAGAAAACAGCGAATCTGAATATAAATAAACGCAAGCAAGATAAAAAGAAAAATTTTTAATTACTCGTTTTTATTTAGACTGTCATTATTGATACATTCACAAAATGAAATACAAAATGATCTTAACTTTTTGCAACTGCAAGACATTGTTCGGCAATTTGACGAACAGTTGCAAGGTTGAATTAAATGAATTTCGCCAAGACAGCTTAGTCATTTGTTGTTGATGTTAGCCACCATTAAGCTTTTCATAGCCAAATAACCAGTAATCAATGGGCTATAACTCTGCTTAGCGATGATTTTTCTGAATAAAGGTTTGGATTGTAACTCGTAACAAATGTAAATGATGATTATAAAGATATAATGATTATAATGGTTAGTGATATGCAAAGCATTTGGCTTGCATATCACTTTCATTAAATTAAAACCGAAACCTATGTTTTGAGAAAGTAGTTTAATATCAGATTTCATCAGAAGTTACCTTTTTTTTTTATTGCACAAACTATTCCTGACTGTTTTAATAGTTCGTTATTTAATTTGAGTATTTGCAAACATAAAAGGATCTTTGTACGAAATCCCCAGTTGCAACTTTGAATTACAATCAAATCACTTAGAAGCTGATACGAGGATGTTTTGTCACATATTTCATGCAATAAGAATTTAATCAGCTCATTTTATTATCCTGAGTGCTATAGAAATGTATTCATCTCGACAATTTATTACTAGAAAGGACTAGAAAATAGTGGTTGTCTAGGTATATGGTTCGGCCGTTCTCTTACAAAGAAATACCTTCTAGGATGTGCTTTGGCTGCTGAATTCCAGGGTGAAAGCATATGTAATAGTATGCCACCATTACATGCTATAAGTGGTTGCGATACTACCAGTAGATTTATCAGCAAAATGCAATGTTTGAAAACTGCTTCTAAGGGTTTTGTACAAATAGCCTTTTTATGTTTGGGAATCTTTGAATTAAATAAGGAATAATTAAACCTGCTAGAAATATGTTGTACATATTTTATTTTTTCAAAAAAGAATTCAACTGCTGATGAACTCAGATATAAACTGATTCCTTAAAGCATAGGTTTCTGTTTTAATTTGAAGAAAGTATTATGCACGCCATATGCTTTGCATTTGCATTTGTTAAGGGCTGCAGTACAAACATTTATCTTGAAAAAATGCTCATCAAACGCAGTTGCAGCTCATTGATGACTGTTTATTTGGCTATGAAAAGCTTAATGATAACGTAATCCACTTCAAATGACTGAGACGTCTTGGCCAGATTCACTTAATTAAACCTTGTAAATGTTCATCAAATTTTCGAACAATATCTTGCAGTTGCAAAAAGTCAGGATCGTTTTGTATTTCTCTGCTTAAATGTATCAGTAATGATTGTGTAAATAAAAACGAGTAATTGCTTACCTTGCTTGCTTATATTTCTATTTCAATTCACTGTTTTCTGTTACACATACTTTTTATTAATAAAAAATGTTGATTATTATTAGTGGTAGTAGAAAGAGTTTTACTTTGTTTTTCATATTATTGAATAACACATCATCACTTTTATCATTTGAATAAACTATGAATAATTTCTTAAATCATCATTAAAATAACTTCCTAGCATGCACCTAGTATTTCCTTTACAAATAAGAGGAGGGGGGAGTGTAAAACATTTGGACAAAAAATGAACCGTCAGGATTCATATTATTTATCTTTCAGCTGTTCTCAGCTAAAATCCATTTGTGGAATTCAGTCCTTATATTTTGCATGCTCACTTCCCTCTAGTGCCTGCGCTATCATCTCAGATAGCGTTAACAAAGAACTGTGATGGCAATCTTACCTTCACGTCCATAGGACAATCCGAATTGGCACGAGTGACCAACCAGTCTTTCGAAAGTTGCTGCTACGACCTAGAAAGTCTCGCCATTTTTTTTTATCGGCGAGTTCTCAGTTCAGTTTGTTAAAAATATATCAAATGGCTATGCGTTATTGGCTATTCAAGGCTTTATATACAGTAGTCAAATCAATTATTTTATACGATGGGATGGCTTGAAGAACTTCTGATGCAGGCCCTCGATGTGCGGTAATCCGCCCATGGGAATAAAGACGTTATATTAAATTTTAAAGACACTTCATAAAACATGTTTATTGAAAATTATCCATGTCGAAAAGTCACTGAAACATTGTTTGAAATAGCAGTACCTAGTGGCAACACTAAATTACTAATTTTCTTAAAGGATCTAGATTTGCTCATGAGTATCTTTTTCCATATCTTATATTTTCTCTTTAAAATCTTCTCTTACTCCTTGCATCTTTCTTGAATGTATTTGATTTCGGATCGCACCTCTCCTTGCACAGAGTTTATTTTATCTTTGAGATCTTCTTGCACGAGTTTCATCTCATTTCTGCTTGGCCTTCCTATCTATTTTTATGTATTTTATCTCCTCTTTTAACAGACCTTCTCCCGATTTCACCTTTTCACTCAGTTGAACTTGTATGGCTTTCATCTCTTTTCGTCCGGATTTTATCTAATTTTTTTATTGATCTCTCCGGATTTCATCTTCTTTCTCAATCGGTCTAATTGAACAGGTCAAAGTCTCGAGAAGCCAAAGCGTCAGATATATTTTTTGTTAGTAACATTCACTCTAATTGCACCACGTTGACCGCCAACTGTTATGAAAAATATCGACTTTTTTTTGTGTAGAGTAAGTATTAGTTCGTAAAGAAAAAAGTAGGTTTTAGTCGATGAAAGTCCATTATTTCGCTTATCTTCTCGAAGCATTACAGAAAAACTCCGATTTCAATTATTATTCCCAAATCAATATAATAGGACTGTTAATTGAACAATTATCCTGGAAAAAGTTCAATAAATCTGTCGCTGGTATCACAAAAATTGCTATTTGTCGAATGCTCTGATAAGAGTCTGAGAAAACATTTACTAGTTTCCCAATAGTACAGCAAATAGCATTGAATATTTAACAAATCAGGAATTTCTCTGATTTATGAACAAAGATCAATCGCTTGAAACACAGTCTCAAAATTAAATTGATTAGAATATCTCTCTGAACACACACTGTCTCCGGTCGCAGATCCACTCTTTGGCGACTGTAAGTTTACGGGGTTCTCCTGAACTTAGTACTACCATCCAATGAAACGTTCCAGCTATTGAATTAATTCATTATTAAGCTTTAAGACTTGGGGAACCCTAAAATACCCCTGGTAATGTCATAAACAATAGTATACAGTTATATAGAGAGATGTTATGGCATAATGTAAATGGAATTCTGTAACATATATCATGAAAAGTTTGCAATTTATAGAAAATGAAATGATTTTTTTTTTTTTTTACTCAATAAAACTGCCTGAAGAAAAGGAAAATTTCCATAGTTATTCTTTTTGAAATAAATGAATTTAAATGTATGAATTGGTTTTAAACTTCTGTGTGAAGTTTAAAGTTTTTAATTAATTGATAATTACAATGAAATCTCAATTTAACCAATTAGTAACATTTACATAAGATTAGTATTTGAATGATTATATTGTTTACATATGAAATTCTACAGTTAAAGAACGTTTTTTAAAAATCTAGCCTACAGAAATTTTTTTTTTAAATTCATTTATAAAATTTCATCATTACTGTTATTTTTTAAAATGCATAAATAAGACATTATTCATACTTAATATAAAAATAATCAAATTTGTTTGATTTTAAAAATTGTTTTTTTACGAGTTTACGAGTTTATATAAATGTACAGAAGAATTTTTTCTTGGGAATTCAGTTATGTTTTTACAGAAAAATTGTTTTACACATGTATAACAAAATATACAAGGTATCAACTAAAGTCATGTTCCCACCCTTTTACCTAATGAATGGCTGTACTTAAAGTTATTCATAAAAGTTGTTCTTAGGTATAGTAAATTAGCTCGTAGCTCAAAGATGCAACTGCTTACAGCACCACTCGGTCAAAAAAGGAGCAGTTAGTTTTCCGATCTTGAAAATTGTACGAGATAGATTAAAGAATATGGATTATAAACATGTAAAGCATCGTCGATTTAATGCGAAAAGACACCTAGTAGACATGAATGATAAAAACAGGACATTTAAAACGAGCATTTGTTCATTCGTGACGCACCGTGCCACGAGAAAACGATCTTATTAATTAAAAAAAAAAAAAAAAAAGTTACTTTTATTTTCAATGTTCAAAGTTCAGTCCATCATCTGTAATGTACATCTGCACTCTTGGTTGAATTTTGTGTAGCATAAGTGTCACCTGATACGCATCAACGTGTAAAGTGCGATGTTCAAACTCTACAACTATATAATTCGTTTTCCCCCATATCTCATACAGTTTTCACCCGTTACGCAGTGATAGGGGTGAGATCGGGTTTTACTCGACATCCTGTGTATTAAATAATCATATACGTTTAATATTAAGCGTAGGCTTATAGCGAGTTCACCTGTATAAACGAATTATAACAGAGTTTCCGTCTTGTGAATACAGTTATGCTTTAGCGGAAAATTTATTTTGCTCCTATACAGATTTTTATAAAATTAAACTTGAACATTTTTCGGAATGGTAGATATATTCCCTACCATTTTTCCAGTTAACGACTGAAGGCACATTGTTATAAAGAATTATTCGAGAAAATTAAAGAGTAAAAAGTATAATTTTTTAAAGATTGTTATAGTTATAACTGAACTTCTAGATATCAATTAGAACTACAGATTTTGTAAGTTAGGTAAAAACAACGAAAGATATATCTGGAATGTACAAACACTTCGTCTGTGTGCAATGCTTTTGTAAATTGTCAGCTGTATAATGTCAATGTTGTATTATTTAGTAAGAAATCTATGCTTAATAACAAAATATCAATTATATATTATGTAGAGAGAGTAACTGTTTTTTAAAAGTGTCAAAGTTTTTTTTTTTTTTTTTTTTTTTTTTTTTTACTGTGTAACCGGAAATGTTAAAAATACAGCAGAATTTTTTTTTTTTTTTTTTAATTGAATTATTGTAAAATTTTTATTATCATTATTATTATTATTATTTTGTTAAAAATAAAGTAGATTTTAAACCTATGTGTTTAAGAATTACAATACTTTACTTTGAAAAAATGAATTACGATTATTTTTTACGTATGCTTTCTAATAATGGAAAGGCTATTGTTTCCAATAGGGTTGCTTTCCAGTCATTTTCGATTGAGAAAAAAATAAATGGATTCATATTATTTGTGTTGACTGAAGAGGCTTTTTTCATTTGAATTCTGTATGTTCTTTCCCTTAAGTATTATTTTCAGTATTGTCACATTAAATTTGCATGAACTTCCTCACTGTGGATATCAAAGTAATTTGTCATTATCGCTTTTGATTATCCTTGTTTAAGAATTAATAAATAGGGAAGATATTTAACTAACTATTTTTTTATAGAAATATTTTTCTTTGACATATAGTGTGAGTAAACTACAAGACATTTATTTAAATCGTGAAAAAAGCTATTTCTAAAGTTAGGCATTCTTATAACATTTATATATATAATTCCAAACTCGGTATTCTAAATGTGTATCATATAGGGATGCTACACTAAGCTTTTCGTTGGGATGAAGCAAATGGTTCGTGTACAGGGACACTAAAAATTATTTAAATATATTACGCCTATGGGGAAAATTGCAGGAAACATCTATAGACTGCACTAAACCAAATGAAACGAATATATATTTTGTGTAATAGAGATAGTCAACTGGGGAAAAAAATGTGTATGTAGGAGCCTCACCTCCCCCGCTTGGGGGGGAGGGGGAATTTCCCCCATCGAGAGGAGTAAATGTTCATGATGGGTATCTTTCAAAAGAGCTTGCCAATACCTTTAAATGGAATGGTTGAACCATAGATCTGCGATAATTTAAAATAAAGTTATCGATTTTTTTCATTTTTAACAAAATAATAATAATAATAATAATAAAATAAATAAATAAATAAAAATAAAATAAAAATAAAAATAAATAAATGTAATATTAAGAATAAATTCAAAATTTTTGTTGGATATTTAGTGTTATACTGCTTCTCTAATATGGAAACCGTATGGAAACCGTTATCATGGAAGATAATTTTTTTAAATAATAATTTTAATTAATTATTTTTACTGAGTGAATTTGTATAGGAAAATATAGAAGAAAGTCGTGTGGTGGCCACAACACAGAAGTTGTTTGTTGTTAGTGGATGTGCTTTACTAATAATATTTTACCATTTCCAGGAGAGCTGTTCGGGAATTGAAATAGATTCCACATAGAGATATGGTAAATAATGTATGTTTTAGGTTAAATATTCATCGCTTGCTTTTGTATATTAATGAAACGGTACAAACGTTGAGGCGTGCGGTAGCCCCCCCCCCTCACACAGAACTAATTATCACATAAAACCCTTCCTAAGCCTAATTTGAATTAGTTAACATAGGTTATCATAACAGTACTCGTTATCTTGCCTCTTAATCTCCAACCTGTATTTATAGTATTAAATTTCAAGGTAAGAGACAGTAGTGTGAGTGACACACCAGATTATTTTTTAATATATTCTGATTTTTTTTTCTAATTCATGTAAAATAAATAAATAAATAAATAATAAAAATCTATATACACACTAATTAATGAATAATTAAAAAAAAAATACAAATTTTAATAATTCATTTATTACTCTTCATTAATTACCTTATATAACATTTCATACAGAAAAAAATTATTTCAAGTATATTATATTTAATCGACTAAAAGAATATAATGTCTTAACCGAGTAGTTTTAAAAGATAGCCTATATTTTTTTACATTGTATATATTTTCGATAACGTGACAAACTTTGAAACTGAAGTTTTCCTTTATTTGAATATATTGTTACATTCTCAGGAAATTTCAATACTTCATTCGTTACTTGCGATTGAAATTTTATTCCAAATACTGCAGAGAAATATTTCCTTTCACTTTCTATTCAAAATCATTCGTTTACTTTTCTTGTTCAAAAGAATTTCATACCAAAATCTAATGTATAATATTATTAGATGTTGGAATTTCATATATTATTTTACATAAAGAATTTTGATAAAAAGGTTACATTCGATATTTCTTGAAACATGAATTTTCTGCCGTTATTAAATTCATTATTAAAAATTTGAATATTTGTTTAAAACAGGATTTTTTTTTTTTTTTTTTTTTTTAGGACTGAGAACTATTAGTCTCAATCTGGGATTTTTGCGGTGTCATTTTTCGATAGTTGGATATTTATCGAAATCTAAAATTTATCGAATTTGAAAGCGATGTTATAATTTGAAAATAATACTAATAATACTAATAATAAATAAATAAACTAATAGTCCTCCGTCATAAACTAAATTCTGCTTTTGCCAGAATTTCATCAAAATCTTTTTTTTTTTTTTTTGGGGGGGGGGGGGGGGAAGAAAAAGAAAAGGAAAGAAAATTAATAATAATCAGTAACGAAACAAACACTATCGAAAAATGTTTTTTTAATAATCTTGAATTAGGAAATAAAAAGTGCGCGTGCAAATGAAATAAAAATAAGTAAAAAAATGAATTTAATGATTTAACTTTTATATGAAACATGATCGCGTGCTATCTTAAAAAGTAGATGTAAAACTTAAAGTTTATGTGATGCGTGTGGCATCTATAAAAATGGTTTTAAGAAATAGAATAGAATAAAGAAAACAACGATGTTGGTTGCATTTTGTTATATAGTTTGAATTTTTGAATTTTATAGAAGTAGTATCTACCGTAGGAATAAGTTCTTATGTTAAAACTATAGGGAATTGTTATGCGAGCACATGCGATGCTACTCTATTTTATTTTATTTTTTTACTTTTTTTGATGTGCCAAATAAATATATACGAATTTGTCATGTTAAACACGTGCAGTCAAGTTAAAATAAATCTACTATATTTTTATTTACAATTTTGTACAGACACATATAATCGAAATGTAAATTTTAATGATAAATGTAAAACACATTTAGTGTTATGTTATGTTTTGTATCTCCTCATTTATAATGTTTTCAAAGAAATTTTATGCGTTATTTGTATAACGCACAATTTTAAAACATAAACAAAGTTAAAATATAAAGTATTTTTCAAACAAAACATTCATTATAATTTATAAGGTATAATAGGACAGTATTCGCATACAGTACTATAACTAAGACATAAAATAGGAAATATATATATTTTTTATTTTTTTTTAAATAATTGGACCAAAACAGAAAAAAAATCAATATATAGATACAGTGGTGGACATAATTATAAGACACCTATCTAATTTGACAAAAAGTTAAAGGAAAGATTCAGAGCTTAAAAATGTTTTATAAAATACGATAAAAACATAAATATATTCTGTTATCACACGTAATTGTTTTACAGAAATGATATTTTTATAGATTTTAATTAAAAAAAATTAAAAGTACCATGGACAAAATTATAAGACACCCTAACATTTTAATTAAAACACCTCCTTTTTTTCGAAAATAATGTGCAATATGCAAATTTTCTGCACGCTGTTATGACGTCAGCAGTTAACTAAAACAGACGATAACCGACTTCACACATTTACAAACATGCCATGAGGTACAGAATTAAAATAAAGTGAAATTCGCAAAATTTGGAGATTAAATGGAACTGGTGCTTCAATTAATAATATTTCAAAAGTTATTAAATGTTCTAGATGTGCAATTAGAAATGTTTTGAAAAGAGTAAATAATGGATCGGTGATTAAAAGATCTGGACGTACTCCTTGCTTGTCCTCGAGAGACAGACGCCATGTGCTTTCGCACGATACACAGAATAAGATGACCACTACAGGCATTAAAAATGCTTTGAAACTGAATTGTTCAAGGAGAACCATTCGCAGGGTGTTGCATAATGCTTCCTATGTGAAATATAAAACATTGAAGAAAAAACCACCGCTTCTAAGCCGGCACAAAATGGAGCGTCTAAACTTCGCTAAACAAACTATGGCCTGGACCTCCAAATGGTACGCTGTGTTATTTTCTGATGAAAAAAAGTTTAACCTCTATGGTCCTGACGGGTTTCAATATTATTGGCATGATTTACGGAAGTCTTCTCATGTACTAATGAGCCGCCAAATGGGTGCAGGCTCAGTAATGGTTTGGGCTGGATTTTCGGCTCAAGAGAAAACGGATATTGTTTTTGTGCATTCAAGAATGAATTACGAAAGTATAAGAATCTTCTTAAAGATGAACTAGCTATATACGGTAAACTTCTTTGTGGCGAAAACTACACTTTCCAGCACGATAATGTGCCGATTCATGCATCACACGAAACAAAAAAGTGGCTTTCAGAGCAAAGTATCAATGTTCTCCAGTGGCCTTCTCGCTCACCAGGCTTAAACCAAATCGAAAACTTGTGGGGGATCTTAGCTCGGGCGGTTTACCGAAATGGGAGGCAGTTTATAAGCGCAGAAGACCTAAAGAATGCTATAAAGTGTGCTTGGGAAGAACTGTCTTGCGATATTTTGTTAGAATTGATAGATTCGATGCCGAATCGCACCTTTCATATTATAATAAACAATGGCAGCTCCACCAAATATTGAATAACCATGTTAGAGGATTTTCTTTAGACCATTAGTGTCTGCTAATTATGTTGACCACTGTATTTGTAAAAAACTGTTGGTGTCTTATAATTTTGTTCATTGTGTTTTTAAGTTTTTTCATTAAATTGTATGAAAATATCATTATTTTAAAATAATTATATATGATAACAGAGTAAATTTATGTTTTTGACGTATTTGATAAAACATTTTTAAGCTCTGAATCTTTTCTTTAACTATTAGTCAAATTAGATAGGTGTATTATAATTATGTCCACCACTGTATATATATGCATTTTTTTTTTCTTTTTTTTTTTTAATAAATAAAGTTATTGTTATTTGGAAATCTTATAAATATTTGAAACTTGTTGGAAAAACAAAACTGATTAGGTAAAAACTGTAAAATCATTAACAGTTTCTTGGTATCCTGAATATACAGTATGTGTCCTATCTGAAAGAAAAAAATTTAAATTAGCTAAGGCCTAGTTCTAATTTAGTATAATGGTGGCTGCATATGATACTAAGACTGCGTGTCATTGCTAGAATGAAAAACCTAAAAAAGATCAATCGCTTTGCAAGAAGCGAGATAATTCGAGGTTAAAATCGCTCAATATTGCTGCATAGTGGTGAGCGGCCTCCTTCCGTCTTTGAATCTTTGAAACATTTTAATCATTTTTTCTAATTTAATTTAATCAATTTATTTTTAAAAAATCATTAATTATATATTTTCATTTGTTTATTTTTCAAAATAATAATAATAATAATAATAATTAAATTATTTCAAATCGATAATGACAATTAACATGTAATTATGAATAACATGTAATTATGTTTTCTCCGAAACGTGCATAAATACGGGCTTGGACCCCTTAGAAAGAACCCCATGGAGGGCACTCTCCCTCAGCCCTAGTGCAGTCAATCGGCCTTAATTCCCGTAACCCAACCCAACCAGAAGTCATTAATAGAAAATATTATAAATAATAATAATAATAATAATAATAAAATACAAAAGGCACAGCTTTACAATGGGACCCCTTGGCGACTTTAAATATTTTTGGCATTTTTGAATTGAAATGGCTATCTAAATTGTGTAACTAAAGGTTTTTGCGCGAAACGTCCGAACTACTTCGGTGACAAATTTCAAAATTCTACAAAAGGGTCCGATACTAAATCTGTATTGGACCAGCAAGGGAAAAAAAAAAAGAAACTGTTTCTTAATACTTAGAAAAATAAATAAATAAATAAAAATAAAATAAAAAAAGTCTTAATAAAATCCAAATTATAACTATTTAAAACTAAAGTGAGAACATAAAAGAACCTCATAAGTTACACAATAAAAATGAAAATTTTTGCTTTACTGTAGGAAAGATAAGTACTACTTAATTAAATAAAAATTTTAAGCTTATGCTAAATGTCTCTGAAAATATTTATCCACACCCGAATTCCTGATTAAAAAAAAAAAAAAAGAAAAAAAAACACGAATTTTCATAGCATTACAATACTTCCCCCCCCCCCCCCCCTCTAATTCAATAGTATACAGTTTCGAGCAGTTGCTATTGGGATGCAGATGACTGAAATGAAAGGAATGTTAAATACAAAAGATTACGGGTATAAAATAAAAAAGTGCATAAAAGTTAAATGTGATTTTAAATACCTTTTCCACATCGTAAGAAAATAATTTTTGTATTCTGCAGATCTGGCTAATCATACCTTTCGAATGATGCTACTCTATTCCCAAAGTTAATATATTAAAAGTGCACAACAAATTTCATGCTTGCCTATGTATATATAGATTTTATTTTATTTCAAGAAAATAATAAGCGTGTACATTATTTCCTTATTTTGACATCAAATATTTCTTTCTTTTTAACCATTTAAATGTTAAAATTGGGTTTTTATTTAACACCTTTTGATGTAATTATCCGACTGAACTGAAAAATACGGCATTAGCTAAATTTTTACTGATTAATAAGTGTGCCACTTTTCGTAGATGTCGGTTGAACAGTATAGATTTGTATAGCGGACTAAAAATTCGGGCAGACAAACACTCAGCTTTATATATATAGAAGATACATACATAAACTTTGACTACTATTATAGGAAACTAAAAACATGTCATAATAACAGACAATGACATTATTGATTGAGCTTTAAATAAACTTGCTGTAAGTTTTATGTTAAAATTATCTTAAACTCTTAATTTCGCTTGTGCACTGATATAAAACAAAATACGCAACACAAATTTGTTTCCAACGTTAGTTTAATAGTTAATAAATTGTATCTAATATCTTTCCAAAGAAAATGAATATCTTAACATTCACATAAATGAAAATAAAGTTTTCTCTAGAAAATGTTTTAACAAACTTTTTTTTTTGTATCTTCGTTTTCAATTTCTGTGTTTTTGTTTAATTAATAATATTCAAACTAAATAAAATAATGAAGAACTAATAGTTGATTTTATTTGTATATCAAGTTAGCATAATATTATAATTGTAAAGTAAACGTATTCGAATGAATCTATTTAGAATTGCATTAATAATCATGCAGTATCTAATAATTCTATTCACCTAATAATTTAGCAGTTTCTTTATACATATACAGGGTGATTAGAAAATGAGTATGCATTTGAAAAAATAATAATTCACGGAATAATGTAGTTAGAGAGGTAAAAATTGACAAACATGCTTGGAATGACACGAGGTTTTATTGCCACCTCAAAAAAGTAAAAGTTCAAAAAATGGCCAACTGATGGCACTGGACACCAAAAAAGACAGTGACGCTGCATGAGAATCGTGTGTGAAAGAGCTGCAATGAATAAGAGCTGAGAGGGAATCAGATGCACCAGGATTGTAGCATGTTGACGTTACGAGAAAAGGCACTGTTATTGAAACTGTACTATCAGAATGGGGAATCTGTTACTGCAACTTTACAATCCTATCGCCGTACAAAGTGTATTCGAACGGGTAAAGGTCCTATGACAGGCTCAGCTGTGAAGAGAATGATTTCGAAGTTGGAAGCCACGGGTTTGTTTAGACGATGGGCCCCGTAGTGGCCGACTGAGCACAAATGCTAATGCTACTCAGACAGTTCAGGAAGAAATGTGGATTGTAGCGGGTTCGTCTACGCATGGGGAAGTCAGCGTTCTTGAAATCGCAAGTCGCACAGGCATTCCACACACTACTGTATGGTTAGCACTAAGGCGTACCCTCCGATGCCATCCGTACAAAATCCAGCGTCATCATGAACTCTTACTCGGCGATTTTGTGAAGCGGAGAGCATTTGCGGTGTGGGCGTTTCAAAACATGGCGGAAGATGACGATTTATTGTCTAACGTGCTGTGGACTGACGAAGCCCATTTCACACTCCGAAAGTCTGTCATCTACAACAACTGTAGAATTTGGGCTACCGAAAATCCTAGAACTGTCGTGCAAACTCCATTGCACGACGAGAAAGTCACGGTTTGGTGTTTATTTACCACATCTACCTTTAGAGAGCCTTTTTCTTCGAGGGAATGCGTGATTCTTGTTTTGTAACTGTTAGCGTGATGGGTGAGAGGTAAGCCGATATGTTACAGAATCGCATCATCCCTAGCCTGGCTCATAAACATCTGCTGGAACGTACGATTTTTATGCAGGATGATGCTCCACCCCATATTGCTAGACGTGTGAAAGATCTGGTGCGCACGTCGTTCGGTGATGATCGCATGTTGAACTGCCACTTTCGTCATGCTTGGCCTCCTAGGCCCCCAGGTCTCACTCCGTGTGATTATTGGCTCTGGGGCTACCTGAAGTCGCATGTCTACCGCGATCGACCGACATTAATAGGGATGCTAAAAGAGAACATCCGACGGGAATGTCTCACCATAACTACAGATAATGCTGTACAGTGCTGTTCACAGCATTATCCCCGAACTACAGTTATTGTTGAGGAATGACGGTTGACATATTGAACATTTGTTCTGAAGAACATCGTCTTCGCTTTGTCATAATTTGTTATGCTAATTATTACTTTTCTTATCACATGAAGCGCCATCTATCGATCATTTTATTTATTTATTTATTTTGTGGTTGCAATAAAAATCCCATCTCATTCCAAGCAGTCGTGTCAATGTGACACGTGTCAATTTTTACCTGTCTACCTACATTATTCTGTGAATTATTAATATTTCAAATGTATACTCATTTTCTGATCAAGATGTGTATATAATAGGTATCCTCATATTCATTGAACTATAAAGATAACAAGTTAATTTATATACTCGCATCCTATATATCTTACAATTTAAAATCTGTAAAAAACAAATAAAAAATAAAATAAAAATATTGTGTTAATCAACTCTTCAGCCATTGATTGTCAATTTCAACAGATGAACGTATCGTATTCTTAAAGTGTTTCGAATTCCGAATTTCGATAGATTTATAGGTTTGAAAGATCCAGAGCACTTTTCAAAAATTTCAACACTTTTAGAAAATGTCCACCTGTATATCTGTCTGTCTGTTTGCTTGCATGCGTTGATAATTATTTAATATCAGATTTAGCTAAATTGTACACAAAATTCCATAAAAGTTCATATTTAATTGAACTTTGACCTGAATTAGTGGTATCACATTTTCATGCTAATTGTTCGCCAGGTGGCAGTGTAACGCATAGATTTCTCCAGTTTACCGGAAGGTTATACATAAATACAAAACACGACATGTTTGCAGAGCATTATAAAGAGTATGCTGAATTAATATGGGTACATATTGGTCAATAAATGGCACTGCAATGCAGCAATATTCCCTGAAAATTGAAAGGTTATATTTCAGATTGTATGGTGCATAAATGCATTTTATTTGATTTGTTTGTGATAAAACACTATGCTGATTCAATTTGGGTGCATATCCACCGACAAATTATACTGTTAGGCTGTAATTCTTTACGAGTATGAAAAGGTGATATATTAACATGTATGGCGTTTACATAAATCAAATTTGGTATGTAAAGTGATCATTGTGCAAACCTAACTAATTTAAATACGATGTATACAGGCTGACAGGTGACACGGATACCATTCAGTTTCAGTGATTTTCCATGCGATAAATATTGCATCAAAATTTTGTTGGCTAAAATTACACCAAACTACGATTACATGTGTAAAATCTTTAATCATGAAGTTATTATTTATTTATTTTTTCATATTAATCTGTAATTAGTGTATATCGAATTACAGATAATGTTTTGGGATGACTACAACTTGCTAGTTTTATCTTTATTGTTAATATCAAAATAGATAAAATGAGAAAAACTGTGTTATACACAATATGCGATAGAAGCGATAGATACACAGAAGCGGCAAACTTCAATGACGAATTTAACCAATGAGTGAACATCAAGGCCTTTGATACATTGTATTTAATCTTCTTACGAGCTTTTATTTATTATTCGTTTTTGCTTTCGCTTTTTTATTTTCTTCTAGACAGCCATATATCTAGCAATTAATTATAAAATCCTTAGATATAATGATAAGTTATAGTAAGTTACATACAATTTATGAATAAGCATAATAAACTAAAATGTTTACAAATCCATCTAATTGTAAAATAATTATAAGATTAAAAAAAATCTTTTTATATACCATGTTTTTAAATTTTCTGATGAATCATTAATAAAATACGCGAGGATAAAAAGTAATATTTAAGCACGCGGACTCAGTTCAGTGAAATAATAATAATAGTGAAAAAAAAAAGTTGGTTTTTAAAATAAAATATTACTCTTTTTAGAACATCGTATATTAGTATCGAATTGCATTAGCACTTATCAAAGTGTATAAAATTTTTAAAGTGATAATGACGTCAAATTTTGTAAGATGCATCATTTAACTTTTTATAATTTTTTAATGTTCACGTTGAATTAGTATTTATTTTTATGTCGAAAGAAAAATGAACTCATAATTCTTTTTTTGGCAATAATTAAATTATAGCTAATATTTTAATGGCTATTTTATTGCTATTAAGAGCTTATTATTTTCATATTTTAATTAATTAGAAGAAAACTATTCGAAAATTCGAAAATCTGACTTCGAGGTATTGTGTTGTCACCGGGTTCTGAGCTACTGTGAAAGTTTCAAATGTCTAGCTAGTAGGGAAGTTAGTTAAAAATAGATTGCAAGATTTGTACCGGAAAAATAAACAAATAAACAAGAATCGAAGTTAATAAAAACATGGTGATATTCTATAATTAGGGAACTTTATACACTATTGCAAATAAGTTCTCTGATTTTATTAGAGTCTGACTTATAATTCCCAAAACCATAACTAGGAAATTTTATTAAAAACAATTAAAAATAATACCACCAAACGTTCTTTTGTACTATTTATTGATCTGTCAAAAAGACTTTTTAACACTCTTCTAGGTAAATCTTATAAAGAAAGCAATAACGCTAGGAAAAAGAAAATGAGCATCATTGAAACTTCCCAGAGAATAAACAAAAAAGATCAAATAGCTTAGCTTTTCTTTGACTCACTTACCGAAATAAAGTAGTTTTCGTAAAAGTGTTTGATTTATTTTTATTGAATATTTAATGAAATCCAACTTCTTTTGCAAAAAATAATACTGAAAGTGTATTTATTTAAAATTTGATAATAAATCAAACAAAAAAAAGTAGAAAATGAATAAAAAAATGTGAGTGGAGGATGCAAATATCGCATTAATTTCTTTGAAAAATATTTTAAAGTATGAAACTGCTAAGTAAAGTAGTTTAAAGTTTTATCTCAAAATAGTTATAAATTTATTTTTTCATTTAAGAAAGCATTTTATCAATTATGTTTGAAAAGAAATTTAATATTTTTTTGAAATTGTAAGAATTTATTTTTATGTTTTCGCTGAACAATTTGATATGTAATCTCATTAGGACTTTATAATGTTTAAGCATGTAGTTTGGTATTAAATATTTATTTTAAAAATATTTACATGTGCACATAAATACATACCAATGTTATAATTCTTTAAGATGATAGGTTTGTTTATTTGTGTGTTAGGGGTATATAAAATGTAATATTTTTAAATCATTGGTAAAAAATATTGTGAACGTATAAATATTATTAAACGTATAGATGTACGTTTACGTTTTTATATGTTTTTACATATCTTAATTTAAAAGACACATTTTTGGTATTATTAATGTTTCAAACAAATTTCTAAGAAAAAATAGAGTATTGCTACATATACTTATGAAATACATTATAATGTACACAAAATCCCATTCATTGATTTGAAAATTACTTGGTGTTATTAATATTTAAAGTAAAAAGTATTAAATGCTTTAAAGATATTTAAAGTAATAAATTTTATATAATGTAAGATAAAAATAAATAAATAAATAAATAAATAAATGTTATCAGATAATTACCGCAAAAAAATAACACACATATAATACTAAACGTATTTTATAAAAAATCGTACTTGGTATAAATTATTTTTATTTTCTGAATGAAAAACAAAAGAAATTGCAGATTTTTAAAAATTTTAAATACTTAAATTAAGGTTTGAGAAATAAGGATATTCGCCGAAACTTTCTCATATAAAGTAATAAGAATGATATTAATTGAAACAAACATTTTAAAAACTGCAGTCCATGCAATTATATTCAGGTAATTTCTTTCTTTCTTTTACTTTTTCTTTTTAGATAAAATATTTCAAGCGTAGGTTGTTTAAGTGATTGGTTGGTTTTAACGTCGCACTTCTACTGCTTAATGGGTAATTGGCAACCAGACCTAGATTGAGATATTTCATTAGAAGCATATAATGTAAAGAAAAGTTCACACTTTTGTAATATTAAAATTTACTTAATTATTATATCTGCTATATTTAATATATAAGCTTACAAAATTAAAATAATGAGAGTTTTCTAGATTTTAATATTTGCATACATTTTCAAATAACTTTTACTTACACAAATTTATGAATTAATTTCTTTCTGCAGTCTTTTTTATTTATTTATTTTTTAATCAAAATATACAATATTTTTTAAGAATAAAAATAATTAGCAATGCTAACATTTTGAATTTTTTAATCAAAGCATTCTTTATAATGGATTTTTTAATTATTTATTTTTTTTTCATTTTACTTGCACTTAATGATCTTATTTGAAACAACTACATAACACTGAAAAGAGATTCGATTTCAAATTAATTTTTATTTTCATTAACCTACTACCGTACGTAATGGTAGTATTGTATTTGGGCCAAATATTCGATATCGAGATTTCACCTTATTTACACATTTTAAGGTCCCACGAGTCCAAAAATATGGGGTTTTGGTGTGTGTATGTGTGTATGTATGTGTGGAATCTTCTAGTTATCATATCTCCAAAACTAATAAAGATAGAACTACAAAGCTTCAGAATAAATACAGGTCTGGTGTACAAATGAATGTTCCAAATTTTGGTGAAAATTGAAAACCCGGAAGTGGGACATCGTAGACCGGAAGTGGGACCGTAAGTCCGTATCTCAAAAACGGATATCTCTTTTCTTCAAATTTGCTATATAAACATTCTATTAGGCGTCCTCTCGAATGATATAGTTGGTTAGTTCAGGAAAATTGATAGGCGTCCTGTATAAATACCTCAATTTCATGTCTTGCAAGTGCGTTCCTTTAAAAACGGCTGTACGAATTTTTTTTCAAACTCGCCATATTAACTCACTTTTATATATACTTTTGTATGTAATTATTGTTTTCCGGTCAAAAATTGATTTTTTGTAAAATTTGGTATCTCAAAAACGACTATAACGATTTTCTTCAAATTTGCTATATAAACACTCTATTAGGTGTCCCTTCGAATGATATAATTGGTTAGTTTAGGATAATTGATAGGCGTTCTGTATAAATAGCTCAATTTCAGGTCTTGCAAGCGTGTTCCTTTAAAAACGGTTGTACAAATTGTTTTCAAACTCGCCATATTAACTCACTTTTATATATACTTTTGTATGTAATCATTGTTTTCCGTTTAATAATTGATTTTTTGTAAAAGTTGGTATCTCAAAAATGTCTCTAACGATTTTCGTGAAAATTGTTATATAAATCCATTTCTTTCTCTTGTATTACGTGGTTATTAGAGGACAATTAACAGTCTTTCTGCTTAGGTAGGTCATCTTCAAATCTCGGAAATTCATGTTTCAAAAAATTACTCTACCATTTTTTTTTCTCTTATTTTTTACCCCGCAATATGTAAGCTTCCTTTTATATGTCTTTATAAGTTTCTCTTACCGGAAAAAGTTTAGGTTTTTAAGGTCATTTTTAGGTTTTCTGATCACATTATCTCTCTAAAATGCATATAATACGTAAGACAGTGGGTAATGGAAGTCATGTGGTTGTTTCATACCAGTTTTTTTTAAGGTGATATTTCTTTTTCTCTTCTTGTTTAAATAGACAAGATAAAATCAGATTTAGGCTTGTTAATTAAATTATAAAATCAATTAATGTCATTATTTCATTTATCTGATGTTTTTTGAAAGAGGTAATTTTACACCTGTTTACTGAAAATGAAATAAAAACTAAAACTCTTAAATTTAACTAGTTTTCTATGTCATAACTAAACAAGTTTTAAAGGTTTTAGATATTTGTTTGGGGGACGAGTGTTTAAAAGCAAAAATCTGGCTTTTAAATCTAGTAATAAATAACATTAAATTAAAATTTTTAATAGAAAGTTGTATTTTTAGTAAAAAAAAAAAAATACGTTTTAAAATACGTTCTATTGTATAAATGATAAACATATTTTTCAAATAATCTAAAAATGCAAATATTTTGTGCTTTTATTATTATTATTATTACTGAATTCTGTTGATTAAAGAAAAATTGTTTTTAGCTTTAATAGGTTACTTTACAGAAAATTATGAAAGAAAAAGGTTTTATCTATGCAATTAATCTACTACAACATTACTGATAAGTGTATATGAATTAAACATTTCAAAATACTTAGGTAGTTGAAATACGTATAAATAGAACATTTACATATTATGGCGGTGTAATCAGTTATGGACATTATTACTGTTATGGCCCCTTTCACAACTTTTATGATTATTTTAAGCTTTATCATGAGCTAACTTATAAAATTGTAGACTAAAACAGAGTACAAACAATGTGCTTTAAGTGAGCTGTGATTGTTTGGTAATAACATGTAAGAAGACAGCGTGGTATTTTATTTTGTGTTGAGCGGCAATGCGAGAGAGATTTCTTAACAATTTTCTTGTAAATTATATATTTACATTAGCTCCAATCCATAGATTCCATGTATATTTGGGAAAATTTTCACTATTTATAGCTAAGATGAAACCGTTTTGGATCATTATTTTTAGTTATAATATGTGTAAATTTTAGATTTTACAAATAAATAATGTGTCCTTATTTAAAACATTTTGTTTTTCAGTTTCATGTTATATCAGTTATGACCAATATTTGTTTATTTAATTTATGCATATGTAAAAAAAAAAAAAAAAAAAAAAAAAAAATAGATTTAAGTTATCCCAAGAACGAAAAATCATGCAGTACGCAGTGATTATTAACACTTTCCAAAAGTACGTAATAATTATATCGTATAACTTTCAATATTCTTTTCTTACGGTATGACACATAAAAAAGACAGAAGGACAGAAAAGTATACAGACTGACTAATTGAATTTAGAACCACTTTTACACATTGTTGGTAAGTGTTGAAAAGACTCAACGCAAATCAAAATTATATTCTAATAATTATATTGTAATCCTCATATTCTAATCGCAGCCCTTAATGTATCAGAATATTTTAGTGTAGTCATCTAAACCTGAAGATTAATAATATTACATTCTATATACAAAATATTATTTTAGAATAATAGAATACATGTGAATTTCTTTATGATTTTTACAGTAGAAAATTATTTAAATGTGATCTTAAAAATTGCCCGTCCTAAAACGCAATGCATTGGCATATCTTTATTTTTTTTTTTTTTTTTTTTATTTATTTATTATTATTATTTTTTGTATTATTATTTACCCCTGAACACAAACTAGCTTTACAGGAGATATAATGCCATTTTTAAATAGGGAACATTCCGCAGTGAAATTCAATAATACATGTTTTTTTTTTTTTTTTTTTTTTTTTTTTTTTTTTTTATTCTGAAAATATTTACAAACGCTGGGGGTGGGTGAAAGATAAACAATCGAAAAACAAGATAAACAAATTAAAATCATATTCACACTTAAAAATTATCATAAAGTGTTAAAGAACTTAATATAAATGGAAATGCATAATTCCAGCAGTAATTCATTAATAGTTCTTAATGTAACAAAATATTTTTATGTGGCCCTGTAAGACTAATATTAACCATACTATATTCTATATAAAGCATTCTTTTGTGCATAAGAATAACATATTTCAAATTCATTGAGCTTTGTGCAAAGTAAACTTATTTAAATTTGGCTTATAGAAATACCTCTCATAGAACACAGTGCTTTGGAATACTTTCGGGTTTCCCTGTACACAAACTAGTAAAGGTATTCACTCTATTTTCAATAAGGAACATCTTTGTGGTATTGAATTTCAGAGTAAGAGAAAGTCGTATGAATGAAACACCAGATTATTTATATGAATAAAGTCATGTTTCATGTAGAATATGGTATGGAAATTATTCAGTGATCGTTTAAGGGACTACACAAAAGAACTAGGTTATAGTGTGACAATACTCGAAAACTGTTGGAAGTGTATTTCTGTTGTGCCGCGTGTTATTAATATAGGATTATATTTACGTGTACCATTTGGTGTGTGCATAATCCTCACAAGATATACAGCGCTGCCAGTATTAACTTTTTTTATTCTTTTTTTTTTTTTTTTTAATATTATTGTTAGTGGAAGTGCTTTACTATAATATTTTACCATGTCCTGGAAAGCAGCTCAGGAAATGATATTAATTACTCATGGCCATATGTTTAATAATGTATTTTGTTAAACTAAATATTCATTGCTTGGTTTTTTATTTTTCTGTATTTACACATTTTGAGGCGTCCTGATAATCGAAGCCACGTTTTTAACGCTTGATCTTTGTCTGTGTCACTTAGGGTAAATTAAAAAGAAATAATTTTAACAATAATATTATTATAAACAAGCAATTTAATAAAAATATTATTAAATATTGTATTTTGAAGTTAATACGTTTATTAATAGGAAACTTTGATCAAGATTAATAAGTTTCAAGGAATATCGCGTGTGAAAATTGTCTAATTAATTTTTAATGGACTTTTGAATTTATTAAAAGATTTAAATTCTATATAAATGTAGGTATAATAATGAAATGGGGTGTTGAGGATGGCAGTAGTCCGCCTCACACAGAATTGTTTGTCAAATAAAGCTTTTTTGAAGCCTAAATTGAATTGTTTAACATAGTTTTACATGACAGTAGTCCTTCTCTTACTCCTTAATCTCCCAAAATGTGTTTGTAGTATTAAATTTCAAGGTAAAAGAAAGTCGCGTGAGTGACACACCAGATTATTTTAAATAGCTATAAACAGGGAACAGCTGTGACCATAAATAGGAAAAAGTGTCCATAAGTGGGGAAAGTGGAGAATAGTTAATAAATTATATAAAATATAGTATGTTCTTAAAAACAGTTTTGGTTGTGTAGCATTAATTTGTACATATTATAGAATGTCATATATTATTTGAAAAATCTTTCGATTTTTTTTTTTTTTTTTACTATTGAAAATTTATTTAATCTTTAAAAATTCTTCAAGCGACCATAACTGCGGACTCAACTCTATTACTCAAAAATGGATTATAAGTTTTGTAAGACAATTTTATTCCATTATTTTATGCATAGCATTTACTTTATCTATTAGAATTGAAAAAAAAAATATTAGTAAATTTATAAATATTTTTATTTTACTTATTTTATATTTACACACACACACACACACACACACACACACACACACATATATATATATATATATACATACAACAGGAGTAAATTTTATATTTGCGTATATTTTAGCATTAAATTTGAAAGTTAATAAGATTCATTTAAAATACTAAAATTATTTATATCATAAATTATTTTTCTAAAGAATTTTTATTTTATTTTCTTCTTAAATAAAAATATGAATTATTCATGTAGTTTTTAAGATTAAATTTACAAATATGCGTCTCTGAAATATATATATATATATATATTATTTAGAAAATAGACTCCATTTTTTTTTTTTTTTTTAATTCATTTTTTTTTCCTTAGTTATCCATGTTTAATTTATGAACATTACGTGTATATAGTTAGTATTAAAAATTATTTCAAGTTTTGTAAAAGAGACATTTAAATAAAAATTTAATTGGTATTGACTTAAAAAAAAAAATTACTAATAACCTAGTTTAGTGACATATTTTTACTAACATTCTTAGTAATTTCTTGCATAATTATCAGCACAAATTAACATGTGCATGAGATTTAAATTACTTAAATTTCTCAAAAAAAAAAAAAAAAATGCTAATTGATGCAGTTTTAGAATATTAAACTTTATTTTCTTTGAAAACATATATTATTTTATACGTAGAAACCATATACAGTCGGCTGCAAAATTATTCGAGCACTAGCAATAATCCTTGCCAAAAAAAAGTACACTTAATACAGCTTTGTTAAATAAATCCTTGTCGAGTCATTGTCTTAATCAGTCTAAGAACATGATTCGACAAGGATTTACTTAGCAAAACAGTCTTAAGTGTACTTTTTAAATATAGGAATTATTGGCTAGTGCTCGAATAATTTTGCAGCCGACTGTATTTCATTATCATAAGAACAGTATAGAAACATTTTTCATTATTTAGAATAATCATTTATGCATGCATTATGAAAGATGATTCAATTATAAATGCACTTACAACTAGTAATTTAAAATTTGAAACACTTTTACTTCCTTTTAAAGTTCCTTTAAAAATTACTTATTTTAATAACTTGCAATTAAATGCATCAAAAGAACATCATAAGTATGTTCTGTAATAAATGTTTCTCTAAAGCATGTGTGTAAATAAGTTCAGGTTTCAATAACATTAGGTTTCAAAATTTTCTGAAATTAAAAAAGATGATACACAGTCATTTTAAAATTTAAACTTTCCGACAGGCAAGTGAAAGGGGTCACTCTCTGTATCGTTTATAAAATAAATTTTATTTCGATCATTATTTATAAAGTATTGAGTCTTGACAGTTGTGACAACTAGTTAAACATATAAATTAGTTGATTTGATGTTCTTGTACAATAGATGAAAAATATAACATTTCTGTGTTAACGTTGAGGTGCATAAATCAGTATATATATTTTAAAAATATATTTAACTTAATTTCAGTTACAAATTAAGTGAAATTTGCACTTGTGATTTTTAAACTAGCATATTCTGGCTATCATAATATATTTTTCTAAAACGTTTAAAGTGGAAATAAGATAAATTAGAATAAAATTGTTTTTCAAGGTGTGTGAGGACCATTTTTATCTCTGAAAAGTATAAACATAAATGTCAAAAGTAAGTCAATTTGTCAAGTAATACAAACATTTTTTTTCTTCAAAAAATAAAATAAAATAATAAATAAATAAATAAATAAAAATAAGATAAATAATTATTTCAATATTTTACAAATATATGGTTCAAATCCTCCTTTTAAATGTATATGAGATTCTTTGAAAAATAACTATTTTGAAAATTTACACTCACAACGGTGTGTAAGTTAATTTCTTTCGGTGGAGAAAACAATGCTTTAAAACATATATTTTATCCTGGTAGGCTATTACAATTTTAAAGAAATTTTTAATTTTCACTATGATTATAAATGCTATAAATACAAGTAAAACAATGCTTATAATAAAGTAAAATAATGCTTATTAAGTACATTTTTGCAAAAAATTGTACAATAAGGGAGACCCGTGTACCTAGGGCCACCCCACTTTATTTGAATAATATTTAGTTTTAAGTTTTACTACTCAATTGGGCGAGTAACAACACCAAATGCTGTTTTCCTAACCAGTTTAAAATCTTTGAGGAGAAAGTTTGGCAAGTTACAAGTGGAAAAGGAATTTACATGGTCTGGAGTAAAATTTCGCAACTCAACTCTTTTGTTTTTTTTTATAAAAGTAAGTCAAATATTTTTTTTTTCATTCCTAGTACATAATTTTGTCTGTTACATGAAGTAATAGATGATATAGTTAATTAGTCCTTTCTGCATGTGGGCTTTTTAGTAGAAGACCTTTTAAATAAAGTTCTCTATACTTGTACCTAGGGCCACATAGCTACCTTGTACCTAGGGCCACATTACTGCCTTGTACCTGGGGCCACATAGCTGCCTTGTACCTAGGGCCATCCATGGCCCTAGGTACAATTCTAATATTAATATGTATTATTTAAATGGAAGAGGTTATATATTTCGCTCTGGAGTTTTCAATATTCTTGACTTATAAAAAATATGCTTGCTATCATTATTACAGATTGTGAGTTTGTTTATATGAGTAAAAAAAATGTATTTATTTATATTTATTTATATATTTATTTTTGCATTTATAAAAAAAAAAAAAAATTGATTTAGTCAAATTGTAAGACAGCAAGTAGTCACTCTTTTAAAATATCGCTGAAGTTGTAAGCGTAAAATGTCCATGGAGAATTCGGTTAGTTGAAGCAAAGGTTACCAGTCGAATTTATTTCAGTTGGCGTTGGTTTCGGAGGAAGAGTGAAAAATATTTGGAGGACGGTAATGGAAATTGTGAAGTTTTAGATTTCACTTGTATGCCAGTATTTTCAGTTTGATGTTTTAAGGTGAACAAAGTGAAGTATTTCTCCTGTTAGACTATTTAAAAGAACTTCAATGAATGTTGAAGTTTAAGCTTTTGGAGTGTACTAAATTGACAACGCTGTCCTTGTTAAGGAAATTCTTCTGATCAATTATCAAATTTAAGAACTTACTGGTGAGTTTTTTAATATTTATATACATTAGGTTTTGTTCTATGTTCCATTTAAGTGCAATTAAGGTAAATTAACTTTAGAAAGTAATCACCACCCCTTTCTTTTAAAACTGTAACGAAAGAGTGGAATTTTAAGTAACTTGTTATTATTGATACAGTTCGGAGGTCGAATTTGCTACCTTTTTCTTCCCCTTTGAGTTTGAAGTTGGCTGTTTGCCAAAGAGCGATAAAACCTTTTAGTTTTCTTGTTTCGCTTGCAATGTTTAGATTGATTTTTTTACCTGAACTTGAAATATTTTTAAATATGCTGGTTGCTCCGATATCTTTGGAGAAAAATAATGATTTGGTATTTATGGCAAGTTGAAAGCTTGTTTAATACAGGAAATTTGTGATACTCCTATTTAAAATGTGAATTTCTGAAAATATAATCTGCAATTTAGATGTTATATTTAACCTATTGTATAATAAACATTAATAGCTCTCTCAGTTCTGCTTTATTTTTAACTTGTGTGCATAACTAACTAGTGAACTCTTGAAATAATGAGAAAACACATACACAGATACTTAGACATTTATACAGAGCTATAATGGGAGAAAATCAAAGTGCTGCTACTAAGCAGCCCTTACAAATTTCTTTTTATGCCATTTAAATGAATAGTATGGGTGCATATTTTGCTCTAGAACTTTCAAATTGCGTTGCTTATAAATGTATCTTTGTTATGATTGTGATTATTTTTATTAATAATTGGTTTATATAAACGTGAGAATTCATTATTAGTTACCCATCATGTTAATGGCAGGGGACCTTAGGTAATCGTGAGAGTTTGTAACCTCAGTTTTTGGATTTTTTTATACGTTTTCAGGTGTGAGAAATCCGAAAATATCAAAATAGGTATGGTGTCTGTCTGTATGGTGTCTGTTAATTTGTTAGTCCGTTAGTGTGTTAGTTTCTTAGACTGTGTACATGATATCTCACGAACAGATGATCGGAGAGAGGCCAGACCAGTTTTAAAACACTATTTATGACACTGGAAAGACTTCAAATTAAGAAAAAGAAATGTCTACAAATATTCTAAAAGGAAAATTTGGTTATTTGGAAAATTGGACGATATTCCATATAAATATGCATTCTGGGTGTTGCTGCATTAGAAATAGTAGCTTGAAAACTAAACATCGAAACTGACCACAATAAAATAAATTAATAGTTTAGAATAAGATTAATATATTGAACTGAACGGTGGGTAGCCTATTAGGCCAGGATTTCATTCTATTACTGTGCCAAGCGTTTAATCAAATTCATTTCTCTTAACTTGAATATACTATGTCTTCTACTAGAAATTTATGAGAACATACATATGGTGGGGAACTGAGCAGTGTTCACCTATGCCAAATAGTTTTTTAAATATAAAAAATAAAACTGTTATTCTAAATAAAGTTTCGACGATGTTTTAAATTAATTTTTCAACTTTTATTCCCTTTTTATATGACAAAATTCTAATTTATGACAATTTCACTGTATGAGTAATTACAAATTCCTAATCTTTTTTTAGATGCCTAGAAATTCTGACGGAATAAAACGGTTAAAACCTCACTCCGCTGATGTAACTGCGGCTGCAGAAGTAGTTTTGAAGAATGGAATTCCAGTTCGAACTGCAACACGACAGTTTAGTGTAAGCAGAACAACATTACAAAGACATGTTGCTTTTTGTAGGAAGATTAATTCTGATAATAACGAATTGAATTTTACATATTCTAACCGATGTGCTGTTTGGAAGGTGTTTTCTAAAGACGATGAGAATTCCCTTGTTCAGTACCTTGTTACTGCATGCAATATGCATTATGGATTATCAAAACATCAGGTTAAAAAACCTGCTTTTGAATATGCGAAAGCCAATAAAAAAAAATATCCCAAATCTTGGGATGCAAATGGTGAAGCTGGTGATGAATGGTATTCTGATTTTATGAAAAGAAATAATAAGGTTATTTTACTAAGAAAGCCACAAGCTACAAGTTTAGCAAGAGCTACTGGTTTCAATAAAACAATTGTTTCAGATTTTTTTACAAAGTATCAGGAGGTGATTGCAAAATACAATTTTTTGCCTGAATGCATCTATAATGTGGACGAAACAGGCATTACGACAGTGCATACACCGATCAAGATTATTGCCCGAAAAGGAAAGAAACAGATTGGTAGCGTTATTTCTGGTGAACGAGGAGCAAATATAACAATTATTTGTTGTGTAAATGCAATAGGAAATGCCGTTCCACCGATGATGCTTTTCCCAAGAGTGAATTTCAAAAATCATACGTTGAAAGGTGCACCTCCGGGAACCGTAGGAGCAGCACACATTAGTGGTTGGTCGAATGCTGAAATATTTCTTAAATTTTTAAAGCATTTTATTCATTATGTCAAATGTTCATCAGATAATCAAGTATTGCTACTCTTAGACAACCACGAAAGTCATGTCAGCATTGAAGCAATTACTTTGGCTAAAGAAAATGGTGTAGTTATGCTTACCTTTCCTCCACATTCCAGCCATAAGCTTCAACCATTAGACACAGGTGTGTTTGGACCTTTTAATAAATACTACAGTACAGCGTGTAGTGATTGGATGCTAACAAACCCTGGAAAACCAATTACTATATATGACGTTGCCGAAAATTTTGGTAAGTCCTATCCGTTGGCTTTTACTTCTGTAAATGTTCTATCAGGATTTAGTGCATCTGGCATATGGCCAATGAATCCAAACATATTAACTGAGGATGAATATTTAAGTTCTAATGTGACCGACAGACCAGATCCTTTTATAAATTGCCAAAAAAGTGATTTTCCTCAGGAAGAAAGAGAAGAAAGTGAAGAAACAATGATGAAACTGGATGTCTCTGTTTCATGCCCTGTTGAAACCTCGAAACGTTCAACATCTAATATCATTTCGAGTGTTACACCTGAACAAGTACGACCTTTTCCAAAAGCAAAATCTCGTACATCAAAGAAAAGAAGTTGCCGAAATCCAGGGAGATCCAAAATTCTAACAAGCACTCCAGAAAAGAAAGAAATTGAAGAAAAGCATACCATCAGAATGGCCAAACGAAAAAGAAAATAGTGAAAAATTCCATGTTTCAAATTTAAAAAACATCATAATAGTTATTATATGTTTAAAAAATGTATTATTTGAAATTTTTTCTTTTATAAAATACATGTTTATATGTTTGTTTCTGTTCATTATAGGAAGTGAAATCTAACTTTTAAGGAATGGCCCTAGGTACAATGAGGCCCTAGGTACAATGAGATCTGGCCCTAGGTACAATGAGGTCCGGCCCTAGGTACAATGAGGTCTGGCCCTAGGTACACTGAGGGTGTTGCACCTTACGCCATGTGTGAAATTTACTTAAACACTTTCTATTTGTCGGGATTTGTTATTTTAAGTGTTTATAATAACCCCACTTAAAAGTAATTAGTCCTAATGACATGTACATATCAGTTTTATAATTTTAAATAGGTCAGGTGCTCTGTTTTGGGGCATTGAAAAAAAGCGGCCCTAGGTACAATGAAGTCTGGTCCTAGGTACAATGAGGGTGTTGTACCTAGGGCCATGTGTGAAGTTTATTTAAAAACCTTCTATTTCTGGGGATTAATCATTTTAAATGTTTATTTTAATTCTAATTAGAAGTAATTTGTTTTAATGATATGTACATATAAGTTTCATAATTTTAAACAGTTCAGGGGCTTTAATATAGAGTACTGAAAAAAAGCGGCCCTAGGTACACGGGTCTCCCCTACTGTTTTATTAAAAATTGTTAAAAAACGAAGCGGCGGCCTCAGGTGTTAATAATATGTTCCAAAATATGATTGATATCTACGTATGTCAAGGTTTAAGTTATATGTGAAATTTTATGTTTCGTGAAATTTTATGTTTCGTGAAATTTTAGGTTTCATGAATTTATGCTTATCAATTATTCATTCAACGCTTTTGTAATTTTTGTGTCCTAGAGACACATACCCAAATAATTATCACCTCAAAATAGTAAAAACATATTCAAAAACTGTTGAAATTAAAAACCGTTAAAAGCAGGAAGCGAATTTTTTTTTTACAAATCTAATACTTTATTTTTATGAATAGAGAAGAAGTTTAAAAGCATAAAAAGGCGTTTTATCATTGTAGAAGACATTGGCAAAATACAACATTACATGAGAAAAACAATATTTTTTAGTAAAGTGATAACTGTAAATAACCTTTAAGTAAAATTATGAAAAATATATCAGATTACTACTTCAGAAAATTAAATATTATATATTATTATACATGAAATATATATGATTTTCCATTTTTTATGTTTAATGTATGATCTTGCCTATAAAACATTATATAATTACGTGGTGTACTAGCAATTATTCTATGAATTGTATTTAAGGTTTTCTTACGACTACTATTTAATAATATTATAATAATAGGTAATGATCATATTGTGAATTAACTAATGAACAAATATAGAATCAAAAAAGCTCACCGCAAAACTTATTGTGTTAAATTTGTTGATTTTGGTCGGAGATTTGAAAAAAATAAACATAGATCCCTTTATCCATTGCTGCCATCGTTTTAATTAATTCCATAGCGTTTTAGTACCCACCCTGTTTTCTCACCACTTTTTTTTCTAAACTAGTTTTCTTCAATAGATAATTACGATAAAAAAAAAGAAAGAAAGTTAAACTTTAAAAAAATATGGGGTAAAAAAGAGGAGAAGTCAATCAATTGTATGGAATAAATTAGCAATTTTAGCATTTGTGTTTTAGCTAAAATAATAATAATAATAATAATAATAATAATAATAATAATAATTATAATGTAAGTTCCATTATCTGTATGTTTAGCTTTCTAAACACAAGATTTTAGAATTTTAAAAATGGATTTGTTACACTTTCACTAATTGTGAAAAAATTCAGTAAATAACTGAAAAGTGTACACTATAACCTCACATTAGAATTTATTGGTTATTATTTTAATGCGACAGAAATTGTCAAAATGCAACATATTTTTCAGAGAATAATAGATGGTCTTATCGAATTCCGTAATATAATCAAATATTTTATTAGTTTTGAACTTCAATAAGATTAAAAGTAGTATAATAAATGTTAGATGTAACATTAAATTTAATTGCGAAAACCGGTTTTCTAAGATATATGTAGAATATACAATTAACATCATTGTGAAAATTAATTTATTTTCAAAACTTCTTATTTTGTATTTCCAATCAAAAATCAATTTCCATCTCAAAAAATTGTTATAATTTATTAAATCATAACAAACAAATATTAACAAACTAAGTAACATAAAATATTAACGAGAATATTTAATTTCTGCGCGTACATTTAATTGGATTTCCCTTACAGAAGTAATAACTTTAATCTTTAATTTTTAAAAAAGTTAAACAATTCTGTTTGTTTTGCAAATAAAATTAAAATATCTATTTAACAATGTTTAACTTTTACCTTTTAAATTCAAAATATCTTCCTTTAAGTCGTATTAAGAAATGAATTTCTTCACTATTTCCAAATTTAATGAATTTAAATCTTAATTTAAAAAACAGAATATAACTGAAAAGACATTGGATTTCAAATTAAACTTTTTAGGGTATTTTTTTTTTCTTATTGTTGAAATCGATAACTGAAATTTATTTTTATATTTGTATCTTTTTTTTTTTTTCAGTTAGATTATAAAATCAATTACAGTTATCATTTCGTTTTCGAAAAGATGTCTAAGCTACATATATTTAAATTAGTTAAGTAAAAAAAAAAAATCAAATATACATTTGGAGTTTGAATTGGTTTTGAGTATTTCAATTTTTTAGGTTCATTTCTTTAGAAATCGACCTATTGCAATCACTCCATTTATCTATCTATCTATCTATCTATCTATATATATTTATAATGAAAATATTGTCATCACGATAACTCGAAATCGAACCAAATTTAGACAGCTTGCTTATCTTATAACTATCTTGGATGCGTTTGATAACCAAGTTGTTCTGCTATTTTTTTTTCAAGTGGAGACCACTTGAAAATTTTAAATCCACATTGTAAACAGAAAGCCGGATTTGCTTGAATTTTTATGTAAACATAGACCACATAAGGGTCTCAATCAAGTTTATTAATAAACTTTATACGCTATTTTTAACACAGTGGCGGTTATCTTATGTTAAGCGGGGCCAATTGAAAATCGGCTACCACTTGAAAAATTAAAATCACGGTAACTTCCGAAATAGTGCTCCAAACCAAACTGAATTTCGTCAGTTAACTTATCTTATAAATACCTTGGATGAGTTTGTAAACAAAATTACTCTGCCATTTTGTTTTCAAGTGGAGACCCCTTGAAAAGTTCAAATTCACATTGTAAAAAGCGAATTCCGAATTTGTTTGAATTTTTATGTATGCATAGACCATATAAGTGTCTCAACTAAGTTTATAAATGAACTTTATACGCTATTTTTAACAACTTGGCGGATATATTAAACTAAGCGGGGCCACTTGAAATAAAGCTACCACTTGAAAATTTAAAATCCCGAGAACTTCCAAAATAATTCTCCAAATCGAACCGAATTTGGAAAGAGAACTTGTCTTATAAATACCTTGGATGAGTTTCTTAACCAACTTGCTTCGCCATTTTGTTTTCAAGAGGATGCCACTTAAAAATTTCAAATTCATACTATAAAAAGCGTGTTTAAGCCCGGATGTGCATGAATTTTGATGTATACGTGGACTATATAAGGGTCACAACCAAGTTTATTAGAGAAATTTATCCGTCAATTTTAATTTAACCCGCCATTTTTTTAACCGCCATTTATCCGCCATTTTCAAATGCAAATTTTAAACAAACGGCGATTAAACAAGAAATTAGTCTACCACTTGTAAATTTATAAACACGATAACTTTATAAATTCTGATTTAATTGAAATCAAAGCTGGACAGTGAACTTATCTTATAATTATCTTTGATAAGCTCACTGGGAACTTGTTTTGACATTTTATTTCCAAGTTGCCACTTGAAATTCCGCTGCCAATTGAAAATGTGCCATCACGATAGCTTTTAAAATACTAAACTGATTCAAACCAAAGTTAGATAGTGAACTTACGGTTAAAATATCTTGGATAATTTCGATTGGTAACTTAATCCGTAAATTTATTTCTAAGTGGCTGTCACTTGAAAATTTACCATTATCATAACTTTTGTAATACTGAATCGATTCGCATGAAATTTGGATAGTGAATTTATCACTCAAATATCTCAGATATGTTCTTTGAGCATATCACTTTGCTTTTTTTTTCGAAGTGGTGGCAAGTTGAAAACACGGTGCAACTTGAAAATTTTTATAACAATAACTTTTGAAATACCGAATTAGTTTGAACTAAAGTTGGACAGTGATCATATCATTCAAATATCTTGTATGTTTTCTCTGGGCAAGTTGCTACACTGTTTTGTTATCAAGTTGCAACCGAGTGCCACTTGAAAATTTGTCACGACAAAGAATTTTGAAACACTGCACTGATTCGAATAAAAGTTGGACAGAAAACTTATGCTTCAAATATCTTGGATGAGTTTGATAGGAAACTTTCTCCGTTATAGTGTTTCCAAGTGGCGACCTCTTGAAAATTTCTTATCAAGATAAGTTTTGAAATCAATTAAAACAAAAGTTTAAAAAGGGATTTATCATTCAAATATCTATGATTTCGGTGAAATTTTGTTTCCGCAATTTTGTTTTCAAATTGCGTCCACTTGAACGATACCACTTGAGATTTTGTTACCTCGATAACTTTTGAAACTGAATTCATTCAAACCAAAGTTGGACAGTGGATTTATCTTACAAACATTTTAAATTAGTTCACTGAGCAACTTGCTTCGTCATTTTGATCCAAGTTACGAACACTTAATTTTTTAACACGATGACTTTTGAGATTCTGAATTAATTCGAACTAAATGTGTACAGTACACTTATCTCACAAGTGAATTTGATATATTTGTTTGCCATATTGGCTTGCAACTTCATTTCCAAGTGCAGACCGCTCGAAAATTTTAAATTCACACAAAAGGTATTTACGAACCGATTTGCTTAAAAATCCACATGTACATAGCCTACATCAGAATTTCTGCCAAGTTAATTAATAATTTGTAGCCGCCATTTTGGATCGAGTATGGCTCTACTTGATAAAAAAAAATCAATTTACATTTTCGAATGAGCCGGAAAGACTTGTTAACTTTTAGAATTCTTTTAATTATTCTTTCAGTAGCGTTTAACGGCAGTTATAAATAAAAGGAGTATTTAAATTAAGTAACTACGAGATTTTGCATGATATTGCATATATTTATTAGTCAATCTGTATAACCAAAAATATTTATTATTAGTATTCATTATTATTATTATTATTATTAATTAAATGTTTATTTGAGTTTAGAAAAAATACATTGTTTTGCTTAAATAAATAAATAAATAAATAAATAAATAAGAGTAAATATTTTAGGCATATAATTAGCTTATTCTTGGCTGCATACACTGTAAAATTTTTCACTAACGTTCCTCAAGAACGTTGTGTAAATTCCTTCAATATGCGCATGGAAATAGCTAAGGTTTTATAATACACCGTTTTTTTGAGCAACTTTACATATCTTGTTTGAGAAACATTACAAGACAAGGAGAAATTGGGAAAAATCAATTATAGGACTTGTAGAAATAGACATCTGCTGAAAAGCTGACCAATTAGGCTACATCAATTCCCATCTGACGTCATCGCCTAGCAGAAGCGAAAGTGAGCGAAATCAAGATCGACCCAACTTTGCTAGCAACAGCAAGCATACCTTTTGCGGCGGGGAGAAATTGAAGTACACATATTAGAAATTGGAAATGATTTAACTATCGGTATGTATGAACGAGGTCTTAATCCATCCTTAATTAAATTTTATATTTCTAAAACTTTTCTAAGGATTAATTTTTGAACTGCTAAGTATGTAATAAAAATAAATATGAATAGAGTCGTTCAAGAGAACTTTTAACACTTATTTAAATTTTAAAGAAACAGATACGTACATAATTTTGGAAATACCAGTAACTCTAAAATAAATTTTCTAAGAATTTTGTATACAGTTCTGACGTACTATATAATTAATTAATTTATATGATGCACATCTACATTAATAAAATCAGACTTTCGTCTGTAAATTTGTCAGAATAAAAAAATTTTGCGATATCTTCATTTTTCACACACCTTGCTGATAGAAATGCAAGATTTCTGAAGAGTGAACATTTCTATTTTTCAGCATTTATTATTCTAGTTCTCAATTCAAAAATTCATTTTTCATTTGAAATTTTTTAAATTTTTTATCCTTTTCTCATTTTCGACTAACTTTTTCATAAAGTTGTTCGTTTCAGTAAGATGACTTCAATCAATTTTGCAAAAATTTCTCTCATCGTTACGCTTATGTTTTATGGTTAAAGCAATTTAATTACGTGTAAGTAATTTAAAATGATTTACGATTCATTGGTATTGTAATTAAATTACAAAAAATCCGTCAAAAAATTTAAAATTCAACTACAATCTCTTTTAATTTTGTAATGTTGGCATTTTCATTTGATTTTGAACTGTTGGTATTTTCATTTATCTTTTGATTGCAGAGTATTATAATGGTATTAAACTACTCAATTTATATATCTATATTAATAAAATCAGACTTTTGTCTGTAAATTTGTCGGAATCAAAAACTTTTGCGATATCTTCACGTTTCACACCCATGAAAGCCGAAAATGAAAATTTTGCCTGTGTGTGTGTGTCATCGTGTCTGTATGTCTCTCGAGAACGGACGGACGGAATTCAACGACACTTGGCAGGAATTTAGGTCTTCACCCAACTTCAAATTATATCTATAGAAATTTTCAAAATTTTCATTAGTTTTTGAATTGTGGGTAAAAAACGCTTGCGCATGCTCCTTAAATATCTCGTCAGTAAAACCCTTTGAATGGAAAAAAAAAAAGTTATCTTTACGTTTTAGACAACAGATCTCTCTCTTTATATATATACAGCACTTGGTATAGATACCGAATTCAAATATCGCCATATATTTATCATTTGATAAAATTTCAATGCAGAAAACTCTAATAGATTGTTGATGCAGTTGAATATTGAAGAAAAGATGCAATTTCAGTATAAGACTCTCTTGGCAACTTTTTATTTTATTTTATTTTATTTTTACCATTTTGGCTATAGCAGAGTCGGATATAAAGAAGTTGGTGAGAAATGTCCTAGGTACTTCGAGGCCAAATTTAAAATTTTGCTTAGGGATCTGATACTAAAGCTGTTGCGAAGAAAACAATAAAAAGGGGAAATAATAGACTTTTAAAAAATAATATGTAAATTAAGCAACGCTGCCACGCTATTTGACGTATTTGGCGGTCAATACGCGCGGTGTTACGAAAAGATTGTCTATGTGAGGATTAAGCCATTTGAGATTTTCCTCACACGGACAACTCATAAACAAGATGTTTGTAACAAATTATAAATTTAAAATTAATTACATACATAAGGTAATTGCAAATATGGTTTCAATTTGTTATTATCTATAATAATAAAATCGGGCTTTTGTCTGTAAATTTGTCAGAATCAAAAAACTTCACGTTTCACACGCCATGAAATCCAAAAATGACTTTACAAAATTTTGTTTGTCTGTATGTGTGTCGTCTTGAGTGTATGTCTGACGCTATTTTTGTATGAGTATCACGTGAGAACGCCTGAACGGAATTCAATGACGCTCGGCAGGTATTTAGGTTCTTACTCAACTTAAAATCCCCCCCCGTTCTCCATATGGGGGGGGCAAAATTCAAAAACACGTTTGTGAGCATAACTCGCCTCCAAATTACTTCACAGTAAAGAAATTGCACATGAGGAGACTAGACATAAGTAAAACTAAAAAAAAAAAAAAAAAAAAAAAAAATCTGCGATTTAGGAATTTTCGATTTTTAAGGGGAGAAAGAGGGAAAATTGATTTTTGGCGGGAAATTTCGCAAATTCTGGATTTTTGAGTAAACTCTACCAAAAACGGAACAAAAATGTTTTAAAAAAAGCTATGCAACTTCCTTAGGATATTTCCAAAAACACATTTTTGGTTTTTTGGGATTTGCGATTTTTTCGGGGGGGGGGGGGGTTACGACGGGGCAAAATCGAGACACACCTTTTAACATTAAATTTGTCCCGGGAAATCTATGGGATCTGCGTTCAGGAATTTTGGTGCTTCGATAGTTTATTTGTATCCTACACCTAAAGTAATAGGATATTTCAAAATTACCTCCGTCCCTCCCCTTCGGGGGACAGAAGGCAAAAACATCTTTGTTTTCATTTTTAAGGGAAGGGAGGGGAAAATCACTTTTTGGTGGGAAATTTTGCAAATTTCGGATTTTTTACTAGAAACCTACCAAATATTAAACAAATATGTTGAAAACTGCCACGAGTCTTCTTTAGGATATTTCCAAAATACGTTTTTGATTTTTGCTTTTGTGATCTGCCATTTCTTTTTGGGGGGGAAGGGGAGGGGAGTATGTGTTACGAAGGGCAAATTCGAGACAGATTGCCTCAGACAGATTTAGTGCTAAAATGGGGGAGGGGGGGGGTGTCTCGAACTTGCTACTTTTAAGCGCTAAATTTGTCCAGGAAAATTTATGAAAGCTGCGGTCATGAAGTTTGGTGCTTGACTTTTTTATATGTATCTAAAACCTAAAGTAATGGGATTTATCGAATTTCCCCGGGGCAGGAGTCCACAAATTATTTTAAGCATAACTCAGCCCCAAATTACTTCACGGTGAAGAAACTGCACAAGAGCAGACTAGACTTGAGTACAAGAAAAACACTATGTACGTTTTTGGAATTCTTGATTCTTAAAGGAGACAGGGGTGAAAATCGTTTTTCGGAGAGAAAGCTCCGAAATTCCGGATTTTTGAGTAGAGCTCCACTAAAAATGTTACAAAGATATTGAAAACAGCTATGTGACTTCTTTAAAATATTTCCCAAAATACATTTCCTTTTTCTTTTTTTCTTTTTTTTTTTTTTTGGAGGGGAGAAGGGGGCGTAGGATGTTTCAAATGTTAGATCCCCCTTTTAGTGCTAAATTTGTCTGGGGAAATCATTGGGAACTGCGGTCACGAAATTTGGTGCGTAAATTGTTTATATGTATCCGATACTTATTGTAACGAGATTTTATGAAATTCCCCTCAATTCCCCTTAGGGTCGGGGGCAATAAACACGCGTAAAACCACGTTTTCCTGCTTGAATTCGCCTTAAATTATCTTAGAATTTCAAATTTTGTTGTGTGGATGTTTTTTAAGTGTACGCATTATGTACTTTGGTGGGATTTCGCAAAATTTCGGACATACCTGCTGGGGAAAGGAAGGTAAGAAGCAGGTAAGTTCAGCCGAAGGCAGTGGAAACCGGGACTCCTCCTCACGTTGAGAGCGGAAAAATCATGTAAAGAACACAGCGGGAACTTTAACTTAGGTTATTAATAATGATATGTGATTTTGACTACTCATTTAAGTATAGTGTCCAGCGAAGCGGGCAAAGCCAGCTAGTTGTTATATAATTATATTAAAGCAAATTTTAATTACAAAAAACTATAAAATACAGACTGTTAATATGTTTTAACAAACTTTTCAAAAAAGGTAAAACATTTATCAATTCCATAATCAAATGAAATTATTTGTACAACGAATTCCCACGCAAAAGAGAAATTTAGATAAAAGAAAAGCCATTTCTGTTATTCATAAAAAGTTAAAAAAATTAAACTTTAAATAAAGTTTAAGCTTTCCCCCTCCAAATACAATATATATCGAGAATCTTAACAAAATGTTATTTTATAAGCAGCCGTTGAAAGTACCCAATAAATAACATATTTTTAAGCTGCATTCAACCTTATTCCTCAAAGTATGTAGTTGTGCATTAAAGTTGTATGTATAGTGTGTGCATGTATAATATTCATATACACAGAAATACTTTCGTAAAATAAAATTGCATACATATAAATATATATTAAAATTGATAATGTAATGTCTTTTTTCTTTAATAAATTCATCAATATTGAACTTTTTAACCGACTTCAAAAAAGAAGGAAGGTTCTCAATTCAAACCGTATGTTTTTTTTATGTTTGTTAGCTCATAACTTCTGAACGGATGCTCCGATTTTGATACTTTTTGTTTTGTTGAAAAGGTCTTGGTCTGCAATAGGTCCCTTTGTAATATCTTTACAATCTAAAGAAAATACAGGGTGCCCAAAAAAATCAGTCCCAACTCTTTTAACTGTTAAACGGCTGCAGCTACAGTGTTAAAAATGGTATGTAAGTATAGCGAAGTGGCCATGCATTACAAGGTTAAACCGCTAGCAGTACCACCTGGTGGAAAATAGCGGAGTTAGTGTTACTATCTAGAAATCGGTTCTAGGGAAAAAAGTGAGTTACAAAGTTGAAAAGTGTCATCGATTTAGTACAAAAACATAGTTTAGACATTCATGCTCGCGTTCCTATCTCGGAAACGGTTCAAGACAGGGGGGAAATTATGAAATTGCAGGGCATCATCGATTTAGTACGAAAAGATAGTTTAGACATCGATGCTAAAAATACAATGCTAAAAACGTGCATTTGTTTGTTCGCAATTTCTTACACTATGCACACTTGAGCTACATTGCACACATTGTAGCGTAGCTGGTGAGACATACGTTATATAGTTCAACATACGGCTACTTGATATTTTTTGTTTTGTTGTAAAGATCTTGGTCTGAAGTAGGTCCCATTATAATATCTTTACAATCTAAAGAAAATAAAACGCCATCTGGTGAAAAACAGTTGAATCAGAGCTCCTGTCTCAAAAACGGTTCAAGATGGGAGAAAAGTTAATTACGAAGTTGTCGAGCATCATCGATTTACTACGAAAAGGCAGTTTTTAGACATTATCAAGGCCATACAATTAATTAGATAATATAAAGGCCCCCTAGTTCAAAGTACTGTTACTGTAAGCGGTCACATCGATTAGCGCAAAGTCGTTTTCAACCACCTTCAGAAAAGAGGGTGTTCTTAATTCGAGCTATGTGTTGTTGTTGGTGTTTGTAAGCTTATAACTTCGAAAGAGATGCTCTAATTAACCGACTTCAAATAGGAGGTGGTTCTCAAATCACACCGTATGTTTTTTTGTTTTTATTTTTGTTTGTTAGCTCATAGCTTCTGAAGAGAGAATCCAATTTTGGTACTTTTTGTTTTATTGTAAAGGTCTTGGTCTGAAATAGGTCCCATTGCAATATCTTTAAGATCAAAAGAAAATACGGGGTGTCCAAAAAGTCAGTCCCGACTCTTTCAACTGCTGAACAGCTGCAGCTATAGTCATGAGAGTGGTATGTAGGTATAGTAAAGTGGATATGTGCTGCGTGATTCAACCGCCTACAGCGTTACCTGGTGGGAAACAGTGGAGTTAGCGTTCCTATCTCGGAAACAGTTCAAGACAGGGGAAAAAAGTTAATTATAAAATTGCAGAGCATCATCTATTTAGTACGAAAAGATAGTTTAGACGTTAATGCTAAAAACAGAACGCTTAAAGTGTGCATTTGTTTGTTCACAATCTCCTATTTTGTGCACACTTGAACGAAATTGCATATGTTTTAGCGTAGCGGGTAACATTTATGCTAAGTAAAATTCAAAGTATGGTTATTATAAGCGGTCACATCGATTAACGCATAGATGTTTTAAATCGACTTCATAAAGGAATAGGTTCTCAATACAAACCATGTTTCTCATTGTTCTTGTTGAAATTTGTTAGCATATAACTTCGTAAGAAATGATTTAATTTTAATACTTTTTTTGTTGTCGTAATGATCTTGGCCAGAAATAGGCTTCATTATGATTTCATTAAGATATAAACAAATTACAGGATACTCACAAAAGTCTGTTCTGACTTTAACTGCTGAACGCATGCAGCTACACTGGTAAAAGCAGTATGTAAGTATCGATGTTGAAACTTCTGTCCGTCAGCTGCAATGCATATTTTGCTCTTTCTTTGAACTTTACGCTGCGCAGATTCCAGCGTAGCGGGTGACACGTATTCACTGTAAAATTCAATATATATGCCTAACAGAATATTTGGTTACGAATACAGCGTATCCGTTCTTTGCATTTCTAAAGACTTTTTAACTTAACGTATGTTCATTAAATAGATAGTTTTTTGCTCATATCCGATAAAGGCAAGAAAAGTGACACAACTTAAAAATGCAACATTTGAGAAAAATCAATTTAAAAATAACTTGACTAGAATAAAACTGCCACAACTGTCTCTCGAGTGGATAACTTTCTAGATGGAGATGTAACTTTTTTGTTCACACTGGGTGCATTTCATGTATTTTTCAGTGACATAAACCATTTTTTGAGTTATGTCACTTTTCGTGGAAGTTGGGATTTGTGAATCTGCCGCCGAACGTCTTTTGATGTTCTGCTATATGAATAAGTTTTCACTGAAAAGAGAAAAATAAAATCTTTTTGTAAAAAAAATAGAACCGACTCCAAAAAGCAACTATTATTCAAACAAATAAAATAAAAAATTGAATGAAATGAAAATAAATTGCGCCTAAAAGTATAAAATAATTTCCTTCACCAAACAACCTATAACACTACAATTAATCATAACTTTTGAAGTCGGCGCAAAATTAAATAAAAATTGATACTTTTATTCAATACAAATATCAAATCCTATTCAAAATACACATCTCACATTGTCACCTGCAAAACGCTGCCGAAAACTATTTTGATTCAAGAAAACAAATAAGATTTCGTAAGCAGCAACAGTTAGCGAAGATGCTGGTATCTGACGTCCTTGGTGAAAGAAAAATCGCAAAATTATCTGGCAAACACATTTAATTTCTTTGGGATATCATGATTAATTTGATAAGGTATATTAAGAGAGTAATCAAGAATATGAAACAATGCTTCGTACAAAATATATTATGAAATATACATTTTGCGTGCATATTTTTGCAATACGCTTTGAACGCCAAATAGTCCAAAAGCCACCATGGATTATAGTTATCAAAGTTATATCAAATTTGCAAAGGAAACTCTAACTTCGTAGAAACATAAATACCGCATTGTGAAGAATATTCACTGTTCTGTGTAGATGCTACCAATGAACCAATTGTATACAGTGATAAAATAATAAAGAAACATGAAAATGGATCATTCGAGACAACAGCATTTGTTGCTACCGATCTAAAAACAAACCTTTAAAAACAAATTAAATTTTATTTAATTTTGCGCCGACTTCAAAAGTTATGATTAATTGTAGTGTTATAGGTTGTTTGGTGAAGGAAATTATTTTATACTTTTAGGCGCAATTTATTTTCATTTCATTCAATTTTTTATTTTATTTGTTTGAATAATAGTTGCTTTTTGGAGTCGGTTCTATTTTTTTTACAAAAAGATTTTATAGTAATAAAAAATCAAATAAAAAATCAAAGCTCTGAAAATATGAAATTCATATATAAAAAGATAATATAAAAAATGTAAAAGATATAAAATAGAATATATAAAAAGATATAAAATATATAAAATATACCGAAATTAATAAAATAAATTATTTGTTTTATTATTTCAAAGTCACCAGCATTAAAATAGAAGATTCGCAAATGCTTTTCTGTAATAAAGTTTTATAAATATAAAAAGAAAAACAGGCACAGTCTGTTAAAAAATTCTGTTTTCAAAATGACACAGACAGCAGTATTAAATTACTTAAAACTGATTTTAAAAAAAAAAAATGTATATTCTGCTTCCATGCAAAAAGTTACAAAAATATAAATTATTTTCTCTTTCCTTTTTTTCTTTCTTTTTTTTTTTTTTTTTTTTTTTTTTTCTTTCTTTCTTTTTTTTTTTTTTTTTTTTTTTTTTTTTAAGAGAAATGTACTGTTAAACACAAGTACAACATAAAAGTTGTGATGTACAAGCAAGGACATTGTAACTTTTATTAATGCTTACCTGTTATCATTTGATAAAAGGGGGTGCTATGTTATTATGTCTACAGATTAAATAAAAATATGAAAATGCTCATAGTATTAGGATGAAATTATTGGATGGATTTGACATTTGAGCACACATCACTTTACAGAATTGACACCAGCAAATATTAAAATTGAAATACTATATGCGTAAATTGCTTAAAAAGAAAAATTATATAGGATTAATCAAAGAAGGGTCATTAAATATCAATTATCAACACCCACCATCACGGACTTCTATAAAACTTCGTAGAATTCCCCTTTTTTTTAATGTTTAAAAATAATCGTCTAACTTCTTTTTCTTACTTTTTTACAAAGTTTTAATGTTATAGACTCAAAATATTGTGATTTTGCATCATTTGGTGAGACACCCAGGATGAGCTGCCATTTTATTAAAAATTCTCTAATGTTAAATTAGGTAAAAATTTATTATATAAAAAGCTATAATTTCGAGAATTTCAGAAAAAAAAAAAATATACCGTAACAGTCTATGTTTATATTAACTTAAAAAATAAATAAATAAATAAATAAATAAAATGAATGAGGATCTAAATTAAACTCTTGTTTTATTTTTTTAAATGATCGTAAATAAATGAAAATAAATGATTTAATATATCCAATATATATATATATATATATGGTTCTTTTACTAATCCCTTCCCCTTCTATTAAAAAAAAAAAAATCACGCCCGTGCTTTTAATTTTTTCATTTATTTAAAAACTGAACTATTATTAATCATGAAAAAAATTTAAATGTAAATTAAATTATTAATATAACTTTTAACTCAAAGAAATATATATGTATGGTACTTCCAGGGATTCCCAAATCCCCCGAAATTACAAAAAATTCTTCAGACTTTTTTTCCCCCCTGTTTAAATTACATTTGTCGAAATAAGGTAATTACTCCATATGTTTTTCTCCTAAAACAACATCCTTTTTTTTTAAATCTACATTTCTATATCTATCTATCTATCTATCTATCTATCTATCTATCTATCTATCTATATATATATATATATATATATATATATATATATATATATATATATATATATATATAATAGTTAGATAGATAGATAGATGAGCAGAATGTGGTAAAAATTTATTGCTGATTGACATTTATTGTATACAATTGCTGAAATGTGCAACTATTTCACCGTTAAATATATATATATATGTATATATATATATATATATATTTACAAACCCCTGAAATACACGATTTTCTTCATCAAACTATTTCTCCACTATTCGAAGAAAAGAAATAATCTGGTGTGTCACTCACACGACTTTCTCTTACCCTGAAATTTAATACAATAAATACAGGTTGCAGATTAATAGGAAAGATAACGAGTACTGTTATGTAAACCTATGTTAAACAATTCATATTAGGCTTCTGAAGAGTTTTATATGATAATTAGTTCTGTGTGAGGGGGGGCAACCGCCCCCCTCAACCCCCCGTTTCATTAATGCACCTACATTTATATAGAATTTAATTCGGTTATTAAAAAATAAGTCTGATTTTAAAAAATAATTTATTAAAATTGTTATTTAAAAAAATTATCTTTCATGATAATGCAGACGATTTCCATATTAGAGAAGTAGTATAACACCAAATATCCAAAAAAATGTCCATTTTATTCTAAAAAAAAAAAAAAAAAAAAAAAAAAAAAAAAAAAATGTACGATTTTTTTTCTAAGTTCTTTCTTCGTTAAAAGTAAAAAAAATCGATAACTTTGTTTTAAATTATCGCAGACCGATGGTTGAACCATTCGTTTTAAAGGTATTGGCGAGCTCTTTTGAAAGATACCCATCATGAAAATTTACTCCCCTCGAGGGGGGACTTCCCCCCCAGGGGGGGAGGCGAGGCTCCTACATACACACAAAAATTTTCCCAGTTAACTATCTCTATTACAATATATATATATTCGCTTCATTTGGTTTAGTGCAGTCTATAGACGTTAAATTCTACTTTCCTGCAATTTCCCCCATAGACGTAATGTATTAGAATTCTCTTGATTGTCCCTGTACACAAACCATTAGCTTGATCTTAACGAAAAGCTTACTGTAGCATCCCTATATGATACACATTTAGAATACCAAGTTTGAACTTTCTGCCATAATTTGTTTTTGAGATATGCTGATAACAGACAGACACACAGACAGACACACAAACACACAGACACACAGACAGACACACAGACATACACACAGACCATTTGCTAAAAACATGATTTTCGTATTCGGGGGACCTCAAAACGTGTAAATATAACAAAATCTCGCGTTCGAAAATTTGACCCAAACGCAATACTTTCTCTACCTTATGGGTAAGAGAAAGTAAAAAGTATTTTTCTATATCTAATTCCTGAAATATATGGTAATTTCGCAATTAATTAAACTTTTTTCTTTTGTATGTGCGTCAGATTTCCAAAATGCAGAATCATTTAAACGCAATTTAACTTATTTTTATTTTAATTCCAGGTAACTGCAGAAGTACACTATTTAATTATTTTTGTCACTAATAGACAGGTAAGATTTTTTTCAATGTAGATTCTCGAGATACCTGATTATTTCACCCCAAATCAATAAAATTACTGCTGTATTGGGATCGAATTTTGAATTTTTTTTTTTTTTTTTTTTTTCAGCCTGTTTCTGAAATATGGGCATTTCGCTTTAGTAAATACTGTTTTTTTTCTACAGCAATATTCAAAATTCTATTTATTTCACAGTTCTTTTCACTCACTTTTGAAATTTTGTAAAATAAAACAGCTAAATAGCATTTCAATACATAGAACAATAATCGGATTACTAAATAAATATCTAAAAATACATATCCGCATATTTGCTGACATGTATTTAACAAAATTCGTTGTTTGGTTTCTATAATCACAATTAACGGAAACTCGTTCTATTTCATTATGTAACATTTAGGTAATTAAATGTTGGTATTTGAAATCCCTTGTGATAAGAACAGCAAAGTTTTTAAAAATAGTATTATTAAAATTTCTTTCTAATGGAAACATTATACCGTTTCGAATTTGGGAAGAAGCTTTTAATTAATATAAATTAAACACTGAATCATTTTTAATTATTGGGTAAATACAAGAATCTGAATCTTTATAAAACTTAGAATAGTTTGTTTGAAAGTAGTGAATATAAAATATCATCATAACTACTAAATAAAAGTTTGAAACTCCTTTGTTTACACATAATTTTCTATTAAAAATTTATTTCCATAACAAGTAATTAAATACATCATTAGCTTAGCGTAAGAATATTCTGTAATTAGTGTTTGTATGAAACGTTAATGTAAATCAGCTTGCTATTTCATGTTCAACATGCGAACTTTAATTTTCAGTGCTTTGTGAAACTAACAAACTCTTATCAAACTATTTTCTTAATGTAAAATTTTAAAATGTTAATTTACTTAATAGTTCTCTGATCACATAATATTTAGAAAATATCTTTTATTGTTGTACTAAACATTAAAAAATATATTTAAAAAGTGGTTTCATCTTCATTTAGATGCGATGAAAACTCTGAAATGTTTTAATATTCGTATTTTGCGAATTTACATTAAATGAATTTGTTTTAAATTTAGTGCAAAAATTAACGAAAGAACTGATTGAGATATTAATTAGTAAGCAAATAAACCTGAAAAAAGAAGAAAAAGAAAAAGACGATTACAAATTATAACTTGTAAAATGAAATTCTACATATCTCGCTTATATGACATCGTTTAGATTGATTATTACCTTCATTGAAAATTCTAAAAAAAAAGTAATTTTTTCATGAAAATTCAAATTAACCTTTCTGAAATTATGGCCATTCAACAGAAAGTTAGCTTCGTGCGTTTTAATTAAATTATATAATTAATTATTGACGATAGCTTTTTTTTTGAAAATTTTCCTGAACTACATTAGTTTGTTAAAAAGAAAAAAAAAAAAAAAAAAAAAAAAACGAATACATTTCAATTTAGTAGGTATTCTCAGTTTTTAATTAAGTTGACATTAAAAATCTTAAAAGCTTATCTAATAAGTAAATATTCAAAAACAGAAAGAAATTATATATGTGTAATTTTGTTTAGCTGAAATTATTTGTAAAATTGTTTTCTAAAGTAAATAATCGTTTTTTGTATAATTTTGGTTATGTTTATTAAATATTCTGAATAACCCCCAAAATTTAATTTCTATTAGAAAAATGTAAAAAAAAAAAAAAAAAAAAAAAATTAGATCATTTTTTTGAATTTCTTTTGTACATTTTGAATATGAAATTGAAATCTTACATACAAAATTTACTTTTTATTGCATAACTCATAGCTGAATTTGACTTTTACAATACAAAATATTTAGTAGTAAACAAATGCGTTTTTATATACTCAACAAATGTCTCTGTTACTTTCCATTATATATATATATATATATATATATATATATATATTATTGTTTTTTGTTTTTACCTTTAAAAATAAGACTTAAAAAAATGGATTAATAACAGCACAAAGATTACAAATTTGAATATATTTGTTGATAAAATCGTGAAATTGTATCATTTACAGTTAAAAATTGGACAGGGATGTTTTTTATGAATCCTTTAGTGAAGGGTGCCGAATTATTCTCAAAATTCAAGGACAGAATTTTAAAAGTGTAGCAAGGAAATAATTTTTCGTAATTATTACCATTTTACTTTTGATTTATATTTAGCATAAACTATATTTTCGTATATGAATAATTGCAACATTATGAAGTCACCCTAATATAGACTCTATACTTTAGTGACAAATCTTAAATTTAAAAATCTTTACTAAAGCATTACATTATTTAAAAAAAAATATTGTAAGTTTCATCAAAAAAAAAAAATATATATATATATATATATATATATATATATATATATATATATATATATATAATAAATAAATAAATAAATAAAATAAAATAAAAGCTTCCAATTTAGTTGCAATAAGTACTGCGGTGCTAAGTTTTACCATTTTAACAGTCTAATTTTATTAATAAGCATTAGTTAAATGATGAGTCTTAGCTGCAAAATGTAAGTTGTAGCTAAACTGGAGCCTTTTTTCTTTTTAGTGCATTAAGAAAAGGGCTTTTTTTTTTTTAATAAGTGTTATTTATGGATAAATGCGCACTTTTATATTTAAAAATGTTGAATTACTTGTCGATAAATTATTATACTAAAAACATAAGAGTTCTTCTTTTTTTGCTTATATTAATAAATAAATTGATAATTAATATATTTTTTTGAACTTTTTACAAATATCGGTTATTACATTATTTTTAATAATACAAAAATTACTAGTTTTACTTTTGCTTAATGTTCAAAACTATTTCAAATATATCTGTGTTTACTTTTAAGGAAATTGTACTTTATTACTATTTAAAGCTTTGTAAATTACTACTATTTTAATAGTATTGTATTCTGTCTATTAATAGTATTCTGTACTTTATTGTATAATTCTATAAATTAGTACTATTTTAAAGTTTTATAAAATAAAGCATTTTAATAGCATTTACTGTGAACTTTAATAAATTTACTAATTCAAATGTGAAAAATGATTCACCGTCTGTTTAAATTCCATTTTGTTTTTCCCCAAAACTTTTGTTGATTTTTTTAAGCGTTATTTTAAAAACATAAACAAAATTCATTTTACTTGCTTATAGATTTTTTTTATGATAATTAATTATTGATATAAGATAATAGTAATGAAAATAGAAACAAAATATTTAAACTTCTAAGTATTAAACTTTTTGTTTAAAGGAAATATTATTTTGTTTTGAATTTATGAAGAAGTTCTTGATTAACATAAATTAAACTTAGAAACATTTTTAATTATTTTATAAATACAAGAATTATAAACTTTAGAAAACTTGATCAGTTTAATTTCCTAGATGTTTTAGCGCAAAATATAAGACAACTTATAAATAAAAGTTATGAACTCCTTTGTTTATACTTAGGCTACTTGTTAAAATTACTTATTTCCATAACTAGAAATTAAATGCATCATTAACACTACATAAGCATTTTCTGTAATTAGTGTTTGTCTAAAACTTGTGCGTAAATGAGCTTGTTATTTACAAGACGCAAACTCTAATTTTCAAAGCTTTTTGGAATTAATAACCTCTTATTATAATCTTTTTTAGTATGAATATTCTTCTACTGAATATTATTTAACAGTTCATCTATCACTTCGTAAAAATAAATTTGGTAGTTTTTACGTATGGTATTTTGACATTATAGCAGTTCAAGAAAAAAAAATATTAAAATGCTTTCTTCTTTTTTTAGATTAGATAAAAATAATAATGTTCCAAATGAATTTTAAGATTTGGAAATTTATATTAAAATGTTTGGCTTATATAAAATCAATTAAAAATTCATTAAATAAGAGAGTAAGCTGTTAATTTTTAATGAAACCACTGCAAATTCAGGTGTCTTAAATTCAGACATAAAGAGTCTTAAATGAGTGTCCTTATTTTCAGACACGAAATTGCGTCTTAAATTTTAAGATACGTAAGATGTCTTAAGTTAAGACACGAATGTGTCTGTATTTAAGATGCTTGAAGTGACTTAAAGTTCCCATTTCCAACCTCATTTTTCATAAATAAATTATAAAAATAAATAAGCAAATAAGCTTGCGCATGGTTCAGTTACCGGTTAAAGAAAGGATATAGAATTTCTTTGAGCAGAAAATGTGTATGCGAAAATTTCCGCACATATCGAACCTCTCCGACAAGATGGACGCGAATTGAGGAACTATGGATTCACAAACAAGCGACCAACCGACTGAGCTACAATCATCGAAAACAAGCCTTCTTTGGTTTGTAGTATTCGTCAAACAAATTGTAAATTCATTATTTAATTTTTTTTTAATTAAAGTTATCGACAAAAAACCTAAAGCTTAATATACATTTCCATTTTAAACTTTATGTGTATATTTTTAGGATATTTTTCTTTTTGAAACATGTCTGATAAATGTGCGAAAAATGTTGCCTATGATATTTCGAAAGCGGTTTCTTTTTTCTTACTTCTCTCTTTCTTTCTCTTTTTAAACTTATATTTAACGGAAAACACACTATTTACATGAAAACCAGAAAATTAGTTGTTTTACAACTGATATGTAAGAACTCATGCAGATTTTTCTTTCTTTCTTTCTTTTTTTTTTTTTTTTTTTTTTTTTTCATCCTATTAAAAAAATTAAGCAGAAGTCGCGTACAAATCGTTCAAGATTGCTCGTTTGCATATTCGATTTCTTTTACTTTGAAAATTTGGTTTCACAATGCTAAATGGTCAAAATAGCTTAAGCACTTATTTTATAAAATATTATTAAATGAAGCGGATGTGAAATGAAACTTAAAACCCGTATGCATATTACTTGTAATAGAATCCGTGTATAAAAAAATTGCTAGGTTAAGTGTCCGAAATTCCAAGTTTCTGAACTGTAAAACGCCTGAATTTCTTGGTGTCTGATTTGTAAAATGTTTTAATTTCCACGTTTTAAAACAGTAATGCGTCTGAAAATCAGACATATCGATATTATTCAGACAGTTAACTTAGTCTGTTTTTATAAAGACATTTGTATGTCTTAAATTCAGATGTGTATGGTGTCTGAAAATATGTATCTTTAAGGGCCTTATTCACTAGGGCTGGATTATTTATCAATATATCACAAAATATCAATATTTTTTTAGTATCGCAATAACAGTATTTAAAATCTTACTCTGCCGATATATCACTTTAACGATATTTCTCAGCGTGCACCATGCAGCCGACCGATCGCACATCGATAAATAACTTTAAAACATCCAATCTTACTACCTCCTTCAAACTCCGCTTTCCGCTTCCGCTTTTCCATAGCACGACCGAGTAAATCCCGCCCGAAAAATAGCACCGAATATCTCTTACTCTAAAGTCCGGTTTCCATTTGCGCTCATTCCGCGGCTTCTATTCAGAATCCTTTGATCTGATGAGCCGAGCTCGCAGGAGATCAAAGCCTTCGGACGGGCTGTTTCCAACCCCCTGCTGAGATAATTGAGGGGCCGGGAGGCAGATATCTTTGTCAATTTTGCATGCTTTCCTTTGAGTTAACTGCGCGATCTGATAAGAAAGGGCTACAACTGATGACAAGACATTTGGCTCTTTGTGTCGGAAGCGTGATTAATGACGTTTTGAGCATTGATCTTGAGCCCAAGTCGAAACTGGCCTTAACATTCCATTTCTTCTTTACCCACATCCCCCTCTCATAGCCCCAAACGATCTCTCTCAATGTTACCGCAACCGCAATACACCCCTATACATCCGAATGTAATGTAACCACTTCCTTTTTCTGTCATACCTGTGATCTCTCAAATCGAAAATAAATACCAGTACCACTGCTTAAAAAGTCAGACGTTGAACGATAACATATAAAATATTTCATTCATCATGTTATCGCAGTATATTATTACCCCATACCAGTAATATTGCAGCTCATTTCCTGCTATTGGCTCATTCATATCGGTATTAAATGGCCAATGACATGCGAGATTCAACATATGTTTATCAAACATGATCAAAGCCGAATTGCAGTATTTCAGACAATGATATCCACTAGAACTTTGTTCGCAAGAGTAATCTCGTATGCGGATGTTCACTCATTGATATCGATATATTTTCTTCATGTAGTCTACATGACCGCAATATATTGCGGTTTACGTGAAAGTAATATTTAGAATATTGAATGTAAAATGAATGTTCGCAGTCACATCGATTGTTCGAAATAAAATCAAGTGGTATTAAAAATAAATAAATAAATAAATAAATAAAAGAAAATGGAAATATGGAAATGTTTTGGATGTCTCGGAGATGAAAATAAAATAATTTTCGAACATATTTCGATCTGTAATTTTTAATCGTGTGCAGTATAATGTAAATTTTTTTCTATATATAAGTTTACCTTCTATCATTATTATTATTAAATATTTTAATAAACTCAGTTCTTTATTAAGCTAGTAAAATAGATTTTTATCTTCAGAAATTTTATAGGGACAGTTTTCCGACTGAACAATGATATAACACTGAGCATTTTATTTATTCATTTTTATTTTTATTTATTTTTTGTGCAGCATTTTATTATTATTATTATTATTATTATTCATTTATTTATTTATTTTAGCTGTTCTTATTTAATATAAAAGATTTAAACAAAAGAAAAGTGGTTAAAAAAAAAAAAAAAAAAATAGAAATTCTACTTACATTTTATGTAAACAGAATTTAATTTAGTACGACTGGACTAAACTAACTAAACTTTATTAACTTTAATAAATTTTATTTAATTACTTTAATAACTTTAATAACTGTGTTTCATTCACTAGCATCGATTACTATATTCATTTCTTAAAATGTCTTTGGTATAACTTTAGCAAAGGAGCCCCTTTGTGGTTTTTAAATTTTTGTTGTCAATTTATTGATTAATTAAAGTGGCTATCGAAAATTTTGGAAAGAAATATCCGGGTTACTTCGGTACCAAATTTAAATTTTGCAAAGGGCCATGCTGAAGCGGTTCCATTTCTTTAGCACTGTTTTTTTTTTTTTTTTAAATTCTATTTTAATTATTAAAAAAAAAAAAAAAAAAAAAATGTTTGTACATTTACATATTTTTTTCGACATAAAAGTAATATATTTACTTATATATTCATTCATTTATTGAAATGAAAACTTCTTTTGGCGCGTTGAGCACTTTTGATGAACAAAAATCATTAAACTCGCGTCATCGTCAGCGAACGCTTTCCATTTGAAGTGAAAACTTTTGGGTGAACAAAAATCATTGAACTCGCGTCATCGTCAGCGAACGCTTTCTATCCTTGTATGATACAAAAAATGTATCATACAATTAACTTGTTAATGTGAAGTGTTAATAATTATATACTGTATATTGTTTTACAATCTGGTGCGGCTCTACACGACTTCTCTCATCTCCGGACGCTGTCTCTTAAAGATTGCATCCAGAAACGTTGCAGTTAGACCTCACAAAACCGTGAGAAAGGCCAAAGCCGCCATTTTTCCCACGTTTTTACAATCTGGTGTGGTTCTACACGACTTCTCTCATCTCCGAGCACTGTCTCTATTGCAGTTAGACCTCACAAAACCGTGAGAAAGCCCAAAGCCGTCATTTTTCTCACGTTTTTACAATCTGGTGCGGCTCTACATGACTTCTCTCATCTCCGGACACTGAAAACAATCCACGCTTGTATACATTAAAATTGGTGTTCATTTATCTTTAAAAAGTAGCAAATGCTTGTTTTCCTTTTCTTGAAAAAATATCGATAATATCATTAATATCGATATTAACTTGGCGATATATCGCGATATTTGATTTCTGATATCGTCCAGCTCTATTATTCACCAACTTCTTAACACTCGGATTAAACCTCGGATCAGTGGTAATCGCTCGATCATACAAAAACCGGTATTCTCCAACAAAAATCCGCGGCAGATCTTTAGAACAGAGGTTCACTGGTGTTTGTTTACATTTTGGCGATATTATCCGTGCGCCAACAAACCAAGGAAATGAATTATCTTATGGCAACCTTACAAAACGTTTGTTTACGTTCGAAATGAAAGAAATATTAATGCAGACGACTATTTAACATAATTAAATAAAATTATCGAAGAAATTTCATAAAATGGCGATGTTTAATTAACTTTTTAACTACAATATTTTAATAAATAATCAAATACTTAACAAAATGCACGTTTTGTCATCGAAGTTTAACGAGCAAATTAATTTCAACAACACAATAAATGTAATTAAATAAATGAAAATTCAGAATAAAAATATAACTTTAAAAGTAATTAAAAAAGCATGAAAACTTACAATATATGCACCATTAATTTTATTTGTTTATTTATTTTTTCCATTTTGAAATTTCTGTTGACTCCATAATACGTAAATCACATATCAAATATTTCACTTCGCGCTCAGTTAATTCGTAACATTCGAGGATTCTAAAACCGCATTCAAATGAATCGAAACACATCGGTATAAAAATTATGAGAATATACAAATAAAATAAAAAACATATTTTCAAGTTATCAAATGAATCGCTTTCATTTCTCCAGACACATATCGTTTCGAATTTTTCATTAGCACTTACATTTCAGTGGAGGGGAAAATTCCCTAGTTTTCATAAACTTGACCAACAAGTGATTGAGTGAGTGAGTTTTACGTCGAACTAGTGCTACGTTGTGGGCAATGAGTACGGCAGCAAATATCCCCATTTTCTACAGACAACGTTTACTTTATTCGCATTATTATAATTTTTTTAAAAAATATAGAAAGTAAAGTATTTAATATTCAAATTTTATTTTTAGTGCTTATTAATTAAAAATGAAAAAAAAAAAAAAATACATGCATAATTAGTTAATTGTAGCAATTTAAAGCTTCTCTGTTTTAAAAGTTCACGGATCCGGCCACTGTAACGACGGAGGATGAATTGGGACATACCCCTAAGGTATATGAACCAACAAAGAAACATGGCTGTATAAAGCTATGAATCTGAAAACTCAGGTAACTCGGCTCCGCGGCAATCACTGTCGCGCATGTTAAAACAAATAAAAAACATCACTAGACACCCCTACCGCGCTGTGCATAAATCTGAAAACGCACGTAACTCGGCTCCGCGGCAATCACTATCGCGCATGTTAAGACCAAAATTTCCCATAATGTAGCTCTAGTGCAACATAAAATGCGCTCGAAACAAATGAACCAATCAAATATCGCATAATTTCCCATAATGTAGCTCTAGTGCAACGTAAATTATACTCAAATCAAATGAACTAATTAAATATAACCTAATTACCCATAATGTAGCTCTAGTGCAACGTAAAATACGCTGAAAACAAATGAACCAATCAAATATCGCCTAATTTCCAATAATAAAGCTCTAGTGCAACGTAAAATATACTCAAAACAAATGAACCAATCAAATATCACCTAATTTCCTGTAATGTAGCTCTAGTGCAATGTAAAATACACTCAAATCAATAAAAAACAAATGAACCAATCAAATCTCTCCATACTGCGTCATAATAGAATTGTTAAGTTATGTTTACAAGGATAGGCAGTTTCTCGCTACGGAAGTTGGCCAAGCAGAAAGTGAACCTCTGTTCTACGGATCAACCAAATCCGCTGTTCACCGGCTACTTTAATTCTCGGATTTGCTGATCCATGGTTTAATCCGAGTGTTAAGAAGTTGATTAATAAGGCCCTAAGTATTTCAGACATTTATATGTCTAAATTGGTATTTCAAACATTTATATGTCTAAATTGGTATTTCAGACACATTTCTGTCTGAAATTAAGACACATCTATTTGCAGTGATGAATCTGAAAATAGCAGGAAGTTTCTCAAAGAAGTGTTCCTTAATAAAATAGAAAATTACAAGAAGTCATACAATTTTACATTTTGTGGTTGGTAAAACAGAACATTCAAATGAGAAAACCTTTTTTAAGAAGTACGAAATGTTATGAGATACGAAATGTATTGTAAGTACTGATGTTTCAAAGTTTACATACTTTCCACTTCAAAAATGAAATTTTTACTCGTGTCACCAAAACAATTTCTTTATTTTTTCTTTTCAATCTAATTCAAAGTTTCATTAGTGAAATAGTGAAATTCTAGATTTATGGACAATTATTTCACGAGTGCATTTGAATTTGCTATACGAACTATTTTGCAAAAATAAGCGTACTACATAAAGTGAGTGGCATACTTATGCTTGTGCAGTAAAAGCCCAAAATCAAAAAGCACAGTATAATATTTATTATGTTGAATGTTCTGATTTTTATTCAATGGATTTCAGGAAATAAAGGAATTATATTAGTAAACTTTTAAATAACTTTCATAGTCTAGTGAGGTAAGAAATTGTTTATAGTTTAAAAGTTACACTTACAGATTATTAAGAGAAATTACAATGTAGCATCAACTACTTTGAAGTGAATCAGTACTAACATACTGGGAAAGTTTTATTTTTATATAATAAAAGTTTGACTAAAAAAATGCATTTTCGTACTTCTTCGTCAATGGTTGTGGAGAATATGCCGAAATTCAATAGAAAATGATAACTTTCTTAAAACATTCCAGTTTAGTTAATTTAAATAATCGGTAGATATTATGTTTCATATAAATATGAGAATAAATTTCTACATCACTAGAAACAGATTTTAAACTGCAATATTCACATGAATTTTTATACAAAAGTCAGATTTCAATTTATTTAAAAATGAGAACTTTTAGTTTTTACTGGATGTATTTATTCGGTTTAGAAGCATTCATGCAACATTGAGTTAAGAATATACTCCTGTAAAAGGTGAAAGTTTTTGTAATGCAGAAAATGCATTATATACGTTAAAAATTACTTTTAATTTTTTATTTAAATATATGAATATACATATTTTGTTTAAATATAAATAAATAAATAACTGGAGTATTTACAAAGACGCTTTTTTTCTAAAACTGAAGTACCTTAAACATCTGTAAGCTACTTAAACTAACATCAAACTAATTCTTTTATATCATAAAGCTCATTCTAAACTGTCAAGAGAAAGATCAAAGACTGAAAATTTAACGGCAGTTGAGCGCATATAAATCAATATAATCAAAAGAGTATTTAATTTACTGATATATAGAATGAAGCAGATTCTGATATTTATTAAAGAATAAAATTAAGCTAAAAGAAACAAAAACAGAGCATTTTCCACAAATATATTTGAAGCATGGAAATTAAACAATAATTAAACATCAAAGAAATTCTTTTAAATCAAAATATTGTTTATTATAGAAACAAGGTATGTTACAATTTCGTGATGCACACACACACACACACACATATATATATATATATTGCAATTTTCCTCGTTTAAAATTTCGCAATTTTATAGTTAGTTGCAATGTTTATAATAACATAGCGTGTGTACTGTAAAGATTTTAAAGCAAATTTGAAATTTAACAATGCATATTTATACTAAATAATAATGAATAAAACATGTTTCTTATGCTAAATTAAAATCTAGTTTTAAGTATTTGTATAAAAACGTTTTTGAACTGTTTTTGAACTGTCAAAATGTAATTTTTCAATTTTTGTTTTGTTTTCCTTAATCTTTGTCATTTAGTTTTTATTTAGTGATAGTATTTAAAATTTAGTTGGAAAATGTATATCCATATAGATATTTTATTCATACTTTCATAAATATATGCATATGTATGTATATATTTGTCTAGGTATGTCGTAAGATTTTATTTTTCTTGGAATGATTTTATACGACAGTTTACCACACTTGAAAAAATCCGCATTCTTGTTTGTAAATGTTAGCGTGAAGGGTAAGAGGTACGCCGATATGTTACAAAATCGCATCATCTCTAGCTTGGCTGATAAACACCTGCTGGAACGTACGATTTTTATGCAGGATGCCGCTCCACCCCATATTGCTAAAAGATCTCTTGCACACGTCGTTTGGTGATAATCGCCTGCTGAGCCGCCACTTTCGTCATGCTTGGCCTTCCAGGTCCCCAGATCTCAATTCGTGTGATTATTGATTCTGGAATTACCTGAAGTCGCAAGTCTACCGCGATCGACCGACATCAATAGGGATTCTAAAAGACAACATCCGACGTGAATGTCTCACCATAACTACAGATATGCTGTGAAGTGCGTAACAGCGCTGTACAGTGCTGTATACAACATTGTCTCTCGACTACAGCTATTGTTGAGGAATGACGATCGACATGTTGAGCATTTGTTCTGAAGAACATCGTCTTTGCTTTGTCATAATTTGTTATACTAATTATTATTTTTTTAAAACACATAAAACGCCATCTGTCGGCTATTTATTTATTTATCTATTTTTATTTAATTATTTATTGTGGTTGCTATAAAACCCCATCTCATTCCAAGCATGCGTGTCAATTTTTACCTCTCTACCTACATTATTCAGTGAATTATTAATTTTTCAAATGCATACTCATTTTCTCATCCCCCTGTATGTATAAAGACTATTATTCACACATTATCTTTAAACGCGTCTCTTTGCATCGAAGCGCCGTTTAGAACTTTTTGTCTTGTGCACAGGCTTGAGAGCCTTAAGGGGTTGGATGATTTTCTATGCAGTATCCAACAAAAATCTGCTATCATGTTAGCACTACGTCGATTCTGATAACTCCTCTACATTTCTTTGGTACACTGATGAAATAGCTCACATTGTTCTTTTCTCACATCACCTAAGTTTTCTGAGAAACAACTTAGATGGATGTTAGAAAGTGGAGTTTATGATCCAAAAGTCCCACCTTTTTGTCAAAACTATATGTGATTGAAATCTTTGAATATATTTTCCTTAATCAGCATACAAAAGTACGCCATAAAAAACACATCACCTCAAAGAAAAGAATTTTATCGCATATCTGTGATAATTAATGTGAGTATTAATAAGGAAAAATTAGCGCCATAAAAACAGCAGAAACAAAATTAATGATTTCAATAGCACTGCTTACATGTATATATATATTTAATGAATTGGCGAGTTGGCAAAAGTGGAGATCCAAACAGCGTCACTCGTGTCTAGTAAGTACGAGTCATTAGCCAATAAGACACAATGGAGAGGCGTGCTAAACCAATTAAAGAAAATGGGAGGGATTAGAAATACACAAAAAAATAAGAGTTTAAAAGATGGAACTCGCCAAAATTTAGGATATATCACGGTTTTCTATTGCTAATAAACATAACGTTGCTCGCTCCTCCGAAAATTACGCAGGTTCTACAAGCGTTCTAACCGAGTCCGCGGCTGGAATCCGCGAGCCCCGATGTTATGCCGTTATACGGGAATCGATGATTCGTACGACTGACTCCATTAACTTAGTATTAATGAGGAAATAAAGATGTTGCTTGAAAGAAATCCAAGTCATCCTTGTGTGTAACGACTGTCATCTCTCTCTTATCCAGTAAATAATACATTACATATATATAACAGATCTTTAGTATCAGGCATACTATAGGATTAGAGGTTCAATTCTACTGATTACACTGCGAATCAAAAAAAAAAAAAAATCTGCGGCATTTATTTTGTTAATGGTTTTTTTAAACACTTGTATTAGACATACACAGTATGCATTTACTTTTTTTGGATTGACTCTGGTTCTTGAGATAAACGAAACACAAGAAATCAATGAAAATATTTAATCTACCCTCCTAAAGATCTATTAATTTGATTAAAACCACTAAATTTTATTATCTATTCACGTATATACAGTCGGCAACAAAAGTCTCCGAACACTAGCAAAAATTCCTATATAAAAAAAGTACACTTAATACAGTTTTGTTTAATAAATCCTTGTCGAATCATGTCTCTTAGTTAGTCTAAAAACAGGATTCGACAAGGATTTATTTAACAAAACTGTATTAAGTGTACTTTTTTTACATAAGAATTTTTGCTAGTGTTCGGAGACTTTTGTTACCGACTGTATAAGGATCTTATAAAGGATCTTAATAAAAATATTTTTTTTCAATACATATTGGTATTTTTATTTAGGTTGTTTCAGTGAAATAGCTAATAGTCTTTATCTCAAAAACAAGAACCAATTACACAAACCTAATAATTTTCTAGTATTCAGCACACTAGTCTTGATCAGAATTGACTTTAAGCTACCATGCCGCAAAATGACTGTTCCCCAGTGTTAGAGATTCAGTTCTACCGATTAAACAATAATAAAAAAAAATCATATGTTTTAACAGGAACATCAAACAGTATTATAATTTTGAAATATTTGCGATATTACTATTTAAGCCCTGATATTTTGGCATTTTCTTAAAACAACGTTTTTAAACTTCAAAAATCTTTTAAGCGTTTTTTTCTTCGATTAGCCTTTCTTTCTGAGCAATAGTATTCGTTTTGACGCTCTGACAATTCCGTATTTGCTACGTTTATTAAACACTGCAATTCATATTTGACACATTTTTCAATCGAAAACTGCAAGTGCAACATTTACATTTTTCCTGAGTAAGAACATATATTTCCTGAGTAAGAAAATATATTTAAATATAATGATTATTTCAATGATATTTGCGTGTTTCAAGCAAAACCTAGCTAAGTGTCTTTTCAAAATACTAGAAAATGTCATTTTGTATAAACATGATTACAGTCCTTTAAGAAATTATAAGACCACTTTAATTTTGTAACTTATAAGAAAAATAAAGATTCTAATCATAATTTAAATACATAAAATAACATATTGCTCTATATTAGTTTATAATTCGCTTGCAATAACTTGGTATAATGCAATAAATGTTTAATTAAGATATATAATAGAAATAAGTGAAAAATAACCTGTTAATAAAATATAAGACCACTTGTCAAAAAACGAAATTGCATAAAAAATTAATATGATATTGGTCCTCCATTTTTCCTGATGACTTCAAACACTCTGTTTTTCATTGAAGTAACCAGGTGGTTAAGTTCAGTTATAGAAATATTGTACCGTTCTTTTACAAATGGCTACTTCCAGTTCATTGGCAGATGAAAGTTGTTTATTATTAGCATAAACTTTGCGAGATAATATACCCCATAGATTTTCCATGGGGTTCAAGTCTGGACTTCGACTTGGCCATGGCAAAACATTATTTTTTTCTTTTTTAAGCCACTCCTGTGTGGATTTAGATGTATGACAAGCAGCATTGTCCTGTTGAAACATCCAGTTAGCACCACCTAATAAAGGTCCAAACGGTATCATACCCTAACAGCACAAAATGTTCCAGAAGCGTAACAATCATATAACATTGAAACTTTATAAACATTTCCGAAACGTTTAAAAACGTTCAGATTGCCTTCCGATTAGTTTCAAAAACGTAGAAATGTCCGCGATCGTAACAAAAAATCAGATACGTAACAGAAACGTTACAATCACTTAACAGATAGAAAATCAAAAAGGGCGAATGTTTCGGAAAGGTATCAGAAAGCATACTAAAACGTGTTACGTTTTGAAAGATTGTAAGCTTTTTGCAACATAACTGAAACATTCTGTGCTGTATGGGTATGATCATATAGCATAGACTGATATTGTGTAGAGTTCATATGACCCGAAATCCGCTGAAAATCACACAACCCCTCATAACTGAAAGCTCCCCAAATCGTTACTGATCCTCCACCCATTTGTCGACTGAAGCATTCTTTTGGTTCCTTCCTCAAGTCATTCCAATAGTGTTTGTAACCGTCGGGACCATCAAGATTAAATTTCTTTTCATCAGAAAGTATGATTTGTTTCCACTCATCATTCCATGACATGACACTTTTAGCTCATTTTAATCTTTCTTCTCGATGGCATTTCAATAACTTTGTTTCTTTCTTTAATTTCATAAATTTCGTACTAATATTTAATTTAAGACTCTTCCAGACTGTTACATGTGAAGTTTTCTTGCTGAAACGTTTCGAAAATTCACGAAGTGAAAAACCTTTTTTTGTTGACAGTCGAAAAATTTGTCTATTATCACGTGCTGTCAAAATATTTTTTCTACCAAATCATTTTATTTTGTTTGAATAAAGTTTTCAAATTATGGCATTATGAATGGCAGTTTTAGAACGGTTCATTAACCTCGCAATATCTCTTTCAGATTTACCAGAACCTTTAAAAATAAATATTTTCTTACTTCGTACTCCGATAATTCAGGCATCGTCAAATTAATCGTAGATAACACATTCAAAACCAAAGTCTTTGCTTCTTAGGTAATGCTTTTACGAAATACTGACGCATGCACTTTATATTGAGTTTGACGTCATGTATAATATGCTAATTTTCTCAGGTGGTCTTATAATTTCTTAACAGTCACAGTCTTTATTTAAAAAAATGAATAAGCTTGAATGAAATGTAATTTAATTTCAAAAGTTGGAATTAGTATAGGACGCGTTTTTCTGTCAATTTTAAATACGTAACTAAAAATTTGCATATTATGCTCTCTTCTTCAAAAATGCACCAATACGCTTGTGGTCTTATAATTTCTTAACGCACTGTAATAGCATTTATGTTTCCAGTAGTTAAACATTCTATAGAAATACTTTTTAAGCATAAATTATTTTCATTGTGTATTTTGTTTATTACATTGAGTTTTCCAATAAAAAAGCTTTGCATTTCGTTTTATTTAATGTCTATCTTTATTTTATTTTTATTAATGTTTATTAATTTTATTTTTACACGTTTACCAAAATTTATTCAAATATCTATAATAATAATAATAATAATTATTATTATTATTATTATTATTACATGAGCGAGAGTAATTATATATTATGAATATGATTAATAAAAAAGCACTTTAAGCAATATTTTAATTTCGGCATGCATACAGTTCTTGTTTATATTTCAGTTTTGTTTAGTGCGATGTCTGTTTAAAGGATAAATACATTTAAAATTCATGATGCATAGGATTAGTAATGTTTATCTATTCCTAAATCGAAATGAATTTTTATGATTAAAGGATGAACACATCTGTTTACAAATTATTTCATCCCTCTTTTCCAATTGGTTTACAGCAAAAATTAAGATGACAGCATTAATAATATTCCTTTTTCTAAATTAGCATCATATATCACATGATATATTTAAAGAAAGAAAGAAAGAGACATATTTCACTTTTTTAAAATCCTTTAAAAAAAAAACTGAAGATCATTAATTGTTTTTCCGTCAAAACAGTTTAAAATTCATGTTTTTTTTTTTTTTTTTTTTTTTTTTTTTTTTTTTTTGTAATATATTATGTGATATATAATGCTAATTTAGAAAAGAGCTAAGCTTAAGGGCTAGCTAATATTAGAAAAGCTTTTAATGATACTATTTATATTGTCATTTTAATTTAAATCATGTCTTATATTCTAGATGGAATTTTCCTCTGTCTATCTTCTATAATTTATAATTGAGCTTTAAAGTAATAAAGAAATCCTACTAATAAATATCATTAATGCAATTTAAACATCTAACCACAGCTGACGGATATATCTGGTCACTGAGCTGTTGTTTTATCCACAATACACATTTAAAACTATATAATTATAAATTTTTAACATATTTTTTCAAGTTGGAAGGTTTGATGCGCACGGTTAGATTTTTTATCTCAAATTGAAATAAGCATTAGCTTGGTATGTTGAAAAAACTATGCTGTGAAAACAACATTACAATATTGCACTTTTTAAAGGTCCAGAGGGTTAAGACTATTTAGATAAAATATTTTTTAATCGTTTGAGAATAATTCCGAATTGCGAATAAACTGTTTTTCCGTTTCTCTCTCTTTCTCTCTCTCTTTTATTATTATTATTGTTATTATTATTAATTATTTTATTTATCTATTCATTTTTTTTTTTTTTTTTTTTTTTTTTTTTTATGATTTTGCACAAATTATTTTTTCTAGAATAAAATTATTCTTTTCTTTTGAAAAGTGAATCATAACCTAAGTGAGGCACAGAGTTTATATTTTTTAAAGATTATTTGAAAATGTGCTCTGACTTCTGCAATAACAGTTACAAAATAAATATTAGAAAAGAGATTTTGTAATTACGATATAAAACCATTTAGGGTAGGGAATTTGGAAAACATATTTACGAAAGCGGTTTGGTTGAAAATTTTCCGCTTTGGAACTTCTCGGGATTATATGAAATTTTGAATTCCTACAACTATTTACAGAATTAATCAACAATCTAAAATCGAATAAAATTGTGCAGTATAGAGAGCGAATTTTTCGCCATCTGACGAAGTGGAAATCAGCTAGCTATTCGACATAGGATGACTCTGCGGAATTCACCATGATATATTTGTTGTCTTGCGTTTCCAGTCTTGGAAATACATTATTCACGTTAAGAAAAAGATTTCTGCAGATTGTTAGGCATGGACGTAGGCTAAATTATCCAACTCACTATAGTACCTTCTTTCGGTTTTAATAAGTAGTTCTGCACTAAAAGCTGGTAGACATAAAGTTCGATCCCGTGTCGAACTCATCAACATAACCTTTGAGAGTGTTCCGTGTTTTTCTCCACAACTTGCGAGAATTAATTTAACATTAATTTTATTCTAAATTTTTTATTAATTTCATTAGATTCAGTCTCGCAATTAAGTGCTCTTGTAATTCCATATACTTTACAAATCAAAAATCCTCACATAGAAATTTATGTGAAATATTACCCTATTCTGATAAGTTGCGAAAATTTGTAGTTTCGAATCCCTTATTTCTTTTAATGTGAAAAAAACAAACGTAGGTCACGCTCGTTGGCCTACCCATCCGTTATTTTCCATGGTTTACTCCGAACCTTATGCAAGTGCAATCTAGGACCCCGTAGAAAGACACCCAAGGATAACACCCATTCCTCAAGCCAAAATGAACCAACGTTTCCGAATAATCCAGGGAAAATGTTTACCTTGGTTAGAAATTTCTATCATCTTAACTAACGAAGTTATTAATTAAAAACGTCGTGTTAATAAAAGTTCTGTTATTCCAAACATGCAAATAGTTTCTTCAAAAGTCATTTTTTTTTATCTGAAAGTGTTCCGCGGCAAGGAAAAGGATAGGTATAAATTTTTTTGCGTTATTTCAGAAGCGATGCTTTCTCCATGGATAAAGATAGGGAAAATACCTCTGTAGCATTTGAAATATCCTTTATTCCTAATCCTAACGGTACAATGTTTTTAAAAAATATGGATATTTTATATTTAAAAAAAATTCTTGAATACAATTTTTTTTCTCGTTTCTCTCTTTTTGAATAGCTTTGTAGAAAAACTAAACATTCAATTTCTGAACTACAGGTAGGTCCACAGGTGGCCGAGCGGTGTTGAAAGCTAACAGACGTGATGTGCCGTGTTCGATCCCAAGTCGCGCTCGTTGGCCTAGCCGCTTGTAGTTTTCCGTAGTTTTTTCCGAAACTTGCATAAATACGGGCAAGAAGCCCTTAGAAAGACCCCCACGGAGGGCACTCCCCCTCAGGCCTAGGACCTTACAGTAATCAATCGGCCTTACTTCTAAAAATCCAAAATCCAAATATTAACGACAAGTACTTTTAGAAAGACCATTTAATTATCTTTCAAATCATGTAAAGTTTTAACAAAACTTATCAGCGATACATATTTTTAAAATTTATGACATGTGACACGAACGTTCGATACCACGAAGGACCGGTGTGTTCTTTTTTGCAGATAATTAGTAGAAAAGATGTCAATTGATAAAAGAAAATTTTTCGTTGACTACACAGTATCCTAAGAATTTTTGAAGAGTTTGTATTAAGAAGTTTTTTTTTTTTTTTTTTATGTTCGAATGCTGATATTTAAGGCAAAAATTTAGTATTCAAACATAAAAATGTTTTATAAAAATTAACTCATCGATAAATACACAAAGTAGTACACAAACATATTTAAAATATTTTTTAAAACTCAAAATTAAAAAAAAAGAATTTTGCAGGGAGCAACATTGTATGCATGTTTTAATAATTCTAAAACAATTATGCAGTTATTTACAAAAAAAAAAAAGTTTTTATGCATATTTACGTTTGTAATGACCGATAGATGGCACAACCAGAGAAACAACTAATGGCCAATCATAGCAATGCATCCGCCAATGGATCAAATGCCTCAGAATTTTTTTTTTTTTTGGAACTCTGTCAGGAGTGTATCGAATCTTCGACTGCTTTACCGCCTAGACTTTCGTGGTTTATAAAAGAGTATAAATTCTTTTATGCTGAAATTTATCATTTCACTTTAATACAAAAAAATTTGCAAAATCCTAACTTCGAAAAGATTTTATGTGATATGATACATTAAGAATTTGGGTTTTAAATGTTTCTTTTAAATAGACTATTATTATTATTATTATTATTATTATTATTTTAAACATAGATCTCAGTTAATAGAAGTAACCTTGCAGTGATTGAAATCTGATTGCAAAAATCTCGTGAGTTAAATATATATATATATATATATATACAATGTGTGTGTATGAGAAACACGAGCATGGATTTGCCAAAACTCCCGAAACTCTCATTTTGCGCTTTTTCTATAGAAGCTTTGTTTTTAAATTTAAATTTTGTGAAAAGAATAAATATACAGGAGATGTATCTGCACCATTCAAAAGACTTCTGCTTTTTTTTTTTAAATTTCAATGCTGAAATATTTAAAAAAGAAAATATGGATATTTAATATCCTTTTTAACATAAAAAAAAGTCAGAGAGAAGATTTTTTTCGTCTTACATTCACTTACTCTTGCGAAAGACCAATGATTAAATTTCTTAAATATAGGTATCAGCAGAAAAAACAATTGATTTTCTTTTCAAATATATAAGATCTTTAACGAAATACGGACTTGTTGGTCATATATTTAATTTTACAAAAAATTCACTAAGCATTTTGTAGTCAAAACATTTTTGAGAAAAAGAAATTAATTTTTTTTATATACTTAAAAAAATGCTGAAGGCACTTAAAAAAAAAAAAAAAAAAAAAAAAAAAAAAAAATGCTGCGAATAGGCAGAGGTAGAACACTGCAGTATGTATGAGCGAAGCGAGTCGGGAGGGTTGCGAAAGCACCCCTTGGGCGTTAGTACTCGTAGTATATTAAATGTTATTAATAGACTGCCATTTTTACACGTTTCTTTTAAAATAGAGATAATAAAATTTAATGATTATTTACTATAAACTGCAATTTCTATACTACCGTAGTTCTATGGAATTTCGATTTTATTCTAAAAGAATTCTAAATGCTCTATTGATGAATATCATAAATTTTAACGAAACCATTAAATTATTATAGACATAATCATTTTTGATAAATATATTCGCTCATCACATGAATAAAATATATGCAATATATATAAACAAGTTGTAACTAAGAAAACAAATATAAATGAAAATTTTCCAAAATGTTACTAGGGGAATGATAATAGAAATTGATATTCTTTATTAAGACTTTTCTCTAAGTAGCTTTCAATAATTGTTTCCCAGGCTATACATGTATAGCTAAAATGAAAACTCCTTCATTTGATGAATTTCGCTGTTTACTAGACATGTCATTAAGCAGAATAATATATATATGTATTATAAACTATATTTTTGACAAAGATGTAACATTTATTGTTACTGAAAATTACTATGCATCTACACATTTGGCAAAAGATCAAAAGAAAATTATATAAGGGATAGTAATTTTTATATTTTCTATCTTTTTAATTTTTTAAAAATATGTTATGAGTTATTTATACACACAAATAATAAAGTTTTTCATATATGAAATTAAAAAAAAAATAAAGCTTAAAATTAAAAGTCTTTGAAGTTGCATATAATGAAAAAAAGAAAAAAATATAATTTCAAAAAGAATAGCCAGGGTTTTTATTATTATTATTATTATTATTATTATTATTATTATTATTATTATTATTATTAACAGTATGTTTGGATTTTGTTCTAAGCAAGATATGTGATATAAAAAACTAGCTGGCATAGGTGGACTCTGCTCAGTTCCCCATCATATTTATGTTCTCATAAATTTCTAGTGTGAGACATATTATAATCATGTTAAAAGAAATGAATTTGACCAAAGCTTGATACAGTGACAGAATGAAATGCCCGCCTAATAGGCTATCCACAGTTCACTTCGATATATTTATCTTATTCTAATCTATTAATTTATTTTATCAGGTTCAATTCCGTTGTTTAGTTTTCATGCTACTATTTCAAATGCAATAATCCTCAAAATTCATATTTATATGAAAAATTTACAATTTCGTTATGTTGGTAAAATCGTAAATTACGAATAATTTATGAAATTTTCCTATTAGAATACTTGTATTCAATCATGTTCAAACAAATATCATAAATGTAATTTTGAAGTTGTCTAATGCATTTATGATCCTCAAAATGGATCATAAGGATCCTCAAAATGGATCCCCTTTAAAAAGTAGTTTCACATCTTTACGATGAAAATATCCCTCAAGATTAACGTTTATGGGAAATTTCGTTCTGTTCTGCAATGTTGAGAAATTCGTAAATTTCCAAAGTCATTCATATTCATGCCAGTGTTCTAAATAATATTTCAAAAGTAGTCTGACATCTTTCCGATGAAAATATCTCTCAAAATTGACGCTTATGTGAAATTTTGCCCTATACTGCCATGTTAAAAAATTCGTAAATTTCCAATAACTTGCGAAATTTTCAAAGTAGCATATTTATAGTTACGGATGTTCATTCCGGCATCAAAAGTAATATTTTAAAACTGGTCTGACATTTTTACAGTAAAAAGTTTCCATTTAATGCACGTTTAAGTGAATTTTTCGCATATTCTCCCATTTTAAGAAATTCGTAAATTTCTAATAACTTACGAATTTTTTTAAATCGAATGTTGCAAATGCATAGGGTTCTTGCCAGTATCGAAAGTAATATTTTAAAACTGATCTGACCTCTCTGTGATCATTTGTTCGTGAGATATCATGTAAACAGACTAACAAACTAATGGGCTAACACACTAACACACTAACGGCCTAACACACTAACAGACACCCTACAGACAGACACCATACAGATTTTGTCATTTTCGGATTCCTCACACCTGAAAACGTATAAAAAAGTCAAAAAACCGAGGTCGAAATTTTTCACGATTACCTGAGTTCCCCATGCCAATAGTATGATGGGGAACTAAAAATTGTAAGTTTATGAATTAAACGTCTTTTTTAAACTTAATGTTAAGCGTGCTAGTGTTAAATATTGTATCGGTAAGGAAAAATTTAAAATGATAATTTAAGTAAAAATATATTTTTTAACAGTAGAAGCTTTTTACTGTGGAGCCCTAAAAATCATAAAATAAAAAATTATTCTTCCAAATATATGCTATGAAAATCATGAAAATTTCAGCAATAAGAAAATTCTAGTGAAAAATATTCTTTTACAAGAAATCTCTTTTATAAGAAATCAAAGTTTTTAAATATCAAAATATTTTAAAAAGCATCCAGACCAATATTAAGAATTTTGGTTTTTTAATAAATATTCTTTATGCCGTAAATTTCAATGGTCTCGAAAGCTTTATAGAAAACTAATCGGAATTTTTTAGGACACTGTGTAAACATGAAAGATTTCTTTTTATCAATTGACATCTTTTCAATTAATTATCTGCAAAAAATAAATCATAGGCCCTTGTTGGACAGAACCCACAACCATCGAGTTATCAGCATGACGCTCAAACCTAAAGTCAAAGAACGGGAAAGAAAAGTCATAGAACATGCAAGAAAAATCTAACAAATACGTATAAAACGAAATCGAAAAATCATGCAGTACGCATTGATTATTAACACTTTCCAACTGTGCGTACTTGCTGTATCGTGTAACTTTCAATATTAGTTGCCTACGTTATCACATAGCAGACAGACAGAAGGACTTAAAAATGTACAGATTGACTAACTGAATTTAAAACCACTCTTTACGCATTGTTTGAAAGTATGAAAAAGGTTTAACGCAAAAGGAAATCCAGACGTTAGATTATAATTGCAATTCTTAATGTATCTGAATATTTTTGAGAAAACGTTAATACACTGCTGGCCATTAAAGTTGCTACACCAAAAAGGAATGATAATAACGGAATGAAATTTGTTGCACACATACCTTATAATAGGAAGAACAATTGTTTAAAATTTTAGAAAATTGGAGTAATATGTACTGAGAAAACAGTACATAAAGCAGCGACCTCTGTGAGCAATAACAGCACTTATCTGCCTAGGCACTGAATCAAACAGCGATTGGATGACATATCCAATATATATGGTAGGACATATACGGTAGAGCACTTCATGAAGCTTTAACACGATGCTACAATTCATCGATCGAAGTTACTGGTGAGTGGTGGGGAGGCCAGTCGCTTTTCAACGATTAAACAGTCATATGCATTGGAATGAGATCAGGAGAACGCGTTGGCCAGAGCAACAATCGAACACATTCGTCGTCACTGAAGGTCCAAACAATATGGATAACGTGCGGTCGTGCATTGTCCTGCCTAAATGTTGCGTTTCGGAGGTCTTGAATGTAGGACAGAACGATGGGCCTTAACACGTTAGAAGTGTAATGGCTCGTATTCAGAGTTGTGGGAATGAAAACAAGAGGTGATCGGGACGTGTATCCAATGGTACCAGAAGTGGTCACCCAGTATGCGGCTATGAAAATTCTGATTACCCTCAAAACTGCATCACTGGTATGGGCGCCTTTAATGTGTGATCAAGGATGAACCTGGACGATGAACCTGAAGTCAAGAGAAGTCACAGCACATGCGACAAAATTCTAACTAATATTTATACAAAAATTAATGATTAAGAATATTTTTTCGAATGTTTTTTTTTTTTTTTTAATATTTTGATTGTTTTAAAATTTTTTCATCTTTTGTAAAAGTGAAATATCTATATTTTTCTTTAATATTTTCTCATTACTGTTTCTTTTTTTTTTTTTTTTTTTTTTTTTTTTTACAGCATGTTTTTACGAGAAGAAATTTTTATTTTATGCTTTTTAGGGCTCAACAATAGAAGGTTCTACTGTTATTATTATTATTATTATTATTATTATTATTTTTACTTTATTATTATTACTAGCAGGCTACCCCCGCTTCGCTGGTCACTATATTTAAATGAATTTTCAAAAGAATTGGATCAGTATTAATTTTTACATCACATTACAAATAACAACTTAAAAAAAAAATTAAATAAATAAAAAAACCCCACTGAAATCGCTTTAGATCTTGCTTCTTCGGGTACCCGTTGCCTAAGGCAGCTCTTTTTTCCTACCCGTACTGCATCGGGTCCAGTTTCCCACTGTCTACAGAAAGGTCTTTCCCGGGCACTTCAATCTCGGTATTTATCGATGACTTATGGATTTTATGTTATCTAAGAATTGCGATTTTAAAGATGACTGTATCTCAGCATCTATTTTATATTTTAGTTTTTGAACCATGTGTTTTATAGCCCCCGTTATTTACACTATATTACGAATTGATTCCGACCAGTGCAAAAAAATAAAATAAAAAAGTAGATTTTCTTTTAAAAGGAATTAAATACATGAAAAACGAATTTTAATCAGTTTATTCTTTCTACTATAAACTACCATTTTTTCACCCAATAAATATTATAAATAATAATAATTAAAAAAAGAATTAATTAAAAAAATGAAAAATAAAAAGTTGCTAATAGTATAAAATTTATAAATAAACGTAACAATTTATTTCTATTGCATTATCATTTGATTTTCAATAAATATAATAATAATAATAATAATAAAGAAAAGAAAATCGCCTTCAAAAGAATGTATTAAATAAAAAATGAATTGCATAATAGCCGTTGCTAAGATACGCAGACGATTACAATCGAAGAATAAATTCATGAAAAATGAAGCATTAAAGCCAATATTTAAAATCGAAAAAACATTAATTTAAAAATTTCAAATTCGAAATTCGAAAAAATCTCGATGAGGTGCACACCTGCAAGGTCCCAGGTACCTATATGCCAAATTTGGAAGCTCTGCGATCAGTAGTGTGAGCACCAGAGCACAGACAGACACACACACGCACGCACAGACACACAGACACTTCTATTTATTTATATAGATTATTATTTGTGCACATTAATAACTATAAAAAAATCTTCGTAAAAAGATAAAATTTACTTAGGATACTTTGACAATGAAAGATTTTCTTTTATCAATTGAAATCTTTTCTATTAATTAACTGCAGAAACGTAACGCATCAGCCCTTCGAGGATCGAACCCACGACTACTGTGTTATCAAAATGATTCTCTAAGCAACTGCACTAACAAGCGACCGAAAAAAGTTTGCTTACATTTACATTGAACTGGAGGCGCCTTGTTTCTGAGCGTTACACTAAGACACGATGACAAAAATACAATTTTAATAAAAAGCTTCCACAAAATATTATTATTATTATTATTATTATTATTATTATTTCATTATAATTTTATTCTTTTTAGTAACTAAAAGGAAACTTATTTGAAAAAACCGAAAAAATTCTTGGGGAACAGTGTAAACAATGAAACATTTTCTATTATCAAATGATAGTTTTTCTTTTACTTATCTGCAAAAATTAACACATAGGGCCTTTGAGGATCGAACTCACGTTCATCGCATTCTCAACACAGTGTTCTAACCAACTGAACGAACGAGCTACGGAATGAGCTGCTTACATCTATTTTAAAGTGGAGGCGCCTTGTTTTATAGCGAGACACGAAGAGGCAAAGACAAAATCCAATTTCAGTATTTGCTTCTTATAAAAAGCTTCTAAAAAATTTATTTTATTTATTTTCTTAGTTTTATTTCGTTTACTTAAAGTTTTATTTTGTGCATTTTATTAACTACATAAAAAGCTGGAAAAAAAAAAAAAAAAAAACTCCTTAAAAATTCTTGGATATTGAGTAGACAATGAATTTTTTTTTTTTTTTTTTTTTTTTTTTTTTTTTTTTTTATGAATTGACAACGACACGATGACAAAATCCAATTTCAGTAAAAAGCTTCTAATTTAAGCTTTAAAAATAAACATGATAAAAAGAACTTTTTATATACCACGTTTTTAAATTTTCTGTCCAATCAAATAAACTTGACAATTCTATATATTAAATTTATCTTTATTTATTTATTTATTTATTTATTTATTTTTTGTCTCATCAGCTTGAAAGAAAATGATCAAATCGTAATAAAGAGAGCAATTATAAGAAATTTTTAAACATTTATTACTTGAATAAAAGTATTAAAAAGGTGTATTGTTATCGTGTTCTGGGCTATTCTAAACGCTTCAAATTCTAGGTAGACGGGAAGCAAGTTAAAAATAGAAATCAAGATTTGTACTGGACAAACACACAAGAAATCGAGTTAATAAAAACATGGTAAAATAAACTTTTTATGTTTTGAATTGTTGTGCCAGTTTCCTATTAAAAGTTTCTAAAATTAATACCTCAAACTATAAAGATTTTAAGCTCTAAATTTAGGATAATGATCCTAACTGATTTACTGAACTAGTGATCACTTAATTTAAATTTCTAGTTATTTCTAACAGCTTGGAGTAAGGTAAGGCGATATTTGTTTGCTTTGCATGTGCTAATTTTGAGCTAATTTCTTCTTCTCATTGCTTTTATATGCCTAAAATATGTATGTAGAGTTCATTTATTGCGTTAAATCATAGACGTCTACAAATGGTGCAATTTTGACAAAAATGTCGAAAAATACTTCAATTAAAAATCACAGTACAGTCATTTGAAGAAAGATGTCATTAAGGAAAATGTATAGAAAATATTCAAAAATTTCGTTAAAGGGTTCACTACAGCTGCATTGAAGAAAATTGTACAGTTTTTACAATAAAAGAAATATATGTTTATAACAAAAAAAGATGATATATAGCATTGTGATGATATAATTAATTTCTCATTAGATTATTGATATGAACAAACGAATTTCTAATATCACTTTTAGCAAGTATAACCGAAAATGCTTTATAGCAAATGAAATATGATTATTATTTTATGTATTTATTTATTTTTAAATGTATACTTAGAAAACTTGTTTTAAAATCTTAAAATCTTATATATTTTTTCTTTCTTTCTTTTTATTATAAATCATTCATATATTACATTAAAAAACATTAGTGATAGCTCATTCTATAGTTGTTTTTAAAGAGTATTACCGACCTAAATAAATTTAATAACACAGTCGATTTCGACTTATTTGTAAAACTGCATTTAGGCAAACTGCTTTAAGAACATTTTCAGAATAAGCATCTATAGTATATTTACTCCAAAAGTATGCGCTTTATTTATTTTTTGGTTTTAACATTTGCAGGATGCATAAAAAATAATTATCTAAAACTAAAAGATTATACTTATTTGTTAATCGCAGGAAATGTCATCATATATCAAGAGTATTTTTAGAACGTGACGGAATTTCATATATCCGGGAATTAAGAATAATCATAAAAAGATAATATATGTAAAACGTTTGAAACGGTTTTTCATAGTATATATACAGTGTTGGCCAAAATATTAGGGATTATTTTTTTCTTTTGACATTTTTTTCTATTTAAAAAAATACTTAAGATCCATGAACTTTATACATACAAAGAACATTTACAATCACGTATTTTCCACTATCTATTTAGTCTCTAGTACAATTAGGGGATCAACCATAAATTGTAAATTCTATGTGATACTAAGCATACAAAGCTTTTTCAGCCATCGCCTTACCTGTAAAAAATTAAGAATAACAAATCCATTCAGCATGATTTTTTTTTTTTTTTTTTTTTTTTTTTTTTTTTACACCTTATGAATAGAAAAATGCTTAATATAGACGCAAATTATTTTCAAAGGACGGGGCAAAGCTATCTAATATGAAAGAGATAAATGTAATGCCTTGTATAGTAATGAATAATAATAATAATAATAATAAACATGAGAAATTTCTTCTACTTTTTTCTCTTGTCTGACGGTAACAGTGATGTTATCCATGCCGAAACGCTTTTAAGTAAAAACATTAGTTAATTATGCAACTTGTCTTCTCTCAAAAAATGTTTTTATTTTTTCTCTTTGCACTCAGGTGACGTAAAAATTATGGTTTTTTGAAAACATTTAAAAGGAAAAAAAACAAAACAGTAGTATGAGTTTTATTTCATCTTTAAAAATTTTAATTTCACAGGAGACTTCTTCTTCTACACCTTTAATATTTATATCTTAAATATGAGAGATTATCATAGTCTTATCTTTCTAAAAAAATACTTTTTTGTTTTTCTTAACACAATATTTTTAAAATTTTGTTTTAAATACACTCCTGCTCAAAACTTTAACAAAATTTGCAAACATTAAGTTTTTCTTTTTCCTTTCAATTTAAAAATTTATCTCTCGATGAAGGTTTTTCAAACATTGGGAATTTAAAGAATTGGGTCTTCTACACGTTTCTCACTGAAGACTGGTTTAAGACAACATTTAGGGGGCCGGTAACAAATTGAGCAAAATCAATAATCTTTGTGATCACACTGTATCGTTAAGTAAATGAAATGAAGTACAACTTTAGGATATGTTAATATAAACCAAGTTCAATTGTGGATGAATTTGTGTGACGACAACATATTAAATAACGGAAGTATAAGCATTTATTTAAAAACTCAAAAAAAAAAAATCAACATGTTTTTCATTTATAATTTTCTACATTCAGATATGTTGGGAAAACACTTTTTAAACAGTATACTGCAATCAGAATACAAATATCTTCAATATCTCATTAAATATGAATATTTTTATGATAAACATTTTCACTGTGCATGTGAGAAAGATAGAAAAAAAAATATTACATAGGTCGAAAGCTAGATATATTGGACAACTTTTGTCAAAACTGTATTTGAATAGAGTAAAAATTAAGCAAATTATCCAATAAAGAATGAGCTAGATTTTGGTATTTTCCAAGAATTGAAATTTTGTCAGGGGTATTTCACATGCCGAGTAATTAATTTAAAGATACACGCACACACACAATTATTTTAACTACTTAGCAAAAGTTCCTTTTTGTGAAAAACCCCTTATCATTTCACAAATATTAGTAAATAAACAAAAATATGTTACAGTTACAAGCTTATAAGGGGTTTCTCACAAAAAAGTACTTTTGGAGCGTAGTTGAAATAACTGGATCTTCAAATTAATTACGCGGCATGTGAAAAACCCCTTAGGAAATTTCAGCTCTTGAAGAATATCTAAAATATAGCTCGTTCTTTTGCTGACAATTTGCCTAATTTTTACTCTATTTAGATGCACTTTTAAGAAAAATTGCCCAAGCTTTCAACCTATGCAATAAAAATTATTTTTTCTTTTACACTAGCGCAGTGAAAGCGTTTTTTCATAAAAGCGCTCATATTTCATGAGATTTTTAATATATTTGTATTCCGATTGCAGTATACTGTTTAAAAAAGTTTTTTTTTTCCAATTTATCTTGAAGTGGGAATAATTTTCATTTAAAATTCTGTATATTATAAACAAAAACATGATTTTTTTTTTTTTTTTTTTTTTGAGTTTTAAAATAAATGCATATATGTTCGTTATTTAAGATGCTATCTTCACATAAATTCATCCTCAAATTGTACTGAGTATATATTAACAAACCTTAAATTTACAGATCATTTTGTTCACTTAACGATGCTAGGTTATCACAAATATTATTGATTTTTCTGATTTTATTACCGGCCACCTAAATGTTGTTTAAACCAGTCTCCACTTAAAAACATGAGGAAGACCCAGTTCTTTAAATATCAAATTTTTGAAAACATTTTATCGAAAGTTATGTTTTTAAATTGGGAAAAAAAAAAAAAAAAAAAAAAAAAAAAACTGATCGTTTCCAAATCTTGCTAAACTTTTGAGCAGGAGTGTATAAAAAATAAAGCATCGATTCATTTCTCAAATTTTAACGCTTCCTCCACAAAATTTCCAAATTGGGATGTTATCGGCCCACTCTTATATCTTAAATCCAGACCGTCGTAAATTGCTCACTGTGCATATTTAGCGCGTCGTTAAAACTCACTCACTCACTCATTTCTAAAATACTAAAAAATCTGGAGTGACTTCACTCGACTTTCCGAACATTGAGTAACTAACAGTTTTGTAGATGAAATAAAGAAAGAGGAGTTGCTAAACAAACAAAAAAGAGAAAACCATAACAGAGTGTTTGAGTATTTTTCTCCATATATCACACGAGGTTTTATTTAACGCTACTGAACTTTGAGCCCTTAGATCATAAGGATAAAGAATTTTTCGTTGTGTCCCTGTAAAAATCTTTAAATGCTAGATTCACCAAAATGCTTATAGTTAGTGCAACAGTGATTTATAATATTCATACAAATTTTCAGCTCAATTAAATAAGGCGTTTAGATGCTATCGCTGGTCTCATAGGCCATTAAGATAAAGAATTTTTCTTTGTCTCCCTGTAAAAAAACTGTAAGTGCTAGATTCACCAAAATCTATACAGATTGAGTATCTGTGACCTATAATATGTGTATAAAGTTTTTGCTCAATTGAATAAGGCGTTTAGATGCTATCGCACTTTTAAAAATTTGGCAAAGAATTTTTCTTTGTGTCTCTGTAAAAAAACTATAAGTGCTAGATTCTCCAAAATCTATACAGATTGAGTATCTGTGACCTATAATATGTGTATAAAGTTTTTGCTCAATTGAATAAGGCGTTTAGATGCTATCGCACTTTTAAGATTTTGGTCCTTTGGCCATAATAATAAAGAATTCTTCTTTGTGTCCCTGTAAAAAAACTATAAGTGCTAGATTCACCAAAATCTATAGGGTTCGTACTATGGTGACTTACAATATACGTACCAACTTTCAGCTTATTCGAACAAAGCGTTTAGACGCTAGCGTGTTCACTCACAGACATACACACATACATACACACATACATACACACATACATACACACATACATACACACACACATACATACATCATCGTAAAAATAGTAAAAACGGACTCGTTGGACCTCGAAACGTATAGAAATATCAAAATCTCGAATTCGGATTTTTGACATGATTACAATACTTTCCTCACTATAGTGTTCGGAAAGTAATAAACGAGTGAGTAAAGAAATCTGATTTTCTTATGATATGAATTTTTGTGAAAAGAGAAAAGTAAATATGAATTTTATATACGTAACGTTTGTAATAAAATAAAAAAAATATAGATTATCAATAATTTTTCCTATCTGATAACTATACATAATAATAATAATAATAATAATAATAATAAAGGTGTCTTTAATATGTTTAAAGGCATCTACAACTATGAATGAAATAAAACTAAAGTTCATATATAAACTGGGTACGGCATTGTATGATAATTTCCGCAAAAAAGTAAATAAAATAAAAATACAAATTATTCAAATAATTAAATTAGTTTAAAATGTCGACGATGGGGTATACTTTGGAGTTTCAATCACGTGCACACTTGGGAATTATCACAATTGAGATAGATTATGCAACTTTCTATTACATATGTAATTTTGGAAGTGTTGAAAAACGGGAAAAAAATTTACCTTTTACAATAAATACACAGAAAATGGATTATATAAATTTTCATTAATAGTGAAATAAAAATGCACATTCATAAATGAATGATACTCAGTGCTAAACTCATGAAAATTATTCTATTACTAATCAACATTAAGGTACCCAAGACCACGTGTAATACATGCAAATTTGCAAAATCGGGATATTTAGATTATGCAAATTTCTTAGATCTCACGTGACTTCTATGGCACTCATCCTTTTTCCAAAAAGGAAAAGCTATTGTCCAGTCAGCAATTCTTGGATTTGCTATTAATGTGTTATTAAATTGCAACCATCTTTAACTGAGAGTGCGTTACTAGTAAAGCCCTTTTACACTAGAGGACGTAATTATGACGCGGTTATAAGTGAATTTAGAAAGCTTCATAACTTGCATAAAGGTCTTATGTAAGTTATAATAAAATGACTAAAAATGTTCTATGAAACTGGATCGCTGTTAATTAGAGGCATCAGAAGACGAAAAGAGCAGTATTAGATTGTACAGAAGATTCCACTGCAGCATTCGCCAACACAAGAATATAAGTGGTCCGCGCACTTGTACAATACCTCGAAAAACTGATATGAATTCTGAAGCTGTCTGAAAGGCCTGAACTTCTCGAAAAGTAACATGAGATGGGATATTATAAATATCTAAGGTGACAGTTTACGTGCTGCTGAAGAGAACGTGAGCTTATTATTGTATTTTATCTCTGCATGAACATTTTTAGTTGAACATTATTGAAACTTTACAAGGTCAATTTCCGTGTATTCATTGCAAGTAATTACTTCCTTCGTTTAAAAAAGCTCAAATATCACATATGGACTATTACTAACGTACCCTGTGGCAGAAATTTATTATGCTTTCTGCGACAAACTTCATCAACACCAAAATCTTTCTGCAGGAATAGTTTGTGAAGTTAACATTTACGAATTCAAAATATATTATTTTTAAATAGTAAATAATATTCAGTATAACCAATGTATTTATATTTTAACTAGGCACAAATGCATATATCTGCACTATTGCAAGAAAATTCTTAAAAAAAAAAAAAAAGAAAAAGAAAAAAAAAGAAAGGTGGAAATAAATCTATTGATCTTAATTGCTTCAAATTTATTGTTCACATTAATATACAATATTGTTTATAAAATATTCAATGAATTCAAACCATAAAAGGCAGTAACACATTATAAATATTTTACAACATTTATAGTTTTTGAGATTATTAGAAAGATGCAAGATAACATTTTAATATACAAGATTCCTTTTTTATATTATCCTATACAAAAAGCATAAAGATGTGTATTTGAAATCTAAAAATATGATTTGACATTGAAGAATTCAGAAAGTATAATTATACCATCATTTAAATACATAAAGTAAAACAGAAGTAACACAATTATATACAAAGCATATTCAAAATATTTTCATAAAGATTGAGGCAAGTGAAATATTTAATTGTTAAGGAAATGTTGAAATGGGAAATATAAACAAATTTCATGGATAAAATTTATAATAGAAAATAATGATTACAGATGAATGAAATAAATAGAAATCAATTAAAAATAATATTTGATATTGATATCTATACGAATAAGTAAATAAAAATAAATAAATAAAAGCATTTGCTGTTTCATTAGTGTTTATTCAAAACAACTACTATTAGATAAAGTTCCTTTTGCTTACAAAAAAAAAAAAAAAAAAAAAAAAAAAAAATCAACAAAACCTTTGGTTTGATTTTTATTCAAAATAACTATTTAATTTGCAATATTTCAATTAAAAAAATAAACATTTTTTAAATATTCAAATGTTTAAAAAATTAAATGAACAAGCTGTAGAAACTAATGATAAGAGTATTTTTGTAAAATAAATAAATAATTTTTTTAACGACTTCATATGCTTAAACAACAAAATTTAAAGCAAAAAATTTTAATCACAATTAAAATAATTAATGATTAGTAAAGAAAAAAATTAGAAAAGTTACCAGTTTTATAACTTAAGATACCCATTAATATTTATTGCTAAGATCTTTTACTACATATAAAATGCTAAAAATCAAAGTATTTTTAAGTTTAATTTCTTAATTTTCTATTTTTTGAAGCAAGGTATGCATTCAGCTTCATTTTTTATTTTGCGTATAAGTACAGACGTTACAAATTTCCCCCATAGTCTTATTTCTGTATATATTTGTGAAATCTATTGCATAGTTTGAACGAAGCATTAATATTAATGCAGCTTTTAAAAATTTACGTGTATTTACTACTACGCACGTATGCTCGCTGCGCATACATTAAAGAAAAAAATCACTAGATAAAACTAATTTGTCGTGCGTAAATCAGAAAATGTATGAAAATCGGTACAGCAGCAATCACGCACTTATTTAAAAAAATTGGATGCAGCTATTTTGTTATGCATGAATCTGAAAATGCATGAAATATGAAATTCGGAAAATAGTCGCAAAGCCACATTCTTTCGAAAAAACCTCTTTTTGCACTACAATAAATACACACGACACGAGCGGCAGGCGCGGCTCGAAAACACAGTTTCGAGACACGAAAATGAAGTTCCTATGTGAAGAGGTTACCAATGAAAAAAGTCGATACACCGAATCATATCACCGCATCACGAATCGCTAATACATGCCGTATCAAAGCTACCCCAAGTGAGTTACATCCGCTTTATCTCCTCTCCTTATTCAGGATTGAAGCGATCGTATCTGCAGAAACGAAAATTTGTTCTGCAGAACAGTTTATAAACCATTCTTTGAGTTTATTTATTTCTTTCTCTTTCTCTCTTTTTTTTTAAACACAATGTCAAAATTTATTTGACTTTAGTAAAATCATTCTGCAAGAGCATTTCTGTTTCTGCGACTTTGTCGCTGTGTCGCCGTGTTTCTGCCACGGGGCTAACGTAGTTCCATAATCTAATAAGTTTCATAATCCATTAGTGACAGCAGTGCCAAAAACTCCCCTACTGGTGACCGTTTAATATTTTTTTTTTTTTTTTTTTTTTTTTTTTTTTAACAAAATCATCTCATTGTGTCTTTCACAGTCTATATATCCAATCTTATTTCATTTCCTTCATTAATTTTAGCTGCAATTATTCAATGTCCACCCTGTATATATATATATATATCTATAATATGACTGCTTATTAACAAAAGCCTATATAACAAACCCAGAATATGCTTATCTATTGGTTTGAATTTTATTATCAGAAGCATCGATTTTTTGCATTTTATCTTTTTTCTCTACGTAACAAGGAAATATATCTTTCTCATTTTATGTAGCTACAAATTCTATGTTTGAAGAGAAATATAACATTGTTATACAATTTTCTTTAAAAAAAAAAAGTGAAAGGAAACTATAATGTATCATATACTGTCATAAAAATTGAATTATTGAATTGAAAAATTTTGAAAAATGATGGGTTTTCTCATATATTTCAGGCTAGTGTGTAAAATAAAAAAGATATAACAAGAATAAATCTGCAATTTTATTTAGGATGTTTATTTATTTATTTTTAATAAAACTTTTTTGAAATACTCCGTACCTTTGCCTTACCGTTTTATAGGTTTAGTGACAGTTGATAGAAACTAAAAACAATTATGGATGTTTTTAAAAACAAAATGCATATGAAAAGTTTTTTATTTATTCAGCACATCAAGGTGTTATTTTGAAATCACATTTTATTTTGAAATCCTTAATTTACTAGTTTCTTTTTTTTATTTTTTTATTTTTTTTTTTTTACATTAATTGAAAGGAAACACTTTTGATAAGATTAAACAAATCTAGTTTCAAAAATATTTTTGTCGTTGTTTTAGAATAAAATATTTTACATACTAATGCAATTTTTTACACATCTAAAGTACTTTTAATTCAGCATTACACCTGTAGATTGTTAAAAAATATTAAAAGCCAATTTTTGTTGTAAATAAAATATTGTCTCTTGAGAATATCACAGAAAAGTCTTCTTTCCAATCATTAATTGATTTTGAATTGATTATATATAATAACATGGCAAAAAAGAAATTATATCTTAATCAGTTGTATTATTAATAGTTTTATTTATTTATTATCCCTCTCTGTTGCTGAATATATATATATATGTTAACATATCTATATAATATTTCTCTAACGTGGACCAGTTTCAATTATTTTTTGTGGAAACGATACGATACGTTAGGATAAAAAAATAATAATAATAATATTTATACATGGACAGTATTTAAGCACGCGTACTTAGCTCTATGGACTAATGAGAAAAAATGACGACATTTGTCTGATAAAATTATTTTACGAAAAAAATGTATTTTTAAGAGTTTTTTTTTTTTTTTTTTTTTTTTAGAATCTTTGCGTGCGTCATTTTAAACCTAGCAAGATATATACAGAATATGAACTTTTATATGAACTTTTATGTCATAAATTGACTAAAAAACAGATTCATAAAAAATATAAACAAAATAGGAATTATTTTATTTTATTTTATTTTATTTATTTATTTATTAAAAAAAAATAATAATAAAAAGTCATCGCCAACATGACGACAAAAATTTAAAAGGCGTCGTGGGAGTCCAATGTCAAAACTGTACTGCCTGTGGAAGTATGAAAATTGGGTCATGAACCATGAATTTTATTTTGAAACCTTTCTTTGAATGATTTTGGTTTCACTATTGTACAATATTATTTTGGTTTTAATAATAATTTGGCTTCTGGTAAATTAGAATTTTAATTAGATGGTGAAATTGATATAACATTTATGAGTTTCAAATTTTAAAGGTAAACAAAAAAAGAAATAAAGTGCGAATATTTCGCACGGATTTAATAATACAGGTCTGCTGTAAATTTGAAAATGTTGTAGAGTCTAAAGCACTTTATTTAAGTCGTTGTAAGTTTGAATCAATGGTTAGAAACTGGTTTCACAAGAGGTGTGCCCTAGGGTCGTTCGGCATTTAACCATACTTCAACGTCAGACATTCATTAACAAGCTTCTTGTCAGCTTATGCTTTAATTAAGTAGAGGTTCCGTTACACCTTTTTAAAGATTTATTTAAGCAAAATAATTGTATATATCGAATGTATTATAGATATCTTATGCATATTTATTTTAGCTATAATTCGCATTCATATGTAATCTATCCAAACTACACAGTCAATTTATCGTGAATTTTAAATATTTCGCATTGAAAATGCAAAGAATAAATACTTATTTTTTAACACACATATATATATATATATATATATATATATATATATATATATATATATATAAGGTCTGATTCAACTTGACTTTCAGAAAATTAAGTTATTAACTGTTGTTTAAATTAATTAAAGTAACAGAAGTAGTTAAATAAACAAAAGAGAAAACTATAATACTTTTTTGAGTATTTTACCCCAAATATTAGGTGTAAGGGAAAGTTCTGTCGTTGTGCGTCACCCAAACAGAGAGTTTGGACATGAAACCAAGGCTTTTAATGTGATCCAAAGAAGTAGTCGGATGAGTTCCAAGATTGAAGCCCACTTCTATGGAAATTAACGTGGGATTTGTCCTGATCATACTATAGCACTTCGTCATTGACACCTGATGGCCTTCCTGGTATGGGTTCATCTTTCAAAGAAAAATCCCCCAAACGATATTTCGCAAACCATCTTTGGCATTTTCGAGCTGTTATTGCGTCTTCTCCAAACATGTTACACAAGAATCTTGTTGCCTCCATAGCGTTATTCCTTTTTTTGGAACTCCTACAACATACAATGTCTTAAGTGCACTTTTCCTTCAACCATGGTGACAGTTCTGCAAGTTTGAAAAAACCGATTGAAATACATAAAAATGTGAGTAAATCATCAATCACACTCTATCCTAGCTGTTTAAACTGGTTTTAGTCGATAATCGACAACGCATAAAAGTGCACGTGTTCAAAAACGACAGAATATTCTCTTACACCTAATAGTATGTTGCTTATTTTGAAGTTATCGCATTTCAAATAAATTGAGTTCATAGATTATATTGATAAAAAAAATTCGTTGTGTCCTTGTAAAAATCTATAAACGATAGATTTACCAAAATCTCTACTGTTCATGTAACTCTAATCTGTAACATGTATATAAATTTTCAGCTCAAACGAATGAGGCATTTAGACGATATCGAACATTAAATAATTTGAACCTATAGACTATATGTCACTGAAAAAAAAATCTATAAACGATAGATTCACCAAAATCTATGCAGTTCATAAGACGGTGACCTATAAAATGAGTATAAATTTTCAGTTTATTCGAATAAGGCGTTTAGACGCTATCGCACTTTAAATAATTTGATCCCGTAGATCCTAATGATTAAAAAAAAAAATTCTTTGTATCCTTGTAAAAGAACTAGATTCACCAAAATCTACACAATCCTTGCGATGGTGAACTACACGTAAATAAATTTGCAGTTCAATCGAATAAGTATTTTAGACTATATCCCAGTTTAAATAATTTGAGCCCAAACGTCACAATTATAAAGCATTTTTCATTGCATCCCAGCAGAAAAAAAGCTAAAAGTGCTAGATTTACCAAATTCAACAGGGTTCGAGTTATGGTAATCCATAACATATGTACCACTTTTCAGCTCAAACGATCATGCAAACGCATACAAACACATGCACACACATGCACACACATACACGCACATATACGTACATCACCGTAAAAATAGAAAAATGAACACAGGAGGCCTCAAACGCATAAGTCTAACATCAAGTTTTCCGTTAACAAATAATTTTAGAGTAACTAAAAATCTTCAAGACATTTTTGCTCGATTTTTTAAAGAAAACTTTAGGTTTTATTCATCTCGTTTTTTTTGTACTAAATCAAATTTTACTGTAGCAATTAGATAGAAATAAAAAAGACTCACAAATTATAATTACATTTCTCTTTTAACCTGTTAGTTATTTACAATGCAATAATTTGCGCGTAAATTTAATCTGAAAAACTTATTCTGACCCAACAAGGTGAACGTCATAATTTTATTTGCATTTATATTTATTATTTCATTTATTTATCTAATTACTTATTTCAGTTTTTAATCAGACTTCATAATTTCGCATTCAGTTTAGCTTTAGATAATTTTGTAGCTGACTTTTCTTTTAGAAAATGAGGTACAGTTATCGATATAATAAGAAAAAACACAACCTCTGATAGATGTTTTTAATCTTTACCTTTGGCAAATTTCACCTTTGCAGGTCAGCAAACCTTTTGCGAACTAACATTATAAACGGAAAAAAAGCACTTTTTTTTTTTTTTTTTTTTTTTTTTTAAGATGTACAAAGAAAGCACAACACTTCAGCAAGGAAAAAAAAAAGTAGGCATAAATACAATACAAATTAATTACAGCATTAAAACTTTAATATTTCTGGTTACATGTTTAATTAGTACCTAAATGTTTCGTTTGATGATGAGTAATGATTCATTATTTCAATCCGAAACAATTGTTTGATTGCTTTTAAAATTTGTAATGGTAACTTTGGAAGTTCTCATTGATTTCCATTTAATAAAGTTTTAATTGACATTTTTTTTTTTTTAACATTTTTACATTCTTATTAATAATGCCACTGATTTTACTTACAGATATTAAGCCAAATCCTTAAGCATCTTATTTTTAGACAAGCAAATTACAATATTTCTTTTCGTTAAGTGCACGGAAACTAATTTCTACACAATATTTATTTATGATGCTGTTAATTTAAGATTTTTCTTTTTTTTATATATAATTGTAGACGATAATTAAACATAATTCAAAATACATTATTCCCCATCAAATAAATTTAATTCATAAATAAAATTCAAAATCGATGCAAAATATACGACTTGTTTAATGAATATTGTATTAAACGATTTTATGTCTTTTAAACATCTCAGAATAAGTCTAAAAACTGAGATTTTTTTTTTTTTTTTAATGATCATAAGGTTTGAATTTCTTATTAAAGTTGTATAAAAATCTGTATGAAGTTCGAGGTTTGTTTTAGATTAAAAAAAAAAAAATCTCTGAATTACGTGTAATTAAAATGAAACATATTTATTATTGTAACAGAATTTAAATGTTTCTTTACCATTGTAAGATAGCTTGAGTTAACGTTTCATGGTAATAAATAACTTGCATTAAAATCTTCATAAATCTGAATTTCATAGAGAGAATTATATAAAAATTTTATGATGTAAAAAAATTGAAAATATCTTTAAATAAAAAAAAAAAAAAAAAAAAAAAAAAAAAAAAAAAAATCATATTCTGTAGCAAATGTATGACCATTCTGGTAATTTTTAGCGATATTTTAAGAAATACTTTCAAAAACCTAATTTTAACTTTTTATTTTAAGCATTCTGTAACATACATAATGCAACATTTCTATCTTCTTGTTTTTATAAATTTTGATCCTGTATGCAATAAGACGTTTGAAGTAACAATTTAGATAATTAAAACAGCATAGCTTTAAAAAATATATACAGACATAAAATGCATTTTTTTTTTTTTTTTTTACACAAATTAATTAAAATTTCTCAACAATTCACTTCCTTAATGGAAAATTAAAGACACGTAAAAAAATTATATACATAAAAATATATCGTGTACATTTCAAAAAGACTCTTCTAAAATTTTCACAAAAAAATCTTTGTGCGTTAAATTTTACTCAAATGAATTTTTAGAAGCACTGTCATTAAATAGCACATTTTATTTTAATATTAGACGCCAAAGTAGAATTTTTTAACTTTCAGAAATTCCAGTTGAATATTTATGAACTTAATTAAAGTATGTAACAGAGGAATTTTCAGAATCTTATAAAATTTCCTTCTAAAACATTTCATTAAATATTTTACTTGAGTTTAAGTTCGAAGAAAAATTCTTAACAACGTTCCTTTATTTTACAAACGAAACTTTACATGCGTATATTTATGTATTTTTATACTTTTTATAAATAAAAATCTATATAATTGTAAATACACCAAGAAAATCATTTACTGAAATAATTATAAAGCTTTTATTTAAAAGAATATTATCTTAATATATTTATAATTTTATATCAATGTATAATTTACATTTGTGGAGCAGAAAAAGCATTACCAATCACTTAATAAAGATTGATTTGTATTTAACAATTTTTGTAACGTTGATTAAAATATTCTTTAAAAAAAATTATTACAATTACGTATTTGATACATAATTTACTTTTTCAGTTTCTTTATAAACACAGGACAGCACTTAAAATTATAAATAATTTACCATTTTCTTTTACCCTATATACTAAAAAAAAACAAAAAACTATGCAAATAATATATTGTTAAATTACTTTCAAAACTAATGATGAAGGAGTATTAATTTTTATACGCTATAAGAATTTTTTTGAGATTTTATAAAACATATTGATATTCAATAACACAGAAAAATTTATGCAAAATTTTATTTATTTCTTCAATACCACTCTTTAGAAATACATTTCACAATCTATTTTTTACAGTCAATTTTATGTAAGCCACAAATCAATTAAGTTTTTTTAGGAAAATTTTTTAGATATCCATTAGGAATAATCCAGATTGATCAAATAATGTTGATTATTTCCAGTTACGCTAAGTATATAGTGAGTTCACCTCGTAATTATTCTTTTTCTTATGATTCTTTTGCAAGCGAGGAGAAATAATCAATTGTATAATGATGTTTAAAAACCAAAAAGAAAAAAAAAAATAGCAATGTGACTTCAGAAAAAATTTTAGATGATTATTTAAATGAAAATACGGATAATTGTTAGTTAAATTATTCAACATTTTTATTTTAAAATTTAAACATTTAATTCGTCTTTTCATGATGATTCTTTGATTCTGTATAGCGAGTAACAAGATTAGTTTTTTTTAAATGTTATTTGATGAAGAATAAAAATATTAATTAATTTTTATCACTTTTAGGAAGCCAAGATACCATGTGAATCATAAGAAGTAAAGCTTATTCCCTCAGTAACTAGAGAAAATAACAATAGATTTTCATTTTATATAAAGATTAAACGAAATACAGTTCTTCGGGAAATTTAATAAATTTTCTACAGAACAGTATCAAAATCTCTTCAACAAAGAGACAAGAAGATAAATATTCATAAAAAAATATCGTACTATTCAAGAGATCTCAAAATATGTAAAGCCATGAAAATTTGGAAATCAGAAATTTCATGAAAAAGGAAATTGTATATTGAAGTACTGCCCTTCTTTGACAATTGTGAAAACGAAACATGAGGGAATAATCATGCGGTTCACCTAGAATAGAGACACTTTCCAACTGTACGTATACTTTGAATTGTTTAGCCCTGTATATATTTATCTCTATGATGGAACCTTAAACAACATTTTATATTTGAGTAAGAAGAAAAAAAATTACATCGAAATTGATTTAATACCTTTTTAGTTATTTTAAATAAAAACAGTATAATAGGCTTCATTTCTGAATGCCTCGTGCAGTGATTGCCTTTGTAATAATTTATCTAAAAAAGCAAAGTACACAAAAGTATATTTTGTTTTAGCTTTTCGGTAAAGAGTCTCATAAAAGCATCTTTATACCTGCATTTCTAAAGAAAAAGAATAAAGATGGCTGTGCAATGTCTTGTTTTTGCATATGAAAGATATTAAAAGATCCTCATTATACTGAAAAATCACCTAGCACATTTTTTCTAATATTTTATAATGAATCAAAGCAAAGTTGTGAGGCCCTGTAAGCTAATCATTTGCGCTAATCCTGCCTTATTTTAAAAGAAAATTGGTTTTGTGTACTTTAAAAATGTATATTAATTTCGTTATTTGTACGTAGTATAAAAAGTATTAAATTATGCTTTAAAAATAAACTTATTATAGATCGTAATGCATCGGAATCACTCTTTGAATCACTGTACTCAAACTACCGTAATTTCGTGTATATAACCCGCGGGTAATTTATAATAAAAACCTGACTGTGTATGTCCTGCGGGCTGCTGTGAATGTCCTGAGGGCTGTGTATGTCCGGTGCGGGGTATCTATCTCGAACAACGAGTAAATCAACACCAGTCTCATTTTTGTATCGGAAGTCTGTCTTATTAATGCATAATAACGATGAAATTGAGGACAGTGAAAGAGAACTTGATGAGGAGGAGGATAATACGGATGATGAAGACGAACTGTCCCAAACAATATTGCAACATTTAAATTCTGATACGGAAGAATTTGATTTCGATGGATTTGAATGAATTTTGTAAATAAATTTATTATTAATCTATACATTTTTTATACATTGAATAAAGGTGTTAATTATTTGAAGTTACTCCATTTCATAGTAATTCATATATAAAGAAAGATTAATACTATGTTATGATTATTTGCTTTTTCATTATAGGTAAGTAAATTTATTTGTTTATTATTTATATTTATTTGTATATTTGTTCATTATTTGTATCTTTTCCTACTTATTATTAAAATAATAGCAATTAGTATTGAAATTATAAATAGCGATTGCCGACTATTTGCTTTTATAAGTGCTGGATATCTTTCAGTTCTAATTATTTTTAAATGAATTTTTTATGCTGCGGGCTACCTTCCGCCACGGGTTATATACGCGAAATTACGGTACTTATTTATACCATTTCCACTAGGAAACATACCTAAGTGAACTCGAATGTCAAATTCAATAGTTTCAAGGCAATATGTTATAACGATAAACGAAAGCTAGAGCACGGACAGACAGACGTACAGAAACAGAGACAGACTATTTGAAGTGATAATCATTTTTTTAAGATTGTTGGAAAGTTTTTAAAACTCTTTAACACAAATAAAAATGCAATATAAAAAATGACAATGGTAGTCCTTATGTATCTATGTATCTTTGTAGCTCTGTAAACCTTATTCATAATCATACTGTAACATAAAATGAAAATTTTTATGCATTTGAAAAAAAAAAACTATTTATTATGATTTTTGCAGTATAAAGGTATTCAAATGTGATTTACAGTGTGCGTCAAAAGTTCGTGAAGGCTTTAAAAATTCATTAAAAAAGAACAAATGATGATAAAAAAGTGACGTTTGCACGAATGACATCAGAAAGAGGGCGGATAGTTTTAAGAAAAAAAAGACCGATAAGTGGCGCTGCGGCGAATATACGAAGTTGATTTCTGCAAATTAGGTTCTTGATGAAACACCTGAATGCACATGGACTCTTCTGGGATTCATCCAGACATGCTGTACTCTGCTGTCACAAGTGTTGTGACTCGCCTTACTTGCTCGTTACAATGTGGTGGAGGTCATGCTGAGCAACTTCAGCTTCAATAAATATTTGAAAATGTAGAATTGTATTGGTATTGTGTTTCCGCTCATTATATTTTAATGTATGATTCATCTGTATTAATTTGCTTAAGGTATTCAACGTCAGCGCCACTTAACGGTCATTTTTTGAACTTTTTTTTTTTTTTTGGTTCTTAAAAAAAAATCCGCCCTTTTTTTGATGTCATTCATGATAACCGCATTTTTTTTATCATCATTTGTTCCTTTTTAAATATTTTTTATTCACGAACTTTTGGCGCACCCGGTATAAAAATACTTGTCATAGAACGCAACGCATTACTGTTCTTTAGCATGTTCTTGTACACAAACCAGACGTGGTATTTATACTATTTTCAATAGAGAATATGCCAGAGTGAAATTGAATAACATATATTAGTTTTAAGAAAATCTGAAAATATTAATGGGCATTATAGCGTGAGCAGACAGACAATCCAAAGTTAAATACTTTTAACGTTACAATGTCGCCAAAAAAAAAAAAAAAAATACTTTACATGCCAAATCTATGTCATGATTTCATTTGGCATCCCCGCTGTAAAACTATGAGCGAAGCCTACTGATAACACGTGGTGTAAGTCGGTCACAGACAACCTTCCCCATTCTACCAACACATAGTTCGCCACGTGGGCTTGTATATTGAGGTTGAACGTCCTTATCTCCAGCCAACCAGTATTTTGTTTACTTATTGGAAGTTTGAAAACTTACATCGGTATTCCCACTGCACAAAATGGATCGGAAGAAACTTAAAATGGAAGAAAAATTACGTGCCTTGACTCTGAACTATGATAGAAAAGGGGTAGGCTTCTATTAATGTAGCCAGAGATTTGGCAGTATCAAGATAGGCAATTTATCAACTGAAGCGGCCGGCAATAGCATTACCTTCCGGTAACGTAGCTCACGGTAATCAGACTCTGGCGCACCTACGAAAACTACACCAAGGACTGATAAGCTTCTGAGACGTGGTGTCAAATCCATCTATAACCGCTGTTGGACTCAAACACAAAAACCCTGAGCTCCTCCATGACGTCGCAACTAGGACAATACGTCACCGCCTGCAGAAGGACTTAGGGCTACAAAGTCACCGTGCTGCAAAGAAGCACCTGCTAACAGCAGCAATGAAAAAAAAAAGACTTATATTCTGTAAGCAATATCAAGATAGGACACCTGAACAGTGGAAGAAAGGAACGTTTAGTGATGAGAGCACTTTCAGGTTTGTCAGAGGAGGGTCACATTTTGTGCGTCGTCTCAGTATCACATCATGGTATGACTCAAAATTTACAGTTAAGACTATTAAACACACTGAGAGTGTGATGATGTTGGGTGCATTACGTGGAAACAAAGGTAGGGGGTTTGTACTTCCTTCTCAAGAATCTAAAAATAAAAACAAGTATTTTTATTAATGTTTTGCAAGAGCATTTGCTTAATTTTGGGGACATTCACGAGTGCGATTTTTTCATGCACGTAGGACACCTTCCCACAAGGCCAAGATCGTGTCCAAATTTCTCAATGACCATAACATTAACGTTCTAGAGTGGCCAGATAGCTCACCTGACCTTAACCCGATAGAAAATGCTTGGATTGTCTTAAAAAACAAGGTTCAAGAGACACGGGCCAACAAAATAAACGACCTAAAGGAGCGACTGTGAGTAACTATGGACCTCACCTACTTCGCAAGGCTTCCTGAATCCATGTCTAAACGTCTGAAAATGGTAATGAAATGTAAAGGTAATAAGACAAAATACTGAATGCCATGTAATATTTACAATATATAACTTGAATGTAAAGGTTTTGACATAAATGATTTTTTTATTGACCTAGTAAAGATTTTTTTCGCCGGAATACTATTAGGAAATGTTAACAAAAACGAAAAATGGCGTGGGTCGCATAGATTATAGACACTTGCCAACTGTGCATATTCATTACATTATTTAACCTACAATGTATATTGCCAACGTAAGCAAACAAAGGGAAGACAGACGGGTAGATAAACAACCAGACAGACTAATTGGAATCAAAACCATTTTTAAATACTATTGGGAAGTGTAGCGGTGGCTCGTGGACTAAATATAGGTGAAGAGGCACTTCACATAATATTTGACGCTGCATTTATTTATAGAGTATAAATTTACATTTAAACAATATGAGTATTTTTAGTTAAAATTATGTTTGATAAAAACATTAAAACTACTTAAATGTTATTTTTCAGCTCTTCACCTATTTTCGGTTTACGATCCGCAACTAGGGAAGTGTTAAAAATGCTTCACAGAAACGGAAATGCAATTGCAACAATTTGCTTTTGTAGCCTTAATGTTTTTGAACATCAAACTGGGACTCTGTATATTTTAATGCTAAACATACCATATTCTATAGAATTTTTTTTTCCTTTTTGATTTACCATACGAAGAGTGAATGTCAATTTCATTACGATTTGTACAGTACAAATTTGTTCAAATACCAATTTTAAAAAATGCAGCTCGTAGAACACAATGCTTTGACATTCCCTGTACATAAATCAACTATGCTATTTATACCACTTTAAACAGGGAACTTTCCACAGTGAACATGAATAATATATAAGAGTTTCAAGAAATTCTGAAAGTATTTGCGGTAAGTATTCTGAAAGTTTATACAAAACTTTTAGAAAAATTGACAAAACATTAGAGAAACATTATGCTGTAACATAAAATTCACACATGTATTTTTTGCTGAGATGTGAGCATTTGTATTAAATATTTTTTTTTCTATTGAGCATGCGCGAAAAATAGATTTTTATTTATTTTTTGCATAGGTTGGTTGCTAGCAAATAAAAAATTAGTTTGTAAATAATTGTCGTTATTTTTAAGTAATTTCATTTAAATAGGCATAGTCTGGTTAAAAATTGTTAATTTTCTACGTTTTTGATTTGATTCGGGATTAAAATAGCTCCTTTCCCTTAAAAACCCTTTAAAAAACTTCACTGGGGGGAAATAATCTTGGCAACGAATTTGCCGAGTTTATCGGCAAATGTTTATCCTGTGGTGTGTTTAACGAGAAAAATCCTCATTATCGAAAAATCGATTATCTAAGCTCTAAATCGAATATTTCAAAAAATACCTAGAAGATTCTGGAAATATGCTAGACAATAAATAAGACCTCATTTCGGCCGTCGACAGTTCAGTTGAAACGAAGTGATTGCGATATTAAGACCTCTGCTTAACCGAGTCTCTGTTATTGAATACAGTCTGTGCTGTGTGATATGCTTATGGTACATTTATGTTTTGATTTTTAAGGTGTAAGCTTTATTTTAAGCTGTGTTTTCTGAGGAATCTGTCACTAATACTTAGTTGATAAACTTGTAAACTTCGGAATATTATGTAAAAATAATTTTAAACCCCTGAAAGATCTGTCATTCATTCACGGACAATTCCTGACCCCGCTTGCGCATTAGTTATGGTGTCAGGATTGGAGATGTCTACTGAATGGTCATAAATAGTGATATGGAACAAAAAAATGAAGAAACTTATAGAAGGTTTCGTGGCCCAGATAAACGATTTGAAAGCCTGACAAGAAAAGATAGAAACCAATTAGACTGAAGAAATGGAAGAAGGAGAAAAAGAGATAAAAGATTGTTTGGGTGAAGAAATTAAATCAATTCAAGGAAAAGTCGAAGTTGCTCAGGAAGAGGCGATAGCCATGAAAGAAGTATTAGGGAATAAATTATCAGTTATGCAAAACAGAATGGATGGAATAGGAGCTAAAATTACGAAGATAAGGATAAAAGAGAGTTTTGAAGAGAAATTAAAAGAAAATTTTGATCATGAGCTAAAAGGAAAATTCTCTGAATAGAAAGTAATTTTAAGGAAAGAGAGGAATAATTTAAGATAAAGATTAAAAAGAAACTAGCATCGGTGTCTCATAAAGCTGAAAGAAAACATGAAATTGTACAGTAAAGAGAACCAATAAAACTTTTTACCAATGATGGCAGACCGTCTTGGCAATTTCCATCGTAGTTGACGTTAATGGATGTGATCGTAATGCCAAGACAGTCTATTTAGCAGCATCATTATGGGGCCACGCAGCTTATATACTTGAAACTCTTACGAAGAAATGTAGGTATGAATTCGAGGCTCTGACAGAAGCACTGAGATGTGTTTCGGAGAAAAATGCTCGAAGAAATATAGTCGTCTTCAGTTAAAGTCTCTTTAACAGAAAGCGGGTGAAAGTTTAGAGGAGCTTCATCAGATATTCAGAGACTATTACAGTTGACCTTCTTAGAGGGGCGCGCTGAAACTCGGGATAATTCCAATATTTCATTCATTCCGTGCGAGATCCAGATATTCAAAAAGCCCTTAGACTCGCCAGTGTCAAGAATGTTGGATCAACATTAGCGTATGTCCAGTAGATTGAGGCAGCCAAACAAGTCTCCCACAAAGACCTCCACAGCATCAGATCAGTTTCTCTGGATGATTCTCAAGCTAATCTAAAAAATAAAGAAAAACATCAGTTCTCAAAAAGTGAGTACGCAGTCTTGAGTATAGTAAAGAAGCTAAGAATCTGATGATTAAGTGCTGGAGACGTGAAAGAGATGCGCATGTCAAAAGAAACTATCTAATGTGAAAATATAATGAAAATAAGTAGACTGCACAGCCACCGCAGGAAAACTATGAAAAGGCAATGACGTTGAGCACAAGTTGCCTAAATTTAGGAAGACAGTATTTTATGATTATTCAATGTGTGGCGGCGGTAATGGAATTTATGGAAAAATTAATGATACTTCTCGCCACACGATTATTTATTCTGAAGCCAACGTGGCAGGAAAGATTTAGCGTCAAGAAATTAAAGAAAATATTATCTGTACGCAACTCTATGTTAAACTCCAAACTGTAACATTCGACGGAACCAAATTTCACGAAAAATGAACTTGATTATCAGATTTCATAATGTCAATTACCAACAAATGGCATATGTGGCAGATAAAAGTGATATTTTAAGCCTTGGACTTCCTGAAAAAATATAATTTTAAATTGGACTTTTAGAGAAAAGAACTGCATTCATGACATAGCGGTTTTTTAACATTGAAAATCCGGACATTAAAACAATATGTTAAACAACAGCGAAATCCGAAATTTACATCCCTCCACAAAAGAAAACTTTCTAAAAAATAATAATTCTATTATGGACTGATTGAATATCCGAATTCAGACAAAAGCTTAAATGCAGTTGAACTAACTTTATCTCTGGTTGATATTTCAATAATCATTAATTATTCCTATGAGAGTCGCTCCGTAAGCCATCTGTATAAATAAAGCAAAGAGTTTGTCTGCGGAACACATCCGGGCGAACCACTCCTATTTTTGATTCGTCTAGATTTAATTACTTTGGTGATTTTTTTTTTTTTTTTGTAAAAACAGATGAATTTTTTAAGAAGATATTGCATAGATTTTATGCTTTTTTAAAATAACTCTAAAAACTGTTCTATTTTGTTGACACTAAATACATCAAGTTATTAGATTTAAAGATATTACGTTGCAAAGTTTCAGAACGCAATATCATTCAATTGCTTTCGATGAAGTTCGGCCATTTTTTTTAGTAAAAACTGATGAATTTTTTAAAAAGATGCTGCATAGAAGTTATACTTTTTTAAAAAAGCTCTAAAAACTGTTCATTTTTTTAAAGGTCACTTTATACATCAAGTTATTAGATTTAAACATATTATGTTGCAAAGTTTCAAAACACGACATCATTCAATTGCTTTTGATGAAGGTCGGCAGTTTTTGGAGTAAAACTGATGAAACTGATGAAACAGTAAACTGATGATTTTTTTTAAAACTATACTGCATATATGTTGTACTTTTTTTAAAAGAGCTCTAAAAACTGTTCACTTTTGTGAGGACACTATGTACATCAAGTTATTAGGTTTAAAGTTATTGCGTTGTAAAGTTTCACAACGCGATATCATTCGATTGCTTTTATCTTAAAATAGGAGTCTAATATTAAACAAAAAACAGTCTACTATTAAAGAATAATAAATAACTTTTTTTTTTTTCAAATTATCAGTTTTGAAGTTCTAAGAGTTGCAATTTTTAAATTACAGAGTACTTATTTCCCATACATAATCCATCAAATTTGTAAACAATTGTTGATTCGTTCTTGAGAATCATACATATAAGACCTTAGAGAACTGTTGCAAAACGAGTGCAAAACGGAAGAAATATTTAATTTAATTTAATTTAATTAGTAATATGTTATTTTGACTTTTTGACTTTAAGAGGAATTTTAATTACGTTACAAAGCTCAAAATGTGATATAAAAAATAAATAGTGATAAAATTCTTTTAAACTCATTTAAATTTAGTGACGAGCGAAGCGGGCGTAGCATACTAGTAAAGTAAATATTGTGAAAAGAGATGAAATGTTAGCAACCAGCACTCAAACGACAATTATCAAACAGCAGAACCAACAAAGTCAAACTAAGTCTTCTGTGATTTTAACAAAGGATTTGCTCAAAAATGCTTCGTTAAAAATTAAACAAAGGCGTGCTGCAGAGAGGCTAATTCATGAATTTAGAGACTTGTTCGAGACTATGGGAGGATGAACATTTCCCAGCGCAGATTTGATACAGGAAATCATACTCCCATCAAACAACATCGAAGAAAATTTCCATTTGCTAAGCACGAAGAGATGACTGAGCTGTCAAACGAAATGCAGCGCAATGTGGCCATCGAAATATTTACGAGTCCTTGGGCCTTTCTCATAACTTTGCTGCGGATGAAAAGTGGTTTAAAGAGATTCTCCGTGGATTTTTGTCATTTGGATGACATCACGAAGAAAAAGAGTTAAACATTTCTTAGAATTGATGATGCTGTAGACAAACTTTCAAGTAATCAGTGGTTATCGACTTTGGATCGGAAGAGCAGCAAGTAGAGTTACATCCTGACGACCGTGAGAATACTGCTTTCAGTGGTTGCTGAGCTTCTAAGTGAGATGCAGCGTAATCACGTCATCGAACGATCTACAAGTCTTGGGCTTCTCCAATACTTTTGGCACGAAAGAAGGACGCATCAACGAGATTCTGCGAGGATTATCGTCGTTTAAATAACATCACGAAAAAAGACAGTTAGCATCTTCTTAGAATTTACGACACATTAGATACACTCTCTGGCAATCAGTGGTACCAGTAGTTGAATTTGAACAGCGGCTTCTAGGAAGTAAAGTTACATCCTGACGATCGTGAGAAAACCGTATTTACTACGGGACAAGGATTGGGGCAATTTAGGTTCATGCCATTTGAATTGTGTATTGCACCTGCAACTTTTGAGCGCCTCATAGAGACAGACTGTAAAGAGCTTTCCTAAGAAACCTGTCCTACGTACCTTGACTATTTTATCATAGTATGGAGTAATTTTAAGGAGCACTTGAGAAACATCCGAGAGTGCTGTAACAACTCAGAATGGTTTCTGAAATTAAATCATAACAAGTGCAACTTGCTCCGTCAAGAAATAAGTTATCTAAGGTATATAATCTTTGTTGAAAGTGTGAAAACTCATAGTGAGAAAATATCTGCAGTCGAATGTTGGAATCGCCCTGAAAAAATCCATCAATTACGAAGTATTCGGGGATTATGTGCGTACTACACTAATTTCGTGAAGGGCTTTTTAGGTATTGCTATATCTCTCAATAAACTGATGGAAGCTATACAAAAGTTCCTGTAAACAGAAGAATGTGGAAAAATGATTCAAGTGACTTAAGATTCATTAACAGTTTCGCCCATTATCCTATATCCACAGTCCAACAAATAATTTATATTAGACAGTCATGCAAACTATGAAAATGTCAGTGCGGTTCTGTCGTAGGAAGTTGCTGGCCAAGAACGTTTTATTACAGTCGGCAGCAAATGTACCCGAGCATTAGCAAAAGTTCCTATATAAAAAAAGTACACTTAATACAGTTTTGTTAAATGAATTTTTGTCGAATCCGATTCTTAGTCAAAGAACATCATTTGACAAAGATTTATTCAACAAATCTGTATTAAGTGCACTTTTTTATATAGGAATTTTTTCTAGTGGTCGGATACTTTTGCTGCTGACTGTACCCATTGGCGTAAATGTTTGTGTATACCGGAGCAAAACTATGGTACCACCAGGAAAGAAATATTCTCCAATTCAAAGGCCGTAGAACTTTTGAATCTTTATCTATGCGGCAGAAGATTCGCGCTACGGACTGACCACGTATCTTTATCGTGGTTGATACTTTTTAAGATTCCGGAAGGCAAGATTACCAGGTGAAACAACATCAATAGAAAATACTTTAAAATATGTCATGGTAAATAAGCTCTGCATTAAAAATATGGAAGCCTCGTTACGGAAGCCCTGCTCTGAAAATTTCAAGTACTGTTTCAGAGATGAAGAGAAATATCAACTGAAAAATAAAGTTGTATGCCAAGCAGCTGTTTCAATGCCATCGAAACAGGATCTTTGTTGCGAAAAAAAATTATGTAAGTCCGGTTAGAAGATACTGACATAAAGCAAATACTACTATTCAAGGAAACGTCCGGCAACAGACCTAGAATGCAAGGCAATTCGACATTGAACCCCATCTCGAAAGGTTTCCTGGATCTCTGAGATTCACTTCATATTAGAAACATCGTATTGTACAGAAAATAGAAGTCTGGCGCTGAAAGGAGATATAATTGGCAGATCTTACTACCAAGAACGAATTTTCCAAACGTTCTACAGCGGCTCCAAAATAGCCCTGCCGGAGGCCATTTTGGTGCAATAAATCTATCCAGAAATATAAAGTACGTTTCTATTGGTGCAATGTAAAGGACGATATTGAGAACTGGTGCAGATCTCGCTCGTAAAGGTTGGACGAAACGAAATCGAGAAAATATTGATATAATGTGGGAGAAACAATTGAACGGATCGCACTCGACATCCTCTTACCTTTGCCATGGAGATCCAAATATTGAGAATTGGTGCAAATCTCGTGATGCATAAGTTGCTTGTAAAGGCCGGACGAAACGAACTCGAGAAAGTATTGATATAATGTGAGAGAAAAAATTGAACGGATCGCACTCAAAATCCTCTGACCTTTGCCATGGACCTCCAGAGACAATAAGTGCATTCTCATTTTCATGAACTATATTACCAAGTGGCCTGAGGAGTATCCAAATCCCGATCAACAGGCATACACAGCTGCGGAAGTACTAGTGTAGCACGTGATCTCAGGTTACGGCCCTCTATGTAGCTTCATGCCGATGAGGGTATGAACGTCACCTCTGCGATATTCAAAAGATAGTGTCAGTTACTCTGCATAGACAAAACTCAGAAAACATCTATACATACGCAGTCGGACCGCAGGTTGACAAGTTGACCGAACCATCCTCAATAAATTTTCTCTTCTAGTATCAAGGATGCAGCAAGATTGGAACTTGAATCTTCCTTTGTTCCTGTGGGTGTATCGAACTGCTGTCCACGTAACCACTGGCTATACTTCTGAGAGATGCTTGTTTGGCCGTGAACTTCGTCTTTCGTGTGATCATCTGTTTGGTTGTCCACAAGATGCGCCTTCATGGTGGGAGGAATACATCACCAGGTCCAAAATAAAGACGTGTGCAAATTTGAACCGGAGCGGATTCAAATGGCGATGGAGAGGATAAAGGCGAGATATAACATAATAGATATAACATCACGAATTCAAGGAAGGAGACAAAGTTTGGTTGTGAAACCTAGATCGATGTAAAGTACTCTCTTCCAAGCTACAGTCTTATTGGGGCGGCTCCTATACAGTCCTATAAAGGCTTAATGACGTCTTCTTTCAGATTTCTAAAACCGCTTTATCATAACCGAATGTAGTACATTATGACAGGATAGCCCTGTGCCATGGTAATCAGTATTTCTAAATTTGTTTATGTGTAATGTAAATATTTGTATATAATGTATCTATTTAAAAATAATGTAAATAGTTTAATTACTTAATTTGTCAATCTAAAATGTTATTTTATTATCGCATATAATTTAGTGTTCTGTATTCGAAATTGTATAGTTTGATTAGTTTTTAACTCCTGACCAAGTATTGTACTTCCTGGGTCGTCTTTGGGAGGGCAGATATTTTTAAATAATAGGCGTTATTTTTATGTAATTTTATTAAAGAGGTTTAGTCAGGTTATAAAATGTTAATTTTCCGCGTTTCGGCTTCGATTTGGCATCGAAATAGCTAATTTTTCAATAAAAACCTGTTAAAATTTTTCACAATGCTGAAATGGCCTTGACTAAGAATCTGGTGAGTTTATCACCCCTTAGCGACTTTTGTGAAACAATCCGTATTATCGATATTATGTTTATCTAAGCTCTAAATCGAATATTTCACAAAATACTCAAATTCTGGAAATATGCTAGACTGTAAATAGACCTCATTTCGGCCGTCGACAGAGAAGTCGAAGCCAAGTCATTTCGATTTTAAGATCTTTACTTGACCGAGACTCTCATATTGAATACAGCCTGTGCTCTGTGTAATACACTTATGGTACAGTTTATGTTCTGATTTTTAAGTTGTCAGCTATTATTTAAGCTGTATATTATGGTGGTGACAGATTTGTAACCTTCTAGAAGACTAAAAAAAAACTTGTGAAAAAACTTTTAGGCCTCTGCAAGTCCTTCATTCTTTCACGGACATTTCATGGATACCGAGTACGCAACAATATATCTGGGAACGTATGTCAAAATTTCATTTCAATAGATTAAAAATTAAATAAATTTTCTGCAATGAATGAGGGAGATTTTAAATATTTTTGAAAACTGAAATTTCGGAAGGTTTTTTTTAAAAGCTGCGTATTTTATTTGGAAATAAAATTATTTGCATAATTTGCAAAAGTTTTCTTTTTGTTTAACCGACTTATGAACTCACAAATCATTGCAAATAAATAAAACTATGTTTGAATAACTCATTACCGTTGCTATTTTTATTTTTATCGAGTTAGTTACATAGTGGATCTCATTTTATATTTGTATGAGTTTTGCATGCATTTTTAATTTTATATTATATTTATGCATCTAATATATATATGTATATATATATATATATATATATATATATATATATATATATATATATATATATGTTAGGATGTCCCTTAAATGAGAAGGAAATTTCGTTTTTTCTTTACTTAAAAAAAAAAAAAAAAAAAAAAAAAAAAAAATCCGATATGCATACTTTCTAATTATTTTCTGTTTGACCCTAAGCACGTTTTAGCAAAATGTCAGCTCTCTGGGATAATGTTAACACGTGCCGAATTGACGGGGAAATCCTAACATAGATAAATGATTTTACTACTGCAGGAATATAAATGGCCGATAGTAAAGGGTCAGCAGCAATATGAAATCTGTCACCAGTGAACCGTTCATTGTAGTCTAATGCTGGCCAGCGTAATAGGTTTCCTTAGGCATCCTTTACTTTTGACATGAGCAGACCAGGTATGACTGCTGTTGGCAGCCCCTACTTGACCTTCTGTTTGACATCATCTCCGGTTTCGTTGGGATATATATATATTTATATATATACACCTAGAAGTATAATGCATATACTTAACATTTTTTCTAGGAATTAATGTATTTTATTAGAAATACAGAATAATTCAATATACGAATAAATGATAACATAATACATAAAACAATACCTACCAATAAATATAATAAATATTTGCACACTTTCTTATTTAGACGTTTTGTCAAATATCTAAAAAGGTTCTTTAGGAATAATCTTGAAACTTTGCTAGTATAAAGAACATTATGACTCATGTATTTTAGCAAAGATAGTGTCATTAAGATGAAAAGGGGATCAGTAAAAAATTAAACAAAAATGTAAACATTTTGGATCATTCTGTAAAAAGAAATGCTTTAAATAGGTTTTGGCTGAAGCATGTAATTATTAGGATTTTTCTCATTATTTGTATAAATTTTTATGAGGATACCACATATATTCATGGAGATATAACTTTTATGTATTTATTTTTAATTGCAAAGAAAGAAAAAAAAAATCCACTTTTTAAATTATACCACGTAAGGTATTAGACGCAGCGCAAAGCTAGTTTTAGGAACTTTGGCATACTGCGTAAGACATAGCATACTGCAATCTGAATGCAAAGATGTTAAATATCTTGCGAAATATGAACATTTTTTCTTAATAATTTTTGAACTACGCATACTCTAGCTTAAAAAAAAAAAAAAAAAAAAAAAATCATTACCATTATTTAATAGTCAAAAGTATTGAGCAAGTTATATAAAACGCTAAACAAATATTGTGTAAATTCAAAAAGTTATGGGAGATAGATTGAACAGAATTTCAGTTCTTTTCAAAAAAAAAAAAAAGAAAAGAAAAAGGAGATGATCGTTTTTTTTTTTTTTTTTCCAATATTTATTTACAATCTGTGAACACCATATTACCATTGACTATTGACTGAAATAGATTAAAAATGAGAGTAAAACCCCGTATAGTTTAGCTTTTATTTTGAGAAATCTAAAGTTCTGTTCATTCTATCTTTCATAACTTTTTGAAAATACATGATATTTGTTTGGGGGTGTTCATGTAAGTTGCTCAATACTTTTGGCTATTGAACTTTATTTTAACATTTTGTTTTCTATTTAATTAAAATATATCATATCCAATTTAGACATTATATTCATTTATAATTTTAATACATAAAATATATTTAACTAATTGCATCATGATACAAATGTTAGAGTTTTTGGGATATTTTAATTGTCTAATCAGTAAGTTTAAATTTTGTTTGGTAAAATTAATTATGTTATGAAAAACTAATGTAAATTTTTAGGTAAAAAAAAAAGCACTTTACACTAAAACTCATATACCATTAAATTAAACAAAAATAGCTAATTTTATATTTTCTCATATTAGTACATTTATTTTAAAAATTCTATTAAATTATGAACTTTTTTTTTTATAACTTATGTAGATATTTTTATTTACATTCTCTGTTTGGTTATTAAATTTTCTTTTTATATTAACTTTTAAATGCGTAAATTTAAAATTTTTCAGTGTCTATTGTCTAGACAATTCAAAATTATTATTATTAATTTTTTTTCAATTATTTCTCAGAATTCAAACTCAGATTCACACGTATAATAAAATCAAACAAGGTAAAATATCAGATAAATAGAAAATGTGTTCAAATGTAAAATATGTTCATATGTAAAAATGTTCAAATATTTTTTATTACGTCATGAAGATAGAGAAAACAAACTTTATTAGCATATTAATATATCAGAAATTATTACCTGATGAAAATAACTTTATAATAACAATAAATTATAACAATAAATTTACTAATATCAGCTTAAGAATTTTATTTATTCATTTATTTTTTTTTTAATCATAGACCTTCTTTTTTATAATTTTATCGTTAAAAGCATTAATATAAGCATTTTTGTATTATTATTTTAATATTAAATACATACACACACACATATACATATACATATTTATAATTTTTCAAATATGTTAATATCATTTATATAAAAACAAAATTTCGGTGCTTCTCTTGCACAGTTTTTCTACTTGTATAATAATAATAATAATAATATATATATATATATATTAATCAAAATCGCAATTTGAAACACAAAATTTGCATACCTTTGTCAGTTTATCTTAATACATAAAGTCTATAAAATATTCCAGTACCCAAATAATATCTTGCAAGGAACACTGCGTATAAAACACGTTTCACTGGATAATTAGATTCGAACTAAATTGTAGGATATTTATTAACTCATTTGATATTTATTCATACGGATAATAGCGCTTCAGTGAAGTTCCTACGAAATAATACACTCTAAAAGTTTCCTCCCAATAAATGTAAGGTTCTGGCAATTACATTCGAGTATACGATTTCTTGTAGTTTATTATTCATATTGATAAATTTCTCTTGTATAATTTTACGAGAAATTATTGTTTTGGAGATACATTTTCGAAACTGAAAGTTTGATGTGTTTGGAGACTCCTTAATCATAACAATTAGTTTTTTTTTTTTTTTTTTTTTTTTTTTTTTTTTTTCGCATTTGTTTTTCTTTGTATTCTAGCAGCGTAATTCAAATTAGATATTTCTATTGGACCTATAAATGAAACTTTCCTATTTTAAATCTTGTGATTTTTTTTTTTTTTTTTTGCTGAGGTCTGATAAATATTTCGCACATGATAATTCAAAAATTTTAGATTAAACATGGTGTATGGTTATTACTACGCATTCGTTGAATTTATAAACCTTATGCTTCACAAATATAATAATATTTAAAAGTATTTTTACATTTAAAAAATACTTTATTTAGAATATGACACGCCAATTTTCATTAATACCACAAGTCTTCGATGATTTTTTTTAAGGTTATGCCTTTTTCTAGCGTATTTTTGAATGCTGATTAAGGAAAAAATAATCAAAAATATTCATTACGTGCAGTTTTGTAAGAAATGAGATTTGTTTTTCAGTTTAAAACTCCATATTTTAAACTTTCATCTAAGTTATTTCCAGGAAAATTTGAATGATATGGACGAAGCAAAAGGCGAGCTATTTTATCAAGACATCAAAGAAATATAGAGGAGGTATCAGGGACGATGATGTTTTAACAAGTTAGCAGATTATTGTTGAATACTCATAGAAAATTCCCCTTCTTTAAAGTACTCAAACAGTGCATAGGAGAAAACGCTGTATAGGGGTTTTGGGTGAAAAGAAACACCTATAAATGTTAATGCATAAATATAAGCCTATTTTAATGTATTTTATGTATCCATGAACAGTTTTGAATTTGTAATAGCCTCTGCACGAACTCTACCGATGTTCATCATTACTTTATGAAAACCCTTACATGATCGGAAGAAAAGGCAAACATTTCTGAATTTAGCGTATCAAAACACGTTAGAGACACGCAACGCAGTGGAAAAAAAAGAAACAAAATTACGATTTTGTGTACCACCTGTGTTGTTTGCAGGAAAATGTTGCTAGCTTGAAAAGACTTTTTTATTCAATATTCCTCAAAATTTAGAATTGTAATACAGTAGAACTTGGAGAATTCGAAGTTGAAAGGACCAGTGAAAAATTCGAAATAGCCAAAAATTCGAATTACATATACTATTTTGTCAAAAACAGAGATATATTTAAAAAAAAATCTCTACGATCAAAGATTTAACACATAAACTTTATACTTAAGAATACTGCTACCCCCCCCCCCCCCCCATTAAATCAATATATTTTACGAGCTTAATTATTCAACACTTTTTAAAAAATAGTCAGATATTTTTTATTTCTTCTTTAAGTACAATCTTTGTGTCATAGCATATGACTTGATACAAAAAATAGAATCTACTACCTTAGACATGATTTTCAATTCAAAAAAACCTCGAAGTTCATGCGTATTCACCATATCTTCTGATGCACTAGCTAGGGGCTTCTCTTGTATTTCCTTATCCTTCTTTTGAAAGACTGTTAAGATATATAATGCACATTAGCTGAGAAAAAATCCCGGGATCAAATTTTACTGTAATATTAGTTCCCGATCATACTATAGGTATGGGGAACTTAGGTAATCGTGAAAATTTTCGACCTCGGTTTTTTGACTTTTCTACACGTTTTCAGGTGTGAGGAATACGAAAATGACAAAATTTCTATGGTGTCTGTCTGTAGGGTGTCTGTTAGTGTGTCAGTGTGTCAGTGTGTCAGTCCGTTAGTATGTCAGTCCGTTAGTTTGTTAGTCCGTTAACACGATATCTCACGAACAAATGATCGCAGAGAGGTCAGATCAGTTTTAAAATATTACTTTCGACACTGGCAAGAACCCTATTCATTTGCAACATTCGAATTTAAAAACTTCGTAAGTTATTAGAAATTTACGATTTTCTTAACATGGGAGAATAGGACAAAAATTCACTTAAACGTGCATTTAATGGAAACTTTTTACTGTAAAAATGTCAGACCGGTTTTAAAATATCAGTTTTGATGCCGGAATGAACATCAGTAACTATAAATATGCTACTTGGGAAATTTAGCAAGTTATTGGAAATTTACAAATTCTTTAACATGGCAGTATAGAGCAATATTTCACATAAACGTCAATTTTGAGAGATATTTTCATCGTAAAGATGTCAGACTACTTTTGAAATATTATTTAGGACACTGGCATGATTATTAATAACTATGAATTTTCAATATAAAGATTTCGTAAGTTATTGGAAATTTACGAATTTCTTAACATGGCTGAATAGAGCAAAATTTCACATAAACGTCAATCTTGAGGGATATTTTCATCGTAAAGATGTCAAACCACTTTCGAAATATTATTTAGGATACTGGCATGAATATCATAGACTACGATTTTTCCAATTTAAAAATTTGGTAAGTTATTTGGAATTTACGATTTACTTAACATGTCAGAATAAGGCAAAATTGAGCAAAAATTTCCATTTTGAGGATCGTAAATACATTAGACAACTTCAAAATTACATTTATGATATTTGTTTGAACACGATTGAATACAAATATTCTAATAGGAAAATTTCGTAAATCATTCGTAATTTACGATTTTATCAACATAGCGAAATTGTAAATTTTTCATATTAATATGAATTTTGAGGATTATTGCATTGTAAATAGTAGGATGAAAACTAAACAACGGAATTGACCCTGATAAAATAAATTAATAGATTAGAATAAGATGCATATATCGAAGTGAACGGTGGATAGCCTATTAGGCGGGGATTTCATTCTGTCATAATATCAAGCTTTGGTCAAATTCATTTCTTTTAACATGATTATAATATGTCTCGCACTAGAAATTTATGAGAACATAAATATGATGGGGAACTGAGCAGAGTCCACCTATGCCAACTAGTTTTAAAGCTAATCGTATGAAAAATTCGAATTATCCAAAATAGAGTTCGATTTGTCCACGATTTTTTAACATTATTTCAATATAAAATTCAAGTGTCCGAGTAAAAAATTCGAATTATCCAGAATTTCGAATTAAACAAGTTCGACATACTCAAGTTTCACTGTATTTGTCTAATTGTATATTTGTCTAACTTATAATCATATGTATAAGATACTTTTCAAATTTACTGGTACATATTAAATAAAAAAGAAATCTCTACAAGTTAACAACTCAGTTAGAGGGCCATGAAAAAGAATTTGGATATATTTACATATATGGCAAAGAATTTATGGATTTAAGTTATTGAATGTGGAGTTTTAAGTTATACTATACATTTTTTTAAATTGATTTTTTATTTATTTATTTATTTAAATTTTTTTTTTTTTTTTTTTTTTTTTAGAAATGAGACGAGTACCATTGGATGAAGTGGAAGGAGGAGATGGCCTTCCAGGAACAACTCATTTTGTTTTTGTTTTGAAAAGAGAGGAAAAATGTCTCTAACCAATTTTTTTTTTCCATCATTAAGGATTATTTGTACAATATGTGTTTTTTGTGTTATTGCCATTAAGTATCTAGGCTAAATCAGAGAACTTTTTATTTCCTAGTCTAGTTTTTGTTAATTAATGAAATAATTAAAAAAATCATTAATTTAGCTTAAGTGTGATATTCCCACATATACATTATAATTTAGAAAACATTATTAGGTATTATTTAACTATTTTTCAGTAAACAAATGTATTTTATGGCTATCTTATATGATTATTTGAGACTTTTATTTATTTATTTTTTTTTAATTTTTAAACTTAAGTATAGAAATCTATTTAACAAAAAATGTGCATGATGTGTTTGCCTGCCTTGTAGCATAGAAGTTCATTTATTTCGTGTTTCCTGTCCAGAATAGCTCTATATTTTTACTCTACACGTGGGTTTCTTTTTATTAAAAGCATAACAATTTTTTCCTATGATTATATATATATATATATATATAACTAGCAGGCAACGCCCGCTTCGCTGGTCCCTATTTTTAAATGAATCACTATAATGAATTCTCAAAATTGCATTAATTTTTATCACATGAAAAAAAAGAGAAACAAAATCTGAGTAGGAAAAATGTCGCACCGGGTTCTCACTGCCTTCGGAAAAAATTCCCAAAATGCTCTAACTCTTATTTCTATTATTTTCCCACTTCGCCCCCCCTCCTGTCTATCCTAATAATTTTACAAATTTGAAAATATCCGCAATCGATTTGTAAGTATCAAAAACCTCTATGCACCAGTTTTGAACGATATATCTCTATTTTTATTTTTTTACCGCTCTACTCCCCCCCCTCCCAATAATTTTAAAAATTCGAAAATATCCGCAATCGATTTGTAGGTATGGGAAACCTCTATGTACCAATTTTGAATGATCTAACTCTATTTTCTTTTTTTTTGCCCCTCTGCCCCCCCTTCCCGGCCCTCCTAATAACTTTACACTTTCGAAAAAATCCCCATTCGACTTGCAGGCCTCTAAAATCTATCTGTACCGATTTTGAACGGCCTAACTGTATTTCTATTTGTTTTTGACCATAGCCCCCCCTTCCCGCCCCACCTAATAATTTTAAAAAATTCGAAAGTATCCGCAATCGATTTGTAAGTATCGAAAACATCTATATACCAATTTTGAACGATCTAACTCTATTTTTATTTTTTGCCCCCCCTCTCCCCTCCCCCTTTCCCGGCCCTCCTAATAACTTTACACTTTCGAAAATATCCCCATTCGACTTGCAGGCATCTAAAACCTAACTGTACCAATTTTGAACGGCCTAACTGTATTTCTATTTGTTTTTGCCCCATAGCCCCCCCCTTGCCGCCCCCCTTCCCGCCCCCCTTCCCGCCACTCCTAATAATTTTACAAATTCGAAAATATCCGAAATCGATTTGTAGGTATCGAAAACCTCTATATACCAATTTTGAACGATCTAACTCTCTTTTTATTTTTTGCCCCCCCTCTCCCCCCCCCTGCTGCCCCACCTGGGGGCTGAATTTCTAAAATTCCAGAAATTCGTTTTTAGATATTTGCATCAGCTATATTTTAGAGCAAAAACTTCACGCATATCTATTTTTTTGTTTGAGATATATAGGATTATGCGAAATCACGTTTTTACGCATGTGAAATCACGTTTTGCCCCTCCCCGCCCCCCTTGGGGACCGAATTTTGAAAATTCCAGAAATTGGTTTTTTGACATTTGTATTAGCTATATTTTAAAGCAAAAATTTTACGGATATCTGTTTTTTTGTTTGAGATATGAAGGATTTTGTGAAATCACGTTTTGCCCCCCCTCCCCCCCTTGGGGGGCGAATTTTGTAAAATCGCTTCTTAGTGGATGCCTACGTCATATCCGAAATCGATTTGTAGGTATCGAAAACCTCTATATACCAATTTTGAACGATCTAACTCTCTTTTTATTTTTTGCCCCCCCTCTCCCCCCCCCTGCTGTCCCACCTGGGGGCTGAATTTCTGAAATTCCAGAAATCGGTTTTTAGATATTTGCATCAGCTATATTTTAGAGCAAAAACTTCACGCATATCTATTTTTTTGTTTGAGATATATAGGATTATGCAAAATCACGTTTTTACGCATGTGAAATCACGTTTTGCTTCCCCGCCCCCCTTGGGGACCGAATTTTGAAAATTCCAGAAATTGGTTTTTTTGACATTTGTATTAGCTATATTTTAAAGCAAAAATTTTACGGATATCTGTTTTTTTGTTTGAGATATGAAGGATTTTGTGAAATCACGTTTTGCCCCCCCTCCCCCCCTTGGGGGGCGAATTTTGTAAAATCGCTTCTTAGTGGATGCCTACGTCATATCCGAAATCGATTTGTAGGTATCGAAAACCTCTATATACCAATTTTGAACGATCTAACTCTCTTTTTATTTTTTGCCCCCCCTCTCCCCCCCCCCTGCTGCCCCACCTGGGGGCTGAATTTCTAAAATTCCAGAAATTGGTTTTTAGATATTTGCATCAGCTATATTTTAGAGAAAAAACTTCACGCATATCTATTTTTTTGTTTGAGATATATAGGATTATGCGAAATCACGTTTTTACGCATGTGAAATCACGTTTTGCCCCCCCGCCCCCTTGGGGACCGAATTTTGAAAATTCCAGAAATTGGTTTTTTGACATTTCTATTAGCTATATTTTAAAGCAAAAATTTTACGGATATCTGTTTTTTTGTTTGAGATATGAAGGATTTTGTAAAATCACGTTTTGCCCCCCCTCCCCCCCTTGGGGGGCGAATTTTATAAAATCGCTTCTTAGTGGATGCCTACGTCATAGAAAGAACATTGTCACAAAATTTCATGCTTCTAGGTCCAGGGGTTTGTTCTGGGCGTTGATAGATTACCCCCTCACTCACTAACTCACTCAGGAAGTGTTCTTTTATATATATAGATGTTAGAATATTTTTATCTTCGTCATTGTTGTTGAATAATAAATATGAAGTCCTACTATCTTTTAATTATTACTATCAGCTTCAATAACAATTTTCTTTGTGGCAATGTAGTTGTTTAAAATAAACCAACCAAAATATTGATATAAATTCGTTCTCTTAGGAAAGAATAACGACAGATAAACAACATTTTTCTATGTTATAAAAGTCTAGACAAAACAAGGACATGTTTTACAAAGGCTTTCACACTCTATATAAAATATCTAAACAACAAATACAGTTTAACCGTCAAAAAATAAAAATAGAATTGTTTGGTTAAGTGCCAAAATGACGTCCAAACAAAAGACAATATAAATATGTCATTTTCTTTCTATTACATATTACAAGGCTTTCGAAAACTATAACGTTATCGTCCAAAACATACAATAATTGGAAGAAAAAAATTTTGCTATATTTCCTTGTTTACTTTAGAAATCATTAAATTGCCTGATTCATATTTTATATTTCTTTAGAGAAAGAAATAGTTGTGCTATTTTATTTAATAATAAATATGTATGAAAAATTTGTTTCAGAAATATTTCATTTATCTAGATATTAAAAATATTCGTTTTTTGTTTACGCACACAAGAAAATATTTTTAAATGAGAGTAATATATTTTTTCTGATATATTCTCAAATAAATTATTGTTAATATGTATTATTAATATTTTCTTGTTATTATATACTACTTTTAAATAAGAATTTAAAATTATTAAATATCCTGCAATTTTTTTTGCTTTTATTCTTCATATTGAGCTTTAACAAAACTACTATTTGAAAAAAAAAAAAAAAAAAAAAAAAAAAAAAAATCAGGTGTGTCACACACACGACTTTCTTTTACCCTGAAATTTGATACTGTAAATACAGATTGGAGATTAAGGAGTAAGATAACGAGTACTGTTATGTAAACCTATGTTAAAATAATACAACTCAGGCTTCGGAACAGATTTATTTGACAAATAAATCTGTGTGGTTTGCTGGTTTAAAGAAAAACATGAACTACAACCACCAGTTGTTGGAGGAAAATGGTACTTTACTCTTTCTGCGAATTAGCACGATCGTTCATTTCCTGTTTTTATAACATACGACTGTTCCAGATGCAAAAATGTATGTGGATGTCGTGGATTTCTAAACCGCACAATCGTGCAATCTCGGTCAAAAAGGGTTAAAACGAAGCAATGAGTTGTTAAATCCGTTATGTGTTTCAGGGATAAATTTTGTCATATTGTGTTGCATGTTTGTCTTTTTTTTTCATTGTTTAATGCATTAATAAAAAAGAAAATATATTTTGCTAATTAAGTATATATTTTTATTCAACCCGCAGTTTTATTTTTTCTGAAATTTTTAGACGTGTCCACTGTAGAAACAGCAAAGTTATCCATTCCACCTAGTCCGGTCAATTTGGACAATTGAAATAAAGAAAATTCCGACAGAGCCAAATTTCCGTAGAGACCTTAGGTTCACCACAAAGAATAAGGTGTCAAAAGTCCCCATCGGTCCCATGTGTGCTAAGGGACTTATTCGGGCCCCAAGATCAAAATTTTGGGTTTTTTGGATTTTTCTCGAAAACGGTAAGTTTTATCGAAAAAGTACCTCAGAGTAAAGTTGTAGATCTCAAAATTCTCTATAAAAATGGTCCTTATGATTTTTTCTCTAAGACCCACCATTTCTACATGTGTGCTAAGGGATTTATTCGGGCCCCGAGGTCAAAATTTTGGGTTTTTTTGGATTTTTCTCGAAAACGGTAAGTTTTATCGAAAAAGTACCTCAGAGTAAAGTTGTAGATCTCAAAATTCTCTATAAAAATGGTCCTTATGATTTTTTCTCTAAGACCCACCATTTCTACATGTGTGCTAAGGGACTTATTCGGCCCCAAGGTCAAAATTTTGGGGTTTTTGGATTTTTCTCGAAAACGGTAAGTTTTATCGAAAAAGTACCTCAGAGTAAAGTTGTAGATCTCAAAATTCTCTATAAAAATGGTCCTTATGATTTTTTCTCTAAGACCCACCATTTCTACATGTGTGCTAAGGGATTTATTCGGGCCCCGAGGTCAAAATTTTGGGTTTCTTTGGATTTTTCTCGAAAACGGTAAGTTTTATCGAAAAAGTACCTCAGAGTAAAGTTGTAGATCTCAAAATTCTCTATAAAAATGGTCCTTATGATTTTTTCTCTAAGACCCACCATTTCTACATGTGTGCTAAGGGACTTATTCGGCCCCAAGGTCAAAATTTTGGGTTTTTTGGATTTTTCTCGAAAACGGTAAGTTTTATCGAAAAAGTACCTCAGAGTAAAGTTGTAGATCTCAAAATTCTCTATAAAAATGGCCCTTATGATTTTTTCTCTAAGACCCACCATTTCCCAGATATTGCGCTTGTAAGAATCACGTTCTACATAATATGCACACATTTCCACACCACCTGTGATGTAGTGTACTCGGCGCGTTTTTTTTAACGTGGTTTCCCTGGTAGGCCTATTCCACGAACCTGTATGACGTTATTTTCAGGAAAAATAGTTATTTAATAGTATGAAGATTATTGATATTGGTTATTGAGTTTAACTGTCGTTCGAATGTTTTTTTGTTACTTTAATCTGACTCATACTCTTCATACTCAACTTCAACAATCATGTTTTCTTCTTCTTCTTCCTGTTGCTGAATGTTCAAAAATTGTTCAAATGAAGATGAATCAGTTGTCTCTTCATCAAAATCACATGAATCTTCCTCTCTTGTATTTAATTGAACATTCGAACACGATAGACCTTGGCAATTGGTACACGCTGGAGAACACTGCAACCCTATTTTTTTACAGCCACATTTGGCATTACAACCTTTCTTGCACTTGCAAAAAATAGAGTTAAGAAGTTTTTCTGGAGCAGGGGGCAGTAAAGTTTTAATCGGTTCCAAAGTATTATTTATTAATTTCCATCCCCAGTCTTCAGGGTTCAGTTGATTGCCTTGCCATGTCTGAACTTGATAGTATACTCGAAACAAATGTTGAATAGCAGATGCCGATGTTGGAGGAAGACAAGATAGTTGTACTTGCTTTTTGTTTCGTGTATTTTTTACAAATGTTAAATATCTGTACTTATCTATGCAATCAATTTTTTTTTGGAGCTCCATAAACCTCAAGAAGAAACCGAATTCCTTCAGTAATTAGTATTTGAGGTGGAGAATTAATTTCTGTAAATACTTTTGCGCAGTCAATCAAATCTTTTTTTTCAAATGATTTTAATACTGAATTTTTGCCCCTTCTGAACATTGCTGACGTAGTATCGCAGCCGGTTATCGCATGTAAAAATAAAATATAGTTTTGGCATTTTGGATAAGCTGATAAACTTTTAGAAGAATATATTTCTGTGCGTTGTTGCGCCTTCCCAGGTTTCAGAAAGTAAATAATTTCATCAGATGGAGTCCTTGCAGTGAGTAGTACTAACAAATCAACATCTTCGCCCACTACAATAGTTGTATTTTTTGCATTAAATATTTCTATTGCTGTTTCAATTATGAGGACATCGGCGTCATTCGGAGCTTGTTTCAGCAATATTTTCAGCAGTTAATTTGTTACTCAACATAGAAATAAATCGAGATTTATTATTAATGTTTGCAAAAAATTGTTGTTGGTTTACTGGAACTGTCATAAATTCATCAAACATTATGTCGGAACCTGAGGATGTTTTTGTAGTACGACGACGTTTTTCTGAAGCTTTTATGTTCTTTGTTGTGTCACTTTCAGGACGGCCAATTTTACCGCCAGTATTAGGTCTCAGGAAGGTTTTGTAACAACTGTCATGGTATTTAGCGTCAGCAGCGACTAAATCATACTCAAAGTTAATACGTGCAAAGACAGCTTTTGACACATCATCAGAACGGTCTTTAGTTAATTTTAAAAGGGAATCTTTAAATGTAAGTGTGGAAACTTTATAAATTATTCGGCGACAATTCTGCGCTTTCTTCTTCTCTGCTCCTTCATCCGCTTCATCACCACAAAATAAGCAGTGTTTTTTAAAACAAAATCTGGATTCCCTTACTCGCGCTCTAGTATGAGGTGGACTTACTTTTGAAGTACAGGCTTGTTCTTCATCACGTTTTCTTTTTGCTGCAGAGATTGAAGTTTTCCGGGTGTATGATTTTCTGCAATCCACGTGAATTGTAACGGACTTTTGACTTCTTAAATAATCAGCAAACTCATCATTTCTCGCGACACTTGCATCGATTAAAGTTGGCATTCCACGACTGACCACAACAGTTTCATCTTCGACAAAAGTAAAAAGTCAAAAGTTTATTACAAATAAAGCAAAATCGTGACATTTTTTTTAAATATTGATCAGCATAAACTACAATAGTAGACGCTTGTAATAAATACGTATATTCACTCGAACTGCACGTTTAACACTAAAAGAAACAGGTACGTGAACGACACCACACGGACAAAAGAATAGCCAGATGTTATTCAAGGCCATACAAGTAGAGGGGATACTGTCAGGGACTGGCGGTCTTTTGAGAGTATATTTTCTTAGAATAGTATAATGTATACATGAAAGAGACACAAGTAGGCCTTTTTACTTGCTTGAGTACCTGAATATGTATATACGTGGCATATGTGTGCATATTATGTAGAACGTGATTCTTACAAGCGCAATATCTGGGAAATGGTGGGTGTTAGAGAAAAAATCATAAGGACCATTTTTATAGAGAATTTTGAAATCTACAACTTTACTCTGAGGTACGTTTTCGATAAAACTTACCGTTTTCGAGAAAAATCCAAAAAACCCAAAATTTTGACCTTGGGGCCCGAATAAGTCCCTTAGCACACATGTAGAAATGGTGGGTCTTAGAGAAAAAATCATAAGGACCATTTTTCTAGAGAACTTTGAGATCTACAACTTTACTCTGGGGTACTTTTTCGATAAAACTTACCGTTTTCGAGAAAAATCCAAAAAACCCAAAATTTGACCTTGGGGCCCGAATAAGTCCCTTAGCACACATGTAGAAATGGTGGGTCTTAGAGAAAAAATCATAAGGACCATTTTATAGAGAATTTTGAGATCTACAACTTTACTCTGAGGTATTTTTTCGATAAAACTTACCGTTTTCGAGAAAAATCCAAAACCCCCAAAATTTTGACCTTGGGGCCCGAATAAGTCCCTTAGCACACATGGGACCGATGGGGACTTTTGACACCTTATTCTTTGTGGTGAACCTAAGGTCTCTACGGAAATTTGGCTCTGTCGGAATTTTCTTTATTTGATCACTATTTTTATGTCTAAATTGACCGGACTAACCACTGGGTTTTGGAAATGTTCATTGGAGGTACATTTTATACAGTCACGAATATTTTTTTTTATTATTAAAAAATGTTAAAAAGTAATACAGTTTAATAATAATAAAATTAAAAATTAATTTAATTTGCGTTTTCTGCAGTATTGTCATGATACTTGAGCTATTGAAGACTGGCTCTTGTTACAGTCACTAATACCAACAAAAAATCACAAAACATATCAATAAAGTCCCTGAAGTGTCAATCACTATTACATGAACCCAAAATATTACACAATATTATAAAGAGTAATTGCCGAAACGTCAGTGGAGGCCCTACATTGAGACTCAAAACGGTTTTGGGCTGTGTCTGTCTGTCGCGCGATAGCGGCCGCACAAATAGCGCTATTGACTTGAAATTTGGTACACGTGTTCATGAGCACCACGAAATCAGCTGTATAGCTTTTGGTATGTACTCCATTTGTAGTTCGTATACAGGGACACGCCAAAGTTTTTCATATCATTACGGCCTATGAGAGGAAATTGTATGTATCGCGATAGCGGCCACAAAAATCGCGCTATTGACTTGCAATTTAGTACACGTGTTCATGTGCCCCACGAAATCAGCTGTATAGTTTTGGGTGTGTATTCCATTTGTAATTCGTGTACAGGGACACGCCAAAGTTTTTCTTATCATTACGGCCTATGGGAGGAATTTGTATGTACCGCGATAGCAGCCACAAAAATCACGCTTTCGGCTTGCAATTTGGTACACATGTTCATAAGCCCAACGGAATCAGCTGTATAGTTTTAGGTGTGTATTCCATTTGTAGTTCGTGTACAGGGACACGCCAAAGATTTTCTATCATTACGGCCTATGGGAAGAATCTGTATGTACCGCGATAGCCGCCGCAAAAATCAAGCTATTGAATTCAATTTTTCCCGAAACGTCAGTGGAGGCCCTCTGTTGAGACTCAAAAGGATTTTGGGTTCCGTCGGTCCGTCTGTCTGTCTGTCTGTCGTGCGATAGCGGCCGAAAAAACCACGCTATTGACTTGAAACTTTGTACACATGTTCATGATCCCCACGAAATTAGCTGTATAGTTTTGGGTGTGCATTCCATTTGTAGTTCGTGTACAGGGACACGCCAAAGTTTTTTTTATAATTACGGCCTATGGGAAGAATTTGTATGTACCGCGATAGCGGCCCCAAAAATAACGCTATAGACTTGCAATTTGGTACACATATTCACGAGCCCAACGGAATTAGCTGTATAGTGTTAGGTGTGTATTCCCCTTGTTGTTCGTGTACAGGAACACGCCAAAAGTTTTCTTATCCTTACGGCCTATGGGAAGAATTTGTATGTACCGCAATAGCGGCCGCAAAAATCCTTGGATTGACTTGCAAATTGGCACACACATTCCAGCTTTCCATATAAGTAGCTGTATAATTTTCATTGCTATATTTTTTATAAACTGTGTACAGGGACACGCCAAAATTCTTAACATTACGGCGTATGGGGTGAATTTCGCTTAAACGCATTTTAATATCATTACTTTGCAATGAAGAAAATGAAACTAGAGTACGTGAGTAAGATGCTTAAACTTATGTTGCTTGAAGAAAATATGTGCTCTTAAGCTTTCTAATTAATGTACAGGACCTTACAAAAGTGTTCTGACAATGTCACTTAGTCATCCAAACGATGTTAAATTTGGAACAATTATTAATTTTAAACGCAAAATAAGCTGAATAGTTTTTACTGGTGTATACAATGTTTATGGTTCGTTTACAAAGACACACGAAAGAATTTCGTAACATTAGAGCCTATGGACGAATTTTTAATTTAAGCGCGCACTTTATAGCGTTTATGCTGAATTGAACTTAATAAAGTTAACATACATTATAAAGATGCTTAAAATCATGTTTACTCTAAAAAAAGGTTATGTATAGACTAAATAATTTATGGGACCACACAAAATAATTCCGAATATGTACTGTAATCATCGAAATGATGTCAAATTAGTTTGAAAGATTAATGAGTTATAATTTATTAGATTTATTCTTATTATTGGCGTTTATAATGACTGTGGCTACTTTTCCGGGATACATAAAGGAATTTCGTACTTTTATGGTGTATAGTCGGTATTTCTTAAAAGTGTATTTTAACATGGTTACACCCCATCAAATATAATGAAATTTTATTAGAATTTTAAAAGCCTGTTTTCATGTTGAAAATTGTGGGCATAGAATTGATAATTAGTTTAAAGGCTTCGCAAAATATTTCCGATATGCTATGTAATTTTTTTTGTATGAAATTCGGTATTTATGAATTTCCGGGAAATAATACAAGACCGTCGTTTAATAAGAATGCATATTGTTGCGTACTTGGGGGTTTGTAAGTTGTCCGAGAATGAAAGGCGAAACTTGCAAAAATTCAGTGATTTATTCACAGAAAGTTCCAGAAGAATACAGGTCTATAAACCAAGTATCAGCTTCAATTCAACCAGTAAACATAGCTTAAACAACAGCCGTTAACAGCAAAACAACAGTACAAACTGTTTAGCAATAACACATAAAGCAAGTCTCATTCAAAGAGGCTCAAAGCAAAGCAAGCATTTGACGAAACCGACACAGGTCTGAGATTGGAAGCCTTGGCTAAAAAAATGCTCCTTTTATACTATTCTATCGAACACAGACTGTTCTGGAAAATTATCGTATCTCATCAGCCAATGAGATTAGAGCTTCCATATTTGGTATATCCCTAATAAGGATTTTCTCGCCAAGGTCGCCAAAAAAATCGCCAAGGAGGGAAACAGTCGCCAAATTTGGCGCCAAATCCATTTTTTCCCTTATTGAAGCTTTTAAATTCGTTTTTAAAGGAAAATTAGGCTATTTTAACGCTAAAACGACTAGAAATGCACAAAATTAGCATTTTATCGACTTACTAAGCCTCTTTGAAAAAATTTATACAAAAATAAATGCAATTATTTACAATTCCGTAACACTTTATATGATATATAAATAGGTATAGAAAGAGAGATACAGCGGGGTTGAGGGGGGCGGCAGCCCCCCTCAGGAATGTATCTGATTATGGTAATAATTCGATCGAATCAATATATACTATTATATAATAAGAAATAAATAAAAATGACCTATTGAAAAATGTCTGATGCAAATAGGACGTTGAGGCTCCTGATCTGCAGATCCACTAGTTTTTCAGTTTTTGACAAATCAAACATTTTAATTTGATAATTTGATATTTTTTAATATCTAATGATTGGTATTTTTTACTTATTTAATAAGTACAAAAAGGAACTTGATTGTTTTTGAATTATAAATATTTCTTAATAGATTTACGGTTTTTGCTCGTTGACATTTTTTTGTAATAGTAAATATACTAACTATTTTATGCATTTAATTTTAGAGGGTAAATACTAAATAATGTAAATAACATATTTCTGGCTTTAACTATGTTTTAAAATAACTTTTACACGCTGTCATTTGATAACACTGCTCAACAACTTAATTGTAAATTAAATGAAAGTAAAAAAAATTATAAAGATATCATGATACTGAAAACGAAAAACATAATGGAAAGTAAAAATTAACTGTAATTTTCTTTTTCAACCATTGGTGGTGGAAAACCGTAACACAATATATATTCCAGAACGAAAAACACTGTTCGGCCTTAAAATTGCTCCCAACATCATTTTTGGAAATTCTTTTGTAAAATGACCTCCTGATGCCGAATATAACGCCCATTTTGCCCTATCATCCACCGTTTTTTAGGAACGGCAACCTATTTTTATCACTTTTCAGTGATTTTATGGCTATAAGTTTGATTTTTAAGGGGGGAGAGGATTATTTTAACTGTTAAATATCTTCTGAAGGGCTACAGAGCTTAAAATTTCTAAAATTTAGGGGGTGGGATTTGCTATTGAAATTATGTATTACATTTCTTATATTTTTTAAATATATTATTAATGTTATTTGTTAAACATTTTATATATATATTTTTGTTTTTAGGTGTTAAATTCATTCTTTTTCATTCTTCAAATCAAATTCATGGTCCTAAAATTACGGAACAGTGATAAAAATTGGGGGGGGGGGGGGTAGATGCTCCAAGAAAACTGTGAGTGACTGGGAAAAATGAGAGTCATACTCGGATTCAAGAGGACATTTTACATAAAAATCAGCAAAAATGGTACCTTGGGTCGATTTTTTTTTCAGCGCAGAAAATCAGTTAACAGTACTAAGAGCTAAAAGGAAAAAATCCTGTAAAAAAAAAAAATCCTGTAAGAAAAGAGGTTGTTATTGCTGCTTGATTCAATTTCATGAATGAATATTCACAATTAAACTCACATGACCTTTCTTTTTTGCTGGGTGATATTTATTTATTGTTAATAATAAAAAAAAAAAAAAAAAAAAAAAAAAAAAGCGGGATTTTGTGAATTTTCCTGGTAATTCCTGTTTAGCTTGTAAGGAAAGAATCCTTTTCAGTAAGGCACAGTATATCACCTCTCTGAATGACACGGCATGTTTTTTGATCATGTTTTTTGACTGTCAAATCAGATATCAATGTAAATCATTAGGAACTTGAAATTGCTTAGAACACTTATGCCAGTATCTTCTGTAATAAAATTAAAATAAAAGGTCATTTAATACTTTTTGCTATGTCCATAATCTGAAAATTATTTTCAAATCATTCAACAACTGTTATTTCTGCATGATATTAGCAATTCGGCATATTAGTAATTCGGCAACGAATTTCTAAAAGGAAATAACCTAATCAAACATGCTTTCAGCCGATCTCAGTAAATTAAATTGAAAATGTCAGTATTTAAAAACTTCTTATAGACTTTAGCTCGTGTACTGATAGTTTACCATCAAAATTGTCAATTAAATTGTTGAAAATTATGAAAATCACTTTGTAACCATTACTTCTATATATTTTTTTTTTTTTTTTTTAATGCATATCTTCTATTTCATATACTAGAATATAACTATTTAGTAGTGTTTTATTATTCTGTTGTTTTATAGCCATCGAAATGTAAAAAGTGTAATATGAGTTTGCAAAATCTTTCTCAAACTGTGTTGAATAATGAATTTTGTTGCAAAATTAAAGGTGTTGCGTACTTTTTGAAATTGTAACTTAAAATAAAATACCACTATTAGAATATCGTATCATGTATGGTGTTTTCGATGTTAAAAATGAAGTTTAAAACGTAAATAATTAAGTTAAAATTCGCTTTATTTAAATTCTGTAAATTGGCAAAAATGTTTTTTTTTCTTTGTTTTCGCATCGTAACACTGCGGTTTTCAATTTTGTTATTGATATTTTTCTAAGCTCACTAATATTTCTCTTGATTTTTCCGTTACTAATAATTTTCACCAACAGGAGTCGTCGTTAATTGTGCAATGAAAAATCAAAACTCCCTTTACTGCAACTAAGTAACATATTCCTTATTACATCTGGCAGTGTTTAAAAGTTAATATAAACAAAAAAGATTTTATCGTACCTCGTATAATTCTATATAAATGAAGGCAACTATCAAATCTAAAAATTTTTGTATAGAAGTTTTTGAAGAGGATAAATATAAGCGGTTTTGAAGAAAGACAATAATTATATTTCGAGTTACAATATATGTGGGCTAAAATAAAGAATGTTTTTTTATATTTATTAATCTGTAAATGAGTTATTTTATCTACAAAATACTGCAAACTTGAACTCTACAGAGCATTGTGTTTAAATTCAAAATAAACAATGTTTTAAAAAGTCATAATTTATCAAAACAAATTGCGCGAAAATAACATGTACAGTCGGTAACAAAAGTGTCCGAACATTAGCAAAAATTCCTATGTAAAAAAAGTATGCTTAATACAGTTTTGCTAAATAAATCCTTGTCGAATCCTGTTCTTAGACTGACTAAGAACAGGATTCGATAAAGATTTATTTAACAAAACAGTATTAAGTGTACTTTTTATATATAGGAATTTTTGCTAGTGTTCGGACACTTTTGTTACCGACTGTACTTTGTGATTGTAATTCATCCAGAAATAAACAAATGTAAATACTGATAATTTAAATTTCAAAATATAAACCTATATATATGACATCAAAAATATTCATGCAGAATTTTGAAGCTTTAATTTTGTGGAAAAATGCTTCAAACAAACAACAACAAATATATATATATATATATATATTACAATTACTCTCTACTGTTAATATTTATTTATGTAAAATAAAATGCAAAACTAGATTCTATTCAGTGTTGTTTGTGAGCCATAAATATTCATGAATCTTTTGCTAATGAATAGCCATATATAGCAATGAAATAAAAACGACTTTATTCGCCTAATATATTTTACCGAGAAAAACAAACTTATCATAATTTTGACAAATTGAGCAGAATTTTTTTTATTTTTTTTAATACAATTTAAAATATTTAGATAGTTCTACAGCTTACTTAAAAAATACAAGTACTTTTTGGACTTCTAAAAATTGAATAAACACAATTAAATAACTTTGAAATTGCATCTACAATTAAATTATGTGTTTTTTATTTATTTTAGAGTTACAAACCAGGTAATAAAATCAACCAAAAATCTAAACTTAAAAAAAAGTACCAGTATGTTAAAGGTTCTTAAGGGTACATCAAAGAAAAAATTAACAGAGCTTTCCTTCAGCAAATATTAATTTTTTTTTTAAGATTACATAGAGTTTTTTTTTCAGAAAATCGAAATAACTTCAGTATACACTTGACAGCAAAATTATTGAAGTACACATCCACATTTTTCACACACACACACACACTAAAAACTAGCGAATATATATATATATATATATATATATATATATATATTCGCTAGTTTTTATTATCAACTTATTTTTTTATAAACAGCATGAAGACTAAAATCGCGACTCGATAAATATTTACTTAACAAAATAGGATTAGGTTCACGAAATCGCCATACGAATTATTCCTAGTGCTTCAAAAATTTAGTTACTTACTTGCAGTTTTCTTAAGGGGGTATTCTGGTTTAGAAGCTCAAATTTTAGGTGTTTTTCTAGAGGCGATAAAAAAAAAAAAAAAAAAAAAAAAAAACAATAAATATTTTTAGTATCCACTTTTTTATAAGTTTTTTAATGATATTTAAAGAATACAAAACATGCATAATATTAAAAAAAAAAAAAAAAAATTCAAAAAACTGCAGGCCGGCAAAGTGGGGACTGTTGAAAAAATGGCGTGTCCTGGTGTGCAGGATATTAGTCCTTCCAGTGACCTGAAATGGAAAACCATTAATAATCCTTGAAGAGGAAGGATATAGTTATCGCACTACGAGAGGATTTAAAAAAAAAAAAATCTCACAAAATGGCGGCGTTTTCAAAAATACGTTTCGTTTTTTCCCGGTTTTTTGGCCGTTCGGAATTTTTTAAAAATATAAAAAAGAAAATTAAAAAAAAAAAAACTCTTGGTAGTGCGATACTATAATGTATAAAGAAGATCTGTATTAAATTTCAAATGAATCGGTTGAGTAGAACTTGAGATATCATGCACACCGTTTCTGAAAATGTAGTTCCGAGAAAAACGCGTTTAAAGTTTGAGGACAAGTCGCGCGCAACCGGATTCGCTTAACGGCTTGTTTTACTTACTTTTTTTTAATGAATGCGTGGGATTGTGGCCCAATTGTTATTCCCATTTTTGACATAATCTTTAAAACTGGTAAAAACCCTTCATTAAATATACATACCGCAATGAAATTAACAATTTCTATTGTATGGGTAACAGCATGGATATTTTATAACTTATAACCGGCTTTGTCGGCGCGTCACAAAATGAGCTGTAACTCCGAAAATAATTCGAATTTCGAAAAATCCTTTTAGGAACATATTTTTAAAGGGTTACACAATGAAAATATGTGAAAAAAAAAAAAAAAAGATTTTTTTCAATTTCTAAACCAGAATACCCCCTTAAACGATTCTTTTAAAATGATTCTCTCTCTCTCTCTCTCTCTCTCTCTCTTTTTTTTTTTTTTTTTTCATGGAAAAAGTTATTATTATTATTATTATTATTATTATTTTTTTAATAAAATTTTGTGAAATTAGGATTTATCAAATAAAATTAATAATGCTTATAAACTCTGTATTTTATTAACACACAAAAGTAGAATAATAAATTTTAAAATGTTTGGCCACGTTAAAAGACTTGAGTAAATTATATTTATGGTAAAATTAAATTATTTTTTCCATATGGTATTCTATACAATGCAGCAATACCTATACCAAGTCTAAAAATTACAACCAAGTTCCCAAACATATTTTTAAAAATGATTAAAAACTGCTTGAATAATTCAGCAATGGGTAATTTATATTTTTTGATATATATTTTGGAAAGACTGAGTGATTCATTGGGCGTTACGTCCCACTAGTGCTAAGCCATGGGCAATTAGTTACGATCTGGAAAACTCTCCTGAGTGTGGTCGGAATACACGGCATCACAATTTTGATCCTCCATGGGGTGGAGGGCTTCTCTTCTTCGGTGACCCCAGACGTGTAATTTACTATTTAGAATGGGAACAAGAAGAACATCGTGGCCATAGCTTTTTTTACGTGCTCCAGTCACCATTAATGTACACGATGGTCTTCGAACAGTATGAGTATCGAACTCGCAATCGCCCAATTACGAGCTCAGACATCTATAGACTAGACTATTGTTGTCCTCATAAATAATTTACAAATAATAAATTTTATTCTGGTAAATCTTTTCGCACTGCATATTTAAAAGCTAAACTGCTTGATTAGAGTATTTTTTAACTACATTTTTATCATTTTAATTTATAAGTAATGTATCAACGCATATGTGATCAAGTATGCTAAATTTTCTTTATGTATTTATTAGATTATATATATATATATATATATATATATATATATATATATATATATATCCGTATATATAAGTATGAATTTTATATTTATTTACTTTTTAAGCATGCTATATTAATTTTCCATTTATTTATTTATTTATTGCAATAAATTACATTTTTATATTTTTTAAATTTAAATATTATTTTATGACATTCAATGTAAACAACGTTCCAATGATATAAAATGTTTTCATAAGGTGTTTTAAGGCTCTAAACATTGTTGTGACTTTCTTTTAACACAGACAATCTGTAAAGTTTAGCAATTGTAAGTTTACCATGACAACAAAAATATATTAAAATTTTCTTACAATTTTTCAGGTGAAAAAAAATAAAATAATAATGCAATTGCTTATGTATTTAAGATATATATATATATATATACTAGCAGACCCGGCCACGCGTTGCTGCGGCTAAGTAATACGTTGATAATTTGATAAGGTATATAGTATTTCCCCACAACTGGATTTGGCGATTTTTTTTATTTATTTATTTATTTATTTATTTTTGCGCCTGTTTGAACGATAACGAAGTCGTTCTGGATTCTTTGCAATAAAATACGGTAACCTGCATGCTTTTATTTTAGATTTATGATTTAGCTTATGATTTTATCATTTATGATTTTTAGATTTATGATTTAGCCATAATCGCCAAATCCAGTTGTGGGGAAACACTACAGTTGTTACCCACAACTATAACTTATAATATAACTTCAGTAATTATATTCGGATAATTATAACTTCAGTATCAGTATATCCCCACAGCTGAATTTGGCGATTTTTCTTTGGCGCCGTTTTGAACGATAACGATGTCGCTCTGGACTGTTTGTGATATAATATGGCAGCCTATATGTTGTTTATTTTGGATTTATTATTTTATGTTTTTGATTTATGATTTAGATTATCATTTATCATTTATAGATTTATGATTTAGCCATAATCGCCAACAAAAAATTGCCAAATATCGTTGTGGGGATATACTCATTAATATATTACTGAAAAGATTAATATATTTTAACGAAGGGGTGAGAAGATTCTGAGTATGTTAAAATTTTAATAGTAAATTCAAGATAATCAAGAAGGAAAGCATTGAGGATTAAGATAAGAAAATTGCAAGATTTTAAGATCACATTTTCAGCAATAAATATGAGTCAAAATTTAATGCAAAATACATATATAAATCACAAATTTAATTAGAAACGTTAAATTGGTAAGTTATTAAAGAAAAAGTAAAGAAAAATAAGAGAAATAATTAAAGTTTCGAACATCGATCATATAGATTAGCGTTACAAAACAAATAAACAGACTTAAACTCTTCCAGACTTTTAAATAAGTTTTAAATTAAGTTTTAAAATTTAATGTTAAATAAAACAGACTTTTAAATAAGTTTTAAAATATTGAAATGGTTACTTTTTATTTAGAACGTGATGTATAGATCACAAATTTCTTAAAGAAAACGAAGTGATACAGATTAGAATAATGCAACAAAAATTGAAAAAGCAAGGTTATGTCGTAAATAAATTTTTAACACACGTGTCACGTGAAATAAATTTTAGCATATGCATAATGTATCTGATATAAGATATTAACATGTTGCAGCGGAATAAATTTCATATCTATCATCCTTGGCGGAAAAAAAAGTAATATCGCCAAATTATCTGACGCACACATTTAATTCCTTTCAAAAATCATGGTTATTTTAACAACTTATATTAAGAGAGTAATGAATAATATGAAACAATATTTCACACAATACATATTACGAAAATATACATCTAGCTTGTATATTTTCGTGTTACGTTTTTGATCGCCAAATACGAAAAACTCCAAGGACGACAGAGCTTTGAAATTTAAAATTGAAATTTTGTCAATTTAACAGCAAAATAACTCAATCTAACGTATGCACATGATAAATAATACATATCTATACAAAAATATGGGGATTAAAATCCGGAAATAATTTTCCTCGTTTTTAATAATTTTTTACAAAAAATACAATGGGCCATTAACATAAGAAATCTTTTTCTTGATTTCACAGACTGTCAGTGACGTCACACTTCGCTTGTGTATAACTACATACTTTATCAATGCGAATAAAATCTTTAAATTGATTATGACGTCAATTTTCGTGAGATGTATAATTTAACTTTTTATAATTTTTTAACGTTCACGTTTGATTAAATGTATTTACTTTTTTGTCGAAAGAAAATGAACTCGTATTTTTTCTTTTTGGCAACAATTAAACTTATGGAACTCACAGATATTTTGGAGCAACTTTAATAAAGGTCTATAATTAACAAATAATTGCAATAAAACAATATTGTGACAATAAATTGAGATAAAAATTATCCTATCTCTCAAGTTGGACCAAACTGCACACAGTGTGCAAAATTTCATTAAAATCGGTTCCTTAGTTTAGGAGTTTACCAGGACAAACATCGTGACACGTAATTTATATATATATACAGATATATATATATTTAAAAAAAAAAAAAGAAAAACTTAGAAACTGTCTTATAATTTCAATATTTTAAGAATAATAATTATTTTTTGTAAAATACTAGAACATTTGGAAAAATGTGATTAATTACCTTCTTGATAATAGAAATTGTGAAATTTTCAAAAGTATTTTTTAATAAATTCATGAAAATAGTTATTTTATAAATATTAAATAAATAATTAAAAAAAAGTTTTATTTATTTATTTTGTTTGCTCAGGTGAAAAAATAAATAAATAAATAAAATAATAATGCAATTGCTTATGTATTTAAGATATAAAAATTAAAAAAAATAATCTTAGAATCCGTCTTATAATTTGAATATTTTAAGAATAATAATTTATTTTTTCGTAAAATACTAGAACATTTGGAAAAATTTGATTATTGAAAAAAAATATTGAAATAAAAATTTGAATACTGAAATTTCCTTCTTGATAGTAGAAATTGTGAGATTTTCAAAAGAATTTTTTAATAAGTTCATGAAGATAGTTATTTTTTAAAAATTAAATTAATAAAAAAATGGGTTTTATTTATTTATTTATTTATTTATTTTGTTTATTTGTTTGCATGCAAATCGATTTCTGGAAAATTCGATTTCATTTAATACGTGGAAAATATGTTTATAACAATGTGATACATTAGTAAAATAAATAGCAAAGTGTTTCTGACAGGCATTGTTATTGATAAATGCATAACATATTGTTGCAGTTTCTTCGTTAAGACCACTTATGTTACCAAAGTATTACATATTATTATTATTATGATTATTATTAAAAAATAAATGAATAAAAATAACATACAAATTTCCATAACTTGATTACTTTTTCTACTATAAATATTTCCCACACTATTAGGAAATAAATACATGGTGTGTGCATGGAACATGATTTTTCATTACTTATAGACTTTGTTCCACAAAAACAGTTTTATTTAATTGAATCAACTTCCTGTTTCTTATAGCTTTACTTTCCAATGTTCACATGCAAGTAAATCTGTTGTCGAGTGATTAATAAAGACAAGTTTTTTTTTTTTTTTTTTTTTTTTTTTTGAGAGAGAGAGAGATAGCAATTTTGTGTTAAAACAACACCAAAAACAAGAACAACGAATGTTTCCATGTTGATATATACGTGTTGCGGTATCTTCACAATGCTTTGAACATAGTGTTTTGGAAAAATAACGACAAACTTTATTAAAAAAAAAACAAAAAAAAAAAACATAAAAATATTTTGCGTGTATCGATACATTATTTTTAAATAAGCTATTTTCTTTGTGTACCTAACATTTAGGAGGTAATGTAATTAGTCTATCAAGGAAACATTCTAAAGGTGTCGTCCTCAAAAAATATTGAAAAAAATATATGTGATTCTACTCTTCCCAAAAGACCAGAAAGTGAAAAATTATCGGCTGGAATAAATTACAGAGACCACAAAAAAAAAAAAAAAAAAAAAAAAAATCAAAATTAAGCATATTTGGCGATTTCACATTGTTAGGCGATTGATTTTGAGTACTTGACGGAGAAACAAAACACGGTTCTGTTCGTACATGGCAATCTTGGTGCTAGCGATCTGAACGCCTAAGAGCGCTAAATCGCCAAATATGCTTAATTTTGATAATTTTTTGCGGTCGTTGTAATTCATTTCAGATGATAATTTTTTCACTTCCTGGTGTTTTATGAAGAGTAGAATCACATATATTTTTTTTCAATATTTTTTGAAGAAGGCACCTTTTGAATGTTTCTTGTAAGCAACTTATTATATATTTTTCAACACAATTTTAAAGCTATATATACAAAACTACATTCGATTTGTCATTTCAAAATTGAATATATAATGTATATTTTTATGATGCCCTCCATTAAGTTTTATCCTCATTAGTTTTATCGGTAAATGTAAAAATTATAAATTTCAAATATTTCATTATTATTATTATTATTATACATTAATATTATTATATCATATTCATTATTCATCTTTATAAAATGATATGCAGGAAACTATCTTAAGATATTTTTTATGTTACTTTATAAATTTTTGCGTAGACGAAAAAATTTTCCTTAATCGTTGTATATATCTTCGAATTCATTTATATTTCATGAGAAAAAGTACATAAATATGTTCTGATTAATTCAACACAGAAATAATATACCATACAATAATAAAAATAAACGTATTTTCGTGCTTACATTTATTAAATTGATAAACTCACTTCTACAAACCAGTGAAAGGAATTTTTTTCGAAATTTTGCGAAATCTCGACAAAGTATATAATGCGTACACCTAATCAACATCCACACACCAAAGTTCGCCAATCTAAGATAATTTAAGGCGAATTCAAATGGGAAAACGTGGTTTTACACGTGTTTATAGCTCTCTCGGGGGAATTTCGTAAAATCTCCCTACAATAAGGGATACATATTAACAATTTACGCACCAAATTTCGTGATCGTAGATCCCATTGATTTTTCAGGACAAATTTAGCGCTAAAAGGTGTGTCTCGAGTTTTCCTCCTCCTAACCCCCCCCCCCCCCAACAAACAAACAAACGCAAACCCCAAAAATAGAAAAATATGTTTTTGGAAATATCCTAAGAAAGTCGCATAACCTTTTTTAAATATATTTGTTCTATCTTTGGTAAAAGTCTACTCAAAAATCATGAATTTTCAATATTTCCTCCGTCCCTTCCCTTAATAATCGAAAATTCTTAAATGCAGGTAATGTATTATTTGAATTTTTTTTTTCCGACTGTGTGAAAATAATGCCTGGACCGGGAGTTGAACCCCGGAACTTTGACTTACAAGATCAAGGCTCTACCAATTGCACTCAGACAACCTTTAGGCAGAAAACATCTGGTCTGTCATTTAGATAGCTCAACAGAAATAAGCCGCAGGTAAGCACCATTAAATAATGAGAAAGAAATACAATTTTTATTAAAATCACACAATCAATTGATTGGATTGTGTGATTTTAATAAAAACTGTATTTCTTTCCCATTATTTAATGGTGTTTTCCATTACCTGCGGCTTTTTTCTGTGCAGGAATGCACAAAAATATTCAGATAAATTAACGGGTACGAAGGGAAATTGACGCAACAACATTAACAGTTTTCATCGACAGTTTTTAGAACTGATGTAATAACAATGCTTAGGAATGATTACGTTTTCAATTAGTCTACTTATCTGTCTTTCTTAACGTCTATACATGCTTAAATTAGCATTATGTCGTTATATACCAATACTTTATTCTTGTGTGAACAAATTAATTTATGAATAACTTATAAGATAACTTTAAAAATATATAGATATCTATATACATATTAATCCTGAATGTAGTAAATCATTTAACTAAAAAATATTTTGACAGTTAATTTTTTCTGTTGTGTAGCATAGAAATTTTGCTGCTGTTTTGCGCTTGCAAGGAACACTATATTTTTATTTTATACGTATATTTGTCTCTTAAAATAGCAAAAAAAATTTGCCATGATTATTATAAAAAAAAAAAAAAAAGAAAAAAAAATGGAAAAGAAAAGAAATATATATAAATATTTGCATCTCCGTCAGCATAGTTTTTTCATCACATTTTTTATGTCATGTTTTATGTATTATTAGTCGCTTCAATGATAACTTCTTTGTGTAAAATCAAGCGAATATAATAGACTATTAAAATATTGATTTAGTTTTGTGCTCTTTGAAAAGATAACAACATATCAATAACATATATATTTTACTGTGTTATGAAAGTCCAGACAAAAACATAATATATTTTACAAAGGCTTTCACACTTTGTGTAAAATAACTAAACAACTGAAGTATTATAACTATAGATGAACAGAAATAAAATTGTTTGGTTATGTGCCAAAATGACATCAAAACAAAAGACTTTATAAATATGTCATTTTCTTTCTATTATGTATTACAAGATCTTCTAAAACGATACTGTTATCTTCTAAAACTTATAATATTTCAAAGAAAAAAAATCTTTTAAAATATTTCATTGTTTACTTTAAAAATCATTAAATTGCATGGTGAAGATTTTATATCTCTTTCAAAGATATATATATATATATATATATATATATATATATATATATATATATATGTATGTATATATATATATTTGTTTTATTATTAAAAATTTGAATTTTATTCCAAAACAACAATTAATTTTTATTTAAGAAGCGTTATATATTTTTTAACTGATATATATATATATATATATATATATATATATATATATAACATACTTTTTTAAATACATAAAAAAAAAAAAAAAAAATACGAATACTTTTCATAAATATGCATTTATTAAAGTAATGGTCACAATTCTAATGTTTGATAAAACTCACAAAAAAAAAAAACAAAAAAAAAAAACTTTCACCGTACAATAACGTACCGAAATGTAAAGTGTGAATTCTAGAGTAGAGTGACCATATTTTTTTCAATGAATTTGGGGACAAAGATGGCGGCGTCCTCGAATTTCGAGGACAAAAAACTAAAAAATAAAAATAATTGAATCACCTTAAATTGTAAAATTTTAGTAATTTTTATGTATAAAGAACCTAAAAGAACTTATTTCAGTTTATTTATTATACATATAATAAATAATTATATTTAAACATTAATAACTTTATAACCGGCGTCCCCAAATGTGTTGTAATTTTTTGGGTACGAAGGTAGTTTTATCCTTGAGATTCGGGGATTGTCCTTGAGATTCGAGGGCGTATGGTCAGCCTATCCTAGAGGCACTTCCTCAGGTATGGATGAAAGGTCGCCTTTCCTAGAATGCGTTATTCAGTTGCTATTCGTTGCGAAGAACGCAGCAACATTCGAGTGCTCAGAAGGTCGATATGCACTTTTGGTACGGGGCTTCAAACAATGCCGCAGAAACAGTAAGATTTTACCAGGACTTTACTACTTTGTAAATGGGAACATCTAGATCGGAGAACATTTTAATGCTTGCGCACATAACTTTTGCAGATAATCTTGTTTCTTGGTCAAAGACATGATACAAGTCCAAAATGGAACATGGATAGAATAATAAAACAGGAATAATCTACTACGTCAGAAACGCCAAAGAAAAATTGTTAAGGTGCATACAGCTGTTTCGGTAGCCTAAAGCGTACCGTCTTCACTGCAAAAAGAATCAAGATCAGACAACTTTTTTTTGCACTGAAGACGGTACGCTTTAGGCTACCGAAACAGCTGTATGCACCTCAATAATTTTTCTTTGGCGTTTCTGACGTAGTAGTTTATTCCTGTTTTAATATTCCAACGCCAAGTCTCCTGCTATTTTGGATAGAATAAATCAAATAAAGTTTATGTTTGAGGCATTGGATGTCTTTACCCTAACGTCTGCACATGCGATGCTAGGGGAATGCCAGGGATCATCGAACGTTTCAGTAATAAACAATTCCGTCTCCGATATTAAAACTATATCGTAGCTTGTGGTCACTCACAGAAACATTTGTTGTAAAGTATTTAACAATAATTGTTCTTTGTTATTTATCATTCATTTTCAAACAGGCGCCCTCTCGAGGATCGCTGCTTTCATTCCCCCCATTGTATGATTAATATTATTTTATTATTATTATTATTTTGGAAAATCTTATCATCCGATACAGTTTTCACCATTAATTTTATTACACTCTAAATATCTACACAGAATACTTTTTACTATGTACCCCTGTATATAAATATATATATTTACAACTATTTCTTACAACTTATATAAATACGTATTTTAATTCAATAAATACTTTGTAATTCATTTTATTTATTTATTTATTTTGTATATGTTTCTTTATTTTGACATGTTTTATTATTTGTGACATGTATACTACTTTCAAAAGAATTTATAACAAGCTATACCCATAATTATATATCTAATGTTGTAATTGGATATCAAACTCTTCTTAATAAATTTGTAGCTTTAAATTTTATAGCTGTATTAAAATGAAGGGTTTTTTAAGTATGAATTCTATTAAATATTGTATGCAATAAATTTATGTGATACATTGCAAAACGTATTAACCTGTACCACACTTTTTTTATTACAACATTGCTATCTTTGCTATTTTTTATCAAGTTATTTTTCCAATATTGTAGTATATGCTCTTATTTAATAATTTATTGCATAATTATTGTAGTTGTATATACTTTTTTAATGTAATTTAAATACAGTAACATAGAAAAGTATTATATTAAAAAAAAGAAAAAAAAAAAAAGACTCATTTTTTATTATAAAAAAGAAATTAAATCTAAAACGTAAATAATTTAAATACATACTGATTAAACTAACAAGCATTTTATGATAAAATATTATTTTTTGTACACAATTGATGCTGCTGTAAGACTTTTGCAGTTCATAATTTTGTAGAATCTATTATATTTCTCTAAATTTTTATGCTATTACTAATGTTATCATTAGAAGACTCCGTCATTCTGCAAAAAGTGAAAACTCCCTTTACTATAACTAGACAAATTATTTCTTATTATATCTGACGGTGCTTAAAAATTGATATCCGGAGAACAGGTTTTACAGAACGCCTCATATTATTTTATACAAGCATGGATAGGTAAAAGTTTGAAAAATGTTTTAACAAAAAATGATTTTAACAAAATAAATGTTAATGGTACGAGAAAAAACAAGACAGCTATTTTAAGTTCTCCGTATATGTAATTTAAAAACCTAGATAGATTTTATTTTTAGGTATTTTACATTGGGTTACATTTAAAAAAAAAAGGTGGGGGGGGTGATTATAAATATTATATCTGTAGAACTTTGTGTTTTAACTCAGAATAAGTATTTCTTTTTTTTTTTTTTAACAGTTATAAGCTATCAAAATATGTAAAAATAAAAGATACATTGTTATTTTAATTCATTCAGTAATAAACAAATCTAAATACTTGGGATTTACATTTTAAAATAAAACCTTACAATTCGAAGTATCTTTATAAACTTTTATCAAAGCTTTTAGAATTTCTAATATGTTCAATATATGCATTAAAAATGATAATATTTTTATTTATTTTATTCTAAATTCTAATTGATCTCTATTATTTGTATTCAGTTATGTAAAATAGGATGCAAAACTACAATTTATTCAGTTTTGTTTTTCTATAATAAATATTTATGGTCTCTTTTTCTTAACATAGTGTTCATATATAACAATATAATAGAATTCAGTTTATTTGCATTATATTTTAAAAAATAAAAATATTATAATTTTCATTCATTTGACTTAGTTGATATTTTTGTACCCCAATTTATACATTGAGATAGTTCAAAAAGGCAAATACAGTGTGAATTCGGAAATTTTATTTTATTTATTTATTTTTTTTTTTTTTTCCAATGACAAGGCAAATACAGAAGGAAAATGATTACAAAAAAAAAAAAATAATAATAATAAATAAATAAATAAAATCGAGTAGGACGACGCAAAAATAAAAAGATGACAAAAAAGTAGAAGTGACCGAAGTCATTGCCTTAAAAGTTCTCTTGCACGCTAGTAAAGCGTAGTTTCAGTGTTGCCACGAAGTGAAGCACATCGACGGGGGTGATGCATGTTAATCGGTTCTGCTGAATTGCAGAGGGGACAAACACGGTTTGAAAAGACTCGAATGCGAAGGAGATGTTATGCCAAACAATCAATCAATTGCAAAACACTCAGGTTCTCCGAAATACAGAGCTGAAAAGACATACCAGAAGCTGTCAAACGATGTAGACCACTTTGCCGTTAAGTCCGGTTTCCACTTGCTCTCATTGGGTGGTTTCTATTCAGAATCCTTTGATGTGGTGAGCCGAGCTCACCGGAGCTCAAAGCCCTGGAACGGGGTCCCCTGCTGAGATAATTGCGGGGCTGGGGGTAGATATCTTTGTCAATTTTGCATGCTTTCCTTTGAGGCAACTGCGCAATCTGATAAAAAAGGGCTACAACTGATGACAAGACATTTGGCTCTTTGTGTCGGAAGCGTGATTAATGACGTTTTGAGCGTTGATCTTGAGCCCAAGTGGATACTGGCCTTTACAAGAACGTTGCGCAGGGTGCACCAGCGGGTGGTAGGTCAACGTTGCACCAACTGAATTTTTATGTAAATACAAATAAATAATCTTAAATATGAAAATACAATTGAACATTCATTTATTTTTTCATCTCATAGTAAGATTTATCCTTACAAAATTGAAATTGTTAAAATGAAGAAAATATATGAAAATCATTACTAATACTAATTAATATACTGAATCCCTTATTAACGTACAGAAATAGAATTAATAATTTAAAACGTTTCGTGCCTTGGAACTTGGAAACGACTGGATTGTCACTACTTACCTGGCAGAGCTAAGCATGCGGGTAATTTGCTGCCCAGAGAGGCGAATAACCACTAGATCACTCCACAATGACCCACTACTTGATAAATCACTTAAGATGCATAACTTAACTCTGAAATGAATTTTGGGTGCCAAGGATGATCGTAGGCAAGATAATGGAATGGGCTCTTCCCACCTGACGTCAGAGGCCACATGATAGAGGAAAAACAAATAGCAGACGAAGTCTTGTTTATCTATAGCGATTGCTGAAATAACACATTTTCTATTCTTATTTTTGATCAATCGTATTTAATCTGTGTTATTTCTTTAAACATCAACATTTTTAATCCATTTTATATCATTATTAATCATCTTTTGTTTGCTGTATACATTTACAATCTTCATTTAGTTTATATTTGTCATTGATGTTCATGAAGAACATGTTATATATTCTGATTTTTGGTATTTAAATCAGTGACATTGCAATATCTTACTGCGTAAATCCATTTAGACCAGTAACTAAATTAATTGACTTGTTGTAAAACCTTTATGCAATTAAATTAAATGAAAACATTTTAAAATTAAAATTATAATCCATAAACATTCCACAAGAACAAACTATTATTTAATGCTAAATCAGTTAATGTAACAATTACAGGAGAACATACAAAAATCGATTCTTACAGTTGAAAATAAATAAACACATAAAGTGTTTTTAAAAAATTATTAAATTTACAAATACAACTATTCTACTGTTTACAAATGCACAATATTACTTTTATTTTATTTTATATTAAATATTAACATTTTTGTTCTTAAGAACAAATACTTGAAAAAAACTTGAACCTCCATAATTTAAGAATATTTAATGGGCTTATTTCTATTTTTTGTGAAATCGCAAGAATATAGGAAGTTAGAGTGCTATATTCGAGAACTCCAGACAGCTCATGTATTAGTCTACTATGTTGTCCATTAAGAAACCTTACGACTTGTTTAGATTTGTTTTGTATATACAATATTGTCCGCCAGCTGTTTGTGCAATAGCTGTTTATTACTGAACGGGATTCTGGCCAGGTGGCGGTATGCTATTAGCAGGTAAGACGTGAGGCAATGTGTTGTTATGCTTATATTTCACTACAGCTACACACGGAGTTAATTTCTTTTTAAATGTATGAAAGTAGCAGAGAAATTATGTATACCTGTGTTAGGGCTTACAGCTTCCTCAATCACTCTGCGTATTTGAATGTGTCGCCATTATCCCACTCAAAATGCCATAGTTTTAATGTAATATCTTATATATTTTTTAAGTGAAACTAGACATGTTATGTATGTAAGGAATCTGACTATACTTTGTTTATTCTTTTTGTTCTGCAATATTTATTTATCTAATTAAAAATAATAATAATAATAATGTTTTCTATAATTTATAATATTAAGATATTTCATTTACAAGTAAACCTATTGCCGGATAAATTTATTATCGGTAAATAAATGTAGATTTTTTTTTTTTTTTTTATGATTTATTTTGTAAAGGATAAAACACAGACAGATTCTTTGTTTTAATAAAAACAACAGCAAATATTTTTTTTTTTTTGTATTATAGCACATGTTGTGTTTAACTTTACAATGTTTTAAATATAATGTTCTAAGTAAACAATAAGGATCTTTCCTTTTTGAAAGAAATACATGATAAAACTTTTAAAGATTCATTTTATTTTTGCGTAAGTTCCATTAGATATAAAACTTCCCTTAAATTATCAATTCACAAAAATGCAAAGAAATTAATTTCTATTCTAAAACTTAAGTGTAAAATTCCAGTTTACAGTTTGTACACGCATATCTCGAAAAAGATATATTTAAAATAAAATAACTTATTTGCGTAAAAACCAATTCGGAAATATTTCAGCCTTGTCTAAGCAATAAATTATGCTGTTCCATTACATTTAACAAAGTTATATATACAAAAATACATTAGAATTTTCATTTTTAAATGTATCTATATTGAATTTTTATGTTGATTTGTGCATGTCTCTCTGAATTAAATTTATCATTAAATGTGAAATATCTGAATTTCAAATTTTTCCTGTTAATACAAAGAAGTAATATAAAGGAAAATATGTTACAATTTTCAAATGTCAAATGATAAATTTTCACTTTCTTAACTTTTTTGTAAATTAAATTATATCCCTTTTTGTTCATATACATTTCACGAAGTAAAGTGCATTAATATATTATGTCTAATTCATTACAGAAACAGTATTTCATAAGTTAATGACTGAAAATAGAATTTCATATATAAGTTTATAAAATTTAAGTTTTCAATTTTAGTGGTTAGAGCGAGGAATATTTTTTTAAAATGTATTTTACTCGTAAATTTACTTTTTTAGATTACGCATTTTAAAATATATTTTCTGTATATGAATGTAATATAATTAATAATAATTTTATAGAAAATGTACTAAATATTTTATCATTAAATGTTTTAGAAATTAATTTATTAAACTAAAGCAACATTGCATTAATTAATATTCAAATGTATTTTACCTCTGTAATAACGCCTTAAATTATTATTATTATTATTATTTTATTTATTTATTGTGGAAAAAATTATCTTTACGGCTTTAAGTTCAAAGAAAAATTACACAATAGATTGCTTTTTTTACAGAGCTATACATCGTCCAAAATTAGCAAGTCTACAAAATTATGTTTCATTTTTGACAATAGAAGAAGAAAATTCATAAAAAAATCATTGTGGATTTTCTTAAAAAAAAAAAAATAAATAAATAAAATTAGAAAATAAAATAAAATAAATTAATTAATAAATTTATAAAATTTATAAAAAAAAAAAATAATAAATAAATAAATAAATAAAAAACATTAATTTTTTTAATTGAAATAAATAAATAAATAAATAAATTAAATTAAATTAAATTAATTAATTAATAAAATTAATTAATAAAATTAATTAATAAATACAATGCATTATTTTTATTATTTTATTCAGCCCTACATATCGTATTAAATTTCCATACCCACTGTACAGTGTACTGAAAATTACTCTTAAATTAAAAACGTTTTTTGAACAGTTTTGTCGCAAATTGTTTTGGATCAATATAAACTATACATTAGTTATTCACACTTTATTCTACTTTTTTTTTTTTTTTTTTTTTTTTAAACTTCTAATATGACAATGCACCGGATTTTTATTTCCTTATTTTTTTATTTTTTTTATCGCAATCTACACTCTATAAATATGAAAACGTCATAGTGACCTTGAATAATATAAACTAGTTTTACAACATTTGCAAAATATTTATTAAAACTAGCAAGAAGATAGACGAAGAAACAAATAGACAAACAAATAGACAAATTGAAGCCATAAACACTTTTAAGCTTTGTAAAATGCAAATAAAACAATTCAAATTCAAATTGAAGTATATATTATTTAATACATGTGGATATTTTTATGTGGCCCTATAAATCAAGTATTAATGGTAATCATATATTCGGTACACTGGGGAAAAAAAAAAAATCTGTGACTGACATCTAGAAATCAAATTGTAGCTCTTCTAAAAATAGTTCCATGTCATAATTATAGGTTCTAGTTACCTTTGCTATCGAGTTCTAAAAAACCATTATTATAATTCTAGAGCGTTTTATTATATTTTCATAGTCAATCTCATTTTAAAAATCTGTTAAAGTAAATGAAAACGCAAACGCAAGAGGAACGTTTTAATAACTAAGATTTTATTTTATAACCAAATTCTCGGAAATCAAGCGACAATTTCTCACAATACAGTGGAATCATAACATTCATAATATTTATAATATTATTCTATCACCTAGAAAACATCAGAAAATTAACACAAATGATTATTTTTAACAATAGTCATAAAATAAACTGAATTACTTTACATAATAAATATTAAAGATATTAACTCAGTAAATCATTCAAAATTATTTAATCTATTTTTCTATAAACGTAATAAATAAGAAAAGAAGAAAATTAATTTTTGCAAAAATAATTTTCCGTAATAACTGGTCTTATATATATTGGTGATTATGAGTTATATTCTGACAAACATTCGAAAAAATCGTACGTGTACAGTGTAAAGCATTTCTATAGATTTACTGACATTTTTATCCAGAGTTTCAGTAAATTTATAATAATTCTTAGTTAAAAGTAAATAATCGAGATTCTCAATCTTTATATTCTGTATTTTTATCTATAATTTTACTATTTAATTTCCCAATAAAACTAAAAAATGAATGTTTCTACTTTAGAAAAACCATTCTAAGTCACAAATATATTCTCGCCAATAATTAATTAATTTAATAGTTGTCACTAAATTGCATATATAAAATAGATTTTTTATCATCTTCGTTTATTTTTCTGTGTAAATTTACGTGAGACTTATGATAAATGGTTACCAGTAGTCTTATATTTAAAAAAAAAATAATAATAACAGTGTATGCACATGGAAAGGATAGTAGAAACAGTTTATTTAATAATTTTTTGTTGTTTATTTTTTAGGTACAACTTTTATTTTTATTTTCTGCTAATCATTTTAAAAATCCTAAGTGAATAGTTATCTTTATATTAATTCAAAAGAAAATTAAGGAATTCATATACATTTCATTATATAATATGATCAGAGATAAGGGTATAACCTAGTCAAAATTTACTTGAAAAGAAAATTAAACATTAAAATATTGAAAAAAAAAAAAAAAGAAAGAAAGAAGTTGATTGTTAGCAATATTCATTTTTCTTCTATACATATTTAATTTCTTTTATTTATTTATTTATTTATTTATTTATTTTTTAACGGTTAAAAAAGTATACAAAAGTACAAAGATAAGTTATATTTCCATTTAATTTTATTGTATTAACTTACTTTTACATGAAAACTAAATATCATCTAAATTTTTATGTACATTTTGCCTAAACCATCCATTTCATATGTCGAACAAAATACTTCGCTAGAGTAATTTAAAATAAAGCCTCTGTAAGCAATTTAAACATTAAAAACGCTTACATCTTCATATTCGATATTGAAATTCTCTTAAAATATTCTCGTTTTACCAATTTTGCGATTTTCTAGATTTCAAACGATCATTACATTTAAAATACTATATATCGGTGAATTTTGTTTTAAAATAAATGCCTTATAGTTAAAATCTCTTTTAGATATTTATTGTCAAGTAGTGTAGACTCAAGAAACACCTTATGGAAGTAATATATCTTATAACTATATGTGTAACTCTGTAGGTGGAAACCATTATTTTGAATTCTATTCTACAGCATTCATATGGAGAATTTGCATATACAAATACAGATGTATAATTTTACAAATATTCCTTATTTTAAACTGATATTATATATTTCATTTATTTATTTATTTATATAATGATTTGTATATTAGTATTTAATTTAATATTAATATTTAAAGCATAACAAAAGAAAAAAAATTAGAATTTTTCGAATTGTCTATTTACATTATTTATTTGTATTTTACATATATTAATTTTGAGAAGAAACAGTTTATCTAACATTTTCCTACACTTTAACATTCCATAATCAATATTCGATATAGAAGTAATGTAACTGTGGTATACTAACAACAACCTAATTACGAATCCTTAGTATTCTTAGTACCCGCCCCTTTTTCCACAATATTTATTTTTTAGAGTAATTCTCTGTACAATGAAATAAGAAAAAAGTACTCTAAAAGAAGGCTGGTGTGAAAAAAGGCGGGTATTAACATTACTCCGAATTCATGATAGGTTGTTGGCAGGTATGCTGATGTAATAAATTAATCTCGTGCAATTTATTCGCTAAAATACACACATCCGTATTCATAGCTACCAACGTTTATGTTTTTTCGTCGTATAAATTTTGGAATTTTATTTAGTCAATGAAAACTTTAATAGAAATCTATAAAATATTTCTATTAAAAATTTCTCACCGTCAAAACATGTAGAAGTTGGCATCTATGGGTACTTTAGAAAATAAATAATAAATGCGACATTCTTTTTTACTTATTATTATACTTTTAAAAAATTATTTAAATAAGAAATGTATGTTTAAGATTTCAAACGCTTGTAAATGTTTCATATACATAAAACGTGTTCGTAAATAATCTTAAAATTAATATAGTCTTTGAAATTTTCAAATAAAAATCAAAGCAAATAAATACGGATTTATTATAATTATTTATTTATTTATTTATTTTTTACTTTATTTTGGGAAAATTTTAAACTAGTGTGGAACATTTGTTTTTCAAATTATGATATACTCTTGAGAAATTACTATTAGAATAACAATTTCAACAGATATATTTAATAACAGATATATATATATATATATATATATATATATATAATTTTTTTTTCTCTTGAATATTTTTCTTCTGTAATTCTAACTATTGACCAGAAATTTTAGTTCTGATTAAAAAGTGAGAACCAATAATAATAATAATGCAAGGGAACGTAATTCAATTTTTTACATATTTTGCCATATTAGCCCTGTTCTTAAAAAATTTGTTAAGATTTCAATTTAAACGTATCCCTTTTAATTGAACTCATATGTTCCCTAGCTTTTGTTAATAATTATAATTACAATTATAAAAGATCAACATAAATAATTTAAAACTGGTGTGTTGTGATATAAGCACGAAACAAATTCACGCAGTACGTAATATTTAGTAAAATTAGGTATCAAAATTATTTTAAGGATGAATACACACGATTTTAATCACAAAAATCTATAACAGTAACTGTCCAAAGAAAGTCAATTTTCATACGAAGATATCTCAAAAAAATATATATATATATATTCTTTGTGTGTGTGTGTGTTTGTCAAAAGTCAATAAATTGAAGAGTTCCTATTAATCCGTTAACTCCGAAATTAATTTTGCAATATATTATTATCTGATTATTTCTCTTCTAAAATAATATAGATGACTGACAGCAGACTATATAAATTAAACAATTCTTCTAATAGTTTTAAATTTAAAGCCTATCCTCATTTATTGGCGTTTAGTGTTTCTCCAGCGAGAAAACTTCAAAATAGAAAAACTTTGAGTTAACAGTTTAATTTCCTATTATATGTTGCCGAAGATCTTGAAAGTAAAGTATGATAATATATGTTATTATTCAACTTATTTCAGTTAGTATACCTGTGCAAAAAGAAAATATATGTGCAACGAATGAAAAATCATAAAATGACTATCCAAATTATGAAATAATAATTAATAGTATGCACATAAAACTTTCATGGATCATTTAGAGTGACGCTATAAACTGTCACTAAAAAGCAGAAATCTTTCCAAGAAACAAAATAAAATATACGTGCCATTTTATTAGCTGTTCTCAAATGAGGACACTGAGCGCTAACAGGTTAAAGATACCCATATTGAAGATTTTCACCTCTAGGGGTGTATCAGCTAGGGGAAAACGATGACCCTATTACGCATTTTTTTTTTTTTTTTTTTTTTTTCTGGTTTACTATTACTATTATGAATATTTCTTTTCAGTTTTACATTGGAAGTTTACAAATAATTTTTATTATGTACTTTTATATTAAATTTTGTCCAATACTGTCATATTAAAAATTAAGAAAAATTAGATGACAACACCACTAATGCTAAAATATAAACACCAATTTAGGTCAAAATCCGTGTATATACCATATTTAGTTAAATTTCGCTGATTGATTCGTTAGATAAAACTTTTTTAAAATTTTCCATACACACAGGCAAAAAGAAAGGCTAACAGACATTTTGTTGATGTTCAATCTGTGTTCAAGACAACGCAAAGCGTGTAAATCCGTAGAAAACCGGAGGTAAACTATTTTCAAGAATCCATTATTTTTTTCTTATATTTATAGAAGAAAATAAAACGTTATCTTAAAAACAATTGCAAATTCTGGTTTGAAATCACATAATGCATTCAAGGCAAAAGGTTAGTCATTGTATTATGTTGAAAAAATATTTATAAAAGTAATTATTATACTCACAATGATTTAATTTTTAGCATGAATATCTGATTTTTTTAATTTTTTAAAATACACAATTTTCAGATTTTTTTTTACTAGTCATTAAAGTTTTAAAGGCAAAGCTGTATTTTTCATAAATTAAGAAAATTTTATTTTATATATTGAACGTATTATTACAATTTCAACGATTTTCTTCCAAACATACATTAGCGGATGAGAAAGAAATAACATGTTTTGACTTCCAGTGCATATGCGTGTACAAGATACACGAATGACATCACTACGTATTTTATATTATCATATAAATTTCTGAGAAATACTGTTGGAAATTCACAGTCAGATATTTCAGGAATGTACTATTGCCAGACGGAAAACTATGTTCAAATTGCTGTAAAATTTAGAATTTGATTATTATTTTATTATTTTTATTTTATTTATACAGATTTCAAAATCTTGAATGTATAAATTTATTAAAATTAATTATGCTAACGTTTTTCTTAGTTGGTTTGAAATATTACAATACTATCAAACTATGCCACATTTTCGTAGTTTATTTTATTTTATTTTTATTTTTATTATTTTAAATATTTTTATGTACTTTTAAAATTTGAAACTTATAAGTCATACCAATTTTACCATCCAATTAAAAAGTTTTCATTCACGAGAAGTCAAATTATAATTATTATTATTATTATTGTGAGAGGAAACTCTAATGATAGTTAAACCAAACCACTCAAAGTAAAGTCTCAAAATAAAATTCAGTTTTGACGGAAAGTTTTCATATTTCCTTAGGTAAGAGAGCTTTCATAGAAGACCCCCATGGTGACTTTTAAATTTTTGCCTCCACATTAGTGAGATCCTTGTTTTTCTTCTTCACCTTTTATTATTATTATTATTATTATTATAATTTATTTATTTTGGCATAATTTTTTTTAAAAAAACACTTAGTATCTATTTTCATTATACTTTTGATTATTTAATTTTTCAGTTAATTTATGACGAAAGATCATATTTTGTTTATTTCTTTAAAGAATTTCCGGGTTTAAAATGACGCTTGCAATGATTGTAGAGATGCAAATTTAAAAAATAAATTTTACTATAAAATGATCTAATCAGACGAATGTCGTCATTTTTTTTTTCATTTTTATTAGACTACTCAACTGAGTCCTCGTGCTTAAATATTACTTGTATGTTATTTTTTATCCTCGTGCATATTATTGTTATTGTCGTATCGTTTCTACAAAATATAATCGTAAATGGTGCCCGTTAGAGAAATATATAGATTATTATATTGGAAAATGTAAAATAAAAAATTCAAGCATGCTGTATAGAAACCCAATCAAACTTAATATCTCTTGAATGAAAGAAATCTAATAGATTTTATAGAACAGAAAAATGCAAGAATATATACCTAATGATATTTTTTAATGCTATATTAGTTTTAGTAAGTTAATCTAATATTCATATGAATATGAATTCTGAACGTAATAAAATAACAAGAACAAAAAATTATGCGGCACGCATTGATTATTAACACTTTCCAAATTTACGTAATTGTTGTAACGTATAACTTTAAATGCACTTTGCTTGCATAATCACACAAATGACAGACAGTGCCTCTGAAAGGCATACAGAAAAATTAACTGATTCCTAATCATTCTTAAACAATTTTAGAAATTGTTAAAAATGCTTAACACAAAAGAAAACTTTGACCTTTTACTACAATTACAGCCCTTAATGTACCTGAATGTTTTAGTGCAGCCCTTTAATCTGAAGGTTAACAAAATCATATTCTATACAAAATATTATTTTAGGATATTAACAATAAATGTCAATTTCTTTATGATTTTTACAATAGAAAGTTCTTTAAGTAAAATTTATAAAAATGTCTGTCCTAAAATGCAACGCATAGGATTTATTTATTTATTTATTTTTTTATCCCTGTACACAAACCAGTTGCATAAGACCTATTAATCCCATTTAAAATAGGAAACATTCTATAGTGAATTTGAATAACATATTTATTTTTTTTAATTCAGAAATTATTTACGGATGCTGGGGGCGGGCAGACAGAGAGATAGACAGATGGACAGTCGGACAGATAGACACACAAATTGAAATAATATTTACGTTTAAAAGTGTGAAAGGTTTTAAATAGCTTAATGTAAACCAAAATTCAATTCCACCAAATTTCCAATAAAACCCCTCATTGTACAATAAAACCCTCAAAAGCCCTCACTGAATATGTTTGTGCTGCGATGTAAATCTAATGCTAATCATACTACATTCTGTAGAAAGCATTCTTTTGTGAATATGGATAACATATTTATATTTTATTAAGATTTGTTCAAAGTATCATAATTTGGTTAAAAGAAATACCTCTCATAGAACGAATGCTTTTGGGTATCCCCGTAAACAAACCAGTGGTGGTATTTACTCCGTTTTCTATAGAAAATATCCGATAGTGAACTTGAATAACACATTTCAGTTTCATTGAAATTTGTGTAAAATAAAGGAATTGAAATATAGTTCATAAAAATACCTCTCATAGAACACAGTGCTTTAGAATAATTTGGGTATCCATGTACACAAGTCAGTAGAAGTATTTACGCCATTTTCAATAAGGAACATCCCATATTGATATTGAATATCATACACCAGTTTCATGATTATTTACAGGATTTACAGCGCGGATAGACAGACAGACAGACAAACCGAAGTCATTTACACTTTTCAGCTTTATTAGAAAGTACTTATAGAAATACTTCTCATAAAATGAATGGTTTGGAATACTTTCAGGTGTTCCTGTACACAAACAGTGGTGTTATTTACTCCATTTTCCATAGCAAACATCCGATAGTGAATTGGTATAGCATATTTCAGTTTCAGTAAGGTTTGTGTAAGGTAACGGTATTAAAATATGATTTATAGAAATACTTCTCACAGAAAATAGTGCTTTGGAATATTTTCGGGTGTCCCTGTACACAAACCAGTAATGATATTCACTCCAATTTCAATGGAGAACATCCGATATTGAATGACATAACTCAGTTTCAAGAAATACGATGATCATTTACGGGAGATAGAACGCGGAGAGACAGACAGATGGACAGACGGGCAAACAGCCAAATGGACAGACAGAGAGACAAGTGGAAGTCATTGAAAAGTGTTAAAAAAAAAAGCTGTAAAGCATCCAATTCTTTGTTAAAGCAATTTGATGTCTTTCTGTTTCTTTTTTTTCTTTTTTTTTTTTTTTTTTTTTTTTTTTTTTTTGTGAACATGAATCTTGTATATCATCAAAATATTATTACTGTTAATCTATATTAACATTTGTGTTTGTCAAAAGAGAAAACTGTTTTCAAAAATAGGCCATTGTAAGTCCTTTTAATATTAGATAAAATTTTAAAAATAAGCATTAAAGAGATTCATTTAATAAATCTCTTCATTAAATCTTTTCAAGCGTTTAAGATTTTAAATTATGTTACTATATTAAGTAATAATTAATGTGTTATATCAGTTTAAAAAAAAAATAACAGTCAATTTTAATGTGTTAGATATTGCGATAAATTAAATGTTTCCTTAATTATGGATTAAAACTGCAAATACACCATTTATTTATTTTAAAATCGTTCGTTTATATATCTCTCGAGGCAAATTGTTAAAGATATATTTTAATGAGCATGAAACTGTTTAAAATAAGGAATAAATTAATCTAATCGTTATAGATCTTTATCAAAGCAATAATTATTCCATTTTGGATAATACGTTTATATTCTTTTTTTTTCTTTTTTTTTTTAATATATTAAAACAGTTTTTTTTCTGTTACGTCCAACACACTATCTATTTCAATAAATCCATTTAAATATAGCGGATATAGATTTAAATCTTCCGGAAGAAAATAAAATTCATAGAGCGCATACATTTTTATGATCCAATAATGAAAATATCTGGCTGAAATATATTTTAACTCATGACTTTCATTAAAAAAGAAAAAAAAAAAAGAAAGAAAGTAAGAAAATGAAAAGATAAGAAAAGAAAGAAAAAAAAAACTGTGTGATATATATATATACATATATTTTTTTTAATCTAAAAAAATGGACACGTTTTGTTTTGAGTCAATTTAAAAAGGCACTACTTTTAGTTGGTCGAACAAATATAGCTAAGAGTGTAGCATGAAAACAGCATTCATGCGTCACACGTGCTAATTTTTTACCAATCCAACAAAAGACTTATAATTGCGTATGCAGCACTTGACAATGCATTAAAAGTTTAACTGTTAGACGCTTCTGAGGATACAACACCAGACAACACATTAAAAGTTTGTAACTAATATATACTTATTCTCATCCAATACTTTTCAACACATTAAAATTTTAACTGTTAGACGCTTAAACGGATGCAACACCTGACAACGCATTAAAAAATTTTAACTAATAAATTCTTGTGTGCATGGAATACTTTACAACATATTGAAAGATTGGATTAGATTCTTCTAAATATATATATATATATATATTATAATTTTTGGCAATACTTTTGAAATTATACACATGAAAATACATAAAATTACACTAATATATGAATGTAATCACAGAAAACCAGTGGTAAATGCACTTGAATAAATTTTATGCTTATATATCCCATTGGATGAATTAAAAATATCTCCGGAACATATATGTCCCAACGGGGTTAAAAGGGTTAAATTTCCTTTGATGGAGTGATGCAAATGTTTGGTGAAAATTTTAGCAATTAGTCGCAGCTAGATCGAAATGATTCGCTTTCGTTTGCAAATCAACAAACACTTAAGAGCTTCCCCATTTTTTTTTTTTTTTATGATTTGCACATACCTTTGCCTCTAAAGTTGATCACGAACTGCAATCCTGACTTTTGAAGTCACACGAGTATTGAGATCATTCCTCGGCCGAGATGAAATTTGAAACTTGATACCAGTTCTGTGTAGATCTCGCTCCATGATGGAAACTTGGTGAAATTTCCAAATCCCGTTTCTGAAATGCTTTAAAACCACGGAAGAACCGCATCTTCAAGATTCTATTTTCAGTACACACCATGTTGATTTTCATTCAAAAATCGAAGACAATAAGAGGGAGTGGGGTTGCCTGCTCCATAAAATTCTGTTAATACTATCACAAATTTTGGATTTTCAAGATGTTAAACAATGGAAGAGTTACCAGGAGAAATTGTTGGTTTAATCCGATCATTCTGACAATTGCCCGATTGTACTACTGAGATTAGGATTTCGTGAGAAAATAGGAACCGCTTCCAGTGTGAAGTTGTGGTTCGCTTTAGCAGCTTACTGCATCGTTCGGGGCGCATTCGTTTCTTTTATCGGTGAGAAATTGTGTTTGTTTCAGCTTGCAAGGAAGAAAGTTAAACTCTTCTTTACCATAAATTAAACAGATCCATAGGCATTCCCTAACTTACGCTCCTTTTTACTCGATGCATAAGGATTTCGAGATACGCATTTTTTGATTAAATAACGATTGTAGGAAGCGTTAACAATTCTGGTTAAGGCTTGGCGAAGATCCTTGAACCTCATAATTGCATTGGAAACAGTTATATAGGGCTCTTGAAAACATCGAATAATCTCACATTTAGACATACTTTGAAGGAGTAGTAAAAAATTCGTGTTACATTTGTTTGCCATCCTATTAACGGATTATAGTTAAAAAACATATATATGAATTAAAAAAAAAAAAAAATGATAACAAAACCTTCAGCCATACCGTTACGCTATTTCTAGTCAACCTGTGCATGTAAATACATGTATGCCTTGCGATTCTAAGAAACAGCTACAACGATTTGCATAAAAGCTTGAATTTAAGGATTATTTGGGATGAAAAACTAATTAGATTTATCTTTGTCTTCTGAAAAATTCTCTTTCGCAAAGCATGGTAGAAAGTGCTTTTACACCATTATGGATCTTTGAACTAATTAGGAAAATTAGCCTTCACTGTTAAAACTCTCTCCGCCGTTTCCATAATATCCTAGAAATACTTTTTTTTTTTTTAAATAAACCATTGAACCTGATGAAAGCTTAGGGTAGAAGATTTTTTCGGATGACAAATTCATCTGACTTACCCTCAATTTCAGGGATATTAACGATCACTGTTAATCCTCATTTTGCCGGCTGAAAAATATGACAGAAACCTAATGTTTTACGAAATGAATGTAACGATTTTGATGAAATCTTAAGAACTCGTAAAACTGGTAAAAGAATCCTTCAGATGACAGCTCATATGATTTATCTTCACCTTGAGAGAAATTAGTTTTCATAGTTGATCCCTACTCAACCTATTGGGAAACATTACAAAAACTTGTATTTATTTATTTATTTATTTTTAAATAACGATTTTGATTATATATATATATATATATATATATATATATATATACAGGGGAGTCACAGAAAATAATAAAAGAAATATTATTACAAAAGTATTGACCATAAAAGTAAGCGATTTTCACTGAAATTTATAGAAGGACATGGAATTTTTTTAGGTAACAGAAGATTTGTTAGCAAATTAGTTTAAATTTTCTTAATCAAGTAGCGCTTTAACTGTAAATTTATTATTATTATTATTATTCACAGCTGCACTGAACATTTAACAACGAAACTAGGACTATAAATGCTCAATGTGATGGCCGTCATTCATTAGAATGAGTGTCAGAATCATCCTTCTAAAAAATCTGATGTGGCCACCACATGACTTCCTGATACAACCATAGGATTATACATTGACAGTTTTGTGTGAGGTAACTGATCCATAAATAAACATGCAGGTTCCAGTCCACAAACATTCCTTAAAAAAAAAAAAAAGAAAAAAAAGAAAAAAAAAAGAAAAAAAAGAAAAGAAAAAAAAAACTGCTATTCGAACCAAAAAAATCACGATAATACGATTGTATATGCCACCGAGACAAATATACTAGTTTTTTTTTTTTTTTTTTTTTTTTTTTCAGGAATAGTACTCAACGACTTGTTACAGATTATCTCATTGGCAAATGTACAGCTTAGAGTACAATGAAAATCACTCGAGTAGACAGCCCAGTTTTGTTCCCTTTGGCAAAAATTAGTATCAGGAAAATACATATTTTACCAAAATAATTAACTCAGTTAAAATTAAGAAATGGTTTCTGTCTATCTTAAATCTACATTTGCCGTAAAATTTAATGGTTAATCTCGTCATGTTTCAAATTAGTATCTAACGTAGATTTTTGGTCTTGGCATCGAATTTGGCAACTTGGCGAAACCATTTTGCGAAAATTTGTAGTTTAGGGTTGCCAAAGCTTGGAAGCTCTAACTTCAATAATAACAGAGTTCTGGAATAGTCTGGAAAAATTCATTCGTTTATTGCGCAGAACTAAATTCTTCGAAAGTGCTATAAATGGCTCACAAAACTATAATTTTTTTTTTTTTATTGTTGATGAATGTAGACTAGAACTTGCCTATATCTTTACTTGTTACTTTCTACAAGGTATTAAAGGAAAAGCAGGAACAGATAAAATATTTTCATATTCATGAAGGTGTGTTTTGACTTAGCGTCAAACTAGGCGGTTAAATGTGGCGATAAATGTAAGGATATATTCCATGTAAGGATATATTCCATGTAAGGATTTAGAAAATTTGGAAACTTTACCTCAATAGACATCTAGTTTTGGAAATTTTGTAACGACGTATTGGTTTCTCGTGCAGAACAACCTTGAAAATTATATAAACCACTGACAATACTTTCGATAAAATTCAATGCTATTCGATTCGAAATATTCGATTGTTCCAGATTTAGCAAAATTTATGCTCTGCAGAGTATTTAACAATTTTTTTTTATTATTATTTCTGTTCAATTGTTTAATGAATATTAATTAAATAAATTTCATTCGATTTCAAGAAATTCCTTATTTCTTGAAGAATTACTTTCTACACACTAAAATATCGACAACGTTTTTTTCAATATCATTACAGTGTCTATCTACCAACTGAACATTCATCAAATGAAATCAATTTGTCGACTAAAACCTATTTCTGTCTGAAAGAATCAATTTCGACACACTAAAATGTCGAGAACTTTCACAACAATAAAATTACGGGCTCTATCTACGGGCTAAATATTCATTAAGTAAAATGCATTCGTCGACAAGAACCTGCTTATGTCTTTACAAATTACTTTCAACACGCAAATATATTTTCAACTTTCATAACAATATCATTACTAGCTCTATCATTAGGTTCTTTTGAAATCTCTATAATGGTAGGTCATATATAATGGCGAAAAACTTTGTATTTTTGGTCGTTATGAATATAATTTTTCTAAATATCTCGAAAACGGCAAATGAAAGAAAGTCCAAAAAGAGAGGTGCACAGCTAGATATTATAACAAACCTATATACAAATTTGCAACGTTCTACGTGCAACTGTTTTTGAGCTATTCGAGATACGTTACAGGCTTTATCTACGGAATGTTTTTTTTTTTTTTTTTTTTTTTTTTTTTTTTCATAATAATAATGTAACTTAGTTTACAAAATAAGAAATAATACAAAGAACAAGTTGAATAACAAACAAATAAAATTACAATATTGCTTACCAAGAGGATTGCAAAGTCTTTCCATGTAAATCTAAAAAATATATAAATATGAATATACATAAAAACAAGCAGAAATTACATAAATGAAAAAATACAGACAATAAATTAAACACAAAGAAAATATAAAGTAACATAAACATATGTCACAAAAAATCAAAACAGGTGGCTAACAACGCAAAAATTGCAACAAAAAAGAATTTAGGGACTCAATTCAATACAGTATAAATGAATACTTAATAAAAACTAAAAAGTTTATTTACTATAATAGATGGCCAAAATAAGTATCTGCATCATTTAAAGACAGTAAAAACTTCCGCAGTTTTTCTCTAAATGAGTTTAATCTTAATTTACTTAGAATATATAGAGGTAACGTATTAAAACATCTAGGACTCATATAAACAAAACACCTGTGCAATATTTCTTTATTAGCATTAGGAACTTGTAATACAGAAGGATTTCTCGAATTGTAAGAAATCAAAGTATTGGGAAATTTATTTCAATTTTTAAACATAAAATTAATAATCGGTAAAAATAAAGTTGTTTTATCGTTAAAAAGTTATGATACTGTATCACACCTAAGTAATTTATTAAATGTTTTGTGCTGACAACAAATGTAAAATATTTGATACATAATCTCCCCCCCCCCCCCAAATAATTATTCTGTTGTAAAATTGATTCAACCCATGCATAATATAAGTTTTTTTTTTTTTTTTTTTTTAAATCTTTGCTAACATAGCTGCGTAAATGAAAGAAAGTGATTAAATGATAACGAATTTTATTTCTAATATATTGAACATGGCTATCCCACTTTAGGTTTTGATCAATAAATACTCCAAGATTATTCTGCTTTACTTATAATTGGACGAGAACATTGATTACCACTTGAATTGCAAAAACAAAACATGATATTTAATTAATAAATCCGTACTTATATTACTCATTAGACTAAAATTCATATACTTAGCCTTATCAATATTAATTGATTTTCTATAATTTATTTTCTATAATTTATTTTCTATAAATAATATTTTCTATAATTTATTTTCTATAAATCATTGTTTAATCTGTAAAAGATCTGAATTTATTTGTTCTTGTATTAAATTATAAGTTTTTGCTGAATAGATTAAAATCGTGTCATCTGGATATGTTATAATTTCAGCAGTGATATTAAGAATAGAACGGTCGTTTGTAAATATCATAAATAACATAGGACTTAAAATCGAGCCTTGTGGGACACCATTTTTAATAAGCTCAAAATCGCTAGTATAATCACCAATTTTAACACAATGTTTCCGATTATTTAAATGTAACTTAAACCATTGTAATTGTTTCCCTTTAAATCCTAATAAATTTCATTTCTGCAGAAATAAAATATAATTAACTGAATCAAAAGCTTTTGATATGTCTATATAAATTGCTAAAGTCATTGTTAATATTGTTAAAATTAGAACCGGAAAATTCAGCAAGTGCGCTTTCTGTACTATATCCCTTTCTGAATCCATATTAATTTTTTGAAATGAAATTTATTGAATCTAGAAATTAAACAAGTCTACATCGCATCACTTTTTCAATACTTTTTGAAAAAACTGGAAGAGTTGAAATAGGTCGATAATTATCTAAATTGTTAAAATCTCCCGATTTGTAAATTGGCAAGATGATTGCCAGTTTTAATTGATCGGGAAAAAATCCTTCATTAAATGATTTATTTATGATGTCATCAATTATATCAGATCTATATTTTTAAAAATGTTAATAGCAATATTTAAATCAACTGCTTTTTCATCAGCTATTGAATTAAGAATATTTTGAACCTCAGATTCATCAGTATTTAACAAACAAAAACATTTAACAGATGAATTTATATTTTGGAAATTTAAATTAAAATCTAAATTATTAGTATGAGTTGCAATATTTATAAAAAGATGATTAAATTTATTTACAAGTATCTTAATGTCATTTTCATTGGTATAAACTGTCTTCTTAGTTTTGTTTAAAATATTATTTACTAATTTCTACTGTTTATTCTGATTGCCCTTACATTTTAAAAATTCATTTAAACAATTAGCATGTTTTACCCTTTTAATTTCAGATTTTAAATTTTTTACTGCATCTTTATAAGATTGTTTAATGTTTATTTCGTAAGGATATATTTCTTAAACTTTTTATAGAGTTTTTCTTTTTCATATATCCTATTTAAAAGTGTTTTATTAAATCCAGGAGTTCATTAAATAGAATTAATTCATTGACAGGAACCTGCTTATGTTTTTATGCATAACTTTCTGCACGCAAAAATGTCTTCAACTTTTATAACAGCATCATTACTGGCTCTATCATTAGCTTGTTTTGAAATATCTATGATGGTAGGTCATACATAATGGCCAAAACCTTTGTATTTTTGGTCATTATGAACTTCATTTTCAAAAATATCTCCAAAACAGAAAATCATAGGAAGTCCAAAAACGGAGGTGAACAACTAGATGTTATAACAAACCTATGTGCCAATTTGCAACGTTCTACGTCCAATAATTTATGAGTTATGCGAGATATACACTTACATACAGACGTCACGAAAATTCGTGTTTAATTGTTAATATCTCTGAAACAAGCACACATATTAAAACCAAAGTTGCAAGTGTACAACTAGATATTATAAAAGTTACACATATAAATTTGCAGCATTATACGATCATTCATTTTTGAGTTATGCGAAATACAAAATCAATTTTTTATATACTTGTATAAGGAAGTAAAAAAGCTTTAGTATTCGCAATACGCTGTTATTCATTTAGGCGAGTCTGTTTAAAATGTGACAGGATAATACAAAAACCGCGCGTTATGTAAATGAAAAAAGTAACTAATATTTTTTCATGTATATATATATATATATATATATATATATATATATATATATAAATTTCCATGCTTTCCTGTACATTTTAGTGTAAATTTCAGAAAACTACAGTCAGTACTTTTTGAATAAAATATTTTTTATTTTTTCAACGATTGCTTTTTACTCATTGCTTTTTAAGGTGACAAGTCTTAACAAGCATGTCACCTTAATCATTTATCTTCATCTTCAGGAAAATTAGCGTTTACTATTGACTCTTACATCGTAGATGTCAAAATATAACAGATGATTAATTTTATCGAAAGTTAATCTTACGATCTCATTTAGTGGCAAAAAATTAATATTTTAAATTTATTTTGCATACGGTTTGTTTATGTTATCCTTATTTCTAATTAATATTAAATGCATTCAAAAGAAATTTGAATTTAACGAAAAAGTGCAACAGGAGTTGCAAGTTTTCAATGAATGCGCACAGATTTAGTTATATAATAACTTGCTTCGAATTCTTTTTCAATAGGATTTTATAGAAAAATACGATCCTTATTTATTCTATTTATAAATTATAAATATACATGACTGTGCTCTGTAAAAACATAAAATATGATTCTTCTAGACGTTTTAAATAGACTATTAGTAGATGCTATTTTTAATATTTATTTCCATCTTTTGTACATTTTTGTTAAAAATTCATATAATGTTGGAAAATTTGAATTAATATATATATATAGATAGATAGATAGATAGATATATTCACATGTTTAGATTTCTTTTTTTCTTTTTTTTTTTTTTTTTTTTTTTTTTTTTACATAGCAAATTATTAAGGACTTATCCTATATATATTGTTAACGTTAGAAAAATATTTTTTTGTTGAAATTTTTAACGATTTTGCTCTTTATACTTGTTTTAAAAAGCTTCATAACAAAAATTGTACGTTAAAATTTGGTTTAAAAAGATTAATTAAACTTTCTTATTTACTTTAAATTAAAATAAGGTTTAGATTATAATTAATACGAAAGGATGAATGCGTCCTTCATCATACTTTTATTCAGAATGTCTTTTATGTAAATTTGATTAATTGTGCTATTACTCAAATGTCCACTAAACAAAGAATTCATAACTTTTCCTCCATGAAATATATACCAAAACTTTTCAAAAGTCTGGCATATGAGCATGAAATATGACAGTACTTCTAAGGTCTAATGTGTTTTAATTTATTAAAGCCAAGCAAAATTCCCCATGTTGAAATTTATTAAGAACTATGCGCGTAAGCTGGTGATTTATTTAAATATTAATATCTGCATATACATCATGGCATAAAATTAGTAAATTTTAACATACCATCCTTCCGATTTGTTAAGTTATATAACGTAGATTCGTATGTATCTGTAAAAAGTGTTAAAAATTGTTTGGGAAATAATTACTGAGAAAAATCATTTCTATTATATCGTAAAAATATATAATGTGGGTGTTTTTGTAAAAGCAATTCAAATACTTTGACTTTAAAATAAAAGACTATGATTCTGTTAAAATAATATTTTTATTACTCTTAAATTCTATATAATTGTAAACTGAAGATTCCACTCATGTTTCTTTTAACTATAAAGCCTTTTGCAAAAAATGTTATAGATTTAAAAGAAAATAATCATAGAAAAATTCCTTTAAAAATTTCACTCAAAATAATGAAAAAATTATGTATTTGTTCTTTAGTACAATATATTTTTTAATTAATTAATTAATTTATTATTATTAACCTTTTTTTTTCGGGGGGGGGGGTATTTTTACGCACTTTAATTCTTTATACGCTAAGAAATTTCATTTCAATGTTTAAATTCTTTAAAGTTCCTTTCTTAAAGTTATGTACTAATTAATTTTTTGGAAGAGTATATTTAATAATGACTTTGAGACTGCTTTTAATGCATTAGCTTTCATTAAAGTGTCGATTAAAAAAATCCTTTATAAATTCCGAGAAATAAAAAGTATTTTCTGTTGTAAGAAAATAAATTTATATACAAATATTTTTATATTAAATATTATGTTTTCGATTTTTTTTTACTTCTATTTCCTTCTACGTTTTAGAAAAATAACTATATGTTTATAGAACGAAAAATATTATAGAGATTGCATTTGCCTATTCGGTTCGATTTTGACTCTGAAAAATTTCGTAAATTTTGGAGAGAAAAAAAAAAAAAAAAAAAAAGATAATCTCATTGGACCAATGTCGTCATTTTTTTAATTATGTCATTGAACTGAGTCAACGAGCTTAAATATTGTCCATTTATAAATCTTATTTTATTTTTTATTTCATTTTGCACGCGCGATTTTTATTTTCTAATTCAAAATTATTGAGAAAAATGGATTATTATTAATTGTCTTTTATTTTTCTTTAAAAAAAAAAAAAAATGATTTTGATGAAATTATGGCAAGAGCAGAATTTAGTTTAATACGGAGAACTATTAGTTTTTTTTTTTTTTTTTTTTTTTAAATTATAACATTGCTTTCAAATTATTCAATTATATTTTCGATAAATTTTTTATTTCGATAAATGTCAAACTATCACAAAACTGGTATCGTAAAAATCCGTAGATTGAGACTAATAGTCCTCAGTCCTAATAAATAAATAAATAAATAAATAAATAAATTGAAACTGAATATCCCGGTCAATTTTGAACCCACAAAAGTGACACATTTTGTATTGTATTTGATTGAATGTGTACAAACTTTTACTAAATTTGATTATAGGGACCTAGAGACTATGCAAAAAATTAATATTTTTTTTAATAATAATAAAAAAAATAATATAAGCATGCCATATCATAATTTTTTATGTATTTTTTTTTTAACATTTTGACATTTTTTTAAAACTTTTTTTTTTTTTTTTTTTTAAACTGCAACCAATGATTAAGGATATATAGACTTCCTCGATATATTTTGTATGTAACAGTTCTTATCTGAAAGAAAATAATCAAATAAACATTCTAAAATGAAAGTAAAATAATAATAATAATAATAATAATAATAATAATAATAACAAGGATCGAAGTTAATAAACACATGGCAAAATAAATAAATAAAACTGAATAACTAGGGATGTCTTTATTTCCATCTAAAGGTAATTTTTTTTCATATCTTTCAACACCATTTTAATAATTTACACTATTTATTTATATATTTGTTTTCTTTATGAGGGGGGGGGGAGGTGAGGAAGGAGAGGATTGAAGGCTAATGCATTTGGAGACATTTAATTATTATTTTAATAGTGTTTAATAATAACATATGGATCTTAAATAATTTTTCTTTCTTTTCTTCTTTTTTAAAATAATTTAAACTAAACTAAACTAAATAAATAAATAAAAATGTTTGCGAGTAATAGAAACATAAACAATATCCAAAACTGACTTTTCAATGAATTGTTAATACAAAAAAAAAAAAAAAAAATATTAATTAAAAATTTTAAAATTAACCTTCCTCGCTTTCGTGAAGTTTTCGGACAGTATTAGTGTTTTATAGCATAAAATTCTTGCTTGTGCCTGGGGGGACTCATGTCAAAGTTGGTCCTGGGAGGGGACTCATGTCAAAGTTGTGCCTTGGGGGGGGGGGGGGGGAATCATGTCAAAGTTGTGCCTTGGGGAGACTCATGTCAAAGTTGTACCTTGGGGGGGGACTCATGTCAAAGTTGGGCCTTGGGGGGACTCATGTCAAAGTTGGGCCTGGCGAGGGACTCATGTCAAAGTTGGGCCTTGGGGGAGACTCATGTCAAAGTTGTGCCTTGGGGGGTCTCATGTCAAAGTTGTGCCTTGGGGGGGACTCATGTCAAAGTTGTGCCTTTTGGGGGACTCGTGCCTTGGGAGGACTCATGTCAAAGTTGTGCCTTGGGGGACTCATGTCAAAGTTGTGCCTTGGGGAGGGGACTCATGTCAAAGTTGTGCCTTGGGGGGGACTCATGTCAAAGTTGTGCCTTGGGGGGGACTCATGTCAAAGTTAGGCCTGGGGGGGGACTCATGTCAAAGTTGTGCCTTGGGGGGTACTCATGTCAAAGTTGTGCCTTGGGGGGGGGACTCATGTCAAAGTCATTTTGAAAAGATTTTGATGAAATTCTGGCAAAAGCAGAATTTAGTTTAGGACGGAGGACTATTAGTTTTTTTTTTCTTCCCAATTATAACATCGCTTTCAAATTATTCAATTATACTTTCGATAAATTTTAGATTTCGATAAATGTCCAACGATTGAAAAATGATTTCGACAAATGTCCAACTATCGAAAACGACAACGCAAAAATCGCTGTCTGAGACTAATAGGCCTTCAGTCCTAATAATAATAAATACATAATTGCTACAATTCGTACTTTCAATACCAGTATTTCTTAATATAATTTTTTATAATATTTTTCGACGATTAATAGCATGTAAATCGCTATGGGAATATAGTATTTCTGTAAACAGTAGAACGTGTAATGATCGTTTTTAGTACGACAGGTCGTACTATTTCTTTCAGATGGCATCGTTATCAATTTTTATCTTTAACTTTCAATGAACGTGCAAATACTCTTGTTTTTATATAAATATGTAAAGCTGAAAATTTTTTATTTTATATGTCAGTATTTTTAGTTCGGACTGTTAGATTTTATCGAGAATTGGTCAAATTAATCGATCCTTATTCATCAGGACAAAATCTAGCATTGCCGTATATTTTAGTTTAATCGTATATTGGTGCAAGAGATATTAATTAAAAAAAGCTCATTTAAATTTAAAATTATTAAGAAAGAAAAATCAAATTGAGAAAATTGCTAAAATCTGATTGCCAAAAACTAATTAATTAATTAATTAATGAATTTATTTTATGTCGAAAAAAATGAATGTTCAAACATAAATAATTAAAATTAAAACGGAGATAATTAAAATTAAAACTGAGAAAAATCGTGCTAATGAAATGGAACATCTTCAATATATAATAGAACCCCTTGACGAAATTTTAAATTTGGCACCAAAGCAGCTCGGACGTTTATTGCTAAGAAATTTACTTACGCATTTGCGATAACCATTTAAATTCATCGTTAAAATGACAGCAAAAATTAAAAAATCTTCAAGGTTCCTTTATGCGAAAGCTATACCAAATAAATTTTAATAAATTAATACATTAACCGACGCTAGGGAATAAAAAACAGTTACTGTATGCCTTTATATAGAAGAATAGATTAAAATAAGTCCTGTCGCACTAAATTAAATTCTGTTTCGTACAGAAATTTATATCTATTTCTTAAAAAACAAAAAAATGGCTTAGGATATTTTGTATGTATTTCGTAATTATAAACAACTATGATAATGTTTATCAATATTGTTTTCCTAAGAAAATATTTAATCGAAAGAAAAGACACTTTCAAGAGACTCTCAATACAAATGATTTACAAAATAATCATAGACTAAGATTTGTTTATTCTCCTTCGAGAATTATATAATTAAGCTGGAACAATTAAAATATCTACTCTTTAATTGTAAGGGTTAATTTTCTTTCTGCGCCTTAAGCATTTTACTTCAAGAAATAAACACACTTTTCTGATTATATTTCGGTATGAAATAAATTTATTCATTCGTTTATTAAAATTTAATTTATTTTTATAAGATTTTTTATTTCAATTCTTTTGTGAGATTTATTATCTTGAAAAATATAGAATAGGACAAAAACATTTTAAATTAAAGGGATATTTATCAGGTATTTATTTATTTATTTAAAAAAAAATCGAATATATATGTATACATACTTTTTTTTTTTTTTTTTTTTTTTTTATGATTTGACATCTTTTTTTTTTTTTTTTTTTTTTTTTTTTAGGATAATAAAACATAGTTTGAAAGAATATTTGAAATAAGCTATTTATATATCTTTATTTTGTCTTTCTTAAAATAACTGTAACATTGTGTATGTAAAATCAATTACAATTACTTGCTGGTTGTCAAGAGATAAATAAAATTAATTTTTATAATAGTTGATCTTTTTCTAACCAAAATATACCCATTGAATTTTTTTTTCTTTATCACTTTGCCGGCTCTAACAGTCTAAAGAGCTCAAAAAAGTGTTGCAAAATGTAGAGATTCTTTTATTCAATTATCACCAATAAATTTGAGGAGGGATATTCCATATATGTAATGGACGAGAAACCTTCAAAGTTGTTAGGCAACAGTTATACTTGCAAATTTTGTGGTGGTTATTGAAGTAAAAAATCCCTAAATTTAGCAACACTGACCAAAGGAGTGAAATTAAATATAACCGGAAAAGGGTTAATCCGGATGAAATTCTGAATTTGTGTAAAAAGAAAGCGGAAGTTTCAATTTTATAAAGTAAGGCAGAGATATTTTTAAGAAATTAAACTTTAAAATCTAATTTTCGGATTTGTCACATCTAACATTGGCAGCTTTTTTTACAGCATAATCAAATTAAAATATTTGTTCTAATTAGACATTTTAGAAGAGAACCTGTATTCATACTACACTCAAAAATAATATTTTTGAGAATACATAACTTATAATTGGAAATAGCGCTAAACAAGAATTTGAGAATTAAAATACTTTTCAGGTATCTTAACTAATTATTTTCATTTTTTTTTTTTTTTTTTTTTTTTTTTTTTTTTAATATATATATTTCAGTTATTTTAAATACGATTTTATCAGGTAATTTAAGAGGTTTTATATAGTAAAAAAATAAATTATCTTTTCCACTGATTTTTCAAAAGGCAATTATACATGAGCATAAATTTTCTATTGCAGAGTGACAGAAAACACACAGACAGACAGACAGTAAATTAGGAAATATTAATATTTATCAAACAATGTAGAAAGGTATTAAAAATGATTAATACTACTAAAAATCTACTTTCATTCATTTACGCTTATATGCCGTAATATATTCGAATCCTTTTACGTGATCCTATTAGTAAAACATGAAAACTATTCTAACCATTTTCAATCGAAAGGTGCTTTTGCGCATCTGAAAAATGGTGTTAATTTCATTACATTTAGGCATAAAGCCACACACCTAATTTCCTTAGTCCGTACGAGTGCAAAACTGGTACCATACCATTTTAAAAAGAAAACCTGCTATTATGACATTAAATAGCATATATCAGTTCAAAACATTCAAAAATGCATGTAAAAATCAGATCACGAACAGATAAACTGGCAGACAATCAAGTAACACTAGTACGAGCTATCGCAAAACTTTCTTCCATGTTTTTCGATACAAATTCTCTCAATACAAATAATTTATTAAAATTATTATTTATTAAGATTTTTTTTCCATAATAATTGTTCACGATTTTTTTTTCCTCATAGAAGTATAAAATCAGATTTATGTTGTACTAGCGATATATTAAAAAATACATTTATTCAAAGGTTTATTATTACTATTATTATTATTATTATTATCGTTGTTGTTGTTATTAAAAAAAAATCGATAACATTGTTTTAAATTGCCACAAATCAGAGGTTCAAACATTCGTTTTAAAAGTATTGACTCGAACTTTTGAAAGATGTTTATGTTGAAAATTTATTGCCCCTCGGGGGTTCGACTTTCTCCCAGGTTAGGAAGCGTTGCTGTTATATGTCAATCAATTTTTCTTAATTTACTGTTACTAATATAAATAATTCTTTTTAATTTCATAATTATTTGTTAAAAATATTTCTCAATGTGTGCATTTATTTGAAATTTTAACCTGTACCGTCATGTTAAAAATTTAGAAAAATGTGGGATGCAAACACCATTTCCAGGTAGATTTTCACCTAAAGTTCAAAGTCACCAGTCAATTTGTGTGAAATTACGTGCAGTACCTTCTGAGAATCAGTTGGAACAAAATTTTAGTTTCTCACACACAGATACTCATAGACGGACATTTATTAAAACATATCAAATCATGTTCCGGACCTCTCAAAATGTATAAAATAATCAAAAATTGAAAGTCCAAAATTTTTACGAATTCAATTCTCTCCTCTAATGAATATAGGATAAAATAAAAACAGAATTTCATGTGACATACCATCCTATAAAATTATGTAAATTAAATGTCTAAAGAAATGTTTTATCATTTACCTTCTTCGTTAATTGACGTGAAAAGCGGCAAAATATTTCGGGCCACGTTTCGGGAAGAATTGTAAAAAGGTCCGGCTCGCTCAGAGATAAATCACAGACGTATACACAGGCAGAAATTTTCTAAAAATGATCAAATCATGTTCTGTACCTCTCAAAACTTGTAAATCAATCAAAAATCGTAAGTCCAAAATTATTACGAATTCAATAATCTTTTCTATTGGATAGATATAAAAAAAATAAAAACAGAATTTCATATGTGATAAACCAGCTTATACAATTATGTAAATTAGATGCCTAAAAAAAGTTTTGTCGTTTAACAAGGAAACCCGAAAACAAATTCCGGACCGACAAGGTTCGCAAAATGTTTTAACCAGGCTCGGCTCGCTAAGTGTATGCACAAAATATTTGAGCCCCAACACAAGCCTGCCCCAAATCGAATATAAACTTTCGGCCCAAATCCGACCCGAAGGCCAGCCCATGTGGATAGAGACAGGCAGACACCAAAATTTCTGAGTCTCAATGTTTAGGTATCATTTAATGTTTCGGCAGTAACAGTATCTTTAAAATTACAGCTTAGGACAACGTTTTTGGTAAAAACGTACAGACAGTTTTGTAAAGTACAATAATGTTCAACATTTTAGTATTTTGATAGTGAAAATAGGAAATCAATAGCTTATTTTCATTACAAAATGCAATTAATTTAATCTTATTTCCTGATATAAACTAAATATTTAAAAAATGTATATTATTAGGGAAAAACGTTTAGTCTATTAAATAACTTATTTTATATTAAATATACATTTTACACATGAATATTTTGAAACAAAACATTTCAAATAATCATAATCGAAACAAAGACATTTCTTGCCTCATATAATAATAGCAAATCTATTTATCGATATAAGATTATTTCGGAGAAAAAGATAGATCTAAGGAAATATTCAGAATATAGTATTAGTGGCAAATCTATCGGAAGTATTTTTAAGCCGAAATAAACACAATTAAGATATTTGTATATCGAATTACTCGAGGAAATATTTCTGACTAGCAGATGCAAACTATATCTTTAAAAAAAATACTATGTAAGATGCGTTATGTTAGCGATTCTTGTTTATAACTGAATCTGACTATTATTCTGAAACATAGAGAAGAGTACATTTTAACTCCAATTTGGTTTTAATTTATAATTGTTGATTGAAAATTACATTTTTTTTATGCACTTTTCGTGCTCATTCTCAATAAAATGGTATTAAACGCAAAAAGATTGTATTTATTGATGATAACATATAAACTAAAAGGTCTTTTTAAACTGTTTGTAATGCAAAAAGGAAAAAAAAATATCATTATCCAGCCGCTCGATATTATTTGGATACACAATGGAAGTTTTTATCGTTATTGTTTCATGTACAGTTAGAACTCTTTAAACTGAACATTCACCGTGCTATAAAATATTGATTCTTAGGCTTTTAAAATAGATTGTTCAGAATAATCTTCATTCAAGCAACATATTCTATAACTATGTTGATTTAAATACTCAAATTTATGTCCATGTAACTTTTTATTAATCATTAATATTAATTGGTTTGGATTTTGAAAAAAAAAAAAAAAAAAAAAAAAAAAAAAAACAATATTTTTTTTTCGGTAATTTTGTTAGACATTAAAATTGAATTTAGCATTATTTATGAGCAAGAAATTGGCACCTATAACCCAAAAACATTCCATAAAATTATTCTGGCAGGAAATACTAAGTTTAATTTATACTTTTTAATCTTCGCTCGTGTTAATACTTTTACTTTGCAATAAAAGTCAACATTATCCATTTAGAAAGCATATAAAATTAAATTTATCAGTTATTAAATTTATAAGTTTTTTATCTCTAAAGAAAAGGAGAGAACCATAAAATAAGTAATTATTAATAAACTAAAATTGCGATTACAGGAAAATGCCTATTTTCATTAAAAAAAAAAAAATAAATAATAAAAAAAAAATAATAAATAAATCCTGTCTAGAGAAAATTAATATAACACAGAAATAAACTTTAGTTTTAGAAATTTAAGTTAAAACGTTATAAAATAATTATCTTAACTGAAAAGATACAGGCAATTTGTATACCACAATAAAAATTAAAATAACAGAATTTTAACCCTTAAAGGCCGAGTGTTGCCTTTCGACAAAATACCCAATTTTGTCTTCTAATGTATTATTAGCTCTACAGCTTCATTAGAAGCTATTAGCTCTATATCGAAGCTCTAAAGTCACATGCTTGCCAATTGACAACAAATTGCTTTTTAGCTATAAACCATAGTTAAAAATAAAGTATGATTTTCTAAAATATTTTTCCCGTGATTTATTTAAGATCGGAAAGAAGTAAAACAGTTTTAAAATAATAATAAAATGTTCTTCTATGCAGTCTTCTACCAAATTCCATAATTAAGGTACACGTGTCTCTTCACTAGATTTAGGAAATTTATCTGTACTTCTCTAAAAATTCCCGACATGTAATGAAAAATTTTCTATATATTATCTGGGCTCCACCAGTGGCCAGAAGCCAAAGTTGGTAGATGGGAAATGAAGTGTTCGATCCCAGGTAGTGCTCGTTAACCTAGTCGTTTAGAGTTTTCGGTAGTTTTCACTAAACATTTCATAAATACAGGGTTAGGACCCCTTAGAATGACCCCCATGGCGATCATTTTCCTAGTGTAGACAATGGGCTCTTCCCAGCATCGTCTGCTCAATCACGTGATAGAGGAAAACGAATAAATGAATTCTGAGAATCGCATTCAATTAAATATTGTTCTTAAGAACAAAAATTTTAATATTTAATATAAAATAAAATAAAAGTAATATTGTGCATTTGTAAACAGTAGAATAATTGTATTTGTAAATTTAATAATTTTTAAAAAACATTTTATGTGTTTATTTATTTTTACTTATAAGAATCGATTTTTGTATATTGTAGTGTAACTGTAACATTAACTGATCTAGCAATAAATAATAGCTTGTTCTTGTGGAATGTTTACGGATTATAAAATGTTTTCATTTAATTGAATTGCATAAAGGTGTTACAACAAGTTAATTAACTTAGTTACTGGTCTAAATGGATTTACGTAGTACGATATTGCACTGTCACTGATTTAAGTACCAAAAATTTGAGTATTTAAACATGGTCTTCATGAACATCAATAACAGGTATAAACTAAATGATGATTGTAAATGTATACAGTAAACGAAAGATGATGAATAATGATATAAAATGGATTAAAAATGATGATGTATAAAAAATAACACAGATTAAATACGATTGATCAAAAATAAGAATAGAAAATATGTTATTTTAGCAATCGCTCTAGCTAAACAAGACTTCGTCTGCTATTTGTTTTACATCTATCATGTGACCTCTGACGTCAGGTGGGAAGAGCCCATTAACCTTAACCCGAACACATCACAATACTTAAATTTTCCTGAATATTTCAAGATTAAGGTATAGCTACGAAATTATGCATACTGAAATGATGCGAACGGTAAATTGTGAAGAAACCCTATCAATTCCATTCCTCCGCATGACGTCATTTTAAATTTATAAATCATCGCGTGTTAGAGAAATAAAAGAACGACCACTGTGTTGACACATTTTGATTTCCATGTTATTTCTGTAAAGTTTTAAGGTATATTTTAATGTTTAAAACGAAGAACGTATCATCATCCTTAAGAATCTCAATATTGAATATCTGAAAAAAAAAATCTTAAATATTGATAAAATTTTTTAAATATCATTAATAATATTTTAATAAACGTTTTATTACATTTATTTATTTTTCCTTAGGGTTCGCGTTATCATGTGCGCCTGTGAATAAGCTGCCTCTAGGAAAATAAGGAAGAATGCTTTTTGATGGCCGTAACATATAAAGATATTTTACAATTCAACTTTTTTGAAGTGAATTATTTTGGACATTTATTTAAAAATCTTTTCTTTCCTTTAATTTTTTGCAAATAGTTGCTTTATATAATTTGAACTTCATATGCATCTTCTCTTCTAATAAAAGCTCTCAGCCAAATATTTAATTCAGAACTCCACATCAGTAAATGGGCAGATAAACAATATGCATATTTAAATTTTATAATTAAAAACAATTTACTATTTGTACTAAATCTCTATGTATTCTTTCGATGAAAGACTCACCATAAGCCAAATACACTCAAAAGACAGATATACTTTATTATAAACAGTCGTACATGTATGCATGGCATGTATGCCTTTTCTAAAATTGAGTATTAAAACCTTGAACTGATTTTACTTAATTTAATTATATCTCTTAATTCAAATTTTGATTTAAAAAAAATCTCAAATATTTAAACTAAGCTAAGATCAAAATTCTGGAAAACGAATTTCGTTTGCATTAATAAGCTACATTTAAGTAGAAAGGACCATTTGAAGTGGATCTCTTAATCTACATAAAAAGGAATCTACCAGTAGAGGAGAAGCTAGGTCCAATAAGCTGGTAGGCGGAAGAATCCGGATTCAAACCCAGGTCATGATTGCCGGCCTAGCTGTTAAATTTCTCCGCGGTATTTTTCAAATCTATCATAAGTATGGGCTAGAATCCGTTTGAAAGCTCCCATAAGAGGCTTTCCATCAAGGCCTAGTTCACTAATGCAGGAAATTAACCTTAATTCCAGCACAATATGACTGTTGTACATAATTTTTTGAAAAAATTTTAGATATTCTTTATTACAATTCAACAAATTTTTATTATGAGCTTAGACATTTCAATTAAAAAGTTAGACATTTAAATTATTTGCATTTCAAAATTTTTCACAAAGAATAAATAAGCGTAAGGTAAAAAATAAAAAACTAAATAAAAGCAGACTTTTCAAAAGCTATTTGAAAATAGTAATTTAGTTAGTTTTATAATTTGTGAATATGTTATTATTATTATTATTTTTTTTTTTTTTTAATCAAACTAAAGGTATCAAAGCACAATGAATTTCCGAAATCAAATCTTATAATTAAATTTTAAAAAAAACTTCTCTTAATCAAAGTAAATAATAATTATTGAAAATAATCATGAATCACTTTCTTCTAACAGTAATTAAATAAAGAAAAATAAAATTAGAAAGAGATTATATTTCATCTAAATGAATACATTGAAAAAGACTTTTTATTTCCTTCCTATCAAATGAAATAAACTGAAATTAAATAAATTGTTTGAAACAATTAATTTTTGTACCCTCCTTATCTTTATTGCACCTCATTGATTATTATTTTATAAATTAATAATTTAAAAAAAAGGTTCTTATCATTTCATTTCGATTTGCTTATGTCTTTCTTCAACTAATTATAGATATCTAAATTGTTTGAAATAAGGGAATTTGTTCCATTTTAATAATTATAAATATGTATTTTTAAAATCAGTGAAAACAGAGAATTTATACATAATAAAATATTTAACTTTAGAAAAATTCATTTTAGAAGAAGCCAGGAAGAATTTAGAAATGAATAGAAAATATATACTTATTTAAATTATTTTATATTATAAATATTTAAATAGACTAAAATATTTACAGATGACTTTGTTAAGTTAATAGCCTTAATTATCGTTTCAAGCAAAAAACTAGTATGTTGCGGCTCCCACAAGACTTTCTTCTATATTTTCCTATACAAATTTACTAAAGGCAAATAATTTATTAAAACTATTATTTATTAAAATTATCTAACATGGAGAATGCAAATGATTTTCATCTTAGCAAAAACTAACACCAAATATTCAAATAAAGACAGTTTTATTGCCTATAAATAACATCTTAAAAAATGCGATTTTATAACAGTTATCGCACATATCAACTTTCGTACAATTATATGTCATACAAGTTGAGATATAGCTTTCACGTTATCGAGGAAATTTTCAGTATAGCAGCGCCATCTAGTGGTCTATAAGGATCCAACATGAATCAGCATAATGTCTCATAATGGACTTCATACATATCAAGTTTTGTTTTATAATACGCAATAGAACTTGAGATTTAGCCTTCCCTTAAATTGTGGAAATCGCTTTGAATCAGCGCCACCCGTTGAGTGGTTGGCACCAATTGTTGATAGGTATTAATTTATATCAATGTTCATCAGCACATAAATTTATATGCAAATCTGCGCAGTAGTTCTTGAGCTATAGTCTTCCTTTAAATTGCGGAAATCGCTGTATAGCAGCGCCATCTGTTGGCCGATAAGAATTCAAATTGAATCAGCATAATGTCTCATAATTACCTTCTTACATATCAATTTTATTTCATTATACGCAATAGAACATGAGATATAGCCTCCCCTTACATTGCGGAAATCGCTGTATAGAAGCTCCACCTGTTGAGCCGTTGACACTAAAATTTGATAGGTACTAATTTAGATCAAGGTGCATCTACATATAAATTTATATGCAATTCTGAGCAGTAGTTCTAGAGATACAGTAGCCACAAATTTTTTGGCACATACACACACAGACAGACATTTTCTAAAAATGGTAAAATCGTGTTCTAGACCTCTCAAAACATGTAAATACGTGGAAAACCGGAAGTCAAAGTTTTTTACTAATCTAATACTTTCTTCTATTGAATATAGAATAGAGTAATAACCAAACACGCTGCTTATCCAATGTAATATGTAATTTTTTTTTCTTTTTAAAGACAATAATAAAAACAATATTAAATCAAAATTATATATGATAAAAGTTACACTATAAAGCAGTGACGTCTATCAATAAAGTATTTCACTAAATACACATATTCTTTTTGATAAAATTTTAAATTCTTTTCATTTGTATGGGGAGAAAACAATTTAATTATTAGCATTTTTTCGTTAATTAAAATGTCTTCGTTTTATTTAAATTACATATTATGCATTAAAAAACGAAATATTGTTACAACGGATTAAACCCTTTTCCCTGCTTCGATTGTACTGCTGCAGTGAAATTAGTTTCACAGGCAAAGCGAAAATAAAAAAGCAGTTCATTCACTTTCACAGAGGTCACTGTTGGCGATGAACTTGGTGACTTGGCAACCAAATTTGGCGAAAATTGTAGTTTATGGTTCCCGAAGTTTCGAAGTTCTGCGATATACAGGCGCCAAGATCTTGAACATTCTATGGGTTTCTGGATAAAACTATTCCAAGCTGCCACTGGGCTTGGGATAGCCAAGGGGTACAAATAGGAGTAAGTCCACTTTTGTAAGGACAGACTGTAGTCACTGCGAAACAGAGTTGTTAACAGAGCTATTCTGAACGATTGCACTTTGGAAATTGTACTGAAACAAAACTTTGTTCGCGAGCTAGCGAAGATTTCTTCTCTGGAATATTTAATGTTATTTCATTTACTCCTGTGTAACAATTGACTGCTTTTCTTGGACTGTTCTAGAACAGTAGTTGAATAGACTTTTGCGACATGAGTGATTGCTTTATTGAACTACTACTTGAATATTCGATGGAATAACACTACTATAGAAATCTTTTAGGAAATATTCGTTTTTATCACAGTTTCGTTGTATTAGTTTAAGAAATTACATTGAATAAAGAGCATTCATTGACTAAAAACTACCTCTTTCTTTACGAACTACTTTCTCACACAAGAAAATCGACAACTTTGTTTGTAACAATATATATAATCTATTTACGTAATTTTGAAAAAAAAAAAAATCATTGAATTTATTTTGTTAATTTGATTTTCCAGTCAAAAATAATTTTTCATCGAAAATTATAAACTCGTTTCCGTCGAGCATCGATTCCTGACACTCGCTGACATATTTCATAATTAACCTATATTTCAAAATTACAAAATAATTGATTTTAAAAATGTTTATCAAGTACAGAAACGATATATATATATATATATATATATATATATATATATATATTCCTTATGGAATATATCATCAATAATAGATATTTGTAATTACAAAATGAAATATATATCATTTTAGTAAAATTTACAAATTGTGCAAGACAACATTTTGCCTTTTTTCAGGACGGTCATAGACTTCTCCCAAGAAAACACCCCTTTAAGCGTTGATTACGGTGCAATTTTCTGGTCTATCTATAAATATAAAAAATTGTAATACTCCTTAAAAAGGAAAAATAATAATAATAATATCAAACAGAAAAAAAATTAAAAATATAATATATTCATTTTTGAATTTCGAAAGTAAAATTATAATAAATAAATAAATAGATATTGAGAAAAAATATGTACAATATCGCCCGTCGATTCTCAAAGAAATCGAAAACATGTCTTCTTTTTGACTGACCTCAAAAAATAAGGAAGGTTCTCAATTCAAACCGTATGTTTTTTTTTTTTTTTTTTTTTTTTTTTTTTTTTTTTTTATGTTTGTTAGCTCATAACTTCTGAACGGATGCTCCGATTTTGATACTTTTTGTTTTGTTGAAAAGATTTTGGTCTGAAATAGGTCCCATTGTAATATCTTTACGATCTAAAGAAAATACAGGGTGCCCAAAAAAATCAGTTCAACTCTTTTAACTGCTAAACGACTGCAGCTATAGTGATAGAAATGGCATGTAAGTGTAGCAAAGTGGCCATGCAGTACAAGGTTAAACCGCTTGCAGCGCCACCTGTTAGAAAATAGCGGAGTTATGTCCCTATCTCGAAAATGGTTCTAGAAAAAAAAAATGAATTACAAAGTTGAAAAGTATCATCGATTTAGTACAAAAAGAAAGTTTAGACAATCATGCTTGCTTTCCTATTTCGGAAACGGTTCAAGACAGGGGGAAAAGTGAATTATAAAATTGCAGAGCATCATCGATTTAGTATGAAAAGATAGTTTAGACATTGATGCTAAAAATACAATGCTAAAAACGTGCATTTGTTTGTTCGCAATTTCTTACACTATGCATGTACACTTGAGCTACATTGCACACGTTGTAGTGTAGCAGGTGAGACATACGCTATATAGTTCAAAATACGGTTACTTGATACTTTTTGTCTTGTTGTAAAGATCTTGGTCTGAAGTAGATCTTTACAATCTAAAGAAAATAAAGCGCCATCTGGTGAAAAACACTGGAATTAGCGCTCCTATCTTAAAAACGGTTCTAGATGGGAGAAAAGTTAATTACGAAGTTATAGAGCATCATCGATTTACTACGAAAAGACAGTTTTTTAGACATTATTGCTAAAAATAGAACGCTTAAAACGTGTAGTTGTTTGTTCGCAATTTCCTACACTGTGCACACTTAAACTACGTTGCACACTTTGCAGCGTAGCGGATTACACGTATACTCTATTGTTTAAAGTCCTGTTACTGTAAGCGGTCACATCGATTAGCGCAAAGTCGTTTTCAACTAACTTTAGAAAGAAGAGTGTTCTTAATTCGAGCTATGTGTTGTTGTTGATGTTTGTAAGCTTATAACTTCATAAGAGGTACTCTAATTAACCGACTTCAGAAAGGAGGAGGTTCTCTATACAAAGCGTATAATTTTTTTTGCTTTTGTTTTTGTTTGTTAGCTCATAACTTCTGAACGGATGATCCAATTTTGATACTTTTTATTTTATTGTAATGGTCTTGGTCTGAAATAGGTCCCATTGTAATATATTTACGCTTAAAAGAAAATACAGGGTGCCCAAAAAAGTCAGCCGCAACTCTTTTAACTGCTCAACAACTACAGCTTTAGTCATAAAAATGGTATGTAGGTATAGTAAAGTGGATACATGGAAAGCGATTCAAAAGCCAACAGCGCCACCGGTGGTTAGTAAAACGGTGGAGTTAGTATTCCTATCTCGGAAACGGTTCAAGACAGGGGAAAAACGTGAATTATAAAATTGCAGAGCATCATCGATTTAGTACAAAAAGATAGTTTAGACATTAATGCTAGAAACAGAACGCTTAAAACGTGCATTTGTTTGTTCACAATTTCCTATTTTGTGCACACTTGAACGATATTGTATATGTTGTAGCGTAGCGGGTGACATTTATTCTATGTAAAATTATGATTATTGTAAGCGGTCACATCGATTAACGCATAGATGTTTAAACCGACTTCATAAAGGAAGAGGTTCTCAATACAAACCATGTTTCTCATTGTTGTTGTTATTGTTGAAATTTGTTAGTTTATAACTTCGCAAGAGATGATTTAATTTTAATACTTTTTTTATTGTTGTAATGATCTTGGCCTGAAATAGGTTTCATTATGATTTCATTAAGATATAAACAAATTACAGGATACTCACAAAAGTCTGTTCACACTCTAACCGCTGAATGCATGCAGCTACACTGGTAAAAGCAGTATGTAAGTATCAATGTTGGAACTTATGTCCGTCAGCTGCAATGCATATTTTGCTCTTTGATTGAACTTTACACTTCGCAATTTCCAGCGCAGCGGTTGACACGTATTTACTGTAAAGTTCAATATATAAGCCTAACAGAATTTTTGGTCACGAATTCAGCGTATCCGTTCTTTACATTTCTAAAGACATTTTAATTTAACGTATGTTTATTCAATAGATAGTTTTTTGCTCAAATCCGATAAAGGTAAGAGAAGAGACACAACTTAAAAATGCAGCATTTGAGAAAAATCAACCTAAAAATAACTTGACTAGAATAAAACTGACATAACTGTCTCTCGAGTGGATAACTTTGTAGATGGAGATGTAACTTTTTTGTTCACAAATTGCATTTCATGTATTTTTCAGTGACATAAACCATTTTTTGAGTTACGTCACTTTTCTTGGAAGTTGTGATTTGTGAAACTGTCGTCTAACGTCTTCTGATGTTCTGCTATATGAATAAGTTTTCACTGAAAAGAGAAAAATAAAATCTTTTTGTAAAAAAATAGAACCGACTCCAAGAAGCAACTGCTATTCAAACAACTAAAAAAAAGTAAGAAATTGGTACGAAATGAAACTGTAAATTGAGCCTAAAATTATAAAATAATTTCCTTCGCCAAACAACTTATAACACTACAATTAATCATAACTTTTGAAAGCGGCGCAAAATTAAATAAAAGTTGATACCTTTATTCAATACAAAAATCAAATCCTATTCAAAATACACATCTTACATTGTCACCTGCAAAACGCAGCCGAAAACTACTTTGATTTAAGAAAACAAATAAGATTTCCTAAGGAGCAAAAGTTGGCGAAGATGCTGGTATCTGACTTCCTTGGTGAAAGAAAAATCGTAAAATTATCTGGCAAACACATTTGATTTCTTTGGGATATCATTATTATTTTGATAAGGTATATTAAGAGAGCAATCAAGAATATGAAACAATACCTTGTACAATACATATTATGAAAATGTACATCTTGCGTGTATATTTTTGCATTACGTTTTGATCGCCAAATCCAAAAGCCACCAAGGATGATAGTTATCAAAGTTATACCAAATTTGCAAAAGAAACTATAACTTCGTAGAAACATAAATACCATATTTTGAAGAATGTTCGCTGTTCTGTGTAGATGCTACAAATGGACCAATTGTATACAGTGATAAAATAATAAAGAAAACATGAAAATGGAGCATTCGAGACAACAGCACTTGTTGCTACCGATCTAAAAACAAACCTTTAAAAACTAATTAAATTTTATTTAATTTTGGACCGACTTCAAAAGGTATGATTAATTGTAGTGTTATAGGTTGTTTGGCGAAGGAAATTATCTTATACTTTTAGGCTCAATTTACAGTTTCATTTCGTACCAATTTTTTTTTTTTTTTTTTTTTTTTTTTTTTTTAGTTGTTTGAATAGTAGTTGCTTTTTGGAGTCGGTTCTATTTTTTTACAAAGAGTTTTTATCTGCATTCCCGTTGAGTTTTCGAAATAATATTATGACATATCTTAATGATAATTATGATATATATGAGTAGAAATAGTTTTCCTAGACTTTGAGAAAAAAAAATGTTTTAAAGTTTCATTCATGAAATATAATATAACATAATATAATATAATATAATATAACATACTATTAAAAAAAATTAACCGTAATATTTCTTTTATTAATATTAATATTATTAATTATTATAATTAATGTTATTTATTTTTAATTGCTGCATTTGAAAATATTTTTAAAACATTGTAAGACAAAAACTTCAAAAGCGATATCGTAATTAAAGCTAAAAGTTTATCTATTATAATAATAACTAGTGTTAAGATGTTATCCCAAAACATCCTTCTATTTTATTCTGTATAAAAGCCTCACCTATAAAATGCACATGTACAAATATATATATAATATATGTGTTAGAAATATAACATAATATAATATAATGTAATATTATACAATATAATATAATATAATAATTAAAAAAAAGTTTAACTGTAATATTTCTTTTACAAAGATTATTTATTTTTAATTGCTGCATTTGAAAATATTTTTAAAACATTGTAAGACAAAAATTTCATATGCACAAATATATAGATAATATATATGTATGAAATATATTATGATATAATATAATGTAACATAATAATTAAAAAAAAGTTTAACCGAAATATTTCTTTTACAAAGATTATTTATTTTTTATTGCTGCATTTGAAAATATTTTTAAAACATTGTAAGACAAAAAGACCACTTGAGATTCACGTTAGCGGGGTACGATTGTATATATATATATATATATATACATGTATTAAAGCGGCTAAAATATAGCGATTTGCAAAATTGGAAAAAGAGAATTCCAGTGGTGCCTCCTATTGTCAGATATGTATCAAAACAGAATCAGCATATTTTTTCATAATATCTGTCTCTTATACGAAGCTTGATGCATTTATGTATTATTGAAACTGAGGCATAGCTTTCAAATAAACGGGATCAAATTTTAATATAACAGCGCCATCTCACAACCAAACTGGTTCAACATTTTTTTTTTCTTTGTCAGAAATATTTACAGATGTCAAATTTTGTGCTCTTATAAGATGCAAAAGCTATGGCATAGCGTTAATTGAAATGGTGAAAAATGCAACATATCATATGCTAGACGATATATCTTGAAATTTAATCAGCGCTAATTTAAGTCAAAGCCTAATAAAATATAATATATTTTTGAATTTCATTCTTCGGAATTTCGCCCATTTATGAGATACAGCGTTCATAGAAAAACCCAGTTTCACATGACAGTTACACAGACACAAAGAAAAATTATCATTTTTCTAAAGGATGACCAAAACAGTTTATGTATATGTAGAATAAAATAAAAAGTTTAATAAAAGGTAAAATGTGCTTCAATAGTTTCTTTTCACAACTGAATTAATAATATATATTCTCAAATAAACATCATACATCATCATTTAATAAACATCATACAACATCATACAACATGATACATCATCAAATAAACATCATCACTTTATGAAACACGAAAAAATATACAATATGAAAAAATATTTTAATCTGTTTTCAAAGTACAAAATTTTAAACTACATTTGCTATTTTGATAATGAAAATATTTTCCTGAGTCCTACAGCATTTGATACGAGTGTTCAAAGAGTACCAAAACTTTTTTTTTTTTTTTTTAATCACATAAACCAATGAAGCGAGAGAGACTTTCTTCAGTGTACATAGATGGGACACCCATGCGTAATCGTGAATATTTTACTACCCGCAGAAAGTGTCAGTAGCTGGCTGTCGGCCAATAAGTGAAAATGTGTAGTGAGCTGTCGTCGGATTTCAGTTTTTATAAAATGAGAGAAAAACTTCAGCAGCGATATTGCAGCAAATTTTACCAAAAGCTTGGCGTTACACGAGTGGAAACTAATCGTAAGATTCAACAGGCTTTCGGGTCGATGACACCTTGCGCATAAAAGTGTGATACAAACGCTTCAAAGATTGTCGCAAACCAGTGGACATGGTGACCGTTTTCATTGACTTCCGTGGTGTGGTGCACCATGAGTACGCATCACAAACTGTCACAAAGGAGTATTACTAGAAGTACCTTCGTCGCCTTCGTGGTGCTGTGCGGCGCAAACGACCGGATCTGTAAGCAGCGAAAACTTGGAAGCTCCATCATGATAACGCGTCTGTCCATTCTGCACATTTGATTCAGATTTTCATCGCCAAACCCCGCATTTCTGTGATTCGTCAAGCTTTCTAGTCAACCGGCATGGCTACCTGAGACTTTTAGTTACTTACCAAGCTGAAAACTACGTTTTACTCTTTCACGTTCACTACTTAATTTATTTTAAAAATTACAAAACTAATTTTAAAAATGGTTCTTAGACACATAGCTGATCATAAATATTAAAAAAAAAAAAAAAGAAATAGCATTTTTCCTTTTCGAGAAGTTTTTGATATGAAACATTTATAAGGTAACCTTATTAAATTCAAGTAATATTTAATTTAATAAATAAAACACTTTATAAGTAAACATTATCGACTACAAACACTAGTAAAAGTTGTTTCAGGTGAAAATAATAGTCCAGCTTTTCATAAAAAAAAAAATAATAATAATAATAATAATAATAATAAACTAGACATGAGTGTATCACCAAACTAGCAATTCGCACTCGCGTCCACTAAGGAACTTCAAGTGACTTATGCATTTAGCTTCCTTTGAAGCATTATTTGTTAAATTTTAGAATAGTGCTGCTATCTACCGAACAGGCAGGGAATAAAAGTTTAAAAATTGATTAAAATAAGGGGTAAATGTTAAAAAAAACTGCTGCATAAAAATTGTTAAATGATGTAACATATTTTGTTTCGCTGCGAAACCAATGAAAGTTAAAGGGTTAAATGGTCTCAATTTGAGTTAAGAGAGGACACCATGCGGAATGCGATGGCGCGGTTGCTTACCATTTCAAAAACTGCGCTCCGCAGGTGTTTCCAATAAAGACAGTGAACGCTGGGTGAAATGCATGTATTACCAAGATGATTACCTTGAAGGGAAGTAGTGTTTTGGATTTCCAAATCAATAAATATACTTTTGTCAACTAAAGGTTCGATACTTTTTGAACACACCACGTAAATAATGCTACAAGTGCACAAATTTCATAAACTTAGTGTATCTAGATACTTTTTGAACATTGAAAACAGAACTAAAATAAACGAATTTTTTCATTTTTTTAATTAACGGAGGTAAGATAAATTCTATCAAAACTTATTGATTACACTAAAACATCAACTATTTTTTATAAATCATTTCTATACCAAAATTTAGAGGAAGATAAATTCGTATATTTTCAAATTTCTAAATATAAAATGTTCATAAGCATTTCTATGACCTCATTGTGTTAAAAATGAAAGTCATAAAAAACCTTTTAAAATTTGGAAAATCTCATGCATTTTTAAACTTCCCTTTTTTAACATTAAAAAAAAAAAAAAAAAAAAAAAAAAAACCTATATACTTTTTTAATTATGATAACGCATGAAGAAAATTTGAAATTGTTTTCATACAAGAGGGAAAAAAATTATTAAAATTTACAAAAATAAAAGAAGAATAATTATATGTTATTTCCTTTTATCTGAAATAGTCATTAAATGTTACTTTTGATGAAGATTTTTACGAATGAAATATTTCTAACTTTTCTGGAGTTTTTCCACAAAATTACTTGAAAATTAATTACATATTATTTTAAATGTAAATAAATTCTCTGATATCGAAATTCTTTTTCATTTTGTTATTATTATTTTATTTTTTTAAACTAAATGATAACTTTTATAACTCAAATATTTAATGTTTATGGCATACTTGCAGCAATAATGTCTAAACTCAAAGATAGTTCAGATTCGCCTTTTTTCACACACACAAGGACACCCCTACCACTATTCTCTAACTATACAATTATTTTTATATTTATCGGCTTTTACCATTATACAAATTGCAATGAAAATTTAGTGGTATGGTATATCAAGTGCTGTGCAATTTCTGTAATTCACTCAAGAAAAATATTCGTTTTTAAATTTTAAATGTTTACATATTTAACAACGATTTATTATGTCAAAAACGATTTTTTATGTCAATTTAAATAACAACATGCATAAACTTTAAAAGATTGCAACAGAATAAATGTATTGTTACTCAATATTTAAATTCAAAATGCCATTAAAATTCAAAAGTCATTCTGCCTGAAAAAGGTAACAGGTAAAACATGTAAAATAAAACCCCTTCTGTTTATGTTATAGATAACGGTTTGTTACTCACACATAGCATAAGAAATACTACAAAACTTTTTAGTACACCAAGTGTTAGAAATGCACTTTTCGTAAAGTATAAATTCAAAATGCTGAATATTTTTTACTGTAACTGCACGCACACACACACACACACACACACAAAAAAAAAAAAAAAAAAAAAAAAAAAAAAACTGGCTGACATGAATTACTTATGTCTACATATAAGTCAGTAAGCTGTAAAAAATTAATAAATAAAAATGTCAATTCACGGGATTTAACCATATAATTTTACTGGAAATTATCGTTTTGATAGCTAAACGGTCTAAGTCGGTAAGTCTATGCCATGAAAGCATAATTTTGAAATACTGTCATTTTTTACGGGCAAAAGCCGTTAATCTACGCAATTTTCTCAAATCTGACATCAAATTGTATTTTTACGGTTAAATCCCTTCAAAGGTAAAGTATTATCTTTTTAGTGGCGTATTATAAGAATCACTTCGTATTTGAAACTGAAAATAATTGTAGTTTTGTTACTTAAATATAACTTGGTTAAGAGAATGTATTTCTATATTTATACAAATTTCGATTGACACGAAGAAAGTGCTACTGTTTTCTTAGTTTGATTTAACGAATTTAATTCGAGGTTGTATGTTTGTCAATACGTAAAATTACAGAGGATACATCATTTATGGTCCAAACGCTTTTTTAATGGTTTTGCCTGGAATCATCACTAACGGGCTTCGCCCGTAATCTGGCTTGTTTATTTTTAATTGTGTAGGTTCCGTGATGAAAGAAAATCGCTTCTAAAAGTCCTAATCATACTACGAATGAAGACGAATGAAATGTAAACAAAGAGAACATAATGATATATAATTTTAGATTATTTTCTCAACAACTTTATTTAAATTTGTCTCTAGAATTTTTACGATACACAGCTGAATTTTTTTATGTAAGGGTTTTAGTTTAAGTAGCACTTATTATTTATAAGAATTTGTTTCTTGATAAATGACGTATAAAAGTATAAAATGTGTAATTTTTTTAATTGTATCCTCTAAATTTTCCTATGTATTTTTTAAATTATATTTGTACCATATCTTTGTAATTTTTCATCTATGTCAAAGGTCAATATTTAAGAAATTTATGTGGACGACAAGGTTTTTAATTGACCCTGCATATATATACTTAGGGGGCCTCCGGAATTAGTGAAACTTTGATTGTTTAAAAATCCATCTAGATACCGGTTTAATAGTCATAAATGATAATATGTAAACAGACGTATAGCATGACAAATTTATATATATATATATATATATATATATATATATATATCCTATGTATAGTGACGTGACTGTGTCTTCTACATGAAATCAGCACCAACACTTTAATTTAAAAATAATCCTGCTAATTTTTTTTTAGTTAATAATATAAATAATTAAATAAAACACAGAAGTTATACTTACACAATTTTGACAGCTTTCCGTAAAATAAAACCTAAAAACTGGTTTAGAATGACGTAGAAAGAAAGGGAACTCCATAATAAAAAAAAAGAACATATAACATTTGTTTTAGGCCTAAATATTCAAAGCCAATAATTCAGAAAAATATCTGGAGTGACTCCACTCGACTTTCCGAACATTGAGTCATTAACAGTTTTGTAGATAAAGTAAAGAAAGAGGAGTTGTTAAACAAACAAAAGAGAGAAAACCATAATAGAGTGTTTGAGTATTTTTCTCCATATATTACACGATGTTTTATTTAACGCTACTGAACTTTGATCACGAAAGATCACAATGATAAAGAATATTTCGTTGTGTCCCTGTAAGAATCTATAAAAGCTAGATTCACCAAAATGCATATAGTTAGTGCAACAGTGATTTATAATATTCATATAAATTTTCAGCTGAATTGAATAAAGCGTTTAGACGCTATTACACGTATAAAAATTTGGCCTCATAGGCCATAATGATAAAGAATTTTTCTTTGTGCTCCTGTAAAAAAACTGTAAGTGCTAAATTCACCAAAATCTCTACCTTTCGTTCAACTGTGACCTATAACATGTGTACAAATGTCTTGTTCAGATTAATAAAGCGCTTAGACGCTATCGCACTTTTAAAAATTTGGCCCGATTGGCCATAATGATAAAGAATTATTCCTGGTGTTCCTGTAAAAAAGACTATAAGTTCTAGATTCACCAAAATCTATAGGGTTCGTACTATGGTGACTTACAAAATACGTACCAACTTTCAGCTTATTCGAACAAAGCGTTTAGACGCTAGCGTGTTCACTCACAGACATACACACATACATACACACATACATACACACACACACATCATCGTAAAAATAGTGGAAACGGACTCGGGGGACCTCGAAATGTATAGAAACATCAAAATCTCAAATTCGGATTTTTTAAAGATTACAATACTTTCCTCACTATAGTGTTCGAAAAGTAAAAAAATTACAATATTATTCATATCTGTATTATTCATATTTGTTCAATATTATTTATATTTGAATATAAATATAAGTATAAATTAAATAAATGCTAGTAAAATCTAGATTAATAAATGCATTTTTTTTAATTAGTCAAAGTGAATCGTGAGAGAAATTGAAAATTACATTTAATTGAATATAAGAACATAAAAGAAGACATCTTTTACATTATTATTTTGCGTTCTATAAATACAATGGCTTAAGTATTTGTGAATATTTCTATTACAGTCCTCACGCTTAAGACTCATTTTATCAATAATACTATGTAATATAATGCAATTCCATGAAAATTATACAATTATACACTTAAGCAATATGAATAGTACTTAGAGTGTAATTACAATTTTACGTGCAATAAGTTCAAACCCATTTAAATTGTGGAAACAGCTACTTAATATTATCACGTTCTGCTAATTAATGCTAATATAGTCATTTTTTACTGGCAGCAAAACAAGCAAAAATTGTGAAATTAGATTCCAATAGCTACTATAAAATGCCAGTTAGTTTCGGACATACATATATATATATATATATATATATAAATATACACCAACATATATATACATATACGTATATATATATATATATATAATTATTTATAAACATTTTAAAATACCAATTAAATAATAAAAAAAAAATCAGTAGTCAGATATTTGTACCAACTTATGTTATACTTTACGTTCTTTTATAATGTGTAATGATCAATTCTTATCTACAGGGTGATTATAATTAAAGTTACGATTTCAAAACGCTATAATTTAAAAACTACTCATCAGAGCAATTTGATATTTTACCAGAGCAATCGTGAGGCAATAAAATTTTGTTTGGCAAAAAGGAAAAAAAAAAACTCCAAAATGTTTCGTTAATCATCTGTGAAGTATTTGTTACACGAATCTCCTCTTTTTCTCTTTTCACTATGACTGTTTCCGCTGTAAACACATATACTTTTGTCTATAATAGTAAACTCTTGAAGTCTATTGTTTCTTGCTATTCCGTTGTGTTGCTAACAACATACCTGTGTTTAATGAGTCCATTTAGGCGTTTCCCGTGACATCACCCTGACAGTGCTATGATGGAACTACTTTTTTCCTCCCCCAAACAAAATTCCGTTGCCTCACGATTGCTCTGGTAAAATATCAAATCGCTCTGATGGGTAGTTTTAAAATTATAGCGTTTTTGAAATCGTAACTTTAATTACACACTCTGTACTTCATATAAATTTATTTATAAATGTGTGAAAAAAATTAACACACCTATAATTATGGTATATATTTAATTTCTATTAAAAGTTTCTATACATTGTGTAACATTTTCGAGCTATTCTGTAAAAGGCCCCTTGTACTATTTGATATCATCTGTAACATCGCTAATCAACTTCATAATGAATTGTTTATATCCTTCATGAAAAATTCAGAAGTTTGAGAAGAAGAAATTTCTAACTAATGAAAACATTTTCAACCAAAGTTCGTGTAACTTTAAGAAAACTGTTTTCTTTATTTTATGTTCACTTTACTGTTAACAATCACGTAAGTTCAATTTCTAGTGAAATGAGGTATATTCAACCACCACTTACGTTTAAAAGCATTATAAAAGTTGCACTTATTTTCCTTTCGATTTCAGTTACTATGTACTTTTGTAAAATTCTTTAAATTTTGTTTTGTGAGGATGAGCAATTAATTTGTTCTTTAAATTGTGAATAACTATTTTTAAATGTGAAAAGATTATTATGTTCATGCAACATGTAATGTTAGTAATGTTCATCTCTGCTATCTATTGTGTTTTAAAAATTGATCTGTGTGTATTTTCTTAAGAAAAATATAAGCATCTAAATACATATGATGTAATGAAAATTAACATTAACAAATATCAAAACGAACTTAATTTTAATTTCTATCACTATTTCTTGAAAATGTGCTTTTAGTTTTATATTACTAGATTATCTTTCTTGCAATAGTAAAAAAAAAAAAAAACCTTTTCTTCTTCTTCTTATATATATATATATATATCTGTAAATCTATATTATTAATTTAAAATGAAATTGCTTTATAAATTAAAATTACAGTGCATATGTCATTTAATTTTATATTATCCCACATAAATAATTTATATTTGTATAATTTAATTTATGGAAACGTATACTTTTTTTTTTTTTTTTTTGAATTATATATATGTGGATTTTGGCGTGAAATTTTTGCAGAAAAGAAGAATTATATTAAATTACTATTACCAAATTTTCCAAAATTCAAATATGCTGTTTTTTAGGGTTCAACAAGCTTGATGTTTTCATATTATCTTTGACGCATTCTGTTATCAATCACTTAACATGAAAATATTAACATTATGTAACAGTGCAACGTATTGTAGAAATGTGTCGAAATTGCGTCGTATCAAAAATGTTTCGTATTAAAAATATTAACGTAACTCAAAAAGTCTTCACTTATTTTAAATTTTCGGATAAAATAGCGCAAAAGAAAGCAGAAAGATCACGAAACAGAAAAAGAATATTTTTATGACCTACAAAAGCAATTAAAAAACACTTTTTTAAAGAAATGAAAAAAGTGGTTAATACTGGTTTTCATTAGAACCCCGAAAATTACGCAGAAACGAATACAACTAACATTTGAGAAGTTTAAACATGTCTCAAATGTTTAAACATGTCGACTGATCTTGAAAATATGTTGAATAATGACCCTCATTAATGAACTCTTTCAATGGTTTTCCCCAGCTTATTTCTCACAAGTAGACCTTATTTTGATAGACTCCAACGCAACCCTCCTCATTGTTAACCTCACATGAACTAGCTTCCCTAGGTAAATGATTACGTGATGCGTACCTGGAAAGAGAGGGGTGATTACAATATGTTATTTTTATGTAGAAGTGGAAGAAGATTAGGAATTTTCAATTTATGTATTGTGCACATACTTTTTAATTAAGCATTTACATTTACGCATGATTTAAAAGCTAAAATGTGATAGATTAAACAAAAAAAAATCTTTCGTGAGAAACCATTTTGAAAAATTCTTTCTTTCTTTCTTTTTTTTTTTTTTTTTTTTTTTTTTTTTTATTGAATACTTATAAGAAAACTTTTTACTTAAGAAAGTCTAGAATTTCTTATGGAATATCCCTGCAGGATCACCTGTTGAGGACATCCAATATGAAAATAAGTGCAACTGGTGGCGCTCCACCAGCAGACGAGCTGCTCTACGCTCAAATCTGTTGGATAGCAAGTACTAGGTTTGATCTTAGGTTGCACTCATCGATCAAGCCTTTCGGGTTTTCCATGATTATCGAAGAAACTCGCTTAAACAAGGGTAGGAAAGCCTTAAAAAACCCAAGGAGAGGAACGGTACATCGAGGAACGGTTCCTCGATGTATTGATACATAGAAATCATGATAATAGTACTATCTGGACTGAAGTTTATCACAAACCAACACCCCCCCTTACCATAGCACCTGTTAACTCTTACACATCTAAACAACTACTTTTCAACGCCATTACACCATTAATTAATAGAGCCTTCACACATTGCACCTATAAATCCTCCTCAGATAAAGAATTAAACTTAATTAAAAAGACTATGCTTAATCAAGGTTACAATATCACAATATTTAATAAGTTGAAACGCAGAATAATAAACCGGTTTAACAATACGAATCTAAAAACTGGAAACGAAACTAGTAGATTTATTGGCGCAATCTCATTTAATAAAGGTTTCCATCCCGTAATACGACAATTTAAAAATATTGGATATAATATTGCATTTAAAACCTCAACATTGAAAAATCTGATAATATCCGATCGTGACAAAAAAACAAAAGTTGGCGGCGTATATGCAATCCCCATCTCAATCAATAATATAACATCTTATTATATTGGCAAAACAAAGCGCAATTTGAGTAAAAGGATTAAAGAACATAAAAATTCCATTAAATCATTGTACGGAAACACGGCATTAAAGCACCTTTTACTCGACAATAAAGAAGCCCAGCCAAAGTGGGAGGAAAGTAAAATTCTAGCAACCCCCCACACCGAATACACATTAGACATATACGAAAAGATCATGATTTGGAAATTTGGCGATAAATGCATCAACGAGAATCAGAGTAAAGACTTAGCAACCCTATGGCAGCCTTTCTTAGAACAACAAGATAAAGCTCGGTGGCTTTCATTAACTAACGAGACCTGATGATGTGCTAGTAAATAAGCACGAAACATGTTGTCTAACTGTTTTTTGACCTTTTAAAATTCTTTTAAATATTTTTAACGTGCCTTTTACAGCGGATTTTACTCTTTTAAATAGTTATTTCGCACGTGGTTTTTAATTATTTAGTGAAATTTCTGCAGTACGATTAGACATTCTCTATCTGCAAAGGCCATTAACGTCCCTATGAGTACTATTTTAAGACGTTTGGGCAAACATTTTGGATAATCCAATAAACCTGCAAGGAAACCTCGACTTACTCCAAGTATGAAAAATAAACGGCTGACTTTCGCCAGACTATATTAGAATTGGGCAATACAGCAGTTGAGTAGGGTCTTATTTACAGATGAGTCAAGTGTGCAGCACGTTTCTGCACGAGCTACAAGTGGTTACCGTACAAGGTGAAAAAGATATGATAGAGATATACGATTCAAACTGTGAATCATCCTCCAGCCAAATGATATGGGGTGTAATGTCTGTATCCGGTACTGCTAGTCTGTATTTTGTACCACCTAAAACCACTATGAACGGAAATTGGTACCTTAATTTCTTACGTGAGAAGTTGAAGCGTCACATGCGTGTTCATAAATGGTCAATTTTCATCCCTGATTGGGTTCCGTGTCACAGGGCGAAGATTGACAAGAAATGTGTGAAGGCACTGAAAATAAATGTGCTTGATTAGCCATGTAACTGCCGAGATTTGAATCCGATAGAGAATCTGTGGTGTATTGCGAAAATTAAAGTCGAGTAAATACAACCATCCGCTGTTACGGCACTTGTTGAAGCAATAAAGCATGTCTGGTGTACATAAATTTCTAAAGCTTACTGCAAGTCTCTTATTTATGGCATGCCTGAGAGGATTGCACAAGCTTTTGAAAACAAAGAAGGTCCAACAAAATACTGACTTTATTCATACTAAATAACTATGTATTGTCCATTTTGTTCTGTTATATGTAAAACATGTATGTTATTTTTGCGGATTATTTTTAAATCTGATTTTTGCATGGGTGGTCTTAAACTTTTGCAAATGACTGTATATATATATATATATATATATTCTTATCTTTGCACATCCATATATATATATTTACTTTATTTTGTTTATAATTTTGTTTAGTTTTTCTATTAATACAAAAAGTAGTTGGTAATGTTTTGTGTAAATGGAATAATTTTGAAAATATTTTATAAAATCCTTTACTAACTTGTATCATATATTTTTTTTCTTTTTGTTATGATTATTTGTAATGTTACGTATTATGGTTGAAATCCAAATCCTATCAAACATTAAATTTTTTCTATCATATACATACATGTAATGTATATTATTTGGTGACACAGATTATCCATGATGAACAAAGATTTTCACTTAGTAATGAATCGAGTTCTTTTACGCAGTCGTTTTATTGAAGGCTCTTGGGCAGATTACAGTTCATTTTGAAGTCATTAGGTCCAAGCACTCCAAATCATTCCACCAGCAACCGAGTACGGAGGATGCCGTCGTTTTGACGGTCGCCTCTCGGAACAGCAGTTCGTATCCTTCTCTCGGGGCCTCTATTTGACATGAGTTTATTTAGGTAGGACAACACACAAAAAAAGAAACCGATTTGCGTGTGCTCTTGCTTAAATACCGCTTATTCTGGCGCGAATTTACTCTCGTTCTACATATTGGTAGTTTAGCTGAGCCCCGGAGATCCAGGATTAATTTATATGCAGGGTTTTGCTGCAACAAATGGAAGATAGCGAAGATTCAGCAGTTTGTATTCTAAAAGTTGTTGAATTTTCTGACTTTTGCGTTATGAACGTGTTTTGCCAGGAAACTAACTTTACAGGGGAAACTTTAGAATGAAATTCAAGTTAAAAATTTTATATGTGATTTCCTTTAAATTTTCAGTCAATATTAATTTAAAATAATAAAATAATAATTTAAAATCTTAATTTTTTTTATCCTTTCACATATATATACATATATATTTATATGTATATCATCATTTATAAATTTTTAAAAGTAATTATTTATTTTCAATCCCAATTTTCACAATAGCTTAAATTTTATCAAAATATCAAGAGTAGAAAAGGAATAAGAGTAAAGCAGTAAGTATAAAGAGTAACCCTGATAAATGTCCAGCCATCTATCTCACTGCATTTTAGTCTGTTGGTTTCAGTTAAAGCTTATTTTATATTACATTTATATACCATTGATGATATTATCAGCTACCATAGATTAACAAAACAGGCAAAAATAGCTTAGTGTCAAGTATGAGAAAAACTGACATTGTAAAAAGAATTTAAAAAAAAATTAAATAGAGGGTTATATTCAAGGATAGTAAAAAAACAATGATATAGGATATAAGCCTCGAACACATTATACACATAATCAATTTCCCTGTATGTAGTTCTTTTTTTTTAATCCATATATGTTGACCATACTTGCCAACCATCTCATTAATAACCGTACAATTGTTAACGCCCCCTGAAAAAACGCCTCTTTTCTGACACCACTATATTTTTAGAGTTATTCTCGCCAAATGTTGTTACAATTAAATAAGAGTAAAATTACTCTAAAAAATTATTGGTGGGAAAAAAAAGGCGGGTACTAAAAATTGTACGGTTCATAATGAGATGGTTGGTAAGTATGGTTGACTATTCCATAATTTTACTATACTATACATAAAAATACATTTATGCAAATATTAGGTAAACTATTCTTTTACAATATTAAGTTTGCTAGAAAGTTCTGATCTTTTGTATAAAAAAAAGTAACGCTAGTAATATTTGGGTGATACAATACATTCACAAAAGTATTTGTTCGAGCATTATATAAATGTCGCCTAAATAAAATTTCATGCGTCATTCAAGTCAAAAAGACAAAACTTTCTTGACAAAAAAAAAAAAAAAAAATCACTTTAATAATAGAAAAAAAAAACTATAAAAGTGAATATATAGATATTGTTTGACCATTTTTTATATATTTTATTAATATACTTTAGATAGGCAGTCTTTATTTATTTTTGTTTCAAGAAGGCCCCCTTCACCCCTCTACAAGTACATCCTTTAAATATTTACTTATCAAATTTTAGAATATATTACGATGGAATAACAGTGCTTTAATGTAAAATTAAATATTTACCAGTTTAAGTCTATGGAAGTGAAAAACTGTCAAATATTTGTAGTAGACTGTTAAATTTTCTTTGCCAACTTAAGAAATATCATCTATAAAAATCATAAAAACTATGATAGAAAAATCATTTTATTTTTACAGATGTTGTAACATTTGAAACACAAAAACAGCAGCTAAAATCAATATCCACGTACATTAACTTGACATCAGTAATAGAATTTATAAATAAAATAACACGATTTTTAAAAGTATGCATGTGCATTTAAAAAAAAGTGTTTTCTCTCTTTTAAGTCCACAAGAAAGGGAATTTTTTAAGTAAATTCTTTTATAAGATAAAATACTTTTACGTGTGCTCTTTTTAAATTCATGAAAGAAGTCAGTCCATGACAAGAAAAGAATAATGTTTAAATTAACATTCACTTGTAAATGATTTTGATTTTTTCCTTAATTGCGAATTTTTATATTTCATATTATAATTTCTAATTTTTTATAAATGGTTTAAATATATTTTTTTAATTTTTAATTTGTTTATTTTGAATGCTTTATTTGAAGCTATTCATGTTGAAATACTTTAGCATTCTAAGTTTAAGAAAATGCAAACGGAAAAAAGATGAGAGGGATATATTTTTCTTTTTTTCTTTTTTCCTTGTTTTTTTTTTTTTTTTTTTTTTTTTTTTATAAGGACATCATAAGAACAAATAAGAAAATTATATTTATAATTTACTTTACACAAATAAACTTTGAAGTCTATGCATAATGTTTTTCAGGCATTAGATTATTTTTATCATCATCTAAGAAAGCATATTTTTTCTTAGTAAAATGATATAATATTGGTTAGAAGAAACAATTTACACAGAGTTGAGATTATTTCTGTATTGTGTTTGAGGAACTTTAAAATTTTATAATTTGAGATATAAAGATTTTTAATGAATTAACGAGGAACTCAAAACTGTTTAACTTAGTAAACCCTTCCTTCGTTTTCCTACTGTTAATGTAGCAATTATTATTATTTTCCATTCTTGAATGTCGTTTTATCACGCAATGTATCATTCACATTATTTTATTATTTCATATACTTTTCCAACTTAATTAAATGCTCATATTTTAAAGCAAGGTATACTAAAATATTTTTTTTTTCTTTTAGTAAATTTTCTTGTGTTCTCTATTGCTGAGCTTGTGAACTAAATACTTTTAAACCTCAACGGATATAATAAATCTATTTCAACAAAACTACGTTTTGCAGAAAGAGAAGTACTATATTGGAGAATTATTGCCCTACTGAAAGTTCCTGAATAAATGAAGAAGATCGAGCAACATTTTTATTTTCTATTACATTTAATAATAGTAAAAACAATAATAATGGTAATAACCCTAACATCTTTTCCATCTCATCCCGTGTACGAAAAGGACACCTGAGGACATCCTGTGGACGTCTGCAGGATGTATCATGGACAAGTAGGCTGTTTGGGAATAGAAAAAAGTAAAAATTTTCGACTTCCGATTTCCAATGGATTCACATGATTTGAAATTTCATGTACACAATTTAAAATTTCTTTTACATGTCTGTCTGAGCGCAATAAATATTTTATTGTGGCTCTATCTCAAGAATAATGCACATAATTCCATAAAAGTTCATATTTAGTCGTACCGTCGATTTGTCTCATTTATGGAAAGATTACATCTCTGCTTTTATTTTATTTATTTCTACAAAACTTCATATTTGAAAGGGTTATTACGAATTATAACCCTAATTCAAACTGAGTACAAATAGACAAAAGAATAAGGCATTAATATGCTTCAAATTTTCCTACTATGGAACATTATACCTCAGACTCAAAGACGTAAAAATGATTGAATTAAAAATGTAAGATAACCATTCATGATTATTTAATTCAGCAAAATTATTTTTTTCAGAATCAGAAATATTATATTTTGAAGATTTATTTCCCTAATCAAAGTTCCTTGAAAGAAGGAAGAACATCGAGTAAAATTATTACTTTTTCTACATTCAATAGAAAAATTTATTAGGCTAAAATATTTTTGACTTAGAGTTTTCGATAAATTTACACGTTATAAGAAGTCTGGAATACAATCTGTCCTAGCGTGATAAACATTTTGTGAGAGGATAATATATAACTAAAGAACTAACATACCTTAAAATTCCTAAATACCTTGAATTCCTTAAAATTTTTTATTTAGTTACACATTGACATAAATTGATACCTATGAACGTTTTGTGCAAATCTCCTAAATATGACGCTGTTATGCTGTGATTTCACTCACTTACTGAAAGGCTATATCTCAGCTTTTGCTATGTTTGATTGTACGAAACTTCACATTTAAAAGTTCGATTAGGAAATACTATCCTGATTAAATTTAAATTCATATAAGTTAATACGTGACAATAATATGCTGCATTTTTTCCTACGTTGGAAAGCTACATATGAGATTCTATGATGTAAAATTGTCTAAACTTCATATGTGAATCTAATAAGAAATGTCGACATGATTTGGGTGTTTATCAACGCGTTAAGTTGAGCTGCTATTAATAACATTTTTGGGGTTATTTTTGATATGGCTAGATCTCAGTATCTATTGGTTAAATTTATATTAAACTACAAGTAAAAAAAAAACAGCACATAAGCAATGTTAATTATTATTTTTTTTTTTTTTGTAAAAGATAACTGGCATGTGGGGCTGTTTTATAGAATGACAAATAATAAAGTTTTATGATAACGACAACATATTAACTTTCAATTTATATTTGTATATACTTTTTAATATGAAAAAACTGAACTATTATTATAAATTAGAACATTGTAATTTAAGTTATAATTCAAGACATGAGCATCAGCTATCAAAACCATAAATTTTACTTTATAGACTTTTTTTTTGACTTTATTTTCTTTATTGCTATGACTTTTTTTTGACTTTATATTTGACTTTATTTTCTATATAAAGACATATTTTTCTTATATACTGAAATTTTTTTAACTGTGCCTTAAATGTTCCTTTATTAAATTTTACACCAAACAAAGTCATCTTCTATTAGCTTTTACTACAAGATTATAACTAATAGTGTTTTGGATTTTTTTTTCTTAATATGATTTTCCTTACCTTTTATTTTATAACCCAAGAGTGTTTTTCAAAGATTGTATAAGGATTTTTTTTTTCGGAAAAGAATTTCATCTACTTCTAAAATTAATTACCACGAACTAAAAATCTTTTTATCCAAGCGCTTCAAAGGAATTTACCTTTTTTTCCCTCAGAAAATTTATTAAGGTGCAATTTTAAGATTTCAGTTTTCAATGTGTCTTCATACAATAATTAAATATTAGATCTTCTGGCTTTCACAACTAAAAATATATTAACGAAACAGGAATTTTGTTATTGTACTTATTGTAAATTTTTCGTTTTTATCGAAAGTTTAATTAATAAATCTGTAATTATTAATCTTTAATTATTAAATCTATAATAAAACGAACCAATTTTGATATTACATATACATTAAAATTGTCCAGATTTTATACTAATTATATACACAGGTTATATTTAATATTCAATGTAAAGCATTAATTGATAATATAAAATTAACTTACATACAAAATTTCAATAATTAACTCCTTAACAGCCCCGGGTGTATATATAAGTTTTTCCGAAGTACGGACCTTTGTGTAGAATTGTTATTAGGGAAATTACTGACATGGCCTGACAATGCAATATAATAACTCTTAAAGGGACTTTAACAGTGTTTTCGAGGGATTTATTCACATCAAAGTTGAGAGAGAAAGGTGGCAGTGGAAAGCAAATCTCGTAAGTTTTCATCGGCAGGTAAGGGGTTAATTGTGCTTTTTCATTTAATGGGAGAATTTCGATTTTTAATCAGTATCAATTTAACGAGACAAATAAGTTAATATGGTGTGTCATTCACGCGACTTTCTCTTACCCCGCATTTCAGTACTATAAAGAAGCTTTGGAGATTAAGGGATAAGATAACAATTACCGTATAAGAACCTAATTGCAAAACAATTAATGATAAGTTTTGAAAAAACTTCTCAGATTTAGTAATAAATTAAATATTGCTTACATATTTTAAAAATAGTTTAATAGTTTTATATGAGTCAGTAAATCTCTTCTCTAAATATTAAGCTTCGAATAGATGGGAATCGCTTAGATATTTCACTTGTATTAATAAACCTACATTCGGAACGTTATTTTAGAATAAAAAAAATTATTTTAAGTAAATACGAAAAATATAGAAACTTTATAATGCATATATATTATGTATTTAATATATGTGTATACATACATGCTTGCATACGTACATATATATATATATATATATATATATATATATATTTATTTATTTATTTATTTACATTTAAAACTAAAACTGTTGTGTTTGCGCATAAATTTTGAATGTATGTTGCCTTTTTGTTTTTAATAAAACTTATATCAGTAGTTTCAATTCTTTCATCTTAATGTGTTATGCATTTTCAAATTAGTGAAATATATGAATTTCATACATTTGGATTTGCCTAATTTAAGCATTATCACTATATATATATATATATATATATATATATATATATATATATATATATGAATTAAATAATGATCATCTTTTGCTATTTTTTTTACGTTGCAGTTCATATTCTTTATTTAGCGTAGTATACAAAGTTTATTAAAGTACAACATTAATTAAACATATTTTTTTCAGTAATGCGTAATATTGAACATAATTTTATATCCCTGTATCCCTGTAAAATGTAAAAATCTGAGAAAAAAAATCTTAACGTTATTAAGTGACATATATTCACAAATCATTATTAAATGTTGCTTAATTTTATGAATTATTTAAAATAGATAGATATTTTCTTTAAAATAGTCATAAATAACCTCTTTGTCATACTAAGATATTCAATAAAATTTTTATGCTTTAAAAACAGTTTGAGATAACTGAGTGAATACCTTCTCTCTACAGAAGTTTGCAATAGATAATCAACTCTTAGATATATCTCTTTAACTAATTAACCTTTAATTTGAAAGTTATTTTAGAACTTTTACTAAAATTTCATGCTAACTTTATTTTTCCAACGATCTTTATGATAAGACCATTGGTACTGTAATATATTTGAATAAATTGCTTTCCCTTTATTAAAGATATTATATTATGAATGTTATATTATCTTCTCGAAAATTATAAAACAAAATAACTTAATACTTTAAAAATCCACTTTATTAGATTTGGTCAAAAATTAGTAAACTTATTAAACAGCACAAAATATAGCTAATACTGTATTTTTTTAGTTCAATGGTATAATTGGTTCAAAAGACATTAAATAAAAATTACATTTTAGCTTTAAATTTATTAAAAAGAAAAAAAAAATGAGTAAGTAAGTATATTTCTTTTTATGTCGAAAAAAATGACCGTACAAACAGGTTTTTTTTTTTAATTTAAATAATTAAAATAAAAATGGGAAAATTGTGTTAAAAGGATAGAACAGCTCAGTATAAAACCCCTTAGCGAAATTTAATATTTGGCACCGAAGTAGCTCGGACATTTCTCGCCAACAGGTTTACTTACGCATACATGAAATAAATATTTTAATTCGACTCCAAGATACAAAAATAAATAAATAAAATTTATATATAAAAAAAAAAAATAATAATAATATTTCGCATTGTAATTTACTGACATGAAAATCGTTTACATTTGACATGGAAAATAACTTTCCTAAATAATAATTTTAATAAAATATTTGCACTGCAAAAATGGTTCGGAATATATAGAAGAAAGTTTTGGACTAGTTACAGCATACCAGTTTAATTTAAAATTACAAGGAGATGAAGCACATTATTTTGGACAATCATCTAAAAATCAAAATTTTACAAAATTCTTCTCAAATTTCTAACACCTATTGTTTGTAATTTATGGATATATCATCACAATGAAAAGTCTGTACCAAATGCTTATTTTCGATTTCAATATCGGTGAACAAGCATCAACAGACAAAGAACATTTATATTTAAATTTCATAAAAAAAGAGATATAATTTTCCGTCCGTTCTCATTCGTTCTTCATCTGAGAGACGTACCGTACACCAAACATAGGACTTAAAAGATATTTATCCCAAACAGTAGCACATGTTTATAATATTGTATGTTCTTTCAAAAATTAATTATTAAAAACTTGAGTTGTATTGACTGAACTCGAGTATGTTGCTTGGCTCAAAATTTGTTAAAGTAAAAGGTAAAAAAACCTCGAAATTTATTGTAACTAAGATAAGATCAAAGAAAAAAAAATCTTTATTTGCATCGCTACGATATATATTGATTGTAAAAGATAATTTTTTCAATACATCTTTTATTTTATATAAGGAGGTTATACCAATAGCTAGGGGGCTCTGCTCTTGAAACTGGTAGACGGGAGAAGCCGGGTTCAAAACTAGGTAGAGCTCAACGGATTATCTGTATGTTTTCCGTAAAATTTTCCGAAATAGTTATCAATATGAAATAGAAACTTTAAAAAGTTCACAATGAGGGTATTCCACTAAAGCCTAATTCTCTGACACAGACAGTTACCCTTAATTCCAACACCACGGCACTATTTTATAAAATAATAATAATAATAATAAAACTGGGTTTTCTTTTATTTCGAAATGTTTTTATCTTGATTATAAACAAGTTAAATTGCAAAATTAACTAAATTTACTATTCCATTCGCTATATTTTTCAGAAAAGAAAAATCTCCAGCCTATGTCAAGACAGCAGGCATATTCCTTTTTTAAATAATATACTTAAAATTCTATAAAATCTTTAAAATTTGAAAATGCTGTCACAAGGATAAGACTAAAGCAAGTAATAGTTATGAAATATGTTCCTATAAAATGTGAATTAATAAACAAAACTTAGCAACATAACAAAATAAGTTGCTTCTAAAATAAATAAAATATTTTCAAAAACTCTGACTTTTTAAATCTGAAGCTTAATTAATTTTCAAATAGCAGAAAATACACAAAAGCAAACAAACTTATGCACCATTAAATATTCTTTATGATATTTTTATATATCAAGTATATGTAAATAAATTTTAATCATGATTTTATACGATGTTTTTAAGCAGCATAAATTTTGATTGAACTTAGTTATAGTAGAACATCACCTGACATTTATGACAGATACTTCGCTTAATCGTTTGTTTAATAAATAATTAAAATATATTTGTAAAGAAAAGGTCATCATAAACAGGATTTTTGAATATAAAAGCTTTTATATTGCGGTAACCAGAAAAATTTCCTTTTGTCATTCCGTTTGAAAGAGCTCGATAATAATTATCTTGCACAAAATATTTAACCGTATTTTCTCTGAATAACGGTTTTTCATTTGTAATTTAGTAGAATTTTAACAAATAAATGCTGACATATATATCCAGGTGAAAAAGCATATATGATAAGTATTAGCAGCACAACCAGACGGAAGAAATACGTTGAAATTCATTTACCATTCGTTTTAATAATGTGTCATAGAAACTGAGATAAAGACTTTCTATTTAAGGGGGAAATTCCAAAATGGCAGCAACGTATATCAGATGATATAAACCCAAATTGAAACTCCATATTATTTTTAATGTTCTTCTGACATATTACGTTTTGTGCAGTTATGCATAATAGAAGCTGAGTATCACCTTCACCTTCACAAACAAAAATTCAGCATAGCAGATCCGTCTCAACAGATATCCACCCAAATACAGGGTGGGCAAAAAGTCCGTAAGTACTTTAAAAATTCATAAAACCCGAAGAAATAATCAAAATAAAAAAACGGTTTGCAGCTTTAGCATTCAAAAGGTCATGGGATATTTTTAACCCTTTCGCTACCACCGGGACATATATGTCCCGCGGTCAGTTTCAAACGTTGATGAGATAAATATGCGTTGTATTAATACTCATGTACATATTTTACTGGTATTTCATAGTGACACTGACAAGTGATATATTTTCAGTATATTATCGAGCATTTTGTATTGTGGTAGATATATCAAAGTAGTAATTTTAATTTTTTATCAAACAAAAATATTGGTAATGAAAGGGTTAAGATAAGAAAAAAATAATAATTAAAAAAAAAAAAAAAAAAAAAGCCGGCAGATGGTATTGTGCGAACCTATATAAAATTTTATAAACCTATATATAAAATAACCTATATATAAACCTATATTTTATTAACCTATATAAAGTTTTATACAGTATTTTTTTTAATAGACTTCTCTACGAAAGTTTCATAACACACATACAGATACATAAGCACATAGACTTATAGTTATTTTCTAAAATTGGTGAAATTGTATTCTGGACCTGCCCTAGAAATTTTGTAAATCTATCGATTAAAGAAGTTGAAAATCTTGATAATTTCTTCTGTTAAATACCGGAAAAAGTAAACTTATTTAACACGTAAAAAAAAAAAAAAAAAAAAAAAAGGAATAAATAAATATATATATATATATATATATATATATATATATATGAGTGTATGTGTGTGTGGGGGGGGCGTGTCATATATAAGGTAAAGTTAGGAGAGATTGCGTCGAGGATCGAGGAAAGGAGAATGCGAACGCTGTTACTCCAGATAGTTGTACAACAGTAAAAGTAGAGCGCCGACTTGAATTTGCATTTTTATGCTCGTCTAAGATACAATGTTTTTATTTGCCCTTTTCTCACCCCCCCCCCCCGAAAAAAAAAATAATAATAAAAATAAATAAAAAATAAATGCTTGAATTTTCATATCACTATCTATGAATTTCCATAGAATGACAGTAATACAAAACATATTTAAATTAAATTTTTTCTCATAAGGTACACTAACGGTACCAATAGTTCTTTAAAAAAGCAAATAATTATGGAATAAAACGCTTCACAGTCTCTCCAACTGAAAGTGGAGAGATTGCGCTTTGATTCCATTCCATTCTATACTAAAAGACATTGCACATCTACTTGATAATAACAAGACATAGAGCATGAGTTTGTTAAATGTCTCGAACTGTATCAAGAGACGATTTCGACAGCTGACTGGATTAGTTTAACCCATTCGGGATGTCACACCTCATTGGGAACCGTCCCCATAATTTTAAATTGGACAAATTTCTGCATTGCCAATGAACGGAAAGCCGTATCTCTGATAGTATTTATCTGTTGGGTGCCAGTGTTCCTGCTCCTTCTTTTGGTTATTTAATTTTTCCGCTTAACTTTTTTCATATTTGTTATATAATGACTCGTCTATCAATTTTTCCAGATACAAATTCTATTGACATTCGTAATATCTTTTGATTTGCATCATTCTTCACTTCCATGTGTGGATTTTTATCCTTCATTTCAAGTGCACCTTCCTGGTAATGATGAATTCTTATTATAATTATAATTATAATTATAATTATTATATAAGAAGAAAAATAAGAAATACCATGTATAAGAAAGCAATATAAGCTGATGATATGTAGGCTTTTGATATAAATATTTAAAATATTTCATAATTAGTAACATAAAAATCTCCGTTAAATCTAACGTAAAGGAAGTCGCAGCTTCTTTAAAATTATATTTTTAATTAGCTTTAAAATTAAATAGTTAAAAGTTTTTTATTACTCTAGAAAATTAAATGTATAAAATGTTTTTTCGAAAAGTGCATAAAAAAAAGAAAAAAAAATTCTTTTCCTGAAGCTTGAAACTGAATATATTCATTTCTTTATGCGTCTGTGAATAAAGTTTCTTTCATAAAATAACAAGTTTTCTGAAAAGAATTTTCACCATATACGAAAAGAAACTATTGGTATTTAATTTGAAATGTAAGCAGTGTATCTTATAAATTTGTTTGAAGTTATAATGCTCACAAAATAAAGGGAGAAATTCAGTTATTTCAAATAAAATGCAGAAAATGAATTTGACATTTATACTGAAAATTCAATGTGAAAAGTTTCAGAATATTTAATAAAGATGCGAAAGAAATTTTCTTTGATAAAAAACAATATTATAGTCTTTCTAAAATTTAAAAGAAAACATTGGTTCCAAAACTTTATTTCTAAGAGCCTTTATCTAAATAAATATTGTTGCGTACTTGGGGGTTCGTGAGTTGTCCGAAAATGAAAGGCCAAACTTACAAAAATTCAGTAATTTATTCACAGAAAGTTCCAGAAAAATACAGGTCTGTAAACCAAGTATTAGCTTCAATTCAACCAGTAAACACAGCTTAAACAGCAGCTGTTAATAGCAAATCCACAGTACAAACTGTATAGCAATAACCCTTGAAGCAAGTCTCTTTCAAAGAGGCTCAAAGCAATGCAAGTACTAGCGAAGCTGGCTGAAAACTGAACTGAACCAACCTGCCTTGGAGGGAAAGCGCTCCTTATATACCCCTGGAGAAAAGTGTGGAAGGTTCCAGAAATTTCCGTATCTCATCAGCCGATGAGATTAGAGCTTCCATATTTGGTATATTCCTAATAAGGATTGTCTCGCCAAGGTGGGAAGAAGTCGCCAAATTTGGCGCCAAATCCATTACCTGCTTTGTTGGGGCTTTTTAATGCTTTTTTAAGGGGAAATAAGGCTATTTCAACGCTAAAACGACTAGACATGCACAAAATCAGCACTTTATCAACTTACTAAGCCTCTTTGAAAGAATTTATACAAAAATAAATACAATTATTTGCAATTCCGTAACAATATAATTTACAACAGTAATTTTTATTGTAGTAAATATATTATATTATATTATATATACTACAATAACAATTACTTTTAAATTACTTGTTTAACAATTACCGTTTATAGTTTCAGATTAAAACTGTAAGAGGTGATTAAAATAAAATGTTTGACTTAAAACACGGTTCGTAGATGATCTTTAGTGTGCTCATTATATTGTTATTTTTCTTATTATAATAATTCTTTAGATAATATTTTAACAAATCATACAAAGAGTTTTTATTATTAATATTATTATTAAAAAGCATGCTGTCTGAGAAACTCATAATGAAGATTATCTCTTAACTTGTTAAAACATTGCCTTAATAAAAGTCGATTACACGCCTAGTTATTTTAAGGGATCAGGCACCTTTAAACAGGGGATATATAAGAAAATAAACATGACAATAGCTTTATTTACAATAACTCAGCAAGTAATTACTTCTAAATCTTGTAAATATTAACAGATATTAAGAAACAATTTTTATATCGATTACAGTCTTAAAAAAAAAAAAAAAAAAAAAAAAAAAAAAAAAAAAAGAATTATTTATTTATTTATTTTTCGATCTATGGAAAAAATATCAGAGCCAATTTTTTGTCGAATATGTTCTTGCGTGCAATACCTCCGTGATGATTAGCCAGAATTTAATAAAACTTCTAATCTTCCTTCTCTGTAAATCATAAACGAATACGTTTAACTTTACCGCTCTATGTCACTCCCAGTTTTATCACTAATCATTCAAATGTTTGAATCTTCCTAATATCACTTTCCTTATATGTTCTTTTTGTATATGCTACAGCACAAAATGGTTTCAAGCGTTGTTTATATGCAATATAAATCAGTTAATATATTTATTTGAAATGCAGTTAAATCGAGTTATCAAAATCATGACAAAACAATTGTCTTTCTTGTAATAGTTGACTATATACTTTCTAAATACGTTCATTTATATGCAGGTATATAAGTGTTAGGTATTTATTAAAATATGTCCAAAACATTACTATTATTGATGTCTGAAAGAATTTATTTTTATTAATAATTTGATACATTAACAACAAAATATAAACAGAATTATATCCATTGCATCATATGAACTGATTTTCGAAAGAAAGTTGAAATAACTTGGGAATATAATGTATCAAGAAGAAACGAAACAAACAACAAGAAAAAGAAAAGAAAAGAAAATTAAATATTTACTTACTAAAATTATTTTATCATAATAAATATTTAAACAGGCTAAAATATTTTCAAAAGATTTAGTTAAGTAAATAACCTACAGTTGTTGTTTCTTAAAAAAGTAAGGAAAATCAAACACCCCGTTCATTTAATGTACTGTATAAATTTATTATTAAAAAATAATAATAATTTTAAACAATTTAAAAATAAAAATAAAAATAAAAATTTATTTTTAAAAACTTTTCGTGAAAAACTTTCTAATTTTTTTTTATTTTTATTTATGTACAAATATTATTCTTACTTTACAGAAAATTTTGAAAATTATTTGTATGTTGATACAACAATTTATTACAAAAGTATTTATTTCTTAAATCCAAACTCTCTCTTTCATTTAATTACATATGTTGATTTCGAAATAAAAATTATAAGTGATATTTTCACACATGTTTAGAAAATCTAAACTGAATGAATTTTGCAAATCTGTAAATGTTTCAGTTTAATTCTATTTTTATCTTAAATTATAAACTAAAATAGAAGCAGTGGAACACCATTTCCTTCTCCCTCCCCCAATTTGCGATATTTTAATCTTCTCCCCCCCATTGCTAAATATACCAGTTTACCGATCCACCACAACATTCTTTAATCGTACAGTAAGTAGATATAATGTTGATTATGATGAATTATCCTGGTATATCTATAATTACAAAGTACTTCCAAGCTCTATCATTGAAAGTTAATATCAAACAGAAAGAAGTAAATATCATCTCGATAGATATTTTATTGTAAATTAACATGTATATGTATAATACATGGAAAAAAAAGAAAGAAAGAAAGAAAGAAAGAAACAATTTTGCAGAAATAATTCTCAATAAAAAAGTATTATGATTTTTTTTTAATTATCCAGAGACTGTATGTTAAACATTTTAAAAAGTATATCTTGTTTACTCATTTTAAAATGATATCTAATGTATTAACAAATAGTATAAAGTGGTTATTCCAAAACTTTATTCTATAGTATTCCGCAAAACATCGCACCTCCAGTTTAACATGCAGAATTATGTAAACAACATGGCTTCTTACAATAAAATTTCATATGTACATTTTGTTGGACTATTAAGAAAAAAATTCTAAAAGTTTTCAAAACGTAAGTAACAGTGACGCCACCGTTTGTATTATGTACATCCAAATTTAATTAGCATAATTTTTATGATGTGCCTTAAATACGAACTTTGTTGCATTTATATAATATAAACTGACACAGGGACTTTCCGTAAACAAAATTCAGCATAGTAGAGTCATCGCTCCGCTGATATGCACGTAAATGGAATCCGCATTTTCATCAATGCCTATAAATATATTACTTTATTATATAGAAATTGAGATATAGCCTTCATTTAAATGTCGAAAATTGTAACACAGCAGAGCTTTCAGTTAAACGGTAAAACCTAAAATTTAAACAACAGTAAGTTATATGAAGCTCCAAGTAAATATAACGTTTTGTTGATTTCTGTCCTTGGGTTATTAAGATACCACTTTCACAAAAAAGAAACATACAGACAATATTACACAGATGTTCGGACAGATTACAAGACAAATAGATATTTTCTCTTATAAAATCGTGTTCAAGACCCCAAAAAAGTGTAGACTCATCTAAAACCAATGATTAAAAGATAACTAATACTAAATAAAATACTATATATTGTATTTACAATAACTTCAAACCGATCAGAAAAAATTAAAAATACTTGAACAGGTTTTTTTTTTTCTTTCTTTAAATAGCATTTGTTCTCAAATTAACCTCCCACTAAGTTTTATTATAGAAATACGGAAGGGGAATGCAACAAAAAATGCACAATACGAAACAATATAAGTTAAAACTGATTGAAGAAATATGATTTTAAATATTCTTCGTTTTTACTTCCTTAAACAAAGTATAAGGACGTATTGTAATCGCGATTTGCGAAATGGAGTTTATATCTCGCATAACTCAAAAACAAATGATCGCAGAATGTTGCAAAGGACGATGGTCCATAAGAGGGGTTTTCGGTCCAAAAATTGAGAAAAATATCAGACTGATCACAGGCGTGAAATTTTTGCATATAATTATTTTAGAACATGTATATTTTGTGTTTCATTCAATATTATTTATATTATTTCAATAATTGTTTGTTCCCCAGGGGTCCAAAGATACACAATATTGCATTTTTCGCCAAAATTCTCCGTTTTTTGGAAAGTTTACCTACTTTTTTTTTATATCAGTGCAAAGGAGCAACATTTTCTTATTGAAATATCTTATGAAGTACACTATAATGTAAATCATGCATGAACATAGATGTGTTACTCCACTGAGCTCATATAAAAAAGTTGAAATTGAAAGCAAAACATAACATTGATTACAGTGAAAATATTGCGTACACTACTACTTCTCACTGGTTTGAAAGAAATGTTATTGATGAAATAGAATCTATTTAATCAAATTCTATTTAAATTTCACTTTTGTTACACTAAATATTCTTTAAAAAATATTTAAGTCTTTTTTTATCCGTAAGTTCATATCATGAAGTTTCCAATGCAGAAAATCGAATCTGCGTTGTTTGGTTCTTGGGTTAAAGCCGATTGACTACGCTAGGATGCAAAACTTTTGGGTTAAATACCCTCCCTGGGAGACTTTCCAATGCGTCCTAATCCATATTTACGCAATTTTTGGAGAAAATCACGAAAAACACCGAACGGCTAGGTCGACGGGCACCACCAGGGATCGACCCCAGTACTTTCCGTCGAATCTACAACATTCGGAGCAACTCAGATTACGACGTTTCTTTTGCAATCTGTATGCTACAATAATTTTATAGAGTATACCCAATATTTGACTTTCTACAACTACTGTACGATGGACACAAATATTTGGTTAGAAATAGTATATTTAAACTTGAAAGTTTCTTCACACGCTATAAATTTAGAAAGAGAATAGTTATAATCTATATTCATTTGTAATGTAAACATAAATACAGAAAATCCGGTTTTAAAATTATGTACTTTCAACAATAATGCCTAAAGGCGGAAATTATATTTAACATTACGCCATTATGTTTAACAATCACTATGAGACCCCTACGCATTAACTTTCGTCTGTTATATTTCATAGTAGTTATGTTGAAATTCTAGAGTTAATTCTCATCAGTTTTTATTTATAGTGGTCTAACAGTTCCTATAATAAAACAGAAACTTGAAATTCCTAAGAGCCAAAAAATCCTCTTATGGACCCTCATCCTTTTTACTTGTGACTGTCATTACGTGGAAGTGAACACTTCTAACATTAGCCTTAATACGAGTTGTCATTTTACAGATACCTACAAATTTACTAAATTTTTCGTGGCGTCTGTATGTATGTTTGTATCTCGCATAACTCAAAAACGGTTGGACGTACAACATTGTAAGTCCGTATATAGGTTTGTTATAACATCTAGATGTACACCGTCCATTTCAGTCTTTCTGTGACTTTCCGTTTTCGAGACATTTACGGCAATTTTATTCATAAGGACAAAAATATAAAGGTTTTGACCATTATTAATGTCCTACCATCATAAAGATTTTTGAAAAATCTAAAGATAGTGCTTGTAATGATATTGCTACGAACGTTGCCGACATTTTTGTGTGTAAAATGTAATTTTTAAAAACATAAGCAGGTTCTAGCTGATGAATTAACTTTATTTTATAAATATTCAACCCGCATATAGAGCACGTAATCATACTGTAATAAAAGTTGTCGTGTTAAAAGTACATAAGTACGTTCCAGTCAACAAACGCAATTTACTTAATGAATATTTAGTTCATAGATAGAGCCCGCGGGTAAAATGTTATGAAAGGTTTCCACATATATAACTATAGAATGTAATTCTCATAGACATGAGCAGGTTCTAGTCGACGAGTGCACTTTTTATAATGATTATTCAAGAAACAGTTGAATTTAACTCTTTTTTGTGCCAAAAAAATCGATAATAATTGAACATTCTTCAAACAATCCAATGAAACAGTCATTCTCGCTACAGAAATCAAATAAACATTGTTAAATACGTTTCGTTAATTCAGGAAAAATTTCGCAAAAATTTCGTTAATTCAGGAACAACTGAATGTTTCGAAGTGTGAATGGTATTCGGATTCATTGAGAACATTGTCAGTGGTTTATAGAATTTTCGAAGTAGTTTTGCGCTAGAAACCAACGAATCATTACAAAAAATTCCAAAACTCTACTCATATTCAAGTTAGAGAATTCTAAACTCCTTTGAGAATCCTAAACTGCCATTTTTCACCACATTTGAATGCCTGTTTTTTTTCGCTCATAAATGTCCACCTTCGTGTAAACAAACAAACAAACAAACAAAAAAAAAAAAAAAAGCGCCATCTGTTTCCAGTTTTACTGTAATACCGTATAGAAAATAGCACGTAATGTTAAAGGCAAGTTATAGTCTACAATCATCAATAATCTTGTTTTTTTTTTTTTGCCTAGTCTTGTTTGTCACTTATATAACTTTCGAAGAATTTTGTACTGCGCTATAAACCATTGAATCTTTCTGGAAAATTCCAGAACTCTGTTTTTATTGAAGTCAGACCTCCCAAAACTCTGTCAAGCTTAAACTGCAAATTTTCGCCAAATTCGGTCACCAAGTCTCCTTATTCGATGCTAAATTGCTAGATTTGATGCCAAGACTAAAATATGATTTGGCAACAAACTTGACGGCTTAGTGATCAAATTTGGCAGCAATTATAGCCAGAATTATTAAACAATTTCTCAATTTTAACGTAGTTAATTGTTTTGGTAAAATGTATCGTTTCTCGGCACTAACTTTCGCCAAAAAGAATAAAAGTTGTCAATATATGCTCGAATGATTTTCATTGTACACTAAGCTGTGCATTTGCCAATGAGAGATTGTATAATAAACCGTGGAACATTATTCCTGAAGAAACTACGTACTATATTTTGTTTGGCGGTGTATATAATCTCATTATCTTCACCTCTGTGGCTGAAGTAGCAGATATTTTTTCTTTGCCTTTTTTCAGAAATGCTCATGTACTGGAACCTCCCTGTTTATTTACGAATCAATTACCTCACACCAAAATGTCAATGTTTTCGTAAAAATTGTGTGTATTCCAATGAGTGTATAAGGAAGTCATCTGGTGTTTAAATCAATTTTTTTTTTTATTATTTTCTTAAATAAAATATATGATAAAAAATACTTTTTGGGTTTAATTTTCATAAGTATAGCCATGCTGTTTAAAAATTGATAAACAAACTTGAGTAAACAAATTTATATATTTTATTAGAAGAAAAGCAATTTCTAATAAAATTTTATCAATACTTTAAAACGCCAGTTATTTTTAATGCATTTCTATAGAATTTTTAAAAGCGAGTAAATTCTTATATTTTCTGTTGTTTGATTATAAAATATTTCTAAATATCCCTAAGGCTTGCCACTATTAAAATGAAAATCCTAAACAGTATTTGGAAAGTTAAAAAATCATTGTATTTTCATCTACCTTTCTTAGATTTAAATATTTATGTAATGAATATTTAAACAATAATGCTCTAATAAAAACAAAAAATATTCTTATACAAGAGGGAAAAAAGTTTTATTTTGAAATGTAAGAAATATATAACTATATTGATTTTTTTCTTTTCAATAAAGTTAAATTTTACTTTACAATAAAGTTAAATTTATTTGTTTATTTATTTAAATTTAAAATTAACAATGTTGCTAGCTTTTCGGAGACTTCACACAATAATTTTATTTTTTAAATTTAATAAACAATAATTGTAGATGCTTAAAAATAAACTATTAACCGTGTAATTGCAATAAAAAACAAAAAAAGGAAAAATAATGCTAGGAAAAATAACGTTTTGATTTTTTTTTTTTTTTTGCATATTTGACGACGTTTGATTTTTCCAAGAATAATATAAAAATAAAAAAAAAAGTTTTAAATTGCAATGTGTAGTCGATATTTCAGGAAATGGAGACCTACAGTTTTCGAATGCTTTATTTTATCAGAAGTTCTTTTAAGGAAGTGCCTAATGCTATTATAAAGTAATGTTTTGTATCTTTAGATATAAAAGAATATTTGCTCACTCCACATGTTCTAAATATCTTCTAAACCGAAAAAATGTGTCAAGATGTGTTTTAAATGCTTTGCTAAATATGCAAAAACGTCCCCTAAACACCAGCTGTAATATTCAAATAATATAATGGTCTTGTCATTTTTTATCCATCATAAATTGAAAAGAAATACGTATTTAAAAATGTATTTAATAACATATGCGCAATTTTTTGATCTATTGTTATAATATTAACTATAATATCATGTGTTGCATTTTAATAAAAGACTTCTATATGTGTAATTACAAAACACTGATATCTGTTTTTCTTTTTTTTTTGTGTGTGTGTGAATGTGTATTTTGTATCATTTTTTGCCCCTCTGTATGACGAGTGAAAATAGGTATAAAGGTAAGGAAGAAAATATATTTATGTTTAGGTTTTTGATTAATGTACCAAAAAGTTTATTCAAACACGTCTTCTTTTAATGTTGATATTAATATCTTAAAATTTTCACGATGCACTGTTAAAAGTTTTACATGGAATTTGTTGTATTTGACACTAATTACTTATAGGTATTTATTTATTTATTAAAAAAAAAAAAAACTTATAGAATTCTAAATTTTGTAATTCTTGAAACTGAAAACCCTAAAATATACATTTTTTTAATCACATGTTTACACATATTTGTAAGTTTTTATTTGTGATAAGTATAAATATTTAAGAAAGTTAGGTGGGAGATAAGTTTTTTTTTTTTTTTTTTTTGTATGTATACTCTGTATATATATACATAGGATTCACACCAGGAATGAAAATTTGGTAGTCCAAAAATACTATCTAGGTAGTAATTTAGTGGCTTTAAAATATAATACGGTATATGAACATATAAGACGTTTTTGAACAAATTATTAAATGTTTCTAGAGCTTATGAGACTTTTAATCATACAAATAAAATAACTTTTAGAGTTTAAGACTATAATGGACTACCAAAATGTTAGAGTATTATCCTGAACGAAGTTTATCACTTAAAAATATACAGAAAACAATTTTCACTATTGTGTTTCTGAAAACAAGAGAAACATATAAATATGGGTTTTGAAAAAATATAGAAGCAATTTTGATATTAGGATTCAGATTTGTGGCTTGGTATAGTAATTTTGATATAGCAATGCTTATATTTGGACTTGACACATTGATTTGATATATAAATCAAACATGATCTGACAGGATTCTATAGCGATTGCGATTTTGATTAATGATATTTTTAGTGGTTGGATATGGTGCAGCACAATATAACGGTCTTCTTGCGTAAGTCCCCCATTCTCCCATAACAATAAATCATACTGTTGCGTACTGGGGGTTCGTGAGTTGTCCGAGAATGAAAGTCAAAACTTACAAAAATTCACTAATTTATTCACAGAAAATTCCAGAAAAATTCACGTCTATAAACCATGTATCAGCTTCAATTCAGCCAGTAAACACAGCTTAAACAACAGCTGTCAATAGCAAATCCACAGTACAAACTGTATAGCAATAACACATAAAACAAGTCTCATCCAAAGAGGCTCAAAGCAATGCAACATTGACAGAAGTTGATCTTAGATTGAACTGAACTGACTGCCTTGGCGAAAAAAAACAGCCTTTATATACCCCTGTAGAAAAGTGTGGAAAGTTCCAGAAATTTCCGCATATCATCAGCCAATGAGATAAAAGAGCTTCCATATTTGATATATCCCTAATAAGGATTTTCTCGCCAAGGTCACAAAAGAAATCGCCAAGTAGGTAAAAGTCGCCAAATTTGGCGCCAAATCCATTGCTTGCCTTGTTGGAGCTTTTTAATGCGTTTTTAAGGGAAAATAAGGCTATTCTAACGCTAAAACGACTAGAAATGCACAAAATTAGCACTTTATCAACTTACTAAGCCTCTTTGAAAGAATTTATACAAAAATAAGCACAATTATCTACAGTTTTGTAACAATACTTATATTAATTAACATACATTAAATAGAATACGTTTTACTTATATTTATTGTTTTATAAATTATTATACATGAAATAAAAAAACTTTTTAATCAGAATAAGTGTACCTATTATTATCCTCAGGGTAGCGTTCTTCATAAATGTTTTTTATGCGAAAATAACACAAAAAATTAAATTTTAAAACAATCCTAAAATAAACTCATTGGTAGGTAATTTCAGTATTAAAACATATTATATGCTGAAATATATTTAGCAACTTCCTGCAAAATAAACTAAAAATGTGGCGTAGAATGGTCATGAAAGGAATAAAAACCTTTTTTATTAGGTAAAAACGATACAGTATTTGTTTTAGGTCAAAATAATCAAAGTGGTTCCTTCATATTTTGGAATATATGTTTGTTCTAATATTATTTATATCTGCATATAAACACAAGTATAAATAAATTAAAAAGTATTAAATGTTCAATTGCCTTTGGCATTAAAAAAAATTATTATTCAAAATGGATTATAAAAGGAAATAAAAATTACATCTATTTAATTATAAGAACATAAATTAAACTAATTAGAATTAGGTGAGTCTGATTAGTTCCCCAACATATATTTATTCTAATAAATTTCTGCTGCAGGATCATAGTATATTCATGCTAAGAAAAGAAAATTTGACCTAAAACTTCACACGGTGACAGACAGAAATGATCTACCTAATATGCTACCCTGGTTAGTTCGATGTATTTATGTTATGCCAATTTCTTAATTAATTATATTGGGGTTAGTTTCATATTTTTATTGTCATGCAATCTCATTGTATTTTCAATGCAATGATCATCATAATGCAAATTTATATGAAGTAGTGTTTAAGAAAATTTTAAATTTCAAATAGCTTCCGAAGTTTTCAAATTACAATATCCGCAGTCAATTATGTTCAAGATAGTATCGTAAATGTTATTTTAAAACTGGGCTGATATCTTTATGGTGAAAATATCCCTTAAAATGGACGTTTATGGAAAATTTTGATCTACTCCGCTATGTTAAAAAATTCGTAAATTTCGAATAACTTACATATATATATATATATATTTTAATTAGACAATTCTTTGTCAAATATGTTAATACCGGTATCCTAAATAATATATTAAAAGTAATCTGACATCTATATAATGAAAATAATCCTTGAAACAGATGTTTATTCGAAATTTTACCTTATTCTGTCCTCTTAAGATATTCGTAAAATTCAAATAACTTAAAAAAATTTCAAAGTTGAATTTTCGTAATTAATTATGTTCATACACGCATCATAAGTAATATTTCACAGCTGGTTTGACATATTTTCAGTAACAATATTCTTTTTTAATGCACATTTAAGCGAAAATTTTCTATATTCTCCTATGTTAAGGAAATCGTTAATATCGAATTAATTACGAAGCTTTTTAGTTATAATTTCGCAAATAAAGTCATTGCCAATGTTATGAGTGATATTTTAAAACTAAACCGACATCTCTGTGGTTATTTGTTCTTCAGATAGCATGTATAAAGTCTAACAAATTAAAACACTAACACGCTAACACACTGGCCCTTTACAGATGGCGAACATACAGATTTTATGTTTCTCGGATTCCTCACACCTCGAAATATGTAAAAATCTCAAAACCCAAGAGAGAAAATTTTCACTATTACCAAAGTTCTCCGTACCTATAATAGCATGATGGAGAACTAAAAATCGTTAATATAACTGTTTTAAGCTCAATAAATAAAATGATTTAAGTGGTTTAATGATTTAATAAGTTAATTTTTTTGCTACATTTACCCTTAATTCACAATTTCAAGATATATTTTATAACTAATAGTACAATATCTAGTGAAAGTATAACAAAATGAAGGAATTATATGTTTATGCGATATGAATAGTACTAGTATTTATAGTAAAAACTAAAATTACAACATTACTTATAAAAATTTAAAACATGTTTGAATCGCTGAACTGTTACATACTATTTACATACTATTATGCTCTGTTTACGAGCTTTAATATAAAGTAGTATTAGTAACTTATGTATATACATATATATATATGAAAGTTCATTAGTTTTTACCAAATTCGTTATAATTACAAATACATTTATTGAAGCAATTTTTTTTTTTTTTTTTTTTTTTTTTTTTGAAAAATTCAAAGTTAAAATTTAAAAATTGTCATTTTTTAATTTATTTTATTCACTAGATAATAAAATTCCTTCACAATAGTTACATTTTTACTTATTATCTTTCAGGAGTTTCATTCCATTTTCTTTACGCAAAATTCAATATCGATATTAAATTAATACAATTGCCATAAACGAAAAATGATTTCTTTTTTCATTTTTCTTCGATTATGTTTTTTTTAAATTCTCAATAAAATTGCTGTTTTCATTATTACATCTATTAAAACTTCTATATAAATAATAATAATAATATTCATAACGATATTATTCGCTTCATGAATTAATGTAAATACCTCATGGTGCTTATAAAACATTTTTCTAAACTTTAGATTTTACATAAGCAGAAGTAATGCTTATTCATTTTATGCTTTGATAAATTAATGCCTCTGAAATTTATTTGTACACACTAAGATTCATATAAATAAAAGTAATATCAAACATATGTAAGCACGTACAAGTAATATAAATTTATGTATTTTATATATTCAAATTTAATTAGGAAGTTTTAGAATCGGTTTAACGGCATATAAAGATCTTAGCAAAATGAATTATTCTTATACCTTATTTAAGAAGTACGTAGTATGTTCTTTAACTAACACAAACGTAATCTAATAGACCATGCCTTAATTGATACAAGATTAACCAACATCGTCCCGAATGAGAAATGCTCAAATCATCAGGGAATGTAATGATTAAATCTACGAGATTAACAGAATTCTCACTCAAGAATTCTTAATACTAAGGCTAAAACACTTTTAGTGCTATATAGAGCATATAATTTTTTCGTTTATAATTTATTTATAAGCATTAGTTTTTAAATTAGTTTAAGACAAACTTTTTTTTTCTGTGCAAAATTAAAGCTTTTAAGAAAACTTTTAAGTTAAATTTTATTTGTTATACATACAGAATAAAAATAGGCACAAATAATATTTCACTATAACTTATGCAAAAAATTTTAACGTTTTACTGAATTTAAAAGCATCCATATTTTAATTTGAAGATTTTTTGCTTAAATAAAGACATTTAACAAAGTCTGAAAATAATTGTTTTATTCTTATTTTGATATTTTGATCAAGAAATGGGGATTTTTTCTGAAATCTAAACTTTGTTCTATACTTCTTTCTTATTAGCAATTTATTTTTCGAATCGGATTTTTAAATAAAGCAAAACGAAATAATAAGTTGAATTACCATAAAAATTCTCTACACAGCTTTATTTAGGAATTTTCGGATTAGAAGATTTTCTTTTTGAAATATTTTAAATTCTTTAGAAAAAAATATTCTCGTTAGCTTTTGGTATCGAAAAATAAATGAAGTAGAGTTAATGTCTTGAATAATGCATGAGAAAATAATATAAACTTTTTTTCAAAGTATCTTGAATATATATACTAGGGGGAAAAAAATAAATGAAACTTTTAAAGAAAACAATATATAAGCTTGTTATGTTCATACATTAATTATACACATTGAATTCAATTGTTTTTAACTGCAGATGTAATTTTTAAAATTATGTATCTGATAAAAGCAATTGAATTCTGAAAATTCTGATATCTGGTTTTCTATATATTTACACATTGTGAAATATCATGAACAAGTATTGCGTCATTTCATGTTTACATTGTCATATATTATACCTGTTGAGCGATAAAACGATACTGTAACATCCTCTTGAAGATTTTAGGCGCTTTTTCTAAATTCTTCTAGTAACCCAAAACAAAATTTCTTTTAAACAGTATAATGTTTTGAGAAAAAGCACACGCGACAGCTATATTTTTGCAAATTGCCGTGTTGCTGCTCTGGAAAAAATCAAACATAAGGCCAAAAATTTGTCTAATGATTTACAAAATAACAGTTAATGCAATTTTAAATATGCACATGACCTCTAATCCATCAATTATCTTCATAACCTTAACCGAGATAAATTTCCCATTCAATTGGTACTGGTGATGTTTTTGTGTCAATTAGTGTTGAAAAACTAGTGAGTGTGTTTTTTCACCCGTATCTACATTCATAGAAAATGCATTCAGATATAAAAAAAAATTTCATGTGTTAAACTTTACTAAAATTGAGTATTTTTTTTTTTTTTTTTTTTTTTTTAATAATGCCATATTAATTCACTTTGAATTTGATAGAATTTTATAAATTAGCATTTTAATAATCAGTAATAATAGAATGAATTTTTTAATAAATTAAAAGCGTGGAAGAAATTTAATTTCTTTTTTCGGATTGCCGTGTTTTGAAAAAAAATTAATCATATTACCAAAAACCGGTCTAAAAGTTTAAACACTAACAATAAGTGATATTTTAAATATGTATATAACCTCTAATCCATCAATTAAATTTATTTTGTAAAATCAATTTAAATTCACAGTCGATTGTTACTGGTTTGTACTTCAATAAGATTTAGAAAAACTGGCCGTTGCAATTTTTTTTTCTTTTCCACCGTATGTACAGTCACTTAAAAACTTTGAGACCACATGAAAAACTGTCATATAGTTAACTTTACAATAAATAAATAAATAAATGTTTAGATACAATTTTATCGATAAGCGATTGTAATAATAAGCATTTTTGGCAATAATTTTTTAATAAGTTAAAGACGTAGAAATAAACTTATGAAAACTTATATACCAACTTATTATGTTATATTGTGTTATTTAGCACTTCGTGCGTGTTTCGTTTTACATGCAAATACATTTAAAAGAAGTTACGTGACGGATTTGCTAAAGTGGTACATGCCAAAAATGATATTTATCCCCACGCCCTTAAAATAGAGATGTGAGCTTCGAAACCGTCCGATACTGTTTTCCATTTTGCGTACAACTTTCTCTATGGGGATTAAGTCCGGAATTTTTACCGTAAATTCCATAAAACTGATATTATCTTCACATAATTAAGATATTATTTAAGCGGATTTGTGTACTGATAACTAAGATATAGATGAAGCTGATTTTTGTACTGGTTCATTATCTTGTACTGAAAGTACATTTTCATACATCAGTTAATCACTTAAAGGGTAAAATTATTGCTCAGTATGTCTTGGTAATAAAAAAAGGTTTTATTATCTTTGGTACAGTCAGTAACAAAAGTGTACGAACACTAGCAAAACTTCCTATATAAAAGAAGTACGCTTACAGTTTTGCTAAATAAATCCTTGTCGAATCCTGTTCTTAGACTAACTAAGAACAGGATTTGACAAAGATTTATTTAATAAAACAGTTTTAAGTGTACTTTTTTTATATAGGAATTTTTGCTAGTATTCGGACACTTTTGTTACCGACTGTAAATATGATATCAGTCATGCATACACTCAAGCATTTCAACTTGCCCAAATCTTAACATATTTTCAACTTCCACTCATTTTGCAAAATACACAGGTACTTTCCTTAAATCATGCCAATAATTTCTTAAATTAACATGTCCATCGAGACTAATATTTTCTTTTCCCCCGTGAATACTATATTTTGGCACAAGTGGGACTTTTAAACATTGAATTTTGCATATTTCTGTTTAGAATCAACATGACTTTTTTTAATTTCAGTTTTAGTTTATAATTTTACATATTTTGTGTTTTCAACTCCTCGCATTAAAGCATTTAGAAAAGTTTTGAAAGTAACATGACTATTAAATGAGACTTTTGTTGGTGTAGAGTTTCCAAAGTTTTGAACAGCCAAAATTCCAATGCAGCTTTTCATTCTGGCTGTCAGTTTTGGAGACTGACTACCTCTATACATCATATCTGTGGAAATTAAGGATAGATTTATAAACGGCTAATTTTTTACTTCCTTATACAAAGTATAAGGAAGTATAGTAATCCCGATTTGCGAAATGGATTTTGCGTTTCACATTGCTCGAAAACGAATGACCGCTGAATGTTGCTAATTTATAGATGTGACTGTCATGATGTCTAGTTGTACACCTGCAAGTGTCGTCTTAACAGGAGCTCTCGTTTTAAAGATATAAGCGACTTTACACGATTTTTCGTGACGTCTGTATGTGTGTGTGTCTGTGTGTGTGTGTGTGTGTGCGTGTGAGTATGTCGCATAACTCAAAAACGGTTGGACGTAGAAAGTTGCGAATTGGTACATAGGTTTGTTATAACATCTAGTTGTGCACCTCCTTTTTTGGACCTTGCATGATTTTCCGTTTCGGAGATATTTAGGAAAATTAGGTTCATAATGACCAAAAATGCATAGGTTTTGGCCCTAATGTATAAAATAAAAGTAATTACTCAAAAACGGTTTGGACAAATCTTGCAATTTAACTGACTTCCCGACTAGCTAGACATTTGAAACTTTCAGAGAAGCTCAGAACACATTGGCAATGCATTTTTTTTATATTTTTATCCAACTGTTTCCGATACCTGCTGCCTTCAGTAGAGTTTATGTGATTTAACAGAAAATTTATTTAACTAACTGCCCGACTAGCTAGACATTTTAAACTTTCAGAATAGATCAGAACACGTTGAAAATGCATTTTTTAAATACTTTTAGTCAACTATTTAGGGTCCCTGTTGCCTTCGGCCGCGTCACTAGTATAAATCTTACAATCGATTTTTAACTAACTTCCCGACTAGCTAGACATTTAAAACTTCCGGAAAAGCCCAGAACACGGTGATAATGCATTTTAAAAATATTTTTAGCCAATTGTTTCAGGTCACTGCTGCCTTCGGCAACGTTTATATCGTTAAACAGAAAATTTATTTAACTAACTACTCGACTAGCTAGGCATTTGAAACTTTCAGAATAGTTCAGAACACGGTGAAAATGCATTTTTTTAATACTTTTAGCCAACTGTTTCAGGTCCCTGCTGCCTTCGTCAGCGTTCATGTGGTTCAACAGAAAATTTATTTAACTAACTTCCCGGCAAGCTAGACATTTGAAACTTTCAGAATAGTTCAGAACACGGTGAAAATTCCTTTTTTTAATAATTTTAGCGATTTTTTTCGGGTCCCTGCTGCCTTCGTCAGCGTTACCAGTACAAATCTTGCAATCGGTTTTTAACTAACTTTCAGAAAAGCTCAGAACACGGTGATAATTCATTTTTTTTTAAATATTTTTAGCCAACTGTTTCAGGTCAAATGTCAATGTTTTTTAACATTATGTATATTTCTAAAAGTGTATAAGGAAGTCATGTGGTGCCCACATCAGAATTTTTAACTTGAATTCTGCCAACTATTTGTCTTTCGCACATTCCTTTTTCTTAAAATGCCAAGAATTTCTCTTTTTCAATATTAGACATTATTGTTTCACTGCTGATACTCAAAATTACTTCTATAGTCAATCAAGACTATAGTCAAAATTTCTACAATCCAACACATTGGTCCCGCACAAAGTTGTGAGACAGTTATTTTAAACATCTATGATTTAAAAATAAACCTTAATTAATTTAGTTTAAAGAGTAGAAAATTTAATTTTATTTAAACCTTATTTAAAACAACAATGAATAATTAAAATTTTTGTTTAAATTATGTAAATAAATGTAAATAGAAAATATCGTTAAATGAACAAAACATAAAATCATAATAGTTGTTTTAGTATTTAAATTATATACTATTTAGTCATATAGTATCTCAAGAAGTCGTATGTTGTACGGATCGTTATATATCCAAATATTTTTGTACATGCCCTGTAAAAGAAATTTAAATGGTAAGCTCACAATATCAATTATTTATCTTTTTTTATGTTTTAAGCAGTTTAACATTACTAAAGCGAACTTTAATCATTTTGAACCCATGTACGGTAACGTATAAAAATTTAAATTTTTATTCCGGCAAAAAAAAAAAAAAAAAAAATACTTACAGTGTCTCACACTCCTTCAAATCTTTACTGTTCTTGTTACCATAACTTATAAAATGCCTACTAAGTTATATCTTAAAAGAATGTAGATTTCAGACGCTAGTCCATTTCAAATAATTCGAATCTATGATACGCAAAAATTAAAGAAAAATTTATTTGTGTCCCTGTAAAAGAAATATAAATTGGATATTCATCAAAATTTATAGAATTCGTGCGACGTGACTTTAAACACATTTATCAATTTTTACATCAATCACATAAGACCATTAGACGCTATCCCATTTTAAATAATTTGGCTCCATAGATTATAACAATAAAGAATTCTTCTTTGTGTTCCTACAAAAGAGCTGTATGTATTACACTCATACATATGTCTAGATATCGTGTGATTATCCTGTGATATAACTTAAAACTTTTAGCTCAATAAAATAAAAATTTTGACGCAATTGTACTTAAAAAAAATTTCTTTTATAGGTCATAATTATAAATAAATTTTCTTGGCATTCTTGTAAGATGTATAAAGCGCACATTGCTGAATATCTAAACAGTTCATGCGATAGTAACCTATCACATACCTACAAATTTTCAGCTCAAACGAACATAATTTTTAGAGGTTATCCTATTCACTCATACACACGCACGCATACATATATATGCTCTAATAAGTCCAGCACTGTAAGAATAGAAAAAATGAAATCAAGAGCCCACAAAATGTATAAGCACACCAAAATCATACAGCAGAAATTTTCGTAATTACAATACTTTTCCTTACATACTATAAAGTACAAAATTAATTTAAAAACAGATGCTTAAACGTGATGAAAAAAATTAAAGGTTTGTACTGACTTCTACGGCAACCGTATTAAGTTAAAGAACTAAACATTATTTAAATAAAAAAAAAATTGCAGTTTGAAATTAAACATCTCCTATTTCGACAAACATTAAAACTTAAAACATTCGGTAAAAACCCCTTCATTTTTTAAATTAAGAATGTAAACTTTTAAAAAAATGTCCATTAAACTTTAATGTTATGATTCAATGCAAAATATATAATTTTAAGAATTAAATATTCTTCTACTTCAAAATATTGTGTAGGTAATACACCATATGGAAAATTACCATAGTTTATCTACAGTCATTTGCGAAAGATTAAGACCACCCATAGAAAAAGATCAAGACCAACCACAGAAAAAGATTTAATGGAATTCCGCAAAACTAACATACATATTTTACATGTAAAAAACATAGTAGAGTGTACAGGTTATTTACTGTAATTAAAGTCAGTATTTTGTAGGACCTTTTTTGTTTTAAATAATTTGTACAACCATCTTAGGCATACTATAAATTAGAGACTTGCAGTAAACTTTAGAGATATCTGTGCATCAGATATGCTTTATTGCTTCAACAAGTGCTGTACCACTGGATGGTTGCTACACGGCGACTTTATTTTTCACAATATACCACGGATTCTTTATTAGATTCAAATCTCGGCGTTACTTGGTCATTCAAGTACTTTTATTTTCTGTGCCCAGATTTTTCTTGACAATCTTCGTCCTGTGACATGGAGCCTCACCATGCATGAAAATTGAACATTTGTGAACAAGCATGCTTTGCTTCAACTTCTCAGATAACAAATTACGGTTCCGTTTAGCGTTCATACAGGTTTCAATTGGCACAAAATAAGACTAGCAGTACTGGGAATAGACATTGCACCCCATATCATTTGACTTGGAGGATGTCTCGTCATATCTTTCTCCCCTTCGGCGGCGAACACTTGTAGCAGTTGCAAAAAATTGCTCTACACTTGAGTCATCCGAAAATGATACCCTACTCCACTGCTGTACTGTCCAATTGTAATATTGTTTACCGAAAGTCAGTCGTTTCTTTTTTAATACTTGGAGAAAGTCGAGGTTTCTTTGCACGTTTATGGGATGATAAACCAAAAATTTTTGTCCAAACGTCTTGAAATAGTACTCAAACTGATGTTGGCGCCTTTTCCAGCCAGATATTGTCTAATCGTATTGCAGGAGGTTTTCGGATCTCGTACGACCATCCTTCTTATCACATGATTAACACATGTTACTCGTTTTTCTAGGGCGACCGATTCTCTTAAGGTCAACAAATTTTCTCAAAATTTTAAATTACTAATAGCTTGATGCACAACTGTCTTGCTCACATGTACCCTCAAACTTATTTGACGTTCATAAAATCCAATTTTATTCAGGGTCAATATTCCTGACTTTTTTGTAACAATAAGTGAAGGTTTTTTTACCCATTACAATAATTATACAACAATACTATCTAAGAAAAAATCCAATAAATAATTGATAAGCATGCGGGCCACCTTTATTTATAGCAGTAGAATGCGTCTGATGCAATCAGCACATGAGATGACGCAATAATCTGCCTAAATGATGCGATGTGTTAAAAACTGAAAATCGACTACTGGTCTTAAACTCTTTGCAAATGACTGTAACAGATTTATCTTTCTGAAGTCCCTATGAAATATAAAATATTCAACCGTAGGTATAACTTATTACATAAGCAATACAAACATAGATAATTATATTTATTCTTAAAATATATGGGGAAATAAAAAGCAATACACACACACACACACACACACACACACATATATATATATATATATATATTTACCATCTACAAACAAAGGAAACAAAGTTGTTACTTGCGATCATCGTGCTATAAAATTTAAAAGCTGTCTACTAAATAATGAAACAGAAACAAAATATTTAATAATTAGATACTTCCTTAAATATACGTGATACATTTTATTCCTTATTACTGCATAATAAAACTGTATATTTATTCTTATCTACATATTTTTAATTTGCTTATATATTCTTAAAATGAATTAATTAGGTTTTAATTATAACATATACTTAAAATATTCCTTACATTCTAATACATTTTTCCAGATGTTCTTTAACGATTCTCTAGCACGATTTGATATTATCTGTAGCATCGCTAATCAACTTCATAATGAATTGTTTATACTCTTCATGAAAAATTTAAAAGGTTTAGAGGAAGAATTTTCCAACTAATGAAAACATTCTGAACAAAAGTTCTTCTAACTTTAGCAAAATTGGTTTCCTTTATTTTACGTTCAATTTAACATTAACGATCACGTAAGTCTAATTTCCTGTAAAATGAGATATTTTCAACCTTACTTTTAAATGAATTATAAAACTTTCCTTTTTATCTATTGTTTTCAAATGTATTCGAATAATTTTGCTTTCGATTTCTCCTATTATACTCATCTAGAAAACTCGTCAATTTTGTTCTGTAAAAAAGATAAATTTGTTTTATTATTACTCCCATTATATTACTTAATTTTAAAAAGTTTATTTTATTCACGCAGCGGGGAATTTTGTTTAAATATAAATGCAGTTGTTTTTTAAATTAAATCTTTAACGAGAGGATAATGACAAGTATGTTTTCAAAGAATAGAAAAGTTCTTTTCATTAAATTACTTTTAAAAAATGATCAAAAATTGAAATATACCGTTTTGTCAAGATAAAAAATGAATGGTCCCATCACACGTACTGGTATAAATTAATTTACAGGTAAACATGTACATTATGTAACAGTGGCTTATACTTATGTTCTAAAATACTCGTGGAAATAGACAACTTCCATTATAAATTTTAATGTAGCTCAAATGGTCATAAATTATTTAATTTTTTGAAAGAATTGACGTAAAAGCGGAAATGCCAGAAACAGAAAACGGAGACTTTTATGCCCTGCAATAAAAGTTTTTCTAAGAAATGACTCGTTTATTAAACTTAATTTTTATAAAAACGACAAAATTCAGGCAGCACGTGTTACTAGAAAGATCGGAGGAATGTAATCCTCTCTCGATTAGACTAGAAATGATCAAGAATGTGATAATATTTACAGTGTCAACTGTTGGACTTCATGCGTATACTACCTTCATGCGTATACTACTTCAACTACCAAAAAAGTGTACACATATAAAAACATAGAGAAATTAAATTCTGATAGCATTTTTCCGGATTAGTTATATGGTAATTTGCAGAAAGTAATCAATAGCACTTTGCGTGGATTTAGTGTTACGTGGTTAAGTGTCGTTAATAGACTTTACTCAACCTCACAAAGAAATTTAAATATAGAAATATATATATATATATATATATATGTGTGTGTGTGTGTGTGTGTGTGTGTGTGTGTGTGTGTGTGTGTGTGTGTGTGTGTGTGTGTGTTTATACATATAGCGTGATTCGCTACCAGTGCGACATACTCACAGGACATGTAGAACACACAAAGATGATTCGGAATCTTATAGCAATGCAGTTTCGAAAATTCAAACTTAACGAGATAGTGGGGGTTTTAACTCCTTTAAAGGTGCACCCAAACGGTTCCAATTTTTATTGAATTCGAGACTTTACTTAAAAATAAGCTTATGAATGGTAGACATTTTCATTCATTTAATAATTTTTAATACTTTTTAAATAGGATGGTGTTGACTGATGCTTTCTAGTTCTTTAAAATTTCAAGAAAACAATAAAATCCATTGATTTTACGTACACGAGAGTTAAAAGATTACAGACAATCGGAGGAAAAATGTTAGTATGAAAACTGTGAATACATGGTGATTGCGAAATGATATTTAAAGGCCGAAAGCTTAAAATAAATTATAGATTTCCTAATAATTTTACCCCCTAACAATCCCCTATCTCATTAGGATTGCATTTCTGACCCTGCATTACTATGTGATTCCAGATCATTTTTGTGCTGCATACATCTTCTGTGAGTTTGTCGAACCGGTAGCGAATCACTTTCTATATTACTTCCTAATACAGAAAAATATTTAATAAATACATCTTATATGATACTTTATGTTTTCGAATTTTTTATCTTGCTTTTTGTTATCAGGCCCAGTGAAGAAGACATAACTTTATTAAACAAATAACTTGTATAGTTGCAGCAACGAAGATTCCGATCACATATTCTTTGGCAAGTTTTAATTTTCAGATCTATTTAGTCAGTTTCGTCAGATAAATATGCATTCATAATTAAACGAATAGATATGCGACTCATTTATTTTACTTTTAACTCTTATTTCTTTTTAATTTTTTCTTTTTTTTTTCTTTTTTAACACTTCCCAACAAAGTTGAGAAGCGTTTATGCTTTCGGGTGCGTGTATGTCTGTCCGTCTCTCCATCCTTTTCTAAAATCTCGTAAATGTTCATGAAACTTTATGAAACTATGATATTCAAGTTCACCTCGAGATATTTCCAAATCAAAGTGAAATAAATACCTCCACTGATACCTCCTCAGGAATCAAGACATAAAAAAAAAAGAAAGAAAGAAAAAACTCCAAAGCTCTGCGTTTTATAGGAGGTATTCCTTTAAGCGATATTTTAATACCTTTTATTCGCACAAGCGAGATTCACATCTATTATGCACAGAAAAAAAGTTAATGAAAAAAGGTAATGATTGAAAATTACTGAAAGTTCCTTTTCTTTTTTATTAAGCGTTTTTAACCTTTTCTAATAATGTTCAAAGTGATTATGATTTGTATTATTCTGTATATTAGTCTTTCTGTCTGTCTATATATCTGCCGCTCTGTTCGTCTCTAGCGTTCGTAAATATTTTCAAAATTTCTTCAAAATAAATGAAATATTAAGATAATCAAGTTCACTACGACATGTTCTTTCTGGCGTAAATATCTCAATTCGTGTGTGTAGAGGGACACACAAAAGAATACCAATGTATTACGTTTTATGAGCGGCTTTTTTATAATTCATATTTAAATAACTTTGTACTGCACAAATCATAATGAAATGTGCATTTACTAATCATACACTAAAGAAATGTTTTCTATATAATATACCATTTACAAGACTACACTATAATACTCAGACACATTAAGGGCTATAACTGAAAATTCCTGGAATGGTAATTATGTTTGTTTTAGACATTTTTAACGCAATCCAACAATGTCGTGTATCTTATAAATATGACGTCAGTTAGTCTATATGTTTGTCTTTCTGTCATTCTATCTCTGTGTTGTGTGATCACGTAAGAAAAATACTTTTAAGGTATAACAATGGAACAAATTCGTTCAGTTCAAAAGTTTTATTAATCTATGCAAAAACTTGAATTTTTGTTCTATTTTTAACTAATGCAGATATAGTATTTCTGTCATTTAAATAATGACAGATTATTAATGTAATTAATCAGTAAACATTTCTTTTTCTTTTATATACACTCAGGGACATTTAAAATAGCTCACCAAGAAGGCAGAAAGGAACAACCGCGAAACTTTGCAGATAAGTCCAGTCAGATCCGATATGCAAATGATCCAAGTTTGGTGCCAGTGCGCATGGCCACACACACTGCAATGGCGCTGCAATTAGTAAGTGGGCCATATATAAAGTATGCATAGTGGAAGATTCATAAACGGGACGATTTCATTTCGAATCTAGAAGGACTTTAGTAAGCGAAAAATGTCAGTTAGACGTGTGAGAAAACATTTCTTACAGTTATGCGAGTTTGAAAAGGGCCTAATCATTGGCTGGAAAACCGCAGGCTGGTCGAAGCGCCATGTTGCTTGCCACGGCCTCTTTTGACTGTGCCGTCAGAACATGTTGGGAGCAGTGGATACGATACTGTACACACGTGCGGAGAAATGGGTCTAGATCTACCAGGAAGACGACAAAGCGAGAGGATCGAAGGATCGTGAGACAAGCGTTCGTGGACCCCACAGTGACTCGTTCCACGATACAATCAAATGTTGTGCATCAATCAAATGTACCAGTTATTCGAAAAACCATTTCTAGACGTCTTGGAGAAGCTAATCTGAAATACCAGCGCCTTTCCGTGCACTGCCTTTAACATCGAAACATCAGTCTACAGTGGTGCCTAGCCAGAGCGACGGGAAATGTTATAGACTGACAAAAAGTTGTGTTTACTGATAAATCACGATATTTTGGGGGGGACAGATAAAAACCGCGAGTGGGTATGGAAACGTTCTGGTGAACGGTACAACCCCCCTCGCTGTCGCGCGACACACTGCACGTACATCACGCGTAATGGTCTAGGGGGCCATAACCTGTGATAGCCGATCCTCTCTAATTGTCATACGTGAGACCTTAACTGGCCATCGTTATGTTGACGACACTCTTCGACCCTACGTAGGACCTTTCCTCAATAGTCTTCCACAGGCAATTTTTCAGCAAGATAATGCTCGTCCGCATTCAGCTCGAGTTGCACAAGACTTCGTACGTCATATTCAGACTTTTCCATGGCCGGCGTGCTCCCCTGAACAGTCTCCTAAAGGACATGTGTGGGACCAGCTGAAACGCCAGATGTCATCGTGTCACTCTGTACATAATCTAGATGAGACATGTTCAAGAGCTGTGGGCCCGTCTGCCTCAGGACAACATCAGACGTCTAATTAATTCAATGCCGGAACGTGTTGCGGCATGTATTACGGCAGGAGACGGTCCGACACGATATTGAAGTATTTGTCTGATTGGACACATTGTATTTGTTTAATTGTCTTGATTTCGGGATCAGGTGAATCACTCATCTGTATGATTTACACTTTCGCGACCGCATGTTTTTTGTTTGTTTGTTTGTTTGTTTGTTTATTTGTTTGTTTCTTTGACGGTAAGGCCCGCTTGATGGCGTTTTTCGCCCAAGTTACAATTTTTCAGAGCAAAGGTTTTTACATTCACATTCGTATTACCAAATGAATATGCATTATTATCATACTCTCTCTAATAAAAGTATTTGTATCTTGTATTTGTAAAAGTATTTGTATATTTATTGTGTATATTTTTAAGAGCCCAAATAACATACAAATTGCAAAATAAACGTCCACTGGTAGGGTTACAGATTTTCAAATGATATGAATCAACTTCAGCGGTCTCGAAAGTGTTAAGTGTACCGAATTTCATTTCAATACGATGCTTCCTTTTTGGTGCGCTATTTTCAATGTCCTGGAGTGTATAAAGTGTGTTTAATTCTGAAATAATTCATCTTAAAAATAAAAATTTATGTAGATAAAGTAAATATTTAGATTTAGTAATTTAATAATTAAATATTTAACACCTTAACTGCCCCGGTCATATGATTCCTCTCACTATGGCGATGTGTTATATATACATTTTATGAAGCACGATCCTTTGTGTTACGCTTCTACAAGTGAAATTAGTTTTATAGCTTTGGAGTGTATTTAAATGACCATGTGTTTTCGAAAGATTTACTTATTTCAGAGAAAATTGAGAGTGTGAGTGATCGGAGGGATTTTTTCTAGAACAGTGAACACATAACTATACGCTTCTGTGTGAAAAATGGTGGCACTGGAAAACAAATCTCGTAATTTTTCGTCGGCTGGTAATTGGTTATTATTTATTTCCCATAATTTATAAATATTTCTAATATTAAAATTTAAATATGAATTTATATTACTCCTGTTACACGACAACCATAGTTAAAGAAAATACAGTATTCGGCTAAAAAATTCGATATTGTGTACTAGTCTTACTTAAAAAAAACCAGCACAAAAGTAATTACGATTTCAGCAATTTCCAATTATAGCCGCAATATATCCAAACACTTTGGATAGCCCTGTAAATCGGTGATGAATGATTTCCTTACAACAATCTACACATAGCATACTTTTATGGATATAATAAATTTTGTTCATTCCGTTTTGTTTAAGTCATCTTATAGATGTTAAACTGTACTTAACAGAAATTTCCCCATAGACATAATATATTTGAACTCTCCTGGGTATCTCTGTACACGAACCACTCCTTTGATCTCAAGGAAAAGTTTAATGTATCATCACTAATGATACACAGCTAGAATACCAAGTTTGGACTTTCTGCTATTATTTGTTCTATAGAATGCTGATAACAGATATACAGACACGCAAATGACCCACTAAAAACATGGATTTCGGATTTAGGAAGCCTCAAAACATGTAATATAACAAAAACTCATTTTGAAAATTTGATCCCGATATAATACTTTCTTTACCTTAAATATGAGCAAGGCAAAGTAAAAAGACAGAACATCTCGGTAGACGTAATAAGATGATAAAATCTTGGTGAAAAGGAAAGAAGAAATTGCATATTCTGATAAAATCTTACATTTGATAACAAGAAAATGAAAATTCCATTATGGTATATAAATAAATAAACATTTATTTAAAATAATTTTTAAAATACCTTCTTAGAAATATTTTAGACATGCAATTTGTGACCTCCACGGAAGGCACTCCCTCTCAGGCCTAGGACCCTAGAACTGTCAGTCGGCCTTATTCCAAACACCAAAGCCATGCAATCTACTTCACCTTGTACTTCTCTGTCTTATGTAGACCGTTATTCTGCAAGCATATCATTTAAATCTTTGCCAGATTTTAGAAAATGTTCTGATGAAATAATGGCACTTTAACGTAATTTCAAATATTTACCAATTTAATGTTAAGGGAATTCAAAATGTCTCAAATATTGATGTACTGTAACAGATATCTCTATGAACTTTAGAAATAACATCTACAAAAGCATAAAAAATATTATAGTAAATCATTTTCGTTTGTTAATACACACAATTGTGTTTTTACATTTCTTACGATTTGAAGCAGGGAGAAAAAATTAATATACGCCTTTATTATCTAGAAATTCAATAACAGCAAATACAAAGCAAATAACATGATTTTTTGTTAAATTACGCTCGTGTTAAAATAAAAATAAAAAGAAAGAAATATTTAAAATTCTTGAGAAAAACAATTTTTCTCTTCTGAAAATTATTTTTAAAAGTTACGCTATTTTTCGAAATTTCCTTTCGAAATGAAAAATGAAGTTAATGACGAAGAAAAGAATAATGTTTAAATTACCGTTCACTTGTAAATGATTTTCATTTTTTTCCACACAAAATATAATCGTGAATTTTTTCTTTCATATTTGAATTTCTGGTACATTGTAAATGTTTTAAAATTGTTGTTTCTTTTAAAAAATCATTATTTATTCAGTTTTAATATTTGTTTAAGCTATTCATGTATAAATGTGTTTTAATTTTAAGAATACATATAATAAAAAATATTTTTTTTTTTTAAATACTGTATAAGAACACATAAGAAAATCATATCTTTATTTGCTGAATTTGTTTTATGCAAATAAACACCATGAACAAACTTGTTACTTACGATTAACTTACATTTCAAATTTTTATGAGCTTTCGAGGTATTGGTGTTGCTGTTAGAGTAACGCCAATTGACTGCTGTAAGGACCTATGCCTAGAAGTGAGTACCTTTTGTGGGGATCTTTTTAAGGTGCCCTAACCCGTATTTACACAAATTTCTGAGAAAACTTTGCAAAACACCTAACAACTGGATCGACAAATTTGGCCTTCGTTTGATCCCGATACTTCACGTCTATTAGTTTTGAGAGCAGAATCTCTCCGCTCCTGGTAAGGCTATGAACATTTGAGTATAAAAATGCTTATTTATTTAATGTTTTCTAGTAAAACGGCTTTATATTACCCTGTTAGAAAGTAAAAATGGCACGTTTCGCGATGAAAATGGTTCAATTTTGCTGTAACAGATACTATAAATATACGTTTCGCCATCGAAATAATGATTACTGCTGAAACGGCAATATTAAATAGCTGAAAATTAACACCAAAATATTTGTATCAGTTAAATCGATACGAACGTATTTGGTAAAACATACCATTTTATTTTTAACAGTGTAGTTATTAGGAAGAATTAGACATTAAGTGTTTAATTATTTATGCACTGCGATAAATCAGTTTCAAGATTTTATAATTTGTGAAATGATTTTTTTAAATAATTTTATGAGAGTTCAAAATTAATTAGCTCTGTATAATTATCAGTAAAATACTTTTCTCTTTTTAATTTATCCGTTATTTTTATTAGATACTAGCAGGCTTTGCCCGCTTCGCTGAGCACTATACTTAAATTAGTCGTCAAAATTTCATGTCATTTTTAATAATATAAGTTAAAGTTTCCTCTGTATTCCGTAGAGGTTTTTCCTGCTCGCAACGTGAGATTTCCGGGTCCACACGGCACTCGCCAGCAACTCACCCGCTTCTTACTTCCCCTTCCTAAGTGGCTAAGTTAGAAGTTTTGCGAAATCTCATCAAAGTACATAATGCGTGCACCTAATCAACATCCACACACCAAAACTCATCATTATAAGAAAATGTAAAGCAAATTCAAACAGAATAACGTGTTTTTACGCGTGGTTATTTCCCCCTCCCCGAACCCAAGGTGAGGGCAAATTTTCGTAAAATCTCGTTACAATAAGTGTTGGATACAGATAAACAATTTGCGCACCAAATTTCGTGACCGCAGATCCCATAGATTTCCCAAGACAAATTTAGTGCTAAAAGGAGGGCAACCCCCCCCCCCCTAAAAAAAAAGAAATCGAAAATCACAAAAAAGCGAAAATTTGTTTTTGAAACTATTCTAAAGACGACACAAGCTATTTTTAATACCTTTGTGACACTTTTAGTAGAGCTCTACTAAAAAATCCGGAATTTCTGAAATTTCTCCCTTGAAAAACGATTTTTCCCCTCTTTGTTAAGAATCAAGAATTTTAAAGTCGTACACAATGTTTTATTTATACTCATGTCCAGTCTCATCATGTGTAATTTCTTCACTCTGAAGTAATTTGGGGCAGAGCTATGCTTACAAACTTTTTTTTTTTTTTTGCTTCCTTTTCTCCTGTGGGGAAGGGGGTATTTCGATAAATCCCGTTTCTTTAGGTGCCGGATGCATATAAACAATCCAAGCACCAAACTTCTTGAACACAGCTTTCCTAAATTTCCCAGGTCAAATTTAGCGATAAAAGGGTGTCTCGAATTTGCCCTTTGTAACACATACCCCCCCCCCCCTCACACTAAAAAAAAGAAAAAAAAATGGCAGATCTCAAAAAATCAAAAATGTGTTTTAGGAAATATCCTAAGAAAGTCGCATAACCTTTTTTTAGCATCTTTGTTCCGTTTTTGGTAGAGTTCTACTCAAATCAGGAATTTTCGAAATTTCATGCCAAAAATCGATTTTTCCCCATCCTTTCCTTAAAAATCGAAAATTCTTAAATCGCAGATTACGTTTTATTTGTACTCATGTCTAATGTCCCCATGTGGAATTTCTTTCTTGTGAAGTAACTAGGAACCGAGTTATGCTTACAAACGTGTTTTTGTCTTTTGCCCCTGCTGGGGGAGAATTTCGGAAAAGTTGATAGATATAATTTTAAGTTGGGTAAATACCTAAATTACTGCCAAGCACTGTTGAATTCCGTCAAGCCGTTCTCAAGTGATTCCCGGAGAAACGCTTTTTTGTCTTTTGCCCTCCAGGCACAAACGTGGGAGAATTTCTGAAAAGTTGACAGGTATAATTTTAAGATAAGTAAAGACCTAAATTTCTGCGAAACGCCGTCGAATTCCATCCAGCCATTTTCAAGCGATACCCGGACAAACGTGTTTTTTTCTTTTGCCTCTCAGGGGGGAACGGGGGGGGGAATTTCTTAAAAGTTGATAGATATAATTTTAAGTTGGGTAAAGATCTAAGTTTCTGCCAAGCGCCTTTGAATTCAGTCTAACCGTTCTCAAGTGATACCCAGACAAACGTGTTTTTGACCCCCACCCAGGGGGCAACGGTGGGAATTTCTGAAACATTAATAGATGTAATTTTAAGTTAGGTAAAGATCTAAGTTTCTGCCAAGCGCCGTTGAATTCGGTCCAGCCGTTCTCGCGTAATGCCCGGACAAAAAAAGCGACATACAGATACGATGACACAAATTTTCGAAGCAAAATTTTCTGAAGTCATTTTCGGCTTTCATGGTGTGTAAAACGTGCAGATATCGCAAAATTTTTTGATTCTGACAAATTTACAGACAAAAGTCTGATTTTATTAATATAGATTTTAAAGTTCTTCTTTTATGTATCAATTATTTTTATTGCATATTTTAATTATTTTTTTAATGTATCAGCTATTGTTAAATCCTTTTTCTTTCTTTCAAAACTAGGAGGCACTTCCCCCTGCTCGCACCGTTCACCAACTGGCAAAAGCAGGGCAGATGACAGACGACAAAGTGTCAGCTTGGAGTTAAAGTTTTAGTCGTCTTCCATCTGCCCTGTTATTGCTAGTATGCCTCTTCAACTCAACCCAATAAAATCTCCATAAAAGAGCCTCAACCGTTGCAGTTTCAAACTTTCTCAATATTTCCTGTAAAGCTACAAATAAATACAAATAAAGTTCCTTTACCTCCAGACTGTAAGTGGCTCCTTAGTGACCCAGTAAAGCTCAACTAAATTTAAGCCCAGTAAAGCCTCAACTGTTGCAGTTTTTAAAGTTACTCCATGTTTCCTATAAAGCTCCAATCAAATACAAATAAAGCTATAATCCTTAATGTCCAGACTGTAAGTGGCTCCATGGTGACCCAGTGAAGCTCAGCTAAATTTCCGAATTTATGATTTCAGACTGTATTTATCAAAATTAACAGTAACTGTCATATGCTTTTATTGGTATATATTTGAATTGTTGATGCACTTGTAATTAAACATGGCTTGAATTTGTCCTGATGATGCCCTGATAAGCAGGGCGAAAAACTTTGACAACATGAGTTTTTGTAATTTTAATGATTTAAATTAAATTTGTCTTTTGTACGTGATTTAAAGTGTAATTTTCTATCAAATTAGTAGTTTTTAACAATGATACGTGGTTTCTAAGTATATCTATATGAGATGTAATTTCAAATAAGTTATGTGTTTGTTGTAAATACTGTAAACATTTCATTATTCTTATTGTTATTCTTATTCTTATTATTCTTATTCTTATTGTTATTATTATTATTGCACTCTTTTTTATAATTTATATTTATATTTAACGAATGGCTAGAGATCAAATGCTTATCATGGTTGAGGAAATAAAGTCCTTGTCGAAAACTGTCCGTGCAACTTCAGCTCTAAATTTTAAAAGTCGTTAAATTGGTCATAGTAATGATGATCACATTTAGCCAACCGTTTAAATAATGTCTGAGTTTAAAAAACTAAGTGTTCATAAAAACTGATCTAAGTTGATGTCTCTTAAATTTCATTTTAAAAGTTTCTGAGCTTAACTTAAAACGCTACAGCAATATATATATATATATATATATATATATATATATATTTTGCTGATGGGAAGAACTATTTAAGATATAATTAAACATTGAATACGCATTTTTTTTCCCCTTCAAAAACGTGCATGTAAGTAAACAAGCTAAAGTTTTCTCCGGCACGCAACTTTATATGCGTATGTGGCAGAAACAAACATAAAAGGAATTTCTCAAAAAAGATTTTCTCATTAAATTCTCGTCAAAAATTTAAGTTTATTTAGTAAGTTTAAAATTTCATTTTACTTTATTCTAAATTTTACAACAAAAGTTTTGCTTCAAAATTTACAAAGTTCCTTGTGAAAATTTTGAAAAAGCTAACTTACGTAATATTTTTTATAAAGAATTCGTTGGATATAATTCCAGGAAAATGTTAAACATATATATTAATTTATTTTGTTTATATTAAATTAATCCTAATAATTTCTTTATATATTACTATTTATTAGTTTTGTACTTCTAAATAGACTTTTTTTCAGACAGATTTATTTTTTTTATTTTTTTCGTTTTCAGTTGCCGCCTCCTTAAAAATATAAAATAAAAGTAAATGAATAAATATTAGATGAGCATCAGGAAAAAAAATACAAGATTCTTTATGTTTTAAAAATATGGCTAATCCTTAATAAAATTTTAAAATATAGAAAATTATTATTTATGGTTTATCTCACGTATAAAATATAAGAGTAACTTTAGAACAAAAATTACCATGGTAATTGAAAATAAGGGTCGTTTAAACATGGAAAGGAATTTATTTCTGTTAAGTATAGCTTCTGACATAAATAAAACATTTCTCAAAACTTTACAACAAATCACAGAATAAGTTGTAAAAAGTTTAATTTTTGGTGAATTGTAATCTGAATAAATTAAAAAATATATATACTGTACGAAATTTAGTAGAAGTGTGCTTCAGTGAATTATGCAAATGATCTATCTCATATTATCATTGAGAGCTGTGAAACATTTAATGCACGTATCTAAAATAGCACGCTGGTAAAATTTTAATGAGCTGGTGATTTTAGCCATGGGCATTATTAACAAGCGAATTCACAGGTCTAAAACACTATGCATTGACATGAAATGTGTCTTAGAGACATATATCCCATAGTGTTGAGCGGCCTCCTTGAGTAATAAAAGAAAAAAAAAAAAGAAAAAGAAAAAGAAAAGAAAAAAGGCGATTGACAGAAGTTGAGAGGAGTCGTAGCAAAAACCTGAGAAAGACTGTTTATTCGAAGAGGAAGAGCACACGGCATATTAGACCAGGCGTTATGATACTTAACCGATGATATAGGAAAAGTATGTCAACCCTTACAATGGCTGTGGAATTTCTCAGTTTAACAACAATATGTTGCTAAGTGATTGTATTGTTACGAAATTGTAAATAATTGTGTTTATTTTTGTATAAGTTCTTTCAAAGAGGCTTAGTAAGTTGATAAAGTGCTAATTTTGTGCATTTCTAGTCGTTTTAGCGTTGAAATAGCCTTATTTTCCCTTAAAAACGCATTAAAAAGCCCCAGGAATGCAGGTGGTGGATTTGGCGCCAAATTTGGCGATTTTTTCCCACCTTGGCGATTTTTTTGGCGACCTTGGCGAGAAAATCCTTATATAGGATATACCAAATATGGAAGCTGTAAGTTGATTGGTTGACCACTTTCTAGAGTTTTCTCGAAAAATCTGGGTTCCATGGAACAGCATATAAGGAGCGCTTCCTCGCCAAGGCAGTCAGTTCAGTTCAGATCTCAGCCAGCTTCGCTAGTGCTTGCATTGCTCTTAAGCCTCTTTGAGAGAGACTTGCTTTAAGTGTTGTTGGTATACAGTTTGTACTGTGGATTTGCTATTGACAGCTGTTGTTTAAGCTGTGTTTACTGTTTGAATTGAAGCTGATACTTGGTTTATAGAAGTGCATTTTTCTGGAATTTTCTGTGAATAAATTACTGAATTTTTCTACGTTTGGCCTTTCATTCTCAGACAACTCACGAACCCCCAAGTACGCAACATTTCTGGTGTCAGGAGCGGGGATTGTCTGTGAATGGTGATAACGAGAGCTATGGAACAAGAAATGAAGAAATTTCTAGAAGGACTCACTGCTCAGATGAATGAGTTAAGATCTGGATTGATCGAAGAAATGAAAGAAGGACAAAGAGAAATGAAAGAAGGACAGAGAGAGATGAGAGATAGCTTGAGTCAAGAGATGAAAGAAATGAAGACAGCACAAGAGAAAATGGAAACTGCGCAAAGAGAGTTGAAAGAAGGCTTGACTGAAGAAATGAAGGAAATGAAAGACACTATGGGTGAAGTTCAGGAAGAAATTAAATCTAATCAAGATGAGATGAAGCGAGAGCTTTCAACGGTGAAAGAATCAATCGAAAGTAAATTATCGGATATGGGAAGCAGAATAGATGGAATAGAAGAGAAAGTTTTGAAAATAGAAGGAAGTTTTGAAGAGAAAGCTATGAAGATAGAAGAAAATGTTATGAAGGTTGAAGAGAAAGCTATGAAGATAGAAGAAAATGTTATGAAGGTTGAAGAGAAATCTATGAAGATAGAAGAAAATGTTATGAAGATTGAAGAGAGTGTTACGAAAATAGAACGGAGTTTCAAGGAGAAAGTTAAAGAAAACTTTGATCAAGAGCTGAAAGGAAGGTTTTCAGAGATAGAAGGTAAACTGAAGAGAATAGAAGAAGATCTGGAGAGAAAAGTGGAAGAAAAGTTAGAATCCCTGCCCCAGGAAACTGAAAAGAAAGAGAGAAGAATCCAGAATCAGGAATTTATTAAGCTTTCCACCTACGACGGCAGTTCCTCGTGGCATGTATATAAAACGCAGTTTTCCATCGTAGCTGAAGCTAACGGCTGGGACTCTACCGCCAAGTCAGTCCACTTAGCAGCAGCATTACGGGGAGATGCAGCCGAGATACTGAGAAATGTTACTAAAGAAGAAAGGAACGACTTCGAGGCCTTGACTAGAGCACTGGAGCTACGGTTCGGAGAGAAGTGTTCTAAGGACTATAGTCGCCTCCAGCTAAAGTCCCGTTACCAGAAAACGGGCGAAAGTTTGCAAGAGCTGGCAGCGGACATTCAGAGATTGTCACACCTAGCATTCTCAGACTGGTAAGCTGACACTCGAAACGACTTAGCTCTTCAGTACTTTATCGATGCTGTTCGGGATCCAGAAATTCAAAAAGCGCTGAGACTCTCCAACATCAGAGACGTAGAATCAGCTTTAGGCTATGCACTTAGGATAGAGGCAGCCCAACAAGCCTCCCGGAAAGACCGCCATACCGTAAGAGCAGTCTCATTAAATGATACGCCTGCTGATGAGAATGAAATGAAGAGAAGTTTCGCAGAGATCTTAAAGAGATTGCGCAACCTGGAAAATAACATAGAAATAAAGGATCGGAAGATAAAGTGCTGGGGCTGTGGAGGGGATGGTCACGTGAAAAGGAACTGCCCTGTACGACAAACTGTAGGAAATCACCCGGCTTCACCATCACTGCAGAGAAACTAAGAGGAGGCCATCTCGCGGGGCGGAGGTTGCCTGAAATTAAAGAGCCCCAATTTACAGTATTCCATGTTTCATCGATGAGTGGCGGCGATAATGGACTTCACGTGTATGGCCAAGTCAACAACGCCACCTGCCGGATAATTCTGGACACAGGAGCCAACGTGACCATCATTAGAACGGATTTGGCTCAAGAACTAAAAGAGAAGATCATCTGGACGCCGCCCTGTGTTAAACTCCAAACTGTGACCGGAGACGAAATCAAAATATATGGAAAAATGAACTTGACCATCACTTTTAGGAATGCCAGTTACCATCATATGGCATATGTGGCTGATATAAGTGATCCGTTAATCATTGGAATTGATTTCCTGAGAAAATTTAACTTTCATTTGGACTTCAAGAATAATGAACTGCATTCGAGTTCGGAAGACATCGCTGTGTTCAACACTGAAAATCAAGACATTCAGACAATTTGCCAGATAACAGCCAAGTCTGAAATTTCCATCCCTCCACACACAGAGATAATAGTTTCAGGAACACCACCTACAAAGCAATACTTCCGCTATGGACTGATTGAATACCCGAATACAGACAATAGCCCAAGAGGAGTTCTGGTAGCTTCATCTCTAGTTGATCTCTCGAAAAATACTATTCCTGTGAGAGTCGCAAACATCAGCGATAAGGTCCGAACAGTGAAGAAGGATGAGGTGTTAGCAGCCTGCACTCCTGTAACATGCATCAACCGCCCCACGCAATCAAAGACCTTTTTTCTCGAACACCTGAAGACGTCGGGAGAACGAATATCACCCAGCACAGAATTGATACAGGAAATCATCCTCCAATCAAACAACATCCAAGAAGACTTCCATTTGCTAAACAGGAAGAGGTCACTGAACTTCTAAATGAAATGCAGCACAATGACGTCATCGAGCCATCAACGAGTCCTTGGGCCTCTCCCATAGTACTGGTGCGAAAAAAGGATGGTTCAACAAGATTTTGTGTGGATTATCGTCGTTTGAATGACATCACGAAGAAAGACAGTTACCCTCTTCCCAGAATTGACGACACATTAGACACACTTGCTGGCAATAAATGGTTCTCGACTTTGGATCTGAAGAGCGGTTACTGGCAAGTAGAGTTACATCCTGATGATCGTGAGAAGACTGCATTCACCACGGGACAAGGACTGTGGCAATTTAAAGTTATGCCATTCGGATTATGTAATGCACCTGCCACGTTCGAACGCCTGATGGAGACAGTGCTGAAAGGACTTTCCTATGAAGCCTGTCTGGTGTATTTGGATGATATTATCATTGTGGGGCGTACTTTTGAAGACCATCTACGAAACATTCGAAAGGTGCTGGAGAAACTCAGATTGGCTAACCTCAAATTGAGTCCAGGCAAGTGTAACTTGTTCCGTCGTGCAGTGACCTACCTCGGCCATATCATCTCTGCCGAAGGTGTGAGAACTGATCCTAAGAAGATCTCTGCAGTCGAGAACTGGAGTCGCCCTGAAAATGTACACCAACTACGAAGTATCCTGGGGTTATGCACTTACTACAGGAAGTTTGTCAAGGGTTTCTCAAATATTGCCAGACCACTGCACAAGCTGACGGAAGCCAAACAGAAGTTCCTGTGGACAGATGAATGTGAAAAAGCGTTCAAGCGACTTAAAGAGGCCTTAACATCATCGCCTATCTTGACATATCCACAGCCCGACAGACAGTTCATACTTGATACAGATGCCAGCCATGAGAGTGTCGGTGCTGTTTTGTCGCAGGAAATTGATGGTCAAGAACATGTCATTGCCTATTGGAGTAAATGCCTGTCTAAACCGGAGCGAAATTACTGTGCCACCAGGAAAGAGCTACTCGCCATCGTAAAAGCCATAGAACATTTCCATCATTACCTCTATGGCAGAAGATTCCTGCTCCGGACTGACCATGCATCTTTAACGTGGTTGCTCCAGTTCAAGAACCCGGAAGGACAGATTGCCAGGTGGATACAACGCCTGCAGGAATATGACTTCGAGATACGTCATTGTAAAGGGACTCTACATGGTAATGCAGATGCCTTGTCACGGAAGCCCTGCTCGGAAAGCTGCAAGTATTGCTCTAGAGCCGAACAGAAATACCTGCCGATAAATCCGGTTGCCTGCCAAGTTACTGTCTCAACACCATCAGATCAAGATCCCGATTCATGGAGTGACGAAGAACTTAGAAAATCCCAGTTGGAAGATCCTGACATAAAGCCAATATTACAGCTGAAGGAGACGACCAGCAACAGACCTATCTGGCAGGACATTTCCAGATTTAGTCCCATTACGAAAAGTTATTGGGCACTTTGGGACTCTCTTCATATCAGAAACGGCGTATTATACAGAAAGTGGGAATCTGATGATGGGAAAAGCTTCAGATGGCAGATTTTATTACCAAGATCAAAAATTCCAGCTGTTTTAGAACAACTGCATAGTAGCTCTACCGGAGGCCATTTTGGGGTAATGAAGACTCTGCAGAAAGTTCGGGAACGCTTCTACTGGTGCAAGGCAAAGTAGGATGTGGAGAAATGGTGTAAATCCTGTGATGCTTGTGCGGCACGTAAAGGCCCGCAGAAACGAAGTCAAGGAAGACTGCAACGGTATAACGTGGGAGCACCATTTGAACGGATTGCAATCGACATCTTGGGTCCTTTGCCACGGACCTCCAGTGGAAATAAATACATTCTCGTCGTGATGGACTATTTCACCAAGTGGCCTGAGGCATATCCCATTCCCAATCAAGAGGCATGCACAGTCGAAGAAGTCCTAGTGCAGCAATGGGTGTCAAGGTACGGCACGCCCCTACAACTTCATACCGACCAAGGTAGGAACTTTACCTCTGATGTTTTCAAAGGACTGTGTGAACTACTCGGCATAGACAAAACCCGGACAACACCCTTACATCCCCAGTCGGACGGCATGGTCGAGAGGTTCAATCGTACCATCCTGAATAACCTTTCCCTTCTAGTATCAAGGAACCAGCAAGATTGGGACTTGAATTTGCCATTGTTCCTGCTGGCTTATCGAAGTGCTGTCCATGAAACCACCGGCTATACTCCAACCCAGATGCTGTTTGGACGTGAACTTCGTCTCCCTTGTGATCTCCTGTTTGGTTGTCCACCCGATGCGCCTTCATCGCCCGAGGAGTACATCCAAGATCTCCAGGCACGATTTGAGGACGTTCACAACTTTGCTCGGGAGCGAATTCACATTGCATCGGAGAAAATGAAGACAAGGTATGATCTAAAGGCTACACAACATGAGTTCCAGGAAGGAGAGAAGGTCTGGTTGTGGAATCCTGTTCGCCGCAAAGGACTCTCTCCCAAGTTACAGTGCAACTGGGACGGACCATACACAGTCTTAAAAAGGCTGAATGATGTAGTGGTGCGGATCACTAAAACACCTTCATCAAAACCGAAGGTGGTGCACTATAACAGGCTAGCCAAGTACCACAATTAATGGTAATATTAAAATTTAAAATGTAAATACTGGTAAAATTTGCGCATGCGTAATGTAAATATTTGTATTTGTACATATTTGTCAATTTTGTAAATATTTCTCACTTGATTTGTATTTCTATTTTATCGTTATATGCAACTTAGTTTTTGTGTTTTAGATTGTGTAAATTTGTTTAGTTTCGCCTCTTGACCAAGGGTTGCACTGCCCGGGACGTGCAGTCCTTGGGAGGGGGGCAGTGTTACGAAATTGTAAATAATTGTGTTTATTTTTGTATAAGTTCTTTCAAAGAGGCTTAGTAAGTTGATAAAGTGCTAATTTTGTGCATTTCTAGTCGTTTTAGCGTTGAAATAGCCTTATTTTCCCTTAAAAACGCATTAAAAAGCCCCAGGAATGCAGGTGATGGATTTGGCGCCAAATTTGGCGACTTTTTCCCACCTTGGCGATTTTTTTGGCGACCTTGGCGAGAAAATCCTTATATGGGATATACCAAATATGGAAGCTGTAAGTTGATTGGTTGACCACTTTCTAGAGTTTTCTCGTAAAATCTGGGTTCCATGGAACAGCATATAAGGAGCGCTTCCTCGCCAAGGCAGTCAGTTCAGTTCAGATCTCAGCCAGCTTCGCTAGTGCTTGCATTGCTCTTAAGCCTCTTTGAGAGAGACTTGCTTCAAGTGTTGTTGGTATACAGTTTGTACTGTGGATTTGCTATTGACAGCTGTTGTTTAAGCTGTGTTTACTGTTTGAATTGAAGCTGATACTTGGTTTATAGACCTGCATTTTTCTGGAATTTTCTGTGAATAAATTACTGAATTTTTCTACGTTTGGCCTTTCATTCTCAGACAACTCACGAACCCCCAAGTACGCAACAGTATAATCCTGAGAACAATTACGTTATCACCAGAAGACAACTGATCTACCATTAATTTGATGCTATTTTCCAATAACTAGAAACCAGGTATATTAAATTACAGCTTTCAGAGACAATTGTCTAAATATCGTGACTGGGATCTATGTTAGTTACTGAGCGTTCTTCGACACATTACCATAAGCTGTCTAATCTAAAAAGACTGCGTTCCCTATAAAGATTGAGACTATCCGATTGGAAGAAGTACATCTTAATTGAAAATTCCCATTTTTCACACGAAGCTAATTACCACAACGTGCGTGTGAAGAGATTACTTGTTCAGTGCTGGAATTCAAATATGAATCGTTAAAAAGAGTCACGTAGTCATTAGACAATCACGACAGTTTGTAACATGAAATGCTAGGATCACTCCTTTCCTTTAATCATTCCAGCTCACCTCTCTGGCTTATGTCAGCGACGTTTTGCAGTCGGCATTGTATTGTCTACTGTTATCTGCCCGGAAAAAAATCTGTTTTCTATGAAATCGATACATGTCTACATACTATTCAGATGTATTTGTGAAATTGTATTGTTCTTGGGTTGCCGGTTAGGTTAGCGTAAGTTTCGCTAATCAAAAATATTTAAGAAATTCTGAATAGGATTCTCAGAATACTACTGAACTCAAACCACAATCATCGCTATCACAAATGCTGCATTTATCGCATAATGTATCTACATTGTAACAAAGCTATAGGAAATTTTAATAAAGCTGAAGAAAAATGTTCTCCGACTTATTAAAAATCTTTATATCAATTAATTTAATTCCATATAACTGATAAGCTGAGTACTTTAAAGCCCTATAAGCGTTAAGCCGGCTTTTTCCGGCATGCATAGTCCAAATAAAAGGCTGGTGTAGCAAAATTTTGAAATATATGTTGCTTTTTTTAAGAAAATAAGATTAATAAACATGTGTAGTATACAGTATTAAATTCTCACATTTATACTGTGCATAGTAGTAATTTTATGAATCATTAAACAGATATACTAAAAAAGGGCTAAAGCTGAAATGATTAAATACAGTTTTTTTTTTTTTTTTTCTGGAGAAAAACATCTTTTGGTATATAGCTTGTACATAAATTAATTCAAAATAAAATCTAAAATGTTGCAAAACTTCCTTCTATATAATTTCTCATAAAAATTCTTTCAATGGAAATTCTTTATTATGTTACTATGCATGAAAGTCATTTCCCAGGGTTAATTCAGGCGATTTAAAATTCATAAAACTATAAACAGAATTTTAGGAAAATTATTTTCAGTATTTGTTCGTTAGTGATGAAAAACTCGATAACTTTGTTTCAAATTATTACAGTTATATAGTTCTAACATTCGTATTAAAGATATTGACGAATTATTTTGAATACTCATAGTGAAATGCATAGATCACAGCGGATAACTTCTCCCCGTTAGTACTTCTCGTAGGGCGAACATTTTGCAGTATTAAATACATGAAATTACAAATAATCAGTTACATTTTATGTTGATGTAAATAATATTTTCCATAAGTGTAATATCGTGAAATAAGAAATGAGAATTGCAATATTTGGATATATGAAAGCAAAGCATTTTGTAACATTCATACACAGAATAAAATATCAATATAACTAAGTTGAACAACTACAAAAACTTCATAAATTTTGGCTATTTTATTTTTATACTATATTTAACAAAACAAAACAAAAAAAGAAAAAAAAAATCGCTACAAAATATTATTTTACAAAAATCTTAAAAGTAAACTTGATCTCAAAAGAAAAAGGCTTATAAGATCACGTTAAACTAAAAAAAGAATTTCCAAGAAAAAATTTTACAGTAAATATTTATTAATTTTATACTTTTAATTATAATAAATATTTACATAGCTGTAGTCGTTTTAATAGGTGTCAAGTCATAGATATTTTAAAATCTGTTTATTTGGAACATGTTAATTTAAAAATCGTCAAAGTAAAAAAAAAAAAAAAAAAAAAAAATGCTCGTATATTTTTTATGTTTAAAAACAGAAAATTAAAATAGAATATTAAAAATTCCTATCATGTTTCAGTTTTGTTGTTGTTATTGTTAAACACATTTTTTTGTGTATTTGTAAATGCTTAATTCAAAAAAGTAATATTGTATTTATTGCGAATTAGAAATAAAATATCGTTTGTTATTGTCTTAGTATACGTACAGGCGTAATATATTTTTTATCTTTAATTATCTTCAAAAAGTATTTTTAAAACATAATCCCTTTTTCGAATTTAAATTTTATTGAAAAATGTTTATATTGTTCTTTTTTAATCAAATTAGGATTCTTCTTCCATGGGCATAGCATAAACAATGGTACCACTTTTATAAGAATGTAATTTGCAATAAAAAATTTAAGTAAAGAAAATAGATAAAATCAATAAAATAATCTTTAAACAGTAAATAAAAAAAAATTATAATCTATTTAAAAAAAAAAAAAAAAAAAAAAAAAAAAAAAAAAAAACTTTTAAAACCCAAATTCTTAACCGGTCTGGATCAAAGTCGTTCAGCGTAATGTATCCCGTGAACCGGTCGTGGATCGAATCACCCCAAAAATTTTTCTGAGGCGTTAGATCCATTGACTGATGCATTGCTATGATCGGCCATTAGTTATTGCTATGGTTGTATCGGTCATTACAAACGCAAATATGCATGAAAACTTTTTTTTTTTTTTTTGTAAATAACTGCATAATTGTTTTAGAATTATAAAAATATGCATACAATGTTGCTCCCTGCAAACAATTTTTAATTTTGAGTTTTTAAAAATATTTTAAATATGTTTGTGTACTACTTTGTGAATTTATCGATGAGTTAATTTCTATAAAACATTTTTATGTTTCAATACTAAATTTTTGCCTTAAATTTCAGCATTCGAACATAAAAAAAAGACTTCTTGAAAAAACTCTTCAAGAATTCTTAGGATACTGTGTAGTCAACGAAAAAATTTCTTGTATCAATTGGCCTTTATTCTACTAAATATCTGCAAAAATTAACACTTCGGACCTTCGGGGTATCGAACGCGCGACCACTGCGTTACTAACATCCCAAGCAGCACCGAAACGTTCTCTGAACGTTCAAAAATTGTTCTGCAAACACGTTCTAAGAACGTTCACTTTGAACGTGTTATAGACGTCTATCTGTCCATCTTGAAGATGTACAATAGTACGGTTCAGAGAACGTTCAATGAACGTGTAACTATCACCATCGGTGTTATAGAAGCGTTCTGAGAACGTTCTATGTATACGGTCTCAGAACGATCTAAACGTTTTTAGAACGTTTTCAAAACGTTATGCACATTTTCAGAACGTTCCAGAAAACGTACTGTAAACGTTCTAAAATAGTGTAGCTAAAAAAAAAAAAAAAAAATATGACGTCATTATAAAATATCACCTCAGTACGAGCGTTTAGAAGTAAAAATTACATAGCTGATGACGAATAATGATACAACACATGAACAGGGATATGAATTACTTTTTTTTTCCAATTCAAATAATGTTTGAGAAATTTTAACATACTTACTATTCCTTTAATTTCAATGTATATGCATCAAAAATTCTATATTCTATGACAGTTTTCCCCAAAAAGTGTCATAACGTCTCTTTATACCTTAAAAAATTTCTTAAATTTTTGCATTTTTAAAAAATTTCTTTTTTTCCCCTAATCTGAAGATAATGAAGTTGTAGTATTAATTACAAAACTTTGAATACACACCATAAAATGCAAGAACTCGCACCAACTGTTTCGGGTCAAAAGAAGACACAACCCTTCATCAGGCGAACATTGTAGGCACGAGAGCTGCAAACAAGCACGTTGAGTGTGTTGAATGCGTTACCGCTTTGTTTGTAGAAGCCGTGCTTTGTTTGTAGCAGTTGGGAGTTCTTGCATTTTATGGTGTTTATTCAAAGTTTCGTAATTAATACTATAACGTCATTATCTTCAGATTAGGGGAAAAAAGAAATTTTTTAAAAATGCAAAAATTTAAGGAATTTTTTAAGGGATATAGACACGTTATGACACTTTTTAGGAATTACTGTCATAAAATATGGAATTTTTCATGCATATACGTTGAAATTAAAGGAATAGTAAGTATGTTAAAATTTCTCAAACATTATTTGAATTAAAAAAAAAGTAATTTATATCCCTGTTGCTGTGTTGTATCATTATTCTTCATCTGCTATGTACAACTAAACTCTTGATTTATTTTGCTTGTTTTAATCCTTGTGATTCCGAATGCGTCATCCTATGATTAATGTTTGTTTTTCATGATTGTTTTCTGTTTGATTCTCTGATTTCTTGAAGTAAATAATTTATTCCAATTTATTCTTCATTTCTAACTTCAATTAATTTCTTGTACGATAGGGTGCCCGCTAGCAATTTGCTATTATAGCTGCTAACGAACGAAATCGTACATTGGTGCTCAACGACGAAAAGGGTCACCCCTGACGAGTTTTTTTTTTTATACCATTCTAAACTTTTCCTAAAAAAAAATGTATAAAATGCTGTCTTAATTTTTTATTTCCTTGTTGCTTGTTTGTATCTTTTGATTTGAGTTTCATGTGGTTTTTACGCACCGGCAAAATTATTAAAATTGCAACTAACAATATAGGAATAAATTTATGATTAGACTGAAGTTAAATAAAATAAAAATAAATAAATAAAAAATAAATGTTTCAATAAATCACAATCAGTCTCCCCAGGTTATTTAAATTTGTTGTAATTTCCTTCTCATTGACCTATGTGGTTTCAGGGATCTTATATCTGTTGCTTGGCTTTAACTAAGATTAAAAATTCATTTATACATATATATATACATATATATATATATATATATATATATATATATATATATATATATATATATATATATATTAATTTTTTTTTTTAAATACAGGGTGCAAAGCATTGTGACGAGAATACCTTTATCTCCGCAACTATTGGTCTCAAATATATAGTTTCAGTTACAAAATGTTTTAAAGAATATGAGCATTTGTGGTATAACATGTTTAAATTTAAAATATCTATTTTTTCAAAATTGCAAAAACTAGCTTTTTACATAGTCCCAGATCCCTATAGTCATATTTAGGAAACTGACACTCATCCTAACAAAAAGTTTCATTTCTATTCTCCCAAAATGGAACAAGATATTTAAAGTTTGGATTTTCTAACATATTTCGGCCTTCAATAAGGGATCGGTTTAAAAATCCTAATTGGACTTTGTTTGCATTTTCCCTGGGTTTATTAAAGAATTTTTCATTGACTTTTTAATAAAGCCCGAGAAAATGCGAAATAATCCTAAATTTTGAAACTAACTATCTCAGACAATTTTGGGTGCACAAAAGTGAAACTTTTTGTGTTATATTTTTTAGGTTGGAACTCAACTTTCACTATTAGTGTCATGAAAATTGTATAAAAATTATCAGTTTTTGTGATTTTTAATAAATTGATTTTTTAAATTTAAACATGTCATATAATGAATTCTTACATTTTTTTTTAAAATACATTTTCTTATTGGAAGACGTCTGAGACCAATTGTTGCGCAAATAAAGGCCTGCTCTCGACTTTGCACCCTGTATATTCTAAACATTTCTGGGTACTACTTTGTAAGTCCATGGATAGTTTATAAATATATTTGAATGCTGAAGTTTATAGAAAGTTTTAATATTTCAACATAAAAAATAATTTCAAAAATGAATGTACCAATACACCGCTAAAATAATATATAATTGAGTTTAGAATATATTGTTAATTTATAATAAGAAGAAATTGAAACAAAAAATTAAAAATTAGTTAGAAGGAGGAAATTTTAAAAATTTCCAAATACTTAAATACATATATATATTTTTAATCACAATATTTTTCTAAAATATTTAACATACTTCATATTTTTAAATTTCAGTGCATGTGTGTATACATATTTTCAGTTTACAGCAGCAGTTTACAAAAATGATGTTTGCAGGTATTTAAATTTATTCCACATGGCAATGTAATTGGTATTTTTTAAATGTTTAAATTTCTTTAAATTGAGTCAACGCAATTTTTACCTCATTTGATGTAATTATGCTATCATGGCATATTAAATAATTGATAAATGTAAATATTATTAGTATTAATAAATAATATAGTAAATCGTCCTTTTTTTTTTTTTAAGCAGAATCTTTTTTTATAAAGATGTGGAATAAAATTGAATTGAATCTTTGTTTTATTATGCAGTTAAACAATTTCATATATTTTATTTAATAAATAACAGTAAAGAGATATTTAAAATTGTAAGTCGGTGAAACTTAGGATATTATTTTAAAAATAAGCAATTTGCATAACCTAGATTGTATATATATTATCATATAAACATTAAATAAGTACTTCGGAATTTAAAAAGAAAAGAAAAAAAGAATTACGAACCTTCTTAGTATTCTTCATAAGAATTTTCTTCAAGAAAATACCCTTGCAACTAGCATTTTAAAATACACAATGACCAGTCGGAAGGGCATTCACTTAAAATTAGCTCTTATCTTGTAAAGTCTTTGTGACTTCTTCATACTTCATTCAGAAACAAAATAACCAAAAATAGTTATTTTAACAAATTCCATCTCAGAAGACTAAATTAATAAAATGAATCCATAATTTCTAATCGGTTTTCTGTAACAGGAGCAGTTTTTTCTGCGATTCAACGCTGCTTTCAAGTATCAAAATTTAGGCTTAAGAACTTACGCAGATATTAAAATGATTGTTTAATTGATATTAAAATAAGACTTTAATAAATAGAACATAGAGAATATTACATGTTAAAAATATTACATTTTTACCTTTTCTAAAGCTTATCCTAGTCATTATAAAGCTAAAACTGAACAAATCAGATTACATGTTTTAAAATTACCGCCTCACATAACGACACGACTTTCCCAAGACCTGGCGTTTGACTTTGCAGTTGCACGGTCAGCGAAAATTAAATAAATGCAATCCACAGATGTCGATGTTATATCATCTGCTCTCCCTTCTTGCATCCGCAATAATCATGTTTCAAAGTTCAACATTTGAAACATAAATTTATTTATAGCTGTAGAAAACATATAGTCAATATTTTAAGGAAAAATGGAGTGGAGTTAAACAATTATTTAAATTTTTATAAAGTATTTTAAAAACTTATGAGATCACTTTATTTTTCCATTTTAAAATCTCGAATTAAACGGAAAAGCATATTTTGTTTTAGTGTATATTTCAGTATTGAACAAAATATTCAGTGAAAATAAATAAAATAAAATAAGAACAATCAAACAGAGTAATGATTTAACAACATTATCAATATTGATAATTTATCAGTAACATTTAAACTTAAATAGAATCATAAATAAAATATAATAAAAGTTTAAAATTATGCTTAAAGAAAAGAAGAAAAAAACTCATTTCTGTAACTTCCCCGAGTATTAGAGACCGCGAGGTTCTACTCTCGAACCTTACAGACGGGAAGTGTTGGTTTCGATTCCTGGTCACGCTCGTCGACTTAGGTTTTCGGAGTTTTCCCGTGATTTTCTTTTAAACTCGCGTAAAGCACGATATTACTTATTCAATAACATCCATGATTAGCTTTTTGTATCTAAACTCTGGGTCTGGGGAATGCATAGATTTTCATGACAGAAGACAATTATTTTTATGCTGTATAGAAGATCTTAGAAAATGTATTTTTCTAAGGGTTTATTATTATTATTATTACAAATGAAAAAAAAAAAAAAAAAAAAAAAAAAAAAAAACGGTAAGTTTGTTTTAAATCATCAGAAAACGATGTTTCAATTATTCGTTTTAAAGGTGATATCGAATTCTTTTGAAAGATAATAATAGTGAAAATGTTTATCCACCCCCCCACCCCCACCCCCCAGGGATGATGTATACTTATTCCTAGGGGAGAAACAATGTCCTATGAATAATAATAATAATAAAAAAAAACTGTTTGACTATTACTCGTTATACAGCCAAATTGAATCAATAATATATATCAAATGTATGTCACGCAGAAGGTTTGGTGAGTATATATATTACAGAAGCTGATAGATAGCCTTTCTGTGAAGGGAAAATATTGGAACGTGGCAGTGCCACCTGTCGTCCGATATGCACCCAAAGGCAATCTGTAGAGTTTTACGTAATATTAATTTCACTTACCAAATTTACAATATTTATAAATCACAGAAGTTGAGATTTTTCGTTTCCGTTATGAGATTAAATTGCAACATAGCCACGCCACCTGTTGGCCGATGTGCATCCAAAATGGATCAGTATAGCTTTACATAAAATCGATTTCACTTATAACTTCAGTGTATCACAAAATTTATTGTTAAATCACAAAAGTTAAAATATTGCCTTTCCGTTAAAATGATTAAATTGCAGATTAGCAACGCCACCTGTTGGACAATGTATACATCCAAATTGTATTAGCAGAGGTTATGATGATATATGCCAATATATCAAGTTTAATGCATTTGCACACTATAGGAGCTGAGATATAGCCGTCCCATAAATGGAGGGTTTCATTGCATAGCACCGCAATCTATCGGACGATATATCCCAAATGAAATTCAAATAAACTCCAATTTCGGGCAAGATCTAATATTGTAACAAGTTTGGTTGAATTCCATACATTGATTTCTGAAATACAAAATCCACAAAATTTTTCCATGAGTTTAAAATTTTGTAATTTTTTTTTCACCTCACCGCTACTGATTATTGAGAAGCATTCTTTACTGACGTGCTAACAAAACGTTAAACTGAAAATGTAAAAAATGCTCTATTCTCTATCATGCTAAAAATTATAAATTTCGAATAACTTACGAAGTTTTTAAATTAGAATGTTGCAAATCTCTCAATAAGATTCTTATCAATATCATAAGTGATATTTTAAAACTGGTCCGATCTCGCTGCAATCATTTGTTCTTGAGATATCGTGTACATGAACTAACGGGCTATCACACTAATAGGTGCCGATACACATTAACATATACCATACCAACCTTTTGACTTCCGGATTCCTCACGCCACAAAACGTGTAAAAAAATCAAAAGCTGAAGTCAAAAATTTTAATGATTAACCTAGTTTCCCAACCAATAGTACTAAAAAGTCATTTTGTCATATTCGTTATAATTACACTGTTACAGAACGTATTATGACGGTGTCACACTTGAACGTTCTATATAGAACTAGAATTGTACGTTTTATAGATGGTACAAATCAAACATTTTCAGAACGTTCTAAATAATACTATTTCTGAACGTGTTTTAGAACGTTCTTTTGACACGAAACACGGTGTTTGAACTATTGAAACCGTTATTAGACGTTCACAGAACGTTCCTGTGCTACTTGGGATGGCGCTCTAACCACCTGAGCCACGGAGAGACAAATGAAAAAGCTTATATTTAGCTTAAAACGGAGGCGCATATTTTATTAGCTTGATATTCACAAACATACCGTAATGAATGACAATGTTAAGATGTCGTTAGGGAAGTACATAAAAATTTGGGGAAAATAGACAGGATTTATGTCTGCTTATTTATATATTTATTCTTCATATTAACGTTTTATAATTGCACATGATTTTACAAATTTTGATTTATGTTTTGTGCGTGACACAGATAAAATTTATTACTACATTAAATTTAGATTTAAAAAAAAAAATTTTAATTAATTAATTAATTAATTAATTAATTAATTGTATCACTAAATCTACAATATAGAACGAAAAATGTGTAATTGTGGAAATATTGATACTGTTTGAATACAGCTGAAAATCATAACAGTGTTTTGTGCAATGCTAAGCAATGCATAAACATTTTCAATGATTATATTAGAATACAATTTATGTTCTAGATTGATAATTAAAAAAAAAAAAAAAAAAAAAGCAAATAAGCAAATTATGTTACTGAATGATCAATTTGAAAAACTATTATTAACAATCATTCACTTCCAAATTAAACAATCATTCACTTCCATTAAAGTAAAAGTAGTTAGGCAAAAGTTTAAATAAAAATAATTATGAGTCGTGATAATAGGTTTCTTATTCCTTAACTTGCTTGTATCCTTTTTTTTTTTTTTTTTTTTTTTTTTTTTCGTGCAGACTTTTAAAGAAGAAAATCAAACAAGTATCAATAAACGTTAAGGTCATCGTCAGTGGAGCCCTTCAATATAGGGTTCTATTACATTTAAAACTTGCTTTATTTTGAGGAATTTCCCTGATGATGATGACCTCGATATTCTTGGGGGTCTTGTTTATTTATTAATTAGAAATTTTGCTGCATTACATATTAATTAGAAACTTATAATTATATTATTTTACTTATTATGCTGTTTTTTCTTGTGTATTTATTATAAATATGTTTTCACAATATTATAATTGTTTGGTATTTGCATTTAAAATTACCTTCGTATTGTGTTTCTTTTTTGCATACGTTATTTTTCATATATCTTACTATTTATACTGATCTTGTCTTTAACATAAATTTTTAACAATGTCCTCTGATAAGTCATAATTTATATTTTCCTTTCAATATACATAAACCAATCAACAGAAAATTTGAATCCATACTTTTTTCAATAAACAATATTTAAGAGAAATATTTGTCTATAAGCAATCTTTTCTTAGGATGACGTTATTTTCATAAATTCAAATTTATGTTACGCTTTAACTTGATAATTAAAATTCATTAATTTTGTTAAAGAAAAAAAAAACTACTATTGTGGATTATCATTCATGATTTACTTATTCATACACATAATATAAAAAGTTCATCATAAAAATTTAGTCTAATATTTTTCTGTCCATAGTAATAACAAAAAACAGCATTGCCGTGCAATTCTTTCTAAAACATTGTTTTTTTTTTAGCAACAGTTCAGCAAACAAATAATAAGAACTAAAAATCATGAGATTCACACAGATTATGAACATATTCATACTGTACGTACTCGTTGTATTGTTTAATTTTCAACGTACTGTGACTACGTGATCATACAATGAACAGACAAGCAGATAGACTAACTGAATTTATAGTCACGCTTAAACATTGCTGGAAAATATTAAAAGCGCTAAATAGAAAAAAAAAATGAAATTAAAATAATTTCCCACTGTATCTCATAGTGTATTTAAATATTTTAAGATGACCCTGTAAATATTATTGTTAATCATACTATGTTCTATGGAAATATTTTTTGTGTGTATATGAATAATAATGCCAATTTTATTGCGATTTGCGCAAAATGAAGTTACTGAAATACGGTTTATAAATTTGTTTTTCACAGAATTCAAAGCTTTTGAAATATTTCGACTTTTCTGTACCCAATTCAGTGATGCGATTATCCCCTCATTTTTAATAGGGGAAATCCCATAATGGATTTGATTGGCATGGAATATTTTCAAGGATTTTCATGAATATTTACGGGAGTATCTGCATGGACAGTCAAACAGACGTACGGAAAGATGAACGGACAGACGGACAAACTAAACTCATAAACACTTTTTAATTATCAAATGACCAGTTCATATTATATTGCATGACAGCAGAAAAAAATTGCATTGGAATTTCTTGATAATATCATTAAATGAAATTGTGCTAATTTTCACTTGCCGTTTCTATCTTATACTTTTTTGTAATAATATTTAAGGATTTTTCTGAATATATTTAATATATAGAAGTAAATGTGTACAATCTAAAATAATGAGAGCAACAAATATTTTCCCAGTTTTTAAGGTGTGGAATAAATTGTGTAAATTTAAAAAAAAAGTAAACATATTTAAATAATATACATATATATACTATTTTAGTTCAATTGCAAGAATATAATTGCTTGCATCACAAAAACTGTCACATTCTTAACTGATTAAACGTTTTGTATTTAAAAAATGTTAAAAAAATATTATCGTTATTAAAACGATGTATTTCAAATGTTAATTTAGTAAATTCAACTGTATTGTTTTTGTTTTAAGTCAAAAATTCGGGCAAATATTTATAAATAAGAAAAAATCAAAACACAATTACAAATCTGCATATTTTTAAAACCCACATAGTAGCTTAATAAAAAAGTCTTTAAATGATATATATATATATATATATAAATGCATTATTATAAACTTCCATTAAAATATGTATGCAACATACTAATATAAAACGAAATATTTTCCGAAAGCCTCAGTAAAGGAATAAAAATTTATTTTACATGACATATTATGTAAGTGAAAATGGATGGTTATTAAACTGAAATATAAAATCTAGCTTTAAATTCTCAAACATTCCATCTGGAGGCTAAAAATGTATGTCATATTTTATTTAAAAAAGGAAATTTTTCAAGTACTATAACATTTTTTTTTTCTATTCTTGATAGGCTAACCATATTACGTATGAAAACTCATCAGAGAACTTTGTAAAATTCTCAGATTTTTCTGTGTTTTTCTTTTAGAAGACAAACGCTTTCCTATAAAAGAAAGAAAAATGATTTTAAGTAAACATTTTAACATTTTTTTCTGAATATTTAACAACTGTTAAGACATGGATTTATGCCCATATAGTTTAAAACTATATAGAGCAAATGAAATATGTGCTTCTCGGTAGCTAAAAAGTTCATTCAAGTTTAAATATAGTAACAGATGAGGCAGAATACGTGTATCAAACAATGCAACGGTAAATGGAGATTTTCGCTTTGTGTAAGTATTTCGAAAACTCGGTAAACTAGTACATGATTTAAAGTAATACTAGTTAATGCCCATCAAAATTTCATGTGCAACTTAATCTTTTCACGGCATCAAGTTTTAAACATTCCGCATTGCTCTTAACCAGGTTAAAAACTCCTGCTGTAATCAATTATTGTTATCAACTATGTAAATTTTTACTCGTATAAAATATCAATATTTTAAAATTATTCTTTCAAAATTTTGTTTTCTATAATATATTATAGAAATGAAATATCAAAATTTATAATAATTAGATTAAAAAAAAAACTTTTTTAAATTTTAAATATTTATTTCCATTTTTTCTAAACGATGTTTTCAAATGTTAAAAGTTAATTTTTAAAGAACAATAAACTCGGAGAATTTGTTAATTTTAAAAGATTTTTTTTCTTTTAAGGAATGTAAAACAATAGTTTTAGTAATATATATGTTTTATATTTTAGCAGATGACGCCACAGTATAAAATCCTCAAATATTATCTTGTGTAAGGAAATTTTCGGCGAAAAGCACATGACGGTAACCGATAGGAATTCGCGAATTGGTTTATTTTAATATACTGCCTCGGAAAGTATGAATCAATGAATTAATCGTGGGAGTTATTTTTACGGTTGAGTTTTAATTAGGCGTCTGCCATAGACATATAAAATATTAATGTCATCTGCTCGATCTCTGTCATCGAATATCGTATTGCACTACATAAAGAGAAAGGAATATGCCCTTTATGAATTGGTTCAAAATTTTCACGCGCATGCCCAGATCGTACGATTTTGGTCTTACAGAAAGTGCTTTGTGTTTTAATAATATAGGTACACTAGGGGACAAAAAATAAAGCCACACTCGGATGTTTTCCTTTTCTCTTTCTGTAACTGCCAATTTTCTCGTTTAGAAAACAAATTTTCGAACAGATTTTATTAAGTCGTACTCTATATGCATTTTAGGATTGATCCAAATGTTAAAAACAATACGCAATTGTCAGAAAAATTGTAATTTTAGAAAGTATTTCCAAAATGGCAAGGATAAGGCATTTAACGATACCGCAAGGAGTCTTAATTTTAGAATGAAAATAAAAAAATATACGCAAGATGGCAAAGTAATTAAATGTCAACGAAATATTCGTCACATGGTTTTTAACGATATATATATATATATTTGGCTGTTTAAACTGGAAATTTAGCTTTAGGCGTTGCTCATCTAAGCAAGATGACTATAATTAAAAAAGCAAATGTTTATAAAATCTGTTTATATCATATTCAGGATTATTATTATTTTTATTTTTATTATTATTATTTTATTATTTTATTATTATCATTATTATATTTATTTTATTATTATTATTATTATTGTACTTTTTTTTTAATTAAAGAGTTATACCTACCTCTAAATTAATTACCACAAACTAAAAATATATGTCTAAGTGCTTCAAAGGAATTTATTCATATTTTGAGGTGTTGTTCTTCAGTAATTAAGTATCATGAACAATATCTTTGATTTAGGCTACAATAAGAAATATTAATTAAAGCTAAGTTTTATTAATATACTTTCTTTACACTTTTTAATTTTTTTGAAAATGTTTAATGTATTTTTGGTCATACATAATTATTGCTTAACAGCCACAATTTTATTTATTTCAAGAAGAAATTCAGGAAAAACTAGAAGCCAAGAACATTGCTAACTGTCAAAAGAGAAGAAACAGAAGACAAAATATATTGGCAAACTGCGATAAGGATAGGTATTATGCAGCTGCTCAACGGACAGCGGCTAATAAACAAGAAGTACCTGAAGTACAAATACAAGTCATTCGCTAAGAACATGCACAGAGGAAAGCTGCTAGAAGATGGGAATAAACTGGCAAACAGAGGCGTGGCAAGTATTGTGCAGAAAATTGACAATTCCTAGAAGACAAAATGAAACAGAACAGCTTCGTCATTTTCTATTTCAAGCTAATTTTAGACGTCATATTAATATATTTTTCCTATGGTCAGTTATAAGTTGGATGCTCCCGTATAGTAACTTCTAAAAATATTTAATTTTATGCTCCTTCAGAACAAATAAAAATAAAAATAAACAAATAAATAAATAAAAATAAAATATTGTTTACACAGAAGTTTTATATATTTATCGGTATGTTTCGTCGACTTCCTGGGTTTAGTTTGGAATCCAAGTAATCTAACCTACCTGTCATAAAGCTGGAAAAAGTTTTAATTTTAAATATTTTTTTTACACCCTTTCTTTACTTACATCACACTTTCTTTACTTACTTCTCTATGTAATTCGGAAAATCTACAAGAATTACATCAACTCTGTCAGCACAGCATAAACCATTTATCATTACATAAACATAAAAATATTCTACTTTATGTTAGTTATATAGTGAGGTTATATTCAGTATATATTAATAAAATAAGACTTTTGTTTGCAAATTTCCCAGAATCAAGAAATTTTGCTATATCTCTACGTTTCACACACAATGAAAGCCAAAATTGACTTTAGAAAATTTTCTGTGTATGTGTAGGTCGTTGTGTCTGTGTGTTTGTAACTCTATTTTTCTCCGGGTATCACGTGAGAACAGCTAGAATGAATGCAGTTACACTTGGCAGGAGTTTAGATCTGTAAAATATCATCCATCAATATTTAGGAAATTCGACCCCGTACCCTCCTGGGGGCAAGATGCAAAAGCACACTTGTGTGCATAACTCGTCTCGATTTTACTTCACAATGAAGAAATTGCACATGTGAAGACTAAACTTGAGTATGTATATATATATATATGGTATTTCAGCAATTTTGGAATTTTTTATTTGTAAGGGGGAAGGGGAAAATCGATTTTCAGGAGGATATTTCGCAAATTCCGGGTTTTTGAGTAGAACGCTACTAAAAACGGTACAAAGTTGTTGAAAAAACAACACTTTTTGTTTTCTGTGATTTTTTTTTTTTTTTTTTTTTTTTTTTTATTTTGGGGGGCGTTAGGAGGGAGCAAATTCGAAACTTCCCTTTTTAGCAGTAAATTTGTCCTGGAAATCTAAGGGCGCTACAGTCAGGAATTTTTTTGCATGGATTATTTATGTGTATCCGGCACGTATTGTAACAAGATTTTACGAAATTTCCCTCTTTTCCCCCAATACAGCGGGGAGAGCAATAATCACCGTACTAAGCGTAACCTTGCTCCAAATTACCTCAGTGAGATTAATTTTTATGCATGGATTGGTTATAAGTGCAAGCATCGAAACAAAATTTTGAACAAAAAGCAACACAAAAGTAATTTCTGATTTTTTTCAATGTGCAATAAATCTAAGTGAATTAATTAAAAAATGTGAGTGTAATGTATATCCATGCAGTATATTCAATATATTTTGTAATGCAATATCGAATTAATCGAAAATTGCTAATGAAAATAGTTTTTCTGTCATTATAAAAGTGACAGTCATTCCCGGTTGTGGGCAACCATGTTTCTTTCATTTAAAGCGTACCTTTGACATACAAATTGTGAAATATGGTCGTTTAAAACAACAAAACATATTTTATAAGTATTTTATGTATTTTTAGGCATTTTTAGATTATTTAGCCATGTCAACCCCGGAAAAGGCAATTGATCCAAAAGAAATGCATTTTAAGGCGATGGTTAAAGCCATTTAGGATTGCTTATTATATACGAAATCCATAAAATCGGCAGACCGAGAATTTGGACCCCCTCGCAGCTTCTGTGTCTATACAGAAGAAGCCTAGAAAAAGGAAGGGTCACTTGTCAAACTGCTGACCAAGCGCGCTAAAACTAGAAACATTCACAATCAGGAGATAAAGTCGATTTCTGCATCAGTTGTTTGGAGCACCGGCTACAATGCCGAACAAGAGCAAATTCAGTCAAATGCAACGAGTATGATTGTCTGGTACATTTGATATATGCCAATATACATGAAAATTATTTCATTTACAAGCATTGCACTTCTGATTTGAAGGATGAAAAAGACGACGAATGAAATTGGAAAAATGCCATTTTCTGTTATTATTTCGGCAACTGAATCCTTACAAAAGGTTGTTGTTTTCTGTATTTATGGTAGTTTTTCTTATTATTTTCCCCTTTTTAGTGGATTTTTGAAGCGTGCCCACAACCGGGTACAAAATTTTCTTTAGCAAAAAATGAAGACTTCACAAAACTGGTAAAAAAAAAAAAAATTCTGGTTGACGGAATCAATACAGTTACTTCATCAAACGTTAGATAATGGTTCTAGCTTTCCACTGGTATTCATATGTTTGAATAATATCTATACTATCAAAAGTTATAAGCTTAAATCAAAACTGTGCCCAAAACCAGATATGTTCCCCTACATGCAAAATATGTTCACGCCTATTACATAAATTTTAATTTTGTATTCCATAAAATTATAGTCTGTAAGTAAATGGACAAATTTCCTTGTTATTTCCCATACGTTATGTATATATGCATACATATATATTTCATCCCCGTTTTACATGTAAAGTGTGCCTGAAAATCTCGTCGTTTTTTCGAAAATCAACCTCTCCCCTCCCCCTTGAATATATATGCGTAGTTACTTCAATTATGTTTTTTTTTTTTTTTTTTTTTTTTTTTTTTTTTAACTTTTACTTTTTTTTTCAGAGAAAAAAAAGTAAAGAAAAGAAAAAGAAGTTAAAATTAAAATAAAAGTAAAAATTCTCAAGGTTTATGATGTTTCTTGGGGTTTTAAAGAAGACATCTATTACTACATCTTACAAAAATACATTTCCGACGCTTTTAACCAAAAACATTTAAACGTTTACTCGTAAGTTTCTTGCATAACTATTATTTGTTTGCTACAACTTTAGATAAATACTTTATTTAGACCATCTCAAAGAATAAGTACTATAAAATAAAATGCTGAAAATTTAAATTTTCAGAATTTAAAACATAATTTATTTATTTTTACATGTTTGTATGTAAAGCAAAAGGAAAGCTTCGTAATCCAATTGTTTTCAAACAAAATCAAATTTTTACTTGGGCCGCGGTAGCCCAGTTGGTAGGGTGCCTGCCTCGTTATTGGAAGATTGCGGGATCGTTACTCGAGCCGGTCAAAGACCGTCGTGTACACTAATGGTGGCTGGTGCACGTAAAATATGTCGTGTTCGCAATGTCCTCCATGTTCCCATCAAAAATTACACTTCTTGGGGTCACCGAAGCGAGAGAGCCATCCCTTTCTTGGAGGATCAAAATTGTGATGGCATGTCTCCGGACCACCTCTAGGGTTGTGTCCCAGACCATCGCCAATTGCCCATCTGTGCAGCACTAATGCGACGTAAAACCCAACCGTCCATCCATCCAAATTTTGACTTAATGTAATGATTATGTGTCTCACTATCGTGAGTTCTCTGGTCATTTTAAAAACATAAAATAAATAAATAACGGAAAGTTTTTTTTTTTTTTTTTAATTATGTTAATTACTTTAATATTTCACGCTTTCTGATAATTATTTTCTAATGTTGTATATAACTAACGCAAGTATTTCTAAATTCACATGTATTCAGAATTTTTATAAATATTTCTCCATATAAACTTATTTTTCATTTTTCATTTTTTTTTTTTTTTTTTTAATATATATCTATATTAACTTCAATTTACTTCTGTATAAAAAAAAACTGGAAAACTATTTAAGTAATGTTAATTCAGTAGAATAATATAAAATTATTTATTTTATGTAAATACGAAAAATATAGTAAATTTATGAAATAGTTAATAATATTTACTAGAACCGATAGCGAACCTTTTCAAATGTTTTTCTTTGGCATTTCTAATATTTCACAAAAAGTTCACAAATCCACGAAGTTAATGAAATAATTTTATAATAGTGTGCAATACTGAGCATATATATAACTCTTAGAAAATATATTAATTATAATAAATGATCTAGATTCGCGAGAGATTAGTAGATAAAGTTTACTAGACTCTTTTCTTAAAGTAGTAGTAAACAACCCCTTTAACTTTCTGATAGATTCAGTAAAATTCATATGCTTTAAAATTAATTTTAGATAAGTCAATAAATATCTTCTCTAAATATAAGCTTCGAATAAATGATCATCTCTTAGATATGTGTCTTCGCCTAAATTAACTTTAATCTGAAAGTCATTTTAGAATTTTTACGAACTGATAATGTGAGCTTTATTTCCCAAACGAGCTGGATGATTAGACCTTGGATACTGTAAAGTATTTTAGTAAATTGCTTTGCATTTACTAAAGCTATCGTGTTATAAATATTATATTTCCTTACCTTAATTTTTTAAATAAAATGAGTAATGGACATCTGGACTGTATTAAATATATAGGTTTTTTGAAGTGGTATTTGATTAAACATCATATATATTTAAGAATAACAGAAATATTGTCGATTTTTTTTCGTAGAAGCATCATACAACAAAAACTGTATGCATATTATACATATATATATATATTGATTTGGATAAGAGGATTTTCCTAAAACACAAGTTATTTTTTTTTTATGCCCCCCTTTTCAAATATTCAACATTTATAATAAAAGTTCAGTTATCTCAACATATTTCCGTACATTGCATGGCTGTGTAAGAAACAATCTATAAAATTTGAACAAAACATATTTTAACTGAATAAAAATTAAAGGTTCAGAAGAAAAATATTACAGATCCATTTAATTAAAAAATCAGCAATTACATATACACTTTATCATGCAAGTGTCATATGCTAATTTGTGGGCAGAGGCTTATGATTCCAGCATTTCATCAATCACGTCAACAACTGTTAGTTCTGACTGTTCTGTAGGTGGTGATAATTTTTTTCGTCTAACCATCTGAAATACATCCGCGATTGAAGAGGTACCTCGTGATCTTGTATTTGGTAGCACACTTTTTTAATACATCCTGTATAGCATGTAGTGTGACATAAACGGTGAACTAGCGTTATCCTTTGTAAAACATCACTTAAATATTTCTAACTGATTGTGCTGCAACGGATTCAGCCGCCACTGTGACATACAACATTGCTGTTTTGTATAATATTATGCTCATTCTACAAATATAAATTCTACTGAATAAGAGTATTAGACTGGGCCGAAGAAAATGTTTTTATTTTTATTTTAAACGCTATACCGCGGAAAACTTTCCTTTTGTGTAAATAAGTGAAATGAAAAAAAAAAAAAAAAATTAAAATAATCTGGCGGTAGCGCAGCGACCTTAAACTTTGAGAAAATACGATTTTGATAATTTTTCTAATAAATGAAAAAAAAAAAAACCCGCAATTTTCATAGAAAAAAAAAAAATAAAATAAATAAATAAAGTGTGGGGGGGGGAAGTTCAGTTTATAATGAAATGTATTAATTTACTTGTTTTTACTTATTTTTTGTAATTTGCTTGAAATACTTGTCATTGAAGACCTTAGAAGTAGTGTAATCCCTAGAAAACACTCTCTGGTTTAATACAAATCGACGACTTTTGAGATGCCCCCAGTTACCACCATCACATAACTTCCATGCTTACGTGTAATATGGAAATTTGTCAAAGTTCCATATAATTGCTATATTACGTGATTGTATCTCAGACGGAATCTCTTTATTAGTGATTCTTCGCAGGAAATGTGGTAGTGAAAGTTTAACAGCGTTTCAGTGGATCATTGCAGTGTAGTCTATTGCTAAAAAGTTGGTTTTGGGTGTTTGAAAACTCCTGATAACTATTATTTTAGTTTCCAGTTTTTATAATTCTTTTTAAACCCAACTCTCTTGCAGACTTCTTTGTGCACCATCATACTGAAAAGGGAACGTTCTGGATAAGCAAAAAGTGCGCTTCGCTTAATTATGGGATCAATGACTTTCATCAAGTTTTCCAGCAGGAACCTGATAATTTTATAACTTTAAATACAAGTTCTGGTCCATCTGTGAAGTATTTACAACTATTTTCATATTTAACCATACAAACATATTTGATCTCAGAATAGAAGGAATTAAGATCGTGTGATCATCTGTTGGGTTTGCTTTACTTAAATACATTCAGAGAACATTGTTCTCTGTAGTTAACTATCTTGAGTAGGAAAGTGGCTAGGCTCAAAAACAGATTAAACTTCAGGACAGCTGTCTCATAGTACAGCATAACTTATTTCAAACAGGTAGTATTCATCTTTGCTTAAAATTTTCCGGTCAATTTCTTGAATCTAACACTCAACGCTGTCAAAATTTACCACTGGCAGTTATCGCGTTTTCTGAGCTATCTGCCAACAGAATCATTAAATCATTATGGTTATATCGTTTCTCCATCTATATTTCGAAACAAATTTCGGAAAAGCAAATCATTAAATTGTAAGAGTAGTTGTCTTTAACATACTTTTCAATTTAACCAGTAACACCCATTTTTCACTTTGTATTATCAACGGTGCTCTCCCATCCAACGTAGTCTAGTTCATGAAGGCCGGCTTTAGTTAAATAAGAAAGATTATAGTTAACAATGTTTTTAGCGGACCAAAAGAAGGCAAAACATTATCAAGATCATAGAATCTAGTGTTTGTAAAATCGAATAATGTTCCTGTTACTTGGTTTTACGGAACTGCTTTGAGTTTGTTTTTTCAATCATGAGGGTGCTTCACCTCTTCCCCTTTAAATATAATTCTTAAAGTATGTAATGCTTGTCCTTGGCATCTGAATTTAAAGTTCTGAGAGTTAAATAATATGTATGTGGTAATCATCAATCCCAATACCATAATTTTTCCCTCACTCTTGAATGGATAGCTATTGTTGCTTCATTTGATAATCCAAAACGATGGCATTAAACTCATGCTCTTGTAAAGAGCCATGACATAATGGTTAACATACCCAAATCACTAATCATAGTTATAATCGCTTTTAGACATTTAAAGATAAACAGGCAATATTGACACTCACAAGAACAACGCACCGCTCGAGAAATTTCACGAAATGGTGGAAAACTTTAATGCATTTGTGGAGAAGTTTCCACACATACTTTCACTTTTTAGTCTTTTTCCTTTAAAATTTGAATAATTCAATTATTTCATTTTTCATGAGAAAATTTCGTTTTAAAATTAATTTTATTTCATATTTTATTTCATATTAGTTTTCCAATTCCTAATGTATTTTACTTTTTAATTCATAAAATAAAATGAATTAATTGTATTACATATTGAATTACGTAATCCAGGTTAAAATAAACCTTTTTAAATCAAAACTTCATTCATTTTGGAATTATTAATAGAACCCATAAATTAAAGATTTCGTTTTTATTTAGAATTTAAATATAATACTTTATAAAAGGATATAACTTATCATTTGAGAGATATAAATTAGCTTAATATTCTTTAAAAAAAAGGGTTCTCAAATATTTCTAAACAAGAAGACTCATTGTCAGAATTAATATTATTTCAACACCGGATGTAATTTATTTGAAAATTGCGTAATGTTAATCTTTTCAGTTCATAACGGTCGGTCTGTAGTCAGCATGACGCTTGGCGTAAAGCTAGCGCAGCTTAAGGGTTAATACATTTTAAAACCATCGTTGTAGATTCAAAAATTAACATTAGTTTCAATTCACGAACAAAGAATCACACTTGGCGATTATTTGGCGACAGCTTGGTCATGTGATGTGCAGGCTTGCCAGATTTGGCTGGGCAAGTCGTGCGCTCGGTTTGCTCTCCCTTCACATTCTACGATAATATTTGGTTTTGAATAGACGTTAAAAGTTCTCTCTCTCTTACAGTATTTTTAATTGGAGCACATCCCTAAAATTCTTTCAATAGTTTTCTAAGTACTTTAATAAAGAATTAAGTCACCTCTTGACTCTGTTTTCAAGTGATTTTTTTGTATGGATTATTTTAGAAACTGACTTCCACTAATTTTGTTCGATCACGTGCCGTTTCTTCAATTGTAACAAGAAATCATCATTATAGCATTATGGGTAAGATGTGGAAACTATATTGTGGTATGGGAGAGACGAGAGTTTTCATCTAAGTGGGACTTTGACAAAATCTTGTGATATACTCCAGTGGTGAAGCTAGTAACCGAGGTCAAGTTTATTATTTTTTGTAAAGAATGTGCTTATTTTAATTGTAATACTCTGGAAATAAATTGCGAATATCATTTTTTTCTCTTTATTTATCCTTTCTGTATTTTGATCTACAAAATATATATATATATATATAACTATATGTTATTAATGTAATTTGATTTTTTCTCATTTATTTGAAAAATGAAGAAAATCGTATGTTTTCTCAACGTTTAGGGTCGATGTGCTACCGCCAGATTTATCACTTTATTTATTTATTTATTTATTTTGCATTTCTCTTATCTACCCCAGAGGAACGCTTTTCATGGTATAGCGTTTAAAAAATAAATAAATAAAAAATTTCGACACACCCTAGGACTTATCTTGTCATAGAAAATCGCTCAATAAACAAAAACTCTTATTAAAGATCCAATGTTTCTAATTCAAAAGCAGCTTGGTTCAATGCGCTCATCTGATTGCCCTCTTACGAAAAGACGCCCATCACTGAAGCTCATTGGAAAAAGAAGTGTATGTCAGTCCTGAGATGAAAGCCTTTCCTTTCTTCGTACCGATGAGGCCCAATTGTTGGTCTGAAGGCTGGAAAGTTTAGAACCTAGTTGTTCGTAAATTAGAAACACTGGATCTACACTAGATGTTATAGACTGGGAAACGAGTGATTGAAGAGGTAATTTTCTTTCTATCCCAAACATTTGACAACTAATTTGTATATCAGACTCGTGATTACATGGTTTATGCTGCCCTTCATAAACAATATTCATAAATTATGTTTTCAACAGGGTAACAGTAATCCTTCTAGTACTGTTGTTTCCCAACAATCTCTACAGAGTGTCCACATATTGCCTTGGTCGGTAAAGCAATATGTTGACACTCTGATCAACATATATCCTTGATCAACTGATCAACAAATTACTTCTGATTAACATATTGCCTTACTATGTATTGCATTAGGTCTTTGCATAAATTCGTGCGGTTTTTTATTGCTTCATTCCATAAAAATGCATCAAATCAAATGACAATTTTTAATCAAAATACTCTCCATTACTTTCTACAACCTTTGCCCATTTTTCGGGTAACAAATGTATATCACGGCGATAGAAGCTCTCGCCTTTGGAGGCAATAAAATGATCCGCGTCCGCACGAACTTTTGGAACGACCTAATAGACAGGAGTGAATGATTCTCATCGAGGATATATAGTAAAAAATTGAGTGACAAATCTAAAGTCATATAAAATTAGCCTTAAACATTGTTGATTGTCACAATCAATGCTTCAACCATTTGTTTTAATGGTATTGGAGATAACTTTATTTAAAAATATTTATATTCATGATTTGTACAGCTTCTAAAAGAAAAGCGGATATATATATATATATATTATGTTAAATTTTTTTGTCTGACTATTATACTCTTAAAATTTATAATTGCACCATTATTAGTTAAAAATAATTCTTAATGTATACATTTGTATGAAATTTTGTTGTATACAGCCATATTAAAAAAATAAAAAAATAAATGAAGAATAATAGGACTCATTTTAAACAATATATTAGAAATTATTATTGAGAACCACTTTAAGTTAAGTTCCAATGAAATGTGAAGATCATTAAGATCTGTTTTTCTTTTTTCTTTCGTCCATGATTAGTGACCACAACATTTTGATAGCACACACACACACACACACACACACACACACACAAAAAAAAAAAAAAATAGATAATGAATTTTTTCTGAACATTTTCAGAAGATTTTGTTCAGGGCATTTCTAAATGTTCATTCTAACGCAGAATAGTGTTTCATTTTCACCGCATAAATACGAAATTTTAAAAATAAGAATACGAACTTTGGTTTATATGACACTTTGGGAAACTGTTAAAATGACGAGAGGCTGGCACAAATAAAAAAAAAATCCTTTTATAGGTACAAAACATTCATTTTATAAATATAAACACCATAAAATGAAAGAGCTCACAACAACTGTTTCAGGTCGAAAAGAAACGACCCTCCGTCAGGAGAGCAAAGTAGGCACGAGTGCTGCAACTCAAACAAAGTGGCAACGCACTTCTTTCTTTCGACCTGAAACAATTGTTGCAATTTTTTGCATTTTATGGTGTGTTTTTCGAAGTTTTGTACTTATAACTTTTACAGGCATTTCTCATAAATAGGTTGCATACCTAAAAATATCTTAAGAGTATATGTGAAAATTATGCATTCAACAGGAAAATCATCAGAAATTAATTTGGTTCTTACCAGTATATTATTAAAAAAAAAAAAAAAAAAAAAAAAAAAATCTAATGCACACCTGAGTGAATCGTTTTGTGCCTTTTCTAATTTAAAATGATGACTTTTTTATTTTATTTATCATATTAAGGAATTTTCTGAATTTATGTGTTAAAAAAAATGAAAATAAAATAGTTTTTTTGCCCGATCTCATCCTACATGAAAAACTGTGAAACCCTTTTTCGTTCTTTTTTTTCTCTTTTTCTTACGTACATAACATAATTATTGTTTTTAAGTAACAACGAAAAAACTAAGAGCTTTTAAGCACACGTTTCTCTAGATTAAAATGTCGTGTTTTCTTAGTGACATTTTAAGAACAAAGAACGATATTCTTTGAAAACTAAGCTGAAAAATGCATCCTTATATCGTTTTTTTTTTTCGTTTAATTATATACATGTTACACACATGTGTCTTGATATTACTGTCCACATACTGTTTTTAAAATTTGTAGCATTTAAAACATTATAATTGGTTTTAAAAAATATATTTGTAAATAATATTGCAGAATTCATGAGTTAATTTTTAGTAGGAATTGTTTTCTATAAATACAATACTTTATTATACATATCACTAATTAAAAATACCCTCAGAAAAATTTTGAGTTTTTGAATCACAATATATTCTTTTAAGAATGCGTATGCTTTAAAATGATATAAAATGTTCCCATAATTTATAATATTTAATTCGAATTGTTACTTATTTATTTAATTCATGCTACTTCATGTCTAATGTTTCTTTAAATACAATACTTTAATTTACATATCATTAATTAAAAGTACCCTCAGAAAATTTTTAGGGTTTTGAAGCACAATATATTCTTTCAATAATGTGTATGCTTTAAAATGACATAAAATGTTCCCATAATTCATAGCATGAAATACGAATTTTTACCTTTTATTTTATTTAATTCATACTACTTCATTTCAAATGTTTCATAAATTTTATTATTGCTGTTTAAAAATATGAAACAAATAAAAAAACAGCTTTTGCAGAATAACAAATTTTTCGATTACTTTACCCAGCGTCTCGATAGTATCGAATAAAAAGTACTAGTTCTACAATGGAGCATGCTGATTTATTTTACACAAAAAGTCCAACCTACCCGTAATAATAGGGTTAACTATAGATATACGTGAGCGAACGTTGTTTTCTACAGGAATGATGAATATGGAAAATACCTTGAATACATAGAAATATATTCATATGTGACATAATTTATAAATTGCATTATTTTGTTTTTTAACAATAAAATAAAATACCGGGTGCCTCATAAGTCTGTACACATTTTTAAAAATTAACAAAATTGAGGGAATAGGTAGAATTGAACGCGGTTTGCGAAAAAAAAATACTCTCGTAAAGGGGGATTTTTTCTTTTTGTGAAGAAAAAAATAGTTAAAATTTTCATTGATAGCACGAATGCTCTGCACTGATGCGTTGCGAGAAAAATGCAGAGCAGAGTCTAATAAATTGCACAGTATTAGGATTAACAATTCATTTTTTAATTTCTCTACTAATTGCTCACGTGCATGCACGAAATTTAAATTGAGCGTTATTCGTGAAGAAGTCTTTCTCAGTTGATAATCGCCGACTGACGCTGAACTGCAGTTAGCGGTGTTGATTGTTTACGACTTAATCTGTGATGATGGCGGACACATAGAATGGGAGTTATATGGTAGTAAATATCTGCATGGAAATAAATATAGTTTGGAAATATGTTATTTGCTCATGTACAACACCCCCTATCAAAGAAAAATTTTACTTTTTTTAATTAAAAAAAAAAAAAAAAAAAAAAAAAAAAAAAACTCCCTTTACGAGAATAATTTTTCCACAAACCGCACTAAATTTTACCAATTCCTTCAATTTTTTATGCATTTTTAAGTTGTCTACGGATTTACAGGATACCCAATATTTTACATAATGTTCAAGGATACCAGAAAAAAACATGGCTCTACCACGAAAATGTTGTCTCTATTATCACTGCACTGGACTGCAAATAAGACGTAAAGATTCATATTCCTTCCCACTCTTATTTTGAGAATAATAATAATAAAAATAACAGTATGCTGTCTTCGATAGGAAAATAATCTATGTTTTGGAAAAAGCCATTCCTGATGTGGCGACGACCGATCAACCAAGTACAAGTGCACGAGAAGTGCCTAGGCAATTAAATTTATGAATTTCAATTTTGTTTTTTATTAGATTATATGGCGTAAATTCAATTCTCCTAGTGCTATATTTGTCGATAGTGTTTGCTGGAATTAACATTTTTCACATTCAGTTGAACACTACATATTTCATAATTCAAAAACATAATGGATAACCATGTAATGTAAATGTTAGTAAATTAAAAAATTTCAGCAGTAAAGAAGCGACGGGGTTGCTAGAAATCATGTACATAACAAAATTCTTCGTAGATAACTGCGTTATTAAAGAAAAATTCACTTTTTGGAAAATTATCGGGTTATTCAAGTTCTGCTTTTTGGTATAGAAACAACTATTAGGTACGTGAATATGACTCAGATTCTATTCGCCTGTGTCTTTGTTAATACTGCTTACGTGTACAATAAAATGGCGAAGCTTATATTCGGTAGGAAAAAGTCATTTTTTTTCTTTTACAAATAACCATCATTTGAAGATTACACGCTTGCATTAAAAGAAAGAGACAAATAACATTGAAAAATCATTTGTGAAATGCTACATCAAAAGCAACGAAACAAAGGTTTATTGGATAGAATAGTTATTACAGATGAAAAATTAATTTATTGTTAGAGTCTCAAACGAAAACATTTCTTGGGTGATGCCCGATGAAGGTGAGTCATCGCAAATAAAAAGAGATTTTCTTCGTAATAAGCTTATGCTCTGTCATACCTGCGAACACCCTAATTAATATTTGGTAGTACTATAAACCCCGCCTTTTTTCCACACAAATAATTTTGAAAATTATTTTTCTTCTAACTTAATCGTGTTTTCATTTGGAGAATATTACTTTAAAAAATTATTGGTGTGAAAAAATAGGCGGGACTATTGATACAACGAAATATTTATGAGTATCTTGGTAAATATGCTCTGTATCTGGTAAGATCAGAAAGGTGTGATACAATATAAAATTCTGGAATAGGATGAAAGTATCAATGTCGATGTTTACTGACATAAGTTAATACGTTTGTAGCGAGTTATAGAAGAAAAACGACCAGAATGCGTGAAGAAGCACATAAAAAAAAATGCAAAACAACATGTTGCAAATGCTGTGAAAAATATTAAATATAACAGAATCGGGAAGCTCTACCTCACCTGCTGTATTCACCAGGCATAGTATTTCAGATTACGACTTGTCCCGGTCGAATCAGTCGTTTCTTTATGAAGAGCACTTCAGTTCTTGCGCAGAGATCGAAAATTGGCTTAATTATTGGATCAATTCCAAAAACCAAGATTTTTTTCAGAGATAGAATCCGACAATTGCCAAAAATAAATAAATAAATAAATAAAAATAAATAAAAATAAATAAATAAATAAATAACTACAATTGTAATTGCAGATGAAGCATACTTTCAAAAGTAGGTTTTTCAATTTCTAAAGTAACAAATGTGATTTATTTAATCAGAAAAATGTTGATTCATGTTCACATATCTAATATATTATACACTATACTGAATTTTTTTTTTTTTTTTTTAAATACGAAACTGTGTAAACGAACAAATGAATTCTGCCTGTATATTTTCTTACTTGCATCAATGCACAAATCTTCAGAAACATGTATATCATACTTAATATTTTTATTTCATTGCATTTTTGCAAGCATAACCTTTTCTGTTAAGTTAACTGTTTTTTTTTTTCCCATCTTTTTATTCATTTGAAATACACGCAAGGAAAATAAAGAAAATATGGATAGCGTTTATCTTTCTTTATTCCTATACGTTGTTGTACTTACGACATCTATTTTTCCACGTTTCACCCGAGGCACTTTGACATTTATTACTAAAAAGTTTATAAAGTTTATTAATACTCTGATTTATTTTTCTTATAAATAAATTTATATTCGTGCTTTTAATTTTACTTTATGCAAAAAAAAAAAAAAAAAAAAAAAAAAAAAAGCATCTAGAAACTAATACAGCAAACGTTTGCTTTAGATAAATACCTTTTCGAAAAGGAAAACATTTAAAAACGTCATGTGACAACAGCAAAGTTAAATATTACGCTTTAAAATCTAATTGATTTTTTTAAGGAACAGTTCCAGTTGTAACATAAAAACAAGTATCAATATTTCTCATTAAATACCTAAGAAATACTATAATAATAATAATCTCGTAAACAATTAAAATAAACTTATTTTAAAATATATTGACAAACGTCCGTGCTAAATATGTCTCCAAGAAGATTTTTTATTAACATTTTCAGAAACTGTTATCAATAGATTAAGTTAGATTATAACTCTGCAGTGGGATATAGATGAAAATTGAATCACTAAATTAATTTAATAATAATATTGTTGCTGCTCCTGAAATATAATCCTTTCAAAATTACTTCTAAATCGAAAATTAAAAGTTATTCAAGTGTTACATCAAGAGAATAAAAGTTTCAGTGATGTATAATAATAGGATAAATGAAATGTTCAAAATATTTCAATTATCAAACTTAAAATATTTAGATTGGAACAAACTTTATGTGGATATGTAGAAGGGAAGAAGAATTACAATAAAATTAGAAAGTATCAAGTAAGTTTATTTTAATCAAATTATAAATTGTTACATCTGCATTAATTTAAAAATATGCTGTAATATACATAGCATTAATTTTTTATATATAATTCTCAGAAATTTTCATTTCAATAATTTTTGCTGAAAAAATTTAAAAACAAAGGCTATTAACGTAATATATCAGCTATGAAGTAGTTTTTAATAAATTTATATTTAAATTGAGAATTTACGTTCACAGAAACGTTATTTAATTTTATTGATGAAGTTGAACTTAAGTTTAAAGTTGAGTGATTTCAAAAACCAATAGAACCGTGAGTAATTTTATAATTATTTCATAAAAATATTAAACATTAAAAGTTAAATTTAAAAAATAATAATTTTATTCTGATTTATATGAAATAATGCAAATTTCATTTGAATATATCATATTTACTTAGTTTCTCACAATACAATTAGAAATATTGCGCAATGCTTATTATAAAAAAGCACCTGGTTATCACAATCTACTTTTATCACATTTCTTAAGTACTTCGTATCACAATGCTTAGCGTTAAGTTTTTGTATAAAAAATATGCATAATAATAAAAATTTCATATGAATGCAGTACAAAAATTTTTTATGTAAGAACGAGTATAAAAAGAACTTTGTATATTTGTTCGTAAAATAATCACTATGAATTGAGATAATTATATAAAACACGCTGTAAATATTTAATTTTAGGGTTTAATAATACTAATATTGAGGATTATAACATGTTCTTTATACTCCAAAAGTTTCAAAATAATTACTAAAGGATTATTCTCAATATTTAACAAAACATCTAATTTCGAAAGTATTTTAATACTTATTGGTAGTTAGTGTACTACATATATATTTATAGAAATTTTATAAAAAGTATTATCTTCATTTAAATTTAAAAAAAAATAATAACGGGATTATTTGTAATTTTTTTTAGTAAATTTCAGTATTAATGTTTAATATTAAGTAAATTTATGATATAAAACTCAAAAATGCATTTTTTTCTATTTATTCATACATTTATAAAAATACTGCCACAATTAATGTATGTTATAGGACCCGAAGATTCATAAAATATTTTTAAGTTATGTTGGTATGTAAAAGAAAGAATCAAAATATTTCTTTTGCTTAGAAACCAGTGTACATTGTTTAGAATTTCAGAAAACAAAAAGATTTATCTTAAAGAACAAACATATAATATAAATCAAATAAAACAGTGAATACTGTTAAGCTAAGTGTTTTTTACTGACACTCCAAGTATTAAGCATTATTTTTTACTTTATAATATGCTGTTCTTTAGAAAAAGAAAACCTTTAGAGAATGTGGTATAAATTGCGGTCTGTGTTCCAGCAAAATTGAATTTAAAGCATTACGATTTTTCTGCTTATTTATTTATTTATTTATTATTTTAGGATTTTAAATGTTAAAAAGTTGATATGAAATTTTAAAGGATTTTCTAAAGGAAAATGTATTCGTGTAGAAAGAAATCTTAATATAAAGGCTTAGAGCATTAAAATATTTTTGATTTATTATAGTAAACAAAATTAATATAAAATCCATATCTTCATATATTTTGTTTAGAAGTAGTACTAAAAATCATTAAGTATGTGCCGTGCCCCAGTACTTACTTACAAATGTATGACTGATATATATATATATATATATATGACGTTATTTTAAATTATCATTAAATAAAAAAAAAGTATAAAATTATATTTCTGAAAGTGATATCAAAGATCAAAAAGATCGAAAGTAGATGCAATTAAATCTCATCCCTTGATACTAGCCATTTCATGAGGTTTTATGTTTAAAAAAAATAATGGTTCTATAACATTTTGTAGGTGGTTATGTTTGCCTTTTCATATGCTCTTGTCTCGTATTGTATTTAATTTTATATCCTCTGAAAAATCTAGCACCAATATTAGATTATAAAAAAAAACTTTTTAAAGACTTTTTTTCCTGAACATTTATCCATGTCGAATTGTGTAAAGATGGTAATTCAATATAACACCTCATTAAATCCTCATTACTTACTATGATGAGGACTTAAAAGGATGACTTCCATTATTTATATATTTTAAAATTGTTTATAAGTAATTAAAACTAGTTGACATGGGCGGATTTTGCTCTGTTTCGCACGATATATTTTTTTCTCATGCATTTCTAATTTAGCATACTATATTCATGTTAAAAAAAATTAATTCTACGATAACTCAGCTTGATCCCGTAATGAAATACACACATCCAATAAACTAGCCTCTTCTTTACATTTACCATATGCTAATTTGTTTTGTAATTTTATTAGGGTCAGTACCATGTATTAGTTTAAATGCATGTCTATAGTACTTTAAATAAGGAAAATCTAAAAAGGCAAATTTATAGAAAATACGCTGTATTCTAAGAAAATTCCGAATTTCGAATAACATACGATGTTTTGTAAGTAGAATGTGCATAGTCAATAATGTTCATGCCAGTATCAGAATTGTTATTTTAAAACTGATCCAACATTTTTACAACGAAAATTGCCCTCATTAAGTACATTTATTTGAAAGTTTACCCAATTCTCCCAGGTTAGTAAAATAATAAATTTTGGATAATTTACGAAGACAGTTAGACTGTAAAAAAAAAAAAAGAAACAAGGTTATTGCCAATCTTACACTATAAAATTGCATTGACTTCTTTCCGATCATTCGTTCTTTCGTTATCCTCTATACAGACGGGAAGAACTAACACACTAATATCTTAACAGACTTACAAACTGACACCCTACAGATAATCACCGCTGCGATCGGTTTTATGATTTTTCGAATTCTTCACGCCTCAAACCTTGCAAGAAACATAAAAAAAAAAAAAAAAAAAAAAAAACGAGGTTGCACATTTTCGCAAATTTCTAAGTTCTTCACACTTATAGGTGGCCGAGAACTTAAAAATATATCCGAAGAGTGTTTTTTGTTTATTTCACAATATGGGGGGAACTATTTTTTTTTTTTTACTTTTTTATAATGAGAAGGGTATTTTCCTAAATATAAATAGCAAAACAATTGAGGCTAAAATTCTTCTATAACTTTAAAATGTTTCATAATCTACACAATTACAAATTGCTTTTAAATATGCTGTCATAGAAAAAAAGTAGTGGAAAAAAACTAACTCGTTCAGAACGGTTATTCTAAAATTGATGAAAATATATGTGTGTATTCAATTCAACTTTCTAAGGTTACGCTTTTAATGCTTTACTATTAGATATTTAAGCGCAAATCACAATTTCAGGTTTACCTGAAACAGGTTAATTTTTTTTAATAATTGTAAAGATAATTTCAAACTCATTAGTGATATATCAATATTGTTAAGAATTAGTAAATAATTCGTATTTGTTTTTGTATACATTCATTCAAAAAGGCTTAGTCAGGTGATAAAATGTTAATTTTTTGCATTTCTAGTTTGTTTTCGCATTAAAATAGCTTAAAAACCAGTTAAAAACCTCATTAAGGCCGGTAATGCATTTGGCGCCAAATTTGGCGAGTTTTTAGTTCCTTTTTTGGCGACCTTTGTGAGAAAATTTTTATCATCGATATACCAAATATGGAAGATCTAACTTGATTGAGTGTTGAGTTTCTGGAATTTTCCACACTTTTCTTCTCGGGTATTGAATAAGTTGCTTTACGCCAAATCAGTCAGTCTCAGTTTAGCTTTCGCCAATGCTTTCATTGCTACTAAAAGAGCTCTGAGCCTCTTAGGATTACAGTCGATTGCTGTATGTTAATGATCTGATGAGTTTGTACTGTAAATTTGCTCTTGTTAGCTGTTATTTAAGCCGTGTTTACTGGTGAAAGTGAAGGTGATACTTGGTTTATAGACCTGTAATCTTCTGGATTTTTTTGTAAATAAACTGCTTCGCTTTTCATCCAGAGACAACTCACGAACCCCTAAGAACGCTACATTTATGTTAAAGAACGAAGTACTACATTTTTGTATATATATATATGTTTGTAAATCTATACATATATTTGGGAGAGGGTTTAAATCTGAATAAAGTCTCATTTTTAAAAATTCTTGCGAATCGATGATAAAATATAAAATCTTGATTTTATTAATATAAATTTTCTATTTTCAATGAATGCAGTGCAGATCGTATCACTAAAAAGATCTTCTAACTAACAGAAATAAATGAAGATTTCAGAATAATTTTTATAGTACAAAGAACTAATAAACACTTTATTTAATCTAATTTATCCAAAAAAATGTTTAGCCGAAAATTTCCTTATACAGAGCGTTTTTGGTGAAAACATTTTCGCGTTTCTTAATTTGATGTCCTTGTTGGGGCGTGTAGGCTTGACTCTCGAAAATGCTACGCACAGTTGACCATGACCCAAAACAGGTTCAGATAAACAGATGCCCACTTTTTCTAATGTTTCACCTTATGACTTCTTGATGGTCATGGCAAACGCTGCTTTGGTAGGAAATTGCCTTCGTCTCATTTTAAAAGGGAGTTCTGTAACGGAGCTGAATAAGTCAATGGTGGGAATGAGAACCATCTGCCAGTTGCAAACCGACTGATGACTTTATCTTCTACGACATTACATCTCATATTGTAGAGGACCAGCTTAGTGCCGTTACAAAGCCCTTTCTTCGTATTTAAATTCCTCATTAGCATCACCACTGCTCCCACATTTAAAATAAGCTTTTTCTGAGGCATTCCTCAAGGCATTCCTGATTACTATTGAGAAATTCTATCGTGAAGTTTAGGTACTCACTATCGTCTTCACCGCTAGGATCTATCTGATCCAAGATAGAGAATGAAAGAGAGCAAACAAAAGAGATCTGCACTTTAAAAATCAATTAAGTAGTAACAGTCTGCGCTTGCAATCTGATTATTCCCAAGGAAGATAATACTTATAATTCATAAACTCAAGCTGTAAAACAAAATGTAACCAACATCGTTGCTTCTCTTTAAACATTCTCTTATAACATTTTTTTTTAAATTCTATTTCTTTAATCTACAGATAATTTCTTTAATTATATTTCTTTATTCTAATATTATAATCTTTAATCATCTTATAGAGGTGCCATATGCATCACATAAACTCTTAATTTTTACACTCTTTTTAAAGATAGCACGTGATAATATTTTTATATAAAAATAAAAATATCAATTTATTTTAACCATTTTTTTTCTTTTACTTTTTGTTCAGCGTGTGATCTTACACTCGGTTCGTCCACACACATAGTCTAAGGAAATCTCTTAGACATTTTTATAGATAGATATTCATTCATAGCACTAAGAAATAAATATATTTTATTATTTTAAAATGTATATACTAAAATTAAAACAAGTAAGCTACATTAAAACCATATAATTAGACAAATATCCAACTTTTGTTAAATGCAACTAATTTGCATTTAGATAATATATTTAATTGTCTATCATTAAAATGAAAGAAAATTACACTAACTTTTGCAACAGTACAATTAAACTTCTAATTGTCATTATTAAGCGTATTTAATTTCATCTAATCAATACAAATTTGTCGTATTGTTTAAATGTCCGCAAGAAGCATACGTCATATAAATAATATTCATTATTATTATTATTATTTTACATTTTTCATTGTCGGGAATTTCATTCAATAATATTTTAATCATTAAAGCATATTTATTTATTTATTTATTTAATTATTTCATATCAGTAAATGTAGGCATAATTATTGTTTGTAAGATAAATATTTGTTTATTCTATCGGAAACATTGTGTTAATTCATCTAGATTAGAAACATAAAAATAAAAAAAAATTTAAATGTGAAAAAAGGGAAGATGATAGGAGGTTTTATCAAAATTTATTTAAATTAGAGAACATTCCAATGCCATTGGGCATTGATTGAATGAAAACAAAAATGGGAGTAAAACTTTTTATAGTTTAGCTTTTATTTTGAGAGAACTGAAATTCTTTTAACTCTATCTATCTTTGAAAACTTTATGAATTTACAAGATATTTGTTTGGGATTTTCATATAAGTTGCTCAATATTTTTAGCTATTAAATCATGCAAATCACTTTTTAAAGCTAGCGCATACGTAGTTAAAATTTGTTTAGTAAAAGTACTCATAATTCGTAAGATATTTATTTTTTTTCCATTCTGATTATAGTATGCTGTGTCTAAAGTAGTGTGCCAAATTTTCTAAAAATGGCTTTTCACAGATCTAATACGTACGTGTCATTAAACCAAAAAAAAAAAAAAAAAAAAAAAAAAAGAAAAAGAAAATGCTTTTTTTTTTCTTCGTTTAAAAAAAAAAAAAATGTTACATGTCAATGGATATATGTTAAAGTCTTATGAAAAGCTATGCTGATAATGAAAAACATCCTGATAATCTCATGCTACAAAAGAAACGCATTTAAAATATTACTTTTTGCAAGATGATTCAAAGCATCTTGATATTTGTTTATTTTTTATTTGTCCCCTTTTCCTCTTCAGGACACAACTTTTGCTGAAATATATTAGGTATAACATGTTACTAACAAATTTCTAAGATGATTCCTAAAAACTTTTCTAGATATTTAACAAAACGTCTTAATTCGAAGTGTCCAAACACTTATTTCTACATAGTGTTCTATATATAAATATACATACATATTTAAACACACACATTTATATAAAAATGAAAAAAAGCTAAACGTCTCTAACATTCTATTGACATTCTCATATGACTCCACTGCTTATGCGTGTGTCATCTCCCAAGCGTCTGCTCTCTTCTTTCTCTGATACGAAGTTAGATGTTTAACGGTAATTAGGGAAATGTGTTCTCACCGCTCACTCATAAATTTGTCATGTACTATTTCTTTTGTCTCTTTTATGTTATTAAACGTGTTGTTTCATCCTGTATATTTAGGGTATTTTCCCATATTTTAGGGGTTATACGGTCTCATTCTTTTAAAATCCCTCTAGCACCCAGCGAAAGAAAACCTAATAATTTTGTGTGTGTGTGTGTACGTGGGGAGGGGAGAAAGTAGCGTGAAAAGTCTTTTTAACACTTTCCAACAAGGTTGAAAAGCATTAATGACTTCGGTTTGTCTCTAACTCCCGTAAATATTTACAGACTTTTTCGAAACTAATATATGATATTCAAGTTCATCGTCGGATGTTCCCTACTGTAAATGGAGTACACACTTCTCATGGTTTGTGTACAGGGATACCCGAATATTTTCCAAAGCATTGCGTTCTACGAGAGGTATTACGATAAACCATATTTCCGTACCTCTACTTCGCACAAATCTTAATGAAATTGAAATATGTTATTCGAGTCCACTACCAGATGTTTTCTATAGAAAATGAAGTAAATACGACCAATGGTTTGTGTACAGGGGCACACGAAAGTATTCTAAAGCAATGCGTTATATAAGAGGTATTCCATAAATCAAAATTTAATAACTTTATTTTACTCAAATATTAATAAAATTAAAACATGTTATTCATATGTACAAAAAATGCTTTCTATAGAATATAGTTTGAATAGTATTAAGGTTTACAGGACAATGCAAAAACATTCAGTTACATCAAGGGATATTATTGGAAGATTCCTAAAATTGCATTTTTATTTACATTAAGCGTTTTTTAACACTTTATAACATTTTTCAACACTTTCCAACAAGGTTGAAATGTGTTAATGACTCCGGTTTGTCTGTCTGTCTGTGCTATAACTCCCTAAATATTCATGAAATATCTTGAAACTGATATATGTCATTCAAGTTCTCTGATGTTCCCTATTAAAAGTGGAGTGAATACCTCGACTGGTTTGTGTAAAGGGACACTCCAAAGTATTCCAAAGCATTGCGTTCTATGAGAGATATTATGATAAACTATATTTTAAAACTTTTACTTTGCAGAAATCTTAATGAAATTGAAATATGTTATTCAAGTTCTCAATCGGACGTTTTCTAAAGAAAATTGAGTAAATACCACACATGTTTTGTACACATGGACACCCGAAAGTATTCCAAAGCATTGCGTTCTATAAGAGTTATTTCTATAAACCAAATTTTAATAACTTTACTTTTCACAAATCATAATGAAATTGAAATATCTTATTTACATGTACAAAAAATGCTTTCCGCAGAATGTAGTTTGATTAGTATTAGATTTATAGGGCCACACAGAAATATTTTTTTACATTAAAGGCTTTTACTGGAAATTTTCTGGAATTACATTTTCGTTTACACTGAGCGTTTTTAACATTGTTTAACAATTTTTAAGTGTGAATAGGATAAGTATCTCTTTGTACGACTGCCCATCTGTCTAACTGTCTCTCTGCACGTTCCTAGCGTCTTTAAATTTTCAAAAAAAAAAAAAAAAAAAAGAAAGATATATGTTATTCAGTTTTACTCTAAAAGCTTCCCCATTTAAAATGGCATTAATAGGTCCTGTAAAACTCGTGTGAATACAGGGATACTCGAAAAAATGCCAATGCAATCCGTTTTAGGACAAATATATTTATAAATCGCATTTAAATAAATTCATTCTGCAAAAATCAAAAGGAAAGGGAAATTTATTTTTAATATATTAAAATAATGTTTTTATAGAATATGATACGGTTAATTTTCAGATTTACAGGGCTGTACTAGAATACTCAGATATATCAAGAGCAGCATTTTCATTTGCGTTAAGCATTTTTAACACTTTTCAACAATGTTTAAGACTATCATTATGAATTCAATTAGTCTCTTTGTATGCTTTTCTATCCTTTTGCTTCCTGTTGTGTGATAACATAGGCGAAGAGCATTGAAAGTTATACGATGCAACAAGTACGTTCAGTTGGAAAGTGTTAATAATCAATGCATGCCGCATGATTTTCTGTTCTTGTTTCATTATTTTATTTTATGAAGCTTATAAGCTCATCAATAAGTTAAGTATGTCATTGTGCTACTCTGAGTGATATGTTTTTTTCTCTTCATTGTACGTTGAAATAAATGTTTTATTTTATTGTAATGGACGCAGTTCTTAAAATTATCGTAAATTTTCCGGAATTGTTTCTACACTCTCAAAAGTAATATACTCAATTTTAACGATTCAGACATCCTCGGACTTAGTTTCGTTGTTTTTGACAATTATTTCGTCAAGCGATCACGTGATTTTTGAGGAAACGTGAACTCTCAAATATTTAACAAAACTGTATACTCACAATAGCATGTGCTAGCTTTCATTACCGCCATATTGTTTTTTTTTTCCTTGCGCTGTTTCGACTTTACGTTACAAGGACTTTTACTTGCCGGCCTGGTGCGGGCATGGATATTTGTGATGTTCTACGTCTAAAAATTGTTGTGTGTACTTATTTCTATAAAAATATGGATCAATTGAGACATAAGTCATTGTAACTATAGGTCTCAAAGCTGTCAAACAAATGGCTTTTATTTTTTGGCTCTGTTTTATTTGTCTAAAGCAACGAACTTCCAGGTAATTTTTAACCGACTTCGAAAAAGAAGGAAGGTTCTCAATTCAAACCGTATGCTTTTTTTTATGTTTGTTAGCTCACAACTTCTAAACAGATGCTCCGATTTTGATAATTTTTGTTTTGTTGAAAAGGTCTTGGTCTAAAATAGGTCCCATTGTAATATCTTTACGATCTAAAGAAAATACAGGCTGTCCAAAAAAATCAGTCCCAACTCTTTTAACTGCTAAACGGTTGCAGCTATAATGATAGCTATGGTATGTAAGTATAGCAAAGTGGCCATGCAGTACAAAGTTAAACCGCTTGCAGCGCCACCTGGGAGAAAATAGCGGAGTTAGTGTTCCTATCTCGAAAATGGTTCTAACGAAAAAGTGAATTACAAAGCTGAAGAGTATCACCGATTTAGTACAAAAAGAGAGTTCAGACATTCATGCTAACGTTCCTATCTCGGAAACGGTTCAAGACAGGGGGAAAAACTGAATTATAAAGTTGCAGAGCATCATTGATTTAGTACGAAAATATAGTAATGACATTGATGCTAAAAATACAAGGTTAAAAACGTGCATTTTTTTGTTCGCAATTTCTTACACACTTGAGCTACGTTGCTCACGTTGTAGCGTAGCTGGTGAGACATACGCTATATAGTTCAAAATACGGTTACTTGATACGTTTTGTTTTGTTGTAGAGATCTTGGTCTGAAGTAGGTCCCATTATAACATCTTTACAATCTAAAGAAAATAAAGCGCCATCTGGTGAAAAAACAGCGGAATTATCGCTCTTATCTCAAAAACGGTTCAAGAAATGGAAGAAAAGTTACCCTAAGAACAAATCTTTCCCGAAAGACATTCTCAGAATGTCCTGTGGATAAAAGGGAAATCCTATGGATCTTCTCAGGATTTTCTGTGGTCAGGTATGTTGTTAGGGTAATTACGAAGTTGCAGAGCATCATCGATTTACTACGAAAAGACAGTTTTTAGATATTATTGCTAAATATAGAACGCTTAAAACGTGCAGTTGTTTGTTCGCAATTTCCTACACTGTGCACACTTGAACTACGTTGCACAATTTGCAGCGTAGCCGATGACACGTATACCCTATGGTTCAAAGTACTGTTACTGTAAGCGGTCACATCGGTTAGAGCAAAGTCGTTTTCAACCAACTTCAGAAAGGTGGGTGTTCTTAATTCGAGCTATGTGTTGTTGTTGTGTTTGTAAGCTTATAACTTCGTAAGAGATGCTCTAATTATCCGACTTCAAAAAGAAGGAGGTTCTCAATTCAAAGCGTATGTTTTTTTGTTTTTGTTTGTTAGCTCATAACTTCTGAACAGATGATCCGATTTTGATACTTTTTGTTTTATTGTAAATGTCTTGGTCTTAAATAATTCCCATTGTAAGATCTTTACGATCAAAAGAAAATACAGGGTGCCCAAAAAAGTCAGTCCCGACTCTTTTAACTGCTGAACAGCTGCAGCTATACTCATGGAAGTGGTATGTAAGTATAGTAAAGTGGACATGTGCTACGAGAATCAATCGTCTGAAGCGCTACCTGGTGGAAAAGAGTGGAGTTTGCGATCCTATCGCGGAAACTTTTCAAGACAGGGGAAAACAATGAATTATAAAATTGCAGAGCATCATCGATGTACAACGCAAAGATAGTTTAGACATTAATGCTAAAAACAGAACGCTTAAAACGTGCATTTGTTGTTCACAATTTCCTATTTTGTGCACACTTGAATGACATTGCACATGTTGTAGAGTAGCGGATGACATTTATTCTATGTAAAATTCAAAGTATGGTTATTGTAAGCGGTCACATCGATTAACGCATACACGTTTTAAATCGACTTCACAAAGGAAGAGGTTCTCAATACAAACCATGTTTCTCGTTGTTGTTGTTGAAATTTATTAGCTTATAACTTCGTAAGAGATGATTTAATTTTAATACTTTTTTTGTTGTCGTAATGATCTTGGCCTCAAATAGGTTTCATTATGATTTCATTAAGATATAAACAAATTGAAGTATACTCACAAAAGTCTGTTTTCACTCTAACTGCTGAACGCATGCAGCTACACGTGTAAAAGCAGTATGTAAGTATCGATGCTTAAACTTCTGTCCGTCAGCTGCAATGCATATTTTTCTCTTTGTTTGAACTTTACGCTGCGCAATTTTCAGCGCAGCGGGTGACACGTATTCACTGTAAAGTTCAATATATATGCCTAACAGAATTTTCGGTTACGAATATAGCGTATCCGTTCTTTACATTTCTAAAAACTTTTTAATTTAACGTATGTTCATTCAATAGATAGTTTTTTGCTCATAGCCGATAAAGGCAAGAAAAGTTACACAACTTAAAAATGCAGCATTTGAGAAAAATCAAGTTAAAAATAACATGACTAGAAGAAAACTGGCGCAACTGTCTCTCGAGTGGATAACTCTCTAGATGGAGATGTAATTTTTTTGTTCACATTGGGTGCATTTCATGTAGTTTTCAGTGACATAAACCATTTTTTGAGTAATACCACTTTTCTTTGAAAGTTATGATTTGTGAAACTTCCGTCGAACGTCATCTGATGCTCTGCTATATAAATATGTTTTCACTGAAAAGAGAAAAATAAAATATTTTTGTAAAAAAATAGAACCGATTCTAAAAAGAAACTACTATTCAAACAACTAAAAATGAAAGAAAATTGGCAGAAAATGGAACTGTAAATTGCGCCTAAAAGTATAAAATAATTTCCTTCGCCAAACAACCTATAACAATTAACACATTATAACAACCTATAACACATATTATAACAACCTACAATTAATCATAACTTTTGAAGTCGGCGCAAAATTAAATAAAAATTGATACCTTTATTCAATACAAAAATCAAATCCTTTTCAAAATACACATCTCACATTGTTACCTGCAAAACGCAGTCGAAAACAACTTTGATTCAAGAAAACAAATATGATTTCGTAAGCAGCAAAAGTTGGCGAAGATGCTGGTGTCTGACGTCCTTCGTAAAAGAAAAATCGTAAAATTATCTTTCAAACATATTTAATTTCTTTGGGATATCATGATTATTTTGATAAGGTATATCAAGAGAGTAATCAATAATATGAAACAACACATCGTACAATATATATTATGAAAATATTCATCTTCGTGTGTATTTTTCCCTTACGTTTTGATCGCCAAATTCAAAAGCCATCAAGGATGATAGTTATCAAAGTTATACAAAATTTGCAAAGGAAACTCTAACTTCGTAGAAACATAAATACCGCATTGTGAAGAATGTTCACTGTTCTATGTAAATGTTACTAATGGACCACTTGTATACAGTGATAAAATGATAAAGGAAACATGAAAATAGATCATTCGAGACAACAGCATTTGTTGCTACCGATCTAATGACAAACCTTTAAAAACTAATTAAATTTTATTTAATTTTGCGCCGACTACAAAAGTTATGATTTATTGTGGTGTTATAGGTTGTTTGGCGAAGGAAATTATTTTATACTTTTAAGCGCAATTTACAGTTCCATTTTCTGCCATTTGTCTTTCTTTTTTAGTTGTTTGAATAGTAGTTTCTTTTTGGAGTCGGTTCTAGTTTTTTACAAAACGATTTTATATAATTCTATAATTTGTATTTTATTTTGTATCCCGAAACTAGGATGAAAAAATGTATCTTTACTTTTGACGAAATTTGTATAATATGTTCAAACAAGTGACGAAAGTAATTTTCTCAATTTGACGAAGTATTCGCTCGGAGTATTTCCCTGGAAACGGTCTCGTGAAAATTAAAGAAAATTTCGTGAAATTTGGGTATCCATTTTTGAGAGTGTACCGGTCACTGGAACAAGAATATCTTATTATTTTTAACATTGTTCTCACTGCCTAATGCTATTGCTGTCTTCTACACTGTATTTACTAGATATTGTGAATTCTATGGATGTTATTGATTTTTAGATGGACATTTGGAATCTACAAAAGGAAGTAAAGCCCTCAAACGATTTCCTTTTTTTTTTTTTTTTTTTTATGGATTACAAGTAGACGTGTATTAGTATTATTCTATTTTAAGTGGATATACTTCCTAAAAGGATAATGTTACTACGCTCTGCTGTCCAATTCCGTGCATGTTTACGTTTAAGTAGTAAAATTTTATTTCCAACCCCGGTTAAATTATTTTTTTCCTTCTATTTCAAATTCGTGTTTTATTTTTTCCCCGATATTTATTTAAAATAACAACATTCATCCTTGTCTTTATTATTCCTTACTTTATTCTTCTCTATTCTCGAAATCGCTCTTAAGAATTCTCACACAACTCGCAAATTTCTTGAAATGTAATAAAACAAACGCTGTAATTCTGCTAAATATAGTTTTGAGTTATTCAACTTTTGATCATTCTTCGTGTAAACGAATGTGTAGTTTTAGCTATTTTACGAAATTATTGCAATATCTTCCAAGCCCTCTTTTCACTCTCTTCTCTCACTCGTATGAAGTTAGTTGATGTTTAGTAGTGACAACAAAAATATGTTCCTGCCCCTCATAATTATGTCGCGTATTGTTTAAAAATGCTTTACTTTGTCCTTTGTTAATAAATGTAAAGTCCAGTAAGTTTGTGGTTTTACCGATACATACCTATATATAATTCATGATTACAATGATTCAAATACCAGGAAAGAAGACCTGAATTAGTGAATAAATGAATACGTATGGAAATAAACCTTTAGAAAAAGCAAAATATACTCTAAAAATTACTAAACGTAGAAAATTAACTATGTACTTTGGTGACTCAGTTTTATACAGTACCACTATTAAGTTTGTTTACTACTTTTTTTTTTTCCTAAGAAGAGACTTTTACAAACAGTTTAACAAAAAAAAAAAAAAAAAAAAAAAAAAAAAACTATATCAAAGCAAAAAATATTAAAGATTAATTGAATTGTTTTAGTATCAGAAAAAAAAAAGTAAATTGGCTTTAATTCTAGAACACTGGCATGTTCATACCTGCCGCTATCACTAGAGATACGCAAAATTTACATGTTAACGTAAAATTCGTTTTATTTGCTTATATTACATTAATGTTGTTTTTAAATATATTTAATTGTTTGTTGTTTTACCCAATATTTCTAACGTTTCATTAACTGAATAATTATTTGTATTTAAAAATATATTTGAAAACTATATATCTGTATACCTATAAAGGAAGACCCCATAAAATTTACGTACACGTAAATTTTACGTTACACTAGTGTTCTAGGGTTAAATATTGCTTGAAGTTGAACGGTAAATAAAATAAAATTTAAATTAAAGACATTTTCTACTAGCTTGATTCGCACTAAAAGATATGAAAAAATTAAAATGAAGTTTTGCCATCTAAATTTCATACTTTAGTTAATTAAAAAAAATAATTCTTGTGTGGAAAAACTGTTTGCTCCCCTGGATTCAGGAAAAAACGCCCCTTTCATTTGATACCGAATTTGTAACGAACCACTTACTTTTTAAAATGATTAAATGAATTAATATGAAGTGTTTCCACCTAAATTTCATATTTAGTTTTTTTTTTTTAATTATAATGGTCGCGTTGAAAAACTGGTTGCACCCCTGGATTCAGAAAAATCCCCTCTATTTACTTGGTACCGAATTTGTAACGATAATACTGATATTTCTAATTTATTTTACAGTTTTTCTGTTTTTCTGTTTTTAACCAAGATTTAGCAGGTTTATGACAGAGAATGTAAGCTAAAAAAATAAGAAACAAGAACCCATAATGATGCGGTACACATTGATTATTAACACTTTCCAAACGTAAGTAATTAAGGTGTTGTATACCTTTCGATACTCTGACTACGTAATCACACAACGGACAGACAGTAATTCTGAAAAGCATACAGATAGACTTATTGAATTACTAATCATTCTTAAACATTGTTAGGAAGTGTTAAAAATGCTTAACACTAAAGAAAACGTAGCCCTTATATTTCAATTACAGCCCTTAATGCATTTGAATATTTTAGTATAGCTCTGTAATTCTGAAGGTTAACCATATCATATGTTATGCAAAACATTATATTAGCATATTAACAAAAAAAACCGATTTATTTGGTATTTTTACAATAGAAAGTTCTTTAAATGCAATTTACAAAAATGTTTGTCCTAAAATGCAAGGTTTTGGCTTTTTTTTTTTTTTTTTTTTTTTGGTTGTCCCTGTACATAAACCAGTTCACAGGACATATAAATGTCATTTAAATTAGAGAAAATTGCATAGAGAATTTCAAAATCATATATAATTTTGAAAAAATTCTGAAACTATTTACGGACTCAGGGGCTGGAAGATTGACAGAGAAATAGATGGACAGTCGGCCAGTTAGATACTTAAATTGAAATAATATTCCCACTTAAAAAGTGTTGTATCGCTAAATGTAAACGAAAATACAATTTCAGCAAATTTTCAATAAAAAACTTCAATGTAACTGAATATTTTTATGTGGTTCTGTAAAACTAATGCTAATCATACTACATTCTGTAGAAAGCTTTCTTCTGTGCACATGAATAACATATTTTAACTTTATTAAGATCTGTTCGAAGTAAATTTATTAAAATTTGGTTTATAGAAATACCTCTCTTAGAACGAATACTTTGGAATACTTTTGTGTGACTCCGCACATAATTACAAGTGGTATTTACTCCATTTTCTATCTCAAACATAAGATAGTGAACTTGAACAACATATTTCAATTTCATTGAAATTTGTGTAAAATAAAGGGATTAAAATATAGTTCATAAAAACACAATGCTTTGGAATATTTTGGGTGTCCCTGTACACAAGTCAATAGGAAACAAATGATAGTGAACTTGAATATCATATATCAGTTTCAAGAAATTTCATGAATATTTACGTGAGTTAAAGCGCTGATAGATAGACAGATATACGGACAGACAGACAGAAAAACCTAAGTCATTAACACTTTTTAACCTTATTGGAAATTATTATAAACATTTAGAATATTATTAAAAAAAAATAATATAAACGAAAATGTAATTCCAGGAAATTTCCAATAACACCTATTTATGTAACTGAATATTTTTGTGTGGCCCAGTAAATCTAACGCTAAACATACCGTATTCTATGGAAAACATTGTTTTGTGCATATAAATAATATATTTTAATTTTATTAAGATTTGTGCAAAATACAAGTCTTCAAATTTGGTTTATAGAAATACCTCTCATAGAACACAGTGCTTAGGAATAATTTCGGATATCCCTGTATACAAACCAGTGACGGTATATACTCAATTTTCAATAAGAAACATACGATAATGGACTTGAATAACATATTTCAATTTCATTAAGATTTGTGTAATGTAATGGTATTAAAATATGGTTTATAAAAATACCTCTCAAAAAACACAATGTTTAGGAATACTTTCGGGTGTCCCTGTATTCAAACCCAATATAATATTTTCTCCATTTTCAATTAGAAAAATCCGATAGTGGACTTGAATAACATATTTCAATTTCATTAAGATTTGTGTAAAGTAACGATATTAAAATATGGTTTATAGAAATGTCTTTCATAGGACAAAATGCTTTGGAAAACTTTCGGGTATCGGTTGTACATAAACCAGTAAAGGTGTTTGTTCACACGATTTTCAAAAGGGAACATCCGATAGTGAACTTGAAAAACACATATCAGTTTCAAGAAATTCCGTAAATATTTACAGGAGTTAGAGCACGGACAGACAGACAGACAAACCGAAGTCATAAATACTTTTCAACCCTGTTGGAAAGTGTTAAAAAGAAAAAAATAATCTTACATTACCTATTGGTCACGTGTGTTAGAAATTCCCAATAAAAATGTAACTTTTTTGTAACCACCTAAATTTGATTCTTTAGTTAGTTTTAAAAATTCTAATTGTCGCATTGAAAAACCTGTTTGCACCCCTGGATTTAGAAAAATCGCCCCTTTCATTTGGTACTAAATTTGCAATGATAGGATAGATATCTCTAATTTATTTTATGCATTACACAGACGTTGTTGCCTCCTAAATTCCATACTTTAGTTATTTAAAAAAAATCTATTTGTCGTGTCGAGACACTGTTTGCACTCCTGTACTCAGAAATATAGCCCCTTTCATTTGGTACTGAATTTGTAATGATAGGTCTGATATTTTAATTTGTTTCCCCCTTTTTCCGTTTTTAACCCGGATTCGGCAGAAGGTTTATGACATAGAAAGTAAGCTGAAAATAACTCTTAATAATAATAATAATAATAATGTTTAGTAAGATTCATTTCCCTAATGACAATCCAATGATTTATCAGAAAAAATAAATAAATTCCAAAGTATGTTTTAATCGAATTGTTCAAATTATTTCTTTTTTCTTTTTCTTTTCTTCGGAGGAAGGGGGGTGGGGTGGTGGTGGAATGGATTACAAGGTAACCTTATCTTTCTGACAAGTAACCTTCTCTCCTTTGATACCGGTTTTCCGGAAATCCATATATTTTCTGAACGCTTATGTTACATGTAGAAAAACTGTGAAATCTTAGGGGCAGAGGGATAAGCGTTTAGGAGCTATAGGAGATACAAAGTATCAGTAAAGTGTTGTAAACATGACACCAAAAGTAGCTAAAATGCTCGTTTCACGTATTTATATGAACTAATAATATGGTAAGAAGGTAGAGACCTCAGTTTAAAGGAAGAAACAACTCGCTGAAAAGAAACAATATGCGTTGGGATGTTGAAAATGTGACTTGTTATTGACTTCAAATAAAATCTATTACAAGAGACAATGTGCAATTCGTCAAATAAACAGTGAGACGGGCAGAAAGACGGTACACAATGGACACATTTTACAAAAGCGATAGCCAAACACTTTGCACACTCATCATTTGTCAATGAATCAAAGCAGTAATCCATTGCCGCAATCCACATTCAGGGTTCGTCGTCCAAGTATCCGCCCGTATAAAAAACATACTTAATCAAGTTCTTGAAACAATGAGTGTTGAACTGATATAGGGAAAAAGGACTGCTAGGCCAGAAAACTATCACAATGCCAGATGTTCTCCTGTGTTTCGATAATGATTGTGTCCGTTATGTAACGAACAAAAGATTTGTAGTGTCTGAAAAAATGAATATCCAGAGGCTGGATCTTTCCCGTACGTTCTTCAGGTACCAGTTCTTTTTGTAGGACTTTATCATCAGGTACTTCGGAAGCAGATGATACATGATCTTTGTTAGAACACTATGAATCCACTTTCTTCCTGTCATCAGACATATTTGGCCAAAATACGTCACGATAGAAGTGGAGGACGGCGACTGTTGCGACGAGCCTCGCTGTTCCTTATCAACACCATCATCTTCGAAGTTCATTTTCTCCTCCCATTCTTCTCCATGGCCTCCAGCAATTCCTAATGTCCGTTTGTCTTCTACAATCTCCATATCATTTTCCAGGAGAATAGTTATGTATTTTATCCTCTCCGATTTCTGGATGTTCTTAGACCGATTGCTTGTTCTGAATTGGGAGACCAAGGTAGTCACAACGACTTTAGGATCCATCGAAAATGTAAGAAAAAGACTTACAATACGTTAGTACTTGACAGCAACATACGGGAACATACAAGAAATAAAGACGTCATTGCAAGAATATCCATCTAGACACACTTTACTGATTTTTTGTGAGTCTTACAGCTCCTAAACGCTTGCCCCTCTGCCCCTAAGATTTCACGGTTTTTCTACTTCTGACATAAACTTGCAGAAAATATATGGGTTTCCAGAAAACCGGTATCAAAGGAGAGAAGGTTTACTTGTGAGTATGAAAAAAATTCATATCGATTGCAAATTTAAGAAATACTCTTATGTATCTGATGTAATTTAAAAATTTACATTCACTTCCACCCCACCACCACTCAGAAGAATTATCATCTCTGTTTCATAAGTTTAAGTCTTAAATTGTCTGATCATAAGAAGGTAGTTAAAAATATTACGATACGAAAGTTGTGGTATTTGGTGTTATTGAGAACACTGTGCTGCAATCATTTTTATTATTTATTATTTTTTTTTTCAAGCCCTGATACTATTCCTGCTGATTCTCATGTAACATGACCACCTGAATCCAAATATGATTCCCATTTTGTCCATTCATCCACCGATTTCTCGGGACGTCACCCCCTCCCCCAATACCACAGTTCAGTAATTTTATGGCCAGGAATTTGAATTGGAAAATGGAAAAAAGAAATATTTTATTTTAACACTTAAAAGTAAAAACATATAATAAATAATAAATAATAATAACACTTAAATAAAAATTGAATAAATGTATTGCATTTTTCCCTTGCGGCAAATGTTTCATGTTTTAGAATTTTTTAACTGAGTAGCCCCTCAGATGATGTTTAACAGTTAAAATAATTCACCCCTACAAACCAAATTTATAGCCATAAAATTACCGAAAAATGATAAAAATAGGTGTGGGGGAGGGTGTTCCTGAAAAACAGTGGGTGATAGAGGAAAATAGGTGTTATATTCGGATTCAGGATGTCATTTTACTTAAAAATTAGCAAAAATGGTGTTGGAGACGATTTTCATGCAGAGTAGTGAAATCAAAGCAGTTTTAAGCAATGTTATTTGATTAATGTAAATTTCTAATTCTAAAATCGACTTATTCTGCCAGTTATGAATTTGTCATATTAAAGTCTGTGTACAATATGTCACTTTTCTACTTCCGTTAGCTTTTATACATAAGGCATTTGCAAAAAAAAAAAAAAAAAAAAAAAAAAAAAAAGAATAAAAGAATAAATCTGATATTAAAAGAGCGGACATTGCATAAGTTCGCCGACTGCCGTGGTTATTGTCATTCTATGGGAAAACTAGTTTCTATAAGTAGTCACGTGTTAATGAGTTTTTTAAATTTCGTTTTCCATTCAGAAAATTCACAATCGTTAAATTAGTGCTCATTTTCAAAAAATTAAATTTCAAATTTGAGTACGAAAATGAGAATTAATATTTATTAAATGCATTTTTCTCCTTTTTTAGCCGCAAAATAAAACAGTAAAAATTAAAAAATTCAAAGTTTGGAAAATAAGTACAAATTTAAGAAGCGTAAGCTTCATGAATTTAAAAAATACATTAATTATGAGTAATTATAGAAACAAATTTTCCCACAGATTAAATTGGGCTACGGTAGTCGGCGAAATTACGTATTGTTCGTTCATGAAGAAATAAGATTATTCAAAAAACCATTTTTCATGTAATTTACTTTATTTATTTTACAAAACAGTATGAAGTGTACTTTTTTTATATAGGAATTTTTGCTAGTGTTCGGACACTTTTGTTACCGACTTTACATAAAATACTATATTAAAGATCTGGATCGCAGTACTTTAATTTAGTCTTTTTATGTAGAATAACAAATAAAATTAAAATACTAAATTAAAGTACTGAACTTAGTCTTGCTTTTCCTTTGAAGATCAGCACATGGTGTTTTTCCTGAAGAAGAAAGGCCCCTTCTTCTCGAAACCGTTAGTGCTTTCATTAAATTTATTCTGGGTGGGGTAGTTTTTATGTTTAAATACGTGCATAAAATATATGAGAAAAAAGAAATTAATAATATAATAAGAATGAAAAGTACTATTTAATAAGAAAATAATTGAAAAACTATCCTATGGATTAATCAAATCTCCCTACTTCTCAACAACGAAAATAAAACTTTTTTTTTTTTTTTTTTTTTTTTTTTTTAATTTAAAGCTTTACTTATTACTTTCTCTTACCCATAAGGTAGAGAAAGTACTGTTTTTGGGTCACATTTTCGAACGCGAGATTTTGTTATATTTACACGTTTTGAGGTCCCCTGAATACGAAAATTATGTTTTTAGCAAATGGTCTGTGTGTATGTCTGTGTGTGTGTCTGTGTGTCTGTGTGTGTCTGTCTGTTATCAGCATATCTCAAAAACAAATTATGGCAGAAAGTTCAAACTTGGTATTCTAAATGTTTATAATATAGGGATGCTACAGTAAGCTTTTCGTTAAGATCAAGCAAATGGTTCGTGTACAGGGACAATCAAGAGAATTTTAATACATTACGTCTATGGGGGAAATTGCAGGTAAGTAGAGTTTAACGTCTATTGACTGCACTAAACCAAATGAAACTAATATATATTTTTTGTAATAGAGATAGTTAACTGGCAAAAAAATTTGTGTATGTAGGAGCCTCGCCTCCCCACCTGGGGGGGAAGTCCCCCCTCGAGGGGAATAAATTTTCATGATGGGTATCTTTCAAAAGAGCTCGCTAATACCTTTAAAACAAATGGTTGAACCATCGATCTGCGATAATTTAAAACAAAGTTATCGATTTTCTTTTACTTTTAACGAAAAAAAAAAAAAAAAACTTAGAAAAAAAATCGTATTTTTTTTTTTTTTAATATTGAGAATACAATGGACTTTTTTTGGATATTTGGTATTATACTACTTCTCTAATATTGAAATCGTCTGCATTATCATAAAAGATAATTTTTTTTAATAATATTTTTAATAAATTATTTTTTAAAAACAGAATTATTTTTTAATAACCGAATTAAATTCTATATAAATGTAGGTGCATTAATGAAACGGGGGGTTAAGGGGGGCGGTAGCCCCCCTCACACAGAACTAATTATCATATAAAACTCTTCAGAAGCCTAATATGAATTGTTTAACACAGGTTTACATAACAGTACTGGTTATCTTACCTTTTAATCTGCAACCTGTATTTATAGTAATAAATTTCAGGGTAAGAGAAAGTCGTGTGAGTGACACACCAGATTATTTTTACTTTCTCTTACCCATAAGGTAGAGAAAGTATTGTTTTTGGGTCAAATTTTCGAACGCGAGATTTTGTTATATTTACACGTTTTGAGGTCTCCTGAATACGAAAATCATGTTTTTAGCAAATGGTCTGTGTGTCTGTGTGTGTGTCTGTCTGTTATCAGCATATCTCAAAAACAAATTATGGCAGAAAGTTCAAACTTGGTATTCTAAATGTGTATCATATAGGGATTCTACAGTAAGCTTTTCGTTAAGATCAAGCAAATGGTTCGTGTACAGGGACAATCAAGAGAATTCTAATACATTACGTCTATGGGGGAAATTGCAGGTAAGTAGAGTTTAACGTCTATAGACTGCACTAAACCAAATGAAACGAACATATATTTTTTGTAATAGAGATAGTTAACTGGGAAAATTTTTTTTTGTATGTAGGAGCCTCGCGGGGTGTCCCTCCTCGAGGGGAGTAAATTTTCATGATGGGTATCATTCAAAAGAGCTTGCGAATACCTTTAAAACGAATGGTTGAACTATAAATCTGTGATAATTTAAAACAAAGTTATAGATTTTTTTAAATTTTAACGAAAAAAAAATCGTATTTTTTTTTAATATTAAGAATAAAATGGACTTTTTTGGGGATATTTGGTGTTATACTGCTACTCTAATACGGAAATCGTCTGCATTATCATAAAAAAAATTTTAAATAATAATTTTAATAAATAATTTAAATAATAATTTTTTTAAATAATAATTTTAATAAATTATTTTTTAAAAACAGAATTATTTTTTAATAACCGAATTAAATTCTATATAAATGTAGGTGCATTAATAAAACAGAGGGTTGAGGGGGGCGGTAGCCCCCCTCACACAGAACTAATTATCGTATAAAACTCTTCTGAAGCCTAATTTGAATTGTTTAGCATAGGTTTACATGACAGTTCTCGTTATCTTATCTCTTAATCTGCAACCTGTATTTATAGTATTAAATTTCAGGGTAAGAGAAAGTCGTGTGAGTGACACCAGATTATTTTACTTTAAAAAATGCTACCCTGCAACTTTGATATTAGTTTACACAAAACAATTTTTCAAAACAAATTTTTTAATATTTTTGTAAGGTTAAATAGGTTCATAAGGTTAATTTTATATTTTCTAAAACAAAATTCAAGTATTTTAAACGAAGAAATATTTTTGTTTGGAAATCCATAGTAACTAATACAACAAAGGTTAAAAGGTGAATTTTTAATGAAGATTCTTATAAAATTCTTTTATCTTTAAGAAGATTTTCCCTAGAGTTGCAAACAAGCTACGTTCCGCCAAAAAGTTCTTCGAGAGTTAAAAAAAAAAAAAAAAAAAATCTTTCAAAAAATAACTTATATATATATTTTTTTTTATATGTGTGTTTATGTCTGTGTGTATGTCTGTGTGTATGTCTGTGTGTGTGTCTGTGTGTCTGTGTGTGTGTCTGTCTGTTATCAGCATATCTCAAGAACAAATAGTAGCAGACATTCCAAACTTGGTATTCTAAATGTGTATCATATACGGTTTCGTTAAGATCAAGCAAATGGTTCGTGTACAGGGACAATCAAGAGCATTCTAACACATTACGTCTATGGGGGAAATTGCAGGTAAGTAGAGTTTAACGTCTATAGACTGCACTAAACCAAATGAAACGAATATATATTTTTTGTAATAGAGATAGTCAACTGGGAAAAACATTTTGTGTATGTAGGAACCTCACCAACCCCCCTGTCGGGGAGCAAATTTTCATGATGGGTATCTTTCAAAAGAGCTTGCCAATACCTTTTGAACCATCGATCTGTGGTAATTTAAAACAAAGTTATCGATTTTTTTTTTTACTTTTAACGAAAAAAAAAAAAACTTGTATAAAAATGTAGGTGCATTAATGATTGGGGGGGTTGGGGGGGGTCGGTAGCCCCCCTCATACAGAACTATTTATCATATAAAACTCTTCCGAAGCCTAATTTGAATTGTTTAACATAGGTTTACATAACATCGTTATCTTACTTCTTAATCTCCAAACTTTATTTATAGCATTAAATTTCAGGGTAAGAGAAAGTCGTGTGAGTGACACACCAGATATTTTTTTATCAGTTATGTCGAATCATTTATAACAAAAAAAATACCAAAACATTATAGCAATTATCATTGTTTTATTTAGTGATTTGCACTGAAACGGACTTTAAAATATACATGTCTATAGATCGAAAAAATATTATATATATATAAAATAATATGTATAATATATATGTATATGCTTAATATATGTATGTTTTTTTTTTTTTTTTTTTACTTTTTCTTCTTAAACAGATACAGGTAGGGCATGGCATTGCTAGCATATCATTTAATGAATAGATGTAAATAAATTTTCATTAAATTTTCGAGTATATATATATATATATATATATATATATATATCCATTTGTTATTGAAATTGAAATTTAAATACACAATGTTGTTTATCAATTAAATTATATTTTTAGTTGTTATAATTTCAAGCTTAACTAGTGAATCTGCAGATCAGGAGCTTCAACATCTTATTTGCATCACGCATTATTCAACAGATCATTTTTTTAAATTCCTTAGTATATGTATATATATATATATATATATATATATATATATATATATATATATATTTATATAAAGATTCGACTGACTTCTTACATAAACAGAAACGTTTTTGAAGGGGCTGCCACACCCCTCAACCCCCCGCTATAGCTTTCTTCCTGTAACTCTCTCTTTCTCTCTCTCTCTCTCTCTCTATATATATATATATATATATATATATATATATAAGTTATATCTATATATATGTATTCCAAATAACAGATTGTCTTGTACTATTTCCCTATAACTCATAAATACTTATACCAAATTTTATGCAAAATATTTAATATATCGAAATTATTTTGTGTAACCCAATAAATGAATTACTGATTCTTTGTCCATACTTCTCCACTGAAAAACGTTCTTCTAAAATTCTAATAAAATTTCATTATATTTAACAAGGTGTAAGCATGTTAAAAGGCACTTTTGAGAAATACCGACTATAGACAGTAATATTAAGAAATTCTTTTATGTATCCTAGAAACGGACCCACAGTAATTATCTAGACTAAAAAGAATACATTTATTTAATTAATTTTTACTCCTTAATATTTCAATCTAATTTGACATCCTTTCGATGATTACAGTACGTGATCGGAATTCTTTTTTGGGGTCACATAAATAAATTATTTTGTCTTTACGTATCCGGTTACTCGAGAAAACATCCATTTATGCCTCTTTATAATGTATCTTAATTCCATTATGTTGAATGCAGCATAAAAACATTAAAGTACGCTTAAATAAAAAAATTCTAATAGGCTGTCACGAAATTCTTGTGTGTGTCTCCTTAAACGGATCATAAACATTGCATACACCAGTAAAAATTAGTCTTTTCATGAATATTTTTTCGAAATTTGACATAAATTGGCTGATTACGTTTTATTCTCAGAACACTTTTGTATGGTCCTGTAAATATTAAGTCTAGCAGCACATATTTTCTGTAGAAAACATAAGTTTAAGCATCTCAGTAATGTACGCTAATTTCATTTTGTTGATAGCAAAGTAATAATGTCAAAATACGTTTAAACGAAATTCACCCCATATGCTGTATTGATAAGAATTTTTACGTGCCCCTGTACACAATCCATAAAAAATATAGAAAAAAATATATATATAGCTATTTATATACAGAGCCTGAATATGTGTGTCAATTTGCAAATCAATCGGAGAATGTTTGCTGCCGCTATTGCGGTACATACAAATTCTGCCCAAAGGCCGTAATGATAAGAAAAAAATAGTTGTGTCCTTGCACACAACAAATGGTATACACAGCCAAAACTATTCACCTAAAATTCTATATGGTTCATAAATGTGTATACCAAATTGCAAGTCAATAGCTTGAATTTTGCAGCGGTACATATAAACTTTTCATGTAGGCCGTAATTAAAAGAAAATGGCGTGTCCCTGTACACGAACTACAAGTGGAATACACACCTAAAACTTTACAGCTTATTCCGTTGGGCTCTTGCATACGTATACCAAATTCCCAGTCATTAGCATGATTATTGCGGCCGCTATAGCGGTAGATATAAATTCTTCCCATAGGCAGTAGTAGTTTAGTGTAGCATGCGTATATGATACACATTTAGAATACCAAGTTTGGACTTCATGCTGTAATTTGTTCTTGAGATATGCTGATAACAGATAGATACACACATACATAAACACACATGCACACAGACCAACCGTTAAAAACATGTTTTTCGGAATCACGTAAACTCAAAACATGTAAATATAACAAAATCTCAAAATCGAAAATTTGACCCTAAAACAATACTTTCTCTATCATATTTAACCCATCCCGACGGGGAACATTTTTACCTTAAAGCATTACATTCTTCTATTTTTGCAAACGGAAAGAATAATATGGACTATAACCAACATTTGTTGTTTGAAAATTGTACTTTTCACTTTCTGCTAATTAGCTCGATCGTTTTTATGACTTTATTACATACGACTGTTTCAGATGCAAAAATGTGAGCGGATGTTGTGGATGTTTAATCCGTATGATCGTATGCTTTCGATCGGAAAGGGATATGGGTAAGAGAAAATAAAATTATTTTCAATAGATTTTATAAATTAGTTAAGAATATAGTTAAGAATTGCATTTTAATATTCATTTGTACTTTTTTTTTAAGTGTAAATCACCTCTTTTAATGAATCAATATCATAATATTTTTAATGTATTAGCTGATAAGGCAAATCTAAATTAATAATAATAATAATAATTAAAACATAATAATAAATTAAATTAAAAAATACTCGACATCACGCATTGGTACTAAACCATTACTTACTGCTAAAGAAAAAAAGATAATGTTTTTCTTTTGCATATCTAGTGAAATAAGGAAAAAATTGGAAAAATTCTTATACGCTGAATGACTTCCGTTATGAAATATGCATAAGCATTCTTTCCGCATTTTCTTATTAAAATTCACGGTCATAAATAATCGGATTATAGCAAAAAGTTCTTGTGCATATTTTTCATCTATTATTAGCATGTAGATCGATATTATAAGTCTATGGAATATGACATTAATTCCAAGACTACTAAAAAGCAACTGAAACAACATATAATAATAAATCTGTGTTTTGAAGCTTTATTTAAATAAAAAACTTATTTTTATTCATTGACATTGTGCATCTAAAAATTCCTTTAAGATTTATCAAGAAAATGTTTATTGATAATAAATATTCATTCGCTGGCATTTTTAATGCGAATTATTCGTTTTCTATATAAAAATAATAAATTAAAAAATCATGGTGGCTTTATCTAGTTTACTTGTAATTAATAACAATATATTATAACTGCTGTGATCATCCATTTGCTTCTTTCTGCGACTATAAAGTAACGCAGTAAATCTCACTTAATTTTTTTAGGTTAGAGATTAATTTAAAAAAAAAGTACAGTAGGTTAATTTTATATTTTTGTAAGTCATTTGTTAACGTAAAATACATTAAATACTCGCATTGAATGGCCATGCATACAAACATTATAAACAAACATCATAAATTTCAAAAGCGCAGCTGTTTCGAGTTGACATAGTTCAGTAGGAAGCTTCATAAGTCGATAAAATTTTTTGGAAAGAGTATAATATAAAAGCATCAAAGCTCTACATTATTTTTATTTAGCCATCGATGGTACTACCATAGCATTCTCCTCTCTGTTCTGCTTCACTTGAAGAGGATAGCTTTTAATTAATGCCCCGAAACCATTGCTGTTTTGTTTCTTTTGTTTTCTTCAATTAAGCTGTTACTGCTTCTAAAGCTTTATCCGATTGTTACAAAGATACTTCTTAGAAACATTTTTTAAAATAGCAAAAATAAGTGCACAATTACATAATTAAAAATGATTTAATAATAAAGTATTTTTTAAAAATTTTTCCATTTTTTAAAAAATAATTATCATCTAAAATGCTCAATATGAATTAATAAAATAACTTGATTATATCACAAAAATGTATAAGAATATCTTATAAAAAAGAAAGGCAGCCATGTAATGTGAATTAGTAATATCTTCCAACTCATAAATTTTGTTTTACTCTGAAAACATTTCAGGAGACGGAATAATTTTAAACTCTTAAAACTTTGTTGGTTTCTAAAAAAGCAAAAATAACTTTTCACGAAATTACGAGATATGCAAACGCTATACTTTAAAAGCATTTTTGCATTCAGTTAAAAAACTATTGTTTATCTCATTCTTTTAACTTCAACAACCCCTTTCTAAAAACTTCAATAACTACGAGATTATAAAGACTTTGTAAACTTTTCTAAAATAATTAAAATTTTCTCAGAAACTGTTTACATAGTTGAAGAGCAGAGATTTCTGAGAATTAATTATACATAATTTCAATTTATTTTTATGCCATTTGGCACGTTAAGAAAATTTCTCATCTATGTTTTGTACAATAAGTATGTTTCGGAAAATCCTGAAAAAAAACTTCTCATTTTTAAGGCAATGCCTCTTCGTCTATTAGCCTGTGTGCCATGTAAGTTTTGTGAAAAGTTTCGTGTGTAAACTGTTGCTTATAATATTATGAATTGATTATCATTTTAGATTAGATTTTGGTATTAATTTATAAAGTTCATATTTGAGTTTTAATTTTTAAATAAATCATAATGGTATTTCTATAGGGTAGGTGCTGCAGTGATTGGCATCTATCCCGAAATAATTAATAAATAAGAAAAATTATAAAATCATATATTTTACATATTAGAATTTTAACGTTTTATGTCAAACACTGGTGCATAGGGCTCTAATAACTGGTAAAATGAACAACTAGCAGTATCAAACACTGGGACATAGGGGGCCAATTACTAAAAAAATAAAAAACTGACAGTTTCAATTACTGGAACACTGAGTGGGTGTCAAATAAAAATTCATAAAAATTCATAAAAAAACAAATGTTACCAAATGTATATATTTTAATATATATGTGGTTCTGAATGTCTTTCATGCCATATGCATTAACTTAAGATTTCTAAAAATATTTTCTGATGACTAGAACATTAAAAACATCAGCGATTGCTCTAAAAGTGTCAATCACTGGTGCACTTCTAATCTTCTAAATCTTGATATCAATAAAAGAAATTGCTTCAAAGTCATAAGTAAGTGTAATACTTTTTATGATCAAATCTTTCGGGATTCAATTTCATATCACTGTTGAGTCATTTATTTCGAAATGTACTTGGTGGCCATATCATGGAATATATAAGATGAAAGTATCTAAATTGATGTATAAGTACATAGGAAGAAGTAATCACTCTAGTCAATTTTGAATTTACTTCATTCATAGGGTGTAAAGATGTGATATATGATGAATATTATTGAGCTCTCTGTTTCTATTTTATTAAAACACTATGCAAAACATTCCAAGTATTCAAAATAGCAGAACTGCGCTACTTTAATAAGTGTCTAACGAAAGATGCTGGAACTATAATACATTAGATTAAATTAATACATTAGTTAAATATACCAATATTTCTAATTTATTCCAGAACATTGTTATTACCTACCTTATTTAAACAGCACTTTTTAAAGAATAACTTCCTTTTATTTTATCATAATTATATGTTGGAGAAAATGATTAAAACTAGTATGATGTGGCCACCACATAACTTTCTTCTATATAAGTTTAAACAAAATTTATTCAATGCAAATTGTTTATAAATTTATCAATTTTTTTTTCATTATAAATGTAGACGATTTTTATCTGGCAGAATTATATCACTAAATGCCGAAAGAAAGTCATTTATTTGCAATTATCAGAAGAAATGCGACTTTTTTTCTGCTTTTTTTTTTTTTTTTCATTAAAAGTAAAAAAAAAAAAAAAAAAAAAAAAAAAATCGAGAACTTCGTTTTAAATTATCACAGATCTAAAATTCAACAATTCGTTTTAAAGGTATTGACGAGATTTTTCGAAAGACACCCATATTGAAAATTTACTCCCCCCAGAAGGGAAGCGATGCCCCCACATGTACAATTTTTGTTTCCTGGTTAACTACTACTCTTACCAACAATTCAAATTAATTTTACAATCACACGATTAAAATATCTCTCATTATGTACATTTATACGAAATTTTGTCCTATACTGCCATGTTAAAAATATAGAAAAAATGTGATCACAGCGCCACCTGTTTAACTAATGATTCCCAAATCTAATCAGCACCCGTTTATGTTAGGGTTCAACTAAATACCAAGCTTGATTAAATTTCGTTCATTGGTTCGTGAGATACAGCATCCACAAAATTCGTGATACACACACAGGCAAACTGACTGACAGACAAAAAAACAGTCGAATGGTGTTTAGGACATCCCAAAACGTGTAAATCCATCGAAAACTGGAGGTCGAAAATTTTCATGAATCCAATACTTTCTCTACATATACATATAGAAGAAAGTAAAAAGAGAGGGCATACATTATATAAGGTATATACTAACAATACTGCGAAATAAATTTGGAAATTTTGCGTATTAATGTTAACTATTGCTGATTGCAATAATAATCAAAAATACAACATTTTACTATACATTTAACCTTAAAATTTGTGTTGAATAACTAATTAAAAATAAAAACTTATGTAAAAATATACATCAATAATTTTAATATAAAAAGTGTTTGTTTTGGTACCTGAATCTCCAAGATAAGTTAATACGTTATAATAGATCCCACCTGTTCTAAACATGAATACACAAGTTTGAAATTCATGATATTTTAAAACCACTAATATATTAATCACTATTTTTGAAGTTAATTTCCAAATCTAACGTAATCGGAAAAATAATACTAAATTCTTCTATTATGCGTTTTGAAGAAAGAGTTTTCTAAAATGATATTAAACTTAAATAATTATTTAAAATGATGCTGATACTGGTTAAATTGATGGTGATCCTGAAGCTCCCTACTAATTTTTTAAACTCTGATACTAATATAATAATTGTTTAAACCCTTATGCTGATATAAGTACTTATACTTAAAGCTGATACTGAAATTCTTTGTGAGCAATTGAAGAGAAAATAGTCCGATAAATTAATGGTAATATATCCGATAAATTAATGAAAAACCATACTTACTTAGTATGTTGTGGTTATCACAATTTTTTTAAAATAATTTCCTGCAAAAATTCTTCTAGTACAAACTATTTATTATTATTTTTTTGTAAAATTATTTTTAACGACTTTCAACTCAAGGAAGTATAACAATAAATGTCGAAAGAAAGAGAATTTTGTGACATCTAAAAATATATATAGATATATAGATATATATATGTAAATAGCAAAATCTGTGTATATATATATTTCACGTGATTCATTAAAAAAATTCCCATTGTTTACATTTATCCAAAATTTTGTTCTATACTTCCATCTGAAACATATTTCAAAAACGAGATGCCAGATTTTCTTATTCAGCCAGCAATCCAACATTTAAATAGCACCTATTTTATTAAATTCCACCTAAATATTACTTTTGTTTAAATTCTGTTCAGTTAATTTTGAAATACAGCTTTCATAAAGTTTTGATAACAAACTCAGAGATACGCAGACATTTTCTTAAAATGGTAAATCGAGTTCAGGACATCCCAAAAGCTAGAAACATCAAAAACCGGAAGTCAAATATTTTCAAGAATACAACATTTTTTTTACACATATAAAAGAGGAAAAGTGTATAATTCAGATTAATCAAATGTTAACATGCATTTTAACCCGTATTTGAACATACCGTATACTGCCATGTATAAGTTGAGAATTTTGGAACTTTTCTAAAAGTATAAAAGCCCACCAGCGGCGAGCTATTCTGCGCTCAAAGCTGGTAGACTGGAAGTGCCGGGTTCCATCCCAGGTTGCGCTCGTCGACCTAGCCACTCGGAATTTTCCGTGGTTTACTCCAAAACTCGCTTAAATATCGGCTAGGACCCCTTCTTAAAACCCCCACGGAGGGCATACCACTAATAGGCCTAGGACCCACGTGAAGTCAATCTGCCTTAATCCAAATCCATTACAAACACAAACACTAAAGCTATAAAATATGGGAATCGGCTTACTTAGGAATCCCCTAATCTTTTAAAAATACAGTTACTCTTGTATTAGTCAAGTATGTGCGATGATTTGCTGCATATTGTACTTTTATACATATATATATATACTTTTTTTAAATTTAGTTTATACTCCTTAAACTTATGAAAAAGACATAGGTGTTAATGGAATGCTATATATGAATGAATGAATTTAAGAAAAAGAGTTGTTATATTTTGAAATTATTTATGCTAGTTGTTTATATTAAAAGATGAGTTGTATTATTTTAAATATGTTGCTTTCAAAAATTACGCTAAATGGAAAAGCACCCTGAAGTTAGAATAAATTCTAGAATTTAGTAAATCATTCGAAGATATACAACGAAAATTATACAATAAAAATACAATAAAGTTAGTCTTTGTAATTTTCATTAACCCTTAGACCGTTACGAAAGCTTAGAGTGCATTCGTTGCAATCTTCACTCAACGCTAAAAAAATATTTTATTTATTTCGTTCTATTTATATTGATATAAGTGTCAACAACTATATTGAATTCACGTTTCAGAACACTTCCACCAAATCGCACATTCCGGTAAAAGTATGTTTTGGAGAAAGAGAAGAAAAGAAAGAAAAGAAAAGAAACGCTGGAAAAAAATCTGAAGTGTAAACTGAGTGGCCAAAATGTTAATAATAATTACACATTCTACATAATATTTCCAATCTCTTTGAATTCATATTTCCTTATTAAAATTTTTGAAGCCGTGTTATATTCGCGAAAATTCTAAACATTCACTTAAATTTCTTCTACCAGATAAAAAATATTTAATAAAGTAACGCGGTAGTTTCAATAACTTCTAATTTTGGCTTTTAGATGTGCAGAAGCAAACTTCATATAACTGCACATTCATATTAACAATAAATAGGAAGCTGATTAACTAAGTTAGTTTCTCTTACATTTACATTTAAATGGCAGAGAAATAATTGTTCTTGAGTCAAATTTTCGGAATTGCGTTTTTGCTACATCTACACATTTTTAGGTCTGTGAATGTGGAAAACAGGTTTATAACGGTTAATCTTTGTTTCTAATAGTGTGTGTGTAATGAAAAGAGATAGATTCTCTTACCAGCCTGTCACAAGAACAATAGCATTATAATAATATCGTTATTTATTATTATTATTATTATTATTATTGTTATTATTAATATTAGTATAGGAAAGTCCAAATTCGGTCCTTTAAATCTATATTACAGAGGAATGCTAGTAGAAATGTTTCACTCAGATCGGTCGAGTGGTTCTTGTACAAGAACATAAAGAAGAATTAAATTACATTACATCTATGAGGAAGGTTGCAGGTGGGTGCACTTTAACATCTTTGGTCTGCACTAAATAATGTGAAATTTACACATAATGCTATATGCACAGAAGCCTGTTTCACATGGAATATTGTTGAAAACATATTTACCTTTGTTTACAGGACCTCACGAAAGATTTCTGTGATATTAGTGCTATGCTTATAAATAACTCAAAGTGCATTCAAAGTTGTATCATAATTACTATTTCTTTGTTTGTTTGCTGTGATAAACTTAGTTATAATATTTGGTGTTCAAATAATATACAGGGCTACTCGAAATCAGTCGATTATATTTGAAAAAATTTAGAGTCTAATAACTGCCATAAATATTTTATGAATGTAAATAGAATATCTAAACGGGGTTGCTGGGTTAACAGTCCAACACACATTCACACATAGAAGAAAATTTCAAATAAAATTGTTTCTCAAACAATCTTATTTACAGTAGATGTTCTATTATCTTAAACCTTAAGGGCCCGCTCCACTCATCGCCGCCGGAAGCCGAACTAATGTTATTCTATGGGAAATTTTTCTTTACAAATAACTTATTAATTAATACATATTTTTAAATTCTGTTTTCATATTCTGAAAATTCCCAGCTGTTTAATTGATGGACCTTTTTTAAAAAATTATTTTTTTTAATTTTTTATGTTTTATTTTGAAGCTGCAATATACGAATTTTCAATATGTGAAATTTTTTCATTTTGCAATTTAAAAATAAAATATTAAAAATTAGCAAAATTCATTTTTAAAAAAAGTCCGTCAATTTAACAGTTAGGAATTTTCTGAATGTGAAAACAGAATTTAAAAATATGGATTAGTTAATAAGTAATTTGTAAAGAAAATTTCCCAATAGAATAACTCTCGCTCGGGCTTCCGGCAACGGTAAGTGAAGAGGGCCGTTACACTGCTATAATATAGTTTATATTAATATAGGTTAAGACAAAGTAGCGTGAGTGTCACACCACTTTCTTCTTCTTCTTCTTTTTTTTTTTTTTTTTTGAAGAAAAGTTAAAAGCACTCAAGCATGTCTTTAAAGAAGTTTAGATGTACAATTAATAATTCAAACAATTTATAAGCTTAATTTCTTTGCATTGTACATTTTTCTAAATATAACATTTGTTAAAAATAACATTTTGCATAAAATGGAAAAAGGGATTTTGTTTCTAGTTTTAAGAACACCCAAACAATATATGAAATTTAAGCTAAAACTTTTAATTGATAATAAATATCCCATTATATATATATTTTTAATTATATAGCTTTCAATAACATATAAATATAGATAGAAAGATAGATTTGTAATATCGGAACCTGTAAAAAAAAAATGTATTCAATCTAAATAAAATCTAATGTTAATTGATGAACAAAATCTTTTTATTAATAAAAGAAAAAAGACCTGTTTTATTAATAAAATAAACGATATATTTGGCTCAAAATCATGCATTACATTATTTAAATGATAGATATTAGAGCAGTGCTTCCACACATACATTATCTTTAGAAAACTACCATAAAAATGGTCATTTATAACAGAGAACAAAATATATTTAAAATGCTAGGTTATTTGCCTTTTTTATTATTTATTTTATAGTTATTGTTCTAGAAACAAAAAATACTAGAAAGCAATTTCAGAAGAAATGATGCATTATGTACAAAATAACAATAGAAAAAAAAAAGAACAGTAGTAACAAAACTGTTGTAACGATAAATGTTGTGACATATAATGTAGATTAACATGTATTTTTACTTAACGAGCATTAAAGAAAATTATTTAAAAAAAAATAAATCGTTAATGTTATTCTTTTCCTAGCTCCTATTTTAATAGAACTTTGTTTCTTTTAGTGAGTAATCTTTTTAATCATTATTTTAAAACAAGTTTATGTGAAACATTATTTGGAACTGTGGTTAATTTAGGTAATGTTTTCTTCTTTTGTACATTATTCAATAACTTATTAAAAATATATTACACATACTTTTTTTTTTATTTTTTCCTCAAACTCAAAAATGCAGTTTTATTATTATTACATTTTACTATTATTAAATGTTTTGTCTGAGAAAGATTTTAGAGTTAAACTGGCAATAAACATTAAAACTGAACGAAGCCTTTCTAAGAAACAACAAAATTGGCCTGTAAATTGAAAGTGAGGGGAATATTTCACGAATGACGATAACAAATGATTTCTAATACCAGTGTATGCATTTTATGTGTGCTAACAATTAGTCATCTGGTTCATGTTTGTTTAGTGCTCGAAAATAGGATCAAACACAAGTGAAATTTGAGTTGTCGAATGAATTTTGGTCAGATTGTAGGCCGCTTAGCCTTGACGATGATGGCAAACAGGAATGACTAAATTCAAATTCTAAAGATGGAACACACGCAATAGTTGTAACTGCTAAGTAGTAGCAAGTGTTGGGCATATACAAAATGACTAACATTATATTATCGTCGCAGCTAAGCGGTCACCCTCAAATTGCTTTGTGATCCTAAAATATATTACTAGACAATTTTTATCTAAAACCATAATAATTTTTAATAATGTAACATACCATAAACCTTTTTGGAAACCAATTCATGTTCATCAGCCTAAATATTTTGAATTTTCTGTGGTTTTATCGAAAACTCTCTTGAATGCGTGCTAGAAACTATTAGAAATGTCTCCACGGAAGGCACCCACACACGCCTAGATCAAAACAGAATACAATTAGCCTTAAATTCTACAACACAAGACACCCTCATTTCATTTAAAAAAGTTGGCATTATATATTTTCTCATTCAATTTTCTATCCAATTTTACCCACGTTCCAGTCATCCCATTGGACTACAATGAAGTGTGTATATTACTGAGTTCAAATTCTACATTCATCCATCATAAGGTAAGACTTATCCTTCTACCGACCACTCACTGCTGTAGAGATTTTGGCAGTCACATTTATGTATGATTTAAAAAAATATTTTTTATTGAAATTTATATAGCATGGAATTGAGAAAAATTACATAAAATGCAAATTTATATTACTCGTTTTGTTGATTTTTGAAAAAAATGGATTAATATTATAAATTTATTTGCTTTGTATTTACAGTACTCTGTAAGTAAACACAACTGTAAAAAACTGGAGTGACTTCGCTCAACTTCCTGAACATTAGGAAATTAACTGTTGCATAAATAAATCAAAGTAATAGAAATCGTTAAATAAACAAAAGAGAGAATTATAATAGGATGCAGGAGTACTTTTCTTCATATAATATGTTGTTTAGCTATTACGCTTCAAATAATTTGAGCCCGGAGATCATAATGATAAATTGTCGTTGTGCTCTATGTAAAACTCTATGTAAAACTCTATAAGTGCTAGATTCAACAAAATCTATAAATTTTGTACAATGTTTACCTATAACATGCTTATAAATTTTTAGATCAATCAGATGAGGCATTTAGACGCAATTGCTTCTTTCTTTGTGTCACTGTAAAAGAACTATAAGAATTAAATTCACTAGAATCTATATGGTGTCTGCGACTGTAACCTGTAACATGTATATGAATTTTTAGTTCATTCAAATAAGATGTTTAGACGCAATCGCACTTTAAATAATTTCAACCCATAGGGTATAATAATAAAGTGTCCCTAGAAAAACCTACAAGTGCTACATTCACAAGAATATCTATACTTCATGCAACGGTGACCTGCAGTACATATATAAATTTACATCTCAATCGGGTAAGGAATTTAAACTCTAATGATTTCAGCCCATAGGACATAATGATAACGATTTTTGTTGTGCCCTGTAACGAAAAACTATAAGTACTAGATTCACCAAGAGCAATGCAGTTCGAGTAATGGTAACCTTTAACATGTATATAAATTTTCAGCTCATTCTGAATAATTTCAGCCCGTAGGCCATAATGGTAAAGAATTTTTCGTTGTGTCCCTGTAAAAAAAACTATACGTGCTAGATTAAAAAAAAATGTATGCCCTTCGTGCACCAATGACCTACAGCATGTGTGTAAATTTTCAACTCAATTGAAAAAAAGCGTTCAGACGCTATCGCAGTTTAGAAAAGTTTGGCCCATACAGGCGGTAATCATAAAGATTTATTCTTTGTGTCTGTAAAAAACTATAAGCGCTAAATTCATCAAAATTTATACAGCTTGTGTGACGGTCACTCATAACATGTGTATCAATATTTATCTCAAACGAATAAGTCGTTTAGACACTATCTCACTTTACAAAATATGGGCCCATAGAACATAATAATAAAGAATGTTTTTAAGCTATTGCATAGCTGTTATTGCGGGCTTTGAGCGCGGCGACCGAATCAAGAAATTCCGTAACGACAGTAAACCAACACAGTTCGGCAGACTTCGGCAGACTTCGGCACGGTGTTTGTGTGCGTGCGACTAGACGTATGCGTGTAGACTAGCTGCTAACTGCTCATAACTGATTCTATCTCTTTTAGACACAATGCTAGGTGAGACAGCGTGCTTTTTGGACGCGTCCACGAGTGAGTTCGAGCCCGCGACTAGTTGAACCTTAACGTGTATGTATATGGTACGACTGTACGAAGCTCGCACAGATCGAGACGAGCTGCTCCGAAATCGGACGAATACGTAAGCAGCTGTTTGTGAGAAAGTATATAGGTGTATAGGTATCTATCATCTATGTGCAAGAGTGAATAGCTGTACGCGTAAAATTTGTGTATAAAGTGTTTTAAATATGAATATACAAAGTGCATTTATTAATGAAGAAAGTGATGAAAAAATAGTGAAAGAAAATGAGTGAGTACTCTATATACATACATTTTATTATTATCACAAATGCAGTATTTTTTTATTTTTTTTTATTTTTTTTTTAATTTATATATAATACTGCTATAAAAATAACCTAAATTTTTGATATTAAAATGAGCGATCTTAAAAGTAGCCCTCTTTTATACACACAAACACACACACACACATAGTTTAAATTCTCAATTTAGATTCTCAATATGTATGTATATATATATATATTCATTATTCATCTATATATATATATAAAAGAGCAGTTTCTGTCTGTTTGTGTGTGTGTCTGTGTGTCTGTCCGCAATAGAAACCTAGGCCGTTTCACCGAAATGGGCACGGTTAATGTTTACGACCCGAGAAAGACAACGCCGCAAGCGATTTTACAAAATTCGCACCCCAAGGGGGGGGAGAGGGGGCAAAACGTAATTTCACAAAATCTTTCATTTCTCAAACAAAAAAACAGATATCCGTAAAATTTTTACTTTAAAATATAGCTAATAGAAATGTCTAAAAATCGGTTTCTGGAATTTTTGAAATTCGGTCCCCAAGGGGGGCGGGGGGGGGGGGGGCAAAACGTGATTTCACATGCGCAAAACGTGATTTCGCATAATCCTATACATCTCAAGCAAAAAAAAAATGATAAATGTGAAATTTTTGCTCTAAAATATAGCTAATGCAACTATCTGAAAACTAATTTCTGGAATTTTAGAAATTCAACCCCCAGGTGGGGCAGCAAAGGGGGGGGCTATGGAGCAAAAACAAATAGAAATACAGTTAGGCTGTTCAAAATTGGTACAGATAGGTTTTAAAAGCCTTCAAGTCGAATGGGGGGGATATTTTCGATTGTGTAAAGTTATTAGGAGGGGCAAGAAGGGGAGAGGGGAGGGGGGGGAGCAAAACAATAAAAATAGTGTCAGATCGTTCAAAATTGGTACATAGAGGTTTTCGATACTTACAAATCAATTGAGGATATTTTTGAATTTGTGAAATTATTAGGAGGGGCGGGTAGGGGGTGGGGCGGTAAAGGGGGGCTATGGGGCAAAAAGAAATAGAAATACAGTTAGGCCGTTCAAAATTGGTACAGATAGGTTTAAGAGGCCTGCAAGTCGAATGGGGATATTTTCGATTGTGTAAAGTTATTAGGAGGGGCGAGAAGGGGAGGAGGGGAGGGGGGGGCAAAAAAATAAAAATTGTGTCAGATCGTTCAAAATTGGTACGTATAGAGGTTTTCGATACTTACAAATCGATTGCGGATGATTTTGAATTTGTAAAATTATTAGGAGAGACGGGTAGGGGGGTGAGGCGGTAAGGGAGGGCTATGGGGTAAAAACATATAGAAATACAATTAGGCCGTTCAAAATTCGTACAGATAGGTTTAAGAGGCCTGCAAGTCGAATGGGGATATTTTCAATTGTGTAAAGTTATTAGGAGGGGCGAGAAGGGGGGGGGGAGGGGAGGGGGAGCAAAAAAATAAAAATAGTGTCAGATCGTTCAAAATTGGTACATAGAGGTTTTCGATACTTACAAATCGATTGCGTATGATTTTGAATTTGTAAAATTATTAGGAGGGGCGAGTAGGGGGGTAGGGCGGTAAGGGGGGCTATGGGGCCAAAACAAATAGAAATACAGTTAGGCCGTTCAAAATTGGTACAGATAGGTTTAATAAGCCTGCAAGTCGAATGGGGATATTTTGAAAGTGTAAAGTTATTAGGAGGGGCGAGAAGGGGGAGGGGAGAGGGGGGTCAAAAGAATAAAAATACAGTTAGATCGTTCAAAATTGGTATATAGAGGTTTTCGATACTTAGTCGAAATGGCCTACACGTAGTCATGGTAGCAATTTACATTTCGCCGAATCCAAAATTGGACGAGGTAGAGCATTTTATTCATCGCACTTTACTGGAGTACACTGAAAGAGGGTCGAAAATACTTGGTACAAATGGTAATAAATTTCCACTTATCTTGGCTGGCGATTTCAACATCAACTTCGCTGATAAAAAATCAGAGCGGTTGACAACTTTTCTTTCGGAAAAATTGAATTTGAAAATGAAGAATGATCCACAAGAATCCACAACAAAATATGGGACCACCACTGACGCGGTATTTTCCAGATATATAGAGGTATCAAGTCTCAAAGTTATGTTTCTTATTTTAGTTATCATAAACCTATAGTTTCAATGATAAAAATTCCTGAATAACCTACATGTATTGTAAGATAATAAAAAGATTTTAAACAATATTAACTTCTCATTTATTCAATAAAAGAAAAAAAATTGTTTTCTTATCGGTCACCACGCTCAAAAAATGTAACTTGAACTAATATCAAAGAAAAAAAAATACTGCATAAATAAAATAAATAAATAAATATAATTGCATAAGTTGATAATAAATGCTATGCAATAGCTTTACCGCGGCAGTCCCCGCGTGCCACACGTACTTTTTTTTTTTTTTTTGAGTGAAAAAAATTATAAGTTCTACATTCACCAAAATCATTACAGTTCGTGCTAGGGAGACCTATAACATGCCTACCAAATTTCAGCTTATTTGAACAAAGCGTTTAGATGCTATCGTGTTCACTCGCATACATACACACATGCGTCATCATAAAAATATTAAATATGAATTCAGGGGACCTCAAAATGTGTAGAAACTCCAAAATATCAAACTCGGATTTTTGACGTGATTACAATACTTTCCTCACAATAGTGTTCGGAAAGTGAAAAGTATAGAGAATTAGAATATATTTTTAATTCTGAAATTGTAAGAGAATTTGTATAGCGGACATATCCGTATAAATGTATGGATCCATTTTCTTTAAAAAAATATTAATTCAAATTTGAAGTTAAAACAATACCTGTGAACATTTATTCCAATACATTAAATAACGTGAATTACAAAATTTATGCACTCTTTATATGTACATTTGATAAATAATATACATTTAATTCTTTTTAATAAAATAAGAAGTTATAAGAATATCCATTGACTGAAAATAACAAATTCTTAGTTTTCATCTACTGGTATCAAACCATTTATTTATTTATTTTATTTTTATTTATTTTAATCTTATTATTATTAATGTTTAATGTTTAAACATTTTCAGTATATACGCTCCATAATTTATAAACCGAGAAACTTAAATATTTTTAAACTTAATATATTTTTAATCTTAGTATATTGTATTCTTCCATTCAAAGATAAACATTGCGTATTTGAAATCATTACATATTACAGCTTAAAAAAAAATTTAGATAAAACCGGGCTACGGCAGTTTTAACTAGATTGCTACTGCCATTTGTCAAGAAACACATTAAATTAATTACAGACATCCCGCATGTTATTAAGAGTTAGATGAAATAAATTATAGCCTTCTTCTTGTGCAAAAACTAGTGCTTGAAAAACTTCGATCAGAAAAAGCTTGATTTTTCCCCCACCGACTTCGACCCGTGGTTTTTAATAGCTTGAAGATAAGTTCAACTTATTATTATTACCTGTTTTAGCTATCATTTAAAATTATTAGAATAGGTTTCGCATACCGTTTAAAATATGTTAAACAATATTTTTTGTTCATTTAATATTAAAACCAGACCTGCAGCAACTACAAAAAAGGGTAATTACCTTTTTACTTTCCGAACATACGTATGTAAGGAAAGTATTGTAATCATGTCAAAAATCCGAATTTGAGATTTTGATGTTTCTATACATTTTGAGGTCCACTGAGTCCGTTTTCACTATATGTACGTTGATATATGTATGTGTGTGTGTGTGTGTGTGTGTGTGCGTGTGTATGTGTCAATTTATGTTTGTGTGTGTATATGTATGTGAGTGAACACGCTAGCGTCTAAAAGCTTTGGTCGAATGACCTGAAACGTTGGTACGTATGTTGTAAGTCACTGTAGCAGAAACCCTATTGATTTTGGTGAATCTAGCACTTATAGTTTTTTACAGGGACACCAAGAAAAACTCGTTATCATTATGGCCTATGGGGGCAAATTTTTAAAAGTATGATAGCGTCTAAACGCCTTATTAAACTGAGCAATATATATATATATATATATATATACATATTTTAGGTCACAGTTGCACGGACTGTATAGATTTTGGTAAATTTAGCAATTACAGTTTTTTTTACAGGGACACAAAGAAAAATTCTTTATCATTATGGCCTAAGGGACCAAATTTTTAAAAGTGCGATAGCGTCTAAATGCCTTATTCAATTGAGCTGAAAATTTATATGAATATTGTAAGTTATTACTGCACTAACTATAAGCATTTTGGTAAATCGAGCACTTATAGTTTTTTACACAGACACAACGAAAAATTCTTTATCATTATGATCTATGGGCTCAAAGTTCAATAGCGTTAAATTAAACATCGTGTACTGTTTGGAGAAAAATACCCAAACACTCTATTATAATTTTCTCTCTTTTGTTTATTAACAACTCCTCTTACTTTACTTTATCTACAAAACCGTTAATTACACACAATGTTCGGAAAGTCGAGGGGAGACGTCACTCCAGATTTTTTTTTTTTTTTTTTTTTTTTTTTTTTTCAGTTGCACAAAATGGTAATAGTATTTGTATTTGTACTTTGTTTTTATAAAATATCTTATAAAAAGCATTAATTTATTTATAAGGAATTTAAAAATTCAAATTTATTGCTTTTTAAAAGGTATTTTGCATAAATATATGCTTTACAATATCAGTTTGTCCAACATTTCAATATTTATTTAATAATTTAATAAAGTTAAATTTAGTTATAGTTTACTAAAATAAATAAATAAATAAAATAAACAATTGAAATTTTAAAAAATATGTTATCCTCTTAAAATAAAACATAAAATGGAAAAATTTGCCAACCCTTAAAGGAAAATGAACTCATAGGGGGAAAATTAACAAGTTTAGTATTAAAATAGAATTCTTAGTACTGGATGAAGACTATATGAAAAGTGAGTACAACTGTATCTTTCTCAGAGAAGGCTGAAATTTGTAGAAGTCTGGATACATTATCTTAACTGTAATCGTTGGGTATATAAAGACTATCATTAGGAAGAACATGATCCAAATTTTCTTTGAGACTAGCAGATCTACCCAGCGTTGCCCTGGTTAAAGTAGTGTTTGTTGAGTTTGGAAATCAATGAAAGAACTGAAGAAATGTGCAAAAATGGAAAGAGAAATTAAACATTTCCCTAAACCTGTAATAAAAAATATTATAAATGTATAAATACAAAAGCACAAGTTTTGCATGGGACTCCCTTAGCGACTTTAAACATTTTATTTATTTATTTATTTATGTATTTATGTATTTATTTTTTATTTGCCATTTTTGCTACATTTGCAGTGAACTGAAATGACTGTTGCAGTTGCGTAACTAAAGACCTTGGTGAGAAAATTCCGATCTACTTCGGTGCCAAATTTCAAATTCTGCCAATGTGGTTTAATATAAAATATGTTTGATACAATAATAATAATTATCATTCTTAATTAATTAATTATTAATTAAAATCAATATATTAAATAAATTAAATTAAAATAAATAAATCTTAATAAAACAAAATTATAACTATTTAAAATTAAGGTAAAAATATAAAATATCACAATAGGTTAACATTAAGCATCAATAAAAAGGAAAAATTTTGTTTCACTCTGGAAAAGAAAAGTACTACCTAATTAAATAAAAATTTTAAGCTAATGCCAAATATCTATACAAAAATATTTATTTACACGAGAATTCCAGAATTTTTATTATTATTCATGCGAAATTAAAAATATTTTATTTTCTAAATAAATAAATAAATAAGTATATATATAAACGTGTATTTTATTTGTTTATTTTTGCATAAAATATTTCTTTCTTTTAAATCATTTAAAAATTAAAATAGGGTTTTTATTTAATATCTTTTGATCCAATTACCCGATTAAACCAAAAAACACTACATTAGCTCGATTTTGTCCTAGTTAATAAGTATACAATTTTGGTAACAGTTGCTTGAACGGTGTATAGCAACGGTGTAAGCTCTGTATAGCAAACAAAAAATTAGATTTATACATATAGATTTATTTTGTTATAACTCTTACTTCTTATCAACTAATTTATTTTAGTATTAGTTCAAAATACATTAAATTATATATACATATATATATATATATTCCTTCATTTTTAAAGAAACCTATTATCTTCATTGTAAGATGGTAATCGTATCAATTTATTTATCTAAATAAATATATAAGTTAAAAAATAATTAAATAAATAAATATATTATTTTTATAACCACCTATTTATATTGTACCAAGCTGCATAAAACCGGGTACTTTCGCCTTTCTAAAGGCTAAATTATTTATTCTCGAAAATAAAGTTGTTTTGCATGTAAAATATATTTTTTTCAAATTTATCATTACAAAAAAAAAAAAAAAAAAAAAAAAAAAAACATTATTAACGTGGTTGCTAAAGGTAAAATTTAAAAACATTGGTTCCCGATCTTTTTTTTTTTTTTCTTTACTTCTCCCTAGTTGCTTAAAATTACCTAAAATCATCATCTTAAAAAAAAAAAAAAAAAAAAAAAAAAAAGTTTTATTGCATCCGCAGTGTTAAATAATACTTATTCAATTTTACATGAAATTATGTCTAACATGATTGTAAAAAATAAATGATATAATAAAATACAATATTTCCTCAAGAAGATATCTTTAATCTTATCCTCACATAATTTACATAAAGTGTTTTAATTTACAAATGTTCTTTAAAAAATTAATATTTTAACATAAAATTCAAAATAAAAATAAAAATAATCTTTTAGTAATTCAAAAAGAAAGGAAAACAATGATAAGGATTGTAAACTTTTATCTCATGAGGATGCAATTTACATTATAAATCAAAGCAAGCACAAAAATAACATTAAGGAGAGCGTTGTTTACAGACACTTCAAGTACAAAAAATATCCTTTTAACTCATAAATGATATTACGGCACTTCGAAAAATGTCACACACTTAGCTATCTGAGTTATAAATGGCCATCTACAACAGCAAAATGGCACTTTAAACGTAAGAAGATTTGCTTAATCTTACGCAATTTTAGAGTATTTATTGTTCTAGAAAGCAAGAATAATAGTTAAAAAGAACTGGAATTATCATAAACAATACTAATAGCAGAAAAAAAAAAGAACTAGAAGAACAAGAAGACTGTGTTATGTAGTAGAAATAATGTCCCAAAAATATATTATTCAAAGAAAATGGAAAAAAAATATTTGTACAGAAGCTTGTCATGTATTTATATTTTTAAGCAGATAAAAAATAGTTTAAAATAACTTGGGAAACAAATAGATTATTTTAATGGGGAATTTCTTGGTGCATATTCAAAGATTTTGAATTCTTTTATTTTTTGAAATATTTTGTCTTATATCTGAATTCCTTACATTTTATTTTCCATGTAAGGAAAATATTGTAGTCATGATTTGCGAAATGCATATTTTATCTCGCGTAGCTCAAAAAAGAATGGTAGTAGAATATTGCAAATTTATATTTGTATCTGTCATGATGTCTAGTAGTACACTTCAAACTTTAGTTTTACATGAACTCCTATTTTAGAGATAGTAATTATTATAAGATATTTCGTAATGTATGTTTGTCTGTATGTGAGTGAATACGATAGAGAAAAACACTTTGTTCGAATGAGCTGAAAGTTGGTACGCACGATATAGGTCACTGTATCACGAACCCTATAGATTTTGGTGAATCTGCCACTTATTGTTATTTTAAGGGACACAACAAAAAATTCTATATCATTATAGCCTATGGGCTGAAATTATTTGAAATGCGATAGCGTCTAAGTGCCTTATCCGATTGGGCTAAAATTATATATATATATGTCGTAGGTCACCGCCGAAAGAACTTTATACATTTTTGGAAATCTAGGAACCTTAATTTTTTTTACAGCTACACAACAAATCTTATTTATCATTATTTCATATGGGTCCGAACATTTTAAAATGCGATAGCGCCTAAATCCCTTATTCGTCTTATAGGTTAGTATTGCAGGAGTTATATAGATTTTTGCGAATCTATGATTCATATTTTTTACAGGGACACAACAAAATGGCCTATGGATTGAAATTATTCAATGTGAGATAGCGTCTAAATGTGTTATCCAATTGAGCTGAAAAATTTCATACATGTATTCTATATATATTATTGGTTCAAATTATTTCAAATTTAAGTACTAAAGCGTTAAACCCTTTATTTGATTGAGATGAGATTCTTTTCAAATTTCTCTTACTTTAATTTATTAATAAAATGTTAGTGGAATCTGCATGTGTGAACTTTTTGGTTTCTGTGTGTCTGTCTATCTGTCTGCATACCGCGAAAACGGCCGCAAAAATCACCCGATTTACATCCAAATTGGTATACATATTCATGAGGCACACGGAATTAGTTTTTACTGCACAGTTTTTACTGACGTATATAATGCTTATTCCTGGTTTACCGGCACACACAAAAGAATTTCTTAACATTAGAGTCTATAGACTGATTTTTATTTGAACGTTTTTTAAAGAGTTTATACTGTATTCGACATAATGTAAAGAATATATATTATTCATATGCTTAAAAGTATATTTTATCTAGGAAAAAAGTATGTATAGACTAAATAATTTATTTACAGAACCACACCAAAGAATTCCGATTACATTTTGTATTCATCCAAGTTGTTTCAAATAGGGTTCAAATACTAATGAATTACAAAATTAAAATTGCAATAATTATTTTATTGGTGCATATAATGTTTATGGCTTCTGTGCAGAAACATACAAAATAATTTTGTACCAATACTGTCTATAGACTGTATTTCTTATTAGTGAATTTTAACATAGTTACACTCATCTACACGTAATGAAATAAAAATATTTTATAGAATGCATAGAATGTTTAAAACCATAGTTTTTCTGAAAAATGTTAGGCATAGAAGTAGTAGTTAGTTTACAGGGCTACGCAAAATAATTCCGTTGTGTTATAAAATAATATGTTATTAAATTTAGTACAAGTATTTTGAGTTGCATGGAATTACCACATAATATAAGTTATAATGAAATATACATAAGTAGATAAACAGATATATAGAGACAGATAATATAATGGGGAGTAGAGGGGGCGAAGCCCTCTTCAGAAACATATCTGGCTATGTAGCGAGTTAATTATATATATATATATATATATATATATATGTATATGTACATCCCTCCTCAAAAGTTTAGCAGGATTTGGAAACGATCGCTTTTTTCAATTTAAAAACTTATCTCTCGATGAAATGCTTTTAAACATTGAATTGTTTTTAAACATTGAGAACTGGGTCTCCCTCATGTTTTTCGGTGAAGATTAGTTTAAGAAAACATTTAAGGGACCGGTAACAAATTGAGCAAATCAATAATGTTTGTGATCACACTGTATCGCTAAGTGAACAAAATTAACTGTAACTTTAGGATATGTTAATATAGCCCTAGTTCAATTTGTGGATGAATTTGTGTGATGATAGCATATTAAATAACGGAGATGTAAACATTTATTTTAAGGCTCCAATATATATATATATATATATGTATATATGTATCAGCATGTTTTTATTATTATTATTATTATTATTATTATTATTATTTATAACTAGCAGACTCCGCCCGCTTCGCTGGTCACTATTTTTAAATGAACCATTATAATTAATGAATTCACAAAATTGCATTAATTTTTATCATGTAAAAAACAGAAAAGAAAAAAACTCTGATCAGGAAAAATATCGCACCGGGTCCCCACTGCTTTTGGCAGCGTAGACCCGAGCGCGATGCGCACGCACGCACATATATATGAGCGCTGCGCGCGCGTATTCTTTCACCACCCTTATGATTTCTATAGATATAAAAAGCTTCAAAGAAATCAAGTTCATGAATGGATTTAGGCCTGCTAATTATTATAGCTGAATCAAATTTTAAATTATGGTTTTCATCCCAGCAATTATTAGAAATCTCTCTCATTTTTCTTTTTTTCTTTTTATGCTAGACGTTAACAGCTACCTGCTTCATTTTTTTTTCTGTTTGGCGTTCTAGACGTTGTAGTTTCTACTTTGTTTTAGTAATCTAGCGTCAAGTCTCTTTGTAATATTTCATAAGATTAAATGGTGACATTTTTCAAATACTTATGTATCACATTTCATATTAGACATCTATATTAATAAAATCCGACTTTTGTCTGTAAATTTGACAAAATCAAAAAATTCTGCGATATCTTCACATTTCATACACAACGAAAGCCAAAAATGATTTCAGAAAAGTTTGTCAGTGTGTGTCGTCGTGTCTTTATGTCTGTAACGTTATATTTGTCCGGGTATCACGTCCGGGTATCCGGCTAGAAGGAATTCAACGGCACTTGGCAGGAATTAAGATCTTTACCTTTTTAACATTATACCTATCAACATTTTCGAAACTCATCCCCCCCACCCACACACACACGGCTCGAAATTACTTCACAGTAAAGAAAGAGACTAGTCATGACTACAAATAAAACAATATATGTGGTTTAGGAATTTTTGATTTTTTTAGGGGAGGGAGGGGAAAAATCGATTTTTCGTGTGATATTTCGCAAATTCCGGATTTTGGATTAAAACAATTGAATTTAAAAAAAAAGTATGCGGAAACACATTTTTTTTTTTTTTTTTTTTTTTTTTGTGTGTGTGTGTGTGTTTTGGGGGGGGGGGTTACGAGGGGGCAAAATCGAGGCTTGATTTTTAGCGCTAAATTTGTACTGAAAAATCTATAGGAGCTGCGTTTACGAATTTTGGTGCTTGGATTGTTTATATGCATCCGACCCTTAAAGTAACAAGATTTATCTGAATTATCTCCGTTACGTACTTTGAGGGAGACAGAAGGCAAAAACACCTTTATACGCAAAATTCAGCTCCAAATTACTTCACAGAGAAGAAAATTCCCATAGGGAGACTACACATATGTGAAAAAAAAAAAACATTATTCCCGACTTAGGAAATTTCGATTTTTAAGAGAAGGGAGGGGGGAAAACGATTTTTCGTTGAAAATTTTGCGAATTCCGGAATTTTGAGTAGAACTCTGCCATAAATAAAACAAAGATGTTAAAAACAGATATGCGTCTTCTTCAGATATTTCCAAAACACGTTTTTGATTTTTTGTGATAAGCCTTTTTTTTTTTTTTTTTTTCGTGGGGAGGGGGGATGTGTTACGAAGGGCAAATTCAAGCCATCTCTTTTAGCGTTAAACTTGTTCTGAGAAATTTATGAGAGCTGCGGTTCCACAGTTTTGTGTTTGAATTGTTTATATGTATCCGACACCTATAGTAACAGGATTTCTCGAAATTTCCCCCACCCCCTTCTTCCCCTGGGGGCAGGAAGCAAAGAAATTTTGTAAGCATAACTCGTCCTCAAAATTGCTTCACGATGAAGAAATTGCAGATGAGGAAACTAGGTTTGAGTATAAATAAAACATTATGTATGATTTCGGAATTCTTGATTCGTAAAGAAGGGAATGTAAATATCGTTTTTCGGGGGAAGTTTCAGAATTTCTGAATTTTTGAGTAGAGCTCTACTGAAAATGGTACAAAGGTGTTGAAAACAGCCATGTGTCTTCTTTAGAATATTTCCAAAAAATACATTTTTTTTTTTTTTTTTTTTTTTTTTTGTGGCTTCCAATTTTTCTTTCTTTCTTTCTTTTTTTTTTTTTTCCTTTTTTTTTTTTTTTTTTTCGAGCAAATTCGAGACCCCCCCCCCCCCCTTTTAACGCAAAATTTGTCTTGGGAAATCTATGGGATCTGCATTCACGAAATATGATACGTAAACTGTTTACATGTATCCGACATTTATTGTAATGGGATTTTATTATATCCCCCCCTAACACTCCTTTGGGTCGGGGTCAATAAACACGTCTAAAAACACTTTCCCGTTTGAAATCGCCTTAATTTATCATAGAATGGCGAATATTGGTGTTTGGATGTTAGTTTAGTGTACACATTATGTATTTTGGTGGGATTTCGCAAAACTTCGAACTTACCCAGTGGAGAAGGGGAAGTAAGAGAGGGGTATACTGCTGCCGAAGGCAGTGGGGACCCGAACGCTTTATGTTGAGAGCCAAAAAAACCAGCGGGAACTTAGGTTATTAATAATGATATGGGATTTTAACAACTCGTTTCAGTATTGTGTCCAGCGAAGCGGGCAAAGTCTGCTAGTACTTAGTATTATGAAAAAGAAATGTAAAAGCAGTTTATTCATTTATTTATTAATTTTTAGTTCCTTAAAAAATGAGCCACTACGTTATTTTTATAACAATGCACTTTTCAGAACATATATTATCACATTTACGTAAATAGACTTTATTTATTAAATTTATACTATTTCAAATTATGCTGGTCCAGTTTTGATCCATATTAAATATCAAATATTGCCTTCAATGCTCCATTGTAAAGAAATTAAATCATCGCTAAATGATAAAGAATAAGACATTTCTGAAAAGAAGCACGCAGCAGTTGTCTAGGGTAAAAGGGACTAAAGTTTTTTTTTTTTTTTTTTTTTTAATGAGATAATAAGTGTAGACGACAAAGCAGACATACGAAGCACTGCATATTTCTAAAAGGTTGCATTTGTTAGCAGATAATTATTACAATAAATGGCTCCAACTAAAATGAAGATTCGAGTTGACAGCAGAATTTATACACTTTAAAAAAAAAAAAAAAGCACAATTTATATGTCAAAAAACAGTAATTGATTTTTTTTTTTAATCTTTTATGTCACATGTTTCTTTATTATCATTTTCCTTGTTTCATAGCGCATGCCGTATAATAGTTATACGGTCGTCTCTAAACAACAAAATTGTACCGAATTTAATGAATCTTCACAACAGTTATGTCGATTATAGTTACGTTTTTATCCCTCTAATAATGAAAACTTCTAGTTCACCGTTTTCAGGGCAATTTAATAATAAACAAAGGATGCAGCAAGACAGACAACAACTTCACAGTCCAGAGCCCTTTCCTTCCTGTTATTCGATATATCTTTAAGAAAATATTTCAGTCATATTCCTTTTCTAATTTATTAATGTATATATATATTATTCAAAGGTAAATAAAGGTAGTAATATTTTAAGGTAGTAATATTTTATCACTTTTTTTTTTTTTTTTTCATAGAATAAGATTAAATTTGTGTTTATTAATTAGAAATTCACTATAAAGGAAGAATAAAAAAAAAGGTTTAGATATCTAACTGAAAGTAAGCTCGTTTAAAATAATAATAATAGTAATTATTTATGCTTGGTACATCTTTCCACAAATTTAGTATCGATTAGGTAAAGTAAATCTATTTAACCACTTGATGACCAGACATTTATTTACATTTATGTTAATTATCTCAAGAGTATATTTATAAAATAATGATATACTAGTTTAAATCTTTTCATTATATTATATATAAAAAATAAATAAATAAGTATTTTCTAATACATTTGTGAAAGAAATTGTGTTTATGCTTTTAGAATTTAAAATGTAGACTTTTTAATTAATCTTAACATTTAAGCATTTTGGTGAATTTGTCTGGTAAAAATATGTTATTTTTGTCCAATATCTTCTACATAAAACATGCGTAAAATCTTTTTTCTTCGTTTTTTTTTTTTTTTTTTTTTTTTTTTTTCATACATGACATAATTTCTGTTTATAAATAATATCTGTTAAACCTGAAAGCTTTTAAGCATAATTTTTCTGGATTAAACTGTCATGTTTTCTTATTGACATTTTAAGAGCAAAAAAAAAAAGATAACCTTTTTTTTTCTATCTCTCTTTTTTGCGTTCAATTACATTGTTACACGCACGTATCTAGATATCGTTGGATATTGTTTTTTTTTAAATAATTTTGATCACTTCAAATATTAGAATTATATCATTATTTGTTAATGAATTAATTCATTTATTTTTAATATTTTGCATAATTATTAAATTAATGAATTTCTGAGAAGTATTTTTTCTTAAAATAGTAGTTTTTCAAATTTCCAACTAAATAAAACTCTCAGACATTCGTTTGAATTTCATGTATTACATTTTTTTTTTTTTTTTTAATAAAACGTATGCTTTAAATGAAAGAAATATAATCTATATTTTCCATGTGAAAACTGAGTCTTTACTATTTTTTTTATTTATTTCAAGATGTAACTTGCCTATTATTTCACAAAATATTATTATTGCTGATTTAAAATAACAACCAATTGAAGAATTTTTTTTTTTTTTTTTTTTTTTCCAAGGCGAACTGTTCATATATTCTTCCAGTATCTTTATTGTACAAAATAGAAAATAATAATTCTGTGTCATAATAATTGACATTTGTGAACTAACTATTTTGTTTACGTGTGTGACTAATTGCTGGCATATGTAGAAATATTTTCATATATGAAATGATTCACAAATTACTTTTTTTTTTTAATTGTTAAATAAAATGTTTTAATAAGTATAAAGTTTTAATCTATTTTTCTTTCGTTATATATATACATGTCTCAGAATTTTTTTTCTGTAATAAGTATTGGTTTACAATCAGTTTAACACTCATCATAATTCAATTATAAAAGTAAAATAAGACTTAGAATGCCTGGAAAATAGTTTATACATTTATTAAATTACAAAATAATTCCATATATTTATTTTATTTTATTAATATGCATTTGACAAATGTTATATAACAATTTCTTGTAAAATATGGAACCTAAGCCAACAAATGTTTACCATAGATAAATAACTTTTTGAAAAAGAATATAATTTAAAATGACATGTGACAGAAACTTAGTACAACAACACGATAATAAAGGTAATATTTTTTAAAAGAAAAATTTAATGTTGCTATATAAAGACAAGTAGCAAGGTTTCTTCATGAAAATATTTTACAAATAAAAAAAGAATATTAAGTTTGAAAACGATGAAAATAATCGTATTTTAAAATGCTGACATAATTAAACTAAATCTTTACATTTATATATGTTTTTAAAAAACATTTTCAGAATAACTATTAATTGTCTTACTAAAATTATAATTCCTCAGTGAAAACATGATATACGGAAATACATGAAAACTGAATCACGCAGTTTATTGAATAAAAATATTATTTTATTTCTTGAAATATTATTTCTTAAAATATTATTTTATTTCTTTTAAAATCACTTTTAAATCAAAGAGTTACTCAAGTGTTACATCAAGGGAATAAAAGTTTCAGTGATGTATAATAATAGGACAAACAAAATGTTCAAAATAATTCAATTATCAAACTTTAAATATTTAGATTGACGGGAAATTTACGAGAGTAAATGAAATGGAAGAGGGCTTAAGTTAGAATCCGAAAATACTAAATAGGTTTATCTTAATAAAATTATAAAATATCACATTCGAATTCATTTCGAAAATGTGCTGTAGTGTACGTTGCATGAAAAATTAGTTATATAATTTTGATAGAATTTACACTTCAGTAATTTTTACCGAGTTAAATTTGAAATCAAAAGAATATTTTTGTAATATATTAGAGACAAAATAGTTTTTAATTATTTTATACTTAAATTTAGAAGACAAAAATGAACATTTCCAGAAAAATTAAGAAATTTTACTGTTGATGTTAAGATTGAGTGGACTTAAAGTTGCAAGACACCTAAGTGGGATTTTTATAGTTTTTTTTTTTTTTTTTTTTTTTTTTTTTTTTTTTTTATGAAAATATTAATCTTTAACAATAATATCTTTAGTTAGTTTGTTGCCACCACGAAACTTTCTTCTATATTTTTCTACGAAATTCACTCAGTACAAATTATTTATTAAGATTATTTATTAAAATTATTTTCCATGATGACTGCAGACGATTTTCATCACAGTAAAGTATGACACTAAATGTCCAAAGAAAATCGAATTCATGCATTTCAGAATATATTGATTTGTTATTATTATTATTTTTCTCTTTTTAGGAAAAATTCGATACCTTTACTTCAAATTATCACGTATCTGTTGTTCCACTAATTAAATTAAAAGTATAGATGAGTTCTTTTGAAAGATACCCATACTGAAAATTCTCACCCCTAGGAGAGAGCGATTCTTCTACATTCATTTGGGGTAGCAAAACCCAATCGGTAGAGCGCCGAACTTGCAATCCAAAGATTGCAAGTTCGATACTCAAGCCGACCAAAGACCGTCGTGTACACTAATGATGGCTGGTGCGCGTAAAATCCGTCATGACCTCAATGTCCTCCATGTTCCCCTCCAAATTATACCTCGGGGGGTCACCGAAACGGGGAGCCATCCCCTCCGTCGAGGATCAAATTTGTGAGGGCATGTCGCTAGACCATCCTTAGGTGTGCGTCCCAGACCGTCACCAATTACCCAATGCGCAGTACTAGTGTGACGTTAAACCCAACCAAACAATTTACATTCATACTTTTTTTTTATTTACTGCTGCTATTATGAATAATTCTAATTAATTTCACAACCATCCGTTAAGAGTGATTCTCATGATGTACATATATACCAAATTTTGTCCCGTATTGCCATGGTAAAAATTTTGAAAACGGCGGCTGACAGCGTCACCTTAGAGCGATTTATTCCCAAATATAATGAGCACAAGTTTAGGTCAAAGTCAACTAAATACAAAGTTTGGTAGAGCTTCATTAATTGGTTCGTGAGGTGCAAAGTCTATAAATTTGTGGTACACATAGACACGCAGACATTTCCTAGAAATGGTCAAATTGTTTTCAAGACACCTTAAAATGTGTATTTCCATCAAAAGCCGGATATCGAAATTTTTTTTGAATCAGCAATATTATAAAGTAATATTATATATATTTCTATTAATAATAAAGAAATAATATATATATATATATATCATTTTGATTTATATAAAAAGATACAAAGTAGCTTCAACTACGTTTTATCGACAAAAATTATGACAATAGCACGAAAAATAGTGTATAATGCTTATTGTTACTTTTTGTATGAAAATATGCATTATTATTAAATATTTATATTTAAACGCAGTATTACTTTAATATGGACAAAGGAATCTAGTGTAAGTTTCAGAAAAGAAAAAAAACAATTAAATATCTATATGCAAGAATCTGTAAAATTGTAGTGTCTGACAACACTGACACTGGTTACTTTCGGAGTTTTATAGAGAATGGCAACAGCTTACTTCCAGTTTGAAATCAAATTCTGTGGAACCCACTTATACAACTTTTTAACTTTACTGGTTTCACCTAAATGAGTTAATATTGCTTTTTTGCAAACTTCAACGATAATTAATAAGCACTCTGAGATGGATCTGTATCAACGGTGACCTTTAGTTCATCATTATTGACCTTTGATTCTGGCCGATTGTGGGATTCAATTATGAACTTAAAGTAACCTGTATAAAATTTGGGGAACGAATTTGATGATGTCTGCTGTGTAGTAACACTAGAGCCAAATACACTATCAATGTTTTACTCAATCTGCGACGCCGCAGTTCATGTTAAGATTTCATATTTCATGATAGTGCGAATTTCTCAAAAATTCACCGTCAACAGAATTCATTTAAAAAATTAGTTTTTAATACTTTTTAGAGCTTACAATGGTTTCTTTAAATAGGTGATGTGTGCAATTTCCAATAGGAAAAGCAGAATATAAAATTTTAAGCCAATGTTAAATAATATGCTACAAGTTTCATTCTTGACAACCTGACATATCAAAATACTGAACTGCCTGTTTTCAAATCTACATTTTTAACGGAAAAAAATTATAGTAGTCAAAAATAATAAATAAATAATAAATAATAAATAAATAAATAAATAATCGCATGAAACTATTGACATTTTATTAAAAGAAATAAACTGAGAAAAAACATGTTTTATATTCTGAAAGTAAATTTTGCTTCCTTGATGTCTGAAGCGTAAAGATGTCACCAATTATTTTGATTCTGGTTTTGAAACAAAAGTCTTATTACATTTTATTAAATAATTTTATTTCCACATTTTTATATCGAATCAAAATTTTGAAATGATCTATGGTTATAATTTTAGGCTCTATACATGCTTAAACACCTGTCAGATGCTATTTCATTCTTTCAAGCTGTTTTTAAATGATATTTAGTCAAAATACGTATTTCAGACATATGCATTGTTTCAAAGTATTAAAATCCTTTTCCTGCAATTAAATTGTTACTCCAGAAAAATTAGTTTTACAAACACAAGCAAAATGAGAGCGCTTCCTCCAGTGGTACTAAAGATTATGGCGAGCTATCTTCACGAAAAAATTAGCGAGTGGGCAAATAATTTGTCAACGGTGACCAAATATGTTATTTTACGACTACCAAAATAAGGAATCTCACTCTTCAATAGGAGATTGTTTTATATAGTTATATGGAATGGGTTAAAACAGAGTTATTTTGAATAATCACTAAATTATCTCCATACTATTAAAGGGGAATATTTTCTTTCAGAAAGTTCATTTTTATACCGATATTTGTGCTATGTTTGTGATATTTGTGTGATAATCTGAGATATAAGTGCTTGAACATTGTTTCTGTATCATTAATATTCTTCGTTTCGTTTTTGTTTTTCGTCTCAAAGATTGTCTCGAGAATGTGGATAGAATAAGCCATATTCGTCGACTAGATCTTGTTAATTTCATTAGGATCTTCTTTCCACATACATGAACGTGTACATGCACGTAACATTTGGCAACTAACATGGGGCAGTTCCATTGAATTGTTGTTATGAAAATTATGGCGGATATGAAATATTCTTTTGCTTGAATGATTCTGGATTCTTTTGCAGTTTAGTTAAAATAGTTAAAAATCGGAAAGCTGGAAAAGAGAAGAGATTAAGTGAGATTAAATGTAACAGCTGTATAAGAGGAAACGGAAAGCTTTGCATGTTCAGTAGAGAGAAGAAATAAAAGACAGACAAAATAAGTTGAAAGATAAAACTCAAAAAAAAAAAAAAAAAGAAAAAAAAAATGATTCACTCAAGGAAAAGACACATGAATTTAAATATGTTCAAAAGCGAATTGAAAATGTGAATAATGATTTCAAAACGCATGTGGAATATATGAAACTAACTGTCGTAAAAATAATTTTTAAAAACTATTTATAAATAAGATGAGTGAAGAAAATTCAATATATGACAGCAGATATAAACGGAACAATTCTAGAAATGATGAAGATGCTCTTGTCTATGAAAGAATCAAGAATTCTCAGAGGAAAGTGAGAACTTTTGGGCTGTTATAAGATACAACTTCATTAAGCAATAACTCGATGATCATTATTCACAGAGGGAAGTTTTCATCATTTCATGAAAGAATCCTGAACTGTTTACAAAACACAACTTAATATTGTAATATTCACGAATATATGGACAAACAGTACTGATTGCTACTTTCACAGAATCTGAAGCTGACGTTTTTCAAAAAATCCAATCAAATAAATTCACTGATTTGTGTACTGTGGAGAAGGTCCTGGAAATCTAATTTGAATACAAGCACATAATGCAATTTTACAGGACCGAACAGAAAAATTGCCGTCAAAAACTAGGTAGATTTCTACTAATCTTCGCAGCAGATATTGAAAAACTTCATAACCTTGCTTCTTTCGTCTGTGTTCTCGACGTTTACACTGAGAAAAATTTCTATAACTGACATCTAGAATCTAAGTTGCGGCTCTAGAAAAAATAGTTCCATGTCATCCTTATAAATTCTAATATCCTTAAAAAGCAAGTTCTAGAACCCCCTATTAGAATTCTAGAGTGTTTGTCTATATTCTCGAGGGCGAAGTTATTTAAAGATCTCTGAAAATGAATGAGACTACAAGAGGCGGGTTTCACCAACTATAATCTTGGTTTATTACCAAATTCTAGAAAATCAAGCGAGAATTTCTCGCAATACAAATGATTCAGAATATTTAGTGTATTCAGAATATTGTTTCACCATCTAGAAATATGTACACTAGAAATTCTTGAAAATTTTGTCTATTCAGTTTATTGGCGTGCCTTACGTGCATAGCTTGGAAATCTATATTTCTAGTTAAGGGATTTAGAAAATGGCCCTTATTCATTCTAGAGGAAGGCGGTATATTGTTTTTCTCAGTGTAACAAATCCTAGCGGATCATTTTTTCATTAAAGTAATCGGATATAAAACGACGCAAAACGTTTGATTTGCGCATGTAGTTTCTAAAACGATTTCGAGACAATCAAGATTTGTCAGGACGTCCGAAATATTGAATAATAATTCGAAGATGGAGAAGACTATAAAAATCATCTTCGAAGTTTTAAGGAACACTCGTAATGTTAGTCAGAAAAAACGACAACATCCTTTTCGTGAAAGGATTTGTTAGAAATTAAATTTAGGAGGCGCATTTATTTTGAAACGGCTTTATAAAGAAAAAAGTCGGGAAGAATTAAATTGTTTATGAAATGAATGAAATTATTTGATGGAAATACAAGAAGAAAAGGCACTTACAAATAGCCTGTCCCACGGAAAAAAAATCGGGAAGAATTAAATACGGCTATCATATGCCTTTCAAATGCTGCCTTTTAGAGGAAAATATCCTTTAAATGACCGAAAGATTTCGTATCTTGATGGAGGTAAGATTTGTTCATAAATCAATGAATTTCCAAATAATATTTCGTGCACTACATTCGTTTAATAATACTATTATTATAAGATGATTTATCTGGTTAACTTAATGGGAAGTTTATCTACACGATTCATTAATTTTTTGAAGACTATTAAGGGAGAATTTGCAACAATGCGTGGTAAAATGGAAATGACATTTAAATTTATTTCCAGAACTTGTAGAGAATAAGACGTCATGATCTCAAATGTAGATCTTAAAACCTAGACCTTAGATCGTAATCTGAAAGAATAACTTAGATTGCTTAATTGCTTAATTAGCTAGTAATAAGAAGAGCTCGAGAGAAAGTTAACAAATAAAAAACAAAGTTTATTTAACATTCAATACCAAGGAAGGCGTTGAGCTAACTCTATTATAACTTTTAATAAACCCCAGAAAATAGCTTTAACAAGACATAAAATGAAAGTTATTTTTCTCACCAATGCTGATCTTGTCGATGACTGCTCTCGACCCTACTAACTATTCTCACTCCAGAGTGTCGGCCGGATTCCCGATACACGACAGACTCTTTTCTTAATTTAAGCCACAATACCTCACCTCTCTACCATCACTTCACACACACCATAATCCGGTGTAACTCCGTATCACCACCTACTTCAACTCGCTATAACTCTTTACTCCACACTAATCAGCTACCAATTCATTACCATTCCATCACCCCTAGCAATTCACTATCCTTCATTTTATATTACATTCAACAAACATCGTTTCCCTTCATTTCAATTAAAACTTACAATCACTTCTAATTCATCTAACATTCAGATCCTAATTATTTCACTGCAGCACTATGCCGACATAAAACTCACTCGACCTCAACTTTCGCCGAGTTAATGTCGACGAAGTTCCTTAACCGTCCCAACTTTTGGTGACGGTCTAGAGTCTCGACCTCACAAACTTTCAAGATCTTATTATAAGTCGAATATTTTTCTTATATGTGCATTCATGGATTATTCTTTTTATAAAGACACAACTTTGTTCTCGATCTCAATAAAAACAGGATACGGAAAATAAGGATAATATTCTTCTGGTGAGAGTGAATGCTGATGTAGTTTCTAGAAGAACATGTTAGCGTTCCATTAGCGTTCAGCCTGCCCGGTATAGAACAGTTTTATTATATGAAAGTCACATGGAATAACTATATTTATACCAAACTTCTACAAACTCCCAGTGTTCTATATATAGGACACTAATTACCTCGAGCTGTAACAATGGGATTGGAATTATTTCTCGAGGTTAAATTAGTATTTATGTCTGAAACATAATTTAAAATAAAATTTATAAAAAGACACATTAAAAACACGTAAAAATTAAAAAAATAATTTAATTAAAATACATTTATATTAAAATACATTTTTCGAACGTCCAGATCAGCAGTGCATCATCAGGAAATTTTAACAAAATTTAGTTTCAAAAAGCGCAGCTATGCGTTCGTGTATATACTACATTATAAGGCGACAAATACAGTTAAGCTTGATATGAAGAAAGTCAGAAGCCAGTTCAAGTTTAACTGAATATCATGCTTAATTGTATTTATCGACTGATAATGTAGTATATATACACGAACGCATAGCTGCACTTTATTGTGAAACTAAATTTTGTAAAAATTTCATGATGATGCCTTGCAGATCAGGGCGAAAAGCTTCGAAAAATGTATTTTAATATAAATGTCGTTTAATTAAATATATATATATATATATATATATATATTAATTTTGAGTATTTTTAAAATGCTTTTTTATAAATTTTAGAATGATACATGTGGTTAATAAATATCTCTATATGTGATATATTATCTCATAAAATGTAAAATAATTTTCTTTATTAACACGCTTTTATTAGCTTCACTTGTATGTATGTTTGTATGTATGTTTGTATGTTTGTAACCACTCTGGGAGCAAACAAAAAATCTATATTGTAAAAAAAGACTTTACCTACGTAAAGAATGTGGCTGTGAGGTAAAGCCCCTCGCTACGAACCTAGAGGTCTAGCGTTCGAGCCCAGTCAGGGGTGATTTTTAAAAAATGGTTTTTGTTTGATTCTAAATTATTTTAATTAAAGATTAAAATGTATGTAAATATTATGGTGTGTCACTCACACGATTTTCTCTTACCCTGCATTTTAATACTAAGATAGATATTTTGTGCTTTTTAGTTCACATTTCTATAAAAACGTGTTCTTTAATTTTTTAAAACAATAATAATATTTTTATGCTTTATATTAAGTTGGGCGTTAACAGGTTCAGAGAAATGTAACTATAGCATAAATGCTGAAGGGAAATATGTCAGATAGATCCCTATGAACGCAGTTATATCGGTGATTGTAGACATTTGGTCTCCTGAAAAGCTTCGAATAAGCACGCAAAAATATACAGATAAATAAATAAATAAATAAATAAATATATATATATATATATATATATATATATATATATATATATATATATATATATATATATATATACATATATAATTTTCTTAAAGACGTTTACATGATTTTATAGAAATTTTGCAGTAAACTGTAGATTTTTTTTTTTTTTTTTTTTTTTTTTTTTTTCATAAAAAAATTACTATCCTTATAGTGTAAGAATTTTTCTTCAATAACTTTGAAAATTCTCTCTTAATATTTAAAAAGCTATATAATCTAATAGTGTAGAAAGCACTTCCATGTTTTTTCATCATACATTCTTAAAGAATATATATCGCGAATAATGTATATTATAGAACCTACGATTCGTAAAATGTTTATCAGTAATGTTTATAAGTGTAAGAAAGACTAAAATGTTAAGAAAAAAATGTACATTGCTTAGAATTTTAAGAGACAAAAAGTATTTATCTTAAAAGAACAAACTTATGCTATAAATCAAATAAAACAGGAAATACTATTAAACTAAGTGTTTTTTCCTGACATTGCAAGTAATAAGCATTGTTTTTCACTTTACACTATGATGTTCTTTAAAAAAAGAAAATCTTTAGAAAATGTTATATAAGGGGATATCTGCTGAGTTGCATTACATTTTTTAAAAGAATATTTTTATTTTAACAATTAACAAAAATATAGAGGATACAATTCCCGTAGTAATATAAATTCTTTCTTAAGATATGCATTCTGAAATTTTCTCTGGAGTATATAACATTAGAAAAAGGTAAATGTCAAAGTTAAGTTGGTTACATATATTGATATTAAAACTGTTAAAATTTATGTCTGCATTGAGTTTAGTGCATACATTATATATTTAATTGCAAATCCCAATTTCACATTTTAGTAAACGGTTGATTTTTATGAAATTATTTGTAAGACAAAATGTAAAAAATATTTTCCAATTTTTTTTATTTAATTATTTTTTATGAAATTACTTGTAAGACAAAGAGTAAAGATGTTTTCCAATATTTTTATTTACTTAATTTTTATGAAATTATTTGTAAGGCAAAATGCAAAGAAGTTTTCCATATTATTATTTACTTATCAATATTAAGTGAAACTGAAAGTGCTAAAATTTTTTCTGATGAATCCAAATAAAATCTTAGTTAAATATATATATATATATATATATATATATATAAATATTGTCAGTCAATTATACATTTTTAAATTTCATTTTAGTAAAAGTATGAGGGACGATGAAAGTTATGAAAATCGATGCAATTAAAAATATCTAGATAGTTATAAAATTATAAAACTACATAATGCTTTTAAAATAATATCACTCTGTTCCTCAAAAATTATATGAAAGCTTTGATCAAACATTAATCTTTAAATTTATTTTCCTTGGATTTCAAATTTCAGGAATAACCAATTGCTTATTATGCTCCATGCGAATTTGTTTCCATTAAATACTTTCAAAAATTTGTATGTATGTTAACCAATATATTTGTCACAAAACTGGGTATTCATATTAAAATCAAGAAATTATTACCTTTTACAAACTTTCACATTCAATCGCCAAACAAAAATACGTGAAAAATTAAAATTTTGCATTTATTTATTTATTTATTTATTTATTAAACTGATTATGTATTTAATACCCAGATGTATTCGTTTAAATAAAAAACTAATATGTCGTGCCCACCACAAGACTTTCTCCTATGTAATCTTTTATAAAATCACACAGTACAAATTAGACATTAAATTATTAATTATAAAAACTATTCTCTATGATGAGCGCAGACGTTTTTTACCTCCCAGAAGTATAAATAACACTAAATGTACAACAGAGGAAATGCTATTTGTTTCCGTTAAAAATAAAAATAGTCATAAAATTTGTTTTAAATTATCATATAGCTATGGTTCAACCATTCGTTTCAAAGGAATCGACGAGTTCTTTCGAAAGATACTCATATTGAAATATTACAAACCCCAGAGGGGGGGGGGATTGTACGTTGCCCCAGGGAAGGAGGGATGTTCTTACATGCGCACACATTTTTTTTCTAGTTTACTACCGCTATTAGCAAAAATTCATATAAATTTTATAATCATGCATAAAACATTAAGCATTATTATGTACATATATACGAAATTTTGTCCTATACAGCCATTTTAAAAATTTAGAAAAAAATGGGATTATAGCGCCACCTGTCCAATGATTTGTCCTTAATTTTAATCAGCACTAGACTAGGTTGGGGTTCAACTGCATACCAAATTTAGTTGAAATTCATTTATTGTTTTTGTGACATATAGTGTCCACAATTTTGTGATACAATCACACGGACATACTGTGGCGTTTCGGACTTTCGAGGGAGGGTTCTGGTAGCGAATAAGAAAATCCCGTCACAGCAGAAGTTGATAAGAAAATTAATTTAATTAAAATTTAAACAAGATTCTATGTACAACCGTTAGTTACAATATTGATGTTGGAGGATTATATACAATGGCTAGCTACTGCATGGATCGATAGTTGAGTTGATGATCTTAACAAACAGTTTCAGTGGATCTCCGTGATCCTAAATTCGATTTACTGGAACAATACTTGCACCGTTCCAGGTACAGAAAAGGTATAATCCAGTCCTAGGAGAATTTAAAGTAAAAAGTCTCTTACGAGCTGACCTGCACACCTTCGCCGGTGACAGAAAATAAGCTGACCTGTGTTTTCTGCTCCTAGAGGAACACAAAAAAAAAAATCACTAAGTGTCTCGCTACCTCTCCTGGTAAACGGGACAAGAAAAAACCCTCCGACCTTCACTGGCCGAAGACAAGATACGAATCCCCGACTCTCTGCTTCCAGTGCTGCTCCTGGGGAAACTCTTTCTCTCGATGGCAACCCGCGCTCCTCCCTCATTCGCTGAGCGGGCGGGCGCCTTCCCGTCTGGCCGAAGAAATCCCTCGGAAACTCCGCTGTCCTCACGACCATCAGGGCGTGCTAGCAGGGCAGCTTCTTTGTACTTTAGTGTCACAGTTCGAGACAGTCTGGAGCCAAACTATTGTAAGTATCAGCACACCTGCTCTGTGTAGAGATTAAGGTCTGGCCAACTTTAATTAATTGGAAGGGGGGCTGTATGCCACAACTCCCCCCCCCCTTAAGATGGTTTTCTGGGGTTGAAAAACTTCAGAAAATCTCTGCAATCAAATTACGTTAGGGTGCATCAAAGCAATTCTAGAGAGGCTAATCTTCCTGACTAAACAATACTTAAATTTACACTAACGTTACAAGTTTCAAATTACAAATTAATTAACATAATAAAAACAATACTAATAATAATAAACTATATACAAAATTTCTTACAGATAACTTTTAATCCACCCGACTCAAACAGTCCACATGAGGAATGTCTTTTCCTGGTCTGTGTCGGATTTCATAGTTAAAGGGCTGCAAGGTTAACGCCCACCGCATTAATCTGGTATTGTTTCCCGCATTTCTCTTTAACCATATTAATGGGTTGTGATCAGTTTCTATGGTAAATTTTTGACCATCCAGGTAATGTTTTAACTTTTTCACTGCGAAAATGATCCCAGCACATTCCTTTTCGGTTGTGCTATAGTTTTTCTCTGCCTTAGTAAATTTTCGACTTAAGTACAGAATTGGATGTTCTTCATCTCCTTGCCTTTGAGCCATGATAATACCTATCCCCTTATCTGAGGCGTCACTTTGAATAATAAACTCCTTAGTATAATCAGGAGCGTACAGTACTGGGTCACGGGTGAGTTTATCTTTTAACTCCCTAAAAGCCTTCTCCATTTCGGGACTCCAGTCTACTTTTTCCTTTTTCGTTTTCCCTCTTAAAGCTCGGGTCAGCGGTTCTAATATTATTGCATAGTTCTTTATGTATCGGGAGTAATACCCGCGCATCCCTAAAAACCTTCTAATTTCCGTTTTTGATTTTGGAGCTGGGAAATCAGTAATGGCCTTAATTTTAATCTCGGACGGTTTCCTACGTCCTTTCCCTACAACATGCCCTAAATATTTGACTGTCTCCTGGGCAAATTTACACTTGGCTAATTTAATGGTTAATTTTGCCTTGGTTACCCGCTTTAGAACTATATCTAAATGTTCTAAATGCTCTTCCCATGAATTAGAAAAGATAGCCATATCGTCAAGGTAAGGCAAACAGAAACTTTCTAGTCCCTTTAATAGAATACTCATGAATTTTGAAAACCTATACGGGGCGGAGACAAGTCCAAATGGCATTACCAAAGGTTGATATGAACCGAAACTAGTTACAAATGTCGCTAAACGTTGTGCGTTAGGGGTTAAAGGTATTTGCCAATAGTCTTTAGTTAAGTCAATCACGGTAATAAATTTTGATGCTGCCACTTGCTCTACCCTCTCTTCTATGTTAGGCAAAGGGAAAAATTCGGCACGAGTTATCTCATTTAACTTGCGATAATCAACGCACGGGCGGGGTTCTCTGCCAAGGGCCTCTACTAATATCATAGGCGAGGTATAATCTGACTCCCCTTCCTTAATTATGCCCAATTCTAACATACGCTGGATTTCGGATTTCAGGATGTCGGTTTGTCGAGGTGACGTCCTATATGGCTTCATTCTAACGGGTTTATCACTAGTCAATTCAATATCATGCTCAATTAAATTCGTTCGGCCTGGAATATTGGAAAACACTTTCTTGTGTTTAATTAGTAATGCTCCTAATTGCTCCTGTTGGGCTTTTGTGCAACGACTTCCTAAATTACTGTCCCTAATTACCATATTGAGGTCAAATTCTTCCGGGTCAGTTATAGGATAAGGTATTTCTAAGTCTGCCTCCGTCGTCTTATTATCTCAATTTTCCTCTATTAATGCATTTACGATTTCTGCTCTCTGCACGTAAGGTTTTAGTAAATTGACATGATAAATTTGCGACTTTTCGCGCCTGTCCGGTACATTTACAATATAATTAGTCTCTGACATTTGACTCTCAATAGTGCCTGGCCCTATCCATGATACGGATAATTTATTGGGTTTACTTGTGGCTAAAACCAGCACTTTGTCCCCGGGATTAAATTTCCGATTTACCGCATTTCTGTCATACTAGATTTTGCGTTTGTCCCTTTTTTCCTCCATCTGCTCCCCCGCGAGCTCTTGACACCTTTGTAGTCTGTTTATCAATTCGAAAACATACTCCGTCACTGGGTTTTGCTCCTCTTCCTGCTCTGTCCATTTCTCAAATAGCAGGGTTTCCGGGGTTCGCAGATTTCTCCCATGAACCAACTCGGCTGGGCTGAATCCCGTTAATTCATGTGTTACCGTCCGCAAAGCTAACAAAGCATAGGGTAAACTCCTCTTCCAACTTTCTCCACTTTCTAACGGGCCGCGGTAGCCCAGTCGGTAGAGCGCCGGCCTCGTAATTGGAAGATTGCGGGTTCGGTACTCGAGCCGGCCAAAGACCGTCGTGTACACTAATGGTGGCTGGTGCACGTAAAATCTGTCGTGGCCACAATGTCCTCCATGTTCCCATCAAAAATTATACCTCTGGGGGTTACCGAAGCGGGAGAGCCATCCCTTCCGTGGAGGATCAAAATTGTGATGGCATGTCTCCGGACCACCTCTAGGGGTGTGTCCCAGACCGTCGCCAATTGCCCATCTGCGCAGCATTAGTGCGACGTAAAAACCCAATCACCCCCTCCACTTTCTAAACAGATTACCTTCAATAACCGTTTAACTGAACGATGCCAACGCTCAATGCAATTTGTCTGTGGGTGGTGCACACTACTGTGAGTTATTTTAATTCCAAATTTTTCTAAGAAAGTTGAGGTTAAGTTACTCATAAAACAAGCCCCTAAGTCTGTTTGGATTACTTTCGGAAATCCCATTCTACTAAATACTATCATTAACGCGTCGATCACTGTTTCCGACCTTGAATCGGGTATCGGGATAGCCTCTGGATACCTCGATTCTAAGCACATAGCCGTGAGCATATATTTATTTTGATTTTCCGAAGGTGGGAGTGGTCCCACAATATCACAGTTTATATGCGTAAAAAATGCAGTAATAATGGGAACAAGTTTAAGAGGGGCCGTTTTTTGCTCTCCTGCCTTCCCAATTTTCTGACAAGGATCACACGATTTTACATAGGCTTCAGCCTCTTTAATGATATTTGGCCAGAAAAAATATCGCAACAATTTATCCTTAGTTTTAGTCATGGCCACATGACCGGATATTAAACTGTGACAAAGATTCAAAATTTCATTCCTATATTTCCGCGGAATAATTAGCTGACGTCTTTTTTCTCCTCTGTGATCTGTAGCAATTCTGTACAGCAAACCTTGATCTATTGTTAAATTCGATTTCTCCTCTTTCGCGCGCGCCCACAACTCCGTCAGGCTTTCTGCTCTTGGCGAAACTCGTTTTTCCCAACGTGCGCCAGAGCGGTGATCCTATCCTCCTCTAACTCGGGGAGGAAAATTGATTCTTCCGTACCCTAATTTTCCGTAGGCTCGCTCTCTGACGACATTTCTGCCTCTCCCTGATCATTCCCAGCGCTTTCACTCGCCAGACTGCTTTTTGGCGCAGTTTCGTTTTTACGCCTTTTCGCTCGCGTTTCGACTGCATGGATTAATTCGGGTTTTTGTTTTTTCTCTTGATTAATTTCTGCGTCTCATTTCCCAGTAAATAATAATCCATGAGAACTTCCTTATCTGCTACCACGGCTTTCGTATTAATTAACCCTATTCCCTCAATTTCTAATTCAATATTGGCTATGGGTAGACATCTCACTTCGTTGGCTAAAGCTGCCTTAACCCACACGGTTTCCCCGTTTAATTGCTCATTAGAAATTATTTTATGAGGGGCAATATCGAGGCACGTCCCAGAATCACGTAAAATGGTAAACTTTTCCCCATTTATCTTGGCTTCACTTAAATAAGGTTCAAAAGCCGGGTTTAAATTCTCAGCGTCTCCTACGTGATTTACTTTTTCAGCCTTCTCTTGTCTGCTTTTCCAGACTGGGCAATTTGGCTTAATGTGATCGGTGGAAGAGCACACATAGCAAACAATAGGTTTTCGGGCCTCAAATAATTTAGATCTTTCCGTCAGATCAGACTTATCCCTCCAATTTTTTTGTTCTGGGGCATTTTTCTCAACCCTATTTTTATCAAAGTTGCGAAGTTTATCTAATTTCTTTTCTAGTGGTGGTTTCGGGGTCCAACTTTTCTTATTATTTCTGCGAACTGACTCGTACGCGTCAAACTTCTTAGCTAACTCTCGCGGTTCATTGAGAGAGCTCCACGAATCTATGAAATGATCTTTCATTTCGAAATTAGCCCGTTTCTTTAACTGGTCGGCCACCATTAATTTCTTTAGATCCTCAAAATTTGTTACTTCTACTCCCTCTAACCACCCATTTTAATATGTATCTAAATAATAAGCTAGATCATGCCAAAGAGTTCCCGGTTGTTTTTGGTGTTGCATAAATTTAATTCTAAAATTTTCCGGACTTAATTTAAATCGATCTAATAGCATTTGTTTGACTTTCTCAAAATCGTCACTAATTTCTTGGGGTTCTTTTAAGATTAATTCCGCGATTTCTACGGGCAATAAAGCTAATAAATTAGTCACTAGATCCTCGTCATCTATTTCTAACCTCCTAGCTTGTCTTTGGAATAACGCAAGAAATAATGCCATGTCCGATTTCTCCGGTTCAAATTTTTGCATAACCGATTTTAGTGATTGTCGGCTGGGGCGTTCGCTACGAGTCGAAGCTAGACTTACTGTTTCTGAATGTTGGGCTATTTTAAGTTTTTCTAACTCTAATTCATGTTTCCTTTCCGCTTCTCTTTCAACGATTTTTTTCTCTTCAGCCTCCCTTTCCGCAATCTTTTCCGCATTCCTTTTCTCTTCCGATTTCTTTCTAAGATATCCTCCCGTATTAACTTAATTTGAGATAGGGCTAGGTCTTTATCATAATCTGGAGACTTTTGAATTTTCCCTATGATATCACTTATCCTATCCGAAGTTTCAACAATCACTCCGAATTCGACTGCGAGCTCTTGCAGTTCCGCTTTCCTATACTGCCCTAATTCTGACATGTTTACCTAATTCTAAATTCACAATTTAATCTTACACAATTCCCAAAAAAATTTCTACACAATACCTAACGCTTTTACACAATTCCTAACAATTTTACACAATTCCAAAAAATACATATACAAAATTACACTAATAAAACCTATAATTCAATTTTGCAAATTTTTGGGGTATATAAAATTCCAATACAACACGATTCCAATAATTAAAAACTTAATATTCAATTCTACACATTAAATTTGAAATATTTGAAATCACAACCCTTTCCAGGAAAGAAACCTCTTTCCGTAACTTATTTGATTCACTTTTAATTTTCATAAATTACACAAAACAATATGAAATTACTGTGTTATCTTTCTCAAGATATTTTAACACCCTTTTTGTTTTCTCAAATAATATCTGTTTTCAAATATAATCTTTCTCATTTAAAACAAGATAATCAAATATGTGCAAATCAATTAATATTTTTCCAAACTAAACAAATATGAGTTATATTTAAATTAAATTTACCTATAATTTAAATTCCTCCCTGTTTTTACTTAGAGTTTCTAATATTTGTGATATGCCACATTTTTAATTTTTCCAAAAACAATGTTAATTTAAGGTTTACCCTCCCTTAATAAATTTCTAAATAACTTTTAACTTTATACATTTATCATCTAATACCTTAAATAACAAAAATTTTACAGCCTCACTAGAAAAGTTTGACTCACCCCTGTTTTGTTGTCGTTGCTCGAGTTCCGTCCTTCCTTCTGGCACTTATGATGGGCTCTCGGATCGGCACTCCGTATGGAATTCGGGATGGCCTCCGGATAATTCAGGCTGAGGGCTCTCCTCTCTGTCTTAGAGATTCTAGTCGATGCGACGTAGATGTATCCTCCGTTGATTTGATGGTTCGACGTACTCCGCTGCGTCTATCCTTCCGTTGAGTCTATCACGTTTCTATCGTCCGTACTTCTTCAGGCAGTGTATTATTTCTCCAACAACATCCCTCTAGCGCTGCCACCAAGTTAGTATAGCTGTGGCGTTTCGGACTTTCGGGCGAGGGTTCTGGTAGCGCATAAGAAAATCCCGTCACAGCAGAAGTTGATAAGAAAATTAATTTAATTAAAATTTAAACAAGATTCTATGTACAACCGTTAGTTACAATATTGATGTTGGAGGATTATATACAATGGCTAGCTACTGCATGGATCGATAGTTGAGTTGATGATCTTAACAAAAAGTTTCAGTGGATCTCCGTGATCCTAAATTCGATTTACTGAAACAATACTTGCACCGTTCCAGGTACAGAAAAGGTATAATCCAGTCCTAGGAGAATTTAAAGTAAAAAGTCTCTTACGAGCTGACCTGCACACCTTCGCCGGTGACAGAAAATAAGCTGACCTGTGTTTTCTGCTCCTAGAGGAACACAAAAAAAAAAAATCACTAAGTGTCTCGCTACCTCTCCTGGTAAACGGGACAAGAAAAAACCCTCCGACCTTCACTGGCCGAAGACAAGATACGAATCCCCGACTCTCTGCTTCCAGCGCTGCTCCTGGGGAAACTCTTTCTCTCGATGGCAACCCGCGCTCCTCCCTCATTCGCTGAGCGGGCGGGCGCCTTCCCGTCTGGCCGAAGAAATCCCTCGGAAACTCGGCTGTTCTCACGACCATCAGGGCGTGCTAGCAGGGCAGCTTCTTTGTACTTTAGTGTCACAGTTCGAGACAGTCTGGAGCGAAACTATTGTAAGTATCAGCACACCTGCTCTGTGTAGAGATTAAGGTCTGGCCAACTTTAATTAATTGGAAGGGGGGCTGTATGCCACAATACAGGCAGATAGACATTTTTTTTTTCTTATAAAGCTCTCAAATCGTGTTCAGGACATCTCAAAACGTGTAAATCCATGAAAAATGGAGTTCGAAAATTTTCACGAATCCAATACTTTCTTCTTATATATGTATATATATATATAAGAAAGTAAACAATCATAGTAAAAAATGACAGATTTAAAATAATTTATAATATGTATGGAGTATTTTGAAATTAGGCTTACTTTGCATTATTTTCTCCACAAAAGCGACATTTGCATTTCTAAAATATTACCTATTTATCTTTTAAAATATGCTCTGTGGATAAAGAAAAGGATATAAAAACAATATATTTAATTCAGACGACTAAGAAATAAATATTTTTTTTTATTTTAAAGTGTGTACAAAATTAAAGAATGTGAGCTATATTAAAACAATGTAATTAGACAAATATTCATTTCAAATTAAATGTAGCTAATTTGCATTTGGGTGATATATTTAATTATACACCATTAAAATGGAAGCAAATCGTATGGATTTAATAAACTTTTATGTCAAGTCAATTAAGTTTGCAATTATCATCATTTAACGATCTGATTTCAAATATTCAATATAAAATTGTGGTACTATTAAAAATGTCCCTAGGAAGAATTGATCATACAAATACTTACTCTTTCTACATTTTATAAAGTCTGGAATTACAATCAGCAAATTTTTAAATTATTTTTAAGCAGAAGTAGATTTCCTTCATTTTCTTAATTAATTAATCAATTAATTTTATTATATCATACAGGTAATTGTAAGATTAATAATTTTCTTTTAAACCAAATTTTATTTATTGCCTCAGAATCATAATGAATATCTAAATTTATTTAGAAAACAAAACTGTGCAAAAATATTTTGAAACTTTCAAAGGATATAATTCTAAGTTTATATTTGAAATTAAAGTGGTCGACACTTCACCACATTAGATTAAAATTTAGTTCATGCATCTAATATAAATATTTTTTTTATAAGCAATATTATAAAGCAATAATATGCAGCACAACCTGGACTGCGCTTACATCAATTTTCAGCTATTGTTGCACTATAATAAAGTTCTTTTGTGTAGCCCTGTGAATTAACAGTGGATGATTTCCTTGCCATATTCTACATGAGACATGTTTTTACGCTTATAAACAATATATATTCGTTTCATTTGGTTTAGTGCAGTCTATAGATGTTCAAATCTACTTACCTGCAACGACGTAATGTATTTGAATACTCTTGAGTGTCCCTGTACACGAATCATTTGCTTGATCTCAACGAAATGTTTAGTGTAGCATCCCTATATGATACACATTTAGAATACTAAGTTTGAACTGTCTGCTATAATTTGTTTTTGAGATATGCTGGTAACAGACAAACACACACACACACAGACACACAGACCAACTGCTATAAAGGTGATTTTTGGATTCAGAGGCCTCAAAAAGAAAAAATATAACAAAAACTCAATTTCGAAAATTTGACTCAAAAACAATCTTTTCTCTACCTTATGGGTGAAAGTAATAATTAATCCTTTTAGAACAACATATGTTAGTATCATGAAATACACTAGCACTTTATCAATATGTATGCAATTTTTACTTTCTCTTACCCATAAGGTAGAGAAAGTATTGTTTTTGGGTTAAGTTTTTGAAGTCGAGTTTTTGTTATATTTACACGTTTTGAGGTTCCCTGAATCTAAAAATCATGTTTTTAGCGGTTGATGTCTTTGTGTGTGTCTGTCTGTTATCAGCATATCTCAAAAACAAATTATATCTGAAAGTTCAAACATGGTATTCGAAATGTGTATCATATAGGGATGTTACACTAATCTGTTAGTTGAGACCAAGCAAATGGTTCGTGTACAGGGACACCCAAGAGAATTCAAATACATTGCGTCTATGGGGGAAATTGCAGGTAAGTAGTGTTTAACATCTATAGACGGCACCAAATCAAATGAAACGGATATATATTTTTATAGACCTAAAAACATGTTTAATGTAGACTATGGTGTAGAAATAATTTACAGTACTTTTACAGGGCTACACAAAAGAACTAGATTATAATGCGAGAATACTTGAAAATTGATGGAAGTGTATTTCAGGTTGTGCCGTGTTTTAATAATATAGGATTATATTTATGTGCACCATGTGATGTGTACAAAATTTTCAGAAGGTATACAGGGCTGCCAATATTTAATCCATAAAATTATTTTTTATTTGTCAGTGGAAGTGCTTTACTATAATACATTATATCGTATAATATTTTACAATGTCCAGGAAAGCTGCTCAGGATTTGTAATTAATTCCCCAAAGCCAAATGGTAAATATTGTATATGTATACTTTTTTTTAAATTAAGTATTCATCGATTGGTTTCTTGCATATTTACACGCTTTGAGGCTTCCTGAATACCGAACTCAAGTTTCAGAGTTTGATCTTTGCCTGTGTCTGTCAGAATAAATTAAAAACAAATTATTTCAGGCGATCCGAATGATGTATTTTGAAGTGAGTAAGTTTGTTACTAGAAAGGTTTGTTCAAGATTGATAAGTTTCAAGGAATGATGCGTGTGAAATTTGTCTGAATAATTTTAAATGAACATTTGAACTTAGTAACAGATTTGAATTCTCTATAAATGTAGGTGCAATAATGGTACGGGAGATTAAGGAGTCGGTGCTCCCCCCCCCCCTCAGATGGAATCTTAATCTCCAATCCTTACATATAATATTAAATTTCAGGGTAAGAGAAATCCGTGTGAGTCACACACCAGATTATTAAAATTATAATGACAACATTTTTTTTTCTTTTGAGGTGCATAATTTAAATTTTTTTTAAATTTTTTATTGTTCACGTTTAATTAAATTTATTTATTTTTATGTTGAAAGAAAATTATCTCGTATGCATTTTTTACAAAAAGTAAATAATAGCTAAATTTTAAATGGATTATTTTAAATCCATTAGGAGGTTATTATTTTCATATTTGAATTAATTAAAAGAAAACTAATCGAAAATTCGAAAATTGGGCTTCGAGGTGGGAGAGGCATCTTTGTATCAAATCAAGAGACTGCCCGAGCTACTGTCTTTGCGCTACGCTTTTCGCTCGCACACAGACATTGTATTATGTATATATATATAGGTTATAAAACTCTGTTATTGATTTTTGTGGATTAATTACTACTTTAGCAATAATTAAATACCTTTTATGAAATCTTTTTTCGTCATTTTAATGTTATAAATCACTTTTAATTATTTCAAAATCAAAGACATTTTTCTGGTATTTTATAATGCCTTCTGAACTTCCTGCCAATTATTACTGGCTTTAATGAATTATTAAATTATACTAACTTTCCAAAACATCACAATCCACTGTGTTAAAGTGAAATTTATTTATAATATAAAAATACAATGTCCCGTCTCATTCTTTATTCTGATATTATACCTAAACATCGTTTAATTTCTCTTTTAGTTTTTTAAGGTATTTAAAGAATAGCAAATAAGATATTTTTTAAATGTTTGAAAAGGTTAAATATCTTACATATCATCTTTGAAAAAATCAATGTTTTATAAAATGTATTGAAAGTTTCCAGATCCCGTTACACATAGCCTTTTTTTTTTTTTTTTTTTTAACAGATGATGGAGTTTTGTAAAAGAAAAAAAAAAAAAAAAAACTTTGTTTTAAATTATCACAGATGGTTCAACCATTCCTTTTATAGATATTTACGATGTCTTTTGAAAGTTAACCATGTTGAAAATTTACACACTGCCCTATGCGATGCTGCTAAATGTGCGATTTTTTTCCTACTTTCCTACTACTATTATCAACAATTCATATTAATTTTACAATTATTATTTAACTACAACTTTCATTATGTACATTTATACTAAGTTTTGTCCTATACTGCCATATTAAAAATTATCACAAATAGGGATGACAGCGGCACCTCTTGAGTGATCGATCTATAAAATTTATGATACACGCAGACAGAGAGACATTTTCTAAAGGTGGTCAAACCCTGTTCAGGATATCTCAAAACGTGTCAATTCATCAAAATCTGAAGGTCTGAATTATTATGAATCCAATACTTTCTTCTGATAATAGAATAAAGTTAAAAAAAAAAAAAAAAAAAAAAAAACTATGAATAATAATATGATATTGAAGAGATAATTTCTAGTAAGTTTTTCTATTATTTAAAACGATTAAGTATACAGTGAAACTTGAATAATTCGAACTTGTTTAATTCGAAATTCTGGAAAATTCGAATTTTTTACTCGGTCCCTTGAATTTTGTATTAAAATAATGTTAAAAAATCATGGATAATTCGAATCTATTTTGGATAATTCGAATTTTTCATACGATTACCTTTAAAATATCACAGTAAAATTTGTTCCCGAGATTTTTCTCAGTTAAAGTGCATTTTTTTTTTTTTTTTTTTTAAATAGTCTTTCAAAAGAAGGTTAAGGAAATGCAAGAGTATTTCCTAACTGATGCATCAGAAGATATGGTCCATGTACATGAATTTCAATGGTTTTTTAATTAAAAATTATGTCTGTTATAGAATATTCTATTTTTGTACCAATTTATAGGTTGAAGTCATGTGGCAGGCCACAAAGATTGTACTTAAAGAAGCAATAAAAAATATTTGACTATTTTTTAAAAAGTGTTGAATAATTAAGCTCGTAAAAAATATTCATTTAATGAGGGGAGGGGGGGGGGTTAAATGTAGCAGTATTCTTAGATATAAAGTTTATGTGCTAAATCTTTGATCGTAGAGTTTTATTTATTTATTTTTTTATTTATGTCTTCTTTCTGAGAAAATAGTATTTGTAATTCGAATTTTTGGATATTAAGAATTTTTCTCTGGTCCCTTCAACTTCGAATTATCTAAGTTCTACTGTATATATATATATATATATATATATATATATATATATATATATATATATATATATATATATATATATATATATCACAAATGATTTAATAGAAATTTAAAAGGTTTATTCAGTAGTTTTTACGAAAAAAAAAAAAACATCTTAAAAGGATATATATCTATAAAAATTTTATTTAATTGATTTTACTTATAAGTTTGACTGGATCATGATTCATCTCATATAATATATATCACCTCTTGAAGTAAAACTTCTTCTCAAAAAAAAAAAAAAGCATATCAATAGATTTTATTAAATGATTTTATGCATTATAGTTTGGAATAGCACTTTATTTTTTTTTACATTTTCTTTTAAAGTAAATCATCTCATCAAAATATTATTGCCATAATATTTTTAATTATGCGCATTATCAACTAAGGGAAAGATATAAATTAATGAAAATTATTATTGTCTAACAATCGAGACTCGAGCTATATTTTAAGTAAGCATTTAACTAATAAATATAGAAATTTAATGTTTCTGTGTAAACAATGTTTTTAGACTCTATCTAAATAATATTATAGTTCAAAAAAATTAAAGAACACGCTTTTATAGAAATGTGAACTAAAAAGCACAAGATATCTATCTTAGTATTAAAATGCAGGGTAAGAGAAAATCGTGTGAGTGACACACCGTAATATTTGCATACATTTAAATCTTTAATTAAAATAATTTAGAATTAAACAAAACCCATTTCTAAAGAATCTCCCCCAACTGGGATCGAACGCTAGACCTCCAGGTTCGTAGCGCGGAGCTATACCTCAACGCCACGACGTTCAAGCAGGAAAAGACTTTTTTACAATATAGATTTTTTGTTTGTTCCCAAAGCAGTTACAAACAAACATACATACATACATACATACAGGTGAAGCTAATAAAAGCGTGTTAAAATAAATGAACAGCCACCTTTCATCTATTAATCCGTCCAAATTGCATCAGTGTAGTTTTATACTTTTCCGCCACCAAGTTTACCAAGATTGCCAATATACGAAGTTTGGTGCTTTTATATATCTTAGAAACTGAGATACTGTGTTCTCGTAAAAGTCATTAAATTGCAGCACATCAGCACCACCTGTCGGCCTATGTTCACCTGTATAAAACTCTTATGCGTCATGTTTGGTCATTTATTCTCTACAAATGTTGAAGCTTCACTTAAATAAGGTGAATTACAACCGTGCAGGGCCATCTATTGGATGATATATTCGTAAAGCTAATCAGCACTATAAAATCAATATTACTTTAATATAATGATTAATTGTGCTTAAAATCCGTCCATTAATTCATGAGATAAAAATTTTCACTGATGCATCACACGCACAGACAGACAAAAAGCCATTTTCTAAAAATGGTCGAATCATGTTTACGAAACCACGAAACATGAAACTTCCTTGAAAACCGAAAGCCAGAAATTTTCACAAATCCAGTACTTTCCTCTGCATCATTTTAACTAACAAAGCCTCTTACTGGTTAACGTAAACAAAAATTTAATCAATATATTTTCTCACCATTGCATTTTGAACATGCAATTCGGTGTAATTTTTACCAATAGATGCTAAGATACAGCTATCTGAGAAACCGCATAAAGTGATAGCATCGCCACCCTTCACTCTATGCACACAAAATTCAATAGGGTAATTTTTGATAATATATATCTTACAAAAAAGTTTAGTACATTCATGTAGCATAGAAGCTGAGATATAGCTTTCCTGTAAAAGGGAAATATTTCAAAATAGCAGCCTCACCAAATTGATTCATCATAGTTTTACCTAATATATATTTCCCATTCCAAGTTTTCTACATATATATGCTAAAAGCTTAGATGGTCTTCCCCAAAATGAAATTAAATTGCCCCCTTTTGGCTGATACGTACACTAACTGAATCAGCAGATATTTACATAAAATATATCTCTTAAATCTGATATACTGCAGGTGCTAAGCCTATTATGAAATGAGAGAAAATCGCATCGTGGCAGTTCCACGTATTGGTTGTTATAGTCCAAAAGCTAATCAGCATTAATTCAAGCCATGGTCCAATCAAATATAAAGTTTGGTTAAATTAGTCCATTTGTTCATGAGGCACAATCTTCGCACAGTTTTGCTAACTCAAAGATCCTGACATTTTCAAAAAATGGTCGAATCGTATTCGGGAAATTTCAAAACGTCTAAATTCATCGAAAACTGGAAATCAAAAAATTTTCTGAATCTTATATTTTTTTCTTATATATGCAGAAGATTGCAATAAATACACTATTTTTAAAAAGTAAATTATCAATTTCATTTGACTGGAAGGCATTATCTTTTACCTAATGATTATATCTTCAAGTTAGAACTGACACAAATCACACACACACACACACAAAAAAAAAAAAAAAAAAAGCTAGATTATATCATCAATACATTCGTCAAAAAAAAAAAAAAATAGGCCTTCCGCAACTGAGTATATGTTCAATTGTAAAAATTTTCTATGTACCACTCATTTAATCAATAAGCATTTTACCTTTCTAATGGTTGTTGCCTTTTACAATTAAGGTCTCCTTAAAGCGCATACTCAGAATATTGTGAAAAAAATTACAGAGATGCTACTTACATAGGTAATACAAAATCAGTCAAATTTATCGGCGGAATCGTAATAGATAGTCTGTAAAAAAATAATATAGTATAGAATATTTGGCGCCAAAAGACCAAAAGTGCATGCGATTTGGCGAGCAACTTTCTTGCAAATAATTTTAATGCGTTTAAAAATTTCTTGCAAAACAAATCTTTCTGAATTAATCGATGAAAGAGTTGCCTGTTTTTAACACGGTTTTATTAGCTTCACCTGTATGTATGTACGTATGTATGTATGTATGTATGTTTGTTTGTTTGTATCTTCTCTGGGAGCAAACAAAAAATTTATATTGTAAAAAAAAATACTTTCCCTACGTGAACGATGCGGCGTCGAGGTAAGGCGCCGCGCTACGAACCTACGGGTCCAGCGTTCGATCCCCGTCAGGGGAGATTTTTTAAAAATGTTTTTTTTTTAATTCTAAGTTATTTTAATTAAAGATTTCAATGTATGTAAATATTACGGTGTGTCACTCACACGATTTTCTCTTACCCTGTATTTTAATACTAAGATAGATATTTCGTGCTTTTTAGTTCACATTTCTATAAAAGCGTGTTCTTTAATTTTTTAAAACTATAATATTATTTATACAAGCTTGTGTAGTATATGCATGTGGCCTGTTATAAAAAGTATTTCGTATTTCATTTTAGCTTTGAAAAAATCTTTATTTTATTTTATTTTTTTCTTCCGAGTTGCAAATATTTAAATTACAGTCGAATAGAAGTTTAAGTTATTCATATCTTTTGTTTTATTTATTTAGTAATTGACATGCCATCTGTATTTTGGAAGTTGCAAATATTTTTTTTCACTTTTATTAACGTTTAAATCGAATTTTATAGTTCAGAATATTAAATTAATTTTATTTTTTTATTAATACAATGTCTTTGAAAATTTACGCGTACAATATAATTTGGATGCTGTATAAATGATACAAAGAATAAAATATTGCACTCACAAATGTTATAGAAGAAGAAATTAAATTAAAAAAAACCACATTGTTGAAATATTAAACAAAAATATGAGTGTGTAAGTTATGAAAAAATTGAAGGCATTTCTGATGATGATCTTAATGAAATATAACAAAATTCTGATGAAAATGAGTATACTACCGAATTGCATCTTAAAGGTGTGAAAAGGTATAAAAAAAAATATATCATGGGCCTGTAAGAAAAAGGCTGAAAATTGCTGGTATATTGTGAATTCTGGAAATTCATATACCAGTTTAAATATTGTCCAAACAAAGTTTAAATATGTAAAAAATAAAAAAATAAAAAAAAATACGCGAATTGTATTATTGTGACAAACAAACCGAAGATGTAACTAATCGTAGAGAAAATAGGAAAAAAAATAAAAACTTTTTCTTCTTGAGGGGGGGGGGGGAAGGGTAGAATTACATCTTCTAATGAAGCATCTTTTAGTATCAAAGGTATACACATACAAAGAAATTTCTTTTTGTGCATTTTTGCTAAAGGAAAGATCTGTTTTACTCCCCCTTATTATTTATGATTGTTATTTAAATTCAGTAAAACCTTAGAAATTTCTATTCATTATAATTTTCCATTAAAATTTGGTTATTTCCTGTTTGCGTATTTATTAATGTATAGATTATTTATGTATATGTAGGTTATTAGTATTAATATATAGATTACTCAATATCACGTACTGACACTAAAAACATAATTAGAATATTTAGTACTATAGATAAAAATTAATGTTTTTTTTGTTACAGATCATAGTGAAATAAAGTGAAAAATCGGAAGAATAATTTTACTTTAAATGATTTCCGTTATGAAACATGCATAACCATTCTTTCTGCCTTTTCTTGTTAAAATCCATGGTCGTAAAAAATCAGATGAGTGCAAAAAAGTTCTTCGGAATATTTTTCATCTATTACCAGATCGATATTGTAAATCTATGAAATGTGACATTGATTGTAAGACTATTGAAAACCAAATGAAACAATATTAAATATAAATTAATCTATGTTTTGAAAATATATTTAAAGAAAAAAAAAGTTCATAATTATTTTATGTAATTAAACTGTGCGTCTAAAAAATCCTTTAACACTTTTTATATATATATATATATTGAGAATTTATTAAAAGAATTTTGTAGAAGTTTCATGGATTGTCTTAATGCGAAATGTTAGCATTTCTAAATAAAATGGGGTTCACTAGCGGTCGAGAAATTCTCTCCTCGGAGCTGGTAGAGGTGAGGTGCAAAGTTCGATCGGTTCAGATCATGCTCGTCTACCTAGCTGTTTATAGTTTCCCGTGTTTTTCTTCGAAACTGTGTATATACGGGATAGGACCCCTTACAAATACCCCCACGGATGGCAATCCACCTCAGGCCCAGGACCCTAGTTCAATCCATTGGCCTTAATTTTAACAGCTAACATATCTAAATAAAATGGTAAATTAAAAAATAGTGAAGCATAATTTTAGGGTGTTTTGCTCATGCTGGTTTTTGCAGCAGAAATTGTTCTGCTGTTCAATAAAATACTTTACAGCAGAAACATCTGAAATGAAAGATTTTTTGCTGAAATTTCTGCTGTACAAATTAGCGTATTTTTTTTTTACAGTTTACGTAGAGAAAATTAATTAAATTATTGGTTTTTGTTTCATATGTTATATGAATTCAGACTCATATGAATACTTAAGTGATCACCTATTTCAGGCCATTTTGCATATTTACACTAAGAATAATGCAAGGATTTTTTCTAGATCGATTTAAAATTACGATTAAATGTTGGTTCAGATACATCGATGATGTTTTTCAAATTGTCGACCATAAACATAAAACAGAAATAATTTTTAAACCTAAACGAAATATACCCGAATATCCAGCATACATACGAAAACGAAAATATCCAAAATAACTTTCTCAACATGACAATTGCCAGAACACATGATAATAGAATTTAAATTACGGTTTTACATAAATCCAATAACAGCAACGAATCAATCCACGCAAAAAGCAAAACCCTGTATAAGTATAAATTAAGTGCTATCCTATCTTATATATACCGCACGGTGAATCAACTGCTCCAATGACAGTCTTTTGGAAAATGAATTAAAAAAATTTTATTTAAATAGAATTCAAAAACTTAACCGAATTGGCAACCCACAAAAAACAGAAAAGAAATATACTACAGCCATCTTCTGCAATAAAGACGCCGCTATTAAAATAAAACTGAAAATTCAAAAATAAATGTAAATATACCCATAGAATCAAATGAAAATGTACATCAACGAATCCGCAACGAAAAAGACACATTTCAATCTTTAGAAACTGCAGGAATTTGTGTGAATAATAAAGAATAACATGCTATTATAGAGGTATGACGAAAGGTAAATCCCGCACCAGAATACGAGTACACAAAACTGATATAAAATATAGTAAGATAACTACCGTACTAACAAAAGTAAATATCGAACAAAAAATTACATGCGATTTTAAGAGAGTTAAAATCCGATTAAAATAATTATAGCTATGCACTCAGCCGTGAAATAGTCGAAATTATAGTTAATGAGCGATCTTATAATGACAATTCAGCAAGAGTTATATCACAGATGGCATGTTTTTCTATGACAGAAATCAAGAAGGAAGGAAGAGAGTAGAAATCAAATCAGTTTTTATGATGATTGGAATCCCAATTGGCAAGTTTAAAGTCAAGAAATTTCGGAAGTTATTTAAATTTCAATTATGTTCAACAAGTTCATTTTGCCCTTTAAAGTGAATGACTATACAAGTTTCAAAATCAATAAAATATCATATTATTAATATATGATATAAATTACTATTTTTGAAATGAAGTTCAAACTTAACTTAATCGGAAAACTAATTCGAAATTCAACTGTTATACATTTTAAAGAACTACTTTGTCCACAGTGATATCAATTTTTAATTATCTTAAACACGCACTTAAAAACGTAGTTTTGAAAGCCTTGATGCTGATACTGAACATTTTATGGAGTTATTAAAAAGAAGACCTTTGTTCGATAAATTAATGCAAAAGGAATCTTAAACAAATCGATACATTTCACATAATAAATTATTTTTAAATTTTAATTAACTTGAATTTGTAAAGAAACACACATGCTCTTCTCACATATATATTAATATACATATACGTGCATATATATATATGTATATTGTTAAGTATTCGGGGTCCGTGTATTTTTCGTGAATAAAAAACCAGTGTTGCAGAGGCTTAAATTTTATTTCATAGCATATTCCCGAAGATTAAATGCCTGTCAACCAAGTATCAGCTTCAGATGCACCACAAAAACACAGCTTAAATAGTACCTCAAAATATAAATATCACAACATAAACTACACCATAAGCATAACACACATCAATATCTGTTCCTAACACTTCAAACGCTTGCCTTCAACTGAACTTGGACAGTCGAAATTCAAATCCCGCAAGGTTCCAGAACTTTTTGGCCATTCCGAGAAATATTCAATTTATATCTTCTATAATCGGTTTAGATAATCGATGTATCGATAATAAATATTTTCTCGCTAAGATTTCCAAAATTTCGCCATGGGGTGAAATTTTCGCTAAAATTTTCACCAGGGTTATTTTTTTTCTCCCGGAGCTCTTAACGGCATTTTAAAGGAATACGGGCTATTTTAACCTCATAACAAGGGAGAAACGCGGAAAATTAACATTTTATAAACTGACTGAGTTTCAATAAAAAAATCACATAAAAACACATATTATTTACAAATTCTTGACATTGCTACTCTCCCAATTACTGCACGTCTCGCACAGTAGGATTCTTCGTCAGGAGGTAAAATTAAATGAAGTATACAATTTAGGATACAATAAGTAAATTGCATATAAGAATAAAATAACAAAACAGAATGCAACAAGAAGTAATTAAACTATTTACACTAAAATCAAATATGTCCATTATATACAAACATTTACATTAGATATATACAAATTAAATTTATGATGACTATAAAATGCTGCTAGCCTCTATCATAATGCAATAAATTCGTTTCCGAGGAAAATTTTAGTAATGCGAACCCCAACATCATTTAATCTTTTTAGGACTGTACAGCGGCCACCGCACTTACTCTCGGCAGCAAAAATTACTGAAGCACACATCCACATTTTTCATATTATATATATATATATAGTTTGATCGCTAATTTTTATCATCAACTTACTTTTTTATAAACAGCATAAGACTAAGATCATGACTCGGCAAATATTTACTTAACAAAACATCCTTAGGCGCACATATTTTAAATACAAATTATTGCTAGTGCTTCAATAATTTTGATGTCGACCGTAGACACTAGCTCGGTAGAGAGTCCTAACAGGGTTCCACTATCAATCTTTGTATTTTTAAATTCGTGTTGCGTAGACAAAATATCACGCCATTATTCTCTCCATCGCCATGTAAATCCGTTCCCGAGCAAACTTGTGCACGTCCTTAAATCGAGCCTAGTGGTCTCGGATATATATATATATACATCCGAATCTGTAATATCGGGATATGTATGTTAATATACATTCGGCTGTCAACCAGATGCACATTCTCTTGCAATGAAAGCACATCTGGTGGACAAACGAACAAGAGATCTCACGAAAGACGAAATTCACTTACAAAAAGCATCTGTGCCAGTGATTTCGTGGACATTTCTGCGATAGGCAAGAAGGAACAATGGCAACTTCAAGTCCCAATCTCGACGTTTCCTTGATAAAAGAAGAAAGATTTGTAGTATATCAGTTGTAGTTGCTTTATGTTAAATTTTTAACTGGGTATGTCTTATTTCTATATCGCACCACGTATCTTGTTTTGATGGCGTTGAAACTGTTGCTTCGCATACAATTGAATTTATCAACAGATATTTATATTCAGCTTTAGAGCAGCACCTTTAATTTTCAGAGCAGGGTTTTCATGACAACTCATGTACATTTCTATGTAGAGTTCGATTACAATGACTATTTCGAAGTCATATTTCTGAAGGCATTGTATACGTTTGGCAATCAGGTGTTCATGATTCTTGAATTTTAGCCACCTAGTTAAAGTTGTAGGATACAGCCAGAGAAAGAATTTTCTGCTATAGAGATAATGATGGAAGTGTTTCAGGGAATTTACAATGGCGAAAAGTTCTTTCTCACTCATATAATACTTTCGTTCCGGTTTAGACAAATATTTTCTTCAGTAGGTAAATACATGGCATTAGCCGCCAACTTCCTGTGACAGAACAGCACCTTAACTTTGGTTGCTTGCTTCAGCGCCTGATATGAATTTCGTGTCAGGCTGTGGATACATCAAAATATGGGAAGGTGTTAAAGCTTCTTTTAGCTTATTGAATGCTTCTTGGCATTCTTCTGTCCACAGAAACTTTTGTTTAGCTTCCTTCAGCTTGTGGAGTGGTCCGGCAATACATGATAAACCCCTTACGAAGTTTCTATAGTAATTGCATACCTAAACAAATTTCGCAATTCGTAAATATCTTCAAAGAGACTCCAGTTCTCGACTGCAGAGAGTTTCTCAGGATCAGTTTTCACACCCTCAGCAGAGATTCTGTAGCCGAGAAAATTCACTTCGCGAAGAAACAAGTTGCACTTGTTGGGATTCAATTTTAAGGTTAGCCATACTGAGTTTTTCCAGGAACTTAAAAATGATCCTAAAAAGTAGGCCTCCAAATATAATATCTTCTGAGCACACCAGGCGTGCATCATAGGAAAGTCCATTTAACGCTGTCTCCTCATGCACTCGAAAATTACAGGTCCGTTGCTTAATTCATATGACATGACAATAAATTATTCAAAATTTGTCCTTACGGTCAAAATCCTTACGGTCGTCAGAGGTAACGTTTCCATGAATTTCAATTTTGTCGCCAGTCTTAATCTGGAATTTAAAGCAGTGTGTGGTCCAGATAACTTTCTCTTAAAAATATAACTTTTTTTTCAAACAATTTGTAATTTTAATATTTTAAATTTCTGTACCTGACCTTAAACCTGACATTTTCCGTAAGACATAGAAGCTAATTTTTCCTCTAATTTCAAAAATAATGAAATAGTACGTGATATTAGAATTAACAATATTAATAATACTAATTATTAAATTACAGATTTTTTTAAATTAATTAATTTTAATGAGAAAACGTATACGCATATTTAATATATATATATATATATATATATATATATATATATATATGTATGTATGTATGTATATATATATATATATTGTAGAAAATAGAGTATTATCTGGTGAAATTATGTGCTATAAACCGAGGGAAATAACTTTTTAAACGAATATGTTTTGCTCTAAATTAGGCATTATATTATTTAAATGATAAATATTACTATACTGCTTACAAAAATACTTTACATTTAGAAAATTGCGATGCAAATGGTCATTTATTATAGGGAACAAAATCCATTTAAAACGTTAGGTTCTTTGTCTAATTTTATTCGTTTTCTCATATTCATTGCTTTGAAAAGAAAAAGGGAATTTCTGAACAAAAGATGTATTATGCAGAAAATAAAAGAGAAAAAAAAGATGAACAAGAACAAGAAGCAAACAAAACTGGTGTTATGACAAATGCTTTTACGGATAATGCGTGTTTATACGTATTTTCTTAACCAGCTGCATAGAAAGATAATTTTTATTTATTTATATATACAGGTGAAAAAATAGAGAAAACTTTTTAGTTTTTAATTACATTTTTTTTTTCTTTTAATTGGTGTTAAATGCTTTTTAATCATTTGACTACCGCTAACGAATATATTCGTTCACTGAGCTTCTTTTTATCCATAATACACAAATAATTCAAAATATATAATTATGAATATTTATGAATATTTTTATCTTCTTCAAGTTTGAGGTTCTTAAATAATATTCATAAGGATTATAATCATGAATGCCGCTACATTTTCCATATTAAGTTGAAATAAGCGTTATTTTAGTACATTGAAAAAAAAAAAAAAAAAAAAAACTGTGCAGTGACAATAACGTTACAATTTTGTCTTTTTCAAAAGCGGTTAGTAGGTTTTAATATATATTTAGTAAAATTGCAGCATCTTGTAAAACAAGGTCACAGAAATTTTCCGCAAAAGAACATTACAGAACACACTAGATTTTCCAACACACTAGATTTTTTTCTGTATGAATCGTCGAAAAACAAACCTTACATTAAATAAAATTTGCAAGTTTGACCATCCATGATCGAACCGGATTCCTTACACATAATAGGTGACGCTGTCTTCTCCTATATCACTGTAAAAAAATAACTATTACCATCTGCAAGAAACTCTCTTATTTTCTCCAATCACAGAGAGTTTCTTACAGCTGGTAATAGTTATTTTTTTACAGTGAGCCATATCATATGCTGTTACTTAGAACTGTCTAACCGTTCCTGATAAAAGGTTAATATTATGTTTTTTAATATTTTCGTCCTTCAGCGATGAAATAAATGCCTGGGATTCCAACGAACAAGAAAATATCTATTTTATTTTAAAATCAAGTAAGATATCTAAAAAAGTAATAAATCTTTTATGAAGTTTTACATACGTTTCAACAAACTTCTACACTAGTAAACAAACTTAAAAATAGTTAAGTTCTTGATCTCAAAACTGCATTATTTTTAATAATTTTCAGTTTTAAAAGTAGTTATGGATTTTAATAAAATTGTACGGCTAACATACCGAAACATTAATGTTTAAGGACTAATTAGTATTTTTATCTGTCAAAATTATATTCCTTAGCATAAATAACCAATTCACTTTAACTAATTTACAAATTATGTAGATAGATCATTTTTTACATTTATTATTATTTATTTATTTATTTATTTATTTATTAAGAAAGAATAGAGGGAAAAATTTCTGAATGATTTTTTAGATTGAAAGTTCTAAAAACATCATCTTCTAAAAGTTCGAACATCTAAAAATTTTGTTTCATTTTTTTATTATTTTAAACTTTTCCATTTTAATTTTAATTCATCAATTTTTTTTTTTTTTTTTTTTTTTTTTAAAGAAAAGCATTGCCATAATTCAGGAATGAGATGTTCTATTATTGCACCAAGTTGATTTCATACGAAGTTTTCCGTGTGGAAAACAGAAAAATATATATTCTCACTAAATTAAATCTGCATCAATAGGCCCAAATTTCATATGTTTACAGAAAACAATATGTATTTTGGACAGTTTTTGGACACAAAGTTAAAATTCTGATGTGTAAATCATTTGCTCTTATTTTTTTTTTTTCTTATTTATTAATTATTTCGGGGAAGATGTCAATTACTGGAGCACCTACACTATGCTGATAACAGATAGACACCCCCTCCCCCAAACACACACGCACAGACAGACAAACCACTAAAAACATGATTGTTGGATTCAGGTTACCTCAAAACGTGTAAAGATAACAAAAACTCAATTTCGAAAATTTTACCCAAAAGCAATACTTTCTCTACCATGTATATGGGCAAGAGAAAGTAATATGTATAATGTTATAACAAAATTATCAAACAAATATATATATTTTTTTTTCATGCATCTATTGTGTGTTAAACTAACAACCTTCTTTTAGCAGTAATAATTTCTAACACTGTTATGATGTATAAAATAACCAAATTTATTATTCGTTTGTGAGCATTAGTTACAAATATTTAAAAAGGGTTACGAAAGGCACGCTATTCTTCTATAATACGGTATACAAGATTAATTAATTTTAAATTATCCAAGAATATCCCATCATCTTAAGTAAATTTCCACTCACTGTAACAATGTACAGATTTCCTACCTAAATTAATCTTCATTTATGTATATATTCATTTATTAAGTCTTATGAACTACCTTCATTTATTTTATATTCAATCGTGTTTAATTAATCTTCCCAGATATATTTTTTTAAATATTACAACGGCAAAAGCCGTTAAACTAACGCATTCTTTAGAATATATTATCAATTTTCATTAATTAACAATAATTAAATTTCTAGTAAATTAGGTCAGTTAAAACCGTAAATATTCTTACTTATTATTGATGGCATTTTTGTGGAGCAGCACCCTCAGAAATTTCCAAATGATTAATCATTCCACACTAATTTATATTTTCTAGATATTGCCAATTAATTATTATTGTTATTTTTAATTATTTATATTGTGCAGTGAAAAAACTTACCAAAAGATGGAATCATCAATTGTTAGCATACGTATTTAATTATAACAATATTATAGTTATCGCAAAATAAAAAAAGAATAATAATTACCGTTTAAGCTTTTTTTCTTGACTCACATTTCATTATAAAAGTTGCCTCTTTTAGCGAGTTATATTGTTAATCAATATTCTAAAACATATATATGAAATGTTATTTTAAATGTGGCTGATTTAAGTAATGTTTTTTTTTAATATATATATATACAAAGTATATGTACTTAGAAAGACATTATAAGTACTTTTATTTATTTTTCTCTCAAACACAATAATAGCGTATGTTTTATTTGAAAATTTCCTTTATGTTAAACATGCAATAAACAATAAAGTTGAAAGAAAATTTTTGATAAGATCACAAAGATTATGTGTAATAATCTGATGTAGGCACCGCATGACTTTCTTATACACTCACTGGAATAGACATATTGTTATGGAAATAATTGACATTTTTGTGTGAAGTAATTGATTTGCAAATAAACAGACAGGTTCCATTCTACGAACATCGTCATCATCTATAAATATTTGCCGCCAAATCAGAAAGTCGCAAATTTTTGTCACGAAAATCTCGCCAAATCATACAATTTACTAAATGCGTAAAAATTAACATTGAAATTTAGTGGTGCCCAAATGGTTCAATGTTATCTAATGTAAATGTTAATGTTATAATTGCAAGTTGAAATTCTAATTCCATTCAACGTAAAGGAATCAACCTTAGCCTTTAAGCTTGCCGAAAAGGGATTTTTTAATTATTTGTAAAGTATTTTTTTTTTTTTTTTTTTTTTTTTTTTGTTAGATGTGTATAATACGCGTATGAAAAAGATAATTTTAACAAGAAAACTCATATGGTTTGGGCATATTATAAAACTGACTAATTGTACTTATCTATTACGCCATAAATAAATAATAAATAATTTTAAAAATGCTTTTAAAATGGAAAAAACTAGCACAAACGAAAATGCTTTTCCAGCAATTTTCCCTAATTAATCTCAATATGTTTGTATTCCCTAGTAAACAAACTATTCCTGTTAGTATACTTTTTTTTTTGTTTCCCATACAGTAGGTTTCAAGAACTTAGGAATTCATGAAAACTTTTCATTTCTGTTTTTTCTCTTTTATACACGTTTTAAGGTGCGAGAAATTCAAAGAAATATACAAAAATTGACGGGATGACTGCCTGTAGGTTTTCTGTTTGTTTCTTATCGTGTTAGTTTGTGAGTCTACCAGGACATTTACGGTTTTCTAAACGTGGAGAGATAAGAAGAATTTTCTCATAAAGGTATTTTATGAGGACTAGCTTCATCGTAAATATTCTGGATCAGTTTTAAAAATATCATTTATGACTCTGAAACACCACTCAGTATGGACGTTCTACTTTCAAAATTTCTTAAGTTATTCGCAATTTGCAATACCCTTTAAAATGACAGAATTCTGCAATATTTCCCTTAAACTTGGATTATGGTGATTGCTATATTGGAAATACTATGGAGTTACATACGTGCGAACTGTAATATAAAATCGAATCTAATATATTAAAACAACAAATTAAGATAAGGAAAATGTGTCGGAGGAAGGTGATCCAAGTGGTTCAGGTATTTCAATCTGCCGTCGAGCCGAGTGTTTTAACATGAAAATAATATGAACTAAAGTACAAATTTATAAAAATAAATATATGATGGGGGAATCCACTTATATGAATGAGTCCACTTTTGTCAATAATTTTCATTACACAAAACATCTTTTATTGCATTTAAAAAATGCATGTTACTTTCATTATACGAATTAATACTAAAGCATACTTAAATAATGCTTAAATAATGTCTCAGAACATAATGTGACAAATATATTTTGGGAATCTCTAATGCAAAATATCCCCTAATGTATCTGAATATTTTAATATTGTCTCGTAAACCAATCAGTTATTAATGCGAATTATCTTTCGCAAAAAGCAAACCTTTGCTCATCTGAAATATCTATGTTATAATTTTTTTAATGTAGTTTTGAATATTTAAAAAAAAATATGTTTTAAAGAAATTCTTAGAAAGCAAAGCATTCAGATTATTTTGTGTAACTTTGCATCTTTGCAAATCATTCACTCGTCTTGTTTATGCCATTTGAATTATTAATTTAATTTATATATACAGGGTGATCAATCTAAAAGAGTGCCCGTTGGTTTTTCTTATTACCCTTAAATAAGACGAAGTGGCAACTATTCTAACACTGAACTATAATTGTTTGAACCTTCTTTAAGTGTGGAGACAATTCCCAACACCGTTGGACTGTTACAGCTTTATTTGTGAGGTAAAACAGATTTGGAGACGCATATATTTTAATCCTGTAATAATTTTATTTATGAAAAACAAATTTAATTAAAAATTTTTACATTATCATTCCTATATTACATTTACATTATCATTACCATTTTACATTACCATTTCATAGGCTTTTCCAGAAAAGTCCTGCAAACATCGATGAATTAAAACAGATCATAACTGAAAAAATCTCGTCAATAACACCAACAATGCTGCGAAGTGTGTCAAAATCTTGGTTCGACGTGTTCATGTGTGCATTCAAAATGATGAACATTTTCAATATTTTCTGTGTTGAATGATAGTGTAAAGAAAAAAAGAATTAAATTATGTTTTTCAAAAATAAAATTATTACAGGATTAAAACATTGTGCTCATCCATTTCTGTTTTATCTCACAAATAAAGTTGTAACAGTCCAACAGTGTTGGGAATTGTCTCACACACTTAAACATGGTTCAAACAATCATATTTCAATGTTAGAATAAATGCCACATCCGTCAGATTTAAGGGTTATAATAAAATCCCACGTGTACTCTTTTAAACTTATCACCTTGTATATATACATACATACATACATATATATATATATATATATATATAGAGAGAGAGAGAGAGAGAGAGAGAGAGAGAAAGGAGAGAGTAGGAAGATACATAAACAGACAGATAATGTAAACGATGATAGAAATACTTTTAAATTTTATTGGAAATTGTAATACGAGCGAAAAATCACGCGATTCGCATAGATTATTCTAATTTCCAACTGTATGTACTTATTGCATCGTTTAACTTTCAATGCACCTTTCTTATATGATCATAAAAGGGACATAAACAGAGACTGGAATGCAGATAAACGGAATTCATAATAACCCGTAAATATTTATGTACAGTGTTATAAACGCTTAGCACAAACGGAAATGTAATTCCAGCAATTTCCGAAATTAGACCTTAATGTGCCATAATATTTTAGTATATCCCTGCAAATTTTAACGCTGAACGTACCATCGTCTATACAAAATACATGAGCAATAGACATTAATTTCAATATGAGTTGTGAATTGTGAAATAACGTCAATGTAGTTTATAAAAATGACTCTTATAAGAGACATTTTTATAGAGACCTTGTTTTTCTCTAAAATAAGACTTAATGTAAAGCGTTATTAAATAAAAAGGATAAGAAGACAACATAAGAAGACAACATCTTTATATTTATTGTAGGCCCTGATCATAATTTACTATTTTATATTTTCTCTTTATTTAACCTTTTCGTTTCAAACTAAAATTTAAAAAAAAAATAAAAAATTTAACCACGTTGCGCCTAAAAAAAAAAAAAAAAAAAAAAAAAAAAATGTAAAATGAGTAGCAGGATTTGACAGGTTTTATGGTTTCCTAGATGTCAAAACACTCTGCACTGAATATTCATTGCATAAATTGCATTCGTCGACTAGAACCGGCTTATGTCCTTAAGAATCACTTTCTACACGCAAAAATGTCGACAACTTTCGTAACAATATCATTACGGACTCTATATACGCGACGAATATTCATTAAAGAAAGTGCATTCGCCGCCTAAGAACCTGCTTATATTTTTAAGAATCACTTTCTACACGAACAAACGTCAACAACATTCATGACAGTATCATTAGATGCTCTGTCTAAGGGCTAAATGTCCATTAAATAGAGTGCATTCCCCGACTAGAATATGCTTATGTCTTTAAGAATTACTTTCTACATGCAAAAATGTCAACAACTTTCATAAAAATATCATTACGGGCTCTATCTTAATAATATATATTCGTTGACTAGAACCTGCTTACTTTGTACATGCAAAATTGTCGATAACTTTCATAACAATATATTTACGGGCTCTATCTACAAACTGAGCATTCATCGACTAGAACTTGCTTACTTCTTTAAAATTTGTTTCTACTCGCAAAAATGTCGACAACTAACAATACTTCCTAACAATATCATTACGGGCTCTGCCATTATCTTCTTTTGAAACCGGTTCGATCGTAGGTCATATATAATGGCCAAAACGTTTATACTTTTGGTCATTATGAATTTAAATTTCGCAAATATCTCCAAAACAAAAAGTCGCAGAAAGAACAAAAAGGATGCATAAGGGTGCACAACTAGGTGTTATAATAAACCTATATACCAATTTGCAACGTTCTACGTCCAACCAATTTTGAGTTATGTGAGATGCATACATACTCACACGCACATACGTATACACAGACGTCACGAAAAATTATGTAAACTCGCAAATATCTCTAAATCGAGAACTCGTGTCAGTACCAAATTTAGAGGCGTAGAACTAATTGCCATGACAGTCACAAATATAAATTTATAACATTCTACAATTATTTGTTTACGAGCTACGTCAAATACAAAAATCGATTTCGCAAATCGGGATTACAGTATGGTGGTCCGTCATTTTACTTCGTGTAAGGAAGTAAAAAGAGGGAGGAATTTTAGAAATGACAACAACAGAGGATTCTACTGTTAGTATATTTATTGTCTGCGAAAACATAATTCATGTGCTAATGTCTCTTTTGTGATACACTTTGGATATGCTCGAAAACCGGATCCCGTACAATTGCAATCTGAGTTCCAAAATCATATTTTACGAACTGTAGCCCACTTGGTGATGACGATGATGGCGAGCAGGAATGACGAAGAAACTCTCTTGCAAACATTTAAGATAAAACATACAAAAGACTACTAAAATGCGATAGCATGTGTGAAGTAGATGCAACTTACCTATGTTTAACGTTGTATTTGCGGCCAGTTAAGTATTTATTCCACGAATTACTTTATGACCCGTAAAAACTTATTTAACGAATTACCTAAAACTATGCGTAGATTTAATCGTAACATGTTTCTAATTAAAATGTTACTAACACCTATATTCTCACTGAACTTTCGACACAATTTTACTCATGTTTCCATCATCCTATGCAATCCAAATCAGGTGCATGCATTCCCGAATTAAAAGCCTACATTCGTCCACCATATTAACCGGGAAGTAGCTAGTTCTGTAGACAGTTCTCGGTTCCTGACCTACCCTTACCGCTTTTATATGTCATTTCCTTTACTATCTTTCCAGAATTTTTTTACTAGTGTCAGTTGATTTGTTTTTTGTCACATGATTTTATTCTCACTCTCTCTCTCTCTCTCTCTGTGTGTGTGTATATCCCTCTCTTTTCTTTTCTTTTAATTTTTGCCTTTTTTCGCAGATTTTTTCACTTCAAAAAGTGCGCGGCCTAATCTCTGCTAGGCCATGTCCTATAGGCTATTATGCATCATTTTTTTTTCAATACTTTTCTGACATTTTTTGCAACAATCAGTAAACCCGATACAGGTAATATAAAAGACAAATTTACATAAGCCATTTTATTGACTTTGACAAATTTGGAACAATATAATAAATTCATTTTCTGTGTATTTTCAGTACTCTAAAAAGAAACACAAGTGTAAAAAATTATTCAGTAGTTCGATAATTTTTGAAGTTGTAAATTTAAAAGAATCTTCTATAATGGACGTAAAAATACACGTTTCGCATCCATTTTCTTAAAAATATGTATATAATTAAAAATTGTATTATTGATTCAAATTTTGAAATTAAAATAAGCAATCCAGTATTATAATATAGGCATCAGATTAGCAAATTTTAAGTATATGTGACACATGCGGATATAAAATAATTTAAAAGTTTTATCTAAAAAATGCTAGAGAAAATAATTTTAAAAAGTTAATTTTTACTTTTGAATAAATAGTTTCATTTTGTATTTTGTATAAGCATTTTCAACGCTTACACTCTATAACATACAATCCGAGAAAATTGAGTATATTTAATCGTAACATTTTGTATTTTCACACAGCAATTTAATTATTGCATATTTTAATTCCTTACAGCATAGTGGAAATTTAGATAAAACAGGGTAGGTGGATAAAACCAGGGCACGGAAGTTTTCACTAGATTACAGCTGGTGTTTGTCAGAAAGCTTATTATATTAATTACTGACATTCCGTGTTATTAAGACCTGGATGAAGAAATTGTAGTCTACTTCTGAGTAAGAACTGGTGTTTGAAAAACTTCAATTCAGAAATGTTTTGATTTTTCTCACGAATTTTACCGAGTGGTTTCTAATAGCTTAAAAATAAGTTCAACATCTTATAATACTTGTTTCAGCTGTGATTTTAAATTATTGAAATATGTTTTGTACTACGTTTCATATATGCCACAGCTTTTTTTTCCTATTAAATGATATTGTCTCACAAAACCGGAATATTGGATGACGAGAAATAAGGATGGTAATTTTAATTTTAATTTTAATTTTAATATTCCTTTTAATATTTAGTTATTTATTAACTTATTTTACTAATTTATTTTATTTAATTATTATTATTATTATTATATCATTTATTTTTTGTTCTGCGTAAAATGAAAATAGTGGGGTACAATTGGTTATGTTGTGTTCATTTATCCTTATTCAAATTCATACGAACTTACATATGACATGTTCAGGATAAATGGAATTCTACAAAGTAATCACGTACTGAAGATTTATTTTATCATATCTTAATTTAGAAAATAAAATTCCACTTACATTTTTTGTGTTCTTTTAAAAAATAATCTATCCTTTTAAAATACAAAAGAATTATTTTAAAAAGTACTTTTAACATTACAAAACAGAGAAAAAAATAATTCAAGATAATAAACTTTTATCTCATGAGGATGCAATTTATATTATAAATCAAAGCAGGCACAAAAATAACATTAAGGAGAGTGTTGTTTACTGACACTTCAAGTATAAAAAAATATCCTTTTAACTCATAAATGTTATTACAGTACTTTGAAAAATGTCACACACTTAGAAATCTGAGTAATAAATGGCCTTCTATCACAGCAAAAACGGCACTTAAAACGTAAGAAGATTTGCTTAATCTTACACAATTTTAGAATATTTATTGTACTAGAAAGCAAGACTAATAGTTAAAAAGAACTTGAAGTTTCATAAACAATGCAAAAAGTAGATAAAGAGAAGAATGTGTTTTGTAGTATAAATAATGACTCAAGAATGTATTATTCAAAGAAAACGGGAAATATTTGTATGGAAGCTTGTCGTACACATATATTTTTAAGCTGTTAAAAAATGTGTTTCACATATTTTAGGCAAATAGTTATATATATATATATATATGGGACTTTTTTTTTTTTTTTTTTTTTTTTTTTGTGTGTGTGTGTGCAATTTTTTTTTTTTTTTTTGTGCATTTTTAAAGATTTTGTGTCTTTTAAATTTTTAAAGCTATTATAATTTATCAAAGGTTTATTTTCATTTTTGGTATTTTATATTTTACACATACAAATGCAAATTCTATGTCAAAATACAATAATTAATTATAATTGTTGTATTGTAGTTGTTGTCACATTATTGGGCATTTATTGTGATATGGAAATCACATATTCTTTCTTAAAATTTAATTGCATTTATCTTCTTAAAATTATTCATTTTTTCCTGTTTAAAAGACCACTTTAAACGAAAAGAATTAGATTTGTTTTATGCGGAGGTGAACATTACTTTCTATCAGATATCGCAGATTAAAAGACTAGCTTTGAGTCAATTCTTCATTCCAAAAAAAAAAAAAAATAAAGTATAAGAACGGAAAGAAAATCATAAACACCATTGTATTTGCGGCTGTTCGTGATTACTTAATGAATATCAAATAAATCCAACAATTCCATCAACAGTAATTATACATATAGAGGAATAGTTTTTGAAACGCGAAAAAAAAGTCATTATTATTTTCATAATACTAAATCTGTCAATAGGTGATCGCGAACCAAAGAAATGAGTGTAATTACATCTTGAGGAAGCGTGATTTATAACGTGTAATTTGACCTGATCTTCGGCAATGTCAGAATTAAAATGAAGTGATGAAACGATGAGATTTATCACCATAATTCAACGAAATCTTATGGCTCTCATAGGAAATAGGCGAAAGAAAACTTTTGTACGAAGAGTACTTTTTGACGAAGGAAAATTTGAGCTATAACGTTTGAAAAATAATATATAAAATGTTCCTAACGGACTTAAAAAACTGGTGTTTCTTGGGCGGTGTAATTTCGCGAAAATTCTTTTTGAGGTTAATGTTTTTGCCAAACTTCTACATCATTTTTGCTCTGTTCGTTGGTCTAATAAGACCTACCATTTCCTTCTCTCTAATTTTGTGTTCTCCCCATGCCCTTCGAATTTGTTTTTAAATTGTATGATAATCAACTGATAATGGACACCAATAAATAATCAAGTCAAGATTTCGATGTTCCAGAGTTATTTGTCTATAATAACGCATCTTATAGTAAATCTTCACGGTTATTAAGGAAACTAATCTACAGCACCAACCCAAACCACATAACATTTACCTCTAAATTATTATCATATTTTGTTTCCAGTGATGATCATTCAAACCCAAATACTGATTTTTTTTTTCTTTTTTTTTTTTTTTTTTTAGGAAAAAAGGTCGGCATCATTTAAAAAATAGTCTATTACAGAATCTATTCCTCCAGTGCAGTTAGTCCATCCCACCTGCTCAGTTGTGTGGATTTTTCAAGGGCGGATTTCCTGCGCGATCCGGTCTTGTTCGTTGATCTTCTGAGGGTGGACGGACTCATGGAACTGGTCTAGCTCCGCTAGTCCGGTGGGGCTGAGAAACAACAAGAACAACAACACAAAATCTAAGCACACTCAAAAATGGGATAATAAAATAAATTTTTTTTAGGAGATATTTTTTATTTTTAATCTATCTTTTATTTAAAAATAAATAAATATTGACATTTATTTTAATTGAAAAATATCTTTCAAAAGGTTAATATCCATGGAAAATAATTTTGCTTAGCAACAACCATTGTAATTTAAATCTTGTATTTTTATTTCGTTTGAAGAAGAGAAAAATAACTCATAAGTTTAAACAAAAAGAACTAGTATGTTGTTGTCACCGCAAGACTTTATTTAATATTTTCATATAGAAATCATGCAGTACAAATAATTTACTAAATTATCATTTATTAAAAATATTCTCTATGATAAATTCAGACATTTTCATCCCTTGGAAACATAATACTAAATGCCGAAGGAAAGTCAGTTTTATTCCAGCATCTAAAGATTTTTTTTTTTCATTATAAATGAAAAAAATTGGTAATTTTGTTTTACATTATCTCATATCTGTGATTCAACAATTCGTTTGATATTGACGAGTTCTTTTGAAAGATACACATATTGAAAATGTACACACCCAGGGTATACTTCCTCTCACAGGGAGAGCAATGCTCCCATATGCACACAATTTTTCCTAGTTTACTACTATTATTATAAATACTTCATATTAATTTCACAATAATTCATTAAAATTAACTCTTTTGCACATTTGCATGAAATTTTGTCTTATACTAGCATATAAAAAATTGGGAAAAAATCGGATAATAGCGCTACTGGATGAACTGTTGATCCCAAAATGTAATCAGCACCAGTTGATGTCAAATTCAGGTTAATTTTCCTTCATTGGTTAAATTTCATTCATTTATACAGCGTTCCTTAAATTTATGATATACATATACTAAAACACAGAGACAGGAGTTTCCTAAAAATGGTGAAATCATGTTTAGTATATATAAAAACGTGTAAATCCACTAAAAACCGGTCGAAAGTTTTCATGGATCTAATACTTTTCTTCTTATATATAAGGAAGATAATGAAAACGAAATCACAGTACAATCAAAATTAAAAAACAAAATTAAAATACAGTTTTTCTTGAAATAATTTTCATATCACATTTGATATATCATTTACATTTTCATTTTATTATATTTTTTATTTATTTGTATATTATTTTATTTTTATTTTATTTTATTATTTTTATTTATTTATTTATTTTTATTTATTTGTTTGTTTATTTATTCATTTATTTATTTATTTTTACACTTAATATGAATTTTCTTACGGTTTTCGTTAAACAAGTTTTGTATTATGCAAATGAAAGAAATTACTATCATCAAAATTATTCAAAAACAAATTTTCTTACTTATAACGAAACAAACTACAATTTGGTATTTAAATAATACGAGAAATTGGGAAGTACGCAATTAAATATATTTAAATAAAATGCAATAGAATTAACAAGTTTTAACAAGCAATAAATTATGTTCGACAAAATACTGCGAAAATTTTAAACATTTAAAACTCTCATTGGGATGTTCAGGAGAACATAATTTGCCTTTTATTTAAATTAATTAGGACAGATTTACATTTATTCAACAATTTTAATGAGAACCTATTAAAGCTACAACAAATTTCGGAAGTTCAATAAACTTTTACATGCATTTTAATTGGGTAAGTGTTCGCGGCATTAAATATCTAAATCTTATTTGCTACTATACGTACGAAGAGCGGAAACTAATTTAAATGTATCCAGGCGGTTTATTAATTTCGTAGTTTCGTTTGATTTAAACATTCGAAAAGTCCGATAGTATTTATTTATTTATACATTTTTATATTTTTTCTTATTTAATGCTAAAACACTAAGTAATTATAAATATATATCTTTTTTTTTTCTTTTTTTTAATAGTGGAATTTAAACAAGTGAATTGCAAAATTTTTACATGTAAAAAGAATTAAATTTAATATGTTTTCATTTAAATAAAAATATAAATTTTATGTCATTTGTTTTGTTTCCATAAATAAGTAAAGCAAAGAAAAAAGAAACTACAAATTTGATTTTAACAAGTTTTATTTCCAACATTTTTGTTCTACAGGGCATCTTAGTGCTGCATTTAAAAGTTTCTTGGAGAGATACAGTGTATCCCAACGACTCAGAATTATATAACAACGCAGGGTCGGAAGATGCAGGGGTGTATACAGCAATAGTAACTCGTGAATGACATTTTGGGTATGCTCCAATCGGGTAGTTGGAAACAGTTAAACAGCAAACGGAATTTCAACAGACAATCAGAACAACAGAATGAGCTTTCCATGATAATGAATTATTTCTAACCACACGTATGGAGCATACCGAAAACTTCATTAACAATACGCCACTGGTATACAGAAACATGAGAAATTAAATCAGTCCAAGTAAGCAAATATTCATTTTAATAATATATGTACATGAATAAAAGGGACTTAAGTCCAAAATAGTGTTCGAAGTTCCTTCCACCAACTTAATATAGGCTACACACCGTTGAAAACGACGAGGTTCTGACTTTACGAATCGTAGTAACTGTCATGGAGGTTTCATATAATCCTCGACTAATCCAGAATATTTGGAATTATATGCGCTGTAAATATAAGGCCTGCATTGAAGTCGGTGGTTGAAACTTCGAACACTATATTTTAGAGACATTCCGTATGTTCACGTACATTTATTATCAAAAAAGCATTCACTTATTTGTCTTTTTGTTTTTCATGTTTCCCCGTTAGGAAAGCATTTTCAACTTTGTTTCGCTATATAATTACAATTCATCAGGATGCACCCTACACCTCCAAGACGTTCTAAAATATGGTTCTGAGTTGGTGTTCTGATCGCTACAAAACACGGCAAACAGAAAGCTCGGATTATTAAAAAAATTCTTTTTTTTTTTTTTTTTTTTTTTTTTTAATTGGAAATTTTTTATTTATTAGTTTATTTATTTCAATTTTTAACATTTTTAACAGGGATTTCGTTCAGATGGATCTTCACTTGGAACTTCTGTTCTCATTCTGTTCATAATTAAATTTATATTATTACTTATATTATTTTCCTAAATTTTATTAAATCGAGCTGTTTCTTATTTTATTTTGGTAAGCATTTGATTTGTTTTAAAAAGCAGCTTTATTAAAAAAAAAAAAAAAAAAAAAAAAACAGCAGGACAGTTTCTGTTCGTTTAATTTCAGCTGACAGACCTGAAGAATACCTTGTGACTTTTAGTGATACCGATTTCCGATAAAAATTCTCTTTAATTGAAGACTGACATTTTTGTATTATATAAATAATAAGATTTTACTGAACTGATGCGTCCATATTATTTTTCCAACTTTCTAAAATGTTGGACTTCCTAAGCCGATGCAAAAAAAATATATATATATATATATATATATATATATATATATATATATATATATATATATATATATATAAATTTTTATCATTATATAGAAAGGACATGCTGTGACACATATTTTCTACCGTCAGTTATCCTTTTTAGGACGGAGTACTATTAATCTCAATCTATGGATTTTTACGATACAAGTTTTACGATAGTTGGACCTTTATCGAAATCGAAATTTTATCTAAAATATTACTGAATATAATTTGAAAGCGATGTTATAATTTGAAGGAAAAAAAAAAAACTAATGGTCCTCCATACTTATCTAAATTCTGCTTTTTCCAGAATTTCGTCAAAATCTTTTTTTTTTCTCTTTTTTTAAGTAAAATAAAATAAAATAAATAATAATCAGTTTCGAAATGGGCAGTATTGAAAAAGTTTTTTAATAACTTTGAATTACGAAATAAAAACCGTGCGTGCAAAATGGAATAAAAAATAAAATAAGATTTATAAATGGACAATATTTAAACTCGTGAACTCTCAGTTCAATGATATAATAAGAAAAAAATGACGCCATTAGTTTAATGAAGTTATCTTATACATTTTATTTATTTATTTTAAGTAAAATAAAGGAAATTTTATTATTATTATTATTTCTTTTTCTTCTTTTCCCTTTCGTTTGTCAGTAATACTTAAAAAAAAAAAAAAAAAGAAAGAAAGAAAGAAATACGTAGGAATGTAATAATTGTATGACACGTTGGTTAGATATTATGTATTTTCATTTTCATTATTATTATTTATATAGTCTGTGCTTTGCTTTGCATCTAGTAATAATTGAAGCAATGTTATTGCACACAAACTGCATTTAGTAAAGTCTTTTTTTCCCCTTTTTAACACTTTCCAACACGGCTGAAAAGTGTTTATGACTTCGGTTTGTCTGTCTGTCTGTCCGTCTGTCTGTCTGTCTATCTTTCTGCGCTCTAACTGACGTAAATATATATGGAATTTCTTGAAACTGATATATGTTATTCAAGTTCACTATCGGATGTTTCCTATTTAAAATAAAGTTTATACCTCTACTGGTTTGTGTACAGGGACCCCCGAAAATATTTCAAAGAATTGTGTTCTTAGAGAGGCATTTCTATAAACCATATTTTCATACCCTTACGGTACAAAAATCTTAATGAATTTGAAATGTTATACAAGTTCACTATCGGATGTTCCCTGTTGAAAACGGAGTTTATACCTCTACTGGTTTATGTACAGGGACCCCCTAAAATATTTCAAAGCATTGTTTTCTATGAGAGGCATTTCTATAAACCATATTTCCATACCCTTACTGTACACAATTCTTAATGAAATTGAAATATGTTATTCAAGTTCACTATCGGATGTTTCCTATAAAAAATGGAGTAAATACTACCACTGATTTGTGTACAGGGACGCACAAAATTATTTCAAAGCATTGTGCTCTATGAGAGGCATTTCTATAAACCATATTTTTTACACTTACTGTACAAAAATCTTAATGAAATTGAAATATGTTATACAAGTTCACAAACGGATGTTCTCTGTTGAAAATGGCGTTTATACCTCTACTGGTTTGTGTACAGGGACCCCCGAAAATATTTCTAAGCATTGTGTTCTATGCGAGGCATTTGTATTAACCATATTTTCACACCCTTACTGTACACAAATCTTAATGAAATTAAAATATGTTATTCAAGTTCACTTTCGGCTGTTTCCTGTAGAAAATGGAGTAAATACCACCACTGATTTGCGTGCAGGGACACACAAAAGTATTTCAAAGCATTGTGTTTTATGAGAGATATTTCTATAAACTAAATTTTAATAACTTTACTTTGCACGAAGATTTATGAAATTAAAATGTGTTATTTATAAGCACAAAATAAAATGCTTTGCATAGAATATAACATAATTAGCATTAGATTTACAGGGTGACACAAAAATATTCAGTTATATAAAGAGCTATTAATAAATATTTGCTAAAAGTGTACTTTTGTTTACATTAAGCGTTTTAACACTTTCTAACTTTTTTAACACTTCCCAAGAAGGTTGAAAAGTGTTAATGACTTTGGTTTGTCTGTCTGTCCGTCTGTCTGTGTGTCCGCTCTCTAATTCCCGTAAATATTTGTGGAATTTCTTGAAAATGATATATGTTATTCAAGTTCACTATCGGATGTCCCCTTTTGAAAATGGAGTTTATACCTCTACTCATTTGTATACATGGACACCCGAAAGTATTTCAAAGCATTGTGTTCTGTGAGAGGTATTTCTATAAATAATATTTTCATACCTTTACTGTACACATATCTTAATGAAATTGAAATATGTTATTCCAGTTCACAATCGGATGTTCCCTGTTGAAAATGGAGTTTATACCTTTACTAATTTGTGTACAGGGGCACCCGAAAGTATTTCAAAGCATTGTGTTATATGAGAGGTATTTCTATAAAACATATTTTCATACCTTTACTGTACACATATCTTAATAAAATTGAAATATATTATTCCAGTTCAATATTGGATGTTTTTTGTATAAAATCGATTAAATAGCAATACTGTTTTATATACAAGGACACTCAAAAGTATTCTAAAGCATTGCGTTCTATGAGAGATATTTCTATAAATCAAATTTTAATAACTTTACTTTCCACGAAGTTTTAGGAAATTGAAATATGTTATTTATATGCACAAAAGAATGCTTTACATAGAATATAGCATGATTAGCATTGGATTTACAGGGTGACACAAAAATATTCAGTAATATTAAGAGCTATTAATAAAAGATTGCTAGAATTTTACTTTCGTTTACATTAAGCGTTTCTGAAACTTTCTATCATTTTTTTATTGTGGATATAATTTCAATTTGTGTATCGGTCTGACTGTTCTGCTGTCCGTCTGTCTGTCTCACTGTCTTATTTTCTGCGCTCTAAATCTCGCAAATATTTATGGAATTTCTTTAAACCGATATATTTTATTCAAGTTCACTATCGGATGTTCCCTATTGAAAATGGAGTGATTACCTCTTCTGCTTTATGTACAGGGACACCCAAAAGTATTCGAAAGGATTGTGTTCTATGAGAGGAGTTTCTATAAGCCATATTTTAATACCTTTAATGTATAGATACTTTAATGAAATTTTAGTATGTTATTCAAAACCCTATCGGATGTTTCCTATGTAAAATAGAGAAAATTTCTAACTGGTTTGTGTACAGGGGTACTTGAAATTATTCCAAAGCACTGTGTTGTATGAGAGTTTTTTTTATAAACTAAATTTTACTAATTTTATTTTTCACAAAGCTTAATGCAATTGAAATATATTATTCGTATGCACAAAAGGGCATATTCTATGTAATATAGTATGGTTAGCAATAGATTTACAGGATCACAGAAAAATAATCAGGGACATTAAGAACTATTAATAAAAATTTGCTGGAATTGCACTTTTCTTTACATGAGCATTTTAACACTTTCTTATAATTTTAGTGGGAATATGATTTCAATTTTTGCATCGGTCTGTCCGATTGTCTGCCTTTCTTTTTGTTCGTCTCCGGCTCCTACCATCCGTGAATATTTTGAGAATTTAAAAAAAAATGATACACTTAAGTTCCCTATGGAATGTTCCCTACTTAAAATGTCATTAATAGGTCCTGTGCAACTAGTTTGTTTACAGGGACAACAACTACGACATTAAAAAAAAGGCAATGTTAGGACAGAATTTTTTTAAAGTTATATTTAAAAAACTTTCTACTGTAAAAATCATAAAAACATTGGCATGTATTATTAATATTCTAAAATATTGTTTGTTATAGAATATGATATGATTAACTTTCAGACTTACAGGGCTACAGTAAAATATTCAGAGGGATTAAAAGCTGTAATTATAATCTAATGGCTGCATTTTCTTTTGTATTAAGCTTTTTTAACACTTTCCAAATGCCTAAGAGTAATTTTAAAACCAATTAGTCTATCGGTATGTTTTTCAGTCCTTCTGTCTGTTGTGTGATAACCTAGGCAAAGAATATTAAAAGTTATTCGATACAACAATTGCGTACAGTTGGAAAGTGTTACTAATCAATGCGCACTGCATGATTTTTCTTTCTTGTTAATTATCTGCTCATATAGTTACGCTTATCACTAACTGACTGACTCTGTCACGCTTGAAAAGGCTACGAGATTTCCTTAGACTCTGTCTGTGCGTGAACGCAAGTTGCCTTGCCACCTAGTTTTCATGCTTTAGTTAATTTTAAAAAATCTAATTGTCCGATCGATAAGCTGTTTAATCCGACGGATTCGGAAAAATCACCCCTTTCATTTGGTTTCTTATTTGTAACGAATTTTTGATAAGATTTTTTAAAATTAATTAAAATATGAAAATAGACATAGCTTTAAAATAGACATTTAAATTTTTAACTGTTGCCATTTTTTTCAGCATAAAATGTAATATGCTTTCACGTGAATATATATATATATCTATATATATATGTGTATATAGTATTAAATTTGCTCATGCATATGAAAAAATGACGTTTATAAAATAATAATAATAATAATTTTAAATTTTAAAGGTAATGAAGAGATAAATAAAGCGAGAAAAATTCGCACGGTCTTACTAGAAAATGAATTATTTGAAGTGAGAAACAAATAAAATGAAATGATAATTTTTTAACGCGCGCCTTAATCACCCTACAATTAATTTAGTCTGCTAATAAGTTAAAAAGAGACTCTTTGTCCATTGTAAAAAAATAATCACAGAAGCATTTAAAGAAAAAAAAATAAACTACTGGTAATCATTTATCTTCAATCTCATGTAAAATTACAGAGCAAAACTAACAGAGAGTTTAAAAATCTATTTTATCATTTTTATGACTAATATAAATTTAAATTAACAATATATTTGAAACGTAGAATGATTACCTAAAGTAGAAACATTTATTTTTAATTTTATTGAGAAATTAAATATAAATAATCTGGTGTGTCACCCACATGACCTTCTCTTCGCCTGGCATTTCAATACTATACAAAAAAAATACACAATTAATTGTATGATCAAAAATGTAGAAAAGTACAGTCTAATTTAAAAATAATCTAAAATAGACTTGAACAGTTTTATTTAACATATAATTTTTGTGAAAGGGGGCTACCCCGCCCCCCTCCAAACCCTGTTCATATGTAATGCCTACATTTATTATCTAAAAAAATTAAGGTTGTTCATAACTTGCTTTCACTCTTGCCAATCTTGATCTAAATTTTTCAAGTGGAAATCTAATAGGAACATTGAATACCAAATTTAAATCTTTTACAGTTATTTTTTTTAAGTAATGATAACAATAAATTTACAGATAAATCAACAGCTAAACTTTTACTATAATAGGACCCTCAAAACGTGATATTATATATATACGAGGTGCGGATATTGAATAACGAGATTATTGCTGCTACAGTTGATCTACATATGCCCCAAATCCGAACGACCGACAGCTGTGAATCGTAAAGCCTTCTTTTTCGAATGCAGTGCCTCCCGTGTTTACAGAGAAAACAGTCTGGCCGTAACCTTCATTTGTGTAAAAGGTGTTTGTTTCGTTTTGCCGAAAAAACTTGATAAGTGTAAAAGAAGAGCAACGAATTGTAGTGAAATTTCACGTGAAACTTGGTAAAAACGCTAGTGAAACTTATCTTTTATTAAAACAAGTTTGTGGCGATGAATGTTTATCACGTGCGCGAGTTTATGAGTGGTTCAAGTGCTTCCAAGATGGTTGAGAAGACTTTGGAGATGATGACCGAAATTCAAAGCGATGATAATCCCGTTTTTCCGACATTCATGGCATTGTGTACCTTCATTGGGTTCCTGTATGTCAAACTATTAATCAACATTACTATCTTGAGGTGCTTGCTCAACTCCGTGAAGGGGTAAGGAAAAAACGGCCCGAATTGTGGAAGAACAAGTCATGGGTTCTCCATCAAGTCAACGCGCCGGCTCACACGTCATTGTCTGCCAAGGCATTTCTAGCCAAATACAACATCCCAGTTTTAGACCATCCGCCTTATTCGCCTGGCCTGGCCCCATGTGACTTTTATCCATTCCGCAAAGTTAAATCTGCATTAAAAGGAACAAGATTTGAGTCAAATAAAGCTGTGAAAGAAAAAGCGGCACACCTCATGCAGGAGCTTACAGGACAAGACTTCCAGCACTGTTTCGAACAATGGAAAATTCGCATGTAGCGTTGTAGGGATAGAGGAGGGGTGTATGTTGAAGGTGATAATAACTAAATATGTATAAATTTAAAATAAAATTTTTACAGCAATAATCTCGTTATTTAATAGCTGCAGCTCGTATATATATATATATATATATATATATATATATATATATACATATACAACAGACTGGTTAATAGAACTTCAGAAAATACTTTGTTTGTAGTATGGGTATGAAAAATAAACCTTTTTTCCGGAGTAGTAGTGATCGTCAACATAGTAAACTGTAGCAAAGAACTTCCATCAATTACATTCATTAGAAAAGAACGTTTAACTGAATTTCAGGTGACCTGTATATTTTCTTTAAACTATATGCAAGTCACATTCTCTAAGTAAATTTAATCTTATATAAAAACGACTAACCTAAAATGAAATACAATTTCCAAGTATATCTCAAATATATCGAAATATTTTGGGTAGCCCTGTAAATAAATGATCAGTGACATCCATGTCACAATCTACACAAAACATGCTTTTGCCGATATAAAAAATACGTTCATTTTATTTTATTTAGGGCAGCCTACAGATATTACTTTGTACTTACCAGAAATTTCCCCCCTAGACGTAATGTATTTGAATTTTCTTGGGTGTCTCTGTGGTGTACGAGCCCTTTCCTTGCTCTCAACGAATAGTTTAGTATAGCATCACTATATGATATATATATATAGATAGATATAGATATAGATATTATACCGAGTTTGGACTTCCTGCTACGATTTGTTCTAATATATGCTGATAACAAACACACAGATACACACAGAAACCAACCGCTAAAAACATGATTTTTGAATTCAGGAGACCTCAAAACAACAAAAGATATAACAAAATAATATAACAATAGAGTTTGTAGCTATAACAAAACTCATTTTAGAAAATTTTGCACAAAAACAATACTTTTGTTGCCATATATATGGTAAGAGAAAGTAAAAATAGATTGAGAATCTCGATATCTTACATTTATCCAAGAATTATTGTACATTTACTAAGACTCGGGATAAATATTTCAGTAAATTTGCAGAAATGTTTTGCAGCGCACTAAGTTAAAGGAGGATCTCTGTCATCATAGTAATGTTTCAAAGTATAATTTAAAATCTTATTTTACTTACGAGACCTTTAATAAATCATTTAAATTTTATTTCAGAAATTCATAGTACTTCAGAAGTAATTCTTAAATTGTCTTAACCATTATAATTTGTCTCACACTGGAAAAATTGCTGTGTAAAATCGTAAATAAAAGAAAAAGGTAAATGCATTTATGTATATCTTGCAGTCTTAAATTAGCAAAACAACAACAATTATTAGAAGAATAACCTGTCATATCGCTGATAAATGACCCTGCTTGAAATAAATTATAGTGATTGCAGATTCCCAGAATCATTAATAATTAGTACTTAGCTAAAACCAATATTGATTCATAATCTTAGCTTCTTGAAATCATTAATAATTAAAATTTTCCCAAAAATAATATTTCTTCTTCAAGAATATATTTAATATTCATATAAAAAAAGTACTTAAGATTAAAATTTTTCATAAATTTAAATAGCTTTTTTTTAGGAATTTTTATTCCTCAGAATGTATGCATAACAAAGTAAGTTAAGTGATGCATATTTTAAAAGAAAGACAGGATTTAACTGTCTTCAATAATCAATATTCGTTTGCATATGAAAGCACTGCATATGAAAGCGTTGCATATAATTATGAATTAGTTTACATATAATTATATATATGTACACACACACACACACATATATATATATACAGGGTGATCAGTTTAAAATAATACCCGTGGGCTTTTCTTATAACCCTCAAATCTGTCGCATGTGGCAAATATTCTAACATTGAAGTATCATTGTTTGAACCCTGCTTAAGTTTGTGAGACAATTTCTAATACCGTTGGATTGTTACAACTTTATTTGTGAGGTAAAACAGAAATGGAGACGCGCATTTTTTAAAATCCTGTAATATATACAGTCGGTAACAAAAGTGTCCGAACACTAGCAAAAATTCCTATGTAAAAAATTTAGAGTTAATACTATTTTAATAAATAAATTCTTGTCGAATCATTTTCTTAGACCGGTTAAGAACATGATTCGACAAGGATTTATTTAACAAAATAGTTTTAACTCTACTTTTTTTATATGGGAATTTTTGCTAGTGTTTGGACACTTTTGTTACCGACTGTATATATAAACGATATTTTCAAAAACTCCAACAAAACAAATTATAAAATCATCGATATCCCAGAAAGAAACTCACATCCCAGCCGCACTAAAAATGCAATAAATGATTAATTTTTTAAAAATACATACAGCATAAAAAAGAACTCTTCGGAAAAAATAATTCAAAAAAATAATTCTGCAAAGTAAACCACCTACACTTTATTTTCAAACAACACAAAAGAAATTTACAATGAATATACTTCACTAACACAGATTAGTACAAAATAAATCAATATGTTTTTTTTTTCCTTTCTTTTAACATTTACAAATTCATATTTACTAAATAACACCTTGTACTAAACTTTTATACCCTTAATTTTAGGTAATCAATTTATCACACACTTTAAACACCATCATAATATTAAAATCAAACACATTTCTATTATAGTAAACACAATTATTTTCCTTTTTTTTCTTTATTAAGAAAACGGTATTAACATACCGGGTGCGCCAAAAGTTCTTGAAAACTTTAAAAATTCATTAAAAAAGAACAAATGATGATAAAAAAGTGCGGTTCACACGAATGACATCAGAAAGAGGTCGGATTATTTTAAGAACAAAAAAAAAAAAAAAAAATTAAAAAATTTTCAAATAAGACCAATAGGTGGCGCTGCGGTGCATAAACGAATCTGATTTATGCAAATTAGGTTGTCAGTAAAACACCTGTATGCACATGGTCTCTACTGGGATTCATCCAGACATGCTGCACTCAGCTGTCACAAGCGTTGTGACTCGCCTTATTTGCTCCATACAATGTGGTAGAGGTCATATTGAACAACTTCAGCTTAAATAAATCTTTGAAAATGTAGAATTGTATATATTGTGTCTCTGCTCCTTATATTTTAATGTATGACTCATCTGTATTAATTTGCTTAACGTATTCAACATCAGCGCTACCTAACGGTTATTTTTTTAAAACTTTTTTTTTTGTTCTTAAAAAAAAATCCGCCCTCTGTATGATGCCATTCTGGCAAACCGCACTTTTTTATCGTCATTTATTCTTTTTTAATGAATTTTTTAAGTTTTCACGAACTTTTGGCGTACCCGGTATTTACCAAACGTCTTTTATTTCTTTGAAGAAACATCAGTGAATGGCAAGCTGTCAAAAGGCACATCACAAATCTGATTTCAATTTCTGCTTAAAAATCCCTTAAAACACACTTCACACAAGGCTGTTTATTCGTAAGTAAAAATCTCTCAAAACAAGTTTTCCACAAGTATAAATTTTCCTTTACAATTACTGCTTTTCGAAAATCCTCTAGAGCAGATACCACACTGTAATTTGACATAGAAACCACTGACATAGTCGTTGACTAAAAAAAAAACATCGATTATCCAAACGGTTACTTCGGATGAAAATCTATATAGCCTGGGTATTCTATTTCATTGACGAATAAATAAACTTTTGTTGTATTTCACTGTCAAGATTTTATCTTCAATCATTACGGTGCCCTTCGAAACAACTCAAACTACTTATAAGATGGAAGATGATTTTACCTTTTCTAAACCTCGTCCATTCACAATCTTGTTTTCAGCCAAAACACAAATCACTAGCTTTCCAGGCAGTAAAACACTCTTACGAAGGTCTTTTATCAGTTATTTCACAAATTCAGAGCTTTTCTCTTGTATGAGTGCACGAATGGCTTTTTAATTTTTCCTTTTCAAAAAATCCTTCGAACATATAACACGTTTTTATTCTGTATGATCACATAGATGAGAAATCAGGTATTAGTTTAGAGAAAGCCTTTCAGTAAACATTGCACATTTCTTTTAGGGCTTCCATAACACCCTGGGTTGGGTCTCGTCCACCATCCAGATCACCATGTTAATTTTTAAAACATTTGATCCGTTTCAGATGATCTTGTTACGGGCCTGAAATGGAACTAAATGAAGGGCCCCTACGACGCCCCCAAATTCGTCACACAACTCTACAAGTCTCCCTTCCCCCCCACCCCCACTCCAAAACTGCGTCCACGGATACCAGATCTCGAAAATTCACCAATCAGCGTGTTTTTACATTTCTGGCTGTTCGTTGGTAGGTCGTTCTCGGAAATCGGATGATGACTGAAGCCGAAGGGGTGGGCTTTCCCTTTTTTCCGATAAGTTTCAAAGATAGTACACCAGGAATCGCTTTCCTGCACTCGGCTGAAATGATGCCGAATAGAAAGCTCCGGTGCCCGCGCTCGCTTCCCTATCTCGTTTTAATTCCTATACAATCTTCTTCCGTGACTGTGCCAGAAAAAGAACGCTACCCGCTCTGTTGCCAATAACATGACCAAAACTTTATCGAAAGCCTTTTCAACCAATCAGGAATCTTACGAATATCACAGCTCATAATGCAAACCACGACTTGACCTAGCCGCCAGGACAAACATGTGACCTTGAGTGATAATGTGAAAAGTCTCCCCCCCCCCCCCCCCGAACTTATACCGATTAAACGGGGAGTTGAAATATGCTATCATTTCTTTGAATGCGTGTACAAGTATTAAAAAGGAATATTTCTCTTTCCGATCAGATGTTACTTTATTTATTATATTCTTTGGATTACTTTTCTAGAGTTAAATCTTTAATTCAAAGCCAATAGACATTATTCAAATTTTTTACACAAGTTTCTTTTAAAAACAATAACAAACTAAAATATTATTATTATTATTATTATTTTAATAGTTAAAACTTTTAAAGAACTCTTTGTTATGAAGTACTTCATAACACAAACAATAAACCAAACAAACAGGAAAGGTAATTAAAAAAAAAAAAAAGAAGAAGAAGAAGCAAAAGAAAAAAGAAAAAATATTTAGTAGCAGTTTAGGGATATTTTGAGCTGCCAGTAGGATATGGCAAAAACTGAGTTGGCAATATTGCTTTAGTATTGAAAAGCGGTGGGCGAAGGGAAAGCGTGAGTCTGCTGTGGTAGAGCCTTATTTTTCTAACAGACACTCGTCGTCACGCACCACGCATTCTGCTTCAAGATTAACACTCGAGTTCCTGTTAGGCAGTCGATTGTTACGTGGGCAAATAGGGCAAACATATTCAATGACCTTTGATTAGCTGATGAAGAATATTCGCCAAGAAACAGACAACTTGACAGAAAACTACAAACTCAAAAGACTCCTTTATGCAAAAATATGTTCTGTGAAAACGAACATTATAATAAAAACAAGAGTGAATCTGTTCCACCCTCCCCAATTTTCCTTGCCTCCCATTTGAGGGGTGAAGATCTATTTATAGAACTCTGTCACGTGATTTTACTTCTGCCTGTTTTTTTATCAGGATAGATACTGATTCAGTTTGTGTTTTAACTATGTAACGTGAGAGACTATCTCTCGCTTCTTTTATTTTCTTTTTCTTTTCTTTTTTATTAAAAGTACAAATTAAAACACAAAACGGTGTTGACATTTTTTTTTTTTTTGCACCATAGTAAAATATCTGCTAATTAAAGTCTTTTACGGAGAGCAAAATAACCAACATATAAAAATAAAATACTAAGAAGATACGAATATGGGACGCCAGAGTCTTCAGAACAGAAAAGGTAAGCTCATATATATTCAATACTTTCGTTTTTGAAATAAATAATTGCTTTTAAAAATTTTGTTTAATAAGCTTAAACTGCACTACCAAATTAAAAATATTTCCAAAACAACTATGGTCCTTTCTATGGTGGAAAGAGTTGACCGACACGTTCTCATTCGGGTAATCAGCATATTGCCAATGGGGGCGCCAGTTATTGCACACAATATTGAAAACAGTGTAAATTAACATTGTAATATCAAATTTTTGTTCTTATTACCTTTCCAAATCAGCAAATCCTGCTGCATCACCCTGTTCAAACTATTATTTTTATTAATTCTGTAGTATAAATTAATAAACATACAGGAATATCACATGAGTATAAGTGCACATTAACATTGACAAATTTCACAAAAATGTATAACTGAAATATTTAATTTAACTTTATTTATTTATGAAGTTTATAATATATATATATATATATTACACAGAATCAACACTCTTATTTGAGAAATGAGCTATAATTTAATCAGAAACACTCAATATAAATTTAAATTAAAGCTAATTTCACAGCTGTCAAATTGAACCATAAAAAACAAGAGCAGAGATATTTGTCCGATACTCTAATTTCCGATAGTCATAAAAAATTAGAGCTATCTATATTTATGTTTATGGAAAAAGTTTAAATTGCTTTCCGTAAAATTCATTAAAGATATTGGTTATTGGAAAAGATCTGTGAAAGAAATTTCTAAAACTTTACGTAATATATGCTAATAAATCAGAAACTATAAATATGCTAAGCTAATATTCCTAATTCAGGAGCTTAGGAAAGGATCTTCTCAACGGAATTATAAGATTGTAAGTAATGTACTCAAATTTATTATATGTTCAATTACTTCTGTTAATAAAGTAAAAAAATACTAATTTTATAAAAGTTAATAAAGTTTCAAAATATTTATTTTTTATTTTTCTTCAAACTCTAACTTTTCTTGAATATTAGAAACTTTTTGACACACATATATATTCTTTGAAATTATATATATTTTATAATTACTTTAATTTCTCGAATACTGGCATATTTCATATAAAAAATTATATATGTATATATGAACGAAATATTAATCGTTTTAAGAATGATATTCCTAAAAGTAATAACCCATTGTTCAACTAATTGTATATGGTATAAACTAATTGTAATTGTAACGATGCTCTAAAATAATTTCAAATTGATTGAAACATTTAATTATCACTGAGTTTTGTAGGAAAAATTGTATAATTAATTCTACGATTAAAAGGAAATGCATCTACAATGCCTTTAATTACATACATTGCTAAGAAATATGCACTACACATTAAATATGTTATGAAAATACTTCTGGGATGTATTTTCTATATTATTTGAATTACAAGTTAAAAAGCAACTAAGAAATTAAATGAAATATTGGTTAATTTTATAGGAGTTGCTTTATAATAGGAAAACTCAGTGCATCAAAAGATATTTTGATTAATTACGAGGCGTGATAAATTATAGAAAAAAATATTTATTCTTTCAAGAATATATGAATCCATTTTTCAACCTTTTTCATAAGCTGGTTTAATTGAAAGATAAAAAATAAAACGTTTATTTCTTGATATTAGAACTGAATATTTTTTGAAAGTGAAGACGTACCGCTGATTACACCAAATGAAAAAAAAAATCTAGTATGAAAATCTATTTCGATGTAACAAAATGTAGGCTAAATTTAAAAAGATCTCAGAAACGTTTTAGTTTATTTTTTAATAAGTAAAACCATTATAGAATTTTAAAAAAAATTACAAGATTTACTTTTTATTTTTTATTTTATTTTTCCTTTCTTTTATGATAGAGAAAGTACTGTTTTTTGTGAAATTTTCGTTATTCAGCCTTTGTTATATTTATATTTTCTTATGTCCCCTGAATTCGAAAATCATGTTTTCAGATGTTGGTCTGTGTGGGTGTCTTTTATCAGAATATTCCAAAAATAAATAGTATCACAAAGACCAAGCTATCTAAATCTGTATCACATAGTAATGCTAAACTAAACTTTTCTTTGAGATCAAACAAATGGTTCGTGTACTGGGACATCCAAGATAATTCAAACATGTTACGTCTGTGGGGGAAATTCTGGTAAATACCGTGTAATATTTATAAGCTTCCCTAAACAAAATGGAATGGACACCTTTTTTTTTTACAGAAACTGGAAAAAAATGTCTCTCTTTTTTTTTCCTTCTTCTTTCTTTCTTTTTTTTTTTTTTTTTTTTTTTTTTTTTTAAACAATAAATTCAATTAAATGAATTTTTAAGAAGTTTTTATTTTTAATCAATCACTCTCGTTATATACATCTTTCTGCCATCTAACAATCAAGTTTCCAATGCCAGACAGATACGTTATTTGATTTTTGAGCAAAATATCTGGTGGTTTTATTTTTTCCATCTTCCAAATTTTCAAAAATTTTTGATACTTAGAAAAAGCTGTAGTGATTGGAATAAATGGCAGTTTGATGGTGCAATATCGGGCGAGCAGGGTGAGTGAGGCAAAACCCACACCCCAAATCTGTTTTTTTTTTTTTTTTTTTCAGGTTTCATTTTGCGCAGTTCGGTCTATTATTATCATTTTACAAAATAACGTCTTTTCTGTTGACAAGAGTTGGGCACTTTTCAATTTAAGTTTTGTTTATTCGATCTGATAGTTCACATTAAATGTTTACAATCATAATTTGTACAGGTTTCAGCACTTCAGAATGAACAAACCTACGACGAATCCTCCACGAAACAAACAAAAGCGCCTTTTTGTGGTGTAACCTGACTTAGCTGCACTTTATGGTGGTTTATTTGGAGAGACACACTGCCTTTTCGATTTGAATTATCACAAAAGACGCATCTTTTATCGCCAGTGATCAAGCGATCAAAAAACGCTTCTGTACACTGACACAATAAGTTGCATGCAGTCGGTCGGTTAGCTTTTCATTCTTTCGGCAGATTATGCGGGACCCAAACATCTGTTCTGCTTACTTGACCCATCTGTTGCAAATGTTTTTTAGTAGTTAATCACGGTTGGTTAAGAGTGTTTCACAGTTCCTCGACTGTCTGACACGGATTTGCTTCCATTTACTTTCTTAACATAATGTTATTCTTCTTTCTGATCGAAACGATTCAGAAAAATAAAAATTAACGGATTTGAACTTAGAAAACCAACGCAGCATTCACGAATGTTTAATGCACTCAGACAAACATCACAAAGTTTTTGGTAGCAATTGTTATGTTACTATCCATTTGAAATTCAAAAGTTGTACAATGGCGGATATGTACCTATTCAGTTATTTAGCTAGCCATTTCACTAGAAATTACAATAAAAATTAAGCTTTAATTATTTACGAGTAAACAGGTCACTCTAACATTGAAATATCTTTGGCACGAGTTTAAAAACACAACGAGATAATAAATGTTACTGGAATATCGGCATGCGCAAAACCGACATTACATTCTGGTTCCCCTAATACATGCATAAAAGCATATTTTGTGTAGATTGTGGTATGGAAATCATTTGTAATTTGTTTACAGAGTTACTCAAAGTATTTAGATACATTGAAGCTGTACTTGGAAATTGCTGGAAGTTTATTTCATTTTGTGTTAGACGTTTCCGTAAAAAAAAAAAAAAAAAAAAAATCATAAGTTAAATACAAAATTTGATGAGCATACAGTTTATACCTAATATACAAAACTACCCAAAATTAAGCTAAGCGTCCTTTTCTATTGAATGTAATTGAATGAAGGGCTTTGCTAAATTAGTAATGTCGACGAACACTGATCAGGAGGAAAATAAATTTTTCACATTTTAACTATAAAAAAAAGTATTTTTGGTGCTCTATTTTTTACTCTGATTCTTCTGTAATATCGCGTTTTAAAGGTGCCTTAATACGAAAGTTCAATTTTTAGCGGTTGATCTGGATGTATATCCATTATCTGTATAACTTAAAAACAAATATCTGCAGAAAATTCAGTTTGGTATTGGGAAGTGCGTATTAATTTGCTAATGGAAAACTCTTATCAAGATTAGCAAGTCTGAAAGCAAAATAATAACAGCCATATTTTTTAAAGTAAATATACGCATTATAATTGAACGGGGGTAATAGCCCCTCACACATAAAAATATATCAAATAAAACTTTTCCTAAAACTGTTTCAGGTTATTTTTAAAGCAGGTTGAACTTTATTATTTTACTTTATTGATCTTACGATTTAATCTGCAATTTATCTTTATAGAAGGGTACGAAATGCAGGGTAACAGAAATTCGTGTGAGTGGCACATCATATCATTTTTTACTTGTTATTAATTCACTTAGTATTATAGCTGCAGCCGCTCAGCAATTAAATGAGCACGAACGAAATTTAGCCTATACTCTCTATTTCGTTCAGATCTTAATTTTACAGTGTAATGATACCTTTTTCAAGCGAGGACTTTTACAACAAAACAAAAAGTATCAAAATCGGAGCATTTACTAAAAAGTTATGAGCTAACAAAAAACAAATAATCTTATAAATAAAGCAAAGAGTTTGTCGGGAACACATCCGGTTGGACCACTCCTATTTTTGATTGGTCTAGATTTAACTACTTTGGTGGTGAAAGTTGGCCATTTTTTTTTAGTATAAACTAATGAATTTTTTTAAAAGCTACTGCATAGACGTTATACTTTTTAAAAGACCTCTAAAAACTGTTCATTTTTTTGAGTGGGCACTATATACATCAAATTATTAAAGATATTAAGTTGCAAAGTTTTTTTTTAATTGATTAAAATATGAAAATAAATATTAGCTATAATTTAATAGTTTAATAATAATAATAATAATAATAATAATAATAATAATAATACGAGTTCATTTTCTTTCAACATAAAAATAAATACATTTAATTAAACGTGAACATTATTAAATTATGCATCTCACAAACATTGACGTCATTATCACTTTAAAGTTTTCTATACATTAATAAAATGCTAATGTTTTATAGCTATAAGATTCAACAGGAAATTTAAAAACATGGTATATAAAAAGTTTTTTTTTTTTTTTTTTAAATCTTATAATTATTTATTATTTTGTTGTCATTTCGGCGATGAGTTGATATGGGTATCGCAAATGCATAAGTAAACATTTTGGCGAGAAAGGTCCGAGCTACTTCAGTGCCAAAATTCAAATTCCGCCAAGAGGTCCAAGATCTTTCAATGTTTTTGCACAATTTTTCTCAACTCTTTTTTAAATGCGAGTGGGAAAAAAAAAGAAAAGCATTTCTTTTTTAATTGGTCTAATTATACAAAATATCTCAATGTAAAATGTTATGTGTTTTCCGTTCTGATTATTATCAAAAAGAAAATGACTAATGCAATTTTTCCTGTATTATTAATATTTCTATAAATTAAATTAAAAATCCAGTACCAAGACGTTGCGGTGAAGAAGTATGTGCCGAAGTCAGTGAGAGCCCGATGCGAAGATTTTAAGCAATTTCAATGTATTTTGTTTTTGTTTTCTAGTTTTAATTTGTAGAACAGTATAAAAAATATTGATTCTTTTTTAAATTTACTTAAATATAGTGATCAGCGAAGCGGACAAAGCCTGCAAGTAATAAATAAATAAATAAATAAAAATACGGTTTCATGTGAGAATTCTTTTTTCAAGTCGTTTAACAAATAAACATCAAACAATTTCAGAAATGAATACTTTTTAGTTTTCTTTAATTAAATAAATGACTAAATTCATAAAGAACAAATATTTAAAATTTACCTTAAAATCCTCTCTTCACAAAATTCGGAACTTTCATTACTTAAAAGCAAACTTCTAAGTTGAAAATTCAAAAACTGAGTTTTTTTTTTTTTTTTTTTTTTTTAATTCTTCAGTAAAGCTCAAAAGATTAGAAAACAACGAGGAAAAAAAATATAAAAGCATTCAGTATACAGTGATCATTAGTTAGCATGAATGTCGTTAATTAAGAAAAAAAAAACCCACTAAAGTAACTTAAAGTTTACAGTGAATAATGACAGTACTTAAGGCTTTCACCATTCAGATTTTATAAAACCTTTAATAATTATTTTCTGATTAAAATTAATGACAAAGCCTTCTAAATAAGAACAAAACTTAGTTATTGAATAAAATTTTTTTACCTCTTTTTCAGTTATTATTATTCTTTCGTATTGCGTCAATGATTAAACTTCATGATCTGAACTTCATTTATATGCGTAACGATGGTATTAAATTTGCCTGCAGTAATTAGTGCTCAGTTAAAAGTAGACATTATCAGTGGATTTATAAATACTACTATAGATCAGCATTTCGAACGTCATTACTTTTTTTCAACTATTAGATTATATACTCAATAATAACAAATTGAAAATCCCTCCTTTTTTTTTTTTCTTTTTTAACACAGTTGTGTTATGTAGAGTGTCAACTTCCATTGTATCTTTTAAAGGTACATCCTTTGATTGCAGAATTTTCTGAAGTGCAAACTTCTTTAGACGAACACTGTAAATATATATATATGTATATATATAATAGGTAAAAATATATAAGATATTTGGGTAAAGCAATGTTCCAAATTGGAAAGTTCTGTTTATAACCCAAACTGGGTCAGACAATCTATCTATTTTTAGTTTTCAAACTTGTTATGTGTGGTTCACTATCTTATTTTATATTTTTGTCTATAATAAATAAAGACGTTGTAGAAAATAATGTATCATTCACCTCTTATACATAAAAAATAAATAAATAAATAAAATATGCGTAGATGATCTAAACAAAATGTAAACATTTCGTATGTATACGTATGCATAGACAAAAATATAAAATAAGATAGTGAACTATACATAACAAGTTTGGAAACTAAAAATAGATAAATTTTCTGACCCATTTTGGGTTATAAACAGAACTTTCTAATTTAGAACATTGCTTTACCCAAATATGTTACAAATTTTTACCTATTTTAGATTTTTTTTTTCTTTTTAGAGTGAAGTAAAAACACACTTCGTCCTTTTTTGTGAATTCATCTAATTATTCCTAGAATAATTTTATATTTAATATCAAGTCTATTTATGCACTAAAATCCCAGATCGGACATTTTTCTTTGACATAAAAATGATTTTTTTTTTATTTACACCTAAATAAAAACTGTAATAAGTTTTTTCCCCCTTAATATTAACCTGTACACGCTTCTAAAAATTGACGTCACTTTATTTTAAATATGTTTTAATAGTTTACGGTAAAATCAGTGAATTATTTATGTAGTTTAATAATAAATTTATTTAGTTGTTAATAAAAAATTAGTGGCAATTATAGTAACGTTACATATACAACAATTAAATCACTGGCGAAGCTAACACTCTACTAATCTGATGTGGACACCACATGACTTCCTTATACACTCATTGGAATATACATATTGTTATGAAAACATTGATAGTTTTGTGTGAGGTAACTGACTCGTAAATATAAAGGCAGGTTACAACCTAGGGAAAAAAAAAACTGAAAAACTGAAAATCTGCTACTCTAGAAACAAAACTCACGAGAATAGGATTACTCTTATATACCGCCAAAGAAATATACTAGTTTTTTCAGGAATGGCTTATTACAGAATCTCTCATTGGCAAATTCATAGCTTAGAGTTTAATGAAAAGCATTCGGGTATAGATGGCCTACTTTTGTTCTCTTTGCCGAAAATTAGAGATAGAAAGCGACACATTTACCGAAGCAATTAATTCATTTAAAATTGAGAAAGTATTTAATAATTCTATCCTGAAACAATATTTGCCGCCAAATTTGATCGCTAATCTCGCCAAGTCTCCACGTTTGTAGCCAACGCTAATTTTTTTGTCTTGGCATCGATCTTGGCGACTTGGCGTTCGAATTTGGTGAAAATATGTAATTTAGGGTTGCCAAAGTTTGGAATCTCTAACTTCAATAAAAACAGAATTCTGGAACTTTCCAGAAAGATTCATTGTTTTTTAGCGTTGAACTAAATTCTTCGAGAGCTCTTTAAATGACAAACGATACTAAAACAAAATAAAGCACATTCGTCGACTATAACCTTCTTATGTCTCTCAGAATTACTTTCTACAATAAAAACATGTCGGCAACTTTCATAACAATATAATTACGCGCTCTATCTATGTGCTGAATATTCATTAAAGTGCATTCGTCGACTAGAATCTGTATACGTCTTTAAGAAATACTTTGTACACACAAAAATGTCGGCAACTTTCACAAAAATATGATTACAGGCTCTATTTACGGGCTGAATATTTCTTAATTAGCTTATTTTGAAATCTCTATGAAGGTAGGCCATACATATTGGCCAAAATCTTGGTATATTTGGCCATTATAAATATAATTCTCGTAAATATCTCCAAATGGAAAGGCTCAGAAAGACCAAAAAAAGAAGTGCACAACTAGATGTTATAAAAAAATCTATATGCCGATTTGCAACGTTCAGCGTTCGACCGTTTTTTGAGTTTTGCGATATACATACACACATACAGACGTCACGAAAGTCGTGTAAAATGGCTGATATCTCTAAAACGAGAGCTCGTATTAAGACGAAACACGTGGGTGTGCAACTAGACATCATGTCACACATATAAATTTGCAACATTTTACGATGATTAGTTTTTGAGCTGTGAGAGATATAAAATCCGTTTCACAAATCAGGATTATAAAACTTCCTTAAACTTTATATAAGCAAGTAAAAATAGTATATTTATATTAGTAAAGTTTATATCTGAAGAAACCTATCAAGATTACACAGCTGAATTATTTGGCATGTTTATTTTGAACTCTCCACTGCGAGCACAAAAAAAAAAAAAAAATTAAATGTTTTCGAAAAATTTTAGTCGATATAGTGGCTCATAAAAGTATATTTTCCTTGTAAAAAAGTCTTATTCTTTAATCGCTTGTTTTCCTCTCCGTAGGCCTCGCGAGCTTTTTACCGTTGCTAGTGAATTTATCTAAAATCTCAATGCAAATGTAAGAATTATTTTACTATTGAATTAAAAACTTGCTAGAAGTAAATTTTCTTCCAGGTAACTAACTGTTCACATTTCTTCATTCAGGGAGAATTAACCGGATCAACTTAGCTAAAATAAATTTAAACAATTTACGTCATGCTTGGTCCTTTATCCAACAAGACTCATGAACTGCATCTTTTACAAGAAAGAAACCTGAACTAATATACAAATGAAGGCTTTCCAAATCTATAAAGATTATTATTTGAAATGGGTTTTCTGATGGGTGGAGAATCTATATATTAATAGGCAAGCATAAAATTTGTTGTCCCTTTTTAACATATTAATTATGGGAGTAGAGGGTTGAAAATGGTATCATTCGAAAGGTATGGTTAGCCGGAAGGTGCGAATACAAATATTATTTTCTTACGATGTCAAAAAGGTATTTAAAAATACATTTATTTTTTATGCATTTTCCCCCATTTTTCCCTTTTATACACGTATTCCTTCACATTAAAAAATACCTAAAAGTAGAAAGTTGTTAAATCTGGCAATTTCATAAGGCTCAAATAAAACCATAGACACAGTAATTTGTATAATGTAGCATCACTATACGCAAGCGAAGTGATGACGTCACTGTCTATCCATGGAGCCATGTAAAAGATTTTCTATGTTAATTGTCCATTGAGTTTTTTGTAAAAAATTATTAAAAAAATAACGGAAATTATCTGCCGATTTTAATTCCAATATTTGGGTATAGTTATATATAAGTTACTGTCTACATGTGTTTGATTGAGTTATTTTTTCTGTAAAATTGATAAAATTTTAATTTAAAATCACAAAACTCCAGAAAAAAAAGGGCAAACTTCCAGTTTCGAATGTAAACATAAACATGTAATTTCAAAGGGTGATATTTAAACAATAAATATTGAACTAATATACTAAATAAAAGGAAAATGGATTTGTTACTAACTGCTGCATGTATAAGTAGACGAAACGGAAAAAATTCCGATTTCCGTTTTTTGCTGAATTTACATGTTTTGAGCTTTCTTTACGTTTCAATTAACTGAAATTGGCTACTTATTTTTTTAAAAAGTGTCTTTATTGTTAGCTTTTGTGGGTAGAAGAAGCAAGTAGAAGATACATAAAAACTTTTGATTTCCGGTTTTCGATAAATTTACATGTTTTGAGATTTCCTTGCATTTTAATTAAGTGAAATTAGTGAAATTGACTACTTATTTTTATTTTTTAAAAAGTGGATTTATTATTCTTTCCTCTGCATATATAAGTAGAAAATATAAGATTCAGAAATATTTTAGATTTTCGGTTTTCGATAAAGTTACACGTTTTGAAATTTCCCGAACTCAATTCGACCATTTTTTAAAAATATCTTTTTTTTTTTTTTTTTTTTTTTTTCAAACACTGTACTTTATGAACCAATCGAATTAATTTAACAGAATTTGATACTTGGTTGGACCTTGGTCTGACATGGTACCAATTAGCTTCTGGGCTGTATCACACAACAAGGGGCGTTTTCACGTTGCGATTTTCTCTCATTTCAGGAAAGGCTAACATCTACAGAGAAAAATAGTTATATTAAGTAAAACTCTGCTGATTCAGTTAGAGTGAATATTGGCAAACAATTGCCGCAGCTGTGTTGCAATTGCATTCCGTATAGGACAAGGCAATAACTTTGCTTTGCCTCGCTCTGCAAAAAAAATGGTCGAGTTTCGACCACTGGGCGATACTAGTTTAATTTATAATACGTGATATTGAAAATGGTATACATAAGAATAACAGCTCGTGAACAATAATACACAAAAGAATTAAAATACACAGAATTGCACGGACAGAATTTCTAAATGTGCATAATAACAAAGTTTTACTGAACTAAAAATAAGAAAATTAATATACGTCTTGAGGAGATGGTGGACATTAAAATTACTATCTTAACGTCCAACTTATACATGTCCAACTTACTCTTAGCGTATAACTAAGAAAGTTATTAAACATAAACATTGAAATGTACCAATATTACATACATTAAAATTTCTCGCAAACTATTGAAATAAAAAACTAGTTGGCATAGGTGGATTCTGCTCAGTTCCCCATCATATTTATGTTCTCATAAATTTCTAGTGCGAGACATATTATAATCATGTTAAAAGACATACAGTGCCCAGATAGCATGCACATTTGCAGCAAGTTTGATTTTTTCTGGATATTACCTTGCCATGACAAATTTGACGCGACAAATTTGCAGCAAGACTACCGCAAGGTAGATGAAACACAAATACAATAACTCCTTGCATGTCAAGTTTGGCGTGAAACTGATTCAAACATGCAAGATTCACAGTATTTTACGCCGGCCACGAGATTCATCATTCATCTCAATGACGCAAGCAGAAAATCTTCTGTCCGGTGAGAGAAACCAACCGACGCATGCGCGGCATGGGCCTCGGGAATTACGCACGCTTCACTTTGAATGTTGAATCGAAATAGAAGTTTAAACAAGAAAATAAGAAGCTTGGAAACAGGTATTTATTATTTTAATTATTTTTATATGTAGCTATTTATGTTGGTAAATTAACATTTTTCTATAATCTACAAGTTATTTCTTCTAAAAAGTTGTAACAAAATAAGAAGTTATGATATTTTTAGGCGTACATAATATTCTTGTATTCATAAATTTCATAAATAGTGTTCATAAATATTCTTGTATTTATTATCCAGCAATCCATACAGACTAGTGCTTAAAACAAATCACTATTACATCAATGTTTAACAAAATTAATCAGTGATGAATATTATTTCCGAACTTTCAAAAATATTTAGTTTCATATTTTTTAAATATGTTTGTTTACATTTTATAGGTACCTATTATTTGAATATGCTTAAATTATTTATCATATATGAATGTGATCTATTAGTTTTATTAATAGTGAAGAAATACTTTATTCTAAAATTTATTAGAAATCGTCTTTCCATTCTGATGTCTATTCTCATGAATTAATAATAACTGACTCTGTATCTGCAAAAGAAAACTGTAAACAAAGGCAATGATCTCTAATCTACAAATTCGTATAATCCGCACAACCTCTAGACAAAATTTTTGAGAGTTAGAGGGAGTTAAAAACTGTAAAACAACAAATGAAAAGTTTTTAAGTAGTTCAATACTGCACTTTATTTTTCAACTTAAAATAGATAAATACAAACTATTTTTTTTTTTTTTTTTTTTTTTAAATCCTAGAGTTAAAAAAAAAAAAAAAAATGTGCAAATATTATGGCTAATACTGTAATTATCACTTGTGCTGTTTAAATGTATAGTAATATGAGATAGTATCTATGCAAAAAGTTCTAAAAATATTAGTATTGAAAAGTAAAAACCCATCACCTGTATATATTTAGTGTTTGTTATCAAATAACTTATTTTTCTAAAAATATTTTTAATATTAATTGGATTATAGTTTAGATTTGACATTATGCTTTGAGTTTATATACAGTAGAAGATCTTTATAACGCAAAGCTAAAAACACAAGGTTTTGCGTTATATAGAATTTTGCATTATATAGATCACATTTCACACATCGTCAAACTTACCTTGTAAACATGGCCAAATATGTCTGAAACATATCAAAACAGAGTAAAGTTACATTTCTTGGAACAAAAAATTAGATGGATAATAACTTTCATTCTAAAATTTACTTTATAAAGATAGTCCATATATGCCTGTACAAAATCATTCATTATACTGCTCACTTAAAAAAAAAAATAATGATAGCAATTTTTTCATTAAAAATCTCTGAATTAAGCAGATAAAGAAAAACAAATGTATCACACCTACTTCTCAACAAAGTAAGTTTTTTAGGAAGTATTTCTTAACTGCAAAATTTATTGTTTATATCCAAGAAATTTTGCGTTATATAGAGAATTGCATTATATAGAATTGCGTTATAAAGATCTTCTACTGTAATTCATAAATTTTAATTTTGAACATCTGTTTTATCTTCTGGTTGGTTTCTTCCATTTCTTTCTAGTTTCTTCCACTGTCCTGGAAGAAACCCAACCCTGTTTAGTCGCCTTTAATGTATAAAATAGTAGCACTTAAGGTATGAAGAGTAGTCTTTGATTAAAAGTAATAATAAATTACAAAAGATAAACAATTAAAATTTTAATTATTTCAAGAAAATTAACCTTTCAACTATTTCAAGGCATGAAAATGAATTTCCGTCCCTTCCACTTCCACTGTTTTACCCTAGGTAATAGCAATATTGCACTAAATTTTAAAAATTAGATAAACAAAAATAGAGAAGAACTTTTTTTTGTTTAAAAAATATCTCCCATTTTTCTTAAAATAGTTTATTACCCTTAAAATAGCTTTTAAGCTACTTTCGCACACTGGGACTAATTTTAGTAGCAAAAAGTTACTTTTAAGTCGCCACTGAGAGCCCTGTATTACTCATTAATTTTTTTTTTTTTTTTTTTTTTTTTTTTTGTAAATTTAATTTTGAAGCTATAAAATGCAAAAAAAAAAAAAAAAAAAAAAAAAAAAAAATACTTTTAGTTCATGCGACACACTTTACAGATTTAAAATTCAATTTGAAAAATTTACTTTTGGTAAAGTTCTAATTTAACAGTTGGGAATTTTATGATTGTGAAAACTGAATTTAAAAAGTAATGAATGATTTTAATAACAAATTTTTCAACAGAATAGCAGCTTGGTGCTTAGACATTTGACAATAGGCGATATGTCACTTTAAGTCTTTCCACCATCACACCTTTGTGGAGTATCCTGATATTAATAATAATTAACCCTTTATTTTGAATTATTAATTAAAAACCTGTAGCTGTAATGATTTCAAATTATATAACACTGTTGTAATTGCTGCTTATGTCACGACTATGTACAAAATAAAATATTTAGGTAATTTAAAATCAGCGATTGAATAATAATAAAAATCATGGATTTAAAAAATTTAGTATTTAAATCAGGGTTGGGTTTCTTCCGGAAGAAACTAGTTTTTTCCAGGACAGTGGAAGAAACTGGAAAAAACCGGAAGAAATGGAAGAGAAGACAAAACAGATGTTGGAAATTAAAATTTATGAACTATATAAACTCAAAGCATAAATATAACGTCAAATCTAAACTATAATCCAATTAATATTAAAAATATTTTTAGAAAAATAAGTTATTTTATAACAAACACTAAATATATAGGTGATGGGTTTTTACTTTTCAATACTGATATTTTTAGAACTTTTTGCATAGATACTATCTCCATAGGTGCCAAGTCTCCCGTTTTTCAAGGGAGACTTCAAACCGGAAAATTTTTATACCTGTATTTGGTAATATTAATCGTCGAAAATATTTATAACATATTCCATTTAAAAATGCTGTTGTAAATTCTTATTTAAAAGTTTAAAATGTTGGCAGCTGTGGCTCGTTTTTTTCTTAGTTTTTCTTGAATATATATTGTATAACTATGGATAAATACTTGAAAAACAAAATGAAAAATGATAATTCTTATTCATGAAGAGATGATGAAAAGAAAGAAAACTACAAATACAGTTATTAATTACTTTTTGTTTTTCATTTCAAATTTCAAAGAATGTTATTACCTTCTGTGCATAATTTTTTAAAGACCTCATTAAAAATTTTAAGTTTAATTTACAAATGAAAATTAGAGATATCGTGGCATTTAGAATAATGTGTGAACTTATATTTATCATCTTTTTCTACTGTTTCTGTCATTTTAGAATTTTGCTAAAGCTTTTTTCTGATTTTAGCTTTTTTGCTAAAGAAAATGTTTGCTCAGCTTAAACCCAAGCAACAAGGAAGTTAAAGGTGGAAATTAAGAAATTTCGTTGGTGGCCACTGGCCACTAGCCTTCATTTTTTTAGTGGCCACTTTTAAAAAGTTAGTGGCCACTGGCCACTCGCTGATAAAAGTAAAATAAAATTTTCTTTTCTTTAATTTTTTCAATGTTCAGTCTTGACAAATCATTAAGAAAATAATTAAGGTAGTCAACTTTTTGAAACTCATCCACAATAATACATTTCTGATGAATTTTAATAAATGAAATAGGAATAGATTTACATAATTTATACTATGAATGTAAGAAAATACTATTCAATACAAAATTCATATGTTTAAAATGCTCTTTTGGTTATATTATTTTATAACAGAAAAATTCTGATTATATTGCCCCTTCACTATCCTGAATGGTGTCGATTTTCTACTTTTTCAAAAAAAAAAAAAAAAAAAAAAAAAAAAAAATCTTTGATTCATGAAAATATATTAGTATATGTAAATAAAAAAAATATTTTTTTAATAATACTTTTTTTATTTTGCAAGTTCCTTTTCCTTTTTTACTTTCTTCTATCTTCAATAGAAGAAAGTATCGGATTCGTAAAAATTTTCGATTTCGGGTTTTTGATGGATTTACACGTTTTGAGAGGTGTAGAACACGATTTTACCATTTTTAGAAAATGTCTGTCTGTCTGTCTGTCTGTCTGTCTGTCTGTCTGTCTGTGTGTGTGTGTGTGACAAAATTTTGTGGCAACTGTATCTCTGGAACTACTGCACAGAATTTCATACAAATTGGTATGTAGTTGCACCTTGACATAAATTAGTGCCTATCAACTTTTGGTAAAAATCGTCTTACAGGTTGCGTTGCCATCCCGCTTTTTCTAAATTTTCAACAGGGTGATAAAGGCAAAAATTTTCAAGATGGGTATCTTTCGAAAGGTCTCGTCAGTACCTTTAAAACGAATGGTTGAACTATAAATCTGTGATAATTTAAAACAAAGTTATCGATTTTTTTACTTTTTACGAAAAAAAAAACTTAGAAAAAAAATCTTTTTTTTTTTTTTTTTTTTTTTTTCTCCCCTTAATTTTATCAAACTCCCACGGTTTCCGTGTTCTGACGAACTTAAACTAATTTTTGCTTTTTTCCCCTAATTTTGTCAAAGTCCTACGGTTTCCGTGTCTTGACAAACTTTAACATATTTTTGCATTTTTCCCCTAATTTTGTCAAAGTTCCACGGTTTCCGTGTTTTGACAAACTTTGACAAAATTTTGGGTAAAATGTGAAAATTATTCTAAATTTGTCAAAACACGGAAACCGTGGGACTTTGACAAAATTGGGGGGAAAATGCAAAAATTTGTTTAATGTTGTCAGAACACGGAAACCGTGGGAGTTTGATAGAATTAAGGGGAGAGGGGAAAAAAAAAGTGGGTCTTTGACAAAATTTTGGGTAAAATGTGAAAATTTGTTTAAGTCCCACTTTTTTTTTTTTTTTTCCTCTCCCCTTAATTCTATCAAACTCCCACGGTTTCCGTGTTCTGACAAACTTAAACTAATTTTTCCTTTTTTCCCCTAATTTTGTCAAAGTCCCACGGTTTCCGTGTTTTGACAAACTTAGAATAATTTTCATATTTTACCCAAAATTTTGTCAAAGTCCCACTTTTTTTTTTTTTTTTTATTATTGTTGCTGAGTGAATTTGTATAGGAAAAGATAGAAGAAAGTCATGTGGTGGCCACAACATACTAGTTTTTTTCATGTTACAAAGGAATTATAAATTAATTTTTCTTTAATAATAATGAATTTTTAATAATTTGCAATTATAGTCCCCCTCTCTAACTGAATTTAGAGAGTGTGGCTGTAGTCGAGATTTCACAATGTGTGTTTCACACACACACACAGACACAGACATTTTTTAAAAACTATCAATTCGTGTTCAGGACACCCCAAAACGTGTAGATCCGTCAAAAAACTGAGGTAAAAAATTTTCGCGAATCCAATACTTTCTCTATATTACATATAGAAGAAAGTAAAAAATAGTTCATATGCAATAACAAATATTAAATAATATGTAGTAAATAAATAAAATATTCAATAAATTATGCATTCTTCTGATTAAGAACTAAAAATATACATACATATATACTTTTTTTTTTTTTTTTTAAATAATAACAAAAAACACACTTACCTTTTTCCGAAAAAAGATGTTATTTTTACAGAATTAACTGTAGCTCCACGTTTACTACCACTACGGTTGCTTTGTGATTCAGGATTTTCTTTAAATCTCTTCATATTAAAGCAATAAATAAAAAATTTATATTACTATATAAAGCTTGTTTTAAAGATTGAAATTTCGAGAAACTACGCGTATGACTGAATGCGATACGGCCGTTGGGAATGGAGAGAAATGCCAAGTTTGAAAAGAAAGTGGTATAAAATAACAAAGAAAATGCGTTGAATGACGTTTTTAATTTTTCTGCGAACGTAATACAATCGGAGTTTCAGCCGATTGATTATCTCACGAGCTTCCTTTTTGTCTCTGTCTCCCGAAAGTCGGCCGAAACTCTCATTTTGACATTTTCTAAAAATCAAAATCTAATACTTTTATAGAAACATGGAAAAAAGCCATACGTTTTTTACTTTCTTCTATATGTAATATAGAGAAAGTATTGGATTCGTAAAAATTTTCGACCTCGGGTTTTTGATGAATTTACACGTTTTGAGAGCTGTAGAACACAATTTGACCATTTTTACAAAAATGTCTGTCTGTCTGTGTGTGTGTGTGTGTGTGTGTGACAAAATTTTGTGGCAACTGTATCTCAAGAACTACTGCACAGAATTTCATACAAATTGGTATGTAGTTGTACCTTGACATAAATTAGTGCCTATCAACTTTTGGTAAAAGTTGTCTTACAGGTTGCGTTGCCATCCCGCTTTTTCTAAATTTTTAACATGGTGATATAGGACAAAATTTTGTATAAATGTGCATAAAGAGAATTATTTTTTAGTAATCATTATGAAATTTACAAGAATTATTTAAAATAGAGATAGTCAACTGGGAAAAAAATTTTGTATGCGTAGGAGCCTCGCCACCCCCCGTGGGGGGGAAGTTCCCCCTCGAGGAGAGTAAATTTTTCCAAGATGGGTATCTTTCGAAAGGTCTCGTCAATACCTTTAAAACGAATGGTTTAACTATAAATCTGTGATAATTTAAAACAAAGTTATCGATTTTTTTTACTTTTAACGAAAAAAAACTTAGAAAAAAATCGTTTTTTTTTTTTTTTTTTTTTTTTTTTTTTTTTTTTAACGAAATTTAACCAGACTTGGTATTTAGTTGGCCCCTGACATAAACTGAGGCTGATTAGATTTGGGGATCAATCGCTCAACAGGTGGCGCTGTGATCGTATTTTTTCTAAATTTTTAACATGGCAGTATAGGAAAAAATTTCGTATAAATGTACATAATGAGAGTTATTCTTAACCTGTGATTGTGAAATTAATATGAATTATTGATAATAGTAGTAGTTAATTAGGGAAAAAATTTGGCGCATCGCTTCGCCCCCCTAGGGGGAAGTACCCCCCCCCCCCCCGGGCGGGGGGGGTGTAAATTTTCAAGATCGGTATCTTTCGAAAGGTCTCGTCAATACCTTTAAAACGAATGGTTGAACTATAAATATATGGTAATTTAAAACAAAGTTATCGATTTTTTTTACTTTTAACGAAAAAAAAATTGAAAAAAATCTTTTTTTTTTTTTTTATTTTTTTTTTTTTTTATTGTTACTGCGTGAATTTGTATAGGAAAATATAGAAGAAAGTCTTGTGGTGGCCACAACATACTAGTTTAGTATATGAATAAGACTACCTGCCAATTTCCAGTGTTTACTGTTAAAATTGACTTTCGAAAATGTCTGTAAGTGGCGATGTTAGATTTGAGAAAGCCTGAATTCGAGGCGCACGGCGCGTTTACTGCGAAAACGCCGCCGCGCGATCCAAGTTTGCATTGGAATGGGGTATTCTATAAAGAATGGGTAGAAGAATTTTAAGTGTTTACTATTAAATTGACTTCCGAAATATGTTTGCAAGTGGCGAGGTTAGATTTTAGAACAGCCTGAATTCTTTGTGCGGCGCGTTTACCGCGAAAAGGCGCCGCACGATCCAAGTTTGCTGTGGAATGGAGTATATTTTATAAAGAATGGGTAGAAGAGAAGTGGCCATTGCAGTGGCGACTAAAGGCAATTTCTTTAGTCGCCACTTTTAAAAATCTAGTGGCGAGTGGCGACCGCTAATTTCCAGCTTTAAAGGAAGCGATCCGAATAGCCTCCGCACTAATCGCACCGATGGACGAATAGCAACGGCCTTAAATATATATTTAATTTTATAATGTAGTTTAAGTTTTGTTTGAGCTGTGCTATTAGAAAAAGAGGTGCAGACTGAAGTTAAATAGTATTTAGTCTCATAGGCACTAACAAGAGAAATTTTTAGAAATGCTAAGCAAAGATGGATAAAATGAAAAACTTTCTGCAAACACAAAATTAAAAAAAATATATATATATACAAAAAACGCATGTAAAGTAAAAAAAAAAAAAAGATAAATCAAACTATAAAACAACAAATATAAATAAAGCATTTAATTTATATCCATAAAAGGAAGGGAGGAATTTTGAGTTGTTTTCAATGCAGAAATTTTCGGAGACATTATTTGAGTGAACTGTTTTAAATCGCATTTTTTTTTTTTTTTTTTTTTTAATTAATGCCAAAAAAAAAATTTCTGCAAAAGATAAAAAATTTACGTGAATGGTGTTTGGATATTCGTGTATATTATCCAACTCTGGTGCTTAGATATTTTAGTAGATACTGAGTTAATAAGACTGAATTATAAATTAAAATTTTTCAATCAGTTACTTTTTTTTTTTTTTTTTTTTTTTTTTTAAGGATACGAAAATCTGTATGAATAAAGTACCTGTGTATCTGTCTGCACTCTGGTGCTTGTACTACTGATCACATAGCTACAAAACTTAGCAAATGTGTAGTTGGGACCCTGCAGGCGTGTATCTTGGCTTTTTTTTTTTTATATATACTATCGAAGGCTGCTCCCTGATTACTCTGCTCACCAATCCCCGGATCACTTTGCATATTAACCCCTGTGAAGCGTTTCGCTGAATAGGAATATTATTAGTGTACAACACAAAACAAAAGCGCAGAAAAATATTATAGAAATTCCGATATTTAATGTCAAATTAAAATACATAATATTTAATACCACATTCTTTTGTTTTTTAAATAAAATATTATGCTTAAAATTCTTTTTTTTTTTAGGAATAGAAAGAAATTTATAATATCTAGATCATTTTGTTCTACAACTTTAGTACCCGTATATGACCCCCTTGGAAACTTAAATTTTTGTCATTATTAGGCGATGAATTTTTTGGTGTAATTGCTTTTTTTTTTTTTTTTCTTTTTTTTTAAAGAAGAAAAAAAACTAATACTTATAATCTATTATAGCCTATACTTTTTCCTAATGCCTATACTTTTTAGGAGATGAATTTTTTTCTTGTCGTAATTAGAAATATGAAATGTGTCCTAGAAATGTCAAATTCTGTAAATGTTAAAAAATTATCAGTGCGAAATTACAAGATTTATAAATGAGTTTGATTTTGACTCTATTTGGAACAACTTGCAGGTTGGTCCACAGCTCTATTCGGTGATTTTCTTTGTGTGTTTATACTTCTGTGTGTTTTTATAGATGCTTGTCAAAGATGCCATAAGGTGGATGCCACTGACGTTAAAATCAAAGAGGCTTTTGGCGACTGGCTCAACGAAGCCAAAGTGAGAAAAATTCGAAGGTAATTTATTTTGCTCAATTATTGTGGTTAACGCATTCGCTGTCACTCATGTTCCATTAGCATGATGTTCACTATTGTTCCAAATGGCACTCACGTAAGATCAGCAGCGAATGTGTTGAGTCATAAAATTGATATTTTTCATAGATACCAAAATACCCAGTAGCAGAAACATCGTGACAGGGCGACATAGTCGCGAACACACACACCAAAAAAAAAAAGAAAGAAACGGCTTGCGGACAGCTTTTGCTTGCACTGATAAAAAAAATGTGTCCGCAACTTTCAGATAACATTTCACTTATAAAAATTTCTGTATCAAAACTAAAACTAATACTTTTATTATGTATAATTATTTATATTGTGTTCTCAAACATTTCTATTAAATATTTAATTGAATGAGATGAATGAATACAATTGTTTATATTATATTGTTCTGTAGTAAAATTGTATTCGTGTATTGTTGCGCGAGATCACCACTGATGTTAACCCCCCCCCTACCCCCATCAGCTTTCAGGCTTTTTGAGTGTAAGCCATTTTCACCTCTGATTACACGCAAATTTTGCAGGCAGATTATGAAATTTTTAAAGCCTATCGCAGACAGCTGCAAAACTTTCTGCCACTGGGCCAAATTAAGTAGAGTTATTTATATTGTTGTGCAATTTGACAAAGAATAACTGTCATCAAGGGTGCAGCATATGTCCAAATGCTCAAACGAGGTTTGGGGGAAGTAAAGTGTATTATCAGGGGTCTGTACAGACTTTTCAAACAGGGTCCTGTTTTTGTGAAATGTCAACACATAATTTTGTGAATCTAAACTTAGTGTGAAAATAAAGTTCTGAGCATTTTTGTCTAGTGTCCTCTTTTTCATAAAATTGTGAAAAATGTAATTTTTCAAAATAAAATTACAATTAAGATTTCATTTAGACAATGATGGCTCACACATATGTATAGAAAACTTTTATAAATTACGTTGTTGCTACGCTACACCTGGAGAACCTGAAATAGTCAGGGAATTTTTAAATTGAGCATGAAAGTCAGGAATTTGAATATCTTAGCCAGAATGTGGAAAAGTCAGAGAATTTCATACAATGATTGCCAAAAAAAAAAAAAATTCCTCCAACGTACATATTTCTTGTTGAGGGGTTTACGTACATATTTCCTCCAACGTACATATTTCCCTTACATATTCCTCCAATGTATATATTTCTTGTCTTCTTTTTTCTTAGCTTCCGGCATTTTTTCAAAACAAGACCTCTCAGAAAGACCCTGCATGTAGGGCAATCTGTCCTTAGGTCAAAGTAACATGTAACTTTTGTGTGTTCAAGTGGTACCATACTTATTTTGCCTTCAATACAACCAATGCACAGTATATGCAGCGATGCCGTTTACGCGCTATAGCACATAAATTACACGAAAAGTTGGAGGCAAGACGCGAAAAATTTATTATGGCGGGTCCCCGGGGATGCGTAATTTTCATTCTTGAAAAAAAAAAAAAAAAAATCAAATTAAAAGAAAGGACAAAAGTAAATTTCAAAATATATTTCTTGTTTAAAACTAATATGTTCTTTATAATTTTAAAGCATTCTGCTGTAAAGAAGAAAAAAAAAATCCTTTTGAACTTCATTTTACCATAAAGAAAAAATAACATATCCTATACGATAGACACAAACAAGCGGCCGGCGCGAAATCAAAAACGAAGTCCTGACTCTGAGATTAGAAAACGAAGTTTTGATGCGAAAAGATTATTAGTAAAAAGTGTACGATATGCCACATTGCGTCACTACGTAAATAAATCACCAGTGGGTGTCCTCTATCAAAGCTTAGCCGAAATATGAATGAAATTCGAAAAATGGTCACAAAACCCTTTTTTCAAAGAATCCAAAAACATTTCTAATTCCAATACGATAAACACACATGAGTGGTCGGTGTGTAAACAAAGTTCTGAAACACAAAAACGAAGGTCCTGTACGAAAAAGTTAACTGTTAAAAGTGCCGGAACATTGAATTGCATCACCCTGCTGCGTTCTAAGTTCGTTCAAACAAAACGAAAACAAATAGAACGGATGAACGAGCACAATTACAGGAACATGACATTATGTCTGTATTAAGATTCAAGAAATTTTATTATTATAAAACTAAGTATTAAAAAAATGTAATAAGTTTGCTGTGTTAAGCAAAAAATAAAATAGTTTTGCTAATGTCAGAATGTCATTATTATTATAGTAATTTTGTTTACAGATAAGGTAGTACACTTCTTTTATTTTTTTCTCTAATACATTATTTAAGTTATCAGTATAGCTTATTGGTAAGTTATTTTGTGAAAGGAGGGTGGGGGACTTGGGGTAGCTTTTGCAGACGTGATATTTCCGTTTTCGGCAGGGGCCGATATCCAGAATATTCTGATAATTGGAATCAGGTTGGTCCCGTGATTGCTGGATAATGAATCATGTGCTGTATTTGAAGTGGAATGTGTAACTAAATTTTGTAATCGATCTATTTATCTAAAGCTCATTTCTCAAAAAAAAAAAAAAAAAAAAAAAAAAACCTTTTTCTCATTTTGTTTTCTTAGTGCTAGTAATTTCGAGGAAATTTAAAAAAATGTTTCTAATTTAAAATAATGATAATAACTAGATATTATACTATATTTTCTCTCTCTCTCTCTCTTTTTTTTGTGTGTGTTCCAGAGCACATTAAGCTAAATGTTTTCAGTTGTTTCTTAACAGCAACTATCTTCTACATAATATTAGTTTAAGACAATCTCAAAAAGAGCTAGTTAAAAATTCCTAAAAAACTGTTTTTCGTCTACAATAGGATAAAATTTTAATTTATATCTGTAATGTACAAATTCATTTATGCGAGGACCCATTTTTTGAAAAAAAGGACCCAGATTTTTTAAACTCTTGGGTCCCGGGAACCCAGGATTTTGGAAGACTAGCAGCATCACTATGGCTAGGCTGGAATTTTCTTAGAACATGTCTGGAAAAGTCAGGTAATTTCATTCTGCTATTTGAGTGGAAACTCTGAATTAGAAAATAAATATCAGCTTTCCGGGAGAAAATACAGCAGAGCACATCCTAGTATTCAAGTGGTCTATTCATACTATGAAAGACTAGCTTTCAAAATGAAACAGATTTGTCAAAGATCTGTTTCATTTTGAACATAATTTTAAAAATATCTTGTTTACATTTAAGTATATATACAGTGTACTCTCGAAAACCTTGATATGTCAAAAAATTATTTTTTCTTGTGATATTGCATATTCATCCAAAGTAAATTTTTAATCTTATGTTGAAGAATTTTCACTCAAAATCTTGTCTTTTTTTTTTTTTTTTTTTTTTTTTTTTTTTAATCGCTATTCAGTTCTGTTGAAAAGGTATGTTACCAAAAACCTCTCGCGCCCCTTATCTATCTGAGAGAGCCAAATAACTCAATTGATCATTTGAACGATAAACAAAGGTATAAAAATAAGTTTTGTGGTGCATCAGATAAACACGCACATGTTTTGACCAATGCCAATCTCAGTTTTTTTTCCCCTTAAGATCCAGTTCAGTCGTTGCTAATAGAAACATGACATATGTACAAGAGACTTATGAGTCACATTTTAGGGAAAAGGGGTTTGTATAAGTGTGCGCTAATGTCTCAAACATATGGATTAGTTGGCCGGAGAAAAGCATATCTGGGAATCACTGCCAGTTGTTTCAAAAATGGAAATTTCCATAATCGTTAAATAAAAATTGAATTTTATTGACAATTGAATAAACAATAGCGATTTTAGAGGCCATAGATAAAGGAGGAAAAAAGAACAAATCGAAAAAGATTTCAAAATTTCAGCATCGACTTTTTTATTAATAATATTGAAAAACAGAAACAAAACTGAGAAACTTTTCAAGCAGGAAAAAGAAGCTGCAAAGAAGATCAGAATGGCTGAATATCCTGATTTAGAAGAATGCCTCATAAAATGGTTTAAACAATGCAGAGCTCATAATATCTCTCTTGGAGGCAATGTGTTAAAAGAAAAGGCCGAACAGTTCGCAGAAAAACTAGGGTATAAGTATTTCAAAGCCAGTAATGGATGGTTAAAGAACTTTAAAAAACACAACATAATTTTTAGAAAATTGTGTGGCCCGAACCAATCAGTGAGCGATGAATTTTGTTCAGAATAGATTAAAAATCTTCCTGATCGTTTGAAAAACTATTCCCCGAATTCATCTCATCAACATTTTAAAAGATATGTGGATTTTCATTAAAGCACTGTTAGGCGAAATTGCAGTTTTCAGTGGAGAAGCATACCACGGAGGCAAGGTAAAGATTGAGTAACAGTGTCAGCTGTCAACATGAATGGCACCGAAGTTCGTTACAGAAGGAGGTTGTAAAGATCAGATGCTATTTTTTAGGAAACAGGAAATTGCACCAATAAATATTCTGGATCGTATGAGATGGTTGACTGACCTTAGAGCTGTTTGACACAAAAGAACTGTTTCAGAAAAGTTAACTTTGTGAAAAAAGTAGAAAATTAAATTGAATCGGACAAGGAATAGGAAACTGACATTGAACCTGATGATAAAATACAATGTGGAGAATGAGTGGAAATTTCAAATTCGCTAAACCTTTCCAAAAAACATAAGTTTTAAAGATTTTGCTGACTTAGATGCTAACGTTAAAGTCTGTGGGCTGTGAACAGATGATAAAATCGTTTCTCAGTTGATTTCTTCTCTGCCATATGATGATGAGGAAGAAGTGGGTGTTCCGGAACCACCACCTATCATTACTATATCTACTGTTCGACCGAGATAAGAACGACCCTGGAACTGACGAAGGTACTGTCCAGTTGCCAGGGTAACCAATCATTCGACTTAATTTGAGGGATGTCTGGTATTTTCTTTTCGCACCAACACTGGAACTTCTCGCCATATTTCTCTGGTTCAGTGATTGACTTATCGCATTTCCTATTGTCAAATCGTTCAGACAGATTGTAAAATTTGTAAATAAATAAAGTTCATTATTAATTTTTTCTAGATATTTAATCATTTTGAAATTCATGAATGCAGGAATAAAAATGAAAATTGAGAAAACACAATTTTACGATTTTAAATCTGTAAAATATACATCAAAAACTGTAAGAACTGTTACCTGAATGTATATTTTAAAACTAATATAATTCAATTTATAAATATTAAATGAAATATAAGCTTTTATATGAAACCTACTTCAGTGTTGCCAAATACCTTTAAATTTACGCTGGTCAAATTATTCATATTAAAAATAAATAAATAAATAGTTATAGTTATTTAATAATCTATTTAGACTTTGTTATATTATCATGGCAATTTAATCATATGTTTATTTTTTGCTTTCTGTTTCTTTTTGTAACTAATGTAAGTATCTTACTTAAACCTAATCATAATAAAATTAAGTTCATAAAATCTAAATATGCTATTAAGTGAAATGGCAATATGGAAAGAAATAAGTTATGCCATTTTTAAATAACATCTTGATTAATATTTAAAAAACAAGTTAAGTTTTACAATAACTGATATTGTTTATTTTAGTAAAAATAAATAATATTTTCTATTATCTATGGATTTTCAAGAGAATGCTAACTAAATAAATATTACTATATTTTTAAACCAATAATTCTGTGTGTAAATGCTATTATTAGTGTATCTTGTATCACAAACTCTATCTTGATTTTTTTTTCTCCCTGTCCTTATGATTTTAAAATATGGAGAGTATACTGTATATATATATATATATATATATGTGTGTGTGTGTGTGTGTGTGTGTGTGTGTGTGTGTGCAGGGGCCAATCCAGGATTTCAAACTTAATACCTATTTTTGTGAAAAATCTTAACTATATTTTATTTTTGTGAAAAATTGTAACACACTCTTTTTCTCTGTGTGTATGTGAGGGGGGGTGGGGGTTTCAAACTAAGTAAAATGATAAAAATGACGTTCAGCAGTTAGTGTGAGGCTTATAGCAGAACAGGAACCAAAACTCACTTCTCTCTGAAGTAAACAGTTCAGTAGAGAGAGTGTAAGTAGAAGTCGTTTTTATTCGTGCTAGTTTCACTGTCATATACATGAATTATACCAGGGATGATAGACACATGACCATACAGTCATCAAACCGTCAAACCACCTGATGAATCAGCAAACAGTAACACTATGGTCACAACTCCAGAGTATGTCTTGCTACACCATTTCTCACCCGTAACAAACGCTTGCGTGTAGGTTAAAACCAACATTCTGCATAATTCTAGCTTAGTGAATCACATCAACAGAAATGCACAAATAAGTTACTCTTCTTTGAAAATGTGCTCATTTAAATTGTCAGATTTTGCTGGGATGACTAAGATTTTTTGTGAAAGTACCGATTTTAGCTGTATGATTTTTGTGAAGGTACCCTTTTGCCTGGTTGATTTTTGTGAAGGTACCTTTTTTGCCAGGTTGATTTTTGTGAAGATACCTTTTTTGCCAGGTTGATTTTTGTGAAGATACCTTTTTTGCCAAGTTGATTTTTGTGAAGGTACCCATAAACGGTAGTAAAATCGACCTGTATTAACCCCTGGCGTGTGTAGAATGTTTGTGGGGATACAAAAGTAAATAAATGTGTTAAAAAAAAAAAAAAAAAAAAAAGCAGGGTAAAAAATATTTGTAGGAAAATAAATTGATCTGTGTTATCCATTTCAAAAACAGAAATCATTTTAAAATTTGAAAATGCAAATGTGGTATTTTTAAAAGATATGTTCTATACAATTAACAAGTCATTGTTTAACCTCTTAGCAATTTTGTTAATTGAAGATTTCTAATTTAGCACCTTTTTTTAATTGTAACTGTAAATAGATTTCTTAAAGTATTTTTTTTTTTTTTTCAGGAAGCAAAGACAAATGCAGAAGAACACAGAAGATGTAAATAACATGTGAATTGTAATAAAATTTAAATTTGTAAATGAGTTTCAATAAATGTTTTTTTCTTTTCCATGTTACAGTGTTAGCGTATTTCATTCGAATTATAAATAAATAATTCAATGCAAAACTGCCTGAAGTTTTTTTTTTTTTTTTTTTTTAATTATACATGAACTTAAATTAATAGTGAAATGTAAATAAGTCTTGATTTTATGTACACTTGATATAAAAAAATTTGAAAGGGGCTTAATCTTTAGAAGAAATGTGATTGTGCATTTCCTGAAAAACTGCGAAACTGTGTTTTTTTGTTTAATTATAAAAATCTTTAAAATTAGGATTAAACATAGAAACACAGTATCAATATGTAGAATGTATTTATATACAGGGGTCGATCCAAGTTTTAATTTTTGGGTCCCTTTTTTGTGAAAAACAAAATATTTTTGTGAAATTTTTATTTATTTTTGTGAAATATAAAATATTTTTATGAAAAAGTAAAATATTGTGTAAATTTTTTGGTTTTTACAATCACTTTATGTAATGTTTAATATCAAGTTAATAGATTTGTTGAGCCAAATTAAGGCATTAATTAAAAATAATACTGAAAACATTTAATAAAAGAATCATTTTTATAAAAAAAATCTTGTGAAGGGACTCATTTTATGAATTTGAATTTTGTGAAGGGTCCCTTTTTACTATGGGGAATTTTGTGAAGGGGCCGCAAAAGGGACCCAAATTTTGCCTGGATCGACCCCTGATATATATATCTAGTCTAGAAAGTGCATACTAACATGTGTATTTTTACCACGCATTTTTTCTTTTTTCTCTTCCTCATTTTGCAACATTAAAGGAAATATTTACTTAAATCACAAATATGATTAGATTAATCTAAAGTAATTCATGTATTAAATCTATTTTATTTTTCTAATTATCTTATATATATTATTTCTGTCTGTTTTATTATCTATTTCTTTTCCTTAAAAGCTTTAAGGGAACACACAGATCGTGAAGGTCATTTAAAGCACATGTTCTGTTAGTTAAATTGTTTATAGAATTACTTATTTGTTATTTTTAAATTCAGTTTTTACATTTTGAAAGCATACAACTGTTAGAATTAGTACTTGCTTTATATAAACTTTAAAACTTGAATTTTGAGTTTAAAACTGTGAATTTTCATTAGGGGCATTACTGAAAAATGGAATATTGAAATTTTAAAAATTTATTTTTTGCATATAAAGTACTATTTACTGGTTGTGAATTTTCTGAATGTGAATACGAAAATAAAAGATGAGTAATTTTATAAATTTCGTCATAGACTTACATGGGATTTAGTGACTAGAGACAGATAAATCACAAGAAAGAATAAGCAGCCTTAATGTTTTATATGAATTATGCAAATAATTCAATATACAATTACATCAAAGAGAAATTTGTAAATAATTGGATATTTATAGCAATTTTTTTCAGAAAAGAGTTCTAGGATTTGTTTAATGATGAGTAATAAATATACTATAAAAAAATTTAGAGTTTATTTAGTAGATATTTATATATGACAATTTAATATTGTGTGTAAACAAATTGATTTTTTCAAACTAAAATATCAGGATAAATTGAAAAATTAGAGTTTAGATATCCTCTACTAAAATTTTCCTTTGTGTATTTTTAGAGATTTAGAATCCCTTTTAAGCTATAGTTTGTGTAGCATAAAAATGTTTGATAATTCACAAACTGAATATTATATATAGTTTAATTCAAGCAATAAACATTTATTATGATTGCACTAAATTGAAATTGTCAGAGAGACAAAATTTTATACTATGAAATATGCTTACAATTTGCCTCCACATGTTTTGTAATAAGTGTTAACTTAAGGCTTTCTTCCCATATTATCCTATGGGATTTTCATTGCTTCGTTTTTATAAGAATATTTCATTTAAAAATGTTTTTTAATATTGAAAAAATAAATATTTTGCTTAGAGATCCAAACTTAGTCATAAATTTACTTAATGAAATAAAATATTCAAATAAATTGAGGGGGGGGGGGAGTTCACTAGGTCAAAAGACAACATACTGGCATTCAAAAAACAATCTGAAAAACTTCATTTTTGAATGAAAATCCCATATCATGAATACCAAAGGATAGCATGGGGAGAGAATAAGAGGAGGAACCTAACTGTTCTGCAGCTTTAAAGTTTTTTCCCTATAGTTTTTATAAAAAATGGAATAAAGTAAAACATTTTTAAATTGATTTAAAAGTAACCCGGCATTTATGGGTTAAGAAAAAGGAGGAAATGGCTCATTGATGGATCTTCATTTCCAGTGTCACAACTATGTTTTTCTAAGTTTTGATGAATATCTAAGTTGCGACAAAAAAAAAAAAAAAAAAAAAAACTGCTTTGCCTGCACTATAATATAATTTTTAAATTTATGAATTCATAACACCCATCCTAACATTTGTAACAAATGATCGGATCAGCTTACGGATGATATCAAATTCAGAGTTAAAAAATATATATGTAAACAATACCCACCACTACCATAATTTATTTTTATTTTAACTTTTTTTTTTGGGGTGGCGGGGGGAGGACTAATCAAATCTTCGTTTCTTGTAGTTCATGTTGATACTCAATATTTATGTTATTTGTCATTCATAAAATTTAGGAAGAGCTTTTGTTTTGGCACAAAATATCATAATCAAATGAGTACCCAAAATATAAAGTTGGCTTAAATAAGTAAAAACTCTGTATTATGTATAAAATTGAAGGTGTCAAAAAAAGTGAAATTAGTACATATAATGTGTGACACAGCAAGATTGATGCTTTGCAGACATTTCGATATAACAAAGAAATTTTTTCTAATTTGCAGTAAATTTGATATGACAAGACTAAATTTTCTTATTTGCAATAAAATTGCAGCAAGCTTGATGCGACAAAACTAAATTTTCCTCCTAATTTGCAATGAAATTGCAGCAAGCTTGATGTGACAAAACTAAATTTTCCTCCTAATTTGCAATGAAGTTGCAGCAAGCTTGATGTGACAAAACTAAATTTTCCTCCTAATTTGCATTGAAATTGCAGCAAGCTTGATGTGACAAAAATAAAATTTTCTCCTAATTTGCAGTGAAATTGCAGCAATCTTGATGTGACAAAAATAATTTTTTTTAATAAGTTGCAGTGAATTTGCAGCAAGTTTGATATGACAAACCTAAACTTTTCTGCCAATTTTAAATAAGCTTGCTGCAAGTTTGACATGACAAGAATAAGACTTGCACGACAAGTTAGCTGCAAATTTGGCGTCTGGTGACTTCGGAGCTTGCGTTAACTTGCTTCAGTCTTGTTATGAACTTGCAAACTTGTCATGGTGAACTTGTTGCAAGTTTGCAGTCTTGCAAAGCAAGACTGCTGCAAGTTTGCAGCAAACTAATTTTGCTATCTGGGTGAATATATATATATATATATATATATATATATATATATATATATATATAATATCACTGAGGAGGTCCCATACTAAAGCTGTGGCGATAATAGTCGCCAATGGAAATATATTTATTTAATAGTTTCAATTATTCAATTAAAAAGAAATCATTTTAATGTAGTGACTGGCGAAGCGGGCAAAGCCTGCTAGTATATATATATATATATATATTGTTAAAGTGAAAGCAAGTAAAAATTTAAGACAGGAAAAAATAATAGATATTTTTAAATAGCTATAAAATGAATTTATATATGACTTTTAAAAGAATATAATGCTCACAATTTCAATTATTTATATATTGTTCCACGAATTTTTTTCAATGGTTTTTGAAATTTATCGTTGTGAAAAGCATAGTCTTTATGTTACGAATTTTAGAAAACGAGTTTAAAAAACGAGTTTAGTTTACGAATTTTAGAAAACTTGTTTAAATTAACTCTTTTCAAAAATATATTATTAGATGTAAACATATTCAGTTGAGCAAAAACAGGAAAAAACTAGTTGGCATAGGTGGACTCTGCTCAGTTCCCCATCATATTTATGTTCTCGTAAATTATTTGTGCGAGACATATTATAATCATGTTAAAAGAAATGAATTTGACCAAAGCTTGATACAGTAACAGAATGAAATCCCCGCCTAATAGGCTATCCACCGTTCACTTCGATATATTTATCTTATTATAACCTATTAATTTATTTTATCAGGGTCAATTCCGTTGTTTAGTTTTCATGCTACTATTTCCAATGCAATAATCCTCAAAATTCATATTTATATGAAAAATTTAATATTTCGCTATGTTGATAAAATCGTAAATTACGAATAATTTACGAAATTTTCTTATTAGAATATTTGTATTCAATCATGTTCAAACAAATATCATAAATGTAATTTTGAAGTTGCCTAATGTATTTATGATCCTCAAAATGGAAGTTTATGCTCAATTTTGCCTTATTCTTACATGTTAAGTAAATCGTAAATTCCAAATAACTTACGAATTTTTTAAATTGAAAAAAATCATAGCCTATGATATTCATGCCAATATCCTAAATAATATTTCAAAAGCAGTCTGACATCTTTACGATGAAAATATCTCTCAAAATTGACGTTTATGTGAAATTTTGCCCTATACTGCCATGTTAAGAAATTCGTAAATTTCCAATAACTTGCGAAATTTTCAAAGTAGCATATTTATAGTTACCGATGTTCATTCCGGCATCAAAACTGATATTTTAAAACTGGTCTGACATTTTATAGTAAATAGTTTCCATTTAATGCACGTTTAAGTGAATTTTTGTCCTATTCTCCCATGTTAAGAAAATCGTAAATTTCTAATATCTTACGAAGTTTTTTAATTCGAACGTTGCAAATGAATAGGGTTCTTGCCATTGTCAAAGGTAATATTTTAAAACTGATCTGACCTCTCTGCGACAATTTGTTCGTGAGATATCGTGTACGCAGACTAACAAACTAACGGACTAACAGACACCATAGAAATTTTGTCATTTTCGGATTCCTCTCACCTGAAAAAAAGTCAAAAACCCGAGGTCGAAAATTTTCACGATTACCTAAGTTCCCCATACCTATAGTATGATGGGGAACTAAAAATAAAATTGAAAGTTTTACGTATTATTATTATAATCATTATTATTTATTTTATTTTTTTATGGAAATAAATTAAAATGTTCCATGTGATTTAGTTTTCAAATTTCTCCTTTGGTTTAAAATAGTTACACTTTACCTAGGAACGCGGTAGCGTTCCGGCAAGCTAAGCTCAAACAAAGATTAACAAGGAAGGTCTCCATAGGCTAACACGCAAAAATTTTTTGAAAAAATTTCAGAATACTCACCTAACGAGGCTATATATGTTTATAAAAAAACAGTCCAGCGAAATCACTATATATCGTCCGTAAAACAATTTTCAAAATATGCAATTCTTGGCTATTTATCACTTGTTGGCGACAAAATGAAAACTGCTGCAAAACTGTTTTTTGATAAATACTAATTATAGGAAAACGTTTTAAATATTGTTCATGCTAAACTAGTTTAAGAAAGTTTACTTTATATAAATACGCTTTCATAACTACAATTTTGCCAAAATATTTATATGTAAAATTAACGATCAGATAATATAAAATTTAGTTTAACATGAAATACCTAAACTAAGCTTAAGTTTCCTCTGAGCTTTAAATATTGTGGCTTAAATTAAAATAATAAGTACATTTATTTATATTTCATAATAAATAATAAAGAACGCACAGCGTGATTATAATTAAAGTTACGATTTCAAAACGCTATAATTTAAAACTACCTATCAGAGCTATTTGATATTTTACCAGAGCAATTGTAACGCAATGAAATTTTATTTGGCAAAAGAAAAATAAATAAATAAATAGTTTCAAAATGTGCCGTTAATTATCCCTAAAGTGTTTGTTTCAGGATGTTCCTCTTTCCCTTTTTTCTCTATAACTGTTTCCTCTGTAAACACGTATTCTTCTCTTTTTGCTAAAAAAAATTGTAGTAAACCCTTGAAGTTTATTGTTTCCTGCTATTCCATTGTGTTGCTAATAACATTCCTGTGTTTATTGAGTCCATTTAGGTGTTTCCCCTGATATTACCCTGACAGCGCCATCTATAGGAACATGTTGGAACATTTTTTTTTCTTCTCCAAAACAAAATTACATTGCCTCACGATTGCTCTGGTAAAATAAATCGCTCTGATGGGTAGTTTTAAAATTACAGCGTTTTGAAATCGTAACTTTAATTATAATCTCCTTGTTCATGACACTTTAGAAATGAAACAATGATAAACGGCAATCACTTATAAAAGCGCTATTTTATGTTTTTGAAAAATGCCGATTTCACAACCGGTAATTTAGATAAAAATTTAAATTAATAAATTATTAATTTTTCAAATTTAAATTTCAAATTTCAGTACAGATTATACATTAATATTGAACTTTTTTTTTTTTTAACTTTTATTATTGTTATTATTATAATTTACTTTTGGTTACACTGATTAGATAATATTTACCTAATAATATTTTTAACCCTACGTACTAAATTAATTTAAATAATTACAAGATAAAAAACTTTTTATATACAATGTATTTTTAATTTTCTGTTGAATCATAGATGTAGAAGAACATTAGCACTTTATCAATGCGTATAAAATTTTTAAAAGGATAATGACGTCAATTTTTGTGAAATGCATAATTTAACTTTTTACAATTTTTTAACGTTCATGTTTAATTAAATGTATATTTTTATGTCGAAAGAAATTGAACCCGTAAATATTTTTTGGCAACAATTAAATTATATCTAATATTTTAATGGCTATTTTTAAGGCTATCAGGTGGTTATTATTTTCAAAATTTAATTAATTAAAAGAAAACTAATCAGAAATTAGAAAATCGAGCTTTGAAGTATTGTGCTGTCATCGGGTTCTGAGCTATTATGAAAGCTTCATATGTCTAACTAGTAGAGAAGTTAATTAAAAATCGATTGCAAGATTTTTTCCGGAGAAACAAACAAACAAACAAGAATCGAAGTTAATAAAAACATGGTAAAATACATTTGTATAACTGCAATTTTTGTACCGTGCAACTTTTGTTAATTTATTCAAACTTTAAACCAAATTTTAAATGAAAGTTATAATGAATTGAAAATTTTAAGCTCTTAATGAGTTTTAATAATAATTATAGATTATATGGGGAAGTAAAACAGGTCTTTGGATTAGCAAAAATGCACAAAAACAAATTTATTTGCATGAGCATACCTTTGATATTGAAAGATGCTTCGTTAGAAGATGTCATTCTGCCTCCTCCCCTTAAAGAAAAAATATTTGTTTTTTTTTCCTATTTTGTTTACGATTGATTAATTTTTCCTTTTGTTTCCCCCAATGATACAATTCATGTTTTTTTTTTTTTTTTTTTTTTGTTTTGTTTTTTTTTTTACATATTTAAATTTTGTTTGGATTTTTTTTAATCTGCGACATGAATTTCCAGAATTCCGATTATGCCAGTACTTTACAACCTTCTTCTTATAGTTCCATGATATATATTTTTATTTTGATGTTTCACATTTTTAAGAGGCAATTCGGTAGGATACTCGAATTTCATCAGAATTTTGCTATATTTCGTTAAAGGAAGGCCATGTATCATCAGGAATGCCTTCAATTTTTTCATAACTTATACACTCATATTTTCTAAATATTTCAACAATGTGAATTTTTAATTTAATTTCTTCTTCCACAACATTTGTGAGTGCAATATCTTTTTCCATATATTATTTATACAGCATCCAAACTGTATTATACGGATTAATTTTCAAAGACATTTTCTTTAATAAAAAATTAAAATAAATTTATTTTTCCAAATTTTAAAATTTGTTTTAAACGTTAACTAAAAGTAAAAAGAAATATTTGCAAACTGCAAAATACAGAAAATTTCAGTTACCAAATAAAAACAAAAGATTATATATTAACTTAAACATATATTTGTCTGCAATTTAAACATTTCGAACTTGCAAGGAAAATATAAATAAAAAATATTTTTAAGAGCTAAAATGAAATACTTTTAATAAAAGGACATATGCATATGCTATACAAATAAACGAAGTCTGTGGTAATCAAAGTTAAAAACGTTTCACACGGATTCGGTTAAATCAAAAACATTTTCGTTTAAACACGAAAACAAACTATTTCAAATACTATCAATACTTAACAGATGCTGTAACAAAGAATGTGCAATATATAAGCCATACCATTCACTATTTTTTTTTTTTTTTTAAGTCGTTAAAACGTACCAAACTCTAAACTATGAATAATTATCTCTTTTGATTTTCAGAAGAACTTGAACATTTCAGATTGATAAGAAAATCAATATTCTTCAGTCATATTTGGCAAACGGATAATTCAAATATGTTTTTTCCAATTAGAAACAGTCGTTTTAAAATTACAATTACATTACAATACTTGTATTAGGCAAGACGTAGCAAAACCTGGATAATAGCTTCAGGGCCCCGAGCTTGATCCTTCCCAAGCTTCGATAACTTTTTCTAGTAAATTTTGGCCTTTTATTCCTTCCGGCGCCAGCCTTTTTTTTTTTTTTTTTTTTTTTTTTTTTTTTATCTTTTTCCTCTATTTTTTTTTTTTTTCTGAAGTGCGATTTTTCTATGGATTTTCAGATTTTTTTCCACCGTTTTCTACACTCTACTCTGCACTTTAGAATGTACAAAACGGGTGAAAAATGCTAAAAATCTACAGGAAAACCTCACTTTAGGAAGAAAGAAACGAAAGAGTCAAAAATCCATAGAAACTCGGGATGAAAACGAAAAAAAAAAAAAAAAAAAAAGAACACTGCAAGAAATACAATGTCAAAAAAAGTTACGAAGTTAGGGAGGAAATTGGGCCAGGGTCCTGAAGCTATCGGCGGGATTTTCCTACGCTTTGCCTAATAGAATAGAGTAGAACAGAAGCTTTTGAGGTCAGAATTTGTGTACCATCTTCTATATTAAACATGTTTTTCTGCATACAAAAAAACGTATGTTAATTTCATCGTGTTTAGTATGGTCTAATGATGTTAAATTGCACCTACCTGAAATTTCGCCCATTGAACAAATATTCAAATAATATTTTCATGCATTTTTGCAAGAAGTATTTATCCGACATCAGTTAAACGTTTCAAGAATCATATCCATATGAATATAATACAGATTTATAATCCCGAGTTTGGACTTGCTGCTAATATTTATTGTTCTTAAGTTAGACTGAAAACTGATTTTAAAACACAAAGACATACCTGATTTTCAGATTTCAGATCATCAAAATGCATATATATATTAAAAATTCAATTTCGAAATTTTCACCCTCTACAAACAGAAAATAATAATGATAATAATAATAATAATAATTTTATTTGTGTTATGTGTGTAACATCGAGTACAATACATTGTAATAAATTGAAAAAAAAAAATTACAATTTCATTATAATTGAATCATTTTATATTATTCACATGATGAATTGCATTGCAGGATTTATACTAGAAAGTTTATATGATATTATAACTAAAAGTTACTTAAAATCGATTGAATTAAGAATATATAAATTAAGTATTCTTCAAGTAAATAAGGATATAAAAACTTAGCTAACATAAACACAAAAACTCACGCTTTAAACAAATCAAAGTGTTTATAATATTTCTACGTCTCCTTATTTTATCACAACTGTTTTTTAAAAGAAATGTATTATTTTTTTATAAAGTCTTTTTCTCTTTTAAATTTTCCTAAATTATGTAACACAAAATAACCATGTTCCATTTTTAATGCTTTTAATATAACATGCATGTCAAGAAAAAACGTTTTTAAACGTCAGATTTTTAAGTTTTAAAACTGCGTTTTCTTAAATTCCGTGCGTGATATTTCAGATTTTAAAAGATCCATTAATGATTTTTGGCATGAGGTGTAAATTTTAGATGCGTGTAAATTTATCATAAGTGACAGTTTGGTTAAAACATATTACGCAGCTATTTACTCTACTTATAGAATTAATATTTTTTCAGTAATAAATTTTCCTAATTTATTAGTCTTTAGTACTATTACTAAAGAAGTAGGGGTAGCAAAGAGGCCGTAGATTCGATGCAGCCATCTTTACATGTAAATAATTGATTACTGCTAAGCAGTAATGAAACAAGTTAAATTTAAATATATATGTATATATACTTTTATATGAAAACATAAATAAATTAGTATTTTGTAGCCACCATAAGAATTTCTCTTATATTTTACTACATAAATTAAACGAGTACAAATTATTCATTAAAATTATTTTGCATGATGAATTCAGATTCATTATATTTATCTCAGAGTATTATAACATTAAATGTCCAAGGACAGTCAATTTTTTACACATCTGAAAATTATTATAGTTTTTTTTTTTTTTTTTTTTTGATAAAAATGGAAAATATCAATATCTTTAATTCAAATTATTACTAATCTATGGTATAACCATTCGTTTTAAGGGAATTAGTGAGTTCTTTTGAATGATACTCATAATGAAAATTAACTCCTGTCGGAGGGGGTAGGGGTTGGTCCCACCGAAAGAGGGAGCAATTCTCCTACATATAAACAATTTATTTTCTAGTTTATTATTTTTATTAAGAATAATAATTAATAATTTCAAAATAATTTGTTAAAAATATTTCACATTATGCATATTTATAACAAACTTTGTTTTAACCGCTATCTTAAAATTGTTAAAAGTAAATGAAATAACAGCGCCACTTGTTTACCGATTGATTCCTAAATGTAATTAGCACCAGCTTAAGTCAAAGTCCAACTAACTACCAAATTTGATTGAATTTCGTTTATTTGTTACTGAGATTCAGATACAGTATTCGTAAAAATTTTGTACACACAAACAGACATTTCATAAAAATGATCAAATCATGTTTACGACATCTCAAAGCGTGTTAATCTGTCAAAAACTGAAAAATGAAAAAATTTCAGGAATCTAATGTATATATATATATATATATATATATATATATATATATATATTCGTATATATGAGAAAGAAAAGATTAAAACTAATGAAAGCTATAAAGAAATCTGTCGTTTAGAGATTTTAGTAGTTTCGCGAATAGTGGTTATTTCTTCACTTCGAAATATGGTATTCTAGTTGCAGAGGAAATCTCTTTTGTTGTAGGATAAAACCAAAATCTTCTGTGAGTTTATAAAATTAGTAGAAACGCATTAAAGCATCAAACAAAAAATGCTGCATAGATTTTAATGGAAATTTCACTAAAATGAAATTGGATGAATGTTTTTTCGTTTAAGGTAGATTTATTTTATTTTATTTTATTTTATTTTATTTTTATTTTTATTTTTATTTTTATTTTTATTTTATTTATTTATTTATTTATTTATTTATTTATTTTGTGGAAAATTAATTACATTTAAACAATATTTTTTTGCTTCCTTTTTTCCTAAAAGTATTCATCTTCTTTTTTTTTTTTTTTTTGATGGAATGTTAGTATAAAAACGAGAAAAAGTTAAAAATCATTAAAAATTTGCAGTTATGATTTTTTTTTTTTTTTTTTTTTTTTTTTACATATGTATGAAAGATTTACTTTATGAGTAGCATCTTTTCAAACGATAAAAGAATTATTTATTAATTAATTAATTAATTTATTTTTCAAATTTATTGGTCGACAGTATCATTTTTCAATCGATGTACATCCACATTTAAACATCTTAGTTTTTCTTAACATACACCTCACATATAGAGTTTGATGTACTTATGTATCATGAAAGCCCAGTTGTAACCTTCTCGTGAATGTATAAAATTACAGAATAACAGCGCAACCTGACGGTTAATATGCACCAAATTAAATCAGCAAAATTTTTCGCACTGATCCTTTCATATGTTAAGTAAAGTACACTTATTAAATACAGAAGCTGAGATATAGCCTTCCAGATTTTGGAAGACCCATAGCAGTCCAAACTACTGGACGAGATATATACCAAAATTTGCTAATTAATATCAAAGTCCAGTTAATGTAAATATTTGTAGAGTAGAATCAATTATTTCGTGAAATAAAACATTCACAAAATTTTGGTAACACACAGACAAACATTTTCTCTAAATTTAAAATTCTTGTTCAGGGCATCTCAAAACGTGTAAATCCATCGAAAACGGGAAATCGAAATTTTCACGAGTACAATACTTTTTCCCTATGTATATAAACGAAAGTAAAAAGAACACAAACAGACATTATTAATGCATAGTTATCAATAGCTGAACTGCTTACTTTCAACAGTGAAATTTATTTTATATTTAGTATACTTCCTGTATATTTCTTCCATTTTTTTAAATATTAAAAGAGATTATTAATGAACTTTCCTGTCAACTCTTTTTTGCAGATACAAGCTAATCTAAAAAAATAATGACATGGTGTTTTGATTAAGTGAAAATATGATAAAACCAAACATAACTGGCGTACATGCTTTATTCTCTGGCTTTGATAACATATTTTTTTTCAGTGGAAAAAACATGCATCTGTCAAAACTTCTTCCTCCTTTTACAAGTGAGCAAATCGAACTTTAACACTTCTTAAGCGTATTCTGTTACATAAAACATGAGCTTTCAGAACAAGCTGTAGAGAAGTAGAAATCTATCTTAGTTGTTAGTAGAATTTTCTTAAAATAAATATGCCAGAGCCTCTGTGTAACACATTAAAAATTCCAGTCATGAATACTTGTGCAGATCTATCAATTAATTAGAAAGAAAAACGTGCAATAAATAAAACAAATGAAGTTTTAACCAGATGAAACCGCATTTTAAGTCATCTGACGTCTAAGCACAAGTTATTTTTTCTATGCCATGACGTAACAAGCAGAATCTTGTTTTTGAGGCTCCGCAATGAGTTTGATGGATTCGGAAAAATAAATTGATGCTACTTTTTTTATGTGAAAGATTTTTCTTCTGACGCTTGAAGAATCACTTAATTTGTCTCAAGAATGAAACTAATTATTCTTTAATTACTCAGATAGATCAACAAGAGAAGCTTTCTCAATGGCTGAGAAATTTACATATTGATAACTGCAATATTTATTTAAGTTTTTCTATTTATTTAAATGCGTCATTTACGAAAGATGCTGTATATTTTGGTAGATTGTTCATGTTTTTCTTGAATATCTTATTTTAAATATGATATAATTTCAAAAGTTTTGTCCCCAGTATAGTCAGATACTCCCCCGCTCTCCTTCGCCGCATAATCAAATGGGATTTGGGCCGCGGTAGCCCAGTCGGTAGAGCGCTTGCCTCGTAATTCGAAGATTGCGGGTTCGGTACTCGAGCCGGCCAAAGACCATCGTGTACACTAATGGTGGCTGGTGCACGTAACATCTGTCGTGGCCACAATGTCCTCCATGTTCCCATAAAAAATTATACCTCTGGGGGTTACCGGTTTGATCCTCCCCGGGGGGTTACCCTTCCGGGGAGGATCAAAATTGCGATGGCATGTCTCCGGACCATCTCTAGGGGTGAGTCCCAGACCGTCGCCAATTGCCCATCTGCGCAGCACTAGTGCGACGTAAAACCCAACCAAAGAACCAACCAAATGGGATTTTTGTTGCTTTGTATTATCAGGGTATCTCTTTCAAAAATAAAGTTTTTTTAATTCTGTTTTTTTAATTCCACTCTTTGAACATGACATCTTTTACCTCAATAAGCAATTGTTTTTTTTTAAATAAACATTTCTTTTCGGGATTTAATGTTAGATCCTTAAGTTTGCTTAATGACATAAACACTTAAGTTTATTTGTTTATTCTTTAATTGCCACCACGAAAAAAAAGTGACATTTTTTAAGTGTGGAATTAAAAAAACAGAATTTCAAAAACTTTTTTTTTTTTTTTAACGAGATATCATGTAAATACAAAGCAACAAAAATCTTATTGTATTACACGGCGAAGGAGAAAGAGAGAGAATCTGACTACGAAGAACCTTTAAGAAAATTTTATTTGAAGATCACATATTGAAATTTAATGAAAATTTAAATTAGAGATGAAACATTTAAACTTATTAGAAACATAGGTCATTACATTAAGAAAGCTGTTGTTTACAAATTACAGATTATAAATTGGTTGGATTTTTTTTTTTTTTTTCAAAGAATCAATCATTTATAAAAATTTTTCTTTCAACTAAAATTTAGCAATAGAAAAAACATTATGATCTTATCTAAACGTTTAAAGTTGAAAAATATTGTTTTATTGCTAGTACATTCCTTAAATGATATGTAACACATATGTTACACCATTAATCACGCCATTATAAATTATTTTCATTCACCATTTATTTTTTAGACTGTCAAACATTTCCACGGTTTATTTTTATAAGTACCATCAATTTTATGGTAAAATATCGCACTTGTGCTTGATACTTTGTAAAATATGCAGTAAAAAATATTTTTTAAGAGAAGCCCATTTATGCAACGGAGATTATAATAATACCAACTGTTCATGAACAATGAACAAATAATGGATCTTTTTCTTCCTTAGTTTTACATTTTTAAGGTAAGACATGTATATCATCTAACGAAGCTTAAAAAATCAACTGTATGTGAACAATAAACAAATGCGTCGCTATCTTTTTTTCTTTTTCTTTTTAAGGTAAGCACATTTATACCATGTAACGAAGATTAAAGTACCAAATGTTTATGCACAATAAACAAATAATACATCCTTATCTTTTTTTTTTTTTTTTTTTAAGGTAAGAACATTTATACCACGTAAAGAAGATTAAAGTATCAACTGTTCATGAACAATAAACAAATAATGCATATTTTTCTTTTCTTTTCCTTTTAAAAGTAAGCACATTTATATCATGCAAAGAATATTAAAATACCAACTGTATGTGAACAAGAAACATTTAATGTATAGTAACATAAGTTTATTTTTATCATGTAACATTGGTTAAAATAGGCTATTCATGAACATTAAACACACCACGTAGATTAAACTAATGACTATTTATAAACAAGCAGTTTTAAAGATTGTAAGGCGCAGTGGAAACATGCGATCAACTTGATTTCTATGAAATTCGAAGATAGAAGAAAATATTTTTCCAGTGAATTTTGACACAGTAATCGCATACGTAACTTACGTTTACGGGGATTTGTTTGTGTTTTTTTTATTTTTTTAATGTAGAACTGAAACGTCAATATAAACGGATAATATTGTCATGGAAATTGGTGTTTTGGTTAATATAAAATATACAGACGCAGAAACTATTATAAAAGGGAAAAGTTGAGATCGAAAAATATTTAAGCTAATACGTTTATTGTTATGCTTTCGAATTTCTTTCATGATGCTTAGAATAAAATTATATGCATGGCTATATTAATAAATATTGGAATTTTTTTATTTATACGAGCATTTTAAGGCCAGATTTATGTTTTCGGAGAAAACATTCATTTCCTAGTCGGAAAATCTAGTACAATGAACATTTTTACGCTAATTTTGTATTTGAGTTTTAAATAGCGAATTCGTAATTTATAATTTTTATTATCATTGATTAAGTTATCCACTTAATTCGTACATTTTCTAAATTATTTTCATTATTATTAATTTTTTTGGGGGGGAAATGGGAGGGGAGGGGGCTGGATCAAAGTGGTTTGTGTTAAAATTTACTTGAGCATGTCACGGATATTTATTCATCTATTCTAATTTAATGAAACCACACGCACACATATATATGTATATATTCTTTAACATATTTATATATTTGTGTGAGTATGTGTACCATAATTTTATAAACATATATTGTAAATTTTTTCATCAGTGTAGGAAATATCTTTCTTATCTAATAACATATGCATTATTAAAAGAAATAAAGAAAAGTTACCTTACAAACACTATTCTAGAAAATTCTCAATCACATTTGAATAAGACTTTTTTTTTACTTTTCTTCTTTTAGTGTGTTAACTTTTATTAAAATAAATTTGCTTTTTTTTTTTTTTTTTGGGGGGGGGGGGGCGTTTTCTTTATTATAAATTTATCACAACATCAATTATAAGCACTACTTCAATTTTCAATTTTCAGTAAATATTTAGACACATTAAAAATTAAGAAGAAATTCTCAAAATGTCCTTTTATTTATTTATTTTCTTTTTATCATATGAACGAAGAAAATAAAAGAATAAAATTTCTATTTAGTTTAACGTAAGTCGGAGAGTTAAACAAAGCATAAGACCTCCGAAATCTATATTTACAGTAAAGGAAATAGAAGAGATATTCACATAACTTGAAAATTTTTCAATATATCTGTATATATATATAAATTACGTGTCACGATGTTTGTCCGGGGTAAACTCCTAAACTAAGGAACAGATTTTAATGAAATTTTGCACACTGTGTGCAGTTTGGTCCAACTTGAGAGATAGGATAGTTTTTATCTCAATTTATTGTCACAATATTGTTTTATTGCAATTATTTGTTAATTATAGACCTTTATTAAAGTTGCTCCAAAATATCTGTGAGTTCCATTAATTTAATAGTTGCCAAAAAAAAAAAAAAAAAAAAAAAAAAAAAACGAGTTCATTTTCTTTCGACATAAAAATAAATACATTTAATCAAACGTGAACGTTAAAAAATTATAAAAAGTTAAATTATGCATCTCACGAAAATTGACGTCATAATCAATTTAAACATTTTATACACATTGATAAAGTGCTAATGTAGTTCTATCATAGATATAGTAATATATATAGATCTCTCATCCCCATGTTATCGTACAAAGATTTTTGATGCCGAAAAAAAAAAAAAAAAAAAGCTTTGGAAACAGCCATTAAGTGGTATTGAAAAAAAAAAAAAGAAAAGAAAAGAAAAGAAAGAAAGAAATATGAATTTGAAACTGTATCTGGAGTCTTCCATTCCCCTTTAGCAAATAAATTATTCATAAATTTTATTTGCTGAAATATTAGTATGTATTCCCGTGTGTATTCACTCGGGGAAAGACGCCCATATTTTGGTAAAAACGTCGTCTTTTCCCAAATGAAAAGGAATAACTTTTTTCTCCCCAATGATCACTCTATTCTATATATGCTATACTATATCTATGAGTTCTATACGCAAGCGAAGTGTGACTCACTGACCGTCTGTGCAGCTCCGTGCTGTGCAGCCAAGAAAAAGATTTCCTATGTTAATTGCCCACTGGATTTTTTGTAAGAAATTATTAAAAATCGAGGAAATTTATTTCCCGATTTTAATCCTTATATTTGGGTATAGATATGTATTAGTTATCGCGGGTGTTAGATTGAATTATTTTGCTGTCAAATTGACAAAATTTTAATTTTAAATTTCAAAACTCTGTCGCCCTTGGCTTTTTATTATTATTATTATTAATATTTGGTGATCAAAAGCGTAACACGAAAATATACATGCCAGATGTATACATTGTACGAAATGTAATATGTATTATTCATTGTACGTATGTATGACATGTAATATGTATTGTACGAAATATTGTTTCTTATTATTCATTACTCTTTTAATATAAGTTGTTAAAATAACCATGATTTTTGAAAGGAATTAAATATTTTCGCCAGATAATTTGGCGATATTCTTTTTTTTTTCGCCAAGGATGACAGAAATGAAATCTATTCCGCTGCAAAATATTAGTATCTTACATCAGATATTTTATTTAGACATTTGAAAACAAATTTGACTTCAAACTATGATAGAATATTTATCATTTTCCTTTTAATTAGTATATTATTAGCATATTAAAATTTAAAAGCATGGTATATAAAAAGTTTTTTATTTATTTATTTTTTTTTTCTTATAATTATTCTTATCTTAATCCTCAATGTTTCCCATCTTTATTAACTTGAATTTACTATTAAAATTTTAACATACTCAAAAACTTCTCATCACTTCGTTAAAATACACTAAACTTTTCCAAAATCTTTTTCTATTTAAAATGATACATGTATTTACTTTAAATGTCCAATATTTCATAAGATTTCCAATTTTAAAGTTTTAAAATATTTATCAAATTTACTTATTTTTCTGGTTTAGCCTTATTGTTTTCCTTTTTATAACTACAGCTGTTGCCCTCTTTAAAATATTTAAAATGATGAGGTCATTTTATAGTAAAATTATCCATTATAGCATATATTATATTTCACTCCTCCATAAAAATTGATTTTAAAATCGTCTGTTTCTTTTATACTTTTATTTTAATAGAATTTTAATAGAATTTAATTTATATATTAGTCATTTTAGCAATTTTATCCAAAGTAGCATTAGAAATAATATATATCACTTCTCCATTAAAATTTATAGGACCCTACAATAAAATTAATTTGTGCTTAATATCAACACTACGAAAATTTTTATCAATCGCTTCCAAATTTTGACCTAAGTTTCAAATCTCAACCCTGTGGGTTTTTACATCGGCTACAACGTTTTCGTCTTTGTTCGTAAATAATAATTTGACTGTACTAAATAGTTTACAGCCGTATAATTCAACGTATAACTTAGTCACAGCAACGCGTGGCCGGGTCTGCTAGTATATATATATATATTTCATTTTATATGATAGGTAAAGATTCAATCATCTAAATTTGTTCAATAATATTTATTCCTAATACTTTTTATTGGTTTATATATAATATATTTATATCCATTAATATAAATTTATATGCAATGTAATAAATGCAGATTTAAAAAAAATGTTTATTTATGAAAATAATCATTTAGTTTGCGTAACTAAAAGTAGAATGCATAAATTTCTTCATTTTTTATTATCTAAGGTGCAACTAGGAGTGATCAAAACAAACCTTTATTGCTAAATCGAGTATAAAAGTAAAAGAATCGTACAATCCATTGACATGTTAGTAAAACATTTGTGTACATAATATTTTCTATTATATTGCATGTTTGAGATGAGTTCTGAGATAAAAAGTTTAACCAATATTAACTTATTAGTTTTGCTTTTATTCTACATAAAGTTTTAAAATTATTTATGATAATTAGGTATCTTAATAATATTAAACACAGCAAAAAATATATAAAATCATATAATTACTATAAGAATTTTTTTTTTATTTTATTCCCGCAAGTACACCAAACTACACATGTTTAAACTGTTTCAATCCAATAAAGATACAAAATTTTGTAAACAGCAAAACATTTATACGTTACATAGTTTTTAAAAATAAATGTCTGGAAATAAATAAAAATTTAGACCATATTTTATGAATTTTAGAGCTTCTAAATTGTTAAATTGTTACGCTTCAGTTTCATTGATTTGTTTCATTCTCGTCTTCTTCTGAAGGAACTTCATCATTTATCAATTGTTCTCTTATTGATTCAAAATCCAGAAAAGATTCTTTGGTTTCAAGATCAACAACAGAACGAAGATCTGTGTCACTCCTATAAATTAAATATTAGGTTAATTCTGTAATATATTAACATACAGTAAATACAACAAAATATACACATAAATTATACTTTCCGCAAGTAGTTTATATGAACTCCTATGTTAAACAATTTTTTACTGGTTAAAATATTAGTACTCTTTATATTTATTTTCAACTTGAGAGCTCCGTTTGCCAATTTCCGCTTTGTCCCTCATGAACTCCATACCGTCTGTTTATATATATACGGTATAATTAAACTCAACGAAAAGAACGCCATACTCTAACTCCATTGAGATAAAATTTTCTAGTACTCAACACCGGGAACAATACCCAACCGAACTCGCTTGAACTGAATTTCACGCTCATTTCAACTGCTTTGTCCCGAAAATTTCGCAGTTTAAATTGGTCGTTACATGAGTGTCACTTTAAACGTAACTTTAAATATTCTCAAAACTTTGCAACGACTGACACACAAAATAAACAACGGCAGCAGAAATTTTTATTTTATTTTATTTTTAGTAGAGAGATAAGAATTCACACGGTGTTTGTTTTGTAAAGTACGGAAATGACAACAAAGTAAGAAATACACACACAAAAATTATAAAAATGATATAAATCGAACCCCGTTATAGTGAATCATCTTCGAACTTTATAAAAGTTCACTATATCCAGAGATTCACAATAACCAAACTTTAATTACTAATAAAATAGGTGCTTGTGTTCAGTTGGGACCGCTAAAAAAGTATATCAGTACTAGTATATAACCCCGTCAAAAATGACGGAATGTGAAATTAATGAACGTAGTGAATCAACGAAGGCTTTGCCTGCTTCGCTGATCCCTATATTTAAAGGAAACTCTTCTATATCGCTTTATAAACAAAATTAAAAAAAAAAAATCATAAAATTGCTCAAAAGCTCGCTTCCTGTCCCCGTTGCCTTAAGCAGCAACCCACTCAATCGCAGACTCTCGGGTACCTTGACAATAGCTTACCAGTGGGCTTCCATTTGGGTGCTCATCAGATGACAGTTTCGAAACGGGCAGTATCGAAAAAACTGAAGTAGCCATTTTATATTTAAACCCCAGTTACATATGAACAACACGATACGTGGTGTACATAATATTTTCCCGTTATTTTCTGCATTTATTTGATTTATTCGATCAACTATAAAATGACAATAATTTCACGCCAAATATATTATTACAATATGCTATGATCGGTTATATCTATCGTATGAGACAATTAATTTTTTGTGGTTATAATAGTAGTGAGTTAATTAATACTAATTGGTATATAGAAAAATAAATAATTAAATATGTAAATCTGATACAGCATTAATATAGCTCTCCTTGTCGACTTTTGAATTTTTATCGCAATTTTAGACAAAAATACATAATTTATCTGATTATTTTTTCTCTTTATTTCTTTTCTTTTTCCTTTCCTTTTCTTTCCTTTTCTTTCTTTTCTGTTTTTCAATATTTTATAATTTATTTATATTTTTGATGAGCTGACTTGGCTTAAAGTGGCTTTCACAAAAGGAGAGATCTCTTGGCGAAAAATGTCCGATCTATTTCAACATCAAAATTTTAAAATATTTCCCAGGATTATCAATGATTTAGCTTTCCTGCCAAGCACTATTCATCCGTGCCAAAAATGTTTAAACAAAATTATTTAAACAAAACAAAAAAGCTAACATCTAAAATTGAAGTATATTAAAAAAGGTTATAGTTGTTATTTTACTCCATTTTCATATTTTCATATCCATGAGAAAATTTAATCAATTTAATATTTTTCTAACGTGGTCCAGTTAGGATTATTTTTTTAGAAACGATACGATAGTGACTTAATAAAATACGCGAGGATAAAAAATAATACATAAGCAATATTTAAGCACGCGGACACAGTTCAGTGATCTAATAAAAATTGACGACATTTGTAGGATGAGATCATTTTATAGAAAAAAAATGTATTTTTAAAGGTTGCATTTTTACAATCTTTGCAAGCGTCATTTTAAATCTAGCAATATTTTAACGATATAATCCCGCCATATGGACTTTTGTCATAAATTGACTAAAAAGCGCATTAATATGCTAGTTGGCATAGGTGGACTCTGTTCAGTTCCCCATCACATTTATGTTCTCATAAATTTCTAGTGCGAGTCATATTATAATCATGTTAAAAGAAATGAATTTGGCTTTTTATTGGCGCAAAATCCGCAGTGGGATATGCTGCGAAATGAATTTGGCCAAAGCTTGATACAGTGACAGAATGTAATTCCCGCCTAATAGGCTATCCACCGTTCACTTCGATATATTTATCTTATTCTAATCTATTAATTTATTTTATCAGGGTCAATTCCGTGGTTTAGTTTTAATGCTATTATTTCCAATGCAATAATCCTCAAAATTCATATTAATATAAAAAATTTACAATTTCGCAATGTTGATAAAATCGTAAATTACGAATAATTTACGAAATTTTCCTATTAGAAAATTTCTATTCAATCATGTTCAAACAAATATCATAAATGTAATTTTGAAGTTGTTTAATGTATTTACTATCCTCAAATTTGAAGTTTATGCTCAATTTTGCCTTATTCTGACATGTTAAGTAAATCGTGAATTCCAAATAACTTACGAATTTTTTAAATTGGAAAAATCTGTGATATTCATGCCATTATCCTAAATAATATTTCGAAAGTGGTTTGACATCTTTACCGTGAACATATCCCTCAAGATTGACGTTTATGTGAAATTTTGCTCTTTTCTGCCATGTTAAGAAATTCGTAAATTTCCAATAACTTACGAAATTTTTATATTGGAAAATTTATAGTCATTAATATTCATGCCAGTGTCCTAAATAATATTTCCAAAGTAGTCTGACATCTTTACGATGAAAATATCTCTCAAAATTGACGTTTATGTGAAATTTTGCCCTATAGTGCCATGCTAAGAAATTCGTAAATTTCCAATAACTTGCGAAAATTTCAAAGTAGCATATTTATAGTTACTGTTGATCATTCCGGCATCAAAACTGATATTTTAAAATCACATCATACCAGCTTTATTAATATGGGTATAGATTTTATGTATAATGTAACTATGCTATTTTTACCATGTTTTATATTGAACAAAATCAAGTACCACTCTCACCCCCCCCCCTTTTAAAAAAAAAAAAAAAAACATGGGAGCCTCTTCGCAAGTGCGAACGGAACGAGTCCAGTGTTAAAATAGGGGAAATAGTCATCTGATTGAGGGAAAATAAGCAATAAGAGAGTGCCGAATGACAGAATGTTTTCCAAATTTCAATTTGTCAGTGAATTTGGCACCCCTCCTAACATTTTGACTCGTTCTTTCTGCTTATCGTAGGAAATATGATCACAATATAGATTCATGAAAATTCTTGACTTCTGGTTTTTGATGGATTTTTACACGTTTTGACCTTTTTAGAAAGTCTCTCTCTCTCTCTGCGCGTTTGAGACAAATCTCTCTCTCTCTCTCTCTCTCTCTCTCTCTCTCTCTCTCTCTCTCTCTCTCTCTCTCTCTCTCTCTCTACTGCTTTTCAGAACCTACTGCACAGAAATTCATTGAAATGTGCATGTAGTTAACATGTAGTAATGTACATAAATTAGTGTCTATCATCATCTGCTGCAAACCGCTCAACAGGGGGTGATGCTGTAATTCGATTTCTCTTATTTATGTGAAGGCTATATCTCAGGTTTTATTGTGTATAATAGAATATTTGGTATTTAAGAAACCCACTATGAAAAACTATGCTGTTTGAATTTTGATGCATATCGGCCAACAGTTAGCGCTGTTATTCTGCATTATTTCATACTGAAGGGGAGGCTGTATCTCAGATTTTGTTATATATATATATGCAGAAAACTTCACATATGAAAAGGCTGTTATGAAATACTATGCTATTTCTATTTGTTTGTTTATCGCCGATAGCTCGGGCTACTGTGTAGCAGTTTACCCTATGAACAAGAAGGCTAAATCTTAATTTTTGGTCAAAAAAATAAAATAAATAAATAAATAAACATATGTGAGTTAAGATTGTAAAATTAAATGCTGAATTAGTTTCGTGTATATAAGCCCGCATGTGGAGCTACTTTCACTTTCTGCAATTTTCCACATTGCTACATATCAGCACCTGTTCATTAAAATTGCCCGAAATTCCATATGTAAAACCTTTATTTTCTGAAGCTGTGATTAAAACATTTATATATGTTAAAAAGTAAGTGTTGGTGTTATATAAAAAGATATAGAAGAGAGTTTTGTGATGGTCTAAAACATACTATAGTTTTCAATCACACTTACAAACCAATAGGATTATCTAATGATCATTGATTGCACTTACAGAAGCAATCTTGGCTGAGTAAAGCTTTCATCTTCTATTTTCGCGGCTTCATCTTCAATTACTTCATCTTTCTCAGTTTCCAGCATTACGGGCTTTTGTTCTTCAGACGATTCCTATAAATCATAATAAAGATAATAATAAATTTTATTTGTAAGTTTGACAGCTGTAAAATTTATTCGAAAAATACAATACATATTAATGAGAAAAATTATAACTCATTAATACACAGCATACCAATGTATTTTAAATTTTAATCAAAAATCAGAGAATTCACATATATTTCATCTTCTTTATAAATCATTATATGAATTTAACGAAAATTAATGATATGAAAATTAAATTACGTTTCAATTTTGAAAACCATTTTCTACCTGAGAATTTTTCACCATATATTTTACTATAAAATATATATTGAAAATACTTTTTATATTAGTGATTCTTCCTCTATATATGACATATTAATTTAAGGGGTCAAATACCTTACAACGGTGGAAATATCTGTAATATATATATATGTATATATATATATAGTTCTTTTCACAATAACTTGAAAAATAATTACTTTTGAAACTTGTAATTTTTCACAAGTGTTGAGAAAGATTTTATCAATCTGCTACAGATGTTTTTCTTGAAAATAGCATAACTCTATTTTTGTTGATATATAAGGTTTGCGCGAAGGATAACAAGTAAATGACACGTTACATGAACCTAAAAAAAAAAAAAAGAAAAACATGCACATGGAAAAATACTCTATGATTAAAATGACGAAAAATTATTTTTCTAAGAAACATCATTCTTAAATATATATATACTTATTATTTTTTTATTAATATTTTGGCGTAATTATGCATATACGCATATAACATTTAATGTCAAAAAGCAAATTGTATATAATGCATTTGCATCTCATGTAAAAGCAGTTAAACTTTCCTTAAATTCTGGTTAACCCTAACGGAGATAATATGCGTGCAAGACACATCGACCAAAAATTTGCTACGACGATTTTTATAAAAACCTTTTACGTAAAAAATGCAGAATTACTTTAATAGCTGTAACAGAGAGATTAAATACTTCATGAGACCTTTCTTAATTAAAATTTACAATTTTTAAAAGTAATAATTTTTTGAATTATTGTAAATAAAGATATGGTAATTTGTTTTTAATATTAACCTCATTTCAAAGGTATCTGACCCCTTAGTCAGTTAAGAGTTTCAATATAAATTATTTAGAATTATTTTATATAAGAAGAAGTACTATTTCAAGAAAAATTTGTTTGGTAAATTTTCTTTTATAATACCGTTACGCTATGATTATATCCTTGTAGGTAAAAGAGCTTAATGGGCTGTATATATGCTAAAGTATCAGAGGTATACCTATTAGGAAAATCGTGTTATGAGTGGCTTAGCAGCGCCACCTGTAAAACAAATTGTACCGAATTGTAATCAGAATTATAATTCGAGGAACTGTAAACTTAATTTGTGTATTATACTGATACAAACATACAAAAAGAATAAAAACATTATAATAATCAACTGAAGCCACAAAATGATTCATCAAAAACAGGATTCGAATATGTTTATTTAACTTTTTGTTAAGGTTATATAATACGTAAATGTCAATACATTTTAAAACAACTAATATGTATAAAAAAATCTACAAAATATATTTATTTGACATTTCTTATTTTCTCTTCTTTGAAATTAATGACATAAATAATCTCATCGAAAAATATTAGTTATGTTTTAATTAAAAAATAATAATAACATGAGATTTTTTTTTTTTTTTTTTTTTTTTGCTTTTTAGGGGATATAAGTTTAAAAATGTAGCACATACACCTTTTAACGCTTTAGAACTAAGTTCCAAAGTGACTGCGACTTCAACTGGTTTGTGCTTTATGTCTTTCTGCGTGTTCGTCATTCTGAAAGTTTTAAAAATGTACTTGTGTTTCTCTAAAATTATAATATTTCAGCAATTTACTGTTAAACATAATGTGTGATTACTCCAAAACTAATTTTATTACATGATAATTCTTTTAGCATATTCGTACCGAATATGAAGTGTGTAGACACTATATTTCTAGTAATGGGACAGATGGAATATATTGTGTTCTATGAGCGTGTGGTTCTCAAAAAAGACTCACTGAAAATAAAACTGAGCCTTAATAATAAATAAATATAATTCGAATTGACTTTTTTTTTTTTTTTTTTTAAACCGAATTTCTAATTCTGGTCAAAGCAAGAATTGATATAATTTATTGTAAAGATTTTCTTTTCTTTTTCTTTTCTTTTTTTTTTTTTTTTTTTTTAATAAGTATCTTAAACATTTGCCAATTTGTGATTTAACGTAAATTGATGCAGTGTACAACTAAAAATATAGTTACAAATTATTTTCAGGTTCTTTTAATGTAAAGAAAAGAATAAACGTAGGAAAAATAAATATAATATATTAAAATCACACAATCAACTGATTAGGAAGAAGATCATATTTATTGAAATATGATTTCAATTTCAAGCCACTGGTTGTCGGCCTATATAGGTAGAGCCTTGACCTTATAAGTCAAAGATCTGGGGTTCAGCTCCCGGTCCAAGCATTATTTTCACTCAGTCGGAAAAATAAATTTCAATAAAAATAAATATGTTCATTTTATTTTTCAGAATAATGCTTTTCTAGCGTTTTGTGAAAATTTCAGCAAGTTTTAATAGTTTTAGGAAACAAACTTATGTTTATAAATATTTTTGATTTTTCTTCATAAAAGCATTGAGATGTTAATAAATAGTAAGCGAAATGATCTGCTTAAAGATGCAGGTGATTTTCAGGGTTTCATAATACATAGTAATCTAAGTAATTTTGTTTTTCTTTAATTGTTGTTCGGTACCCTAATTGCGCTTGAAACAACTCTTTTAAAATAAATGAGTTAATTCAATCTGTGAAGTAGGAGTAATTTTTTTTTTTTTTTAATCGACTTGAGTTAAAAATGCAAATTCTTTGAGCTAATTATTAGCTTTTTATTTAAGCCAACTTTAGTTATCGATATTTATCTATTCTTGTGTGTCATTCAACCACTTTTAAGTGGCAATATCTCACTCGCTGCAACGCATTTCTTCAGTATACCACTTAAGTGCAACAGGGAACGCCATTGCAAAGTGATTAATTTATTAAAATCATTTATATTAAAATTATTAATAAAATAAATAAATTACTCAAATAAAATGAATAACTCAAGTTTCAGTGCATTATGATAAAGCATTCAATTTCCTGAATTTAACTCAAAATGAGAGGGCAAGTTTTTTCTAGGCAAAGGAGTGAAAATTTACTCAAGTTGAGTTGTTTTCATTATTTCATTGTAAGAGAATAAATAAATCGTTACTGGAAAGTGTGACTATAAGAATTTTCTTTGTATGACTGAAGTACAAGGCTTTTTTGTCCAATACTTCTTTAGAAAATAAAATAAAAAATGTTAAAATCAAATTAATTTCTTATAATCTGGTGACTATAATTTATTATTCAAATCTTTCTCAAATTTTTATTGTAGTTCGAATTTTTATTATAAATGGTGTATGTTGAAGAATAAAAAATATAATTAATTTTAAAAACAGAAAATAAGTGCTATGTTTTTACAAAAATAAAAATTGTTTGGTTTCTTGATGCTTTAAATAAGCTATTTTTAATGAATTCTATAGTAAAAGTCTCATGTAACAAATTAAATTAAAATAGCATAAAAAAATTGTTAATACGATACCGTTTATAAATATACATATATGTTATGGAAGAAATTTAAAATATATTTCTATTACTTCTGTATTTTAAATTTTTCTGAGAAAAAAGAGAACTTAAAATACAGTTAATTATTCTTATTAATAAAGGATGAAACATTTAAATAGAAAATGTATTTTTGTTTTCAAACTTTTCAAACTCGAAATTGAAATATAAGGAGGAAATAAAACCTCGGATAAAATAATAAATACATTATGAATTATTTTAATATTTTTTAAAAATAACTATTTTCTTTTTCTTTCTGCCAATAAATATTGCTTAAAATATTTTAATTCACAATAGTTTGAATGGTGATAGAGATCTTCAAATTCTGATATGTAAAATGGACTTAGCATAATTCACTCATGAAATGAGAAAATTTGAATGAAATGAAACCTTTTTAAGTATAATGACTTTTCTTTTAAATCTTTTATTTCGTTTGGAAAAAAAAAGTAATAAAGACGTGAAGTCATTTAAGGAAAATTCTATTCAACTCATTTCAAGGCTTCTTTGCTAAAAAGCTCAAATAATATAACTTCTGCCTTCTCGACGAAGCTCATTTTCAGTCATATACGCAATGCATTTATTTGAATTACTTTCAAAAGAAATATCGTGTTTCATTAAGAACACTACTATAAAGAAAGAGATGAATGTGAATAGTTATGTTATGTAGCCCTAGAAAGTTTTTATTATTGAAGTTGCGAGATATAACAGAAGAAAAAAAGAAAAAAAAAAATCATTAAAGTTTGTATTACACTGTGAAAGTAAAAAGTATTTAGCAGTCATTTTACTGAAGAGAGGTAGGGAGAATAAAAGTGAAAAAGTTTAATTAAATATTAAAAATGAAATAAGGTTTTAAAAGGTGCTTTTGGGTTATTCTGATTTCACTTTCTTTACGAAACTTCTCATTAAAGAACCCCGATAAAAGTTCCATTATGCAATAAATAGTCCCTAAATATTTTCTTTAATTTACGTTTTTATATGGCTGATAATTACTTTCTCTTTAATTCGCGAAATTTAAATGCAATCTTTTATAACATCGCTATTATGCGATGAAATCTCAACGATTTTTTTAAAAAAGAGATTTAAAATTTTACAAATGGAAAAGCATTAACGGCACTTAAAAAACAAAACAAGATAAAAAAAAAAATATGCGGTTCACATAGATTATGAAAAATGCTTTTCAACAGTAGTTAAATGTTACAGCACATATACAAAAATTTCACCATTAGATAATGGGAATCGCTTGGCATAATAGACTCGGGATTTCTTGTTAATATTACAGTAAATACCGTTATCGATTTAGACTGTATTGGGTTGTTACCAACTCATGCATATACTCTGATTTCTTGTTCAATCACGGTTTGTAGTCGCAAAAATGTATTTTACTAAAATGTCCCATAATCTTCTGTTAATTACGTCGCGTTCATTGATTTCACACTTCGCAGAGATTCACTCTCCTACAGAGCACTCTCAGAAATAATATACTCAATTTTGACGATTCAGACATCCTCGGGCTTAATTTCGTTGTTTTTCACAACCATTTCGTCAAGCGATAACGGGATTTTTGAGGAAACGTGAAATCTCAAATATTTAACGAAACTGTTTACTCACACTAGCATGGGCTAGCTTTCGTTACCGCCATATTGGTTTTATTCCTGTGTTGTTTGGACATTACGTTACAAAGACTTTTATTTGTCGGCCTGGTGGTTCGGTCGGTAGGCCCGGCCGCTGCCCTCTGGATTCCCAGGTCTCGGCTTCGAATCCCGGTGCAGGCATGGATGTTTGTGATGTCCTATGTCTACAAAATATTGTGTGCGCTAGTTTCTGTGAATTTCTGAAAAATATGGACCAATTGAGACATAGGTCATTGTAACTATAGGTGTCAAATAAATGTCCATATGACTTTTATTTGTTTGCTCTGTTTTATTTATATTTTCATTAAATATAAATAGGATTTAATGTCTAAAGCAACGAACTTGCAGGTGGTTTTATAATTCTATAATTTGTATTTTACTCTGTATCACGAAACTAGGATGAAAAAATGTATCTTTACTTTTGTCGAAATTCGTATATTCAAACAAGTGACGAAAGTAATTTTCTCAATTTGACGAAATATTCGCTCGGAGTATTTCTCTGGAAACAGTTTCGTGAAAATTAATGAAAATTTCGTGAAATTTGAGTATCCATTTCTGAGAGTGAGAGAAGCATTTCTGGTGAACCTTTTGCGAATACATTTTTTTTTTTTTTTTTTTTTTTTTTTAATGCTAGTTAAATGTAAATCATTTTCTACTTTGGTTGAAATTCTAAGTGCTGTTATCTTTTGCTAAATGTGAGGTTTTTTTTCATTCATAAAACTGTATGTAATTATAGAAATTTTTTGAACGACAATTAGTGCCATGATAGCTGAATATTGAAAAATACCTATGAAGTTTTAAAATAGTAGTATTTGAGCTAGAAAGACTTAAAATAACCTGGTGTGTCACTCACATGACTTTCTCTTACCCTGAAATTTAATACTATAAGTATGGATTGAAGATTAAATGTTAAGATAACGAGTTCTGTTATGTAAACCTATGTTAAAATAATTCAACTTAGGCTTCTCAACAGTTTTATTTGACAAATAATTCGATGTTAGGGGTCTACCGCCCTCTTCAACACCCGTTTCATTATTGTACTTACGTTTATAGAGAATTTAAATATGTTATTAAGTTCAAAAGTTCATTTAAAATTATTTAGACAACTTTCATACGTATCATTCCTTGAAACTTATCAATCCTGAAAAAAACGTTTCTAGTAACAAACTTATTCACTTCAAAATACATCATTTGGATCGCCTGAAATTATTTGTTTTTAGTTTACTATATCAGACACAAGCAAAGATCAAACTGTAAAATTTGACTTCGGTATTCCGGAAGCCTCAAAACGTGTACAAGAAACAAATTGATGAATATTTAGATAAAAAAAAAATACATTATTTACCATATAGCTTTGAGAAATTAAATTAAATTCCTGAGCAGATTTCCTGAACATAGTAAAATAATATATGATATATTATATTATAGTGAAGCACTTCCAGTAGCAAACATAAAAGAATGTTATGGATTAAATATTGGAAGCCCTGTATATCTTCTTAAAGTTATGTATACATCACATGGTGCACATAAATATAATCCTATATTAATAACACACGGCACAACCTGAAATACTCTTTCATCAATTTTCAAGTATTGTCGCATCATAATCTAGTTTTTTGTGTAGCCCTGTAAATGAACAATGAATGATTTTTATACCATATTCTACATGAAACAATATCTTTATGCATATAAAAAATATATATTCGTTTCATTTGGTTTAGTGAAATCTATAGGTGTTAAACGCTACTTACCTGTAATTTCCCCCATAGAGACAATGTATACGAATTCTCTTGGGTGTCCCTGTACACGAACCATTTGCTAGATCTTAACGATAATCTTAGTGTGGCATCCCTGTATGATACAAGGATACCAAGTTTGAATTTTGTGCTATAATTTGTTTTTGAAATATGCTGATAACAGACAGACACACACAAAGACCAGCCGCTAAAGCTTGATATTTAGATTCAGGGCACCCCAAAACGCGTAAATATAACAAAAATTCGCTGTCGAAAATTTGACACAAAAACAACACTTTCTATACCTTATGGGTAAGATAAAGTAAAAAATGATTAACTAGAGATATTTCTCAACCGTCAAAGCGCATCTGTTTTATCTCAATATAATCATTTCCTGTGAAAATATTTTATCTATTTAAAAAGGCATGTAACTGGAATAAAATAAGTTAAATCACTTTTCTAATGATTTTCCTATTTTATAATAAAAATTTAATAAAAATTAATACTATTACTTTAATATAATAATGTGTGATTAATAACACACTTTCGGGTATATTTACTATCATTTTTGTGTTAAAAAAAAAAAAAAAAAATCTGGCAAAATAGTTTTACTTAACGGCCCTCTTCACTTACCGTCGCTAGAAGCCCGAGCCAATGTAATTCTATGGGGAAATTTTCTTTGCAAATAACTTATTAACTAATACATATTTTTAAATTCTGTTTTCACATTCAGAAAATTCCTAACTGTTAAATTGACGCACCTTTTTTAAAAATGTATTTTTTTAATTTTTAATATTTTATTTTGAAGCTGCAAAACGGAAAAAATTAACATATTGAAAATTCGTATTTTACAGCTTCAAAATAAAATATTAAAAATAAAAAAATACATTTTTAAAAAAGGTGCGTCAATTTAACAGTTGGGAATTTTCTGAATGTGAAAACAGAATTTAAAAATATGTATTAGTTAATAAGTTATTTGCAAAGAAAATTTCCCCATAGAATTACATTAATTTCGGCTTCCGGCGGCGGTGAGTGAAGAGGGCCCTTAATATAGCATTTGCTGTGATTAGTTTTGTCTCCATTCTGAACTCGTTATAGTTAATTTATCTTTCTTATAAACAAATACGGTTTATGTTTCCACATTGCTGACGTATTCTTATCCGTTCATTCTATCGACACCAATTTATTGGCTGGATACTTGCACCTTGACAACATTCTAATATTAAAAATTTTGGCGATGTTTAAAAATTCGCTCACTTTATCAAAGCTACATCTTAGTTTTATTTATTTTTTCTGCTTAATTTTTGCCATAAATTGGTTATTTCAAAGAGATATATTCAAAATTTTCTTTATTAGGATGGACATTTTTATCAGACGTTTAAAGATGCGAATTATGAAATAAAATCATGTATTCACTAACCTTCATCTTGTTGTACTCAAGGCATATCAAATAATCCAAAACCTGTTTCTCCATCTTTTGCAAATAATCAATGACATTTGTTTCATCGATTGGTGCTTCCCCTAACACAAATGCATCTTCAGGACAACAGATCGAGTATAAACGTTTTACGGTATCGAGCACTGACTGCAGTTCATTTCTCATTTCGTCTGTCATTTTTGATCCTTCATCCGCATTTTCAAGATCTTTCTCGGCTTCGTCCTACGAATGATAAGCAACATTATAAGATTCTTGAAAATTTGTTACTAGATCAAATTATAGCATTAAGTTTTCAATACGAATGATTTACGATATTTAAAAAAACGAATGATGATACAACATTAAAAAAAAAAAAAATCGTAATTTTTGAGAATATTTACCACAAGTTTCTGATAGATTTTTAAAACAACACATTACTCTTATGATATGCACACTATATACATTATAAATATCGGTTTATATAACTTTTTATTATACTGTGTCCATACACTCAAATTATAATTAATTGTTATTTTATTAAAAGAAATAATCTGGTATGCTACTCACACGACATTCTCTTTCCCTGAAATTTAATACTATAAATACAGGTTGTAGATTAAGCGGTAAGATAACGAGTACTGTTATGTAAGCATATGTTAAACAACTCAAATTAGGCTTCGAAAAAGTTTTATGTGATAATTAATTATGTGTGAGGGGGCTACGGCCCCCTCAACCCCTCGTTTCATTAATGCAGATACATTCATATAGAATTTAATTCAGTTATTAAAATTAAAATTTTACTTAAAATTAAACAGGCAATTTTAACACGCAAAATTCATTGAAACTTATCAATCTTGATCAAACATTTCCAGCAACAAACTTATATTAACTTCAAAATACAACATTTGGATCTCCTAAAATTATTCGTTTTTAAGTTACTCTAAGAGTAGTATAACACTAAGTATCCAAAAAAAAGTTGAATTTGTTCTCAATATTACATTATTATTATTATTTATTTATTTATTTATTTATTTTTTTATTTTTTTTTTTTTTAAATGAAAAAAATCGATAACTTTATTTTAAATTATCGCAGATCGATTGTTCAACCATTTGTTTTAAAGGTATTGGCGAGCTCTTTTGAAAGATACCCATCATGAAAATTTACTCCCCTCGGGGGGGGGACTCCTACATTCACAAAAAGATTTCCCAGTTGACTTTTCTCTATTACAAAACAATATATATTCGTTTCATTTGGTTTAGTGAAGTCTATAGATGTTAAACTTTACTTACCTGTAATTTCCCCCATAAACTTATTGTATATGAATACTTTTGAGTGTCCCTGTACACGGACCATTTGCTTCATCTCAACGAAAAGTTTAGTGCAGCATCCCAATATGATACCCATTTAGAATACCGAGTTTGGAATTTATGCTACTATTTGTTCTTGAGATATGCTGATAACAGGCATACAGACAGACAGACACACACACACAGACCATTTGCTAAAAACAAACATGATTTTCGTATTCAGTGAACGTCAGAACATGTAAATATAACAAAAACTCAATTTCGAAAATTTGACCCTAAAATAATACTTTACCGTAAGGGTAAGAGAAAGTAAAAAAAAACAAAGAAAATAAAAGAAAAATTGAACTTTTAAATATAACATGCATTTTACTAAGCATACAGTTTATTTGTGACAGGAATTAAATAATAAAAATTATAAAGTCTGGAGTGCCTCAATTCTCGACTTTCTGAACATATAGTAGTCATCAAGTATTTAAAAAAATTGAATCATTCAATAAAACAGTAAAAAAAAAAAAAAAAGTAAAAAGTATAATAAAATGTTTGAATATTTCTCTTCCTGTTTGAATGTCTGTACAATGGACGATAATGTATCCGAACACTTTTGTTTATTCCTGTAAAGTAATATAATTTTTATGCAAGAAATTTCAAGTAGCAGCATTCTGCAGCAAAACTCTAAACCATACATAAGTTTTAGTCTCTATAAAATAATTTAAAGAACTTCATATAATTATCCAAAATAATATATGACATGTTTATATTATTTCATACATCCAAGCAAATATATATATATATAATATATACATCATTTCTCATAGTAATTATACAATAGCAAAGCGATTTAAGGGCGGGGTAAGGGTTTTCACTTTCGAAAAATCGAATTTATTTTTTATTTTTTTTTATTTTTTAACATTTCAAGAATATGTCCTTAAAATTTTAAGCCGATATAAGCAATATTCTTAAAGTTATTGTCTTATTAATCTCCTGGCCTTTAACGCTATAACTGTAACAGCTGCGGGCGGTCGGGATAGCAGTGCAGCTGTCGAACAGGTATACAGTTTAGTCATTGCTAATAAAGTTGTAAAAACCGGAAAAAATGCTGGTAAAACAAGCAAAGTAAGTTACTCGGCGGCAAAGGAAAGCTCACTGGAAAAGTCATTGATAATTTGAGTCGATACTACGGATCAGCAATCAGACATAATTGTGATTCGCTGGAAGGAATGAAAAATGCAATCTGGGCAACGTTCTACCACCAGCAGTCAACAGACGATAACCCTCAACACCATAAGTGCATGAGCGGTGAGAACTCGTGGTGTCCATATCAAAAAGCTTTGGCCGCAACAGGAGTGGAAAATTTCAAACATGACTACACTCCACTTCCAAAAGATGTCATACAAGCGATCAAACCGATTTATGAAGATATGAGTAAAGACGAACTTCTAGAAAGGTGTCTTGGAGGCTTTACTCAAAATGCCAACGAAAGTTTGAACCAGCTGATTTGGGGAATTGCACCGAAAAAAATTATCTGGCAGCAGACAAATTGTTGAATTTGCATCTTATGTAGCTGCATGCACTTTCAATGAAGGTGCTGGTGCTTTCCTAACTTTTCTGTCTGACATGAACGTCAGCGTCGGCCCAAGCGCTCATGATTATGCGACATTCGCGGACAGCAATCGCATTGCCAGGGCTGAGATTCAAGCTGAGCAGCAGAGCAAAGAAGCCAGAATAAAACAAAGACTTGAGAGAAAAGAGGCTGAAGACATCGAGAATGCCGCAGGAAGTCTGTTGTATGGAGCTGGAATCGATGATTCTGTGTAAGTTGGAAAAAAAAAATTCTTCACTTTTTCAGTTCATAAACTTTAGACGCGTTTTTTCTCAAAACTACTTTTTCAAAGTCCGTGTTCACTGCCATTTAAAAACTACTTGACCGATTCTTTTCAAACTTTGTACACATTTTTGACATATAAAATACCGCCCCCCAACGTTTACTTATTTTTTTTTTTTTTTTTTTTTACATTAAGGGTGTTTCCCACCCACAAAATTGCGGAATTTTTCGTAGAAAATAACAGTTCACACTTTTGATGGCCGCCAAAAATTTTTAAATGAAAAAAAAAATTATCAGAGAACGTTGGGGGGGGGGGGGAGATTTGATTATAATTTAACTAATTTTCATGGTTTTTTATTTTCAGATAATTTCCGGCCGAGTTATGGTGAACACCGCAAATTGTTTTTTTCCCAAGACGTTCTGGGGGAAGCTCTGTTACCGGCTTATGATTCAATAATTCTGCACGAAAAAATTACACAACATTGTCAAAAGTATGCTCAATATTGTACAAAAGGTTCGAATGAAATTGCTCAATCCATATTTGAGAAAAAAAAATCGCAAAAAAGTGTTTTTTTTACGCTGAAACCCTTACCTCGCCCTTAACATATTGAAATTTTATTCCGACAGAGTGAAAATAAAGCCTGGACCGGGAGTCGAACCCAGGATCTTTGACTTACAAGGTCAAGGCTCTACCAATTGAGCTATCCAGGCCGATAACCGGTCAGCATTACTCACTCAGACAAATAGCTCAATTGGTAGAGCCTTGACCTTGTAAGTCAAAGATCCGGGGTTCAACTCCCGGTCCAGGCACTATTTTCATTCAGTCGGAATAATAAAATTTAAACAAATATGATTTTCTTCCACAGTTATCTGTGTGATTTTAACAATTTAATATATATCATATTCTTTTTAATATCGTTATTTAAAGGAAGTTGAATTAAATTGAATCCACTGATAGCAATGTATAAGAGTTATATTTCGTATTCTTGCGAAACTCTATAAAACCTACACTCATAAATGTTTCAGTCATTGAGGTGATAGGCTATAACATGCGTACCTAATTTTATCTTAATCAAATCTAGAGTTTATAAACTAGCATACTTTAAATAATTTGAGTCCATAGACCGTAATGATAAAAATATATATATATATATTTGTATTCTTGTAAAAGACCTATAAGACCTATACTTATCAAAATCTATGCAGGTCGAACGATGATTATTTTAACATACCTATCCCATGTCATCTAAATCGGATAAGGTATCCAGATACTATCTGGCATCAAATAGTTTGAACCAATAGACTATAATGTTAAACAATATTTTTTGTGTCTCTGTAAGAAACTAAGTCCTACACTAACTGATATCTATAATTCGCAAAATTGCTATTTCTTAAAAATTCGCGATAAAGTTTTATATACGTATACTCTAATCAAATAAATAAATATATAACAAAAAAAAAAAAAAAAGTCTTAGGATCTAACAGGAAATAGAAATTAGAAAATGGATAATGGATAATTCGCAAATTTTAAATATCAATACAAAGTGGCCGGAAAATAATAATAATAATAATAATAATAATAATCTATATATTAATACGTGAAGCAAAAACTTTGTACCCCTTTTACGAAAATTGCGCGGACGGAGGATTATGAAATTTCGCACACTTATAGTTTATATAGAGAAGAAGTGCAGAATGCTAATATTTTTTAAAAATACAACGACAAAGACGAGAAATTGGAACATTTGTGAAACGACAAAGGTGCAATTCAAAGCCTATATTATCGGGTTTTATTTCCAGATTAAAATTAGCATTTTCATTTTTTTATACTGTTGCCAAAATTTTGAAATTTCAATTAATAATAAAAAGTTAATATGTTAATAACAATAATAAAAGTTAATAACAATGAGTTATTTTTTAAATAGCCAGTTTCATCTGAAAGAGTTATCGCAGAATGCTAATATTTTTTAAAAACACACAAGTTTTGCATTATATATATACTAATTAATCAACTCAACTCAACTCAACTCATTCAATTTGTATAGATCAGTTTCTAAAGAAATCAACCTAAAATAAAAAAAAACTAGTATGTTGTGGCCACCACAAGACTTTCTTCTATATTTTCCTATATACATATTCAATCAGTAACAATATTAAAAAAAAAAAAAAAAAAAAAAATTACGATTTTTTTCTTTCTTTTTTTTTTTTTTTTTTTTTTTTTTGTTAAAAGTAATACATATTCAACCAGTAACAATATTAAAAAAAAAAAAAAAAAAAAAAAAAAAAAAAATACGATTTTTTTTTTTCTAAGTTTTTTTTTGTTAAAAGTAAAAAAAATCGATAACTTTGTTTTAAATTATCACAGATTTATAGTTCAACCATTCGTTTTAAAGGTATTGACGAGACCTTTCGAAAGATACCCATCTTGAAAATTTACTCCCCTCGAGGGGTGACTTCCCCCCCAGGGGGGGTGGCGTGGCTCCTACACGTACAAAAAATTTTTCCCAGTTGACTATCTCTATTATAAATAATTATTGTAAATTTCATAATGATTACTAAAAAATAATTCTCTTTAAGCACATTTATACAAAATTTTGTCCTATATCACCATGTTAAAAATTTAGAAAAAGCGGGATGGCAACGCAACCTGTAAGACAATTTTTACCAAAAGTTGATAGGCACTAATTTATGTCAAGGTGCAACTACATACCAATTTGTATGAAATTCTGTGCAGTAGTTCCTGAGATACAGTTGCCACAAAATTTTGTCACACACACACACACACACACACACACAGACAGACAGACAGACAGACAGACAGACAGACAGACATTTTCTAAAAATAGTCAAATCGTATTCTACAGCTCTCAAAACGTGTAAATCCATCAAAAACCCGAGGTCGAAAATTTTTACGAATCCAATACTTTCTCTATATTACATATAGAAGAAAGTAAAAATAACGAATTTTTCTACTGACGATGAAAGTTTTTTTCTACTTTTATTATGCCTCGACATAGAACATTAACGGGTCGGAGTGAGAGACAAAGAAGAAGGAATCAATATTTGCGGACACATAATAATAATAGTAATGAAAATACAAATAGTGTTAATATTATACAGAATGAAGAAGTGAATTTGACAGATAAATTTAAATGTGCACGAAATGTCATTCCAAAAGTTTTTTATAGTTATGATTGTGGATTAATGGATTTGGAATGCAGGTTTTGCAATGCGAAACATTTTGAATCTGAAGTCACTTTAGGTGACAGAACTGCATTCACTTCATGTTGTCATAAGGGTAAAGCAATATTACCGCCCTTAAGTCAAAATGAATATTTTAAATCATTGTATGATGGACTTATTTCAAATGAACCTTCAATAAAAAGTAAGTCAAAAAATTATTTTGAAAATATTCTTAAATACAATTTATCATTTGCTATGGTTAGCTCAGAAGCTCAAGTATCCGAGGCAGTTACAAGTGGAGTGTATCATTTCAAAATACATGATGTTTTTTATCACAGATCGGGTCCAATGACTGCTGCACATGGTCGTTCACCATGTTATGCGCAATTATATTTTTATGATGTTGACACTGCTATCAATTATAGATTACAAGAACGTTTTAATCAAACATGTAACAACAACATAATGCGCGAAATTTCTCTCGAATTGGAACGCAGTAATCCTTTTGTTCGGTCATTCATTGCAATGAAACATCATTGTCAAAGAGTTGAAAATCAAAATAAAGAAATTTGTATGCTCATTAAAGTAAATCATGATTTAGATCTACGCCGTTTCAATGATGCAGTTCAAACTGATGTAGCAGTAATATTTAGTACAGTTGATGGTGAGCCACCTTTTGAACGAAATATGATTTCATTTTCAAAAGTTAATGGTATCATTAAAAATATCTCAGTTTTGGATTCATCATTAGATCCTTTAGCGTATCCACTACTTTTTCCAAATGGTGATACTGGGTGGCATATGAATATGACTCATAATGCACCAACTATATCTAATTCAAGAGCGCCCAGAAATAAATTAACAATGCTTCAGTATGCAGCCTATCGACTTGCAATTAGAGAAGACTTCAGCATATTACACCATTCACAAAAGCTATTTCTGCAATGGATAGTTGATATGTATGTGAGAATAGAGGGCTCACGATTACATTTCATTCAACAAAATCAAATAATTCTTAGGTCTGAAGTTTACAACAATTTAACAGACTACTTAGAATCGAACATCAATGCCAGTAATACTAGGTAAATTAACAGTGTAGCCTTGGCAAAATCTGTGATTATAGAAGTATAGTCTTTGACAATAGAACCTTAATAATGTTTAAACTTATAATTTTAATTAATTATGGCGAATTTCGACCACTGGGCGACCACTAGTAATAATAAAACTCCATAAAATCTGTCATAATATGCAACCGAATTTAGATATTTCTGGACTGAAAAATAATAATAAACATTTATAGTCATGTATTACCTTTTGTCAAAATCAGTTAAAAACACGTGATTTAAAAAGGGGGGCGGGGGATTTTATACTCCAATAAAAAATTCGCGTAAGTTATCATTTAACAGTACTTGGAAGTTAGAAAGTTAATATATTGCAAATTTTAAAATATTAATGTAAGAAATTTTAGTTTGTGTCGTTTAAAATGTATCACTAAACTAATACTTTGTTACCATCATAGTACTTGCTTCTGTATCTTTCTATACAAATTACCACAGGGCAAATAATTTATTTATTTATTTTTATTTATTTATTTATTTTTCAAAATTATTTTCCTTAGTAAGTACAAACAATTTTAATATTAGAAAAATGTATAAAATTAAATGTTGATTGTATAAAATTAAATGCCAATTTTGTATTCTACAGGCGATGTCTTAGAAAAAGCATTTTTTCGTACCAATCCTTTTGAAAAATATTCGTTTCATTATTACTGTTACATATACATATTTACTTCACAATTTTGTGTAAAAAGAATTCTCATTGCGCACATTTATACAAAATTTAGTCCTATGCTGCCCTATTATTATTATTTATTATTATTATTATTATTATTATTATTTTTTTTTTTGAAAAAACGGTAAGACAGAGCCACTTGTTGAGCAGCATGCATTAAAAGCTTATCAGCTCAGAACCTGCTTATCACATTCCATTCAAATAGAAATTTATATTAAAATCCGTCCATTGGTTCATGAGATACAGCGCCCACAAAATTCGGGATATACAGACAGACATTTTCAAAAATAGATGAAATTGTGATCAGAACATCTTAGAGAGTGTAAATTCATTGAAAATCGAAGATCGTAAATTTTCCCGATCAAAATATTTTCTTCTTGTGTATATAGAAGAAAGCGGAAATAAATAAATGGTTAAATAACTTCGAAATTTTAGACAAAATGTTACTAAACTTTCATTTGGTCTAACAGTTTTCATGGTACATTTACAAAGATCACCTAAAACTACTTCACTTAGACGGATTAGTTGTCTTTCATATCTAATTCTTTACAAATGCTTTAGGTTCCCATTAAATAAAGTATAGTGATTGCCTGTAGAAGAAAGAGAACTTCCGAAAAGTTTTACCTTTAACAAATCAAATATATGGCGGTCATTAAATGCATTTGTCTTATTTTTTGTGGAACTGTTAGCTTGTCAGTTCCTAGGGAATTAAGAGAAACGACTGGAGTGGTAGATGGGAATTAAATCCCACAAAGATTACAGGAGTGAAAATAGGTAGTAATCAGTAGAATTGTAAAGCCTAAATGCGTAATCAGTTTTAAAACTACGATTTGATTTGTCACATATAGGAAAGATATAGAGTGTATAAAGATGATTGTTAATAAAGTTGAAAAAAAAAAAAAAAAAAAAAAAAAAACTCTGTCAGTTTCTGAATTCATTTCTACTAATGTAACTATTAGACTTTTAAAAAAACTATTTGCCACATTGTGGCGAAAAAAAAAAATAATAATAATAATAAATGACGACTTATACTAAGTCTTCCTTGACAGGGATTAGTCTGAGCGACTTTGATGAGAATATAGGATTACTGTCAACTTTTGACAAATGAGAAAAATGAAATTTTAACTTTAATTCACTATTTAATTAAGGATATAAATTAAATTCATAAATTTTACCCTTAATTATTTTTTTTAATCATAGCTGCCAAGCTTTACTTATTTATTTATTTACACACCATTGTTTCTTCAAAAATGTTTCGAAATATTTCCCTTGAAGAAGTTTTAAATCGAAGTAGCCCGGATGTTTCTCTCCAGATTATTAGCTTTCGCTTTTGGGATAATCATTTCAATTCATCGCCAAAATGGCAAAAAATATATAAAGTCGTGAATGGGTTCCCATAATAACGCTGTGTCGTTTAGTTACATCATATATTTTCAATGGTGACCATCCAATATCGCAATATTAAATTTGTCTTCATATTGCTCTCATTTGAAGATCGATTGTACATAGGTAAATAAAATATTTCTATAATAAGTTGCAGTCGTAAATATATAAATTTCGCCATTAAAAATTATTTATATTACAAGCTACACTAAGGGACAAGAAAAAAAAAAAAAAAAAAAAAAAAAAGTCGCACTGCAGAAAAATTAAATTATACTTTTTTGAACTGCCTACGGCAGCTCTTTTCCTGACTGCAATGCGTCGTGCCCGAGTTCCTATTGTCTGCAGAAAGTTCTGTCCCGGCCACTTCAATTTGGTTATTTATCGATAACAGGTGGAGCTACTATTGTTCAAGAACTACGATTTTAAGATGGTTGTGTATCAGCCTCTATTAAACACTGCAAATAAAGGTGTCTTAATTTTAGACATAAAAACAACTGAAAAATCATTTAAGATACGTAAATGCCTTAATATACACCTAAGACATTATAGATATCTGAATCTAAGACAGAAATGTGTCTAAAATACCAATTCAGACACAAAAAATATCTAAAATGCATAACTATGAGAAATTTCAGACAGCAAATGCGTCTAAATTTTCGTCCATTTTGGAAATTCAAACACTTGCATTTCTTGGCATTTTTTCTTATATGAAATCTACTTCAAGCAACATACTTAGCCTATTTAAATTTCTTTCCTCGTTCAATAAATATAATACATTTTACATATTAAGTTGTAAAGCCTAAGCAATTTAAACAATATTAATTTATGAAATTAATTTTTTAATGAATATTACTCCACATATGTGTATATTTGCATGAAATTATGTTTATATTAAAGCAATATATTATAATTATAACGCAAAAATTATTCGGTAAAATGAAAAAAAAAAAAAAAAAAAAAAAAAAAGCTACTATTTGATATTTAAAGAAAATGTATTAATATGAAAGCAAGTAACTTACAGCTAAGAAAGCGAATCTTGAATAATTTGTGCATCACTGTTTTTTATTTATTGTTCATAATTTCGATTTAAAACCTGCTTTTTTCCACATATTTACTTGTTCTTAAGCGTAAAACAATGAATTTTCAAGTATTCATGTTCATAATTTGTTTTCTTTTAAAAAATAGTTTAAAGGAGGATATCGTTACCCAAAAATATTGAGGGCGAAATAAGGATAGTTTTTCACATATTTTATATGCATTTTTAAAAAATTCTAAACCTCTAAGATGCAAAATTTAATATAATAATGCATATTATCTATTAGATAGTATATTATTAATAGTTTTATAACAATAAATACGAATTATAACATATAATTACCTGCGTTTTGCTAATACTGACTTACATATAATTATAAAAAGGACATACCGTGTGTGAAATGGTGGTTTGATTGGCAAGGTACATGGCATTAACTGCGACTTCAGATGCTTGGTTTCATATTCTGTGACTGATGTGAGTTCGATTCCAGAGCTGGGTGAAAGACATTTTTAAAAAAATGTTTTTTTTTTTTTTTTTTCCCTTTTTTTTTTAATGCTCTAGAGAATTCTAAAATCTATTTTTAACAGAAAGAAAGAATCGCAGGCCACCTTTATTTATTTATTTATTTATTAAAAAGCCTTAAAAATAGCGGTGTTTTTAAGCCTAACATGGCGGTATTTCTAAGCCTAAAAAACATGGCGGTGTTTTAAGACATTTTAATGTCTTAATTTCAGTTGCAAAAAAGTGTCTTAAAAAGTAAGACATTTTTTTTTCGCTTAAAAAATGACCATACGTTTAAGACACTTTTTTAACTGAATTTAAGACGTTTACGTTTACAGTGAATGTGTTTGTTTTTGAACCGTCTATTATTCAACGCTCTTTACACCATATTATCATATATTTCCCATCAATATAATAAATAAAAGAAAAAGTAGACTTTCCTTTAAAAAGAATTAAATAAATAAATTTAATTAAACTTACTATATTACCATTTTTTTCCCGATAAATGCAATAAACCAAACAAAATAATAAAATAAAATAAAAAATTAAAATTCGTTTGTTTATTGTAAAAATTATACGTAAACATAAGTATAATAAATAGTTTTTTTTTAATTTAAAATTTAATGTATTTAATTTTTCTACTGTTTCCCAATTTGATTTCAATAAATATAAAAATTTTAAAGAAAAGAAAAAAAAAGATTTCGTCTTCAAATGAATGAATTAAATAAATAAATAAATAATTTAATAGCCGTTGATAAGATACGCAGAAGATTGAAATGAAAGAATAAATTTTAGAAAATTAAACAGAAAATTCAATGGATAAATTTCTCTTTGTCTAATTTCTGATTGGTTTGAAATCTTTTCTCTGAAATAGAAGAATTTTGTTATGGTAGCAGAATGCAGTTTGAAACAAATTCCGCAAATATTTTTTTTAGTTATCCTGAACGAGAGAGTTTAGGATTTATTATTTTATTCGTCTTAGCTATAAAGGATCAGGCACCATTAACCTAGCTAAACATTTTGTGTATTAGTTTTCGCTGTCGCTCAAGCAAAAAAAAAATACACGGCTGGATATTTATTTTACGTAAAACTAGCAAATTTTGGGAATTAAAATTTGTTTTAACAAAAAAGCAGAGAAATGATGTTGCAACCTTGAAAAATAAACTTAAATTTCGTCGATTAGTGTGTAAATAATTGTATATTTCAGCTATTATCTCTGCAATTAAACATAATGTTCTTTATTCAGTGGGGAAATATTCCTACCTTTACTGCAAGAATCTGTATGTAAGCGGAATTGCCATTAACGATGATTATGGAAAAGTGACATTTTTCTAATTCTATTTAGAAAACGTTTAGATTCGTATATGGAAATTTTATAAAATCGGCAATACTGAAAATGGAGCCTTCCAAAAAAATAAATAAATAAATAAAATAAAAACCGCTGAACTTAAATGATCTTTTGCAAAAAACGAGCTATTTAAACATAATCTTATGGAAGTTCGAATGAAAAAATTATTTATTTTGTACACAGTCGAAATTTTTGAAAAGTAAATGTGGCAATTAAGCTAAAAGTATCCACTGCCCACTAACGAGCAACTTAAATTTGCAACTATCAAGTCTTGTAACTGTGATATAATTATTACACGAATTTACTTTTTTTCTTGCTTATAAACATAAAATATACACCTTTCTTATTTAAGATTTTTTTTCTTAAATTTTATTTTAAAATAATGATACATATTAGATTCAATTTAAAATTAATTTCGATAAAAATTACCTGACTCAAAAGAATGATCACAAAATTGTCACGTGTTTTGATTTACTTAAATGTAACAAAATAACAAAATTTAATTTTCATTCCCATTTACTTTTAATGTATAATATACAGGTTGTTGACAAAATAATATAAACAGTTTCAATTTCACACGTTTTGTTGAATATATATCTAAAAGAACACTTCCTGAACTAACCTGAACTGATATATTTAAGGGAACGTCTTCTTCTGAAGAAAGAAAGTAGACCATTGACGGCGCTCTTCACTTACCGTCGCCAGAAGCCCGAGCCCATGTTATTCTATGGGGAAATTTTCCTTACAGATAACTTATTAACTAATACGTATTTTTAAATTCTGTTTTCACATTCAGAAAATTCCCAACTGTTAAATTGACGGACCTTTTTTAAAAATGTATTTTTTTAATTTTTAATATTTTATTTTGAAATTGCAAAATGAAAAAATTTCAAATATTGAAAATTCGTATTTTGCCGCTTTAAAATAAAATATAAAAATTTTAAAAAATAATTTTTAAAAAAAGGTCCGTCAATTGAACAGCTGGGAATTTTCAGAATGTGAAAACTTTTTTGTGAAACGTGTTTCCCATAGAATAACATTAGCTTCGGCTTCCGGCGGCAGTGAGTGAAGAGGGCCCTTAACAAATTAATGCAAAACAAAATACATATTTGGGAATAAACCTGTAATAAATATTACTTGAAATATATTGTAGTTGCTGCATATAATTACGATACATCTTTTAATTATGTTATTTTTGGTATGCGATAATAAAAGTAAGTGCGAATGATAATTAATGAATACGAATGAAAATAGTAGGCAATATTTGTGTGGGTATAAATGTTTATTTAAGAAAGACAAAGCTTTTAATAGGCTTTTCGTTTATAACATGCAAGGTTTTCAAACTAATACAATGTCATTTTTAAAAGACTTGTATTAAAAAAAAAAAAAAGTGTGTTTTAAATTAATTAATGGCAGGATAATGTAAGTTTGTTCAACACAAGAATTTTCATAAAATTGTATGGATTTGCTTTGTATTTTCATCGTATATAACTTTCTAAATTTTAACGAAATTTGATGAAATTTTAAAAATATTTAACGAAATGTAACTCTGTACTCTCGGCTAAATCATTATGCTAAAGAAAGCCTGTTAACGTTTGCACTTGCGCATTTAAACATCATTTTGTTTAAATGCTCATATTACTTCATATATTACTTTCTTCTATATTCAATAGAAGAGAAAGTATTGGATCGAACACAATCTGACTATTTTTAGAAAATGTCCGTCTGTCCGTTTGCCTATTTGTGTGTGACAAAACTTTTTGGCAACTGCATGTAAGGAAGCACTGCATAGAATTTCATACAATTCGGTATGTAGTTGCACCTTGACATAAATCACTGCCTATCAGTTTTTGGTGAAAATTATCCAACAGGTGGTGTTGCTATCCCGCTTCTTCCAAATTTTTAACACGGTAGTATAGGGCAAAATTTCGTATGAATGTGCATTAAGATAATTATATTTTAATAATCATTATGAAATTAAAACGAATTATCTATAATAATGATAGTCAACTGGGAAAAAATGTTTGTATATGTAAGAGCATTGCTTCACACTCCCCTGGGGGGAAGTCCCGTCCCAAGTGGGGGGAGGGGACAAATTTTCATTATGGGTATCTTTCAAAAGAGCTCGTGAACACCTTTAAAATGAAGAGTTGCACCATCGACCTACGATAATTTAAAATAATGTTATTAATATTTTTCATTTTTAACAAAGAAAATTGCATTTTTTTAAGCTGACATTTACAAAATAAAATTGACTTCCTTTGAATATTTAGAATTATGCTACTTCTCTAGAATGAAAATAGTAAGAATTCATCAAGGAAGATAAATTTATTAAATAATAATTTCAATAAATTATTTTTAATGAGTGAATTTGTATAGAAAAATATAGAAGAAAGTCATGTGGTGACCAAAGCATACAAGTTTACCATTATTTTCACATTCTGATCGCAATAAATTATATGTTGCCTTTACTGTAGTATGTCAAGCTTCTAAAAACTGATATTACATAGGCTTGAAAACATTGCAAGTCACAAACAAAATACATACAAAAAAATTTCGAGTTTGTTGAAGAAAACATTGTACCTCTAAAAAACAACATGCTAATCTCGTACAAATGAATACAGCATCGTAATCATGTGCACGACTACAAAGCATGTCAACAAAGCATGTGTAGACGACTACAAAGCCCGACTACAAAGCATGTGTATTGAATGAAACCTCTTCAGGCGAACTATTTATAATTTTCATTTAGAGAGAATTCATGTAATCATTTGATTATATATATAAACACAGGAAAAATAATCAACGTCAGTAACGTGAAAGAAAATAATAAAAATAGTAGACAGATGCTTTGACAGAGAGACATTTAGCGTACCATCATCAGTTCATGCAGGAGTCTTTGGCGCTACTGAAGTTAATTATTTTTCCAGTGTTCGTTTATCTTCCGCCATGTCTCCTTTTCATCATGCACTAATGATGGTACACTGAATGCTACCAAAACAGCTGTCTGCTGTTTTATTATTACCTTCAGCGTCACTGATTTTCATAATTTTTTATGTGTTCATTTATCTATCCTTTGTTATATCAAGTCTTTAACATTAATAATACAGTTTGCGTTTAACTAGGAGCATGAAATAAAGTGAGATACATGAATACCATTGCAAGAGGATTCTTTTGTGAAACAAAATTCCATAATCAAAGCTAGTACGTTGTGGCCACCACATGACTTATTTCTTCTTTATTTTCCTACAAAAATTCACTCAGTAGAAATATTTTATTAAACTTATTATTAAAAAAAAAAAATCTTCCATGAAAACGCAGACGATTTCCATATTAGAGAAGTAGTATAACACAAAATATCCAAAAAAGTTAATTTTATTCTCAATATTCAAATTAGAGATGACGTAAGTTGCAAAAAAAAAAAAAAAAAAAAAAAAAAAAAAAAAAAAAAACTAGCTGGCATAGGTGTACTCTGATCAGTTCCCCGTCATGTATATATGTTCTCATAAATTTCTAGTGCGAGACGTATTATAATCATGTTAAGAGAAATGAAATTGACCAAAGCTTGACACAGTGACAGAATGAAATCCCCGCCTAATAGGTTATTCACCGTTCACTTCGATATATTTATGTTATACTAATCTATTAATTTATTTTGTCAGGGTCAATTATGTTGTTCAGTTTTCATGCTACTATTTCCAATGTAATAATCCTCAAAATTCCTATTTATATAAAAACAATTCAATTTCGCTGTGTTGATAAAATCTTACATTACGAATAACTTAAGAAATTCTACAATTAGAGTATTTGTAGTCAATCATGTTCAAACAAATATCATGAATGTTATTTTGAAGTTGTCTGATATATTTATGATCCACAAAATGGACGTTTATGCTCAATTTTGCCCGATTCTGCCATCCCAGGTAGCACATAACGTTGTTATAACGTTGCAAATAAGTCTGAACAGGGATAAATTAGTTATAAAAACGTTAAAACAACGTTATGTGCTACTGGGGATGTTAAGTAAATCGTAAATTCCAAATAACTTACGAAATTTTTAAATTGGAAATATCATAGACTATGATATTCATGCCAGTATCCTAAATAATATTTTAAAAGTGGTTTGATATTTTTACGATGAAAATATCCCTCAAGATTGACGTTTATGTGAAATGTTGCCATATTGTGCCATGTTAAAAAAATCGTAAATTTCCAATAACTTACGAAATTTTTATATTGAAAAATTCATAGTCAATAATATTCATGCCAGTATCCTAAATAATATTTAAAAAGTTGTCTGACATCTTTATGATGAAAAAATCCCTCAAAATTGACGTTTATGTGAAATTTTGCTCTATTCTGCCATGTTAAGAAATTCGTAAATTTCCAATAACTTACGAAATTTTTATATTGAAAAATTCATAGTCAATAATGTTCATACCAGTGTCGTAAATAATATTTCAAAAGGGACATCTCTGAAAAGTCTGGCATCTTTAGGATGAAAATATCCCTAAAAATTGACGTTTATGTGAAATTTTGCCCTATTCTGCCATGTTAAGAAATTCGTAAATTCCAAATAACTTGCGAAACTTTCAAAGTAGCATGTTTATAGTTAATGATGTTCATTCTGAATTCAAAACGGATATTTTAAAACCTTTCTGACATCTTTATAGTATAATTTTTCTACTTAACGATCGTTTAAGTGAAATTTTGCCCTATTCTCCCATGTTAACAAAATCGTAAATTTTTAATAACTTACGAAGTTTTTTAATTCGAATGTTGCAGATTAATAGAGTTCTTGCCAGTGTCGAAAGTAATATTTTAAAACTGATCTGACTTTTTTCCTCCAATTGACTATCTCTATTACAAATAATTCTTTTAAATTTCATAATTATTATTTAAAAGTAATTATCTTTATGCACATTTATACAAAATTTTATCCTATATCACCATGTTAAAAATTTAGAAAAAGCGGGATGGCAACGCAAGCTGTTGGACAATTTTTCCAAAATTTGATGGGTACTAATTTATGTCAAATTCTGTGCAGGTGTCCCTGAGATACAGTCGCTACAAAATTTTGTCACACATACACACATACACATGAAACACACAGACAAATACAAACACATACACATACAAATACATAGACAAATGAATTTTGAATTTTTTTAGCATTTCCTTACACCAATTTACACGAGCCTCTTTTTGAGCTTCTGTCAAATTGTGCGGAATCCATCTGGAACAAATCTTTTTTAACAGCTAAATGTTCGTGCAAAATCTAATGTATTGCAGTCTGAGATATGCCAAGGGATGATTCTATCTCACGATACGTGACAAGCCGATATACTTCAATCATCTTGTGCACAGCATCGATGTTGTTTGGAATCACTACCGATTTTGGTCGTCGTTCACGAGATTCCTCACTGACGGACGCTCGACCACGACGAAATTCTGCAAATGAATTGTAAACAGTCTTTTCTGGTGGTGCTTCATTACCAAAAGTTTCACGAAGTGATACTATGCATTCTCGTCCAGTGAGACCTTTCTTAAAACCATAAAAAATCATCCAACGGAAACTTTCACGAGTTACTCCCATTTTTTTCACTCACTTGCTTCTTTTAAACACTCACTGTAAACAAAATACCGATTTGTAAGATGCCACTGGTTCTAAGATAAAAAAATGTGAATTTTACAAATATCCTGAACACAAATTTCAGTAATGCCTTCTATTTGTCGTTTGTAAAAACATAAAAGGCAACTCTTTTATTATGTATACCGCAAAGCTCGAATATCACTTGTTCAGGAGCAGTAATAAACAGATTATTCACAATTTGTCATTGACCAAATCAGACTCGAGTGTAAACACTTCCTTCGGAAAACTGAGCGGCAAAATATCAGTTTATTATGCCAAAAAATATATATATATATATATATATATATTAAATCCAGAAAAAAAAAAAAAAACCTAAAATATCATAACCCTAAACTACTATTTGTCTTCAAATTTGGTCGCCTATATCTCCATATTCGTCAAAAAAGCCGACCTCATGCAAAGGTATGAGGAAATAATATAACAGACTTATATTATTTCCTGATACTTTGGCATGTGTCACTATAACAATAGACTAAATTAAAGGTAAGTGGTTTTATTCTTTAAAACAACATTATTACGTGCTCTGTTATGAAGATTTGTTAAAATATCCAAAACGAAAAATCATATAATAATTTTAAAAATAAATGAGTTTTCGTGGCTATCTCCAAAACAGAAAGTTACATAGGGATTAAAATGTGAAGTGCTGAAATAGATGTTATAATAGATCTACATGCAAATTTGCAACAACCCACGTTTAAAGTTTTCCAGTTAAGTAGGATACTTTCATATGCATGCATATACATGCACATGAATAGATTTCGAAGAAACTTGTAAAATCGTGGATATCTCGAATTAGAATATCAAGTCTAGACTAAAATTTGATGTTTTCACCTACATTTTAGGACAATCTTACTATAAATTTTCACAATTCTAAGACCAACTGTTTCTTATTAATTCAAGACTTTTATTAACACTAGGTCTGCGAAACAGATGTGTCTCAGTCCGCCATTATAATATTTCCTTTTACTTCACACGAGGAAGTAATTATAGGCAATTTAAACTTGCTAAAACACAGCAATTTGCAGTTTTAATTACTGAATATTAACACCTTTACAAATGGATTAAGATTGATGAGAATTTAAATATCAAACCGGATTCACATTAATAAAACGAGTTGCATTATAATTAACTCCGCAATATCTTCTATTTAATTACTATAAAATGAATATTAACGCCATATGTAAAATGCAGAGACAAAAGTAAAAAATTGAATGCGATATTACCCTCATCCATTACTGACATTAAATAACATACCTTGGTGACATGTTATCCTTGATGATAACAATCGACTACTATATAAAACTGTTTATTTAGTGCCAAGAAAGTTTATGAAACTCTTTCATCTGTCAAAAAGAGTGCTTTAAATAACATGTAAAAGTAGTTAAAAAAAAAAAAAAAAAAAAAAAAAAAAATTAGAATTGAGTGATATAAATCTCTCTTTTAAAAGGCATTTAATAGTGCTTTAAGGATTCGTTTTGAAATTTATTACATCAACACAATGATGCTTTAAACCGTCTTTGAACTTGTATCGAGTTATTTTCGATATTGATAAGCACATAATACTGAGAATTTCACCGTACTTTAATGTGACATGTGTAGCAATAAATATTTTCGTAGGAAATTATCGTTTCTTTATATACAGAGTGGTTACAATTAAACTTCCCCTATAAGCAGCATCCTACAGCGCAAAAGGGTGAACAGAATACATTGAAATTTGGCGTATAGACTACACATGCGATGCGCAAACGGAATTTCTAAAAAAAAAAAAAAAAAAATGTAGTTCCAAAATGTCCACCAGAGGGCGCTTTTTCCCGAAAAATGTTAAATTTAACACAATAAACGACCAAAACGGAATACAGAAACAATTTTAACAATCCAGAACAACAATTATGAGTTATAAAATGTAAAACAGTTGTAGGAAAAAATGTCGAGATTGCATGCTTGCGAAGAAGAGGAAGCTTTATTAAAACAGGTTAGGATATAAAACGTTTTCAGACGTTGTCTTGTTTTATGCCTATGTTTCCGGCTGTAATGATGACAGTATCTTTGATTGAACGAGCGTTATTGGTAAAGCTGTTTTACAAAAACAAAGGGAATGCTTCTGCTGCAGTTCGTGAATTTCGTCGTGTAAAGAACCTACGGCGTGAACCAATGTCTACTAAAGACATCCGGGCCATGATTAAAATTTGAATGGACGGGGAAATTAGGAGTTCAGCCTGGAAGAGACCGTAAACCTGTGACACCGGCCCTTGTTGATGCCGTCGAGACAGATGTTGCCGCACTGTCAAAGACATCAGAGTTTGGAGGAAATAGCGCACGTGCAGTTCCTCGAAAGACAGGCATATTCTTACAGTACCGTCCTAGAAGTGCTCAGAAACGTAATGCACTACTTCCCATACAAGATCAACCATACCCAAGAGCTGCTTGATAGGGACAAGCCACAACGTCTCTCATTCGCAGTCAGTTTTCTCAACAGAATGACTGTTGATTTGTCATGGCCTTGGATTATTCTGTGAAGCGACGAGGCTCATTTCTACCTCAATGGGACAATCAACACACATAATTTCCGCCTTTAGGCTAAGAAAAATCCGCGGATGCGCACTGATATTCCCCTACATTCTCCAAAGGTGACTGTCTGGTGTGGATTCACGGCGGCATTCATCCATCCTTTCAGGAAATAACTGCACGCGGTCCTGTCACATGTTCCGTTACGGGCCGTCGGTACCATGATATGCTGCAGACGTTTGTTGTGCCGTAACTACAGCAAATACGAGTCCTTACATCGACCATTTTCATTCAGGATGGTGCGCTCCACATATCGTCGCTATTGCTTCAACACTTACGAACGTGTTATTAGTCGCTTCTTTCATAATCTATGGCCAACACGTTCGGCGGATGTAAATTCGTACGATTTCCGGTTATGGGTCCACTTAAAAAGTGTGGTGTATCGTGGAGGTGTTGCGATGTTGATTGACTTAAAGAACTCGATAACGCTTCATGTGTGAAGCATCACCTAATCAGTTGCGATCTGCTGTTGAACATACTATCCATCGACTTGAAATTTTGCAGGCGAATGAGGGTGGTCACATGGAGCTCCTTTCCCTATATCGTCCTGGACACGATAAAAACTGCTCCTCTTCAGCAATTTTGTCCTAATCTGTACTTGTTTCTGCAAACTGAACTATTTTGTTTTTCTCAAACAGCGTACCGTTATTTTTTCCATACCTTTACTTAATGTGGTTCTATGACAAGGTGATCAGAAACTAGTCAATAAAAGCTAATATTGTTACTGTATTCCATTTTGGTCGTTTATTGTATTAAATTTAATGTTTTTCTGGAAAAGGCGCCCTCTGGTGGACATTTTGGAACTTTTTTTTTTTTTTACGAAATTCAGTGAGCACACGTCGTCGTGTATAGTCTATATACCAAATTTCGTTGCATTCCGTGGACCCTGTTTATAGGGGAAGTTTAATTATAACCACCCTGTATATACACTCATGCTAAAAATTTAGCAAGTGATCAGTTTTTCTCGATTTAAAAACTTATCTCTCGATGAAATGTTTTTAACATTAGGTATTTAAAGAACCAGGTTATCCTCATGTTTTTCAGTGAAGATCGGGCTAAGACAACATTTAGGGAGCCGGTAACAAATTGAGCAAAATCAATAATGTTTGTGATCACCATGTGTTATTATATACACGAAATGATTTGTAACTTTAGGATATGTTAATATAGACTAAGCACAATTAATGGATGAATTTCTGTGACAATAGCACGTTACGTTAAATAACGGTGATATAAGTATTTATTTTAAAATTCAAAACAAATCAGAATGTTTTTTTATTTATGATAAACAGAGTTTTAAGCTAAAATTATTCCCACATTCAGATAAATTGAAAGAACACTTTTGAAATAATATACTGCAATTGAAATACAAATATCTTAAACATCTCATGAAATATGTCATTTTGATGAAAAACGTGTTTACTGCGCATGCGCGAAAGATAGAAAATTTTTTATTACATAGGTTGAAAGCTAAATATATTGGACAACGTTTGTCAAAAGTCCATTTGAATAGAACACAAATCAAGCCAATTGTTGGGAGAAGAAGGAGCCAGATTTTAGGTTATTTTCTAGAGTTGAAATTTCATAAAGGTTTTTTCACGTGCTGCATTATTAATTTGGTGATCCAATTATTTCAACCACGTTCCAAAAGTATTATATGTGAGAAAACCCTTCTATGCTTGTAACTCTTACATATTTTTGTTTATTTACTAAGATTTATGAGATCATAAGTATGCATTTTCATCGTGTTCTGGTCTATTTTAAAAGTTTCAAATGTCTAGCTAGTCGGGAAGTTAGTTAAAAATTGATTCCAAGCTTTGTACTGGACAAACAACACACAATGAAGCGAGTTAATAAAAACATGGAAAAAATTAACCGCGTTTCTAATGCACTTAATAAAACTCAAATAAGTAAGTGTCAATATTTCATTAACGGTCGTCTATCACGGTATTTGGCCATGGTTTTAATTTAACAGGGAGCTACCCCCGCTCATCACTCTTGGAGCGATGTAGAGCTCTTCTAAGGGGACTACTCGCATATGGCTTTAATTTGGCGAAATTAATCACTCACAAAACATATTCCTTTAAACGTTTCAAATATTCCATTTTTTGAAAATTTATTTAAATATAGCGACCCTCGAATCTACTGATATAAATACACTCCGTCTCAAAACTTTAGCAAGATTTGCAAACGATCAGTTTTTTTTTTTTTTTTTTTTTTTTTCAATTTAAAAGCTTATCTCAGGGTGAAATATTTTCGAACATTGGGTATTTAAAGAACTGGGTCTTCCTCGTGTTTCTCAGTGAAGATTGGTTTAAGACAAGATTTAGGGGACCGGTAACGAATTGAGCAAAATCAATAATATTTGTGATTACCCTGTATCATAAATGAACGAAATGTTCTATAACTTTAGGGTATGTTAAAATAGACCCAGTACAATTTGTGGATGAATTTGTCTGACGATTAGCATTTTAAATAACGGAAATAGAAGCATTTACTTTAAAACTCAAAATAATAATAATAATAATAATCAGCTTTATATATATATATATATATATATATATATATATATATATAATCTATAAAGTTTTAAACGAAAATTATTCCCACTTTCAGATAAATTGAAAAATCACTTTTAAAACAATATACTGCAATCGAAGTACAAATATCTTGAATATCTCATGAAATATGAGCATTTTTATGAAGAATGTTTTCACTGCACATGCGCAAAAGATAGAGAAATTTTTATTACATAGGTTGGAAGCTAGATCTATTTCGCAACTTTTGTCAAAAGTTCATTTGAATAGAGTAAAGATTGATTTAAATAGTGTAAAGATTATTTATAATGATACTTGGGAGTAGAGTGCCCTTAGTAGGGGACAGTGTCCAAAATTGTTCTTGCCTGTCTATTATCCACGATACACAAGTGCTTTAACAAAAAAGACATTGGGTTATGTTTATTTATAATACAACAAAAAAAAAAAAATATAAAACAAGTGCGACACCATGGCAAAAAAAGGAATAAAAACGTTAATAAAAAATATTCCAAAAATTTTTCTAAACAAAATATTCATTTTTCCCTCTATTTACAAACATATGTAGATAATAATGCATTTTTAAAGACAAATATCAGTAAATACATCACTTTAAATTAATCTATTTTCTTAAACAGGGTATAAATAAATTGCCTGAAATCATTCAATTCCAATTGCTTAAATAAAGTATATTTTGATTACAGATGCAAAAATACAGGTTTATTATTTTTAATCCCATCCTATTTAAAGTAAAACACAAATTCGTCTTTGTATTTTTTTTTTTTTTTTTTTTTTTTTTTAGAAAATGTTCTGAGTAATTCAGTGGTGCACGAAATAACTAACATGCTTTGAACACAATACCGGTTAACAAAACATGACGTGCTTTTTTCAACTAAGACACTGCGCTCATTGTATTTACTTCAGCAGTTAGTGTGAAGTGTAGTATAATGTTGTGTGTGACACAATAGCATACATAATTATGACAGACAAATTCAACGTCTTTAAAAACATGCATAGAAAAAATATGATAAACAAAATCTTTGCCAACAAACACCATCAATTATAAAAACAATTCTTTTTAATATATATATAAAGCGCTATTAAACACGACATTTCATTAAACGAACAAAATTCATTACGAGTTCAGTATGGAAACAGAAACGTACAAAAACTTTTTTTGTTGTTGTTGCGATTGTACCTAGTATTGTCACTCTGGTGAAAAGTCGTGCTTAATTACTTACAACCGAAACATTTGTCGCGCGTTTTTGAATTTAATGGCGTTTTCTTACAACGATTTTATTCTTCCACATCCAAAAACGGTTTTTGAAGCATTTTAAGGCAACATAATCCAGTATGCCGTGGCCACCACAAAGATTTCTTCTATATAATTCTATATAACAACGCTAACTACCGGTTAATATGCCCAGCAAATTTACCAATACAGCTTCTCATAATAATGATCTTAGATGTGCAGTTTGGGTCAGTATTCACAAATAGATGCTGAGATTTAATCATATGGGAAATTGCAGAAAATGAATAACAAATCGGCCTGTCGACGGATATACACTCAAATTAACTCCGCCTTATATATTATGAAGGCCATCTGACAAATCCTTTTTCGTGCATTTGTATTCTATAGAAGCTAAGATATAACATTCTTGTACATGGGACAATTTTTAAAATAGCAGTGCCACCTGTCCGCCAATATGCAATTTCATAATGGCCCTCTGACTTATCTCGCCTTAGCAATTATACACTACAGAAGCTAAGATAAAGTCTCTCTCTACATGAGGGAAATTACAGCATAATAGAGCCACCTGTCTTATGATGTGCACCAAAAAAATTAGATATCTATTTATGTCACAATGCAACTAAATCTAAAACTTTCAGAAATTCTCTACATTAGCTTTCTTTACAGATTAGCCGAAATTTTTGTCACACACAGACAACTGACATGTAAATAGACGGATATTTTCATAAAATGCACAAATCTTGTTCCTAACATTTCAAAAGGAGTAAATCCAACGAAAATTGAAAGATGAAAATTTATATCCAAAAATTCAACATATTCTTATATGACTGTAGAAGAGAATGCAAACATTCATAAAATAAAAGCGATGTTTTTGAATCAAAACGAAATTTAGTAAGATTTTGCACAGAAAGTTTTAATACCTAATATATTTTAACATATAAAGTTAAACAAGCTAACATAATACATATATAAGTGTGTCCTTTCCACGTGTCCGGCTAATCGAGTGACACCTTCCATTTATACAGATTTTTCCTATCTGATATTTGCCAAGGACAGACATCAATCAGTTTAATAGTGACATTACAAAATTATATTCGTAAAAAATAATGGAATGAAAGCACAAGCCTATCACTAAATGCACCTTGTAAGAAGTACATTCAGGGTCAATCTGTTTGCTATAAATATATGCGACGCGCATTCTCTTTATTTTTTAAGACATCACGTTCAGTAAATTCTGCATAACATTAAGATACTAATTATTTCAATGAGTAATTTTGGTGAGTATTACTATGCGAAAGCTTCAAACATCTATATTTTTATAGGACTTTTAAAGAAAACTTATTGCATTTTCAACTGCATGGATAAATATTTTCAACCAAACTACATACGAAAAGAAAATGAAAATATACTGTAAGGAGAGATAATCACATATTCTAACAATAATTAAAATTACAAAAATATAAATAGTTTTAAAAAGTTCATTCATACGTTTTTTATCCTCTAAAATACTTCAAAAAAGCATTACTGCCGCCCTCTACCTAAAATCTGAATTTAACTAAAAAAAAAATCTGAAGTGGGCACCACATGACTTCCTTATACACCTTTAAAAATATATACATAATGTTAAAAAGCATTGTCATTGGACCCAATACAGATGGCTAAAAATATTTTTAAAATGCATCATCACCGTGTTCTGGGCTTTTCTGAAATTTCAAATGTCTAGCTAGTCGGGAAGTTAGTTAAAAATCGATTGCAAGATCCGAAACAGTTGGATCCGAAAGATCCGAAGCAGGGATCCGAAGCAGTTGGCTAAAAGTACTTAAAAAATGCATTTTCACCGTGTCCTTAACTATTCTTAAAGTTTCAAATGTCTAGCTAGTCGGGAAGTTAATTAAATAAATTTTCTGTAGAACCATATAAACGCTGCAAAAGGCAGCAGATATCCGAAACAGTTGGCTAAAAATATTTTAAAAATACATTGTCCACATGTTCTGAGCTTTTCTGAAAGTTTCAAATATCTAGCTAGTCGGAAAGACAGTTACAAATCGATTGCACGATTTGTCCAAATCGTTTTTGAGTTATTACCGTTTTTTAATACATTATGGCCAAAACCTTTGTATTTTTGGTCATTAGGAACCTAATTTTTCTAAATATCTCCAAAACGGAAAATCCAAAAAGGGAGGTGGACAACTAGATGTTATAACAAACCTATGTACCAATTCGCAACTTTCTACGTCCAAACGTTTTTGAGTTATGCGACTTACACACACAAACACACACGCACAGACAGACACACATACAGACGTCACGAAAAATCGTGTAAAGTCCCTTACTTATATCTCTAAAATGAGAGCTCGTGTTAAGACGACACTTGCAGGTGTACAACCAGGCATTATGACAGTCACACGTATAAATTGGGAACATTCAGTGTTCATTCGTTTTCGAGCAATGTGAAATACAAAATCCATTTCGCAAACAGTGATAACTATACTTCCTTATACTTTGTGTAAGGAAGTAAAAAAGGGTGGGAGGTCATATCATCCGAAGAATCCGCCCCTCTGTATATGATTTAAATATCAATAATAAAATAGCAACAGGCATTACTTTCAAATATACAACCTACAGTTTAACTAAAATTTCTTTTAAATAAATCACTCCAAAATTGAGAGGGTAAAGTCTTTAATTAAAACTAAATTTATCTTAGAAATTCCTTCTAAATTTTGTAATAATCCACACTCCTACACTTGCATTATAACATGCAAAACTATTAGACTATGCCCTTTCAATTTCTGAATGATTTTATATTCTGAAATTGTGCTTAAATTTTTAGCTTCATTTTGATAACATTTCAATTGATAGCTTCGTTATTTTAGAAAATCCAGACTAGAAGGAACACGTGCCTTTGATTATTCGGCAACCATCGGTACCTCTCGTTACACTGGGGTTCCTCGTGTTCGTGAGGAGATAGTGCTGCAGATATACAAAATGAACAATGTTGTTAATAACATTTTTTAATAGAGTTTGTTTGATATTACCTATTAAAAGAATATACAATATTTCACAATTTTGTTCTACGTCTAAAAGGATAAACTGTAATCCAAGTAATCAATTTGAACCGCAATTTCCACAATTACTACCTATTAAAAATAAGTAAATAAATAAAATTACATGTTTTAGATTTTTTTTGTGGGGGAGGGGGGGGGGGCGGAGGGAGGATGATGTGTATTTTTCTGATACCCTTAACAGCAATCTTTAATTTAGCTTTACGCCTTAATATTCTATGAAAATTTTGACAAAAATCGACTCATTGGCATTTATAACATGTTGCTTTAAACAAATCTGGCTGTGACACACGCTGTTCAGTTATTCGGAACCTGCGAAAATCGTGACTGTGGCAAACTCAACACTATTCATTGCCTGCAATGCTGTACTTTCATGGCAAGTATAAGTGAACCGAGTAATAGCTTCAAATAGTAAGTGAATTGATGCTTAATACAACACTTTAGGTAACTTCATCGCAGATGTCAGCAAGGTTTGTACGGTGAAACTTTTCAAAGGAAGCAAACAGCTTAGTCGTATTTTCCACTAGAACAAACTTTTTATAAACTAGTATATAACCCCGTCAAAAAGGATGGAATGTGAAATCAATTAAGGTAGTGATTTAACGAAGGCTCTGTCTGCTTCGCTGGTCACTATATTTAAAGGAAACTCTTTTCTATATCACTTTATAAACAAAAATTAAATTTAAAAAAAATCATGAAATTGCTCAAAAGCATGCTTCCTGTCCCCGTTGCCTTCGTCAGCGATCCACGCATTCTCAGACTCTCGGGTGCCTAACCCTATTACCTGTGCTTGTCATTGGGCTTCCATTTGGGTGCTTATCAGACGACAGTTTCGAAACGGACAGTATTGAAAAAATTGAAGTAGCAATTTTATATTTGAATCCCAGTTGCATACGAACAACACTACACGTGGTGTACGTAATTTTTCTTTCACGTTATTTTCTAGATTTATTTGATTTATTCGATCAACTATAAAATGAGAACAATTTCAAGCAAATTTAATATTACAATATGCTATGATTGGCTACATCTATCGCATGAGACAATTTTTGTGGTTATAATAGTAGTTGAGTTAGTTAATAGTAGTTGGTATATAGAAAAATAAACAATGAAATATGCAAATCTGATCATAATACAGCCAATATAGCTCCCCTTATCGACTTTTGAATTTTTATCGCCATTTCAGACAAAAATGCATAATTTATGAGATTTTTTTTTTTTTCTGTTTTTTTCTTTTCTTTTTCCTTTCCTTTTCTTTCTTTTCTGTTTTTCAATATTTTATAATTTATTTATATTTTTGATGCACTACTTGGCTTAAAGTGGCTTTTACAAAAGTAGAGTCGTTGGCGAGAAATGTCCGATCTATTTCAGCATTAAAATTTTAAAATATTACCCAGGATTATCAACGAATTAACTTTCATGCCAAGCGCGATTCATCCATTCCAAAAACATACTATTTAAACAAAAGAAAAAAATCTAAAATTGAAGATATTAAAAAAGGTTATGTTTGTTTTTTTTGCTTCATTTTCATATTTTTATTTTTTTATATGCATGAGCAATTTTATTTTTTTTATATTTTTTTATTTTTCGCGTGACTGCATTTTTCCTTTTATGCTTAAAAAAATATTAACTGGTAAATTTTTTTGGTAACAATTATAAATTTAAATGAACAATTTTGAAATTATTACAGGTTATTATTTTCATATTTTAATTAATTTTAAAAAATCTAATCAAAACTTCGTTACAAATAAGGTACCAAGTGAAAGAAGCGATTTGTCTGAATCTACCGTACTAAACAGCTTATCGATCGGACAATTAGATTTTTTAAAATTAACTAAAGTATGAAAGGCAACTTGATATAAAGTTGAGTACGAACCGAAATCGTTACCTCTCTTGCAAATTATATAAATAGACTAGCGAGCTTCGCCCGCTAGCGGGTCAGTATTTTCAAATGAATCACTAAAATTAATGAATCACTAACAGAAAGTTTTAATGTTAAGAAAAGAAATTTTAAAAAAAATAATTTCTGATTGGGTAAAAAGTCGGGCCGGGTTCCCACTGCCTTCGGCAGCGCAGTCGCGTGCGCAGATTCACGAGATCAGATTCGCTGACCAGATTCGCCATTCGCGTCACATGGCGAAGCGTCGGAATCTTCAGCTTTGTGCTGGATTTATGTATTATGATAAGCCAAGTATGCTTAAGGGAGAAATTTTCCCACTTCAAGATTTATTGTTTGCGGTGAAGACCAACAACCTTAAGTCCATTCAGCAGTTTCATGTTGATTCCCTACCTGATGATGAATACGAGACCTTCTTAGAGGCTGTGTATGATTACTCAGAAGACGGGAAACCGAACAGGAAAATGCCACTAAAGAATTTCACCATCACCGAACTTCAAAGGAAAGCTCCGGAATTCCCTGACTTCAGACACGGCTACGGAACGGTGGAATCAACCGATTGGACCAGGACGGACGATGCGGCCGAGGATATGGATCTGCAGGTAAGCAATGGTTCCAACTCTGTCAGTTGTGATGTTAATTTTTCTGCCCCCTCCCCTAGTATTAGTAATGATTTTAAACAGATTAAACGTAAAGCTAACAACTCTAGTCCAAATTCTAAAATAGCGAAAGTTAAAGAATTGAGCATTCCTACTAACAATAAATTTGAACAACTTGAGGAAACTATCCTAATGGATAACTCAGTTCCGCAACCTAACTCCAGTAATAGTAATAGTCAAAGAAAAATTAAGCCTCCTAAAGGCAAATTCATAACTGTTAAATGTGCTAATAAAACTCAGGTTCTTAAAAATCTCGGAAAAAACCAGTGTAATTTTACTGCCGTCCCGGCGGGAGATTTCCTGAAAATCTACCCAGATTCTCCTAAAGATAACGACTCTATCTTGTCAAAGCTAGCAGAGATGAAAGTTCAATGTTATTTAATGCAAGACAAGGCTTCTGATCCCCCCCTTAAGGCTGTTATTCGTGGACTTCCCGTTGATACTAATGTTCTGGATATCGAGGATGCTCTTACTTCTCAAAATTTCGACGTTAAGAAAGTAACCCAAATGGTCAGTTTTAAAACCAAGAGACCTATTCCCCTATTCCAAATTCAACTGACCAACACTGATAATAGCAAAGATATATTCAAAATTGATAGGCTTATGTACTTCAGGGTTCAGGTCGAGAACTACAGGAGTCCTTCCCGTACAATTCAGTGCTTTAGGTGTCAATTTTTCCATCATTCAGCAAATAATTGTAGAATGAAGCCAAGATGTGTTAAATGCTCAGGTGAACATGAAACCAGAGAGTGCGAGCTTGGCAAAGGAAAAATTGAAACACCTAAATGCTGTAATTGTGGTGGGGACCACCCTGCCAGTTATCGAGGCTGCCCATCCTTCCCTGAGAATAGGAAAAAGACATTTATTACTAAAAAAGTCCAACCCCAAGTTAGTTATGCCAAAATTACTTCTCCTATTCTCAACTCAGCCCCCTCGAGCATTCCTCTTAACCCCCCCAATTCGCTTAATGAATTTTCTAATGTACTTAATGAAATCGCTAGTGAACTTAATGTTAATAACTTTTCGGAACTCCTTTCTAAATTTAAAATTGCTCTTAATAAAATGAAAAATTGTCAGGATGTTATATCCAAAATTGGTATTCTCTGGGAAGTCCTCGGAGAACAGTCATCCCAACTACCTTAAATGGTGGTTGGACTTTATTTTTATTGAGTAAAAATGCACTGGTTCCTTTTTGTTTGTAAATTTTTAGTTATTTTATTTTAACTTTGTTTATTTTTATTTTATTTTATTTTGTTTATTTTTCTTTTTAACTTAATTTATTTTTAACTATCCTTAAACTCTCTCCTTTATTTTATTTTATTTTGTTAATTGTTATTTTAGTGTTAGGCTTGGCGGTTAGCATTCAGTTCTGTTATTCATGCCGAAAAGGAGCCTTTTTCAAGGCTACACTGTCCTAGACAGACCGAGTGCCGGTGAATACAGACTGTCTGCGAATCCGCCCCCCCCCCATCCCCGTTAGGATCCCTTTCTTTCTGTTTTTTTTTTTTTTTTTTTGAACCATTCTGCATCCATATCCATACTGTTATGTTACCATCACCTATCTGCTATGACGTCGTCTAATCATCACGCCGGAGTTCCGTTCGAACTCCCTTAGTTTATTGGGTCCGATCCTCTCGAAGAAGCAAGCCCCCTTTCTGTGTTTTGTCTTCCTTTGGTGAAGGTAAGCGGCTGTTTCGACAGCCGTAGGCACTTCTAAAGCCCGTGATGATGATGATGTATTCCTTCCCTGACCCTACGTGCCCCCTAAAAAAAATCATTTCTGATCGGGTAAAAACTCGCACCGGGTTCCCACTGCCTTCGGCAGCGCAGTACAGTGCGCTCTGCGCGCGCACAACTTAAGGGATGCACGCGCTGCGCGCGCGTATTCCTTCCCTCACCCCTCGTGCCCCCTAAAAAAAATCATTTCTGATCGGGTAAAAACTCACACCGGGTCCCCACTGCCTTCGGCAGCGCAGTCCCGTGCGCGCTGCGCGCGCACAACTTCAAGGATACACGCGCTGCGCACGCGTATTCCCTACCTGAACCTTCATGCCCCCCTCAAAAAAAATCATTTCTGATCGGGAAAAGTCTCGCACTGGGTCCCCACTGCCTTCGGCAGCGCATACGCGTGCGCGCTGCACGCGCGTATTCCTTCCTTGACCCTCCGTGCCCCCTAAAAAAAATCATTTCTCATCGGGTAAAAACTCGCACCGGGTCCCCACTGACTTCGGCAGCGCAGCCCCGTGCGCTCTGCGCATATTACAGCGCCATAAAAGAAAACTGATTCAGGACACCTCAAAACGTGTAAATCAGGTGAAAACTTTCGATCATTTTAAAGAACTTTAAAATATCTTTCGAATGATGTATTAAAAATAATTTAATCATAATTAGAAATTGAAATATTGAAATTTGAAAATATTACAGAGCCATCTGGCGGTAGAAATTTCTGTATTCCACTGTTCGATTCCAATTCAAAAAAGCTTTCTAATGATGTATTACTTATGAAATTACTTTAATTTGTAGCTGAGAAATTGAAATACGCGTATTAGAATATTGCAATTTTTAATCGCAGAACCAAAACACGTGACCTCATTTATCGCTGCTTTTTTTTTTAGTGCTAGAGGCCTATTTCAGTCGGTACAGTTGCCGATTTTTTATACGTCACTCTTAATAGTGCTAAGGGCCTATTTCAGTCGGTTTATTGAATGGGCAACACTTTTACATGAAAAAATGTCACAACTTTGACATGAGTCCCTCCCAAGGCACAACTTTCACATGAGTCCCCCCCAAGGTACCCCTATTTCAGTCGGTACAGCGTTGTCGAATTTTTATACGTCACTCTTAATAGTGCTAAGGGCCTATTTCAGTCGGTTTATTGAATGGGGATTTATTGAATGAAGTCCCCCCAAGGCGAAACTTTGACATGAGTCCCTCCCAAGGCACAACTTTCACATGAATCCCCCCCAAGGTACCCCTATTTCAGTCGGTACAGCGTTGTCGAATTTTTATACGTCACTCTTAATAGTGCTAAGGGCCTATTTCAGTCGGTTTATTGAATGGGGATTTATTGAATGAAGTCCCCCCAAGGCGCAACTTTGACATGATTCTCCCCCCCAGGCCCAACTTTGACATGAATCCCCCCCAAGTTACCCCTATTTCAGTCAGTAAAACGTTGTCGAATTTTTATACGTCACTCTTAATAGTGCTAAGGGCCTATTTCAGTCGGTTTATTGAATGGGGATTTATTGAATGAAGTCCCCCCAAGGCGCAACTTTGACATGATCCCCCCCCCAGGCCCAACTTTGACATGAGTCCCCCCCAAGTTACCCCTATTTCAGTCGGTAAAACGTTGTCGAATTTTTATACGTCACTCTTAATAGTGCTAAGGGCCTATTTCAGTCGGTTTATTGAATGGGAATTTATTGAATGAAGTCCCCCCAAGGCACAACTTTGACATGAGTCTACCCCCCAGGCCCAACTTTGACACGAGTCCCTCCCAAGGTACCCCTATTTCAGTCGGTACAGCGTTGTCGAATTTTTATACGTCACTCTTAATAGTGCTAAGAGCCTATCTCAGTCGGTTTATTGAATGGGGATTTATTGAATGAAGTCCCCCCAAGGCACAACTTTGACAGGAGTCTCCCCCCAGGCCCAACTTTGACATGAGTCCCCCCAAGGTACCCCTATTTCTGTCGGTACAGCGTTGTCGAATTTTTATACGTCACTCTTAATAGTGCTAAGGGCCAATTTCAGTCGGTTTATTGAATGGGGATTTATTGAATGAAGTCCCCCTAAGGCGCAACTTTGACATGAGTCCCCCCCCAGGCCCAACTTTGATATGAGTCCCCACCAAGGTACCCCTATTTCAGTCGGTACAGCGTTGTCGAATTTTTATACGTCACTCTTAATAGTGCTAAGGGCCAATTTCAGTCGGTTTATTGAATGGGGATTTATTGAATGAAGTGACCCCAAGGCACAACTTTGACATGAGTCTCCCCCCCAGGCCCAACTTTGACACGAGTCCCCCCTAAGGTACCCCTATTTCAGTCGGTACAGCGTTGTCGAATTTTTATACGTCACTCTTAATAGTGCTAAGGGCCTATTTCAGTCGGTTTATTGAATGGGCAACACTTTTACATGAAAAAATGTCACAACTTTGACATGAGTCTCTCCCAAGGCACAACTTTCACATGAGTCCCCCCCAAGGTACCCCTATTTCAGTCGGTACAGCGTTGTCGAATTTTTATACGTCACTCTTAATAGTGCTAAGGGCCTATTTCAGTCGGTTTATTGAATGGGGATTTATTGAATGAAGTCCCCCCAAGGCGAAACTTTGACATGAGTCCCTCTCAAGGCACAACTTTCACATGAGTCCCCCCCAAGGTACCCCTATTTCAGTCGGTACAGCGTTGTCGAATTTTTATACGTCACTCTTAATAGTGCTAAGGGCCTATTTCAGTCGGTTTATTGAATGGGGATTTATTGAATGAATTCCCCCCAAGGCGCAACTTTGACATGATTCCCCCCCCCAGGCCCAACTTTGACATGAGTCCCCCCCCAAGTTACCCCTATTTCAGTCGGTAAAACGTTGTCGAATTTTTATACGTCACTCTTAATAGTGCTAAGGGCCTATTTCAGTCGGTTTATTGAATGGGGATTTATTGAATGAAGTCCCCCAAGGCGAAACTTTGACATGAGTCCCTCCCAAGGCACAACTTTCACATGAGTCCCCCCCAAGGTACCCCTATTTCAGTCGGTACAGCGTTGTCGAATTTTTATACGTCACTCTTAATAGTGCTAAGGGCCTATTTCAGTCGGTTTATTGAATGGAAATTTATTGAATGAAGTCCCCCCAAGGCACAACTTTGACATGAGTCTACCCCCCAGGCCCAACTTTTACACGAGTCCCTCCCAAGGTACCCCTATTTCAGTCGGTACAGAGTTGTCGAATTTTTATACGTCACTCTTAATAGTGCTAAGGGCCTATCTCAGTCGGTTTATTGAATGGGGATTTATTGAATGAAGTCCCCCCAAGGCACAACTTTGACATGAGTCTCCCCCCAGGCCCAACTTTGACATGAGTCCCCCCAAGGTACCCCTATTTCAGTCGGTACAGCGTTGTCGAATTTTTATACGTCACTCTTAATAGTGCTAAGGGCCAATTTCAGTCGGTTTATTGAATGGGGATTTACTGAATGAAGTCCCCCCAAGGCGCAACTTTGACATGATTCCCCCCCCAGGCCCAACTTTGACATGAGTCCCCCCCAAGTTACCCCTATTTCAGTCGGTAAAACGTTGTCGAATTTTTATACGTCACTCTTAATAGTGCTAAGGGCCTATTTCAGTCGGTTTATTGAATGGGGATTTATTGAATGAAGTCCCCCCAAGGCACAACTTTGACATGAGTCTACCCCCAGGCCCAACTTTGACACGAGTCCCTCCCAAGGTACCCCTATTTCAGTCGGTACAGCGTTGTCGAATTTTTATACGTCACTCTTAATAGTGCTAAGGGCCTATCTCAGTCGGTTTATTGAATGGGGATTTATTGAATGAAGTCCCCCCAAGGCACAACTTTGACATGAGTCTCCCCCCAGGCCCAACTTTGACATGAGTCCCCCCCAAGGTACCCCTATTTCAGTCGGTACAGCGTTGTCGAATTTTTATACGTCACTCTTAATAGTGCTAAGGGCCAATTTCAGTCGGTTTATTGAATGGGGATTTATTGAATAAAGTCCCCCCAAGGCGCAACTTTGACATGAGTCCCCCCTCAGGCCCAACTTTGACATGAGTCCCCACCAAGGTACCCCTATTTCAGTCGGTACAGCGTTGTCGAATTTTTATACGTCACTCTTAATAGTGCTAAGGGCCAATTTCAGTCGGTTTATTGAATGGGGATTTATTGAATGAAGTGACCCCAAGGCACAACTTTGACATGAGTCTCCCCCCCAGGCCCAACTTTGACACGAGTCCCCCCTAAGGTACCCCTATTTCAGTCGGTACAGCGTTGTCGAATTTTTATACGTCACTCTTAATAGTGCTAAGGGCCTATTTCAGTCGGTTTACTGAATGGGGATTTATTGAATGAAGTCCCCCGAAGGCACAACTTTGACATGAGTCTCCCCCCAGGCCCAACTTTGACATGAGTCCCCCCAAGGTACCCCTATTTCAGTCGGTACAGCGTTGTCGAATTTTTATACGTCACTCTTAATAGTGCTAAGGGCCTATTTCAGTCGGTTTATTGAATGGGGATTTATTGAATGAAGTCCCCCAAAGGCACAACTTTGACATGAGTCTCCCCCCAGGCCCAACTGTGACATGAGTCCCCCCCCAAGGTACCCTATTTTAGTCGGTACAGCGTTGTCGAATTTTTATACGTCACTCTTAATAGTGTTAAGGGCCTATTTCAGTCGGTTTATTGAATGGGGATTTATTGAATGAAGTCCCCCAAGGCACAACTTTGACATGAGTCCCCCCCAAGGTACCCCTATTTCAGTCGGTACAGCGTTGTCGAATTTTTATACGTCACTCTTAATAGTGCTAAGGGCCTATATCTATCGGTTTATTGAATGGGGATTTATTGAATGATGTCCCCCCAAGGCACAACTTTGACATGAGTCCCCCCAAGGTACCCCTATTTCTGTCGGTACAGCGTAGTCGAATTTTAATACGGCACTCTTAATAGTGCTAAGGGCCAAATTCAGTCGGTTTATTGAATGGGGATTTATTGAATGAAGTCCCCCCAAGGCCCAACTTTGACATGAGTCCCCCCCAGGCCCAACTTTGACATGAGTCCCCCCAAGGCACAACTTTGACATGAGTCCCCCTCAAGGTACAACTTAGACATGAGTCTCCCCCCAAGGCACACCTTTGACATGAGTCCCCCCCCCCAAGGCACAACTCCCCCTCATTGGGAAAAAGAGAAAAAACGTTGTTTTGCGGCTATAAGACAGTTTGGACTTCCAACGTTATTTGTTACAGTATCTGCAGCTGAAACACATTGGTTTGATTTAATGAAAACTTTATCATGGAATTTAGATCGTCACGAATTAACTAAACAATAATTTGTCGATATCAACAAGTTTAGCAGTAGGCCTCTGGCACTAAATTAAAATCTGTCAATGTCAGATTTTCCTGTTTTAAATAATGAAATAATGTCGTGTCTGTATAATTTTTTGTTATTTCTTTGCTTTCGTCGAGAAAGCAGAAATCTCTCTTCCTTGAACTGGTTCCCATGGTAACGAAATGCGGCAATGAACACGTAATAGAATCTCATCGAAGGAAGGTCGCGTATTCTATTTCAATGGGTTTGAAGCGTGAAATTAAAAAATTTATAACTCATTCAGTTTTTGAAATTTTCTCTCAGGCTTTTGGGAATTAAATTATGAAAGCTAGATCTATATACAAAAAAAAAGAAATGATTTATCTCTAAACGCTTTTGAGTTATAAAATGTTTTCCGAAAAAATCGATGTTTCGAAAAATCTAAAAATGTGGATCGCTAATCCGTATTTTGTAAAAATGTTTATATGGTTCGAAAGAGGATTAAATGGCCTTTCTTTATATACCAGCTGTTAAGAAATGGAAGGGTTACTCGGTCGTACAGGGCGTTTCAAAAAAGACGACCGCGAAAAAGAGACATTTTCGACCCTTTTTAAAACTTTTTTTTAAAAATATAAAAAAACCGTATTTAAAAAAAAAATTGTACCGTAAGAATCGGTAATAAATGCTCTTTCTTTTTGGTACATGTGTATTTTCGATATGTCGAACCGTTCAAACAGGATCGCTTTACAAAAACCCCCGAAATTTTCTCTCTGCTTTTTCTTTCGAGGTAGGCTGTTCTGTAACAAAATGGCGGTCGCCCGCGATTTCGAATCGTTTTTTCGTTAGACAATGGTCGACATTTTAATTAATATCTCCGCTAATTAGGGTCGCATCGTTTAGCAAATTAGATAACCCAGATCTGCCATAAATTCTCTGTCCATCGGTACCTGTTCGAAGTCCGTGCGACCGTTAGCGGCCGAGCTTTTGCTGCGTCAAGCCGTTTCTCATAGACACACAGACACACACACACACGCGTACAGATTTTAATAATATAAGACACTAGCGAGCTTCGCCCGCTAGCGGGTCAGTATTTTCAAATGAATCACTAAAATTAATGAATCACTAAGAGAAACTTTTAGTGTTAAGAAAAGAAATTAAAAAAAAATCATTTCTGATTGGGTAAAACGTCGGGCCGGCTCCCAACTGCCTTCGGCAGCGCAGTCGCGTGCGCCCTGCGCGCGCACAACTTAAAGGATACACGCGCTGCGCCAGCGTATTCCTTCCCTGACCCTACGTGCCCCCTAAAAAAAATCATTTCTGATCGGGTAAAAACTCGCACCGGGTTCCCACTGCGTTCGGCAGCGCAGTAGAGTGCGCTCTGCGCGCGCACAGCTTAAAGGAAACACGCGCTAGGCGCGCGTATTCCTTCCCTGACCCTTCGTGCCCCCTAAAAAAAATCATTTCTGATCGGGTAAAAACTCTCACTGCCTTCGGCAGCGCAGTCCCGTGCGCGCTGCAAGCGCACAACTTCAAGGATACATGCGCTGCGCGCGCGTATTCCTTCCCTGAGCCTTCGTGCCCCCTAAGAACAAAAATTATTTCTGATCGGGAAAAGACTTGCACTGGGTCCCCACTGCCTTCAGCTGCGCGCGTACAACTTAAGGGATACACGCGCTGCGCGCGCGTATTCCTTCCCTGACTCTCCGCGCCCCCTAAAAAAAATCATTTCTCATCGGGTAAAAACTCGCACCAGGTCCACACTGCCTTCGGCAGCGCAGCCCCGTGCGCTCTGCGCATATTACAGCGCCATAAAAGAAAACTGATTCAGGACACCTCAAAACGTGTAAATCAGGTGAAAACCTTCGATAATTTAAAAGAACTTTAAAATATCTTTCGAATGATGTATTAAAAATAATTTAATCATAATTAGAAATTGAAATATTGAAATTTGAAAATATTACAGAGCCATCTGGCGGTACAAATTTCTGTATTCCACTGTTCGATTCGAATTCAAAAAAGCTTTCTAATGATGTATTACTTCCCAGCAAAACTTATACTGGCGGGCTCGTTATGGCCTACTGCTGGCATCCTGCACTTGCCATCAGTTGCCGGTTGCCCCATATAACTTCAGCAGCGGGCCTTTTATGGCTGCCAGCAGTGATGGAAGCCTAAAGCAAAATGGTCGGTGGCCCAGAGGTGGCATAAACACAGATGGCCTTATGCAGGCTATCACCACACGGCCAACCTCATGTTTTTCATGTTGTGGCCACAAATTATTATACCATAACCACTTTGTATGCATAGAGGGCGCTGTGATTCTTTTTCTGTTCATATGAAATTCCCTCGCTTTCCGCCATTTCATATTAAGTTGTTGTTCGTTAATGTAGTCTGCGGATGCATCTTCGAGGTTGAAAATCTTGTAAAAAGAATATATGAGTAAGTAATTCCATTATTAATTTGTTTTTGCATTATTTTTTAAATACTATTTTTTTAAAAATGTTTCACTCTAAAGCCATTGTTATAACAAAAGGATTTCTAGAAATATATAACAATTATCCAGTTGATCCGTTTTAGTAAATTATGATAGTCGCTAACCTTCTAGTATTTTATCATTGTTATTATTATTTTAATTGATTTAATAAAATAAAAATTATGTATTTTATTTTATATATTTATATTATATGGACGGGAGTAAGTTATTAGAACAATTATAACTATTTATAGTTTATGTTTTATTTATTTTTTCTTCCTTCAGTTTAGTTAAGAAGAAAGCATTAGATTCGGGAAAATTTTCGACATCCGGTTTTCGATAGATTTTGCACGTTTTGGGTTGTTCTCATGAACATAATTTGAAAAATTGTCTGTCTGTCTCTTTGTGTGCGCTCAAAAATTTATGAAAAAGATAGTAGCCTAAAAAGTTTACTTCTTCCGCTTTTTTTTCCCTTTAATGTACAAACATCGCTTCCTCCACCCCTGAGGGAGAAGTATATCACATAGAGTAAATTTCCAATATGAGGGCTTGGGGACAAAATCTCTCGGGACAAAATATCGTAGACGTAAATGAATACAAAGTGAAAAGAGTTGGTAATTATTAGTAACTAGTATATAACCCGTCAAAAATGACGGAATGAGAACGATAAATCTTCAAAACGATGTTTAGATCATGATGGTTACCACGTGATCATTTAAATGTATTTTCAATTTTTTGTTTATAAATCAAATGTGTTTCGATATTTTATAATTTTCGTTCTTTGTGAGGTCTAACTGTAATAGAGACAGTGTCCGGAGATGAGAGAAGTCGTGTAGAGCCACACCAGATCGTAAAAACGTAAGAAAAATTGCAACTTTGGCCTTTATCATGGTTTTGTGAGGTCTAACTGGAACGTTTCCGGCTGCAATCTTTAAGAGACAGTGTCCGGAGATGAGAGAAGTCGTGTAGAGCCGCACCAGATTGTAAAAACATGAGAAAAATGGAGGCTTTGGCCTTTATCACGGTTCTGTGAGGTCTAATTGCAACGTTTCCGGCTGCAATCTTTAAGAGACAGTGTCCGGAGATGAGAGAAGCAGAGCTGCCAACCTAATCCGGCAAATTGTTAGTACCGCCTCTTTTTCTACACCACTTAATTTTTAGAGAAATTCTCTTCAAATGTATCTACAATGAATTAAGAAGAAAAATACTCTAAAAATTAAGTGGTGAAGAAAAAGGGGCGGTACTAACAATTTGCCGGATTAGGTTGGAAGCTCTGGAGAAGTCGTGTAGAACCGCACCAGATTTCAAAAACGGGAGCAAAATGGCGGCTTTGGTCTTTCTCATGGTTCTGTGAAGTCTAATTGCAACGATTCCGGATGCAATCGTTAAGAGACAGTGTCCGGAGTTAAGTGAAGTCGTGTTGAGCCGCACCAGATTGTAAAAACGTGAGAAAAATGGCGGCTTTGGCCTTCCTCACGGTTTTGTGAGGTCTAACTGTAATAGAGACAGTGTCCGGAGATGAGAGAAGTCGTGTAGAGCCGCACCAGATTGTAAAAACGTGAGAAAAATGGAGGCTTTGGTCTTTCTCTCGGTTCTGTGTGGCCTAACTGCAACGTTTCCGGCTGCAATCTTTAAGAGACAGTGTCCGGAGATGAGAGAAGTCGTGTAGAGCCGCACCAGATTGTAAAAACGTGAGAAAAATGGCAGCTTTGGGCTTTCTCACTGTTTTGTGAGGTCTAACTGCAATAGAGACAGTGCCCGGAGATGAGAGAAGTCGTGTAACGCCGCACCAGATTTTAAAACAATATACAGTATATAATTATTAACACATCACATTAGCAAGTTAATTGTGTGATACATTATTTATATCATACAAGGATGGAAAGCGTTTGCTGACGATGACGCGAATTCAATGATTTTTCTTCACCCAAAAGTTTTCACTTCAAATGGAAAGCGTTAGCTGACGATGATGGGAGTTCAATGATTTTTATTAACCCAAAAGTGCTCAACGCGCCTAAAGAAGTTTTCACTTCAAAAATTTTACCCGATCAACAAATATGAATGACAATAAAAATACTGCTGGTTGACAAAAAATATAGGCCCGACAACACAACAGCAACAACACATCCCAGTGTTCCATTAAGTGCTCTATACGCAAGCGAAGTGTGACGTCACTGACCGTCCATGTATGTAAGAAAATGATTTCCTATGTTAATCGCCCATTGGATTTTTTGTAAAAAATTATTAAAAATCGAGGAAAATTATTTCCCGATTTTAATCCCCATATTTGGGTATATATATGTATTAGTTATCATGTGCATATGTTAGATTGAGTTATTTTGCTGTCAAATTGACAAAATTTTAATTTTAAATTTCAAAACTCTGTTGTCCTTAGCGTTTTTGTATTTGGCGATCAAAAACGTACTACAAAAATATACATGCCAGATGTATATTTTCGTAATTTGTGTTGTGCGAAATATTGTTTCATATTATTCCTTACTCTCTTAATATAAATTTTTAAAATAACCATGATTTTTGAAAGGAATTAAATTATATTCGCCAGATAATTTGGCGATATATATATATTTTTTTTTTTTTTCTGCCAAGGATGACCGATATCAAATCTATTCCGCTGCAACATATTAGTATTTTATATCAGATACTTTATTTAGACATTTGAAAACAAATTTCACTTCAAATTATAATAGAATATTTATCATTTTCCTTTTAATTAGTATATTAGTTGGATATTTATTGTGTAATATCATCCTTTGAAATTAAATGTTTATGTTTTCAATGGAATATGGAAGTTTTTTGAAATTTAAAGTTTTGAAATTTAAAATTCCAATTTTATCAATTTTAGAACAAAAACAACTTAATCTAACGCATGCACATGATAACTAATACATATCTAAACCTAAATATGGGGATTAAATTCGGGAAATAATTTCCCTCGATTTTTAATAATTTTTTACGAAAAATCCATTGGGCGTTTAATATAGGAAATATTTTTCTTGTATCCACGAACCTGCCAGTGACGTCATCACTTCGCTTGCCTATTTAAAGTCCTCATAATAAGAAAAAACGATTCACTTCATTTTACCAAAATATTTTTTTAAGACTATCGTAGATCCTGTTTTCAAATTTTCTAACTAACTATCCAATAACTACAGACACTCCATGCTAACCCAAATTCCCCTCTACTCGATACCTCCAATCAGCTATCTCACCCTCAACATCGCCAAAATATCCAAGATCCAGCTAGGGACTTTCTCATTCTCAACCGAACATTTTACCTTGACTCGACATTATCACATTAGACTACTCTAATTTCAATACTCATTTCAACTGGTGACTTTTACTTGCCCAACCAAACATTCTATCCCAACTATCATTTTACACTAATTTCAAAACTAAAATCAACTGGCGGCATTTATGTACTAAACTCGGCGCCAATCATACCTTACAATGTAAACAAATAATAAAGTTTGATAAAAATATTTAAAGGCTTTAATGCGTTTTTACAAATATTTTAAGATTTTTAAGGCTTTAATATGTTTTAGAAATATTTTAAGCGTTTTTTTAATGAAACAGTCAAAGAGTCGTTCATTCGGAATTAAAAAGTTGTCCATTTGGAATTTGTATTTTCTGAATGGCAACAGTTTTGGTTTGTTTTTTTATTTGGTCTTGCTTTGTTTATAATCATGAAGTTACATAATTCTATTTATAGGTTCATGTCTATAATAGCCAGTGATCCGTTATACTTAATTTAGAGATTTAAACATTACAATTGTATAGTTTTTCCAGGTTTTATAGGAAATAAGAATATGTGCGATACAAAACATGTATGAAAATGATATGTATGTTTCCTAAGTTGAATTAAATAAACGGAAAAAAAAATGGCTGCCAAAAGTTTCTGTTTTGAAGCGGTACTAACCGGATTCGTTCATGACAGATGAGGATCATTATATATATTAATGATGTATAAAATTTCATGACAACACATACCTTAGTCAGAGCACTGACATTCTGACAAACCTACAATAATTTTTTTTATAAATTTTATTTAAAGAAGTTTAAAAACTATATTTATTTATTTTTTTCAGAATTAGTCATAATGAATTCAATCGTGCTTATTAATTTTAAAACTTTTAATTCAAGTTTGTGAACAGTGTTCAGCTTTAATGTCAGCAATTATGTACACGATTTTTAAAATGTATTTTGAATAGTGAAAAGCAAAAGATAGAATAACTTTAAAATAAACATAGATAAAATAATGAAATTCAACTCTATGATTTATTTAATTATTTATTTTAATTAATTAATTAATATTTATAAGGCCCTGTGGCCCCCTCCAGAGATCACGCGTGACACAAAATCAAATTTTCAAATAGATCCTACTATTTTTTTGACGCGAGATTTTCTCCGGCGAGATTTTGTCCCGCGATATTATGTCCGGATCCCAATATGAGTATTTTTGAAAAAAAATCTCGTTAATATATTTAAACGAACGTTATATTATACATCTGTGATATTTTAAAGCAAATTTATTGATTTTATTATTTTTAACAAAAACTAGTATGTTGTGGCACCACAAAACATGCTTTTATATTTTTTATTATGTAAATTTGCGTAGTGCAAATAATTTGTTAAAATCATTTTCCTGAATGAATGGAAACGATTTTCATTTTAGAACAGTGTTTGTCAATAATAATAATAATAATAATAATAATAATAATAAATCAATTTTGTGCCAACTTCTGAAAAAATGACTTTTTCTTCTTTCTCTTCTTCTTCTTCTTTTTTTTTTTTTTTTTTAAAATAATTTATAACTTTGTTTTAATTTACCACAAATTTAATTCAGTCATTTACTTGAAAGTTATTGATGAGTTTCTTTTGAAAAATATCACCACTGAAAATTTGAAGGGCGAGCGATTCCTCAACTTATACAAAAAAAGTTTCCTGGTTTGTTGTTAACAAGTGAAATTGTTTTTTTTTTTGAATTTTTGCATGCGTGAGAAATCCTACACACTAAATCAGAACAAAAAGCCATCAGTACTTCTTTCATAAAACAACAACAAAATGTAACTGATAATTGCTGCGTCAGCGTTGGGTTGGCCTACTGGGCAGAGAGGAGATTTATTTATTCAGATAACGAGGAACTGTGTTCAGAAAATAAAATAAAAAAAGAAGAAAAATTAGTTAATTCATCAATTATTTTTAAATGAAAATTATTATAAGTTTACAACTAAAAGTTTGTAGGTGTAATATATGTCACTATCGCATGAAATGTATAAAGATTCATGGAGTCCTTCTACTTTTTACGGGCCTATAAATAAGTATATTTACTTATTAACAGCTTATAGATTCAAACTATTTGAAGTACGATATTAAACAAATTCTTCAATAACATATTGATTTCTATCTGAAATTATGCTAGGATTTGTGTCAACTAATTATTAATATTATTATTCATTTCCATAATCCGAATACCGTAGATAATGAAAGCATTGTTTTCGGTCAAAAATTTTGATATCGAGTTTTCACCTGATTTACATATTTTAAGGTCTCGTGAGTCAGAAAAGTGATTTTTGGCAATTGGTCTGTGTGTTTGTGTATCTGTATTGTATATATGTGTATATGTTTCTGGAAATTTTCTAATTATCATATCTACAAAACTAATAAAGAACGACGAACTTCTGATTAAGAGAGGTATAGTGTACAGAAGATTTTTCCAACTTTTGTTGAAAACTGGAAATCTCAAAAACTGGCGATTTTCTTCAAATTTATATAAACTTTGTTTTGTATGTCCTTTTGTACTTGTTAGTTCAGGGAAATTGATAAACGACCTATAAAAATACACAAATTTTTTAAGTCTCACAAGTGCTTTCTCTTAAAAACAGCTTTATGGACTTTCTTCAAAATCGCTATATTAATTCCTTTTTAGATATCATTTCGTATGCAATTGTTAGTTTATGGTGAACAGATCAGTTTACTAAGTTTTGGTGAAAATTATCAGTGGGACAGTGAGCCGATATCTCAAAAACGACTTTAACTTTCTTCAAATTTGCTACATAAACACCTTTTTATTCGCTCTTTAGCATGTAATACTTGCTTAATACAGGAAAATTGACAAAAGTTCTTAATAGGTGGAAGCAATTGCAAATCTAGGAAATGAGTGTTTCAAAAAACTGATCTAACGATTTTTTTTTTTTTTTTTTTTTTGTTAATTCGCTATGTAAACTCTTTTTGTTATATCTTCATGACGCATGTACCAGTTTGCTTTGACAGGAAAATTATTAGATGTGTAAATTGATAAATCATTTGTATGTTTTCTGACCAATTTATTTAACAACAGCAACAACAACAATAATAATAAAATATAAAAGGGGTAAAATATGTGTAGTAATAACTGATAAAATTCATGCAGATTACTATTATTATTATTATTATTTTAATGTGGGTCGGGTTGTCTGAACTTATTTTACTGTCGTCGGAACTATTCAAATTTTATTATCTAATAATTTTCTTGATAATCGCGAAACCCCACTATTGGAAAGAAATTTTGTAGCCTAAAATATTCTTATACATCCATTTATTCAACTTTTTATGTATTAAAAAATATATGAACATAGGAATTTTGATATTAACAAAATGACAGAAAAAACGACACTTAAAAAAAAATTGAAATTTTTGCATTTGAAACACACGTCTATCTCTAATCTTCGCTGTATGGTAAACGTAGTTTTTAACTCGGTTATCGACCTCAAGGTTTTGAAAGACAAACTGTTTTTAAGCTACTACATTTCGTCGATGACATTATGCTGAACTTTTAGTCAATTTATCTTTTCCTGATGATGGGTCAAGCTTAATTATTTTGAGTGGAAACGACTGATGTGTTGTTTCATAATTTATAAAGTTAACTTACTTTTTTCCTTCTTCAGCACTAATTTTCCTGTCATTTTACTAAATATTCTCTAAAACCTTTCTAGCATAATTTATTTTAATAAATTGAAAAAAAAAAATAATAAAAAAAAAAAAAAAACTTATCTAAAACAAACAAGAGAGAGACAGATTTTAAAACCTATACTGATTGCAGCAAAAAATGTAATGAAAAACTGGTGTTGAAAAGAGTATATAAAGAACTTTGTAGATTTAATTTACAAATTTGTAAAAAACATTAATAATAATAAAAAAAAAAGTTTCAGTTTGAAATGATTCCACGACCATTCATTATGTGAATAAAATAGGCACGAGTGAAGTAGTTATAAATGGCGAAGTAATGCTCTTTCATACATTTTGAAATATGACTAACTATTATTAAAATAAACAAACCAAAATGAAATATTAAAAACTGGAAGTGATATTTAAACTTTTCAAAAAAATAATTGCCTCATGGGATTGAAATAGTGCTAATGGCATATCTTAATACTATCTTCGGCGTGAAATTGCTGACAGAATTTTTGAGAAATGAATACATAAATATAGAATAATTATATTAATATTATTATATATTTTAATTATATTAATCATATTATAAATTTATAATATAATAAATTTATTCTAAATATAAATTTAATGTAATAGAGCGAAGGATAGGAAAACTATTTTATGTAACTAAATTCTCTGATACATGGTACCAAAACTAAGATGTTTAATAGATGCTGAGTTATAGTAAAACTGTAGTTCTTGAATAATAGTAGCACCGCCTGACTACCGATAAACACACAAATTGAACCTGCGGGATAAGGCTCTATCAAAGGCAGTGGAGACCCGGGTCGAACATTGCGCGAAAGACGAAGACACTCCCAAAGCAGCTGAGAATCAAAACTTGGTTTTATGTGATTTCAGTGGACTTTGCTTTAGTTGTTAATTTTAAAGTAATATAATATAATATATATATATATATATATATATATATATATATTTATCTATTGATTTTCTTTCCTTTCTTTCTTTCTTTTTTTTTTTTAAATTCGTTTAAGTGTAGGGACAAGAAAGCGAAGAAATCCTGATAGTAATAAACAGAAACATTTGTAAATAAACATAATCATTGCCCCCTCCCCCCCCCACCCCAATGAAAAAAAAAAAAAAGTGTATCAGTTCTTTCAGGTTGAAATAATAAAACATCCCTTCGTGAGTCTAACAAAAAGCGTGAATGCAGCAAATTATTTTTGCTGCACTCATGCCCACATTGTTTCGCCTGATGAAGGGCCTTTGGGCTATTTCGACCAGAAATAATTGCTGAATTTTTTTTTTTTTTTTTTTTTTTTTTTTTTTTGAGTTGATTTTGTTTAGTTTTTTACAATTCTCTTTTTATAACAATTTTTGTTTCAATATTTTATAATTTTCACATGTAAAGTTACATTTATTTATATCAAATAACTTAACAAAATTAAACATATTAAAATTTGAACACTTAAAAAAAAAAAAAAAAAAAAAAAACATAATCTACTTCATTCCAAAAAATGTAATGGATCAACTGAATATGTCTTATATGCTGTACTAGAAATCCTGAATTTATAACCATGATGTATGAATCAAATACTTGTAAATAGTATTTAAAAATGAATAGGTACAAAATCAAATTAAATATTGGATGCATAGAAAAAACTGGTTGCTACCTCATCAGAAAAAAGAGAGAGTAAAAAAAAAGAAAAAAAAGAATGAAAGAAAAAGAAAAAAAGCATTAATAAAATTAAAGGTATCACCAATAAAATAATTTACTAGGTATAACCAAATCACTGCTGGCCTATTAACGGCCTTCTTCACTTACCGTCTCCGGAAGTCCGAGTCAATGTTATTCTATGGAAAACTTTCTTTACAAATAACTTATTAATCAATACATATTTTAAATTCTGTTTTCACATTCAGAAAATTCCCAACTTTTAAATTGTTGGACCTTTTTTAAAGATGTATTTTTTTTAAATTATTAATATTTTATTTTGAAATTGTAAAATGGAAAATTTCACATATTAAAAATTCGTATTTTGCAGCTTCAAAATGAAATATAAAATATAAAAAAAATAATTTTTCTTTAAAAAGTCCGTCAATTTAACAGTTGAGAATTTTCCGAATGTGAAAACAGAATTTACAAATATGTATTAGTTAATAAGTTATTTGTAAAGAAAATTTCCCATAGAATAACGTTGGCTTCGGCTTCCGGTGACGGTGAGTGAAGCGGGCCCTTAATAGGAAAATATAAAGGACCAATGAAGACTGCCTGCAGTAATATAATTTTTTATGTTAGCCACAGCTGGCCCACTGTAGGCTGCCAGCAACAACATGGAAAAACTATATTTGCCACCATATGGCCCAACACTGGCCCACTAACAATTTCCAACCTAATGTTCGTTACCAGCAGTGGCCCATTACATATTTTCATCATACTGCTAGCTGCCAGCAACGACCCATTCACCGGCCCACTAACTTATTTTTAACTTACTCCTGGCTGCCAACAATGGATCGGTTGAATACGGCCAACTGATGGCCGGCGTAACATATTCCCTGCGGCAACGTTAACTTTTGCCACCGGCGGGCCAATTGCAGCTACTGCTGGCAACCAGCACTTGGCCTCATGCTGGCCGTCATTTGAGGTTTTGCTGGGTTATGAAATTACTTTAATTAGTAGCTGAGAAATTGAAATACGCGTATTAGAATATTGCAATTTTTAATCGTAGAACCAAAACACGTGACCTCATTTATCGCTGATTTTTTTTGCTTTGCTTTCGTCGAGAAAGCAGAAATCTCTCTTCCTTGAACTGGTTCCCATGGTAGCGAAAAGCGGCAATGAACACGTAATAGAATCTCATCGAAGGAAGGTCGCGTATTCTATTTCAATGGGTTTCAAGCGTGAAATTAAAAAAATTATAACTCATTCAGTTTTTAAAATTTTCTCTCAATCGTTTGGGAATTAAATTATGAAAGCTAGATCTATATACAAAAAAAAAAAAAAAGAAATGATTTATCTCTAAACGCTTTTGAGTTATAAAATGTTTTGCGAAAAAATCGATGTTTCGTAAAATCTAAAAATATGGATCGCTAATCCGTATTTTGTAAAAATGTTTATATGGTTCGAAAGAGGATTAAATGGCCTTTCTTTATATACCAGCTGTTAAGAAATGGAAGGGTTACTCGGTCGTACAGGGCGTTTCAAAAAAGACGACCGCGAAAAAGAGACATTTTCGACCCTTTTTAAAACTTTTTTTTTAAATATAAAAAATCCGTATTTTTTATAAAAAATTGTACCGTAAGAATCGGTAATGAGTGCTCTTTCTTTTTGGTACAGGTGTATTTTCGATATGTCGAACCGTTCAAACAGGATCGCTTTACAAAAACCCCCGAAATTTTCTCTCTTTGCTTTTTCTTTCGAGGTAGGCTGTTCTGTAACAAAATGGCGGTCGCCCGCGATTTCGTATCGTTTTTTCGTTAGTCAATGGTCGACATTTTAATTAATATCTCCGCTAATTAGGGTCGCATCGTTTAGCAAATTAGATAACCCAGATCTGCGATAAATTCTCTTTCCATCGGTACCTGTTCGAAGTACGTGCGACCGTTAGCGGCCGAGATTTGCTGCGTCAAGCCGTTTCTCATAGACACACACACACACACACACACACGCGTACAGATTTTAATAATATAAGAAACTAGCGAGCTTCGCCCGCTAGCGGGTCAGTATTTTCAAATGAATCACTAAAATTAATGAATCACTAATAGAAACTTTTTGTGTTAAGAAAAGAAATTTAAAAAAAAAAATCATTTCTGATTGGGTAAAAAGTCGGGCCGGGTCCCCACTGCATTCGGAAGCGCAGTCGCGTGCGCGCTGCGCGCGCGTATTCCTTCCCTGACCCTACGTGCCCCCTAAAAAAAATCATTTCTGATCGGGTAAAAACTCGCACCGGGTTCCCACTGCCTTCGGCAGCGCAGTACAGTGCGCTCTGCGGGATAAGGGATACACGGGCTGCGCGCGCGTATTCTAACCCTGACCCTTCGTGCCCCCTAAAAAAAAATAATTTCTGATCGGGTAAAATCTCACACCGGGTCCCCACTGTCTTCGGCAGCGCAGTCCCGTACGCGCTGCAAGCGCACAACTTCAAGGATACACGCGCTGCGCGCGCGTATTCCTTCCCTGAGCCTTCGTGCCCCCTAAGAAAAAAATCCTTTCTGATCGGGAAAAGACTCGCACTGGGTCCCCACAGACTTCAGCTGCGCGCGCACAACTTAAGGGATACACGCGCTGCGCGCACGTATTCCTTCCCTGACCCTCCGTGCCCCCTAAAAAAAATCATTTCTCATCGGGTAAAAATTCGCACCGCGTCCCCACTGCCTTCGGCAGCGCAGCCCCGTGCGCTCTGCGCATATTACAGCGCCATAAAAGAAAACTGATTCAGGACACCTCAAAACGAGTAAATCAGGTGAAAACCTTCGATAATTTAAAAGAACTTTAAAATATCTTTCGAATGATGTATTAAAAATATTTTAATCATAATTAGAAATTGAAATATTGAAATTTGAAAATATTACAGCGCCATCTGGCGGTACAAATTTCTGTATTTCACTGTTCGATTCCAATTCCATAAAGCTTTCCAATGATGTATTACTTATGAAATTATTTTAATTGTAGCTCAGATACAAAAGAAAACGTATTCAGGAGACCTCAAAACGTGTAAATCTGTTGAAATATTTGAATGATATAAAAGAACTTTAAAATATCTTTCGAATGATGTATTAAAAATAATTTAATAATAATTAAAAATTGCAATATTGAAATTTGAAAATATTACAGCGCCATAAAAGAAATTTAATTCAGGACACCTCAAAACGTGTAAATCTGGTGAAAACTTTCGATAATTTAAAAGAACTTTAAAATATCTTTCGAATGATGTATTAAAAATAATTTAATCATAATAAAAAATTGAAATTTGAAAATATTACAGCGCCATCTGGCGGTACAAATTTCTGTATTCGACTGTTCGATTCCAATTCAAAAAAGCTTTCCAATGATGTATTACTTATGAAATTATTTTAATTAGTAGCTGAGATACAAAAGAAAACGAATTCAGAAAATCTGAAAACGTGAAAATCTGTTGAAAACTTTCGATAATTTAAAAGAACTTTAAAATATCTTTCGAATGATGTATTAAAAATAATTTAATCATAATTAGAAATTGAAATATTGAAATTTGAAAATATTACAGTGCCATAAAAGAAATTTAATTCAGGACACCTCAAAACGCGTAAATCTGGTGAAAACTTTCGATAATTTAAAAGAACTTTAAAATATCTTTCGAATGATGTATTAAAAATAATTTAATCATAATAAAAAATTGAAATATTGAAATTTGAAAATATTACAGCGCCATCTGGCGGTAAAAATTTCTGTATTCCAGTGTTCGATTCCAATTCAAAAAAGCTTTCCAATGATGTATTACTTATGAAATTATTTTAATTAGTAGCTGAGATACAAAAGAAAACGAATTGAGGATATCTCAAAACGTGAAAATCTGTTGAAAACTTTCGATAATTTAAAAGAACTTTAAAATATCTTTCGAATGATGTATTAAAAATAATTTAATCATAATTAGAAATTGAAATATTGAAATTTGAAAATAATACAGCGGCATAAAAGAAAATTGATTCAGGAAACCTCAAAACGTGTAAATCTGGTGAAATTTTTCGTTAATATAAAAGAACTTTAAAATATCTTTTGAATGATGTATTAAAAATAATTTAATCATAATTAGAAATTGAAATATTGAAATTTGAAAATATTACAGAGCCATCTGGCGGTACAAATTTCTGTATTCCACTGTTCGATTCCAATTCAAAAAAGCTTTCTAATGATGTATTACTTATGAAATTATTTTAATTAGTAGCTGAGAAATTGAAATACGCGTATTTGAATATTGCAATTTTTAATCGCAGAACGAAAACACGTGACCTCATTTATCGCTGCTTTTTTTTTGTTTGCTTTCGTCGAGAAAGCAGAAATCTCTCTTCCTTGAACTGGTTCCCATGGTAGCGAAAAGCGGCAATGAACACGTAATAGAATCTCATCGAAGGAAGGTCGCGTATTCTATTTCAATGGGTTTCAAGCGTGAAATTAAAAAATTTATAACTCATTCAGTTTTTGAAATTTTCTCTCAATCTTTTGGGAATTAAATTATGAAAGCTAGATCTATATACAAAAAAAAAGAAATGATTTATCTCTAAACGCTTTTGAGTTATAAAATGTTTTGCGAAAAAATCGATGTTTCGTAAAATCTAAAAATATGGATCGCTAATCCGTATTTTGTAAAAATGTTTATATGGTTCGAAAGAGGATTAAAAGGCCTTTCTTTATATACCAGCTGTTAAGAAATGGAAGGGTTACTCGGTCGTACAGGGCGTTTCAAAAAAGACGACCGCGAAAAAGAGAAATTTTTGACCCTTTTTAAAACTTTTTTTAAAAATATAAAAAATCCGTATTTAAAAAAAAAAAAAAAAAAAAAAAAAAAAAAATTGTACCGTAAGAATCGGTAGTAAATTCTCTTTCTTTTGGTACAGGTGTATTTTCGATATGTCGAACCGTTCAAACAGGATCGGTTTACAAATACCCACGAAATTTCCTCTTTGTAGTTCTTCTTTCGAGGTAAGCGAAGCGGTCCTGGTCGAAAATGGCGGTCGCCTCCGAATTTGAAGCGTTTTTTCGTTAGACAATGGTCGACATTTTAATTAATATCTCCGCTAATTAGGGTCGCATCGTTTAGCAAATTACATATCGTACATCTGCGATAAATTCTCTGTCCGACGGTACCTGTTCGAAGTCCGTGCGAACGTTAGCGGCGGAGCCTTTTCCGTTTCAAGCCGTTTCTCACAGACACACACACACACACACAGACAGAAACACACACGCGTACAGATTTAATAATATAAGGAGATAAGAATTTGACACGGTCAGAGCTGTGTAGTTAGGTAAACACATCGGCTTGATTGTGCCATCGATTGAAGATTAGCGGCGGTCAAATTTTTGAGGTTCCGCGAGCCAACCTATTGACAAAATCAGTTAGTGCTAAACAGAATGTTGAATTAACGATACATATAAAATATTAAATTTTACATAAGCACTCGGTTAGTCATGTAAATCAATATCCATACCTGATTTACTTTAATTTTCTTACGTAGATGCCGGTCATATGAGCGCATGCTTTCTATTAGTTGTTTATTTTCTTTCTTGAAATTGTTAATTTCGCCTTGTAAACGATTTATATCTTTCAGAACCTCATCCAAGTACGAGAACGTCATATCAATACTATCGTTAGCTACTCGAAACCTTTCTTCCATTTTCTCTGATTTATCCTCTCCCGCAGCAGTAGAAATAGCAGTATGAAGATCATCCATTGCCTGCAAGTTGGGTTCAAGGCCCGTAACACCCTCTTCTATCATATCACTTGCTTCAGCAATCCTGTATTAAATACAGATTATCTGTATAAAGTTCAGATCTGTAATAATATTTTTATTAAAGCTTATTTTTGACATACATAAATGAAATATTTATTTTCATTGCCAAGCCCACTATATTGCACTGTTGAAGAGAAATCTTTCATACCAGAATATAATTCTAAAACTAAAAAACAATGCCTTCATTTGTATCAACTATCAAGTTGCAACTGCATATCAATTTGTAATAAATTCCGTGCAGTAGTTCGTAAGATAAAATGTTCAAATCATTTTCTAAACATCTCAAAACATATAAATTGAAAGTATAAATTTTTTAAGAAACTAGTTCTTTCTTGTATATTGAATATAGCAGAAAATAAAAATTAAATTTCAAAAAATTATTTTATCGTAATACATTTTGCATAAGCTGATCTTAATGTTCAGGAATATCTATGATTCTATTGTTATCAAATTCGGTACAAAGAAAACTATTTCTTGATTTCGAAATAATTTCATCAATATTCATTATTGTAGTTTAAATTTACCTGTCCAAAAACGAAAGAACCGGAAATCTGTTTCTAGCGCTTAGCTAGTTTTAGAACATTTGGCAAAAAGAACATTCTATATTTGACAAAAATTTCATTGTTCGATAAAATTTCTCAGTTTTCTCTAAGCTCGTATATTATTATATGTACATTAAACAAAAACTTGAAAAATTAAATATTCGTTAATTATAACTAAATATAAAATAAGTGAATATAAAAACAAAAATACTTAAAAATGGATTAAAAATACGTGATTTCAAAATCAGGGCAATACATTTAAAATAAAGTAGTCAGATTATTTATACAACAAGCATATTCTTTAATAACGAATTTCTAAAAAAATTGAAATTCAAAAAAAAAAAAAGTAGCATGAAGGATAAAGTACTAAATAAAAAATTATAATAGAATATTTGTTTCTAAATTATCGCATTTACATAAAAAAAGGAGTATTTTCTACAGAGAATACCATTCTTTTTCCCTTGCCGTATTTACTATATGATTCCATGATACAATATACTCCATGATAAATAAAAAAACTTTCAAATTCCTAAACATGCAAAATAAATAAATAAATAAATAAATAAAATAAAATAAATAAATAAAATAGTCATTGCTAAATGCATTTCTCTACCATTTTAAATATCTTTATTTTACAAACCTATCATCAATTCTTATAACAGCTTGCAAATTAGTAAATTCTTCATTCTTTTCCGTTCTCTGAAGACACAGATTTAAAGCGTTCTCGGTTGCAGCAGATTTCCGCAGATCTTGGGAACGACGTTCTTCAAACACTCTTTTTCTAGACATAAATTCATCTCTAGAAAAAAAAAAAAAAGAAGAAGAAGAAGAAGAAAACAGAAAAATTATGCGTTATACATAGATTATAAAACACCTTTAATTGTATAGTTTAATTTCATATATATATATATATGGAATATAATTTAAAGAAATCCCCCCTTAAAATTAAAGCTTTATTTCTCAAACTTAAATAATTCTTCCTCCCACTACTCCACTGATAGCGCCCTAATTAATTCTTCATTAATTTATTTTCTAAATATTTCAAATTCCAATATTCTAAATTCCAAATTCATTAACCTGATGTCAATTCTTAAACTTATTTTATTTTCTGATGAAACAAAACAGTTATATATTACAGTTTATTATATTGCGCAGTGCAGTAAATTTAATCCAGAATATTCTGTCTACTCCCTCCTGTGTATGGTATGACTCCCCCTAAGCAAATCAGAGCGCTCGCGATCATGTGACATCAGCTAATTCGAGGGAAATAGATAAGTTTAGTCTGGAGAAAGGTGTTGGATGTAAGTATGTAACTAGCAGCGGCAAGAATGACTTAAGATAGTCTTGTTTTGTTTTTTGAAAGGCTCATCTTCTGAATATGCGAGGTAAACCCTTGAACTGATTAAAGAACCATTTTAAGCCAATCCAATAGCTGCACTTGATTATTTTAAAAAGTGGCTGTCCTTTTTAATATGATATATATATATATATATATATATATATAACACAATTGAATTTTCATTTATATCTCATAATGCATCAGAATATATTTTGCCTTTCCTTTTTTTTTAACTTGGATATACTTTTGGACTGAGCTACTATCTGATATCTGCGTTATACGAAAAAAAAAGTTAAGTTATACTAATGAATGTTAACTATCCTTAATTATCAATCGGCTAAAAGAATATCTCTACTAGCGGCTCCAACTTAATAAACGTAATGTCATCCAATCAACTACTTCCTCCACCAACGTTTCCTATTAGTCAGTGGCAGTATTTTTTTTTTCAAAACGTTGATTTCCTTATAGTATTCTCACATATAAAATAATACTAGTATCGCCCAGTGGTCGGAACTCGACCACTTTCAAAATGAGATTAAATTGCAACTTAAAAGCGTCACTTGTTGGCCGATATGCGCTCAAACTGAATCAGCAGAGTTTCACTTAATATATATCATTAACTTTGGTACACTATAGATGCTGAACCTTTTCTGAAATGAGAGAAAATCACAACATGAAAGCGCCCCCTTTTGCGTAATATAGCCCAAAAGCTAATCGGCACCAATTCAAATGAGGGTCCAACTAGTTGTCAAGTTCAGTTAAATTAAGTCCATTGGTTCATGAAGGTGTTTGAACTCAAAAAAACATACCTTTCTAAAAAATATCGAATTGTGTTCAGAAAATCTCAAAACGTGTAACTTCATCGAAAACCGGAAATTTTAATAAGTTGTCAATTTCAGTTATTTAAAATGTAAGGAAATTTCAGATCAAGTAAATTAATCGAAAGACAGAAATCGACTTTTTTTCCGAATTTTCTGCTTTTTTCTTATGTATGCAGAAGCTACTAATAAATTCACTTTTTTAAAAATTAGTAGTCAATTTCAGTTTATTGAAATTCGAGGAAATGTTAAAACGTGTAAATTCGTCGAAAACCGAAAATCAAAAATTCTTCCGAATCTTATACTTTCTTATTATATATGCAGAAAATACAGTAATAAATCCATTTAAAAAAAAAATAAGTAGTCAATTTCAGCTAATTGAAATGCATTATGATTTAGTTTAAAATATGTCTTCAAATTAGAGCTGACGTAAATTAAAAAGAAAAAAAAAAAAAAAATAGATCTTAAAAAAAAAAATTAGAACTTTCATAAATTAAATCCTTCTTTAATTTACGTATATGTTCAATGGTATAAACTTTCGATTTCCGCTCGTTCACTGAAATTAATGGCTGTTGTCTCTTAGAATGAAAAATCTGTGGTCTAGAGTATAGTTATGCTACATCTATACAAATTACCGTGTCTATGGTTTTAAGAAATTGACAGATTAAACCACTTTTTCTTTAGAAATTTTCTAATACAAAAGAATACGTGTATAGAATAAAAAAGTGCATAAAAAATAAAAGTATTTTTATATACCTTCTTGACATCGTAAGAAAATAATTTTTGTATTCTGAAAATCTGACTTATCATTCCTTTCGAATGATGCAACTTTCAATCCTCTTCTCCCATAATTAATATATTAAAAGTGCATCACAAATTGCATGTTTGCCTGTCTGCTTTATTTTTTACACTGCAGGAAAATGCATTCAAAATCATAAATATACATTCTAATCATAAATATACATACTTACTTTTTTTTCTAGTGAAGCGTATAAATTTAATGCATCCATATCACGCACACACATATATATATATATATATATATATGTATTTAATATGTACATTAGTGGATATTACCTGATTCTATGTTTCCTGAAAATTTCATATCACTTCTTAATATATCACAAAACCAAAAATTCCAAAAACATTTCTTTGAACTCGGTTAAAACCTACATTTTTGTTTCTACTGACTGCTGCTGTGCCTTATTCTTGAGTATGTGCAAAAACGAACCTAATCACACACGAACCTCGGTAGGGTTCCCAACTCCTTCTGCAGCGTTATTTTCGCCAGTGCCATTTCGGAATCATGTACTCACCGCTTATGGTAGCGCAATACACACGTACGTAGCGAGACCCCTCCTCTGTGTGCCCGTTTGAATTTTACAGTCGTGAAAGTATGTGCAATTATATACCAGACCCGAAAACAAATCCCTCCACGCACCAAAAATTGCCTTTCTGTTGAAATTCGAAATAGATTTAAGCTTAAAACTGAGTTTTGTTTTCATCATCTTGCTCAAAAGAAAAGGGATCTTTTTTAATCACTTCATAGTGTGTGTTGGGTACACATAACCAACCCCCATGCTAAACTCTCTCTTCTGAGATAATTTGGAGCAATGTCACTCTGAAAAATGTGTTTTTTATCCCCGCCCCTTAACCCATATTGGACCACTCATTAAACGAATCATAGGAAAAATGTAATTTTTTAAAAACATGATCAGTATAAGGTACTTACACATATAAAAAAGAAAAAAATATTAACAATTATTTAAAATATAGACTGTCCTATAAATAGGACAACGGTCCGATGTACAACAAAGAGTCAAAATTGTTGACTTACCATACAAAAAATTTTATTTTGTTTGTTAGTCCGAATAACAGTCTCTAAACAGTCCAAAAGTGCACATTTTGCAAATTGTAAAGATTTTTACGAATGAAAGTCCAAAAAACAATCTCTACATAGTCCAACATTGCACATGTTGCAAATTTTAACAGGTTTTTTATTGCATGATTTCAGTTGACATCGTCTTTGACGACCATTTGGATTTTTCACTAGCACATGCTGACTATTTAGCAGAAGAAGTTCTTTATTATTCTGCAGCATACCTCTTTGTCTAATGTTGTTTTCGGAACTGATTCTCCAAGGTAACTTATTGTTACGGACCTGCGAAATGTTAATATATCTTGTGCATCATCAGGAGAAAATAGTTTTGAGATTTTCCAGGCTGCGATGAGGGCGGTATCAAAGCAATTCACGAAAAGTGGCCAGTACCATTTTTTTCCAAGAATAGAACAAAAGTAATTTTCCATATGACTGTCGAATAGGTCTATTCCATTTTTATATTTATTGTAAGAAGTAATACAAAATGGTACATCAACATCATTTCTGGCACCTTTCACACGACGTTGTACTTAGCCGTTCACTTTTTTATCTTCGAAATTTGTTAGTAATGAAACTGCACGGTTATCATTCCAGCGTACAGCGGCAATTTTGTTAGCTTCGTCAAACAATGCATCAGATGTTCCTCTCTCAGTTTTTACTAATGACTTCAAAGATATTAGAGGGCATTTTGCCATTCGGTTATCTCGAACAGTTCCAGTGGCACAAAAACCCTTCTGTTGCAAACGAACCATTAACCCATGTCAAGTGTAAAAGTTATCCATATATATCCTGTGAAACTTAGGATTTTTCACAACAGTGAGCAAAGTTTCCACAACACGTTGAGAAAGTGGCTCTTTACACTTTTCAACAGCACCTTGATAGGGAATAATGATAAAGGGATATCCATTATAAGATGTCAACATCCATAACTTGTATCCAAATTTTACAGGTTTATTTTTCACGTACATCTTAATTCCAACATCTTAAAATTCCAAATTGTTGCAATGCAATATTCAATTTTTCTAAACGTGAACATATTTTGTAATAACGATCCTCTTTGTTGATTGCCGAATTATCGTTCAAATGTAGGTACATTTTTATGTCACTGTATCGTTTCCTGGACATAGCTGTACTCACCAAAGTTGTGCCGGTGTCAGGAGCGTTTTCCCAATACATTTTTTCATGTGGTAAAATGTGAAAAACACTGTAAAACAGGATGCCTATAAACATTTTTATATTACTTTCGTTCACATTCAAAGAATGCTCATTCTTCTGCGCTGCATCTGCATATCTATTAGTCTCCGTAACTGTATGCGATATCATATCATTAGCTATCATATGAAAAAGTTCAACTGGAGTTTTTCCAGATATCTGATCTATAATGTGTTCATTATCTTCAGAAGAAAAAGAACACGTTGAAAGCGAAAATCCCGGTTCACATTTTTTCCATATAGGTGGTTTTATATCTACTTTGTTAGTTTCTTCACAGATTTTCGACAAAATTTCTATAGTTCCAGCAGTATCTAGAATTTCAGGATCCCCACTTGTCTTTATTTTATTACAATTTGTGATAGAATCGTCTATTTCTTCTTCGTCACTGACCGCGTCAGGTTCCGGCGGAATAATGATCATTTCAGGATCATCTAATTCTTCATCAGATAAAGAATTCATATATTCAAGAGCTTCCCCAGCTGTTTTAAATTTTTTGGCCATTTTACAACGTTAAAAATCACCAAACGAACTCCCAACTACAAAATAAATGAGCAACTAAGGTAATGGAAATATACGAAAGTTCTAAAACCAAGTTTCACATGCGTATATGTAACATAATAAACAAAAGAACCAGTTTAGTGAAGCGAACTGATACAAAGGAATTCGAGAACATTTCACCCTTCAGTTGCAACACGTCCCCCACAACGTGAAAAGATTGTTCCCCGAATTCAAGGAAAGCGATTTAGAAATGCGAGTAATTTGAGAAACAGGTGTGTATCGGACCGTTGTCCTATTTATAGGCCAGTTACAAACAGCATCAAATGCCTGTAATATTTATTTTCCTTATGGATCCTTTTACATTTTTGAACAGCACTGATGAACTACTAAAAATTGCATATGGTCGATTCTGGAAAAAAAAAAAATAATAATTTTATTATTTTTGAACGGTTAAAATTATGACATTTTTCAGGGGTGATTTTAAAGTAAATTTTCAAAATTAATATTTTTTTTCAAATTCCATTTTTCACAGTAATTTAATTAATTTAGTCTATTTCTAAAAATTTATGTCAAGTTTTTTGCAGATTTTAAATGTTTCTTTTACATTATTATTGACATTTAATTCAACTGTCCGATAAATAGGACGGCGGTCTAATATGGGTTAAAGGGAAAAGGGGAAAATTTTCCAAAATTCGTCACAGTGGGTATTGAATGGACATAACTAACCCATGCACCAAATTTATGATCGCAGCTTCCATAGATTCCGCTGGAGAAAATTAACGCAAAAGGGATGCTCTTGAATTCGTCCCCTCTTCATTTCCTACAATGCACACACACAGTATCAAAATACGTAAAATAAAGGGGGGAATATCCTCAAAAAGACGCAGAGTCGTTTTCAGTATTTTTGTGCAATTTCTGGTAGAATTCTACTCAAAAATCTGAGTTGTGCAAAATTTCTCACAAAATTCACACACACCCCTCTTAAAATCGAAAATTCAATGTGTGAGTGGACATTAGCGGGAGTGAGTTCCCTAAAAACTACCATCACACCGAAATTCGTGACCCAATCCCTCATAGAATATCGCGAAATCCATTTAGAGTCAGACAGTGGATGCGCTCTTTTAGATATCAATATTAAAAAAAAAAAAAAAAAAAAAAACTTGATTTACATGAGTTGCTCAGTTCGCCTTCAGACACTTATTTTCATAAATTTCTGTGATAAGGACAGTGAACTCCACTGATTGCCTGACATATTTTGAGACTAAAATGTTCCAACTAGGCTAACCTTCCCCTTCTTTCAATACATTTTCCTTACACTAATTTGCTACGTACTTATGTCAGTTTTTATTTTAGTTTTCATATAAATCACTGCTATCTCCAAAACAAAAATTTTTGTGAAATATTGCCATGTTCGGTCAAGTTGTGAGTATTTATTTTTTAAAAAATTATGATATTTTTAAATTGAATTTTGGCATTAATTACTGTTTATATAAGATAATCTATATCATTATATAAAGCGCAAAAAATTGTTTGTTTGTGGAGGGTAATCTCTGAAACTACTGAACCGATTTAAAAACTTCTTTCACTGACCGAAAGCTACAGTATGCCATATTGTTATAGGCTATATTTAATTTTGATAAAATAAATTTTAGTTTAAAATCTGAGCATTTTAATTAAAATCCCCATAGAAGCCGTAATAGAAATGGAAATAATGAAATATTAAAAAAATTAGCTGCTGCCAACATAAAAGAAACATTTACATATTCATTTCGTTTTTAAAATATCCTGACGTGAAAAGAAAAGAAATATATTTGCACGTGCATTAAATTGAAATTCATATAAAGCTTTTTTAAATGTTAAACTTACACGTTAAATCTGACGTCATTATAGAATTAAAAGTGTTTATTTTTCTAATAATTTAAATTGATATGATATGATATAATATCTAAGCATCAATGTTTAAACCACGGAGTCTTTATTACTCCGTGGTTTAAACTGATGTGTGTAAACGAAATTGGAATTTAAAAATAAATAAATAAATAAAATAAAATAAAATAAGAAATTCTATTTTATAATATTATTTATTTTAATTTATAATTGTTGCCAAAAAGATTTACGAATTAATTTATTTTTAGACATATAATAAAATATATTTTCACGCGAACAATAATATAAAAAGTGAACTGGATTTTTTGTAAAAAAGTAATAAAGATCGAGGAAAATTATTTCTCCATTTTAATCCCCATATTTGGATATAGATATGTATTAGTTATCATGTGCATCCGTTAGATTAAATTGTTTTTGTTGTAAAATTGATAAAATTGGAATTTTAAATTTCAAAACTCTAGAAAAAAAAATGGCAAATTTCCATATTCGATTGAAAACATAAACATTTCATTTCAAAGGATGATATTTACACAATAAACATCCAACTAATAAACTAATTAAAAGGAAAAGGATAAATATTCTATCATAATTTGAAGTCAAATTTGTTTTCAAATGTCTAAATAAAGTATCTGATATAATATACGAATATGTTGCAGCGGAATAGATTTGATATCCGTCATCCTTGGCAGAAAAAAAAAATATCGCCAAATTATCTGGCGAATATAATTTAATTCCTTTCAAAAATCATGGTTATTTTAAAAACTTACATTAAGAGTGTAACGAATAATATGAAACAATATTTCGTACAATACATATTACGAAAATATACATCTGGCATGTATATTTTCGTATTACGTTTTTGATTGCAAAATACAAAAAGCGCCAAGGGTGACAGTTTTGAAATTTAAAATTAAAATTTTGTCAATTTGACAGCAAAATAACTCAATCTAACGCATGCATACAATAACTAATACATATCTATACCCAAATATGAGGATTAAAATCGGGAAATAATTCTTCTAGAATTTTAATTAAAAAAAAAAAAAAAAATCCAATGAGCGATTAACATGGAAAATCTTTTTCTTGCATCCACGGGCGGTCAGTGATGTCATACTTCGCCTGCGTATTGAGATGTTGAAATTTATTTGGCGACTATTTTTAGCAACTAACAGTTATGGCAAGTAGCTCAATATACATAGCGCATACAGCCATTACTGAAATGTAAATAGCATTTAATTATTTGAGTTACATTATGTTGACTGGAAACCTATTTAATATACCTATGCTCTATAGCTATACTAATATAAAAAAAAAAGAAAGGTTTATATGCATATGTAGAGAACGATCGCTAGAACTAAAAAGCCGATTTCTTTTTTTTTTTTTTTTTTTTTTTCTTTCAATAATCAAAAGTTACACTGTCTCTCTCTAAGTGCTAGAAACTATAATAAATTTTGGTAAAATAAATTTTTAATTAAAATTTTCAATATTTTAATTGAAAACAAAGCATAGATTTGATATCTATCGTCATTGGCGATTTTTGTATTTGGCGATCGAAAACGTAATACGAAAATCTGTATATTATCGTAGTAAATACGAGATGTACGTGTTTACTTCAATTACCCTACTACCGTAGGTAGTGGAAGTATTGTATAGGTTTTAGCAATTGGTCAGGGTGTGTGTATATGTGCACGTGTGTGTGTAATCTTCTGGCTGTCATATCTTCAAAACTAATAAAAATAGTACTACTAAACTTCACAAGTGATTCAGGTCTGGTGTACAGATAAATTTTCCAAATTTTCGTGAAAATTGAAAAACCGGAATTGGGTCATCGAAAACCAGAAATGGGACCCTAAGCCCATATTCAAAAACACCTCTAATGATTTTCTTCAAAGTTGCTATATAAATAATATATTAGATGCCCTTTCGATTGAAAAGTTGCTTAGTTCAGGAAAATTGATAGGCGTCCTCTATAAACAGCTCAATTTCAGACTTCGCAAGTGCGTTCCTTTAAAAACGCCTGTACGGATTTTTTTCAAACTCGCCATGTTAACTTCCTATTAAATATCCTTTTGTATGTAATTATTGTTTTTAGGTCAATAATTGAGTATGTTAAGTTTTGGTAAAAGTTGGTATCTCAAAAACGGCTCTAACGTATTCTTGAAAATTTTTTCTTTAATCCAATTTAGATAACCTTTCTCAAGTATTACGTGCTTATTATAGGAATATTAACGGTCATCCTGATTAGGTAGTTCAGTTTTAGATCTCGGAAATTCGTGTTTAAAAAAATAACTATCTATTTTTTTCCCCTTATTTTTTAACTCGCTATGCAAACTCTGTTGTATGTGTCTTTATACGTGTATCAAGTTTCTCTTACTCGAAAATCTCAAAAAATGCAAGTAATATCTCCAAAAAATTGTATATATTACGTGTAATAGTGGGTAATGGAAGTCGTGTGGTTGTTTCACACCAGATTCTGTAATAGTATATATTGTACGAATATTGTTTCATATTATTGATTTCTCCTTTAATATACATTATTAAAATAATAATCAATTATGGAAAAAATTAAATATATTTACAAAATGAAAAAATAAATAATAATTAAAGCTATTATGACGTCAATTTTATCAAAAACATTTTCATGTCATAGGTTTATTTTTCAATATTTTTTATTCATGAGTAAAGAAATGTTTCTTTTTATGAAATAAATAAATAAATAAATAAATAGCATTAAGTAAAAATTGCCAACATTTAACAACTAATTAAAAAAAATAATTGTAAAATTATATTTTGACTTTCCAGTTAATAATATTGCCTGACTATAACATATAAACTGATATATTTCTTGATTTTTTTACATCATATCAATCCATCTTTAACTAAAATTTGTTCATCAGTGCGAAGCCGGACGGGTCAGCTAGTAAATAATAATTTTAAACTAACGTGATATATTTACTATGAAAAAAATCCTTATTATGCATATTTTGCGAAATTTCGCCCTATTTTGGCATGTTAAGAAAATCTTAAATTTCGAATAACTTATGAAGTTTTCAAAGTAGAATAGTGATATTTAATGGATTTCTTCCTAATATCATGAATAATATTTTAAAACAAGTAGGGTTTTTTACGATAATTCATTTTTTTGCGATAATGTCTACGCCCATTCTAACTAACAAACAGACTACAAACGGACTAGATTACATATTGGATCGTTATCACATCACTTTTGGGATTTTCAGATTCCTCAAACATTGAAATATATAAAAACGTCAAAAACTGAAGTCGAAAAGTTTCAGGAGAACCAAAGTTCCTAAACGAAAAGGTATGATACGATATTAATTAATTTTATAACAAATGTCGGTTACCATAAAATAAATACCAAAAAGTACTATCATGCGATTGGTTCGTGTTCATTACAAAACATGTTATGTTTCCATTATGTTAATAGTTACTTCAATAATTATTTTCGTAAACCACAATTTTCTATTAAAGGAAGAGCTATTCACATTCTACACGTATGTTATTTTAAAATCCATCCAAATAATAACTTTCTAAAGCTCGAAACTTGAGATTATGATTGTAAAAGTTTATTTTTACTTTTCTTCGTATGAAGACACTGCTTTTTCGAGAAGCTCTTTTCCTTTCTGATTAAAATAAGTGATTTTGCGGCTAAATTCTCTCTCGAATGTTTTGAATAGCTTCTGAAATTTTCTCAAATCAATAATATTCTCCATAATTTCCCGGTTTTCTTGCCTCATCATGCATATCCGCTTGTTTGTCTAAAATAAAGAATATATATATATATATATATATATATATATATATATATATATTGAAGAAATAAGACGTATTACTTTAAGAAACAATTTCTAAAAATTTTTAAAATATAAAACATAACTTTCGTTTATAATATGATTAATTTTTTTTTTTTCATAAAATTTAATATTTTATGCAAAATTATTATTTAATATAACTAATAATTAAGCAAAGAGACTCGATTTATCGTTTTCTTAATTCTTTAACTAAAATAAATTGAAAATTTGCATGGTTTTATACCCATTTTCATAAATATATTTACTGATGATTTATTTTGGAAACTTGCACAGATATATATTTATAGGAGAAGGGATGAATGGGACATTTTTCATGTTTTTATTAATAATGTTCATCATATGTAATTCAGAATTTTGTAACATTGCTCATAAGTACACTTCAGTAATCAGTTGCATATAAGCATACTAAATTTAATGAAAAGTTATCATTTTTAATAAATAATATTTTTTTTTACATGCATGTGCATTGTCCCATTCATCCCCACATATGGGGACGAATGGGACCGGACTGGAGCTAACAAAGAAAAGAAAAAAAAATGGAAAGTAAATCAATTTTTAAAGTTAAATTGATTTATGTGATTTTATTACACACGATGAATTTACTGAAATTAACATAAACTGATATATTGATTCATAGTAACATCAAAAGACAAAAGTCCTTTGGTTCGCACAGTTCCTAGTAATCTAGGCTTTGGTAATTTAATCTATTAAGATCTAATTTAAAAATAAATAAATAAATAAGACACTAGAAAGATATAAATCATTATAATAGAGTACAAATTATCCAGATAAATTTTTGTTTCCGACTGATCGGGAAAAATAAGCATTCTATTCTGTATTACACTGATAATCACCAAGATTTATTTAATTAGCTAGATTGAAATTATGATTTTAATCGAATTATTATTAGTTTATTTTATTTTTTTAAATAATTGATATTATTGATTTAAGTTGCATTGAATATTTTAACTTATAATTTTTTTAATCATAATTAAAATAAACAAAAATCAGAACAATAAATTTCAATCTGCTTTCCTCTAAATTCATGTTACTTTTATAATTCCATGTTATAACTACTGAACTACAGGTTATAAAAATATTGAAAATCTCTTTACGATTTATTTTAATATAATTCTTGTGTACAATTTTAAATTAGCACATAGTGGGGAATGTCCCATTCATCCCCACCACCACATGATCATATAAAACAGGAAGTAAGCTTAAGGAGCAATTGTCACTATTATTCTTGAATATCATAAACACAATAAAAGATTATGCCTTTTCACCATATAAGAGTTATATTAACTTTAAGCAAATAGTTAATTTTTTAACAACTACCTAATTGAATCAGTAAAAACTTACTTTGGCAGCAGAAAAAGGCACTTTAATTTTTTCTGCTCTTCTATAGATAGCACAATTCTGAAACTACACTTGATGAATGATCTCAGTACTGCCATATATCAGAAAAATTGTCAAGTTTATTGTGCTTGCAAAACATAAAAATTTTGCTATTGTCGCATTCATCCTTGTGAGAACAAGTTCACACATATGTTCTTTTAAATATTTAATTTCTTTCTAAATAATTCAATTTATAATTTTAAATAAAAAGTCAATTTATTAAGAATAGTTATAAAATTAATTCATTCATTTAACATATAAAATCTAATTTAATTTATTCCAATAAAAAGAACATTTTATTCTGTAATATCCTCTGAATGCAATTCATTCTATTATAAAAGGCAATCTCTATTTAATTTAATTTGTATTTTTACTAGGGGACTTATTCGTTTGTAGATAGATACATTTCCCCCTTTTCATCAACGGTATGTTCAATATCTCATTTAATTATAGATAGAAAATAATTTATTTGTCTAAATTACTTTATAATATAAACAGAAGTTGCAAAATTTATTTCATTTCCTGTCATTTGTGCTATCATAATGACTTTGTTCAGTCTCATTGGCGTCAACTCGTTTCTTTTAATAATAATAATAAAATAAAAAAGAACAGATAAATTCTTAATGATATATTGATGGCGCCAATAAAAAATAATTACTTTGGCGTAATTTATGTTGCCAAGCTTGGCTTTGTCTTTTGAAAAACGGATTAAATTTTTGAATTAACCAATTAGAACATTCTTTTGGCGATTTATTTAGCATTAGTTTATTAATTTCGGGTTTGAATTGGCGAATGCAATTCAGTACTCCTCTCGCATCAAAACAGTCAACATCTCTTGTTTACTGGTGTAAGAAACTACTGCATTCGTTTGCTCTCCCTCTCTCTCTTCCTTTTTAGATCATATGAGAACCATTATAAGTGAATGCTTGATAATTCATGTTTTTTTTTAACATAAAAATAAAGAACACTTTCTATTGCAAGTGACTTTTATTATTTATTGTCAAGTATCGCTCCTTTTTGAAAGACTTGGATTTCCAGCCCTGGTGTTTTGCGGTAAGCGATGTACTACAACTACATGATGGTGCCACTTATTTCACGGACAATAAAACTTCTTCACAAATCTTGGTCTCCGTGACCATTGGTTCTTCATTGTTTTTCTACTAGGATCAAGAGAGAGGGAGGGGCTGTTACAAAAATTTTTATTCGTTGCATTCTCAGTCGGACTATTAAAAAAACTATTACTTTGTCTCATTCGCCATTAGACTATCAAATTTGTTTTCCTTAAGACTAAAAAATGGTCATTACTGGATTCTTTTAAAACTTTATGAATCTAAATTTTTGGTGTCTTCTACCGATCATCGTAGTATACAACATTAAATACCATCTGAGGCGAAGCCTTAAAAAAAGAATGTTGTTTCCTTTCCTATTACCATGTGTCTGCGGGAGTCCATTTGCCGGATCAGAATTAGAGATTTCCCATCTGCCCACTGCACTCCCCATGATTGATAAATGCGGAATAACGGATTACCAAGACAGTTTTATATAAGATATTTAGTGGTATATCAAGTGTGAGTTATTGTGATTTGTGTTTGCTTTCACCGTTTCTTTACGCACAGGAGAAAAACCAAAAGAGAAAGTATGTTGCGTGTATTATATCTTCCTTTCTACTTTTCTTTTCTCATACAGGAGGAAAGCCCATCGTGTTTATTTAATTACTATTTATGTCGAATGCTCATGGGAACATACTGTGTGTTGACATTTTTCTATAGATCGACATGTTTCTGACGAATATATTACTTCAGAATAGGAATGTTAAAGATTTTTCAGCAATATAGAGGACAAAATAAACATGATTTGCTCTCGGAAGATCCTGAAGATTTTTACATTATGTGACGTCTCAAGAATTTTATTAACGTTTTTCCAGATAAGTTTTTTTATATATATTTTTTTTTTCAGTATGTAGATATATATAAAAACAAATGCACTTATATTTCAATGCAAATATTCAATTAACTAAAACTAATTTAAAATAAATAAATAAATCTTTAATTGTACTTTTGAATGTTAAGTACCAATTTTTTTAAAAAGAAAGTAATATATATGTGTGCATTTGTTCTTTTAAATAAACAATTTCGTGAATTTGGAAGAAAGTTTAATTCTTCAAAAAAAAAAAAAAAAAGTTCAAAATTTTCCACTGATAGCTTGCTTTAATATGCTTTTTAATAATCTATTTTTCTTTGTTATGCTTATATATGTGTTTATACTTATACTTGATATGGTCAACTTTTGTATGGAGAGGTCAGTTTATTAAAGTTAAATTTTTCAATACTATTGCTTGAGAATGGTGTGCATGAAAATGTATTATTAGGATTAAAATTGAAATTTTATTAGGATTTTTTTAATTTCTCGATGGGTTTAAATAATACACATATACATATTTTTTTTTATTAATTAGTTTTTATTTTTTTTAGGAACTAGTGTAAATAATGTGTTAAATATATTAGAAAATGCACATTATAGTGTTTGAAATAACTTTACACCGATGTTTCCTATTTTTATTTTACACTTTCACATACACTTTTAAACAACCTACTTGAGAAATTTTAAAATGTAAACTTAATAATTTAATTTGCATAGATGTAAAACTCATTTTTACACTATTATTGCAAACAAACTATTTTTAGGGAAGTGTATAATTGTAATATACTGACAACAAATGTGTACATTTGTACTTCCCATTAAAATTCACAGTTACACAGAATTTCCTAAAAAGTATACTATTAATTTATAACTTGACCTTTTACATAAATTTACATAAGGTAACAATTTAAAATTATAGTTAAAAAAAAAATAAAATAAAGAAAGAAAAGAAATTGTGCATGCACTCTGATTTTCAGTAATATGTAGTAATATATTTATTTTCTCAAAATTATTTTGCATAAAGTTATTGTTATTTCTTAAATAATTTTTCTATTGATATGAATATTTATAGATATTTGAAAATTATGTTTTTGCCAATGTCATTCTCAAATTTACTCAATTACATGAATATTTACCAGGAATTGATAACAAAAATACTTTTTTTTATGTCATTGGTAGACAATGTTGATATATACATTGATGGAGGATTTTCATTTTAACTCATTACTGAGATCATGACTTAGATTAATTTTATCTGCTTTAATTTAGTTACATACGAAGCTTTTACACTGCAATATTTTTTTACAAATTAACAATCTAAATACTATAAACATGTATCACACTGAATTGATAATATTCATTTTTTTAATAAATTCAATTTTGGGCAATTTATCATAATTGCATTTTATTTTTATCTTGTGTAATTGTGCCCCATTGCTGTGTTGAGTGCCGGCTTAAATGCAGAAATGGTATTTTGATGCTCAATGCATAATCCTTTCTCTTGATTTCTGGCCAAAAATTTGTCTTGAGTAAGGGTATGCTTTGAGTAACTTAATTTGCATAATACACATTTTGTTACACTTTCATAAAATAATTTTAGCTATAAACATTTTCACAATTTAACATTTATAAAATATCAAGTAATTCTAGCCGTGTCAGTAGCTTAAAACTGTTTTGCTAGTTTTGATTTATTATTTTACAAAACAAACTATGCATGATTGTGTAAATCTAGCCTAATCTGTTTTATTTAAAAAAAAAGAGAGAAAACTTTGCTAGTCACAGTGTTATATGTGCATAGTACACACAATCTAATATACTCTCTACAAAATGCACCATTTTTTTTACATTTATATATATTTTTATTTCAGTTGTACAAAATATCTATTTGCCCATATTTTTAAACCTTTAAGGAAACACAAAAGTTTATAATTTTATTTACACAATTTATTTATATTTTAAAAATTGAAAGTTGTATTGCAGGTATTGGGTCTTGAATAAATTATGAGAAAAATAATTCATCCACAGTCAAAAAAAAAAAAAAAAAAAAAAAATTAAATACTTTGTACATTAAATTTATTCAAACATTTACAAATCATATTCAGTTTTTCCCTCTTACTGCATAATATATAATTATTTTTGGTCTGCTCAGATTGTTTTTGATATGCTAATAATTTTTGAATAAATCATAATGCAATTTTGTTTTCATACAGGTATAAATTTATCACCTTTCATATTTTTCAATATTTTTATCTTTTATTTTGCACATTACAATTTTATTTATGGTATTGGCACAGAAATTGCATTTCGTCAAGACACATTTTTTTTACATAATAACGAACAATTAATTGTTGTGCCAAATGTGATTTTGGTTCCATAAAGTTATTTATAAGTTATTTTGACACACACAAAGATTGAAATTTACTTATGATGTGTTCACATAAACCTGGCTGGATCATCGAGATCTTAAAATATGTCAGTCGTGAATTAAACACCTCATGTCTTAAAATACAATCATACATTTACTCATTTTAAAATACATTATTTATTTCATTTGCCAATTTACCATAATTAATAATTAACTTTGCACATTATTTTTATTTTTCTCATTTATCTTAATTGACTATTTTTGTATAAACACATGGTGGTGATAGCAGTTGAATGTTTGATGAAGAAGAGAAATATTTAAGAGAAATAATAAGATTTAAAAAAAAAAAAAAAAGTAATTGATTTATGATCAATGAGATCAGCTGATTTTTGTCAATGAGAATTCACGAATAAATATGCTAGCAGATTCAATCATATGAATCATATTTTTGTGTACACTTGTTGAAGGCAAATATAATTGCCGTTTCATTTTATTCTAGCTGATGATTTAAATTATGTTGACGTATTCTGTTGAAAAGGTCAACTAATATTTATATATTTTGCATATGCACTGATTTATTTGAGTTGACGTATTCTGTTGAAAAGGTCAACCGTTATTATTCTGGCCATGCTTTACATATTATTTGCGCTATTTTTAAGAGGATCCTCACACAAAAAAAAAAAAAAAAAATAATTATTAAATAAAAAAAGGCCTATATATTTTTTTATGTGTACACTAACAAACTTTTTTTTTCTCTTTTTTTTAGGGCATTGGGGAGAAATATGTGAGAACAAGTTCACACATATGTTCTTTTAAATATTTAATTTCTTTCTAAATAATTCAATTTATAATTTTAAATAAAAAGTCAATTTATTAAGAATAGTTATAAAATTAATTCATTCATTTAACATATAAAATCTAATTTAATTTATTCCAATAAAAAGAACATTTTATTCTGTAATATCCTCTGAATGCAATTCATTCTATTATAAAAGGCAATCTCTATTTAATTTAATTTGTATTTTTACTAGGGGACTTATTCGTTTGTAGATAGATACATTTCCCCCTTTTCATCAACGGTATGTTCAATATCTCATTTAATTATAGATAGAAAATAATTTATTTGTCTAAATTACTTTATAATATAAACAGAAGTTGCAAAATTTATTTCATTTCCTGTCATTTGTGCTATCATAATGACTTTGTTTTATAGATAGAAAATAATTTATTTGTCTAAATTACTTTATAATATAAACAGAAGTTGCAAAATTTATTTCATTTCCTGTCATTTGTGCTATCATAATGACTTTGTTCAGTCTCATTGGCGTCAACTCGTTTCTTTTAATAATAATAATAAAATAAAAAAGAACAGATAAATTCTTAATGATATATTGATGGCGCCAATAAAAAATAATTACTTTGGCGTAATTTATGTTGCCAAGCTTGGCTTTGTCTTTTGAAAAACGGATTAAATTTTTGAATTAACCAATTAGAACATTCTTTTGGCGATTTATTTAGCATTAGTTTATTAATTTCGGGTTTGAATTGGCGAATGCAATTCAGTACTCCTCTCGCATCAAAACAGTCAACATCTCTTGTTTACTGGTGTAAGAAACTACTGCATTCGTTTGCTCTCCCTCTCTCTCTTCCTTTTTAGATCATATGAGAACCATTATAAGTGAATGCTTGATAATTCATGTTTTTTTTTAACATAAAAATAAAGAACACTTTCTATTGCAAGTGACTTTTATTATTTATTGTCAAGTATCGCTCCTTTTTGAAAGACTTGGATTTCCAGCCTGGGTATTTTAGTAAGCAATGTACTTTGTTTTGCTACCACTTGATATCACGGAACTACAAATCATTTGTGGACAAAATCAACATCATAATCCTGCGTCCCATTCAACCCCACACTCCTCTCTCTCTCTCTCTATCTATATATATATATATATATTCTATATACCGGGTGATCCAAAAATAACAAAAAAAAAAAAAAAAGTTGTATTATTTAAAAAGTATTGACCATGGCACTATGCGGTTTTCACACAAGTGCACAGAAAAACATCGTTTTTTTTTTTTTTTTTTTTTTTTTTTTTTTAGGTAACAAACGATTTATTAGAAAATTTGTTCAAACTGTCTCCAGCAGGCGACTATTTAACTGTAAAATTCCTTTTTTGGTACAGTACATTTAACAGTGTAATTAGGACTGGAACGGCCTAAGACTCTTTGCATTGGAAATTCTCATTCGAAAAGTTCCAGTATTTGCAAAATGGCGTAATTTCAAAATCTAATCTGTTTAAAATAGGGGAGGATACTGTGAATAAAGCATCATTTGTTAGTGAAAATGAAACTAGTAGTTTTTCTTAGACATATATAAAAAATAAGGCTCTTTTCTGTGCATTTTAATAAAAACTATATAGAACTACAGTCAGTAGTTTGTGAATGATGTATTTTTATTTTTTCTGTGACTTTTGTATCCCCCTGTATAATATATATATATATAATATCGTACATTGGTGATGAACGGGGAAAAAGGTCTCCGTTGAAAAAAAAAAAATCACCGTTCTCAGCTATCCTTAATTGAAAAATAATTTCTCAAAAAAAAAAAAAAAAAAGTGTTTAAATTGTTTATTCTGTCATTCCTTGTTTGATTCTTTTGTTTTCGTTTCATGTCGTTTTAATGTAAAGGCTACATTATTTAAATAGCAACTAATTATCTAGGAATAATATTATGGTAAGTTTGGTATTAAATTAAAATTAAAAAAAAAAAATCTGGAGTGACTCCACTCGACTTTCCGAACATTGAGTAACTAACAGTTTTGTAGATAAAATAAAGAAAGAGGAGTTGCTAAACAAACAAAAGAGAGAAAACCATAACAGAGTGTTTGAGTATTTTTCTCCATATATCACACGAGGTTTTATTTAACGCTACTGAACTTTGAGCCCTTAGATCATAAGGATAAAGAATTTTTCGTTGTGTCCCTGTAAAAATCTATAAATTCTGACAAACTTAAATAAATTTTCACATTTTACCCACAATTTTGTCAAAGTCCCACTTTTATTATTATTATTATTATTATTGTTACTGAGTGAATTTGTATAGGAAAATATAGAAGAAAGTCTCGTGGTGGCCACAATTCACCAAAATGCTTATAGTTAGTGCAACAGTGATTTATAATATTCATACAAATTTTCAGCTCAATTGAATAAGGCGTTTAGATGCTATTGCACTTTTAAAAATTTGGTCTCATAGGCCATAATGATAAAGAATTTTTCTTTGTGTCCCTGTAAAAAAACTGTAAGTTCAACAAAATCTATACAGTTGGTTCAAATGTGACCTATAACATGTGTACAAATTCTTTGCTCAGATTAATAAGGCGTTTAGACGCTATCACACTTTTAAAATCTTGGCAAAGAATTTTTCTTTGTGTCCCTGTAAAAAAACTATAAGTGCTAGATTCTCCAAAATCTATACAGATTGAGTATCTGTGACCTATAATATGTGTATAAAGTTTTTGCTCAATTGAATAAGGCGTTTAGATGCTATCGCACTTTTAAGATTTTGGTCCCTTGGCCATAATGATAAAGAATTTTTCTTTGTGTCCCTGTAAAAAAACTATAAGTGCTAGATTCACCAAAATCTATAGGGTTCGTACTATGGTGACTTACAATATACGTACCAACTTTCAGCTTATTCGAACAAAGCGTTTAGACGCTAGCGTGTTCACTCACAGACATACACACATACATACACACACACATACACACATACATACACACACACATACACACATACATACACACACACATACACACATACATACACACACACATACATACATCATCGTAAAAATAGTGAAAACGGACTCGTTGGACCTCGAAACGTATAGAAACATCAAAATCTCGAATTCGGATTTTTGACATGATTACAATACTTTCCTCACTATAGTGTTCGGAAAGTAAAAAAATCAATAAGTAAAATTTATTGTTTCAATTATTAAAAAAAAGTTTTCACAGGTAATTTTAATTTGAATGAATTTTATTCTTAGATTACATCCAGACAGATCTTTCTGGGAATCAAGTTTAAGAGCAAAGATCTAATGCACTAATGATCTACTGAACTATCCTGGACTATTCACCTCCGACATTTTTCGCTCAAGGTCAGTTTCATCACCGCATTCTAGATTTTCACAAACTTGAACAGAGAGAAGTACAGCCCACAAAACACACCAATCCCATTGGTTTGCAATATACATATTAAGAATTAAACCTTTTATATAAACTTCATTAATTGATAAATTTTAGAATTCTTAAATAATTTAAGAGTTGAAAGAATTTTAAAATTTATTAATTAATCAAGCTTTCGTGAAAAACATAATTCTTAAAGATTAAAAAGGGAGGAAGAGAAAGTTTTATTTTTAGAACAAGACTACCTAAATATATCAAAATAAGATGGAATTTTGGAAGGAATTTTGTATAAAAATTTCATGCAGTCAAAAAATTCATCAAAGAAGAACATTTTTTAAAATTTCGAAACTGATAAAATCTTTTAGAAGTTTAATATGTTAATCAGGTAATAAGGGGTCTAAATTTTGTATATTGTACTGTCAGTGATTGCATGTTGTATTTTCATTGATTCATGACTAAAATTTAAGTAAAATTAGTTTGCTGGAAGTGCATTAAAAATAAATCGCAAGATTTGACACAAGTAGTCAGACTTTCAACTCTGCAAACTGCCCTTGGCGAGATAAATCCCTGTAATGGCATGCAGTTATCAAATCGATTTTGATCAAAGTTTTTACATGTATTCATTGTCAAAGACAATAAGTACATGTGCAAATTTTGATTAAAATCGATTTTGTAAGCGTGGATTAAAAATTTACCGCTATATTCGAGCAAGGCAGATAGAAATACAGAGTGTGCAAAAAATTTAGACAAGAGTTATGATCCCAAAGCCTCCATACATAACCCGTTACTGCTTTAGTATGTACTGTGGTCAGAGTTATACATGTATTTAAATGTATGTGGAGATATTTTGTGTTGAAATATAAAAGTAAAAATTAAAATTACGTTAAACCAGAAATGTGAGAAAATTAACTTTACGGCCGTCTCGGAACTTCTTGAGTTCCTTCTTCGGAATTAATGACAAAAAAAAATAAAGAAACGAAAAAGTTTAAACCTCAAAGCTCGTAAAGAAAGCATGGTCGAAGGCGTGGTCCAGGAAGGCAAGTTGTGAAAATATTCAATATTTATACTCGTGACACTTTTCACAACTTGCCGTTATGGGGCAGGTCTTGGACCATGATATCTTGGCAAGTTTTGGTGTTTTAATTTTTTCGTTTCTTTATTTTTTTGTCATTAATTCTGAGGAAGGGACTTAAGAAATTCCGAAACCCCGTATAGTTCACAAGTCTCTTTTAACGTTGTTTTTATTTTTATTTTTATCTTTATACTAGTATGCAAAATTTCAGCTATATCGGATGATAATATGTAGTTTTTAACCTAGTTATTATCATACTTATTATCATCAATTATATTTGTATCAAATTTTAATTCGAAAACAAATTTTGAACTGGTTGTAGAGATCAAGGAACCCCCTCCCCCCTTCCTAGTCCCGTTACTGCCTGAGTATGTGCTATCGCCAGAATTATAGAAGTATGCAAAATTTCAGCTCAGTCAAATGACAGGGAATGGGAAGTCACTTGAATAAATTTTATACAAATGTATTAATTATTCTTTACTGATAATTAAAACTTGATGATACCCCTCGTATAATACCCACATATGACTGGTAAGAAAAGAAAATTAGTAATAAAGATATGTCTTATCCTTTTCAAACCCAACTACAAAAAAGGGCTCTTAAGATTAAAGGAAGAAAACCAGAAGAAAAGCTTTAAAATTAATTTTTTACCATACTTAAGAGCACTGAAAATTAAGTTACTCATACTAGTAAAAAATTTAAATTAATAACCCGCTGTTTAATCTGAGTACAATATTACGAATGAAGATACAGTAGACACCCGTACAACGCGGGAGATACATTCCGCGTAATAGGAAATCGTATTATACGGGGAGGACATGCATTATCAGACCAATTTATGCAAATTCAAGCAAGCCGCGCCCTCCGACTTCTTTTGAAACAATACTTCAGTTTAAAGTAAAGTATTGTTGCTGCTCACTCAATCTTGCCAGATCTGGCGGATTTTTTTGGATCAGGAGTGGAGGGAATCAGCCATAGATGAGAATATTGAGAAAATCGACGATATTCCCAATCTTTGAAAGCTGTCCTTAGCATTGTAGAATAGATAGCAATGACAGATAAAAGTATGCTAATACTCTAAAATTAGAGTCAAAATTCTTTAAGTAGCAGTTCGTTAATATAGTGATTTAAAGAGTGTTCAGTACCTTGAGATTTGTCAAATTAAATTATAGGAATAGGCTCCACTCTCAAACTCTTTTTTGAGTTTGGATGATAAAAAAAAAACTATTATACGATTGCTTATATCCCTTGTAAAGTAACATTTCATTCATTATATAGATCAGTAGAGAGATTTTTTAATAAGTATATACTTTTTAACCACAACGTCCGAAAATTTACATTTTCGCTTGATGCTTAACACGTCCACAAGTATCATGCATATTGTGATATAATATTCAAATCAAGTTCATGAATGGAACAGCATAAATTCATGATTTTTTTTTTTTTTTCATATTTTATTTAGTTGTAAAATAAGTACAGGGTCATCAGAAAATGAGTATACATTTGAAAAATTAATAATTCATGGAATGTTGTAGGTAGAGAGGTAAAAACTGACACATGCTCGGAATAATATTTGGACTACCGAAAATCTTAGAACTGTTGTGCAAACTTTATAGCACGACGAGAAAGTCACGGTGTGGTCTAGTTTTACCCCCATATACCGTTATCGGACCCTTTTTCTTCGAGGAAATTTGTGTGATTCTGGTTTTGTAACTATTAACGTGACGGGTGAGAGGTACGCCGATATGTTGCAGAATCGCATCAGGCCTAGCCTGGCTGATATACTTCTGCTGGAACGTACGATTTTCATGCAGGATGGCGCTCCATCCCATATTGCTAGACGTGTGAAAGATATCTTGCGCACGTCGTTTGATGATGATCGCGTGCTGAGCCGCCACTTTCGTCATGCTTGGCCTCCCAGGTCCCCAGATCGCACTCCGTGTGATTATTGGCTCTGGGGTTACCTGAAGCGGCATGTCTACCGCAATCGACCGACACCAATAGGCGTGCTAAAAGACAACATCCGGCGAATGTCTCACCATAACTACAGATATGCTGTACTGTGCTGTTTATAACATTATCCCTCGACTACAGCTATTGTTGAGGAATGACGATCGACATGTTGAGCATTTGTTCTGAAGAACATCGTCGTTGCTTTGTCATAATAATTATCCTAATTATTACTTTTCTTATCACATGAAGCGCCATCTGTCGGCCATTTTTGAACTTCTTTCTTTGTTGTTGTTGTTGCTATAAAACCTCATTTCATTCTAAGCATGTGTGTCAATTTTTACCTCTCTACCTACATTATTCCGCAAGTTGTTAATTTTTCAAATGTATGCTCATTTTCTGATCACCTTGTCTTTAAAACTAAAATGAGGTCAGTAGCATCCCTAACGTTAAATTTTTAAGAAAACAAGGGACATAGTGAAAAATGAGGAAAAATGAGAACAAAAAGTCCAAAATACGGAGAGGTGACTTTTTCAAGACAGCTAAGGACAGCACTCAAAAAATGAGGACTGTCCTCGGAAAATGAGTATATCTGGTCAGTAGATATGCTCAATGGGAGTTGCCTAAACTTAATTACAAAGCTTAACATACAGGTGAGGAGACAAGACAAACGAGGGAGACCCGAGGTACTGAATAATTACATAGAAATAATATATTAAGGCAATAATTCAGTTATTTTGAACTGAAATAGAGTCCAAAGCACTAACGCTATGCTTCAGGAATTAAACAAAGAAATCAAGCTCATTCGATTGAAAATGAACCTCAGCAATATAAAAGTTATGTCAAATTCCTTTGTTTCTTCAACGAAGATCACTGAAGATCACTGTTGATATGGATGAATTTAAAAAGGTAGGCAGTTATAATTTCAATGAACGAGAACATCATGGAAGACATTAACAACCGAGTTAGACTTGCATGAAGAGCATTCGGAAGAAATAGCGCTATATTCAATAGCGACGTCCCAATTTGTTAAAAAAGAAAAATTTTTGATCAGTGCATTTTGCCTGTAATAGTTACATTTCAGAAACTTGGACATTAACATGTAAATTATACAAAAACTTGAAACAACCCAGCGATGCATGGAGAGATGCATGTTAATATTCACCCGAAGAGACAAAAAGCGAAATACTTGGATTCGGAAGCAAACCAAAGTTACTTATGCATGCTACTTCTATAGTCAAGAAGTTAAATGGAGCTGGGCTGGGCACCTTGCGAGAAGAAATGATGATAGATGGACCACCAGAGTCTTATTTTGGATACCAAGAGATATGAAAAAAATGAGGAAGAGACCGTCAATGTGTCGTTAAAGACATGAAAGCGTGAAGTTTGGAATGGCAGAATGGAGAAAAATTGAAGAAAACAGGACAGTTTGAAATGACCTAGGAGAGGCCATCATCCTGCAATCAATTGATAAAGGCTGAAATTGATGATGATGATGATAATGATGATATATATGTATATTTTAGAAGCTAAATTAGGCCAATTATTGTCTATTTCGATACACAAAATGAAAATGTTATTGCTTTTATAATTAGGAGGCATATTCTGATCCAACTTTTTAATATTGTTAGAAGTTTCAATTTCGTTATTAAACTGATTAAGAGCATTGAGTTTATTAAAAAGGCGGAAAATATTTTGTCTTAGAAATCATACCTGCTCCAGTCGATTACTCATGTTTTCTAAATGGATAAATTCTTGTGAATCCTTAGGCCTATTTTTCACATATTTAGCTAATCCACGAGTAATGGCACAGAGTTTTCGAGATTGCCTTTCAATCTAAAAAATATATACAAGAGGTAAAATTTAAATTACTTAAAAAATTTATAAAAATACATAATTGAAAAACCTCTAACACCCACTAAATACAAATTTCTAAAAGTGTAATTTAGTTTAAAATAAAACACAGCTAATTTCCTAAATTTTTGGTAGTTTCAAACTTAGGGCGTAGATTTATGAATACCTAATCTACAAAAAAAAAAAAAATAAATAAAAAAAAAATAAAAAGTATAAAAAATTAAAAAGTATAAAAAATCCAAGCTCGGAGAAAAAGAAACAGTATAAAGTTTGTCTAAAAAGGGTGTGATATTAGTTTCCAAGCTTACATCATGATACTTATTTAATACTCCCTATTAACTAAGTTTTTATACGTAAATCAAGTGTCTTATGATATGTTGATGGAGATCTTTCTTTCCTGTACTAACGTGTTTCTAAAAAAAAAAAAAAAAAAAAAAAAAAAAAAATTATGCATGATGTGCTTGGCGGCCATCTGTCAAAATATTACGTTTTAAATTCTTTTACAGATCTCAGAATTTATTGGATGGGTGTGCACAAAACTCAATACTGTAAAAAATCAAATTAATTTAACTTGGGTGCATAGCAAGAGTTTTAATGATGTTTATCTTGTAATCATTAATATTCGAATATTTCAATCACTGTTGAATGGTCTAGCGCATGAGACATTTTGTTGCCTTAGGGTTGCCACATGTACCCAGCATTTCCGTAGATAAACAAACGGCAGCCATTACTTCTATCGTCTTGTATTACTTTGGAGTTACTTTTTTAATCATTTTCATAATTTTAGCTCGGTAAATTATCATATAGGAGATTGTTTAGTAAAAAATTTCTATAATCACGCAACAAAACAACATAAAATGTTGAGATTTCCATAAGATAATTTAGGAAGAATAAAATAATATAACTTTTATTTACTTATATTTTACTCTGTGTTTTTCACATGTTCAAAAGTAAAAATACAAAGAATGTGCTATTTTAATCATAATATTTATGTTAATAACCCTAAATTAATTAAAGAAGACCTTTTATTACTGTGCGTTTGAGTTTTGGCGACATTTTCTAGGGTCGCCAAAATTGTTTCACTTCCGTGTAGTAATTACATATATTTTAAGGTTCGTTTTTTAAATGAATAGTATATGCTAGAAATAGCAGAAAAAGCAAGTAAATAAAAAAAGATTTTCCACTTTTAAACAATAAGCACTTTTTTTTTTTTTTTTTTTTTTTTTCAGAAATTTATGATTTGTATTTCAAACAGACAGAAATAGTCCTAACAACACAACTTATCCCCAGTACACCCACAAAATGCCCTGAGGATGAAAAAACATACCAAGAATGTACTGTTTATAAATGTGTTGTTAGGGATATTACTTGTTGCTTATTGCTCTTGACCGTCTTGGCCGATCGTAGCTTCAGATCAAGATTTCTTTAAATCGCTAGATAAGCGATAAGGACGCCAAGCGGGAATGCTGCCTTCATCCGAGGCAACAGAATGGCGGCTATGCATCGGCCTATATATTTTAATTAAAGGGCTCTAGCCATACATGCATTACGGGCGCTTTTACGATGTTTTTTTTTTTTTTTTTTTTTTTTTTTTTTTTTTGCAGTTTTTGTTATCGGAATATTTCAGTCTCTGTTGAATGGAATAGCTGAATTAATTACTTTTCATAAGAAGCTACATTCAAATTGTGTGATTGTAAATCATCAGGGGAACTGCTATGCTATTTAGTTTTTTCATATTTAAAATACATTTGAAGTAATTTCTATTTATATTTCTACATCTAAAAATAATTTTGTGCGTCCCTGTAAACCATTGCTTGATGCATATTATATGATATTTTGTAAATAGAACATAGGATGTAAAACGAATTTCGGCATACAAATTCAAATCACTTTACATAGTAACTTTACATAATAAAATATAGGCGGTAACGTCATGTGTGAGCATTAGAGAGGGCTTTATTTTGGCCTACTGTAAATCAGTAATCATAAGCCACTATTATTCCAGTAAAAGAAGCAGCAAAATGCAGGATGAAGTTATGAAGGATCGCTGAAGTGAAGATCTACATACGTTTAATATGTAGAGCAGCAAATGGATATTATTTTTGTTCTATCTGAATAGCATACGAATCGTCAATTGAAATATATTTTAAAATCAACAGATCAACAGAAAGATTAAAGAGTGCTGCACGGCTATCAAATGATAATTTCAAGGCATTAACTTTCATTAATAACAATATGTTTGTTTTTTATTTATTTAATTTTTTATTTTTAGATCTAAAAATCCGTATAAGAGTCTTAAAAAAATCAATCAGTTTAGAGTTTGTTTGTTTGTTTGTGCATGTATATGTTTAGAAAACTTTATTGAATTCGAAGTATAAACTTTTATGAAAAGGAATGCGTATCACCAATCGCTTTCTCATAAAATAAAATAATAAAATTTACTTAAAAGGAAATGGAGGGGAAAACAAGAAAGAAAAAAAGAGAAGAAATAGTCTTCTTTTATTAAATATAAAACAAAACTCGATTCGTGATTAATCTTTTGATAAAGGACGTCATTGACTGTTATTTTTCTTGTACAACAAATTTCACATATTTTTTCGATTACTTTTCACATTTCTATTTCTTACATATAACTAATAATTGTTGTAATCTTGATACTTTGTGATTTCTTATCGTTATTTCCTATCTGTATGAAACTAAACAAAAGTCATTAAACAATAACAAATGAATCGAAATAATCCCGTAAATTTGATTCAGATAGAATCGATCATCCGAAAACGATATTGCCATCTGTACTAAACTAATAATATTGGATTCTGTAGAATTCTAACAAACCTTCTGTAATCCAAAGTTTGGGCTCAGGTGGCCAAAAAACTTTGATAAAAAAGAAAGCATATTTAGAACAATACCCTTTTTAGTTCTACTTGGAATACAGATGCCTTATATTTTTCAAGCTAAGATTTCCCATAAAAGAACAGAAGGATAATTCTTGTTACATTTTTACTTTAGAGAAGTTCTTTTATTCTTCCGTGTAAATTGATTGCGTGAAGTTATTTGTTGTACGAAAATATATTTAATAACTGGTTTTAGGGAAGTAATAATTATCAGAGGATGTAAAATTTAATTAAGAATTCAATTAAATATAGTTGAAATAGATTACTAATGATTATGGTATCTTTATATATATATATATATATAGTTATTATTACTATTATTGTTATTTAAAATAAATAAATAAATAAATAAACTAATTGCCCAATGAATTGTATTAAAAAAAAAAAAAAAAAAAAAAAAAAAAACTCAATCAACTTGAATATTGAATATATATTTTTTAAATAATTAAGTTAGTGCTTGATTAGAATTTTTGATTAGGTAATTTTTGATTATATATTCTCTTTAAAAAAAAAAATGATAGGAAAAAAAAATATTTTTTGAAGTAAATTTCTTTTGAAAAAGGTTTTTCGATTAATAGCCTAAACTGTGGTATTGGACAAGCTCAGCTAATTTAATTATTAAAATTGGATGTATATTAATATAAAAATAGTTTTATCAATTAGGTTATTTAAATTTAATAACATCATTTTTCGATAGACATTGATAGAAAAAAAAAAGCCTTTTCCTAATTAGAAGCATCTCGAAATATGTTTTTCAATAAAAAGCCTAGGCAGTAATATTAAACAATCTAAAATTATTCAATTATTATGAAAATATGTTTTTAAAATTAAATTATTATTTAATTCAATATTTTATTAAACGATTTTTAACCAGTTTTTATTTATTTATTTATTTATTTATTTATTTAATCATTAAAAAAAAAAAAATATATTTTTATATTAAAAATATCTTGAAGCTTTTTAACTAAAAGACAAAACAGTAGTTTTAGGAATATTAACAAAATTATTTATTCAAATTAATATTTTATTAATTAAATTATTTTTTCAATTAAATAATTTTTATTAGCTCCTTATTTCTCTAATCAATGATGAAAAAAATCTTTTTATGTTTAAGAGCATTTAAAATAGAATTTTCATTTAAAAGCCCAATTAATAGTATAAAGCAATCTCAAATAATTTAATTTTTAAAAAGACATATTTTTAATAATTAAATTATTTTTCAATTAGAATATACATTTATACATAATATTTTAATCAGTTTTTTTTATCATTTTATGAAAAAAAAAGAAAAAAAAAACCTTCATGGTGGTAGTGCAGGTATTAAACCGATTGATAAATCGAGAACCCTACGCTTGGGTTAAATGCTGTTCGAGAGGAGTTCTTTCTAAAGGGCCCTAGCCTGTATTTACGCGACTTTTAGAGAAATCAGTGGAAAACTTTGAACAGCAAGGCGAACAAGTGTGACCTGGGTTCTAATCCGACACTTTCTGTCTACTAACTACGAAAGCAGAACCTCTCGAACACTGAAATAAGCTTTATAATAACGGTCCAAACAATGATAAGCAATCTCGACTAATTTAACTATTAAAATCATATTTTTAATAAACATGTTTTAATTAGAATATCTCATTAAACAATTTTTTAATCAGCTTTCCTTTTTACCCTTTATAGAAAATAACCTTTTAATATTAAAAGTATTTAAAAACAAACTTTTCTAATAAAAACCGAAACAATAGTATTGAGTAATCTCAACTAATTATTAAAAATACTTATTTTTATTGGTTAAATTTGTTTTCTAGGTTATTATTATTAATTTTTTTTTTATCTTTAATTATTCATAGAAAAGTAATTATATTAAAAGTATTTAAAAATGGATTTTTCAATTAAAATCTCAAATAATTCTGTTAAACAAATTTATTTATGTATTAAAATTTTTCATTTTTAATAAATAAAGTAGCTTTTAATTTGATTTTTTTATTAATTTTTATAGAAAAATGTTTTTTTTTTTTTTTTTTTTTTTTTTAAATTAAAAATAGTTTGATATAAATTAAATGTGTACGTGTACATTCATACATATATACAACGAGCAATAATCATATTTAAATCTTAGCAAAAAATTAAAATCCATTGAAACAGACATTTTAATTAAAAGCCAAAAATATAGTTCTAAGCAGTCTCAACTAATTTAATTATTAAATTTGCATTTTAGTAAGTAAATTATTTTTTTAATTAGAATATTTCATTAAATAATATTATTAACTAAGTTTTCTTAAAGATTATTCATAGAACGACCACCGCTACTTTAGAAACTAGAAAAAGAGGGGGGAAAAGGCTAAAAAACTCCATAGAAATAGCATGGGAAGGAAAGCAAAAAAACTCACAATGTCAAGTGTGTTTAAAAAAAAAAAAAAAAGGCTCACACCGGAAGTAATAAGGGGACAAAATTGACTAGAAAAATACATTGAACAGCGGGAACCGGGCGTGCTGGGGCATGGGTCCTATCGTCCAGGATTAATACGACTCGCCTTTTAATATCAAAAGTATTTTAAAACAGATTTTTCTATTAAAATCCGAAAAAAAAAGAAGAAGAAGACATTTTCATATTAAGAGTATTTAAAAACAGATTTTTCATTTAAATACTCAGCCAATTCTGTTAAACGAACTAACTGAAGAATAAAAATTTTTCATTCTTAAAAGGTATAAGAAGTTTCCAATTAAATTATATATGTATATATAACTTGAAAATTAGTAAAAATTAAACTTTAAACAGAGTATTTATAAACCAATGCGCAAATGCAGCAAAAGGAAATATAAAACCAAAATAAATAAACAAACTGATATTAAATGTAAAGTAATCCCAAAACACATGGGGGCTTCTTTTGACGTAACTGATAATAAATCTAAAGATCATATCATAACATTTGAAATAATTTATATAATAAAAATATTGTGATTGTATCAATTCTCTTTAAAATAAATAAATAAATAAATAAAAATAGATATTGACAAATTTGACATCAAATTATAAAAATAATTTTATGAACGGCATTTCTGAGAAAATAAAAATATTAGTAATTCTACAAAAAAAAAAAAAAAAAAAAAAAAAAAAGTTTTTTTACACATGTACTTCCAAACTTAATTCTTGATTCAGTTCGAATAATTAAAGGTTTGTTTACATGATATTTAAAACAAAATGGCTTCATCTTTTGCCTCATGTTATACATATCTTTTGATATCCAAAAGTCTCCAAGAAATTAAAAATGGCATCATAAATAAAAAAAAAAACTTTTTCGACACTGTCTGTTTCGAATCTGATTATTATTAATTTTCTTTTCTTTTTCTTAACTCATTAACCGCCAAAATTAGAAATAATGACTTTTTTTCTAAATACAATCAGTAATACTCATTATTTTGATCATATATAACAATAATTTAAAATAAAATGACGAAAATTAGTCTTATATTACTAAATACAGGACAGTTGTGCAGTATTTGCACAACTTCAGTAGAATAAGAGTATAGAATGAATACAAATAAATATTTACGGAAATTTCCTTGGGGAGCATAAAACAGCAAAAAGTACATACGATTTCAAAAGTAATTACTTTAGTATGAAACATTTTTTTATACAAGCTATGTAAACGTATTCATATATGGAGATTTTCAAAAGTATTGGATTTATTAGTGCTTCAAGTTAGAAATTTATTTTTAAATATAAAATTATTTTTCAGATTATTATTATTATTATTATTATTATTTTGATAAAATAAACATCTGCCCTTTCCTTACTTAAAAACAATACTTAATATAAAATATCTCTTAGTTAACTGTTAAACGCGAAAAAGTAAAAAAAAAAAAAAAAAAAAAAAGAGGAAGAGGAAGAAGAAGAAGAAGAAGTAGAAGAGAGAGAGAGAGAGAGAGATTTTGATGAAATTCTCGCAAAAGCGACTTTAGTTTAGTATAAAGATCTATTAGATTTTTGTTTTTTTGTTTTTTTTTGTTTGTTTGTTTATAACATCGCTTTCAAATTTTTCAATTATATTTTCGATAAATGTCCAACTATCGTAGAACTGGTATCGTGAAAATCCGTAGATTGAAACTTATTATCCTCACCAAAAATAAATTCAAAAACTGGCGTACAGTCAATAGAAAGAAATTAAAACTTCTTCACACACCATAAATTTTAAATCAGCACAACCGGTTTCGAAAGGACGTAGCCTTTCTTCATCAGGTGCAAACACGTACAACTGCCTTGGAAGCAAAAGCAACACTGAAAGCAGGGCAAAATCCAGAGGGGGAGGAGCAACACAAACAACCAATAGGAAGCATCATGCAGGACAGGACCAATCAGAGAGGAACACATGTAAACACACACCACAAAAAGGGGAGGGAGGGAAGCAGTTTTTTTTTTTTCAATAATATTAAACTAATAAGTAAATTAAAAAATAATAATAATTATTATTTTTTTTTATTGGAATTATTTTATTATACCTAATATTATGTCATAAACATAATAAAGAAAATTATTTAATTGAATTAAACAAATTTTTCCAGGCTGTAGACAGTGGAATCAGATTTTTCATAGACAATTTTATCACGATTAAGGTAAATAGCTAAATTTTCCAAAAAATCCAGTTCGGAAACCTGTTTGGCATGAAAGATAATTTTGGCACTCTTAAAATTAAAACTATGATCAAATTTCCAACTGTGCTTCGCAATAGAAGATTTAGAAATTTCTTGATTAACAGCATACCGAGAATGTTCCCGTAAACGGCATTCAAGATTTCTTTTAGTTTGACCAATATGAGATAAATCACAATTATTACAAGGGACATTATAGATACCCACTTATGAAGCTCAGGAACAGGGGATTTGGTTGAAGGGAATTGGAATTTATTGACAGGTTTAAAAATAACGTGAAAATTGAAACGCTTCAAAACTTTGGCTAATTTAAAACATAAGGGGGATAAAAAGGCAAGACAATTAGATTATCAGGTTTAATTTTATTATCAATGGAAAGAGTAGAATTATAAGTTGGCCTTCTGAACTTTTTGAGAGCTTTATCAATTATAGAGGATCTAAAACCTCTTTTAATAGCAACAGACTTTAAATAATTGACTTATTTACGAGAAGAAGTATCAGAACAAATTTTAAGGGCACGATACACGTAAGTGTAAAAGGTGCCAATTTTTTGTTTAGTCGGATGATTAGAGAGAGCATGGGGAGGGTTAGAAACAGAAAAAGGTTTCCTGTACACAGAGGTTTTAAAAGAGGAGTCGTACCTAGTAACTAAAACGTCAAGAAAGGGAAGTTGATTTCAATTTTCTAACTCGAAGGTAAACTGAATATGGGGATCAATAGCATTAGCAATATTAAGAATGGCAGAAACATCAAACGGATTTTCAAGAAGAATGAAAGTGTCATCTACGTAACGTAACCAGCATTTTAAATTTAACATCTTTAATAATTTTTCCTCAAAATCATGCATACAGATATCGGCAAGAATAGGTGACTTTTATCACCTATTCTTGCCGATAGCTAAAATCTGATTCCACTTTGCTGTCTACAGCCTGGAAAAATTTGTTTAATTCAATTAAATAATTTCCTTCATTATGTTTGTAACGTATTAGTTATAATAAAATAGTTCTAATTTAAAAAAAGAATAATAATAATTAATTTTATTAAATTTACTTATTAGTTTAATATTATTGAAAAAAAAAAAAAAAAACTCCCTTCCTCCCTCCCCTTTTTGTGGTGTGTGTGTACATGTGTTCCTCTCTGATTGGTCCTGTCCTGCATGATGCTTCCTATTGGTTGTTTGTGTTGCTCCTCCCCCTCTGGATTTTGCCCTGCTTTCAGTCTTGCTTTTGCCTCCAAGGCAGTTGCACGTGTTTGCACCTGATGAAGAAAGGCTACGTCCTTTCGAAACCGGTTGTGCTGATTTAAAATTTATGGTGTGTGAAGAAGTTTTAATTTCTTTCTAATAATCCTCAATCCTAAAAAAGAAAAAGAAAATACTAATATCTTTTCACATACTATAAAAAGGACGATATGAATACATTTTCATGTAAAGTACGAGTATAATGTGATTATTATTTATTTATTTATTTATTTATTTATTTATTTATTTATTTTTTTTTTAAAGTTGCTATAAATCGCTTTTAAAGGAAAAGTGGATTTCAAAATGAACCTATAAAATATGTTAATATTCCAAAAAAAATTGTCTTTCAAATATGTTGAAAATGAAACGTGTATATCTTCCAAATGTTAAATGAATAAATAAAAATAAGCTTTAAAAAAATCAAAATTTTCATAAAATGTCATCATCTAAACATAAAAATATTCCCTAAAATTTAGTATGTTAATGAAACCACAAGTTGATATAGAAATATATTTAGAATCTATAGTCAAACAAATATAATGCAACATTGCGGGGGAGGGGAAGGGGGAGTTAAAAATTAGTGAACCTGAAACTTTTTTTTTTACTTTTCAAACAATTTAAATTTTGAATTTTTCTTTTTAAATAAAAATAATTTAAATATAATATGCTTGCTATTGTTTTATTTCAATGCATACATATGCATAATTTCAAAACTTAAAAATGCAGTTTACAAACCAGCTTTATAATGCCCACAGTCCCCTTAAATAACTAAATCAGAGATATTCAAATCTACCAAGTGCTTTTGGTTTTTAATGCAACATTTTTTTACGTAAAAAATTTGAACTTTATTTAAATAGAAAACTGCTTCAAAAATGTTCAGAAAATTCTATAAAAATTTACAGTTATCAAAAATAAAAAAATAATAGAAAATAAATAAAATAATACAAAATAAATAAAATAATACAAAAAAAATTAACTATCCTCTTTCAACAAAGTCCACCGGCATCCAAGTGGTTCTGTGCTTAAATCTTGTAGATGTGAGGTGCCGAGTTCGATCTCAGGTCACGCTTGTCGGCCTAGCAGTTTGGAGTTTTCCGTGTTTTTTCCGAAACTTGCGTAAATACAAGCTAGGATCCCTTACAAAGACCCCCCATGGAGGGCACTCCCCGTCAGGCCTAGGACCCCTGTGCAGTCAATCGGCCTCAATCCTCACAACCCAATACAACCGAGTATTCAAAAATATCGTCCGTTTCACATGATTGCCAGCATTTCTTGAAAGTTAAATTTGAATCAACCTATGTTTCGTCAATATATAGGGCAGTGCACCAGTGATTGACAATTTAGAGCAATCCCTGATGTTTTTAATGTTCTAGTCATCATAAAATATTTTAAGATATCTTAAGTTAGTACATATGGTATGAAAGACGTCTAAAACCACATATATGTTAAAATACATACACTAAGCGACCAAAAAAAAAAAAAAAAAAAACCCATTGTAGAAAAAATGACTTATACCTTCTTTATTTGTAATAACTTTAAAATTAATGTTTGAAACAAATAAAACTGTTTTTCTTTGCATAATACCAAAGGGATAAAATGATACCTATGTACATTTTCGATTTAATAATTCGCTTTATTGCACTCTACGAAGTACTTTTTAAAAATCTGCATAAAACTTTCTTTTTGAACATGATGCTAATATATGAAATAAAACTACTTATTTGTCAGATCTAAGCAATTTTTTATTAAAAATATGTATTCTGCATTGAGTTAATTCCACCTTTATATGGAATTACTGCTTTAATGCGCAATGGCATAGTTTTATACAATTTGTTAATATAAATCTCAGAAATTTCGATGTGCCAAATATCACAAATATTTTTTTCTGGTTCTGGCAGAGTTATAGGCTGCAAATTTTGAAATCTCTCCTCTCTCCCCCGCCTTTTTAAAGACGAAACATTTTCGAGCGGATCACGATTAGGACTTTTCCATGTCTGGTAAAGAAGAAATTCTAATATATCCTTTGTGGAACTTAACTTAAAGTGTAAAAAGGTATGATTACTTAGAGAATTATAGGTTCTCATGGGAATGGATAGGAAATTTTGACAATTTGAAGTGAATAAACTTACCACATACCAGTGAATAAACTTGCCGTGTAGTAAGGTGCATTATTATCTTGAAATGCTGTTTGCAGAAATGTCAAAGATATCTCCAAATTAGTCGGTCACGCACACCTTTATGAAAATTAAGTTTTATTTGAGTTAATTTATCCCTTGAGCATAAAAATTTGTCCGACTATTTGAAAAGTTATGTACGGAGAATGTGACACTGTTTAAAAAGTGCGATTTTCATTAAGTCGGTCATATATTCGTTGTCAGATCTGCTTGTTTTCTTTAGCTCGAAATTAGTTAAACTTGATTCATCAAAGAGAACCAGTGCAGCCCAATAATTAACTAATCATTTTTTAATTTTTTTACCCATCTGAGGTCTTGCTTTCCTTATTCTCTTTACTAACAATGGAATATTTTCAAATTTTCTGTCATTTAAACCTTCTTTGTTTATTAGTTGCTGTACTGTATTTGATGAAATTATGCTGTTAAAATTTTTTTCTGAATCTCTTTTATGTTCTAAATGTAATACAAACCGATTTTATAAGCAATGACTTTTTAACTTACGGTCATCTCGCTTGGATGGGTAACATGGCCGTCTAAAACCAAATTTCCAGTTTAAACGGCCAACAAATTTTATATCTTGGTGAAAACCCTTTTACCAATGATTCGTTAACATTTAATTATTTTGCCATCTCACGTATTAAAATATTTTTTGATTTTCAATCAAAAATTAATACTTTTTGTGGCATCGTTAACTGCCTTATTCTTACCATTTTTGAAATAAATTTTAAAATTACTATTTTCCTGATAATTGTATTTTGTTTTTAACACTGGACTCAAAGCTAATGTGTATGTGGAGGACACCATAAGAAAATCTGTTGAAAATTTGCTTTTTAAATGGTAAAATTGGCTGTTGTAGAAGGCGAAAAGGAAAATATCCAAACGCGGCTTTATAAATATATATATATATATATATATATATATATATATATATATATATTTGTCGCTTCGTGTACAATGTATATTTAACAACTTTTTTTTTATTTATTTATTTTTTATTTTTTTATGAATTTTTATTTCACACCCACTCAATGTTCCAGTAATTGACATTGCCAGTTTTTCATTTTATCAGTACAAGTTTCATTTTATCAGTTTCATTTTATCAGTTTTTGAATTCTTTATTATTTCACGTGCCACTGATGTTTGCATAACAGCAATTGCAATCTGATATATAGATGATTTATAACTTTTAAACGATGATTTTTATCTTTTAAACCTTAGTGGTCGTTAATAAAACAACAGCTATTATATTTCTGAATACACTTTACCTTTAATTTTGTCCACATCGGGGATAGTTTTTTTTTTTTTTTTTTTTTTTTTTTTTTTTTTACATTATCGTCGACATTACCCAGTGTGTGCATTTTATTACTGAATGATTTCATGTTTTTAGCTGTTTAATTAGGGGACTGGCTTACTTCGGACCATTCTATTGTAATACTATCCTCATTTGTACAATTCAAATATGTCCTCAATTGATCCATATTACGGAAATTCATAGAAACAAGTGCACAATGTTTTGTAGACATAGGACATCACAAACATCCATGCCCGCACCAGGATTTGAACCTGGGACCAGAAGACTCAGAAGCCAACGCACTACGAACCGAACCACCTGACCGGCAAAAACATACATAGAAACGAATACCGATAACCTAAAATGCAATGCACACCTAGATTTTGATTGAATTTTGCAAAGCGTACGTGTCGCCCGTTACGCTGGAATGTGCGCAATCGCATAGTTCAAACAAGGATACAAATATTCATTGCAGCTCACAGATAGAAGTTTAAATATCGAAATGAAGGTTTTTTGATTACTAAGATCGCTTCAGCCCGTTACAGTACAGGAAACGGCAAACAAACAGATGCACGTTAAAACATTCTGTTTTTAACATTCATATTCATAAGGTGTTTTCTGTACTAAATCGATGATACTTTACAACTTTGTAATTTACTTTTTTCCCCTACTTCGTTCTGTTTTCGAGATAGAAACATTAACTTCGATATTCCCTACCAGATGGCATTATAAGTGGTCGCATCTCGTAGACCATGGCTACTTTACTATACTTACGTACTACTTTTATGAGTGTAGATGCTGCAACCGTTTAGCAGTTAAAACAGTGAGAATGGACTTTTGTTAGCACCCTCTAATTTGAATAGATCGTACTGAAATCATAATGGGACCCATTTCTGACCAAGTTCTTTGCAAATAAATAAATAAATAAAATAAAATAAAATAAAATAAATAAATAGAAGTATTAAAATCGGAACCTCTACTACAAAGTTATAAGCTAACAATATATTAGGGAAACCCTTCCATGGTGAAGTCGGTTAAAAGCGACGATGCGCTAATGAATGTGACTGCTAACAATGACCGTACTTTGAGCTAGATAGCATACGTGTCACGCTACGCTACAACATGCCGAACGAAGTTCAAGTGTGCATAGTGTAGGAAAATGCGAACAAACGAACGTTTTAGGCGTTCTATTTTTAGCATTAATGTCTAAATTCGCATTAATGTACTATATCATTGATCTTCAAATTTGTAATTCACTTTTCCCACCCTATCTTGAACCATTTTCAAGGTAGGAATGCTAACTTCACTGTTTTCTACCAGGTGGTTCTGTAAGCGGTTGAATCTCGTAGCCCATGGCGACTTTGCAATACCTACACACCACTTTTATGACGAGCACCCTGTATTTTCTTTGAATCGTAAAGATATTACAATGGGACCTAATAAAGACCAAGAACTTTACAACACAACAAAAAGTATCAAAATTGAAACATCCGTTCAGAAGTTATGAGCTAACAAACAAACAAAAAAATAAATAAATAAATAAACATATGGTTTGAAATCAGTTCCTCCTCTTTTTTGAAGTCGGTTAAAAACATATATATTATTTTATTTTAGTGTGTGGTATTGAATTATCTTATATAAATTCGCTTAATATTATTTCAATATAACATTTTCGCAATGTGAATAAACGAACAACAGTCACTATGTAGCTTTGAAGATAATGATAAATGTATTTGACTACATCTATTTTAATATCCAAGCGTCATAAGTATGCATAGGAGAAACTTTAAAAGATAAAAGTCACATATGCGAAGAAAAAAAGTAAAAGAAGAGAAAACGGAAAAAGCAAATAAAAATGTCCAGTCTTATTTCCTCTGGAGAACAATGGCATGCAGCCATTACTTATGCTGTCTCTGCTGATCTCAAGTACTGGGTCTCAGGTGGCGTAAGGATATAAATCAAAAGCGGCACTTTTATAGCAGCGTCTTAAATTTGAAATCTGTATATTTCCAGCAAAAACAATTCTTTTTTACTCTTTTGTACTGATCAAAAATGTAAAGGGAAAGGGGATTTTTGCAGAAGAGAGAAAAAAAATGTAAGTTGAATGGCATTACAAAAAAAAAAAAAAAGACTACCAGATTGGTTTTATGAAGGACTTTTTTGAATACATTTGCATTCAAAGCAAGGGACATTTTTATTTGTATTTTCCGTTGATAATCTTTTTCAGAACTGAAAACTGCAGTTCAATTTAAAATGATATTGTAAAAGAAAATTTTTTTTTAAGATAAATTAATTTTCTCTCTCTCATGAAAAGTTATACAAAATTGTATATACAGAAGAATTACATTTTCAAATTATGTTAATGTACATTTCAGAATAATGCTAAGTTTTTAATTCTCATTTAATAAATAATACAATAGGTCATTTTCAAATTTTGATTGAATTAGTTCGTCTCTCATTTTGCGTCAAGTATGTTATTATAATTTTTGATAGTTAAATGTTATTTACTGCATAGCTTTAGATTAATTAAGACTCAAATTAAGGAAAACATCTTTTTACTTCCTTATACAAAGTATAAGAAAGCATTATAATCCCGATTTGCGAAATTGATTTTGTATCTCGCATACGAATACGCGTAGAATACGCGTAGAATGTTATAAATTTATTTTTGTGATTATCATGATGTCTAGGTGTATACCACCAACTTTGGTCTTGACACGAGCTTTTAAAGATATTTGCAATTTTACACGATTCATCTTGACGTCTGCATGTACGTACGCAAGCGTGTGTATCTCGCATAACTCAAAAATGATTGGGCGTACGATGTTGAAAATTAGTGTACAGTTTAATAAAATTAAACATAATTTATACGTCTCATTAATATATTAAACCAATGTAACATTTAAAATGAGATAATGAATACAAAAATTTTAAATCTTTAAAAATACATTTTAATTAGAAACATTAAAATACACGACAGACGTTTCGGCTAGAATACTAGCCCTCCTCAGTGTAAAACATACAAGCACAATATTTAAAAAAAAATCATAATACATCATAATAAGATTATATAGTCAGAAGGAATAGCTTTAGCCTCGTTCAAGGTAAAATGTTACATTTTAATAAAAGTGCCTTCTAGAAAAATACGGGATTCATATATATTTACGTTAGAGGCTAAAATTTTAAAGTTGTCAAAATCAGGAATATGATCACTATTGAGAGAATGAATTACGAGTTTCGATCTTAAATCTCATGTTTTGCGTTAGGAAGTAATTTTTAAAGACGTAAACAAGTTTTAGTCGACGAATGCACTTTATTAAATGGATATTCAGCCCATAGATAGAGCCCGTAATGATTTTGTTATGAAATTAGTCGATAATTTTTCGTTAGAAGATAATTCTTAGAGACATAACAGGTTATAGTCGACAAATGCACTTTACTTCACAAATACAGGGTGTCCTAAAAGTACGAGTACTCCAACTTAAAGAACTCATTGTGTCCATGATTTTTTTTAATATTAAATTTTATCGACTGCTTATTATTGCACCAGTTCTTTATTCTTTATAGCTTGTTTCTTTTCTCGCTCAAGTTGTGTGAGAATAAAGTTTTATGTTATTTTGTTCTTCATAGTGAAATGTTTTTATCACGCATTCAGAGAATTTCGCTGTTTGAAGCTTATTTTGAATGTAAATCGTATGAAAGATGCAAAGATGTTTGGCGATATAAATTCCTTCGACAATTTCATAATACAGGTTTTGTGCAAATGGGTACAAGTTTATCTACAAGAAGTCACTCCCAGCATGTTAAAACGCGTTTCTAAACACATGCACTACAGGGCCCGATTAAGCTTTGAAGCTAGGGGAAGCTCAGTATCATTTCTGGGCCCCCCTTTCATTTCGGATTTTTTTTTTTTTTTTTCATTCATATACCTGGGTGGTTTCTACGCACAACATTAAAATCGTATAACTTATTAATTAAGAACATTCAGATTTTTGAGGCTAAATAACAGATTTTTCCCAAAATAGTGAGTATTTTACATTGCTTTAAGTGACCTTTCTCAGAAAAAAATCAATCTGAGGGTGAAAATATGAAATAGTAATTCCAAGAACCTGTTTTTAGTCATTTTAGGACCCCCTCTTAAATTTTAGAGGGGAAGCTTTTGCTTCCTAAGCCTTTTGGGTAATCAGGCTCTTCATGCGCAAACGAGTTCATGCCTCCTACTCTCTAAAATATGAAGAGTGAGATCTGACTCTAAAAGAGTGGCATATCACTCTTTGAACATACCAAAATGGAGCCAACCTCTAAAGAGTGAGAAGTCTCTTTTCGAAAGAGTGAGATTTCTCTCTCTTTTTAAGAGTGAGGTTATTCCGAGTATTTCAAAGAATATGACTGTTTATTTTTCCTAAAAAATATACGGATACGCTAGACGGTATCTTCTACCAATTTCCTTTTTTGCTTATATATTTGCTTTGGATCTGCCGGGAATCGAACCGTAGCCGTCTTCGTGGCAGGCGATTGTCTTACCACTGAACCACAGGGGACACACAGAACTTGCTTAATTTACAGTGGTAAATCATTCACATAAGAGATTAATCACATTTATAAACTTTTACTTCATTTATTAAAAATATAAAATTACAGAATTCTAATGTACATTTACAATTAAAGTTAGAATTGCTTTAAATTACTAAAATTAGAATTATTTTTAAATTAATAAAATTAGAATTATTTCTTAAATCAGAATGCATACTTGGAAAGAAATTCCCTAAGACAAATAGTTATTTTAAATGTAGCTTAGGGGAAAAGAAAAATTCTTGAGTGTGCATGCTTAAAAAAAAAAAAAAAAAAAGTTAAATATTTACGACAAATCTACACAGTTTCTTGAAAAACTCGTCTGTTCAGGAGTATTAAATCTCGCTGATGATTTTAATTTTTAGTAAAATATTATAGCCAGCTTTTTTAATGTTTCACATGTGTTAAGCATCAACCAATATAATAAAAATATAAATTCCTATTATGCTTTTAAGATGTTATGCATTAAGTATTTGCATTGATATTTTCTTTTATACCTTATATATCTCTAAATAAAACTCCTTGCTTCCATTACGAATTTCCATATCTTTCTTATGATTTTCGATTCTTTACTAATAACACTTCAATTTTATCAATCGTATAAAAAAATTATATTTACCTAAACAGCTTTTAACATAATTATTTTCTTTTTTTAAACTCAAATAAATTCAATAATTTCTGTTAAACAAATCACATGCATGAAATTGCCGAGAAATTGTCTTTCATATTTCGTTCGAAATATGGTAAGTAGATGGCGCCAGCAAATCTTCACTCTTCAGCAGGTTGATCTTGCAATTGATGATGACTTCACTCTTTGTGACAGAGTGACTAGAAGTCTCTCTTTCGAGAAAAGTGAGAAATGTCACATTTTCAAGAGTGACAATAGTATTTTCTCACATTAATTCGTGTCAAAATAATGGTCACTTTTTTAAGATGTGAGATTCCCACTCCAGAAATTTTAGAGAGTAGAAAAAGGTGGACATTTTGAACATTTATTATAAATGCAAGTTCTGTATTTTTTCCTCCGTTATTTTAAATGTGCCTTTTATCATTAGCATAAAAATAATCGTTTTAAGGTTTGTTGTTTTGTAAATAAAAAATACGTCAGCGTCAGTACTGGAACTTTTAGGACACTCTGTATTTAGCGAGTAGATAAAGCCCGTAATGATATTGTTATGAAAGTTGTCGACATTTTTCCATGTAGAAGGTAATTCTTAAGGGCATAAGCAAGTTCTAGATGACGGATACACTTTATTGAATTAATATTCAGCCCGCAGATAGTGTTCAATGAAATTCTTATTAAAATTCTCGACATTTTTGCGTGCGGAAAGTAATTCTTAAAGACATAAGCAGGTTCTAGTCGACGAATGCATTTTATTTGAGGAAAAATCAGTCCGTAATGATATTTTTACGAAAGTTGTCGGGATTGTTGTCTGTAGAATGTAATTCTTAAAGAAATTAGCTGGTTCTAGTCAACGAATGCACATTATTTTATGAATAATCAGCCTGTAGATAGAGCCAGTAATGATATTGTTATGAAAGCTGTTGACATTTTTGCGTGTAGAAAGTAATTTTTAAAGACATAAGCAGGTTCTAGCCGACAAATGCACTTTATTTAATGAATATTCAGCACGTAGATAGAGCTCCTAATGATATTGTTATGAAAATTATCGACGTGTTTGAATGTAGAAAGTTATTCTCAAAGACATTAGCAGGTTCTAGTAGATAATAAATGTACATTATTAAATGAATATTCAGAAAACAGCTGAATAAAATTCTTTTTTGTGCCATAAAAATCATTAATCAATGAATATTCTCGAATGAATCCGATGAAATAGTCATTCTTATTACAGAAATCAAATACAGATTCTTAAATATATTACAGAGTAGAAATTTCGCTAATTCAGGAGCAACCGAAAGTTCCGAAGTTTCAATAGAATTTGAATTCATCGAGAATATTGCCAGTGGTTTATGGAATTTTAGAGGTAATTTTGCGCTAGAAATCAATAAAAATCACTCTGAAAAATTCCATAGAAATCGTCTCCTATTGAAGTCAGTTTCCAAACTTTGGGAATCTTGAACTACCACTTTTCGCCACATTTGAATGCCTAATTTGACGCTAAGTCAACAAGCATGTTTGTAGAAATGAAAAAAAAAAAAAAAAAAAAAAAATCCATCTGTTTTCTCTTTTACTGTAATATCGTTCAGAAAATAGCACTTAAAGATATACGCAATAGGATATTCATGTAATATAATTTACCACTTCCGAATATATCTGTACAGGAGGTTATTTACATGCACCAGCTTTGGATTGATGTTTTTAGTATTCCTGATATGAAGACTAATAATGCAAAAATGTATATATATATATCACAAAGGCGAAGCCAATAGATCCATTGAGGAGGTTTGCTCGATGTTGTTTCACTATTTAAAAACTGAAGTTCCTAGTGGAGCTATGCATCTTGTTCTCTTCAGTGATGGCCTTTCAGGGCAAAACGAAAATCACTATGAAAATCACTATGAAAATCACAATTCCTAATGAACCTTTGTGACAGGAGAGCTTTCGAGAGTGTTTGTTACTACTTCTCTATCAGGGACAGTCATTTTTACCCTGTAATCGTGATTTTGGGTGTATTAAACTTCAAAGAGTAAGTAGAGTTTACACACCAAATCAATATGCTGAAATGATTCTTAAATCAAGTAAAACGGGTCTGTTCACCAAGTAACAAGCGACATGATCTATAGTTTTAATACTTGGTGACCTTAGTTTTACAAGATTACTGCAAACTCAGATGAAACTTCTGGAAGGGGAAATCAAAGGTAAGATAAGATTCCTTTTAAAGTGTCCACATAAAAAGAATTTTATTACAGCAAAGCTGACCAAGGAAAAGTGGTTGCTAAGCACTTTATCGACGGTTTAACCTTTTCAACTTTCACACTGAAAAACTATAGTACGGTTACGGAGCTCCCTCCAGTGCTGCTATGTCCATCTGGAAAGCTTCCCATCAATATGAAGAAAATCAGTGGCCTGAAGAAATTGGCCAAGTACACTACAGGGTACGAAGATTTTTACAACGTCCTCCAGAGGCCTGCAACGTAAGCTGACTAACGTAGACAGGGTGTATGGGGATGAGTAGTAGATAGATTTGTTTTAGATCAAATTGATTGGAATATTTTTTTCATTGATATTTAATAAATTCAGGTATAAAGTGTAATATATTTCTATTTAACACCCTACCGCAACCTAAAAAGTCATAATTATACTAAAAAATAAATTTAAAAAAAAAAAAAAAAAAGTATTTTATTGCGGAAATCTGTCAAAAACAAAATTTTTATACATTTTTTTATAAATAGAGTATACTTTCAAAAATTAAATACAAGCATTGTTTGTTTTTAGGAGACATTGAGAAACACTGGAGATTTTTTCTATGCAAAAACCTACAGTAATATTAGAAGTAGAAAGGTTTTTTTTTTTTTTTTCGAAAGTTTGAAAATGTATACTTGACGGGTTTCTGAAATAAACGATTCAATTATGATCAAGAGATTATTTATTTATTTATTTGTTTTACTTTGTCGAAACCCTAGTTTAAGGTTTTAGTGTAATTTGAATTTCATTATGTTTTTTTTTCGTTATTGAATTTATTATTCAATCAAAACTGAATTTAATTTATAAGGGATATTTTGAGTTACGCGAATGAAAAGCAAAAGAAAATGATATTTTTTATTTTATTTAATAACTAAATTAAATAGTTTTTTTTTCCTTTGTTTTTAAAGGTAATTAATTCAATAAAAAAGTTTTCTTTTCGGTTAAAAATAAATAAATTGATAAATAAATTACAAGGTTCCAAAGTTGAAAGAAACAGCATAAAAAATCCTTTAACAATTGAAAATCAAAATTTTCATTTTCATGGTAGCAACTACTTTATTGTTTGAAAATTCAATTTATTTTCCAATGCAATGTTGAAATATCTTTTCTTCATAAGTTTTTCATATGAAGAGGTTTTTATTTGTGGCAATAGAAATTCTTTCTGGGAGTTTAGATTGGAACTGAATATTTATTTAAGATTTTTTTTTTTTTTTTTTTTTTTTTTCCATTCACCCATTTGACTTTTTCGCCAGTTTTGATAGATATGTACTTTTAGTTCTCATTTAATTATTTTTGTCAAGAACATTTCTGTCAACCCTCAAAATAAAATGTATTTTATTGTATTCTAAGTTTTCAGTTAGTTTTCTACACATGTACTTTTTCTTCGTGATAGAAGAAGTGCTTGTACATTCTCGCTATTTTAAAATGACAAGCATAAATTTTTGAATACTTTTTATCGTTAAAATCACAAGATTAAACAAAAAATAAAAATAAAATTAAAAAAGGGAAAAAGTATATTTAGAAAATAAAAATAATTTTTTCTTGATAATTTTAACATTTTTTGTTCTTTAATAATCAATATTTTTACATTGTGAAAATTCTATTTATTTACTGTAATGTTTTGCAGACCCCGTTTTGGTTACCGTTGTAAACATAAAATAGTTTTCATTTAAAACAAGCAATCGAGATTCTCAATCTTTATTGCATATTTCATATATTTAAATGTTCCTTTTTTTTTTTTTTTTTTTTTTTTTTTTTAAATAAATAAATGAATAAAATCAATAAATATGAAAATTTCAACTTCAGAAAAAATATTACAAATCAGTAATGTACTTCCCTCAATAAATAATCCTCTTATTAATTAACACCTTTATTTCCCGGGTGTAACGCTCGAAACTGATGTCATAAGCTAAAATGATTTATTGAATTATATAATAAAACAACGAAAGAAAAAAAAAGTTGTCTTTATATAATAAAAAAAAAAGTTACTGTCTCTGGCGTCAATTTTTTTTTTGTCTGCGACTGCATCTCCTAGCAGAGGGCGATATCTTTGCGTCATGACAGGTATCAATGTTTTCCGAATATTCCAAGTAAGACAGTTACTTACAAATTTCTATCATATTAATTAACGAAGTTATTAATTACAAACTTCGGTTTGTAAAGGTACTCTATTTTCTACCTTGAAAAAAGTATTTCTGATGACGTCGTTTTTCTGTCATCACGTCATTTTCCACGGGGAAAATAAAATGTAATCAATGGTGTAAAAAGAAAAAACAAATAAATATATAAAATAAATGTCATTGTTGTTATTCTTCTGCAAATATCCTCCCTACTGTTAGAAAATTAATTTTCTTACTGACAAATTCCTTATGTTGTTTATTTATATATATATATATATATATATATATATATTATGTGTTCTTTTGAGTGTGTGTGTGAATAAAGAAATAATGCCGTTTCTTTATAATTGACTGCGTTCCTTTTTGTCTTTAAAGTATATTTATCTTTTTTTTTTTCTTTTTTTTTTTAACATATTTAAAAATACTTCGGATATATTTTGACATAAAAAATTTTTTTATAACTCATTTATAAAAGAAATAATCTTCTAATTTATCATTGATATATATTTTTTAATATTACAGAATTAGACATTTCCATGATACATTTCATATTTCTAATTATGACAAGAAAAATATCATCACCTAAGATTCTTATAATCAATCGAGTGGATTTTATTCTTCGTTAATTTGTCTCTTTGTTTATTGATAACATAATACATCAGATTTGCATGCTTGACTTGTAGTCCGCTTGTAAATCTTCGTCAGTTAATTACAGGTAGCACATGACAGAATTACAATACCAAGAAATATGAAAACACCCAGGGCCAGCGCGGGAACCGAACCCGCTCTTCTACGCTCGAAGGCGATTTGCAGTGTGGTGACATATATCAACTCGGCCACGGAGGGTAGAGATCTGCACGGACCGGGCTTAAAATTTTTTTGCAGGCTCAGGCCGGGCCAGGCTCGGGCTCATATTTTTTGTATATACTCGGGCCGGGCCGGGCCGGGCCAGGGTGAAATCTCTTCCGGGCTGTGTCGGCCCGAATCTTTTTCCAGTTTCCTGGTTAATCAACGAAAAAGGAAAATAATAAAATAAAACTTCAGTCATTTATTTTACATAATTTTACAAGCTAGTATGTCACATAAAATTTTATTTAGTTAAAAAATGTCTCAAACTGCAATTTTATTATCTATCAGTCTGTTTGTTAGCGATCTGATTTTCCGCAAATATTTTTAGCATGTCTCGAAATTAATATATTTTCTTTAAAGTAATATTAGATGGTTTCCTATTCAAAATAGTATGCTTGTCACTACTAGTTTGCGCACATGTACAAAAAAAAAGATGTTAGATACGTTACTTTGTGTCCTATAGTCTGTAGAGTTTAGGTGGTATGAAGACTATAAAAAAGGAAAAGTAACTTTTTCTCAAAGGCTCCTTTTTCTTTTCTTCAGTACACTGTATGAGAGTAGCATCATTTTTAGCATGTGCAAAAACATCTATTCTAATGAATATGGTTGGATTAGCATTAAAGTTTAATTTACCGAATCACATGCAAGATTTGGATACATTACGAAATATAAGAGGGAATGGTTGAAAGTGCATTTTTAGTAGTATTAAACATTTTAAATACCGTCCTATATTGTTTGATGAATGCTAATATTTACGATTTGACTTTCTGTCTGTCTTTGTGCTTTCTGTACGTCTGTAATAATGAATATCTGTTTCTATATAATTATCTTGTAAAAGTTCAGCAGTTTTGTTAAAGAACACTCTATTACTTGGCTATATAAAACCTCTGCAAAACCTCTGCTGTTTCGTAGAAAGGCATGCACATATATTACATATTTTTGAATCGGGCCGTGCTGGGCCGGGCCGCATTTTTCGATTTCAGACCGGCCGGGCCGGATAAGTAAAGCTTTTGTACGGGCCGGGTCTGACCCAGGCCTTGAAATTTCTTCCCGTGCAGACCTCTAACGGAGGGTCCTTCGTTAATTTAAGAAGTAGACAGGAGGGAAGGTACTTTTCCATTTCGCTGGTGAAAATCTCTCCAAGAATACTTTATTGGTAACAACTAAAGGTCTGCACGGGCCGAAATTTTGAGGCCCGGCCCGTAAGAAAGTTTTGCTTACCCGGCCTGGTCCGGTATGAAATTGAAAAATTCGGACCGGCCCGGAACAAAAACGATAAAATCAGACCCGACCCCGCTCGGTCCGATTCAAAAATATGAAAAATTAAAAAAAAAAAAAAAAAAAAATGCATGCCTTTCTACGAAAAAGATTTTTAGTATGTGTTTTGCAAAGGTTTTATATAGCAAAGCAATAGAATCTTCTTTAACAAAACTGCTGAACTTTTACAAGACAATTATATATAAACAAAAGTTCATTATTGGAGATGTACAGAAGGCAGAAAGACATCGCTTCTCGGCCTCTTGGCTGAGATCAAAGTGTAGAAGGCAGAAAGACAGACAGAATGTCAAACCGAAAATATCACCCATCAAACAATATAGGACGGTATTTAAAATTGTTAGCACTACTAAAAATGCACGTTCAACCATTTCCTCTTATGTACCGTAATGAAAACCAATCTTTCATGTGATCTGGTAAGCAAAATTTTAATGGTAATCTAACCATATTCAATAGAAAAGAGGCTTTTGTACATGCTAAAAATGATGCTACTTTCATTCCGTGCACTGGAGAAAAAAAAAAAAAAAAAAAAAAAAAAAGAAGTTTAGAGAAAAAGTTACAGCGGCAGGATTTTTATAGCATTTTCATACCACCTAAACTCTACAGACCATAGGGCACAAAGCCTTATACAAAGTAACGTAACTAATTTCTTTTGTGTGAACATGTGCGCAAACTAGTAGTGACATGCATACTATTTTGCATAGGAAACCACTTAATATTACTTGAAATAAAACATATTAATTTCGAGACATGCTAAAAATATTTGCGAAAAATCAGATCGCGAACAGAGAGACTGATATACAATTAAATTAAAGTTTGAGATATTTTTTAATAAAATAAAATTTTATGTGATATACCAGCCTGTAAAATTATGTGAAATAAATGACTGAAAAAATATTTTATCATTTTCCTTTTTCTTTGATTAACAAGGAAACCAGAAAAAGATTCGGGCCGACACGGCCCGAAAAACATTTCATTCAGGCCCGTCCCGGCCCGAGTATACACAAAAAAATTTAACTCGAACCCGGGCCGGCCCGAGCTTGCAAAAAAATTTAAGCCCGGGTCCAGCTCGGCCCGAGAACAAATTGAAAAACTCGACCTGAACCCAGCCCGAGGGCCGGGCCGGGATCGGGCCGTGAAGACCTCTACTGATAACAATAGATGTTATTTTTTCATTCCGCCGGTAGAAATATCGCCAAGCAAACTTCATTGGCGACAGCAATAGATTAATGGATTAAAATTTATTTTGTAACTTAGACTTATTTATTTATTTTTTTGAAATTTAAAATTCATCTATATACGTTATTATGCGGATTTGATAAAATAAATGTTATTTTATGGGACAACACTTTTAAAAGCTATCTTTAAGCAAAATTTCAGAAAATTTACTTCTTAATAATAATAATATATGTATATACATATAATAAATAAAAAATAAGTAAACCGTCGTGCTTTCTTAATTTTTTTCTTATTATTCTTTTTTTCTTATTAGTCTTTTGAAACAATTACTTTTTCTCAGGTGCTTTAATCATTGGCGTCGATTGTATCATTTTTAGCTACGTTATCGTCTGTGCCGGCAAAATGAAAAAAATACTGGAGAGAATTATTAATTGAAGTTGTAGGAGGTTTTTCCAAATTAAAATAACAATAATAATAAACTTTTTCATTTTCAGATATTTTCGAATGTGTAAAATTAGTATCTAGCTCTACATTAAAAATATATACAATTAACCAGAAAATATAATAGTAAAAATACAGGGATTAAAAAAAATAGGTACTAGATTTTTACTTTCCGAACACTATAGTGAGGAAAGTATTGTAATCATGTCAAAAATCCGAATTCGAGATTTTGATGTTTCTATACGTTTAAAGGTCCCCTGAGTCCGTTTTCACTATTTTTACGATAATGTACGTATGTGTGTGTATGTGTGTGTGTGTGTGTGTATGTATGTGTGTATGTCTGTGAGTTAACACGCTAGCGTCTAAACGCTTTGTTCGATTAAGCTGAAAGTTGGTGCGTATATTGTAAGTCACCATAGTACGAACCCTATAGATTTTGGTGAATCTAGCACTTAAATTTTTTTTACAGGGACACAAAAAACAATTCTTTATCATTATGGTCTATGGGACCAAAATCTGAAAAGTGCGATAGCATCTAAACGCCTTCTTCAATTGAGCAAAAAATTTATACACATATTATAAATCACAGTTACTCAATCTGTATAGAGTTTGGAGAATCTGGCACTTACAGTTTTTTTACAGGGGCACAAAGAAAAATTCTTTATCATTATGGCCTATGGGGCCAAATTTTTGAAAGTGCGATAGCGTCTAAACGCTTATTTAATCTGAACAAAAAAATTGTACACATATTATAGGTCACAGTTGCACGAACTGTATAGATTTTGGTGAATTTAGCACTTAGTTTTTTTACAAGGACACAAAGAAAAAGTCTTTATCATTATGGCCTGTGGGACCAAACTTTTACTTTCTTCTATATTCAATAGAAGAAAGTATTGGATTCGTAAAAATTTTCGACCTCGGGTTTTTGATGAATTTACACGTTTTGAGAGCTGTAGAACACGATTTGACCATTTTTAGAAAATATCTGTCTGTTTGTCTGTCAGTCTGCGTGGGTGTGACAAACTTTTGTGGCAACTGTATTTCAGGAACTACTTCACAGAATTTCATACAAATTTGTATGTAGTTGCACCTTGACATAAGTTAGTGCTTATCAACTTTTGGTAAAAATTGTCTTACAGGTTGCGTTGCCATCCCGCTTTTTCTAAATTTTTAACATGGTGGTATAGTACAAAATTTTGTATAAATGTGCATAAAGAAAATTATTTTTTAATAATCATTATGAAATTTACCAGAATTATTTATAATAGAGATAGTCAACTGGAAATTTTTTTTTGTATGTGTAGGAGCCTCTCCAGACCCCCTGGTTACCTCTGGTGGGGAAGTCCCCCCCTCGAGGGGAGTAAATTTTCATGATGGGTATATTTCAAAAGAGCTCGCCAGTACCTTTAAAATGAATGGTTGAACCATAGATCTGCGATAATTTAAAATGAAGTTATCGATTTTTTTTTAAATGTAATATTGACAATAAAATTGACATTTTTTTGGATATTTAGTGTTATAGTACTTCTCTAATATGGAAATCATGTGCATTATCATGGAAGATAATTTTTTAAAATAATAATTTTAATAAATTATTTTTACTGAGTGAATTTGTATAGGAAAATATAGAAGAAAGTCATGTGGTGGCCACAACATACTGGTTAAAAAGGCGATACCATCTAACCGCCTTATTCAATTGCGCTGAAAATTTATATGAATATTATAAATCACTGTTGCACTAACTATAAGCATTTTGGTGAATCTAGCATTTATAGGTTTTTTACAGGGACACAACGAAAATTCTTTATCATTATGATCTATGGGCTCAAAGTTCAGTAGCGATAAATAAAACATCGTGTAATATATGGAGAAAAATACTCAAACACTTTATTATGTTTTTATCTCTTTTGTTTTTAACAACTCCTCTTTCTTTACTTTATCTACAAAACTGTTAATTACTCAATGTTCGGAAAGTCGAGTGGAGTCGCTCCAGATTTTTTTTCTCTTTAACAAATAATTATTCCAAAAAATTCATCATTAAGTAGTGACAGAAATTTAGAAGTCTCCAAGGGGTTCATATACTAAAGATGCAATGCAAAATTGTCTAAGATATTACTAATTTCTTTATATTCTGAAAAAAATTACCTATTTTTAGCATATTATTTCATTTTAAAAAATGGTATAAAATATTATGTATTTCAATTTGACATTAAATATCGGCATTTCTATAATTTATTTATTTATTTATTTATATTTATATTTTTGTTTTTGCCTTGTGTAGAGCACAATTAATGTTCTGATTCAGTAAAAGGCAAAGAAGCGAATAGGTGGGCCGAGCGCTGCAGGGAATAATAAGTGAGGCGAGTCGGAGGTCGGTGAGCGGGGCGAGCAGGGGGCAGAGCCCCCTAGTTTAATAATTAGAAAAAAAAAATCACATTTGTAACAATTTATTGAGAATCTTCTTAATAATAAAAGCCGCGATTTCCCTGGTGTAACACGCTCGAAACATAATCTAATGTCATAATCTAAAACAATTTATCAAAGTAAATTGATAAATTTTTTATTTATCAAATTAACAATTATTAATCAATTATTAATAATTTACCAAATAATTATTAATAATTATCAAGTAATTTATGAATTGTAATTAATAATTATCAAGTCTTATCATAATTATTACTGTTATAATTATAATAATTTATAATTATAAAATAATTTATCAAATTAGTAATTATTAATTTATTAAAATAAAATTTTATCCATGGTTTCAAAAGGAATAAAATAATGAAAAAAAAAAAAAAATGTTATTTCAACAGAAAAATTAATAACATTTGAAATAATTTATTGAAAATCTTCTTAATAGCTTTGATTTTCCGCATGTAACTCTCGAAACAGATGTCATAAGCTAAAACAATTTATTGAATTAAGGTGTAAAAAATGGGAGAGTAGGGCAAATTTTCGCATAAATAAGTATTATGAGGATTATGTTTTTCGTAAACTTGTTGGACAAGTTTTAAAATATCACTGACGGGACCTTCATTCACTATGGGTATTCTTCTTCCACTCTAGGGGAGTAAATTTTCATGATGGGTATCTTTCAAAATAGCTCGCCAATACCTTTAAAACGAATGGTTGAACCATGGATCTGCGATAATTTAAAATAAAGTTATCGATTTTTTTTTCATTTTTAATTATTATTATTATTTTTTTTAATTTGTTTATATATTTATTTTTTAATGTAATATTGAGAATAAAATTGACCTTTTGAATATTTAGTGTTATACTACTTTTCTAATATGGAAATCATTATCATGGAAGATGATTTTTTTAAATAATAATTTTAATAATATATATATATATTTTTTTTAACTGAGTGAATTTATATAGAAAAATATAGAAGAAATGGCCACATCATACTAGTTTTAACGTGAATGCTGTATGAGTTATAGGAGAAATTTATGTAAATAAATACATAATCAGGAATTGAACAGATTCTACCTATACCAACTAGTTACATTGAGTTTCCGGATAACCACGCGACATAAACATACCACCTCCATCTAATTTTCTGAAAACATACAAATGAGCAATCTGTTTGATATATACTATGGATGTACTGAATAGCAGTTTTCGACAAATACAGAATATCCAGCTTGCTGAATACTGAATATTCGGCCTACTGATTACTCTCGTATTCAGCTGTCAATGTGTGGATTTTTCTTAATTTTTCAGAACCACTGTTTTACCTTCCGTAGCATACTTTTTTTTTTTTTTTTTTTTTTTTAATCTTGAAGAATTAATATAAAAAATTGCAATTCAGACACAGTGGTTTATTTAAATGTAGAATATTATTAAAATATATTACTATGCTTAAATAATGGTGCGATATTGAACTTATTAGCAGTTAGGCATAGTAATAAACTCAATCTCATAAAATTTCTTAGATCACAACATCATGCGGATTATTCGACTTCAATGACATATACATAACTTTCAAGTTTCACCATATGATACACTAAAACACACTCATTAAAAAAAAAAAAAAAAAAAAAAAAAAAAAAAAAAAAAATCACTAAAAGAATTCTCTGAGAATAAATATTGAAATAAACTGACAGGAATAAAGTTATATATCTCTTAAAATAAAGATTCAATTAACCTAATATTGACAAATAATTACAACAACCCAATTTAAATTGATTGTATTAAAATTTAATAAAAATACTACGGGATCGACTAATAAAAACAATTGCTGATTTTGCTTCCATCAAATAGAGAGAAAATTTAATATGTTGTGGTTGCCACAAAATTTTCTTCTATGACATTCTATATATCAGTGCCACTTATTGCTTAACATGCACTGAAGTTTAATCATAGCTTCTCACAATAAATTATTTAGATATGAAGTTTTGTGCAGTTTTAATCAAAAGATACCGAGCTATATCCATATAAAAATTCACAGAAGAAAAGTATTATCAACGCCACATGTCGATTTATATATTTCCAAAATTAAGTCGGAATTCATTTTCATAATAGTTATGTTACATATCAGGTTTAGTGAATTTATATCCCATAGGAAAGATTTACCCTTCTTATTCACGGAATGTATAAGAACGTAACCAGTTTTATTATTATTGTTTACTCGGGTGCCTTCCGGCGGGGCGAGTCACATCTTATTATTATTGTGCTTCAGTAAAATAATAAATAAATAAATTTTTCAGTTTGTCTTGATTTATGACGTCTAGAAATCAAGTTTAGAAATATTGCTTCTCCCACTTAAAAAAAGAAAAAAAAAAAAGTTTTACAATTGAATAAACTACATTATATTTTTAAAAATTATTTAAATTTTTAAAAAATAATCAATGAACTTAGAAATCTTTATATTGAATTCTCAATTTAGAAATAGTCTGTATACGAATATGTCATTCTTTTCCTATCTGTTTAAGCTTTAAATAGATATGCTGTAGTCGTGAAAATGCTGTTTGCATTTTTATACTGGTAAAATAAAATAGAACCAGAAGATTAGCGATTATTTGGTGTCGCCATCTTCTGTCGTCTATTGAACTTAATCCTACAACGTTTGATTTGTCAATTTTGTTATATAAGAGAATAATTCTTCCTCTTTTCGGTTTCAAAAATTTCTTTTAAACTTATTAATAAAAGTAACCTTTTTCCTCTAAAGTTCTAATTTTTACTGATATTTTTTTTTCGTTCAATCCACTTTGCATTAGCTCAGATGAGAGATGTATACAATACAGTGTACATGAGCTTTGCCGAAATGTTTGTGATGAAAGAACTTCTTAATTTTTTGTTGCTTCTTACAACTGATTTTATGCTAATTATTTTTAGCTTGCTAAAGTTAAAATTAGAAGTATTTACATTTATATTTTCCTAAATATAATTTGTCTGATGCCAGAAAGATGCTCACATACTCTTGCCTCCCGCTCGTTTTACTTATCTTTTGTATTCTTTAATTTGATTTATCAGTATTTATTTTATTTTACTATCTTTACCGCCTTTTCATTCTCTGTCCTTCCAAATTTCTATTTTTTTTTTTTTTTTTTTTTATGAAATTAAACTATTTTCTTTACAAAATCACTGAACAGCAACGGTAACAGTTTTTACTTTTTTCTATATTGGAATCGTAAAAATGTTCGACTTGCGGTTCTCGACGGATTTACACGTTTTGACGTCAGAAACCTCAGAAACTGCTGCACAAAAATGCATATAAATTCCTATGTGGATGTAATTTGATATAGTTCCTATCAACTTTTGGTGTCAACTGCCGAACAGGTGGATCTACAATGCAGCGATTTCCACAAATTACGGTAAGGCTATATGTCATGAACTACTACACAAAAATTTATATAAATTCGTTTATAGATGTAACTTGATAAAAGTTAGTTCCTATAAATATTTGGTTTCAACTGCCCAACAGGTGGCACTGCTATGCAGCGATTTCGACATTTTCAGAAAAGGCTATATCTCAGAAACTACTGCATAAAAATGCATATAAATTTATGTGTAGATGCATCTTGACCCATGTTAGTGTCTATCAATTTTTGGTGTCAACTGCTCAACAGGTGGCGCTATTATGCAGCGATTTTCACAATTTAAGGAAGTGCTTTATCTTTATCTCAGGAAGTACTGCATAAAATTGCATAAAAATGTATATGTGGGTGCACCTTGATATAAGTTGTGCGAATCAACTTTTGGTACTAATAACTCAACAGAGGGCACTGCTATACTGCGATTTCCTCAGTTTAAGGGAAGACTATATCTCAGGTTCTAATACGTATAATCAAACAACACTTGATATATTAGAACGTCATATGAGATATTATGCCGATTCAATTTGGATGTGTATGTATCAACAGGTTGTGCTGTAATTGTACAATTTTTCCTAAAAATGGGAATAATCTATTTCAACTTCTATGGTATTTATCTGTACGAAGCTTGATATATGAGATAACCATTATGAAAACGCATTTTTTAAGATGTTAGTTCAAATTTCTTTCTTTGAATATTTAGTGTTAGTTTTCTCTAAGATAAAATCGCTTGCATTCATCATGGCAGGTAATTTTAATAAATAATAGTTTTTGTAAATTATTTGAACAGAGTGAATTTGTATATGAAAATATAGAAAAAAGTCTTGTGGTGGCTACAACATACTAATTTATCAGGAAAGGCATCGCGACTAATCCCGTGAGAAGAGGCTCTAAAAATTATTTAAAAGGAATATTGATTCTACTCATTACTTTAAATATTTAAAATGATTTCTTATTCGTATATTTTATTTATTTATTTATTTTATGTAAGCTCAGAAATGAATGATAAATAATTATATGAACCGAGTAGAGGCCAAATAATAATAAATAAATTACTATAGAAATAAATTTTGAGAATGGAGCTTTTATAATTTTATAATGCTGCCATCTACTATCTGCAAATGAAACATTAAGTGGAAATTTTTTTAAAGGTGCATTTTATATTTATGATTTGTTTTTATTTGTAAAAACTGTAATGTATGCAGACAGCAATATATATTTTCAATATTTACCTCGTAAAATTAAATTGGTATTATTCCGTGAAATAATCGAACGAATTCCTTGTCGCTTCAAGTCACATTAATGTAATAAATCAGACAAATGTGGTTGGACAGTAAATTTCGAATTTAATTATAAATTTTAATTACTTTATCATCTCTGGGAAATTAATAATAATAAAAAAATCTTTTCTATTGATAATATTTATTTAAAAAAAAAAAAAAAAAAAAAAAAAAAAAATCATTATCAATACTTTAAATCGTTGATATCTGCAAAATTTATGTTTAAAATAAGTTACTGCAATGTGCTGCCATCTTTCATTATTTTCTCAAATCAGTCTATTAATATTAACAACAACAACAACAATTAACAACAACAATGATGATAAAATGCAGTTAAGAACAAGCTAAAAAAAATATGTACACATATTAGGAAATGTTTTGAAAATAAGAGGATTTTTGAAAACGGATAAATTTTTAGTGGTTTTAAATGCTAATATACATATTTAATTTATTACTACGCACATTAAACATTAATTTACTTACTAAGTTATCTACTAAATGAACTTTTGATTATACACCAACAGTAGCAAAATTTTTCAAGACTGATCGTATTCATTAGATGTGTATATAGCATATACAAATAATGTTTATTAATTCTGAATATAATAATGAATATTCCTAATTCTGCATTAAGTAAGTAATTATCTATATTATTAAAATCAGAGTTTTGTCTGTAAATTTCTCGGAATCAAAAAATTTTGCGATATCTTCACGTTTTACACCCCATGAAAGCCGAAAATGACTTCAGAAAATTTTGCCTGTGTGTGTGTGTGTGTGTATATGTGTGTGTGTGTCATCGTGTCCGAATGTCGCTTTTTTTGTCTGGGCATCAATTGAGAACAGCTGGACGGAATTCAACGGCGCTTGGCAGGAATTTAGGTCTTCACCCAACTTAAAATTATATCTATCAACTTTTCAAAAATTCCCCCCCTTTCCCCCCTAGGGAGTAAAAGACTAAAACACGCTTGTCCGGGCATCACTCGAGAACGGCTGGACGGAATTCAACGGCGCTTGGCAGAAACTTAGGTCTTCACCCAACTTGAAATTATATCTATAGAAATTCTCAAAATTATGATTAGTGTTTAAATTGTGGGTAAAAAACGCCTGCGCATGCGCCATAAATATTTTTTCGCGCCATAAATATTTTATATGTTAAAAAAAAATGGCTTAAAATATTTAAAGTCACCAAAGGGTTCCTATACTAAAGTTGTGCTTTTTGTATTTATTTATTTATAATATTTTCCATTAAAGACTTCTCTGGTAGCGAAATTTGGTGCGTAAATTGTTTGTATGCATCCGGCACTTATTGTAACTGGATTTCACGAAATTCGAAATCCCCCCCCCCCCACCTTCTCGGAGTCGGAGGGCAATAAACATGTGTAAAAACACGTTTTTCCGTTTGAACTCGCTTTGAATTATCTTAAAATGGCGAATTTTCGTGTGTGGATATTGATTAAGTGCACGCATTATGCACATTAGTGGGATTTCGCCAAACTTCGAGCTCACCCGCTGAGGGTGGGGAAGTAAGAAGTGAGTAAGTTGTGCCGAAGACAGTGGGGACCCAGACTCTTCACGTTGCGAGCGTTTAAACCTCTACCAATCACAGCGAGAACTTAGGTTATTAATAAAGATATGGGATTTTGACAACTCATTTAAGTTTAATGTCCAGCGAAGCGGGCAAAGCCTGCTAGTTATATATAAAAATGGATCTTTAATGATTTTTTCTAGTATTGATGCTAAAAAATGATTAATTTGTTTTATTTTAGTCAAGGGATACCCGGTTCTGTGGAATAATACTTCCTACATATGATTTTAGATGCACTTAAATTTAAATCACAAATAAAAAAATTCTTAAAACTTACAAAAAAGATTAACATTTTTAAAACAGTGTTTTAGTCCAGTAACTTACAAGTCGGGTCAAATCTCTCAATAGAGCAGCCCACCAATAGCCAAAAAGTTCGAGGCTGGTAGACAAAAATGCCGGGTTCGATACCAGATGCGCTGAACGTATTAACTGTTAGGAGTTTTTCGTCCTTATCAATGAAACTCGCGAGAAAAGGACAGTGATTCCTTAAAATGACACTTATTTTTAAAAAATAAATAAATAAATAAAATGCCCTTTTCTTAATGCACTAAAAATAATAAAATAACTTTTTCAGCTAAGTACCGCCGATCAGAATATTTGCATTTTACTACTATTCCAATAAAATTGCACCTCAAACGAAGAAAAGGGCGTCTCAAACCATTTTATGCCAAAATTTCCAATCTGGCTAATTTTAGCTCAGACTTTCATAAATCCATAGTAATTTAAAACTAATTTAAAATTTAAAATTATAAAATGGTATAAAATGGTTTGAGCCGCCCTTTTCTTCGTTTGAGGTGCAATTTTATTGGAATAGTAGTAAAATGCAAGTATTCAGATCGGCGGTGCTTAGCTGCAAACGTTATTTTGTTCTTTTTAGTGCATTAAAAAAAGGGCATTTTATTTTTTTAAAATAAGTGTTATTTATTTATTTTTTTTTTTTTAATTTTTGTAATATTTTACAATTTTTATATTTTTGATGCGCTACCTATATTAAAATCGATGTTGCTAAATTAAACTTCTTGGCGAAAAATGTTCGGTGTACTTCAACGCAAAAATTTTAAAAATCGCTCAGGAGGAACTATAAATAAAACTGATTTTAGTACAACGTGTATTTGCATCGTAAAATATATTAGCATTTCATCGATGTGTAAAATTTTTTTTTAAGTGGTAATGACGTCCATTTTTGTGAGATGCATAATTTATTTATTTTTTTATAATTTTTTATTGTTCACGTTTAGATAAATGTATTTATTTTCCTGTCGAATAAAACAAAAAATATATATATATATATAACTCGTAAATTCTTTTGTCAACAACTAAATTATGTATAAAATTTAAATGTCTAATTTTTTGCTATTATTAGTTTATTATTTTCCTATTTTTATTACTTAAAAGAAAACTATTCAATTATTTAAAATTGTTTTGTGTTAAATTGTAGTGTCAGACACGACTAATATTTTAGTGAAAACCCGAAGTCTTTTGGTGGTCTGATTGCTGAGATATAAGCAAAAAGATGTGAGACATTCGGACAAACGCCGGTGACAAACAAAGAAAAGATTTTAAAAAGGCTTTTAAAGGTCACTGTAGTTTTCACGACATAGCTGACAAAGAACACCACTTGTGTTGCAGTAAATGGACAATGTATAAAAGTTGTCGTTGATTCGGGTGCCGATTACTTCGTCACCACTGAAAAATTACGCAAGCAATTAAATGCTCCTATGTTCTCTGAGAATGGACCAATATGGAGAAATGCATGTGGAAAATCCATAACCGCCTCAAGAGGCTGTGCGTTAAAAGTAAATTTAAATGGAACTGCGAAACCCTTTGAATTCCTTCTGTTCCCAAGTTGTAGCTACCAAACGTTATTTGAATGGGACTTTTCCGTGCCACAGACGCCATCATAGATTGGGGGAATGAAGAGCTTCAACTTGCAAAAATTCTTTCAGACAATATCACATCAAATGAATCAAACTGCCCTTTGTTTGCTGAAATAGATTATGCATTTGTACCATATTCAGTCCAGCAGATATGTGCTTTGAATCCACTAATTCCAGAAGCAGATGCAGCTATGATCATCGGAAGTGAAACACTCAGGTGCGAAACGGATTTATTTATACCAGCTTATATAATACAATTTCTGTCAAGAATGGCTGCTGCAAAGTCTGAGTAATAAATTGCTCTCGGGGAACTCGGATAATACCAAAAAGTATGCAATTTCCTGCAATAAAGATTGATTCGATCAATTCGCTGACCAATTTGTATGAAATTCTGTGCAGTAGTTCCTGAGATACAGTTGCTACAAAATTTTGTCACACACACACGCACAGACATTTTCTACAAATGGTCAAACCGTGTTTTACAGCTCACAAAACGTGTAAATCCATCAAAAACCGAGGTCGAAAATTTTTACGAATCCAATACTTTCTTCTATTGAATATAGAAGAAAGTAAAAGTTTAACTTTCATTACTTTTGAACGATATCGGAAAAATCTCCTTTATTCTTACGATATGAAATTTCATTACCTGAAGATTAAGCTGCTCAATACATTCTTCCTTTGTAGCAACTGCTCTCACAAAGAAATCTTTCATCGTTAGAAGATAGACGAGATATAACCTTATTTCGTTATCCCGCAGTGCATACTGCGGACAATACAATGTAGCAACTGTTGCCTCTAGCTCAGCAGCTTCTTTTGAAAGAATTTCAATTCGTTTCCTGAAATATATATAAAACATAATAATAAATCACATTATCAAGACTACATTTTCTAATTTAACTATTTACACAAAATTTAAAATAAATTCGTGGATGGAACAGTTGTAGTCTTAAGAAGAATTTCTTATAATACTACTAACTCTAATAACGTCAACATAAAATATTAATGAGCGTTAAATTAAAAAATTTTCAAAGAACCTATCTGTATTGAAAATAATTATGCATATATGCTAACGTAAAACTTAGCATTCTTGTTGAAAAATATATTCTAAAAAAATTGAAGCAAATTTCCTTATACTTACAAACAATAAACATATTAAAAAAATAAATAAAGCTAGGAATGAATCCTCACAGAAAAACTAGACGATGTTTTACTTTAAAAATGGCTGTACATATATTTTTTCCTCCACAGGAATGGTTACAATTCCACCAAGAAATCAGCATGAAACTTTGTTTTGAGAACTCTCCAAGAATTAATCAAGTGTGTGTATTGTGTAGTATAAAACGGACTCTGTATATACTTAGTCTGATGTATTCGCCAATGCATAGCCAAACAAAACTAATTTGGTTGGCATCAAAAAAATTTATTGTGTATAACTCTATATAACAAAGATATAAACTCTATATAAATGGTTAGCATGATGAACAGAAATTTCACATATGCAATTTGGACCAATTGTGATCAATCTATGTTGCGATATAGCCAAATGTAGCCAAGAAGGTGAGTAATAGTAGCTCCACTTGTTGGCCAATATAAACCAAAATTAAGTCAACATTCGTTTTCATAATGGTTATCTCACATATCAAGTTTACTGCAACTACACGCGATAGAAGCTAAGATATAGCTTTTTCGTGCACGGGAAAATTTATAGCATTGCAGCTCAATTTGCTGGCTGATAATCACCTAACTTTAATTGGCATAGCTTTTCATAAAGGTCCTCTTACAAATAAATAAAGAACTTAAACTTGCACATTAGAAATTTATTCATAACCTTTCCATAAATTGTATAAATTGCAGTTTAACAGCGCCATTTAAATGATGATTAGCTTTAGCCACTTAATAGCATTTTATTAGCTTTGGAAAAGATCAGCCTTCGTGAGGAACTTGATAATTTAGCGAAATTGAAGACCAAATTTGGCGGAATGTAGTAGTTTAAGGTTGCCTGAGTCTGGAACCCTGTTCTTAATTTGTAACAGAGTTTAACTAACATTTTAGGTATAATGTATCACTTCTTTCTTTTACACTCAAAGGAATTTCTTTGAAATCTGAGCTGCGCGTTTGTCATTTTACAATAATCCGTCGATTACTTTTCCAGGGCAATCAGTATTCCTCTTATGCAATGTATAAAATGCTATTATCGTAACTTTTGTGTGTGAGCTTTTTTCGTTAACACTCATCGAAAGGACCTTTTCTATTTTTTTATGTAGCACTTACCACACCCGAAAGTGTCAGCTTTTCTTACAAATATTTGTAGTTATATGAATATACAAGGCAGTTATGTGGTGTCCACGTGAGACTTTCATTTTTAATTGCTTTCTGTTACCCCTATAAGGTAGAGAAAGTTTTGTTTTGGGGTCAAATTTTTCAGACCAAAAGAAATGCAGAGTAAGAGAAAGTCGTATTCATGACACACAAGATTATGTTTTTTCTTTATATATACACTAGTATATAACCCCGTCAAAAATGACGGAATGTGAAATCAATTAAGGTAGTGAATCAACGAATGCTTTGCCTGCTTCGCTGGACACTATATTTAAAGGGGGACTAATGTGCAAGTTGCACCTGACGGGATTAATATGCAAGTTGTACCTGACGGACTCATGTGCAAGTTGCACCGAACGAACAAACTATTTCTTTTAACGAAAATCCCTACTAACCCAGGACGATAGGTCTAATATAACGTATCATATTTTATATCGTATTTATCATAATATAACTCAGTACTTATTTCGCTTCCTTCTTCGACTCGTTTTAATAAGTATTTTTTATATGCATGGGCAAATTTAATATTTTTTAATTTTTAATTTTTCGCGTAAAAACATTACTTTATCTTATGCCCCTCCCCCCTTTAAATATATATATATATATATATATATATATATATATAGCAAATATACCAGTTATTGCTATATATATATATATATATATATATATATATATATATATATACATAGCAATAACTGGTACATTTTTTTGGCAACAATAGTAAATTTAAATGTGCAATTTTTAAATTATTTTCGTATTTTAATTAATTCTAAAATATCTAATCAAAACTTCGTTACAAATAAGGTACCAAATGAAAGGTTCCTTATTTGTAACGAAGTAACCTTATGTACCTTATTTGTAACCTTATTTATTTTAACTAATTTGATAAATATGACGTCACAATCAACTGTTTATTTATATCAGATAAGTACATTATCATGATTGCAAGAAAATGGTGTAATAACTATTAGCCCATAATTTTTATGATTGAATTTTGTATTACATTTTAACTTTATCCTCCATGGATATTTTACAATTGCACAAGTAGTTATAAACTTTCGTTGAAATCTTTTTACATATTGAGATTAGGGGAAAAGTGCAAGTTGCACAAAAAATGTTCAATTTTGAAAGATCTTTCTAATGATGTAACATTTATGCAGATTAATAAAAAAATAAAAAAATAAAAATAAAAATACATAGAATTTCTAAGGGAAAAAAAAAAAAAAAAACTACCAAAAGTCTCTGTTTTCAAGCGGTCTAAACCGGAATCGTTCCTGACAGAAGACGGTCATTATTATTATTAATGTTTCTTATAAATATTGTAAATTTTCTAACACAAGATTTATTACTTTCTTCTATATGTAATATAGAGAAAGTATTGGATTCGCGAAAATTTTCGACCTCCGTTTTTTGACGGATCTACACGTTTTGGGATGTCCTGAACACGAATTGATAGTTTTTAGAAAATGTCTGTCTGTGTGTCTGTCTGTGTGTCTGTCTGTGTGTCTGTCTGTCTGTCTGTGTGTCTGTATCATTTTTTTGTGGACGCTGTATCTCACGAACATATGAATGAAATTTAACCAAACTTGGTATTTAGTTGCACCCTGACATGAACTGGTGCCCATTAGATTTGGGGATCAATAGCTCAACATGTGGTGCTGTAATCGCATTTTATGCAAATTTTTAACATGGCAGCATAGGACAAAATTCCGTATAAATGGGCATAATGAGAGTTATTTTAAACTTGTGATTGTAAAATGAATTTGAATTATTGATGATAGTAGTAGTTAACTAGGAAAAAAAAATTGTGCATGGGGGGGCATCGGTTCCCCCCCTGGGGGGGGGGGAAGTACCCCCCGGGGGGGGTTAAATTTTGAAGATGGGTATCATTCGAAAGATCTTGTCAATACCTTTAAAACGAATGGTTGAACCATAAATCTGTGATAATTTAAAACAAAGTTATCGATTTTTTTTTACTTTTAACAAAAAAAAAACTTAGAAAAATAATATTTTTTTTTTTTTTTTTTTTAACGAAATTTTACCAAACTTGGTATTTAGTTGGTCCCCGACATAAACTGTTGCTGATTATATTTGGGGATCAATAGCTCAACAGGTGGCGCTGTGATAGCATTTTATCTAAATTTTTAACATGGCAGCATAGGACAAAAATTCGTATAAATGTGCATAATAAGAGTTATTTTACACTTGTGTTTGTAAAATTAATATGAATTATTGATAATAGTAGTACGTAACTAGGAAAAAAATTTTGTGCATGGGGGGGCATCGCTTCCCCCCCTGGGGGGGAAGTACCCCCCGGGGGTGGGTAAATTTTGAAGATGGGTATCATTCGAAAGGTCTCGTCAATACCTTTAAAACGAATGGTTGAACTATAAATCTGTGATAATTAAAAACAAAGTTATCGATTTTTTTTACTTTTAACCAAAAAAAAAACAGAAAAAAATTCTATTTTTTTTTTTTTTTTTTTTTTTTTAAATATTGTTAGTGATTGAATATGTATTAATTTTCACAAAAAAAAAAAAAAAAAAAAAAAAAAAGGAAAAAAAAATCTTTTTTTTTTTTTTAAATATTGTTACTGATTGAATATGTATAGGAAAATATAGAAGAAAGTCTTGTGGTGGCCACAACATACTAGTTTTAATTGAAGTATTTGATCTTACCTCTCAAAAAAAAAAAAAAATATGTTCATGAATGTCTCAATTCTTTAATTTCATTGAATTTGAAATTATTTAAAAACTTTTATAAAAGTTATGTTTATAACACTATCTGTTGGGAATTTCAAAAACAACTTAAGTTTAAAAAATCACTCCTGTACATTGATCAAAACACTTTAATTAATTTAGTAAGCACTAACATATATCAGAAGAAATGTTCAGATAAAATTTTAGCTTAATCGATAAAGCAGATCTCTAAAATGATAGACCCATCAAATTTGAATAGGGAGAACATTTTCGTGTAAAATGACATCTACAAAATGACAATAATCTAACCACTTAATTAAGATCATCGTAAAATTTGTTAAATTTTGCCTTGAAGGCATGTTGAAAGGTTGTTCGAAAATTTATATATCGGTGGGGCCGTGTAGCCGAGATACAAATAGCTGAATGTCGAAGAAGTTCTGTCGATATAGTATACCCTCATAGCTTTTCGCTGTTTTACTCTCCCGCCATATTTATTTCAATTTTTTTTATATAATACTTATTTTCTTATTTATTTATTTATATTTATTTTTCCTTTCCGGCCGCTGGTTGGCAGTGGGCCAAACGAGCGGTTTTGCGCTCAAAGTTGGTAAACGTGAGGTGCCAGTATCGATCCCAGGTCGCGCTCGTCGGCCTAGCTGTTTGGAATTTTCCCTAGTTTTCTCAAAAACTTGCGTAAATAATAGGTAGTACCCCTTAAAAAGACCCCACGGAGGGCACTCTCCATTCTAGGTCCATAGTGCGGTCAATCGGCCTTAATACCCACAATATTAACTTTCTTGGCAGTGGAAAACACCTCCGTGTTCATAGATAATTTATGAAAATTTCTTTCTTTATAAAGAAAAATAGGTGGTGCAATTTACCACTATGGTTTTGTTTCAAATTTTAAATTTAGATAAATATATGACAAATTGATCCTCCCTTACATTATTATTTTCATCGCGTAAAATTACCTTTGGATAACTGACTTTGCCAAATACTGTTGCTTCTTAAAAAGTCTTCGTACATTATTCATGTGAAGTTTTCTTTCCAAGTTTTCTTTCGTTTCTGTCAACTCTTGCTCTAATATACTGTAATCAGTTGCCATATCTCTTTATTGCTATAAAAGAATGCATTAACAAAAGGTTAAAAAAGAAAAAAAATGTTATGACATTTTACATACATCAGAAACACATTCAGAGGGCATTAGGAATTCATGATATTATTAAATATTTATTAATGTTTAATTATATATTTTACATCTTTGAATAAACAAAAAAGGTGTACATTATCATACATTAAATTGTCAGTAGCTAAACGTCGCAAATATAACGTTATACGTGAAAGTTAAAAAAAATTCTGCAAATAAAATTACTGAAAGAAATACTGACGATGATGTACATAATTTCACTCTTTGATGGAATTTCCGATAACGTCAATTAAAAAAATAATTACCATTTTTAAACCTCTGGACACGTGAAATGAAAGGCATGAAATACACTCATGTATACATTCAGTAACACACGGAAATCGAATTTTAATGCAAAAATTTCACCTGTAGAATTACCACACACATCTTCAAGAATACTATGCAAATTCTAGGAAGCCATCAGATGACGCCGATATGATGTCACAATGACGAAAGTGTAAGAAAGGAGTATATAAGTAATGGTAGCAAAGAAGGAAAATTGTTCACAAGCGCTCTGTAAGCCGCTCGGTGCCACAACAGAATAGTTACTGTAATTGCTCCAGGGAGCAAAAATCGTAGTTTTTATGAATGGTATCCTATACATAAACCATCTTTTTTGTTCTTGATCTTTTGTTTAATAAATGGGCTTAATGAAAAATCACGCAATTAATTTTAAAACTAGTATATGATGGCCATCAAAAAACTTCCTTTTATATTTTCCTATACAAAATCCCGAGGAGCAAATTATTTTTTATTATTTGTTCCATTATGAATGCAGACTATGTTCATCTCAGAGAAGCACCATTGCATAAAATGTCCCACAGAAGTGAAATTTTGCAATGCAGATCACATACTTCCCGCTCTCGGGGAAATTTGCATTAAATCAGCGCTACTAATTGGTCGATATACAGTTTTATTCAATTATGTATAATAGAACCTGAGATATAACCATTCTTTAAATTGCAGAAATCACTGCGCCCCTTGTTGAGCAACTTTTCCCAAAAGTTGATAGGCACTAATTTATGTCAAGAGGGGAATCTATATATAAATTTATTCACTAGTTACTGAGATACAACCTTCTCTGAAATTGCGGAAATCGCTGTATAGCAGCGCCACCTGTTGAACTATTGACACCAAATGTTGATAAGCACTAATAGATGACAAGGTGCAACTACATATAAATTTATATATAGTTTTGAGCAGTAGTTCCTACCTTTTCTTGAAATTGTGGATATCACTGCAAAGCATCACTATTTGTTGAGTGACTGACACCAAAATATGATAAGCACTAATTTATGTCGAAGTGCAGCTACACTTATATTTATATGTAATTCTGAGCAGTAGTTCCTGAGATAGAGTTAAATAAATTTTGTTACTCACACAGAAACACGAACAGACAGGCATGTTCTAAAAATTGTAAAATTGTGTTTTGGATCTCTCAAAACATGTAAATCCATCGAAAACCGGAAGCCGAAAATTTTTACGAATCCAGTATTTTCTTCTTTTGAATATAGATGAAAGTAAAAAAAAAAAAAATAAATAAATAAATAAATAAATAAATTTAATAAATAAACAAATTTTATCGAACATAACTAATGTAAGAGTCATTCAGATATGACACCGACCGATGTGTCTTACACAAACAGATACGGTTTTAAACAAGCTGTAACTTTATAATCAGTGTTAATAGATCTGGCGGATTTTTTTTTCAACAGTCACCAATAACTTTGAGATGTGATACTTGATATACATAATAGACTATAAATCTTCGAAGTGGTTAGGCGAACGTTACAATTAAAAATTATTGGTGATTATTGAATAAAAAATCCCCTAGATCTGGCAACACTGTTTATAATACCCCACTTTTTGCGTCAAGGATAAAAAAAAGCTGCATTCTATGGAAAATATTTGCTTTACAATGATGACATTTTTACTTTCTTCTATATTCGATAGAAGAAAGTATTGGATTCGTAAAAGTTTTCGACCTCGGGTTTTTGATGGATATACACGTTTTGAGAGCTGTACAACACGATTTGACCATTTTTAGAAAATGTCTGTTTGTCTGTCTGTCTGTCTCTGTGTGTGTGTGTGCCAAAATTTTGTGGCAACTGTATCTGAGGAACTCCTGCACAGAATTTCATACAAATTGGTATGTCATTGCACCTTGACATAAATTGGTACCTATCAACTTTTGGTAAAAAGCGTCTTACAGGTTGCGTTGCCATCTCGCTTTTTCTAAATTTTTAACATGGTGATATAGGACAAAATTTTGTATAAATGTGCATAAAGAGAATTCTTTTTTTAGTAAGCATTATGAAATTTACAAAAATTATTTATATAAGAGATAGTCAACTGGGAAATTTTTTTTGTATGTGTATGAGCCTTGCCACCCCCATCTGAGGGGAAGTCCCCCCTCGAGGTCGAGGGGAGTAAATTTTCATGATGGGTATCTTTCGAAAGTTCTCGTCAATACCTTTAAAACGAATGGTTAAACTATAAATCTGTGATAATTTAAAACAAAGTTATCGATTTTTTTTTTTTTTTTATTATTACTGAGTGAATTTGTATAGGAAAATATAGAAGAAAGTCTTGTGGTGGCCAGAACATACTAGTTAATTTTTTATTGCTTTGCACATATCGTATCTTATTCTAATCGCTTCGCATGTATTTGTACGGATAGTTGTCTGCAAAAGAGAATATTGTAAAATTTTAAATGTTATTTAAATATAATTGAGATACCTGGATAAAAATTAATCTGCACCTTTTGTGCTTAATATTTAAAGTTATTAATGTCGAATTGTTTGGCCTCAGCAAGCCAGAGATTGAAATAACTCATATTCGCCAGATCCCTAAATAAACGATATGTTGTCCTAAGTTTTAATTATTATTAAGAAATAAATAATAAAACTATATTCTGCACAATTTAATCCTTATGATCATAATATTATAAGTTACATCAGTTAGGGGTTCAAGAAGCCAAAGATTAAAGTAACCCGTAAAACCTCAAGAATTTGGTGGATGTTGGCTGCTCCTACCTACAATTTAATTAAATCAAGCAAATTAATAGGAATAATTGCAATTTACAACATTATGTACATCAGGATGAATTGATAAGAATATGTTTTTATCCACACATCTTAGTCATTTTATAACTTTGCAATACCTTACATGTAGGTACATTCATAAACTTTCTCTTCGAGAACAGAACGAACCCGGTCCACCTATGGAAGAGGATTTATTGAGATAACAGAAGTTATATTTTCCGTAATAATATTTAGATGTGAACAGTTGAAAATAAGCATTTCTAATTTTTTACAAAGATAGTTTTGCTTCACCTGTTTTTACTATATTCATAGGAATGTTCTTGTAATAAGTATCGTACTTTTTATTTAGTAAGATCTCAGTGGGATTCATAACTGCCTTTATAACTATTCAACACTTCTTTTTAATTTTTATAGATAATTAATTTTTAATTTGAAAGAAAAGAAAAGACAAAAAAAAAAAAAAAAAAAAAAAAAAAATTATTTGTTTGTAATCTCTAGTTTGAGCAACCGCAGACTCGAATTTTGGGTTTTAAATAACTATTTATTACTAGTATATAACCCCGTCAAAAATGACGGAATGACACGATAAATCTTGAAAACAATGTTTAGATCATGAAGATTACCACGTGACTAGTGGATCTGCAGATCAGGAGCCTCAACGTCCTATTTACATCAGACATTATTCAATAGGTCATTTTTATTTATTCCTTATTATATAATCGTCTATATTGATTCTATCGACTTGTTACCATAATCAGATACATTCTTGAGGGGGGGCTGCCGCCCCCCTCAACCCCCCGCTGTATCTCTATTTGTATATCCTATAAAGTGTTACAGAATTGTAAATAATCGCATTTATTTTTGTATAAATTCTTTCAAAAGGTTTAGTAAAGTTAATAAAATGCTAACTTTGTGCATTTCTAGTCGTTTTAGCGTAAAATCGCCTAATTGTCCCTTAAAAACACTTAAAAAAGCTACTATAAGGGAAGAAATGGATTTGGCGCCAAATTTGGCGACTATTTCCCTCCTTGGCTATTTTTTGGCGACCTTGGCGAGAAAATCCTTATTAGGGATATACCAAATATGGAAGCTCTAATCTCATTATGAGATACGAGAATTTTCCAGAACAGTCTGTGTTCGATAGAAAAGTATAAAAGGAGCATTTCTTCACCAAGGCGGTCAGTGTCAGATCTGTGTCAGTTTCGTCAAATGCTTGCTTTGCTTTGAGTCTCTTTGGATGAGACTTTCTTTATGTGTTATTGCTAAACAGTTTGTACTGTTGTTTTGCTGTTAACGGCTGTTGTTTAAGCTCTGTTTACTGGTTGATTTGAAGCTGATACTTGGTTTATAGACCTGTATTTTTCTGGAACTTTCTGTGAATACATCACTGAATTTTTGCAAGTTTCGCCTTTCATTCTCGGACAACTTACGGACCCCCAAGTACGCAAAAATATGTATTCTTATTAAACGACGGTCTTGTATTATTTCCCTGAAATTCATAAATACCAAATTTAATAACTATCATTTTTCATACAAAAAAAAAAAAAAAAAAATTACATAGCATATCGGAAATATTTTGCGTAACCTTTAAACTAATTTCTAAGTCTATGCCCACAATTATCAACAGGAAAACATGCTTTTAATATTTTAATAAAATTGCATTATATTTGATGGAGTGTAACCATGTTAAAATAAACTTTTAAGAAATATTGACTATAGACCGTAATAGTAAGAAATTATTTTATGTATCCCGGAAAAGTAGCCACAGTCATTATAAACGCCAATAATAAGAATAAATTTAATTAATTATAACTCATTAATTTTTCAAACTAATTTGACATCATTTGGATGATTACAGTATATACTCGGAATTATTTTGTGTGGTCTCATAAATTATTTAGACTATACATAACTGTTTTCAAGAGTAAACATGATTTTAAGCATCTTTATAATGTATGTTAATTTTATTAAGTTCAATACAGCATAAACGCATTAAAGAGCGCGCTTAAATAAAAGTTTGTCCATAGGCTCTAATGTTACGAAATTCTTTCTTGTGGCTCTGTAAACAAACCATAAACATTGTATACACCAGTAAAAACTATTCAGCTTATTTTGCGTTTAAAATTAATAATTGTTCCAAATTTAGCATAGTTCGCATGACTACGTGACATTATCAGAACACTTTTGTACGGTCCTGTACATTAATTAGAAAGCTTAAGAGCACATATTTTCTTCAAACAACATGAGTTTAAGCATATTACTCACGTACGCTAGTTTCATTTTCTTCATTGCAAAGTAATGATATTAAAATGCGTTTAAAAGAAATTCACCCCTTATGCCGTAATGCTAAGAATTTTGGCGTGTCCCTATACACATTTTTTAATCAATATAGCAATAAAAATTATACAGCTACTTACGTTTATGCAAAGCTGGAACGTGTGCGCCAATTTGCAAGTCAATCGAAGGACTTTTGCGGCTGCTATTGCGGTACATACAAATTCTTCCCATAGACCGTAATGATAAAAAAAAAAAAAAAAAGTTGCATTCGGGAGTGCCGACAGAAGTGAAAACGTGAACAATTACGTGTGTATTTCTTGAAAAATATTTTATTGTGTAGTAAATACTTTTAAATGAAGTGTTTTTTTATTCATTAATATAAACTACTACTACAAAAATTATATTACAATTTTATTTAATGCGCTAACTGCAATAGAGACAGTGTCCGGAGATGAGAGAAGTCGTGTAGAGCCGCACCAGACTGGAAAAACGTGAGAAAAATGACGGCTTTGGCCTTTCTCACGGTTTTGTGAGGTCTGCAACGTTTCCGGCTGAAATCCTTAAGAGACAGTGGCCGGAGATGAGAGAAGTCGTGTAAAGCCGCACCAGATTGTAAAAACGTGAGAAAAATGGCGGTTTAGGCCTTTCTCACGGTTTTGTGAGGTCTAACTAGAATAGAGACAGTGTCCGGAAATGAGAGAAGTCGTGTAGAGCCGCACCCGATTGTAAAAACGTGAGAAAAATGGCGGCTTTGGACTTTCTCACTGTTTTGTGTGGTCTAACTGCAATAGAGACAGTGTCCGGAGATGAGAGAAGTCGTGTAGAGCCGCACCAGATTGTAAAAACGTGAGAAAAATTGCGGCTTTGGCCTTTCTCACGGTTTTGTAAGGGCTAACTGCAACGTTTCCGGCTGCAATCTTTAAGAGACTGTGTACGGAGATAAAATAAGTCGTGTAGAGCCGCACCAGATTGTAAAAACGTGAGAAAAATGGCAGCTTTGGGCTTTCTCACGGTTTTGTGAGGTCTAACTTCAATAGAGACAGTGCCCTGAGATGAGAGAAGTCGTTTAGAGCCGCACCAGATTTTAAATCAATATATACTATAAAATTACTAACACTTCACATTAGCAAGTTAATTGTATGGTACATTATTTGTATCATGCAAGGATGGAAAGCGTTTACTGACGATGACGCGAATTCAATGATTATTTTCCACCCAAAAGTTTTCACTTCAAATGGAAAGCGTTAGCTGACGATGACGGGAGTTTAAAGATTTTTGTTCACCCAAAAGTGCTCAACGCGCCTAAAGAAGTTTTCACTTCAAAAAACTTTGGCGTGTCCCTGTACACGAACTACAAATGGAATGCGCACCCAAAACTATACAGCTAATTTCGTGGGGATCATGAACATGTATACCAAATTTTAAGTTAAGAGAGTGATATTTGCGGCCGCTATCGCACGACAGACAGACAGACAGACGGACAGGTATACGAACTACAAATGGAATAGATACCAAAAACAATACAGCTGATTTCATGGGGCTCATGAACATGTGTACCAAATTTCAAGTCAATTGCACTATTTTTGCGGCCGCTACCGCGATACATACAAATTCCTCCCATATGCCGTAATGATAAGAAAAACTCTGACGTGTCCCTGTATACGAACTACAAATGGAATACATACCAAAAACTATAGAGCTGATTTCGTGGGGCTCATGAACATGTGTACCAAATTTCAAGTCAATAGCGCTATTTTTGTGGCCGCTACCGCGATACATACAAATTCCTCCCATAGGCCGTAATGATAAGAAAAACTTTGGCGTGTCCCTGTATACGAACTACAAAGGGAATACATACGAAAAACTATACAGCTGATTTCGTGCAGCTCATGAACATGTGTACCAAATTTCAAGTCAATAGCGCTATTTTTGCGGCCGCTATCGCGATACATACAAATTCCTCCCACAGGCCGTAATGATAGGAAAAACTTTGGCGTGTCCCTGTATACGAACTACAAATGGAATACATACCAAAAACTATACAGCTCATTTCGTGGTGCTCATGAACATGTGTACCAAATTTCAAGTCAATCGCGCTATTTTTGTGGCCGCTATCGCGCGACAGACAGACAGACAGACAGGCAGACACGCAGACACAGCCCAAAACCGTTTTGAGTCTCAACAGAGGGCCTCCACTGACGTTTCGGCAACTAATGGATCTGCAGATCAGGAGCCTCAACGTCCTATTTGCATCAGACATTATTCAATAGGTCATTTTTATTTATTCCTTATTATATAATAGTATATATTGATTCGATCGACTTATTACCGTAATCAGATACATACTGCCGCCCCCCCCTCAACCCCCTGCTGTATCTCTCTTTCTATACATATTTGTTACGGAATTGTAAATAATTGCATTTGTTTTTGTATAAATTCTTTCAAAGAGGCTTAGAAAATCGATAAAATGCTAATTTTGTGCATTTCTAGTCGTTTTAGCGTTAAAATAGCCTAATTTTCCTTTAAAAATGCATTAAAAAGCTCCAATAAGGGAAGAAAAAGATTTGGCGCCAAATTTGGCGACTGTATCCCTCCTTGGCGATTTTTCGGCGACCTTGGGGAGAAAATCCATATTAGGGATACACCAAATATGGAAGCTCTAATCTCATTGGCTGATGAGATACGAGAATTTTCCAGAACAGTCTGTGTTCGATAGAATAGTATAAAAGGAGCATTTTTTTAGCCAAGGTGGTCAATCTCAGATCTGTGTCAGTTTTGTCAAATGCTTGCTTTGCTTTGAGCCTCTTTGAATAAGACTTGCTTTATGCGTTATTGATAAACATTTTGTAATGTTGTTTTGCTGTTAACGGCTGTTGTTTAAGCTATGTTTACTGATTGAATTGAAGCTGATACTTGGTTTATAGACCAGTATTTTTCTAGAACTTTCTATGAATAAATCACTGAATTTTTGCAAGTTCCGCTTTTCATTCTCGGACAACTTACGAACCCCCAAGTACGAAACAATATGTATTCTTAATAAACGACAGTCTTGTATTATTTCCCTGAAATTCATAAATATCAAATTTCATAACTATCAAATTTCATATAAAAAAAAATTACATAGCATATCGGAAATATTTTGCGTGACCTTTAAACTAATTATCAATTCTCTGCCCACAATTTCAATTCTCTGCCCCGACAGGAAAACATGCTTTTAAAATTCTAATAAAATTTCATTATATTTGATGGGGATATAACCATGTTAAAATACACTTTTAAGAAATACCGACTATAGACCGTGATAGTACGAAATTCCTTTATGTATTCCGGAAAAGTAGCCGCAGTCATTATAAACGCCAATAATAAGAATAAACCTAATTAATTATAACTCATTATTTTTTTAAACTAATTTGACATCATTTGGATGATTACAGTACATACTCGGAATTATTTTGTGTGGTCCCATAAATTATTTAGTCTATACATAACCTTTTTTAAGAGTAAACATGATTTTAAGCATCTTTATAATGTATGTTAACTTTATTAAATTCAATTCAGCATAAACGCATTAAAGTGCGCGCTTAAATTAAAAATTTGTCCATAGGCTCTAATTTTACGAAATTCTTTCGTGTGTCTTTGTAAACGAACCATAAACATTGTATACACCAGTAAAAACTATCCAGCTTATTTTGCGTTTAAAATTAATAATTGTTCCAAATGTAACATCGTTTGGATGACTACGTGACATTGTAAGAACACTTTTGTAAGATCATGTAAATTAATTAGAAAGCTTAAGAGCACATATTTTCTTCAAACAACATAAGTTTAAGTATCTTACTCACGTACGCTAGTTTCATTTTCTTCATTGCAAAGTAATGATATTAAAATGCGTTTAAACGAAAATCACCCCATACGCCGTAATGTTAAGAATTTTGGCGTGTCCATGTACATAGTTTAAAAAATATATAACAATAAAAATTATACAGCTGCTTATATGCAAAGCTGAAACGTGTGCGCCAATTTGCAAGTCAATCGAAGGATTTTTGCGGCCGCTATTGCGGTACATACAAATTCTTCCCATAGGCCGTAAAGATAAGAAAAACTTTGGCGTGTCCCTGTGTACGAACGACAAATGGAATACACACCTAACACTATACAGCTAATTCTGTTGGGCTCATCAATATGTGTACCAAATTGCAAGTCAATAGCATTATTTGGGGGTCCGCTATCGCGGTACATACAATATCTTCCCATAGGCCATAATGATAAAAAAAACTTTGGCGTGTCCCTGTACACGAACTACAAATGGAATGCACACCCAAAACTATACAGCTAATTTCGTGGGGATCATGAACATGTGTACAAAATTTCAAGTCAATAGCGTGATTTTTGCGGCCGCTATCGCGCGACAGACAGACAGACAGACGGACAGACGGAACCCAAAATCCTTTTCAGTCTCAACAGAGGTCCTCCATTCACGTTTCGGCAAAAATTGGAAGTCAATAGCTTGATTTTTGCAGTAACTATCGCGGTACATACAGATTCTTCCCATAGGCCGTAATGATAGAAAATCTTTGGCGTGTCCCTGTACACGAACTACAAATGCAATACACACCTAAAACTATACAGCTGATTCCGTTGGGCTCATGAATATGTGTACCAAATTGCAAGTCAATAGCGTGATTTTTGTAGCCGCTATCGCGGTACATACAAATTCCTCCCATAGGCCGTAATGATAAGAAAAACTTTGGTGTATCCCTGTACACGAATTACAAATGGAATACACACCCAAAACTATACAGCTGATTTCGTGGGGCACATAAACATGTATACCAAATTGCAAGTCAATAGCGTGATTTTTGTGGCCGCTATCGCGATACATACAAATTTGTCCCATTGGCCGTAATGACCAAAAAAATTTTGGCGTTTCCCTGTATACGAACTACGAATGGAATACATACCAAAAACTATACAGCTAATTTCGTGGGGCACATGAACATGTGTACCAAATTTCAAGTCAATGGCGCTATTTTTGCGGCCGCTATCGCGCGACAGACAGACAGACAGACACACAGACACAGCCCAAAACCGTTTTGAGTCTCAACAGAGGGCCTCCACTGACGTTTCGGCAATTATTTAAATGCATTTCCAATTTTTGTTTATAAATCAAATGTGTTTCGATATTTTATAATTTTCGTTCTGAAATTAAAAAAATTCTACCCGATCAATAAATACGAATGACAATAAAGAAACTGCTGGTTGAAAAAAAATATAGGCCCGACAACACAACAGCAACAACACATCCCAGTGTTCCGTTAAGTGCTCTATTTAAAGTCCTCATAATAAGAATAATCTGGTGTGTCACTCACACGACTTTCTCTTACCCTGAAATTTAATACTATATGTATAGGTTGGAGATTAAGACGTAAGATAACAAGTACTGTTATGTAAACCTAGTTTAAACAATTCAAATTAGGCTTCGGTAGAGTTTTATATGATAATTAGTTCTGGCCCCACTCAACCCCCCGTTTCACTAATGCCCCTACATGTATACAGAATTTAATTCGGTTATTAAAAAATAATTCTGTTTTTTAAAAGTAATTTATTAAATTTATTATTTAAAAAATTTATCTTGTGTGATAATACAGATGATTTCGATATTAAAGAAGTAGTATAACACTAAATATTAAAAAAAAAAAAAGTTGAATTTATTCTCAATATTAAAGTAAAAAAAAAAAAAAAAAAAAAAAAATGTTAAAAATGAAAAAAATCGATAACTTTATTTAAAATTATCGCAGATCGATGGTTCAACCATTCGTTTTATAGGTATTGGCGAGCTCTTTTGAAAGACACCCATCATGAAAATTTGCTCCCCTCGAGGGGGGTGGACTCCCCCTGGGGGGGGAGGCGAGACTTCTACACATACAAAAAAATTTTCCCAGTTGACTATCCGTATTAAAAATAATTTTTAGTATTATTATTTTAATTTGAAAAATCTCTTAGAGTTTCAATTTTTAATTCTTTCCCACCTATTTCTTAAAATAACGAAGGATAAAATGTCCTCGATTCTTAATAAGAATTTTAGGTGATGAATGTTTTTATTGCCTTAGTTAGAAATATAAAATATGTCATAGAAATCTCTAATTCTGTAATGTTAAAAAATTGTCAATGCGAAATTAGAAGATGAGTTTATATATGAGTTACAATAAGTTATATGAGTATATATCAGTCATATGAGTCATTTATAAATGAGTTTGAAATTGGCTCTTTTTAATGCTAAAATATATTCGAAGTATTTAAAAATATTTTTTTAATTAAATAATAATAATAACTAGTATCGCCCAGTGGTCGAAACTCTACCATTTTTTTTCACCAAACTCGACCATTGCTAAAGCGAGGCAAAGCAAAGTTATTTATTGCCTTGTCCTAAACGGAATGCAATTGCAACACAGCTGCGGCAATTGTTTGCCAATATTCACTCTAACTGAATCAGCAGAGTTTTACTTAATATAACTATTTCTCTCTGTAGATGTTAGCCTTTCCTGAAATGAGAGAAAATCGCAACGTGAAAACGCCCCTTGTTGTGTGATACAGCCCAGACGCTAATAGGTACCATGTCAGACCAAGGTCCAACCAAGTATCAAATTCTGTTAAATTAATTCGATTGGTTTATAAAGTACAGTGTTTGAACAAAAAAAAAAAAAAAAAAAAAAAAAAAAAAAGATATTTTTCAAAAATGGTCGAATTGAGTTTGGGAAATTTCAAAACGTGTAACTTTATCAAAAAGCGAAAATCTAAAACATTTCTGAATCTTATATTTTCTACTTATATATGCAGAGGAAAGAATAATAAATCCACTTTTTAAAAAATAAAAATAAGTAGTCAATTTCACAAATTTCACTTAATTAAAATGCAAGGAAATCTCAAAACGTGTAAATTCATCGAAAACCGGAAATCAAAAGTTTTTATGAATCTTCTACTTGCTTCTTCTACCCACAAAAGCTAGCAATAAAGACACTTTTTTAAAAAATAAGTAGCGAATTTCAGTTAATTGAAACGTAAAGAAAGCTCAAAACATGTAAATTCAGCAAAAAACGGAAATCGGAATTTTTTCCGTATCGTCTACTTATACATGCAGCAGTTAGTAACAAACCCATTTTCCTTTTATTTAGTATATTAGTTCAATATTTATTGTTTAAATATCACCCTTTGAAATGAAATGTTTATGTTTACATTCGAAACTGGAAGTTTGCCATTTTTTTTTTCTGGAGTTTTGTGATTTTAAGTTAAAATTTTATCAATTTTACAGAAAAAATAACTCAATCAAACACATGTAGACAGTAACTTATATATAACTATACCCAAATATCGGAATTAAAATCGGCAGATAATTTCCGTTATTTTTTAATAATTTTTTACAAAAAACTCAATGGACAATTAACATAGAAAATCTTTTACATGGCTCCATGGACAGACAGTGACGTCATCACTTCGCTTGCGTATAGTGATGCTACATTATACAAATTACTGTGTCTATGGTTTTATTTGAGCTTTATGAAATTGCCAGATTTAACAACTTTCTACTTTTAGGTATTTTTTAATGTAAAGGAATACGTGTATAAAAGGGAAAAATGGGGGAAAATGCATAAAAAATAAATGTATTTTTAAATACCTTTTTGACATCGTAAGAAAATAATATTTGTATTCGCACCTTCCGGCTAACCATACCTTTCGAATGATACCATTTTCAACCCTCTACTCATTATCCTCCTCAACCCGATACCATTTTCCCCCTCTTTAAAATCTAAGTTCATAATCATTCAACAAATAGAAGCCATAAAGATATACAGTTTGGTGACAAAACTTGCGATTTAGCAATGAAATTTGCGATTTGGCGGCAAAATTTGATAGTTGACGACGAAATTCGTTACTTGATGACAAAATTTGGCGAGCGTGGCGATGAAAAATGGCAGCTTTCACGTCATTATATTTTCTTCCCACGCAAAAACCTCATATTTCTTCACAGAACAATGTCTTGTTCCCACAAGATAAACTAGTTGGCATAGGTGAACTCTGTTCAGTTCCCCATCATATTTATGTTCTCAGAAATTTCTAGTGCGAGACATGTTATAATCATGTTAAAAGAAATGAATTTGAACAAAGCTTGATACAGTGACAGTATGAAATCCCCGCCTAATAGGCTATCCACCGTTCACTTGGATATAATTATCTTATTCTAATTTATTAATTTATTTTATCAGGGTCAATTCTGTTGTTTAGTTTTCATGCTACTATTTCCAATGCAATAAACCTCAAATTTCATATTTATATGAAAAATTTACAATTTCACTATGTTGATAAAATCGTAAATTACGAATAATTTACGAAAATTTCCTAGTAGAATATTTGTATTCAATCATGTTCAAAGAAATATCATAAACTTAATTTTGAAGTTGTCTAATGTATTTAGGATTCTCAAAATGGAAGTTTATGATCAATTTTGCCTTATTCTGACATGTTAAGTAAATCGTAAATTACAAATAACTTACGAATTTTTTTTTTAATTGGAAAAATCATAGTCTATGATATTCATGCCAGTATCCTAAATAATATTTCGAAAGTGGTTTGACATCTTTACGCTGAAAATATCCCTCAAGATTGACGTTTATGTGAAATTTTGCTCTATTCTGACATGTTAAGAAATTCGTAAATTTCCAATAACTTACGAAATCTTTATATTGGAAAATTCATAGTCATTAATATTCATACAAGTGTCCTAAATAATATTTCAAAAGTAGTCTGACATCTTTACTATGAAAATACCTCTCAAAATTGACGTTTATGTGAAATTTTGCCCTATACTGCCATGTTAAGAAATTCGTAAATTTTCAGTAACTTGCGAAATTTTCAAAGTAGCTTATTTATAGTTACTGATGTTCATTCCGGCATCAAAACTGATATTTTAAAACTGGTCTGACATTTTTACAGTAAAAAGTTTTCATTTAATGCACGTTTAAGTGAATTTTTGTCCTATTCTCCCATGTTAACAAAAACGTAAATTTCTAATAACTTACGAAGTTTTTAAATTCGAATGTTGCAAATAAATAGGGTTCTTGCCAGTGTCGTATGTAATATTTTAAAACCGATCTGACCTCTCTGCGACAAATTGTTCTTGAGATATTGTGTTCACAGACTAACAGACTAACGGACTGACCCACTAACAGACTAACAGACTAAAAGACACCCTACAGACAGACACCATAGAAATTTTGTCATTTTCGGATTCCTCACACCTGAAAACGTGTAGAAAAGTAAAAAAACCGAGGTCGAAAATTTTCACGATTACCTAAGTTCCCCATACCTATAGTATGATGGGGAACTAAAAATCAAAGGAAGGCTGTAACGTATTACTCTCAATTTCAATCGTAAATTTTAAATTCTTGCGTAAATCGGCGCTCTAAACTATTCACTACAAACGACATTTTTACCAAGACTAACGTATTATTTTAATTTTATATTTTTAAATGATTAATTAAAGCTCTTACCATGGTTTTTATATTTTCAGTGATCTTTTTTATTATCGCTTGCACGTGACGTGACGTAAGCATCAAATTATAAATTTAAGCAATTAAAGCTATAGAAAAAGTCGGTTTCATCACGAAAAATCACTTTTTAACTTGTAACTTTTAAGCAATTGAAGCTATCGAAAAAGTTTAAGTACAAAAGTTGTTCTTTAGGGTAAGGCGGTAACTTGCCTGATTTGAAGTATTTTCCTATTTTCAATATTAAAGAAATTATGGGCAAATGAAAATTTCCACCCCCCACCATTTACGCCCCCTATGAGCTGGATGCCCCATCTATGAACTCGACCGAGATTTTTACTGTCCTGACAACATATCCCAAGTTGGTTAAATTTAAATAAAAATTACTCCAGTTATCGTGTTCACAACTTAACATGGGAAAAAGCGTTATACATATATATATATATATATATATATATATATATATACCTATATATATATATATATATATAAATATATATATATATATATATATATATATATATATATATATATACCTATATATATATATATATATATATATACCTATATATATATATATATATATATATATATATATATATATATATATATATATATATATAGCAATATATAAATGCAGAAATATATAAACAAATGAATGAAATTAAATGTAGAAATATAAATACACAAATGAATGAAATTATACCCCAAAAAACACTGAGATTCATTTGTTTATATATTTCTGCATTTATATATTGCTATATCAAAGTTTTGCATTTCCTTTCGCTGCAATCTTGCGCATTGGTTTGTAATTCTCCTATTGGTTTTTCTCATCAGTAAAACTTATATTTTTATATATTTTCCTGTCAATTGTTTTCTATATATATATATATATATATATATATATATATATATATATATATAAACTTTTGAACGGAGGGTGTTTTTGGGTTCTAGGGCTCATAATCGGTGAAGATATGAAGAAATTTTCCAGAAGTCGTGTCATGAGAACCATTGCAATAGGTAGATCTCCTATAAGGAATCTACCTAAAAGATTTCCTATGTTAATCGCCCTTTGGATTTTTTGTAAAAAATTATTAAAAATCGAGGGAAATTCTTTCCCAATTTCATTCCCCATATTTAGGTATATATATGTAGTAGTTACCATGTGCATGCGTTAGATTAAAATGTTTTTCTGTAAAATTGACAAAATTTGAATTTTTAATTTCAAAACTCTAGAACAAAAAATGGCAAACTTCCATATTCGATTGAAAACACAAACATTTCATTTCAAAGGATGATATTAACATAATAAATATCCAACTAATATACTAATTAAAAGGAAAATGATAAATGTTATATCATAATTTGAAGTCAAATTTCTTTTCAAATGCCTAAATAAAGTATCTGATATAAGATACTAATATGTTGCAGCGGAATAGATTTGATATCTGTCATCCTTGGCGGAAAAAATAAAGATCGCCGAATTATCTGGTGAACATCACATGGAGAAATTCCCCCGTTCAAAACTACTATAGTTCCTGGTCTACCAATAGACGGGATGATGTGCTGATCTTCCGACTTCTTTGTAAGATGATTGTAACCCCAGCTCTGTTGCATCGTTTTCATCTTACTGACACTGGCATTTGTGATTGCTGTCGTGTGTTGGATTTCACTGAACACATTATCTTATTTTGTGATCGCTATCGGCAGAATCGCATCCACCATTTCGGTGCTTTGTTAAATGGTGATAACTTTAGTTCTTTCCCAGTCTTTATGGAAAAGTTTTGCTTATTAAGTAACTTTCGACACTCGACCCTCGAGTTCTTGCATTCCATCAACCGCTTTTGAAAAATCTGAGAATAAGTTATAGACTGTAGGGGTTTAACCACTCTGTTATTTTCTGGTGACATAGCTATGGAACAGTTGAGACAACAGCCCAAGAAGCTATAGGTCTCAATGCATAACCCCTACAACAACATCTGGTAAACATATTTAATTCCTTTAAAAAATCATGGTTATTACAAAAAACTTATATTAAGAGAGTAATGAATAATATGAAACAATATTTCGTACAATGCATATCACGAAAATATACGTCTGGCATGTATATTTTCGTATTGTGTTTTTGATCGCCAAATACAAAAAACGCCAAGGACGACAGAATTTTGAAATTTAAAACTAAAATTTTGACAATTTGACAGCAAAATAACTGAATCTAACACATGCATACGATAACTAATACATATCTATACCCAAATACGGGGATTAAAATCGGGAAATAATTTTCCAACGATTTTCTTCAAAGTTGCTATATAAACACTCTATTAGATGTTCTTTCGAATGATATAATTGGTTAGTTCAGGAAAATTGATAGGCGTCCTGTATAAATAACTCAATTTCATGCCTCGAAAGAAAGTTCCTTTAAAAACGGCTGTATGGATATTTTTCCAACTCGCCATATTAACACTCTTTTAAATATCCTTTTGTATGTAATTATTATTCTCTGGTCAGTTATTGAGTATACAAAGTTTTGGTAAAAGTTGGTATCTCAAAAAAAGTCTCTAACGATTTTCTTGAAAATTGTTACATAAATCCATTTTAGATATTCTTTCTCATGTATTACGTGGTTATTATAGGAACGTTAGACGTCATCCTGCTTAGGTAGGTTAGTTTTAGATATCTGAAATTGATGTTTCAAAAAATAACTCTACCATTTTTTTTTTCTGATTTTTAACTCTCTATGTAAACTTTGTTTTATATATCTTTACACCTTTATTAAGTTTCTCTTGCCGGAAATATTTTAGGTTTCTACTTCGTTAGGTCAATTTTATATCTTCTGATCACATTATCTTTGCTGATCACATCACCAAAAAATGTATATAATACGTGTAATAGTGGGTAATGGAAGTCGTGTGGTTGTTTCACACCAGATTTTTTATATTTTTAATGTTAAAGAATAATTAGGTATTCTTGGAGGTTCTTGTAGAAAAATAACGAGGAAATTCAATTATTTTTATTTTTTTTTTTTACTCTGATGAATTGACTATTTTATATTTAATAAGGCTTATAATTAGCCAAAAGATTTTTTTCTCAAAGTGTGTAGTCGGGAGGAGCCGGCTTTGATCGCAGATTTTACTCGTCGGCTTAGCGTTTCGATGTTTTTTGAGATTTTTCCTTAAACTCGCGCAACTACAGACTAGGATATCTTAGAAAGCCCTCCCTCAAGATGGGCACATCTCCAGGCATATGTGACACGTGTAGACAATTAGTCTAAATTTATACATGATGTGTAATGCTTTTAGTACACTTTATATATCTATATATTAATAGGCAAGCATAAAATTTGTTGTCCCTTTTTAACATATTAATTATAGGAGTAGAGGGTTGAAAATGGTATCATTCGAAAGGTATGGTTAGCCGGAAGGTGCGAATACAAATATTATTTTCTTACGATGTCAAGAAGGCATTTAAAAATACGTTTATTTTTTATGCATTTTCCCCCATTTTTCCCTTTTATACACGTATTCCTTTACATTAAAAAATACCTAAAAGTAGAAAGTTGTTAAATCTGGCAATTTCATAAAGCTGAAATAAAACCATATGACACAGTAATCTTCTATATATTAATAGGCAAGCATAAAATCTGTTGTCCCTTTTTAACATATTAATTATGGGAGTAGAGGGTTGAAAATGATATCATTCGAAAGGTATGGTTAGCCGGAAGGTGCGAATACAAATATTATTTTCTTACGATGTCAAGAAGGTATTTAAAAATACGTTTATTTTTTATGCATTTTCCCCCATTTTTCCCTTTTATACACGTATTCTTTTACATTAAAAAATACCTAAAAGTAGAAAGTTGTTAAATCTGGCAATTTCATAAAGCTGAAATAAAACCATAGACACAGTAATTTGTATAATGTCGCATCACTATACGCAAGCGAAGTGATGACGTCACTGTCTGTCCATGGAGCCAAGAAAAAGATTTTCTATGTTAATCGAGTTATTTTTTCTGTAAAATTGATAAAATTTGAATTTAAAATCACAAAACTCCAGAAAAAAAAATGGCAAACTTCCAGTTTCGAATGTAAACATAAACATTTCATTTCAAAGAGTGATATTTAAACAATAAATGATCAACTAATATACTAAATAAAAGGAAAATGGATTTGTTACTAACTGCTGCATGTATAAGTAGACGATACGGAAAAAATTCCGATTTCCGTTTTTTGCTGAATTTACATGTTTTGAGCTTTCTTTACGTTTCAATTAACTGAAATTGGCTACTTATTTTTTAAAAAAGTGTCTTTATTGCTAGCTTTTGTGGGTAGAAGAAGCAAGTAGAAGATACATAAAAACTTTTGATTTCCGGTTATCGATGAATTTACACGTTTTGAGATTACCTTGCATTTTAATTAAGTGAAATTGACTACTTATTTTTATTTTTTTTTAAATGGATTTATTATTCTTTCCTCTGCATATATAAGTAGAAAATATAAGATTCAGAAAAGTTTTAGATTTTCGGTTTTCGATAAAGTTACACGTTTTGAAATTTCCCAAACTCAATTCGACCATTTTTGAAAAATATCTCTTTTTTTTTTTTTTTTTTTTTTTTTTTTTTTTTCAAACTCTACTTTATGAACCAATCGAATTAATTTAACAGAATTTGATACTTGGTTGCGCCTTGGTTTGACATGGTACCTATTAGCTTCTTGGCTGTATCACACAACAAGGGGCGTTTTCACGTTGCGATTTTCTCTCATTTCAGGAAAAGCTAACATCTAAAGAGAGAAACAGTTATATTAAGTAAAACTCTGCTGATTCAGTTAGAGTGAATATCGGCAAACAATTGCCGCAGCTGTGTTGCAATTGCATTCCGTTTAGGACAAGGCAAAAACTTTGCTTTGCCTCGCTTTGCAAAAAAAATGGTCGAGTTTCGACCACTGGGCGATACTAGTATATATATATATATTATTTGAAAGGTTTTGTCTTTTTCAGATATTCTTCTTTACAATAATTACGTTGATATTCAATAACAGCACATCTTTCGTAGTTTAGACGTCTGAGATTTTATGAGCAATTTTACTGATTTTTAGTTCCCCATCATACTACAGGTATGAGCAACTTAGGTAATCGTGAAAATTTTCGACCTCGGTTTTTTTACTTTTTTAAACGTTTTCAGGTGTGAGGAATCCGAAAATGACAAAATTTCTATGGTGTCTGTCTGTAGGGTGTCTGTTAGTCTGTTAGTCTGTTAGTCTGTTAGTGTGTAAGTCCGTTAGTTTGTTAGGTGTGTACACGATATCTCAAAAACAAATTGTCGCAAAGAGGTCAGATCAGTTTTAAAATATTACTTTCGACACTGGCAAGAACCCTATTTATTTGCAACATTCGAATTTAAAAACTTCGTAAGTTATTAGAAATTTACGATTTTCTTAACATGGAAGAATAGGACAAAAATTCTCTTAAACGTGCATTAAATGGAAACGTTTTACTGTAAAAATGTCAGACCAGTTTTAAAATATCAGTTTTGATGCAGGAATCAACATCATTAACTATAAATATGCTACTTTGAAAATTTCGCAAGTAATTGGAAATTTACGAATTTATTAACATGACAGTATAGGGCAAAATTTCACATAAACGTCAATTTTGAGCGATATTTTCATCGTAAAGATGTCAGACTACTTTTGAAATATTATTTAGGACACTGGCATGAATATTAATGACCATGAATTTTCCAATATAAAAATTTCGTAAGTTATTGGAAATTTACGAATTTCTTAACATGGCAGAATGGAGCAAAATTTCACATAAACGTCAATTTTGAGGGATATTTTCATCGTAAAGATGTCAAACCACATTCGAAATATTATTTAGGATACTGGCATGAATACCATAGACTATGATTTTTCCAATTTAAAAAAATTCGTAAGTTATATGGAATTTACGATTTACTTAACATGCCAGAATAAGGTAAAATTGAGCATAAACTTTCATTTTGAGGCTCATAAATACATTAGACAACTTCAAAATTACATTTATGATATTTGTTTAACATGATTGAATACAAATATTCTAATAGGAAAATTTCGTAAATTATTCGTAATTTACGATTTTACCAACATAGCGATATTGTAAATTTTTCATATAAATATGAATTTTGAGGATTATTGCATTGGAAATAGTAGCATGAAAACTAAACAACGGAATTGACCCTGATAAAATAAATTAATAGATTAGAATAAGATAAATATATCGAAGTGAACGGTGGATAGCCTATTAGGCGGAGTTTTCATTCTGTCACTGTATCAAGCTTTTGTCAAATTCATTTCTTTTAACATGATTATATCTTTCAAACTAGAAATTTATGAGAACATAAATATCATGGGGAACTGAGCAGAGTCCACCTATGCCAACTAGTTATTATTTTCGCTCGAAAGTTAGTTTCGTAGTCAAATTTGACTTATGTATTCATCGATACTGTAAATGTTTCTTCAAACATGTCGGTCATTCCCCATCATACTATAGACATGGGGAACTTAGGTAATCGTGAAATTTTTCGACCTCGGTTTTTTTACTTTTGTCTGTAGGGTGTCTGTTAGTCTGTTAGTCTGTTAGTCCGTTAGTCCGTTAGTCTGTGTACACGATATCTCAAGAACAAATTGTCGCAGAGAGGACAGATCAGTTTTAAAATATTACTTTCGACACTGGCAAGAATCCTATTCATTTGCAACATTCAATCTTAAAAACTTCGAAAGTTATTAGAAAATTACGATTTTCTTAACATGGGAGAATAGGACACAAATTCGCTTAAACGTGCATTAAATATAAACTTTTTACTGTAAAAATGTCAGACCAGTTTTAAAATATCCGTTTTGATGCCGGAATGAACATCAGTAACTATAAATATGCTACTTTGAAAATTTCGTAAGTTATTGGAAATTTACGAATTTCTTAACATGGCAGTATAGGGTAAAATTTCACATAAACGTCAATTTTGAGCGATATTTACATCGTAAAGATGTCAGACTACTTTTGAAATATTATTTAGGATACTGGCATGAATATTAATGACTATGAATTTTCCAATATAAAAATTTCGTAAGTTATTGGAAATTTACGAATTTCTTAACATGGCAGAATGGAGCAAAATTTCACATAAACGTCAATTTTGAGGGATATTTTCATCGTAAAGATGTCAAACCACTTTCGAAATATTATTTAGGTTACCTGCATGAATATCATGGACTATGGTTTTTCCAATTTAAAAAATTCGTAAGTTATTTGTAATTTACGATTTACTTAACATGCCAGAATAAGACAAAATTGAGCATAAACTTCCATTTTGAGGATCATAAATACATTAGACAACTTCAAAATTACATTTATGATATTTTTTTGAACATGATTGAATACAAATATTCTAATAGGAAAATTTCGTAAATTATTCGTAATTTACGATTTTATCAACATAGCGAAATTGTAATTTTTTCATATAAATATGAATTTTGAGGATTATTGCATTGGAAATAGTAGCATAAAACATAAACAACGGAATTGACCCTGATAAAATAAATTAATAGATTAGAATAAGATAAATATATCGAAGTGAACGATGGATAGCCTATTAGGCGGGGATTTTTTTCTGTCACTGTATCAAGCTTTGGTCAAATTCTTTTTTTTTAACATGATTATAATATGTCACGCACTAGTAATGTATGAGAACATAAATATGATGGGAACTGAGCAGAGTCCGCCTATGCCAAGTAGTTTATTTTTTAGTTCACCATCATACTATAGGTATGGGGAACTTAGGTAATCGTGAAAATTTTCGACCTCGGTTTTTTAACTTTTTTACACGTTTTCAGGTGTGAGGAATCCGAAAATGACAAAATTTGTATGGTGTTTGTCTGTAGGGTGTCTGTTAGTGTGTTAGTGTGTTAGTCCGTTAGTTTGTTAGTCTGTGTACACGATATCTCAAGAACAAATTGTCGCAGAGAGGTCAGATCAGTTTTGAAATATTACTTTCGACACTGGAAAGAACCCTATTCATTTGTAACATTCGAATGTAAAAACTTCGTAAGTTATTATAAATTTACGATTTTCTTAACATGGAAGAATAGGACAAAAATTCTCTTAAACGTGCATTAAATGGAAACGTTTTACTGTAAAAATGTCAGACCAGTTTTAAAATATCACTTTTGATGCCGGACATCAGTAACTATAAATATGCTACTTTGAAAATTTCACAAGTTATTGGAAATTTACGAATTTCTTAACATGGCAGTGTAGGGCAAAATTTCACATAAACGTCAATTTTGAGAGATATTTTCATCGTAAAGATGTCAGACTACATTTGAAATATTATTTAGGACACTGGCATGAATATTAATGACTATGAATTTACAATATAAAAATTTCGTAAGTTATTGGAAATTTACGATTTACTTAACATGTCAGAATAAGGCAAAATTGAGCATAAACTTCCATTTTGAGGATCATAAATACCTTAGACAACTTCAAAATTACATTTATGATATTTGTTTGAACATGATTGAATACAAATATTCTAATAGAAAATTTCGTAAATTATTCGTAATTTACGATTTTATCAACATAGCGAAATTGTAATTTTTTCATATAAATATGAATTTTGAGGATTATTGCATTGGAAATAGTAGCATGAAAACTGAACAACGGAATTGACCCTGATAAAATAAATTAATAGATTAGAATAAGATAAATATATCGAAGTGAACGGTGGATAGCCTATTAGGCGAAGATTTCGTTCTGTCACTGTATCAAGCTTTGGTCAAATTCATTTTTTTTAACATGATTATAATATGTCTCGAACTACAAATTTATGAGAACATAAATATGGTGAGAAACTGAGCAGAGTCCACCTATGCCAACTAGTTTTTCTATATATTTATGCGAAATATTTGGTTATCAAGGCTGAATCTTGTAGAAAAAATGGCATTATTGTTTGATAACGTATAAATATAAACAATTATTTTATTCATCAAAGTATGCACCCATATTGCCTAAACTATTTTGTCATTTAAATGGCTGGATGTTCAGGCCAGTGGTATAAAACCCTGTCTGATGAGAGTCAGTGAATTCCTGGAAGGCCAGTTTTACAGTTTATTTGAAATTGAATTTTTTTATTATTATTATTAAAACAATGTCCAAATTGTAAAAGAAGTGGTAGTAGTGAGGGCTAGGTCTTCAGATCATGGAGGGTGACGAAGAAGTTTCAACTCCAATTCGTGTACTTTTGTCATAGTATTTTGTGCAGTGTGTGGTCTAGCGTCATCATGCAATAAGATAGAAGTCACTCCTGCTGATCAATCTAGACTGTTTCTTCTAAAGTTTTTGCATTATTTCGTCCTGCTGGTTCTAGCATATTTCTGCTATGATAGATGAGACAGGTTTCTTGAAATCATAATGGATCACAAGTGCACTAGACCACCAAACATTCGCCATCAACTTCTTTTGATGAATATTACGCTTTGGAGTGTGTTTTGGGGATTTGTCTTTGTCCAACCACTGTACAATTGGTATATTGGATCCATTTCATTTAGCAAGTAAAAATTCAACTCAAAAATGGATCAGATTTGTGACAAGAATGCAAAAACAAGCAAGCTTCCAAAATCTTTTGTTTCTGTTTTTCATCCAGTTCGTCTGAAACCCACTTCTGCAACTTTTTCACTTTGCTGGTTTGACCTGAATGAATTAATATTGCTTTTTTGCTAACACCAAACTTCAATGATAAATCATAGGCAATATAAGATGGATCAGTATCAACGCTAACCTTTAGTTCATCATTATTGACTTTTGATTCTAGGCGACTGCGTGGTTCAATTGTGAACTCAAAGAAACCTGTATGAAATTTGACGAACCAATTTGATATGGTGTGCTGTGTAGCAACACTAGAGCTAAATATACTATTAATGTTTTACTTGATCTGTGATGCCATAGTTTCTCGTAAGAATTCATATTTCACAATAGTGCGAATTTCTCAAAATTTCAATTAATTAAAAAAAAAAAAAAGAATTTTTGAAACTTTTTAGTGCTTACAATAATTTCTTTAAATAGACGAGATACGTAATTTTCCAGCAATAACAAAAAAAAAAAAAAAAAAAAAAAACACAGAATGTTGAAATATTAAGCCGATGTCAAATAAGAAGCTGTTAACCCTTTGCGGCGCAAGACAATTCAGATCATTTAAGTTATACTGCCACCGGAATTCATGAACTAAATTAAACTAAAAGAAATTTTAAAATTTAAGGTTAAAAAAACTGGCCATTTCTGATATGTTATAAACGTAAATTTTTGCTAAACACTTTCCGGGATGAATTTTTGCAGCTGTATCTTAAATTTTGCGTCCTTGCAGCGAGGACGCCGCGCGTTAAGGGGTTAATGTTAGCAATATTATTAACTACAAGTTTCGTTCTCGACAACCTGATAAATTAATTTTTTCATTCAATAATTTTCATTAAAATTTTGTAGATTACGAGCGTTTGTTTGTTTTATACTCAAAAATTAAATTTAATAAGTTGTTTCCATTAAAATTTTAAACATCGATAGGTATTATAAGCAAACTTTTATTAAACTGATACTGATACGATATACATACTATCGAAAAAAAAATGATTTTACGAATTCCTAAAAACATATCCCAAAAAGAATTATTCTTCTGATAGAAAAATCACGACTGTTTTCTCTGCGAAGGGTAGATGAGATTACTTGGGAAGTTCCGCTAAATTACTCTTCGAAGACATTCATCTATTAAGGGGTAAAAAGCAAAGCTATACGATTCATTAAACTGGTGATGTAAGTTATGACTTTCGGTACGGTAGACTTTTAATGCATTTTGGCATGAATTGGTTCGAGCCATATTCACTCTATTTTTACTTTCTCTTACCCATAGGCTCGAGAAAGTATTGTTTTAGGGTCAAATTTTCGAACGTGAGTTTTTGTTATATTTACATGTTCTGAGGTCCCCTGAATATGAAAATCATGTTCTTAGCGAATGGTCTGAGTGTCTGTGTGTCTGCGTGGATGGATGTCTGTGTGACTGTTATCAGCGTATCTCAAGAACAAATAGTAGCAGAAATTCCAAACTCGGTATTATAAATGTGTATCATATAGGGATGCTACAGTAATCTTTTCGTTGAGATGAAGCAAATGGTTCGTGTACAGGGACACTCAAAAGTATTCAAGTACATTACGTCTATGGGGAAAATTGCAGGTAAGTAGAGTTTAACATCTATAGACTGCACTAAACCAAATGAAACGAATATATATTTTTTGTAATAGAGGGTAATGTTTGTAATATATATTTTTTGTAAGAACTGGGGAAAAAAATGTGTATGCAGGAGCCCCGCCCCCCCTGGGGGGTAAGTCCCTCCTCGAGGAGAGTAAATTTTCATGATGGGTATCTTTCAAAAGAGCTCACTAATACCTTTAAAACGAATGGTTGAACTATCGATCTTTGATAATTTAAAATAAGGTTATGAATTTTTTTCATTTTTAACAAATTTTTTTTTTTTCTTTCAATGCAATATTGAGAATAAATTTAACTTTTTTTTTTTTTTTTTTTTTTTTTTTTTAATACTACTTCTCTAATATGAAAACTGTCTGCATTATCATAAAAAGATATATATATTTTTTTAATAATAATTTTAATAAATTATTTTTTTAAAACAGAATTATTTTTTAATAACCGAATTGAATTCTATATAAATGTAAGTGCATTGATGAAACGGGTTGTTGAGGGGGGCGGTACCCCCTCACACAGATGTAATAATCATATAAAACTCTTCCTAAGCCTAATTTGAATAATTTAACACAGGTTTACATAACAGTATTCGTTATCTTACCTCTTACCTCTTAATCTGCAACCTGTATTTATAGAATTAAATTTCAGTTTAAGAGAAAGTCGTGTGAGTGATACAGCAGATTATTTATTTTCCAACATACTATGTGATAAACGTATTGTAATCATGATTTGCGAAACAGATTTTGTAACTTGCATAGCGCAAAAGCGAATGAACGTAGAATGTTGGAAATGTATACTTCTAGTTGTTATGACATCTAGTTACAGTACGAAGCAAAAGTTTAGACAGTGAAGAAATTCATGCAGATTTCGAAAAATATTTAATCAATTTTTCTAACATAGCTTGAATGTAATGTGCTGTGCATATAAACGATATTTATAACAATGAAAATAGTACTGTACATAGTGCAAGTAATTAAATGGTAACAAAAATATAATACTGTCTCAAAAGTTTAGACAAAAATTAAATAAAATGTAAATAAACAATTTTTAAAACTAAATTGTGCATCTGTGCTTCTGTATTATATCATGAATACAAGATTCCATCGAAGAAACTAAATTTTGCATAGTTTTTGGACCGATGTCGTATATGCATCCTCAATAGATGTCTTGAGTTCCTGTACAGAAAAGTATTGTCTACCATTGCTATAAACTTTGCGAGACATGATGCCACAAAGTTTCTCTGTAGGGTTAAGATCTGTGTTGCATGCTGGCCAGTCGAGAACTCTTATATTATGAGAATTAAACCAAGATTTTGTAATGTTTGCAGTGGGAATCGAAACATTGTCTTGTTGAAATTGCCACTGAGGGCCACCTAGAAGCTCAGCAAATGACATTAAGTTCTTTTCTAATGTCTTTGTATAGTGCTGTGATGTTTGACTACCACTGGTAAAGGTCAGAGATACTTGTCCATTAAAACAAATGGCTGCCCAAATCATCACCCAGCCCCGTCCTTATCTGCGACTGAAAAAACCCAGAGGTTCCTTCCGCAATTATGCCAATACGATGACCAGACATCTGGACCATCTAGACCTTTTCATCGCTAAATATGACTGATTGCCATATCTGTCCGTATGACATATGCTTTCGAGCCCACAACATTCTTTGTAACTTATGATGTGGATTCAGAGCTGCTCTCTTTTACATTTTGGTATAAACTGTTGTTCCTTTTTCCACAATTCGTCTATGAATCGTATCCTTTGATACAGAAAGTCCTGATGACCTTTGAACTCCACGTACACTCATTTGTTGGGTACTCGCTAGTCATTGTATAAGGCGATTCTCTTGTATATTTCTCACACGCGGCCTCCCAGATCTACATTTTGCTTTATATTCACAACCACGCGATAAAACTCGATGAATAGATTTCTTGGATCTATTAATAATAGCCAAAATTTCTGAAATGCGCTTCCCATCAGCTTTCAACTGCCAAATCATTGAAACCTCCTTCCCTTGAATTTTTTTTAGCTCGTGGCATGTCGACTACGAAGCGTTATCGTTTACAGAACTTAAGTGCTCAAAATCTGTGACATCATCGATTTTAAATTTGCATATGCGAGCAGATATTGACAGAAACTCATAATCGTGTCTAAACTTGTGCAGCAAGCAAATTTTTATTTTTATCAAAAAATTTAAATTATAGCAAATCAAACGACTGTGTCTTGATTATAGCATTTTAAAACATATTTTAAATATATATACAGGTTTTTGTAATTCTGACGTCATAATTCTAAAATTTAAAGATGAATAACGTCATTGTCTAAACTTTAGCGTCGTACTGTATACACCTCAAACTCTGGTCTTGATCAGAGCTCACCTTTTAGACATATCAAGGATTTTTCACGATTTTTCCTGATTATGCATGACTGTGCGTGTATGTGTATATGTATGTGTGTGAATGAACACGTTAGCGTCTAGAGTTTGGTGAATCTAGCACTTATAGTTTTTTTGGACACAAGGAAAATGTTTTTATCATCATGGGCTCAAATTATTTAAAATGCGATAGCGTCTTAAATAATTTGAGCCTTATTCAAATGAACTGAAAATTTATATACATGTTAAAGGTCACTGTCGAACGAACATAGTAGATTTTGGTGAATCTAGTACTTACAGTGTTTATACAAGAACACAAAAAAAAAAAAATTCTTCTTCATTATGGCCTATAAGTTGAAATAATTTAAAAGGCGTTAGCGTCTAAATGCCTTAACCGATTGAATAGATAATTTATACACATGTAATAGGTCGCTATCGCACGAAATGTATGGATTTTGGTGAATCTAAAATTAATGTATTCTCATAGGGGTACAACGGAAACTTCTTTATCATTATGAACTATGGGCTCAAATTATTTGAAGTGCAATAGCGTTAAACCTTTAAACGCCTTATTTAATTGAGCTGATTGATTTCAGACCTCTCTTACTATCGTTGATTACTTAATGTTCGGAAAGTCAAGTGGAGTTAATTCAAATTTTTCCACATTGTAGTTTGGATTCGATTTTAATTAAAAAAAAAAAAAAAAAAAAAAAAAAAAAAAATGGATTTTATATATTCTTTTTGTTTATAAAGAAAATTATTGTCTGAGCAAAACGAAGGACTAATACCATTTTACCTTTGTCTCATCTATTGTTACGATAAATATTAAACACTTTCGTCTAGGATAACTCAAAAACATTTGTTAGATTTCGTCCAAACTTTCAAAGGAGGTGGATTTTATTATTTCCTGTTTCTCAAAAAAAATTTAAACCGTTCAGTACTTAGTTGAAAGAAAAAAAAAAGTGTTCGAATTAGCCATTTTTATTTATTTATAAGTGCTAGGAGGACTATTAGTTTCAATTTAGATAAAAACTTCGTTGCCAGATTTTGTAAACCAAACTGTGTAACATCAAAATAAATTAGAAATATCGGTCCTATCGTTACAAATTCGGCACCAAATGAAAGAAGCGATTTTTCTAAAACCAGGGGTGCAAACAGTTTTTTGACAAGACAGATTTTTTAAAATTAACTAAAGTATGAAATTTAGGTGGCAACACTTCACTTTAATTCATTTTAGTCATTTTAAAAAGTACTTGGTTCATTTTTACGGTCCAAAAATGAGATAAAAAATAAACAAAAATTAAAAACCAGTTGGCATAGGTGGAATCTGCTCAGTTCCCCATCATATATATGTTTTCATAACTTTCTAGTACAGGACATTCTCTTAACATGGTTATCATGTTAAAAAAAACGAATTTGACCAAACTCTTGACACAGTGACAGAATGAAATCCCCGCCGAATAGGCTATCCACCGTTCACGTCGATATATTTATCTTATTCTAAGCTATTTTTAAACTATAATCTAAACTATAAACTATTCTAATCTATTTTTAACATTTATTTTATTAAGGTAAATTTCGTAGTTTAGTTTACATGCTACTATTTTCAATTCAACAATCCTCAAAATGCATATTTATATGGAAAATGTTCAATTTTTTTTTGCTGATAAAATATGAAATTACGAATAACTTACGCAATTTTCCCATTAGAATATTTGTAGTCAATCACGTTCATACAAGTATCATAAATGTTATTTTGAAATTGTCTGATATATTTACTTATGATCCTCAAAATGGACGTTTATGGTAAATTTTGCCCTATTCTGCCTTTTTAAGTAAATCGTAAATTCCAAATAACTTACGAATTTTTTAAATTGGAAAATTCATACACTATAGTATTCATTCCAATATCCTAAATAATATTTCAAAAGTAGTCTGACATCTTTACGATGAAAATATCCCTCAAAATTGACGTTTACGTAAAATTTTGCCCTATTCTGTCATGCTTAGAAATTCGTAAATTTCCAATAACTTGCGAAATTTTCAAGGTAGCATGTTTATAGTTAATGGTGTTCATTCAGGCACAAAAATTGATATTTTAAAACTCGTCTGACATTTATATACAAAAAAAAAAAATTCATTTAATGCACGATTAAGGGCAATTTTGCCCTATTCTCCCACGTTCAGTAAATCGCTAATTTCTAATAACTTACGAAGTGTTTTAATTCGAATGTTGCAAATGCATAGTGTCCTTGCCAGTGTGGAAAACAATATTTTAAAACTGATCTGACTTCTCTGCGACAACTTGTTTTTGAGATATCATGTACACAGACTAACATACTAACGGACTAACGGACTAACAAACTAGCAGACACCCTACAGACGGTCACCATACAATTTTTGTCATTTTCGGATTCCTCAGACCTGAAAACGTGTAAAAAATTTAAAAAAACGAGGTCGAAAATTTTCACGATTACCTAAGATCCCCATACCTATAGTATGATGAGGAACTAATTAAAAACAAGTAATATAAAAAAAAAAAGCCAATTGCGACTTACAAACACTATCGATTTTTTTTTTTTAACAATTTTGAATTAGGAAATAAAAACCGCGCGTGTAAAATGAAATAAAAATAATTATAAGATTAAAAAAAAAAAATTACAGTGAAACTTGAATAATTCGAACTTGTTAAATTCGAAATTCTGGATAATTCGAATTTTTTACTCGGTCCCTTGAATTTTGTATTAAAATAATGTTAAAAATTCATAGATAATTCGAATTCTATTTTGGATAATTCGAAATTTTCATACGATTACCTTTAAAATATTACAGTGAAATTTGTTCCCGAAATTTTTCTCAGCTAAAGTGCATTATTTTTTTTAATAGCCTTTCAAAAGAAGGATAACAAAATACAAGAGAAACCCCTACCTAGTGCATCAGAAGATATGGTTCATATATATGAACTTCAAGGTTTTTTTTTAACCCTTATACCGGAACATCGGTCTCTGAGACCGCTACAGGTTAGGCTTAGTGCAGGGAATTGCGGATGCAGATTCCTAGAATAAGGTACCCGCACGTTTGGCGATAAACGTCGAAGACGCCAAGTCTAACTGCAGCACTAGTGCGACGCAAAAGACACTCAACCTATAGAGGATGGCATATCTCAGAACAACCCTATAATGAGTCTCGGACCGTTGCCAATTGTCCACAGCGTGGCACTAGTACGACGTAAAATCTGTTCAAACAAGGAAACTACCCTTTGGGATTGGAAGAGTGAGCAGGGCCCGGAGCCGCTTAGTGTTGACGGTTGTTTGGTTGTTTGGATGAGTTTTACGTCGCACTAGTGCTGCGCAATGGGCAATCCCCTTAATGTTGAAAAAAAAACAAAAAAAAAACATGTAAAATGTTATGAGGATATTAGGAATCTCAATTTTTGAGCGCTAACAGCACATTACATATAGATATGCCAATAATTGCAACTTCTTTCTAAAAGTTTTGTTTTTTAAGTTTGATTACTTTTCTTAGTACAGTCGGTAACAAAAGTCTCCGAACACTAGCAAAAATTCCTATGTAAAAAATGTACACTTAATACAGTTTTGTTAAATAAATCGTTGTCGAATCCTTTTCTTAGTCAGTCTAAAAACAGGATTCATTTAACAAAACTGTTTTAAGTGTACTTTTTTTTATATAGAAATTTTTGCTAGTGTTCGGAGACTTTTGTTGCCGACTGTATAATACCAAACTTCACCGACAGGTGATGTTATTCAGTGGGGAAATATGCTTCCACAATTGATGATTATTTAAATTTCATTTTCACATTTAGAAAATTTCACAACCGTTAAATTTGCACTCATTTTCTAAAAAAGTTTAAATATTTTTATTTTTTACATTTTATTTTTGAATAAAAAATAATAATACAAATAAAAAATAAAAAAATAAACTGCATTTTTTTTTTTTTTTTGGGGGGGGGGGAAGGAGGCTAGAAAATAAAATGCAAAAAACCAATTTTCGGAAAAAGAATATTAGGTAATGGGTATTGTGGAAACAGATATCCTCACAGAATGACATTGCTTTTCACTACTGGCAAGAGTACGGTCGGTAACAAAAGTGTCCGAACACTAGCAAAAATTCCTATATAAAAAAAGTACACTTAATACAGTTTTGCTAAATAAATCCTTGTCGAATCATCTTCTTAGCCAGTCTAAGAACAGGGTTCGAGAAAGATTTATTTAGCAAAACTGTATTAAGCGTACTTTTTTTACATAGGAAATTTTGCTAGTGTTCGGATACTTTTGTTACCGACTGTACATTCGGCAGAAAAAGTATTCGAGCAGTAGCAAAAATTCCTATGTAAAAAAATTACGCTTAATACAGTTTTGTTAAATAAATCCTTGTCGAATCCTGTTCATAGTGACAAACTGCCAAAAGTGGTGACTGTCCCCAATAAATTGAGACATACAGTCACTTTAGTTAACCCCCTAATTTCAGGACATTTGGTCACCCTAGTTTAAATATCACATGATACCTACGTAATGAGCAATTTGTGGAAGTCTAGAGTCCACCCTAACAAGTGGTCCAGGACGAGGCATGTCATTACCATTGTGTGTACCAGCAAAAGTATCCGAGCACTAGCAATAATCCTTCTAAAAAAAAGTACACTTAATACTGCTTTGTTAAATAAACCCTGTCGAGTCATGTTCTTAGTCTAACAACATGATTCAACAAGGATTTATTTAACAAAACAGTGTTAAGTGTAATTGTTTGGCATCAGAATTATTTTCTAGTGCTCGGATACTTTTGCTGCCGGTTGTACAAGAAAGCTCAGCAATCACTTACACACACGAATGTACTCTTTGCACACATGAAAAAAAAAAAAATGACTGTGTAACCCTCATTGAGCAGATATACTAGTAGAGTACGGATTCCCTATATTGTCCATGGAGAAAAATTCCCGGAACATCACTACGGTTTTTGCGCCTTCTTTTGGTAATAATCGCTGTCTTGGCAACTGGTTCTTGGGTATTTGCATGTTTTAAATGGTTTGTTCCTCTTACCACCAAAACTCTAAACAAAAGTCACTCTGGGGGTCACCGAAACGGGAGAGGATCACTTCCGTGGAGGATCAAAATTGTGATGGCATGTCTCCGGACCACCTCTAGAAGTGTGTCCCAGACCGTCGGCAATTGCCCATCTGAGCAGCACTAGTGCGACGTAAAAGCCAACCATTCATTCATCCAAACAAAATTCAAACGGAACAGCTTTTAAACAATAACAAGGATTAGGTTACTTGCTTTCCATTTCAGCTAGTGTAGGTTTTTGGTATATGTTTAATTTACACCCAATCGAAATATAAAACAGCGATAACAAAGGTGGAGGAAACTTGCCTTGGTGGAATTTTCATGTCGGTTTGGTGGATGATTTATTTGACTAAATGGTAGATATCTGATGTTGGATAGCAAAAAGGTTACTAGTCCGGGGTGTACTCTAATATCTTGTGGATGGTACCGCTTGTGAATGCATCTCTAAGTGCACGAAATTCCGTAACTCAATAGTCGAAACAGGGTGACAAAATTTCTTCCAATCCGAGCGCAGACTCATTTCCTGTAGTTCGAAAAATAATAAGAAATTGTTTATTTATAACTTTTTATTAGTGTGGTTATTTAGAATTAAAAAATCAACGCCGTAATTACATTCTTTTAATAATTTTAATGCTTCGTATTTATAAAAATACTCTAAACTGGTCACTATAAACATATTAAAAAAGAATAATTTCAGAAACCAGATGATTCAATCATACAATATACCAAATTATAGCTCTGGGGGTCACCTTTGGGCAGGATCAAAATTATGATGGCACGTCTCCAGACCATCCTTAGGGGTGCGTCCCAGACCGTCGCCAATTACCCGTTGCGCAGCACTAATGCGGCATTAAATCCAATCAACCATATGATATCCTATCGTCCCTATAATACGTCATGATTGAGAAAGTAAAGTTATGGCTGCAAGAATTCATAATTTATCGCCACGAAAATTCACTAAATACATTCAGTACCTTTTTCTAAAAATAGCGGTCTGTGAGACCGGTGTTCCCGGTAAGCATGATGAAAACATGTTCCGGGCAAAGGGTTAATTGTAAGTCATGTCTAATGTAGAAGATTCTATTTTTGTATTAATTGATACCTTTGTGTCATATGCTAATGACACAAAGGTTGTACTTAAAGAAGCAATAAAAAATATCTGACTATTTTTTGAAAAGTGTTGAATAATTAAGCTCGTAAAAAATATGGATTTAATGGGAGGGGGGATGTAGCAGTATTCTTAGATATAAAGTTTATGCGTTGAATCTTTGACCATAGAGTTTCAATTTTTAAATTTTTCTCTTCTTTTTGGCAAAATAGTATATGTAATTCGAATTTTTGTATATTTCGAATTTTTCTCTGGTCCCTTCAATTTCGAATTATCCAAGTTCTACTGTATATACCATGTTTAAAATTTTCTGATGAATCATAGAGCTCTTATCAATGCGCATAAAACTTTTAAAGTGATAATGACGCCAATTTTTGTGTGATGCGTAATTTAACATTTTATAATTTTTTAATGTTCACGTTTAATTCAGAGGTATCCGCGTTTGTAATGATCGATAGATGGTGCTTTCTCAACGGAAGTTGTTAGTAAATATAATAGCCACGTGTATTTATTATTGTTCTTTCTCCGCCATTACATCATGGAAAATCGATTGCATAATAGGATGCAATGAAAATTATTGCGTTTTATTATTTAATAATTCCACTGTATTTTAACTGCATCTATATGTTATCTTACAACAAAGGTACATTTAAAAAAATAATTATAATAAAAATAAAGGTACAACTATAGAGTTGGTCCATAACTGGATTTGGCGATTTTTCTTTCGCACCATTTTGAACGATAACGATGCCTTTCTGGTTTCTTTGCAATACAATACGCTTTTGTTTACGCTTGGAATCCATCGCAACCATTTGCAAAAATGGCATTTCGCCATAATCACGAAATTCACTTGTGGACCAATACTATAGTTGTTCCATGACATTCATGAAGTGTGATCGTTTTGCTTTTGCTCGTTAGTGAAGGAAAGGATCAGCTTTATCTAAAATCTATACTAATATATAAATGCGAAAGTTTGGATGGATCTATACTAATATATAAATGCGAAAGTTTGGATGGATGGATGTTTGTTACTCAATCACGCCACAACGGCTAAACGGTTCTGGATGAAATTTGATACAGAGATGTAGAATAGTCTGGAATAGAACATAGGCTACTATTTATACCGAAAATTTGATTAGATTTAAAAAAAAAAAAAAAACGGTAATTTTGAAAATAATAAACCGGTAATTGACTTAATAAAAGCCATTTAAATTTTTAATTGTTGCCAAAAAAGTTTACGAGGTATTTTTATTTATTTATTTTTCAACATAAAATGAAATATGCTTTCACGCGAAAAATAAAAAATTACTAATTGTTAAATTGGTCGATGAGAAAATGACACTTTATAATTTTAAAATAAAATAGTAATCACGGAGTAATATTAATAGGAGTTGAAGGTCCAATGGGAGAAAGCTACGAAACTGTGATCTAAATTTTTGGTAAATATTGAGGGCGCCACTTGTCATTCCTCCCTACCTCGGCGCGGATATACTGTTGTTTTCAATAGAATTTTGCTGGAGTACATTTAAAATTTTTTATTTTAAGCAATTTAATTTCTTTGTAAGTTCTTAAAACTGCATAATTCAGATGTTTCAAATAAATGCTTCGTTCCTAGTTGTAAAACAGGCTATGATAGTGATAAGAAAAGAAAAAAAAAGGCCGTAGGAGAAAAATAAAGTCCGAGTTCGTGTTTTCTGCCCTTAAAGTAAGTTTATTTTTTTTCTTTACAAAATTTCATCCATTCTTCTTCCTCCCAATTGTCTGTTTTAGCTAGCTTCGGTTCATAAGAATCGTCATTTTTTAAAAGCTTTCTTTCAAAGTAAAATTAGTATAAAATGGCTCTTAAAAAAAACATGTTGGTTAGAATACTCTATTTAATGAAATTTGCTTTCAATCGAAATTTTTTCAGCTTGATATTATTTTTAAAAAAATAATTAAAACGAGACATTTCCCCATTGAATAACATTGCGAAAGCTGGAGAGAAGGAAGGATTGCAAGCTGGCGCCATCTGTAAACATTAGAAAACAACATCACAAAATTTCAGCGTTACCTTCTTCTCCTGTCTTATTACTCCGTGATAGTAATATTACAAATCTAAGATATTTCTTCTGAATTTTATTTCATAGCATTTTCTTATATACCTCAACTTCAGATTTTTTTTTTTTTTTTTTTTTTTTTTTTGAGTACGGCGGATGAACACGCTTGGCATAAAAGCTAATTCATCATTATATTAAAGGTATTTTGTTATTGATAATTCTGGACAATTTTTTTAATTTTAGATTAAGTTATTTTTGTTGTAAAATTGACAAAATTTGAATTTTTAATTTCAAAACTCTAGAAAAAAAATGGCAAACTTCCATATTCGATTGAAAACACAAACATTTCATTTTAAAGGATGATATTTGCACAATAAATATCCAACTAATATACTAATTAAAAGGAAAGTGATAAATATTCTATCATTATTTGATGTCAAATTTGTTTTCAAATGTCTAAATAAAGTATCTGATAAAGATACTAATATGTTGCAGCGGAATAGATTTGATATCGGTCATCCTTTGCAGAAAAAAAAAAAATATCGCCAAATTATCTGGCAAACATATTTTAATTCCTTTCAAAAATCATAGTTATTTTAACAACTTATATTAAAATAGTAATGAATAATATGAAACAATATTTCGTACTATGCATATTACGAAAATATGCATCTGGCGTATATATTTTCGTATTACGTGTCTGATCACCAAATACAATAAGCGCCAAGAATGACAGAGTTTTGAAATTTAAAATTAAAATGTTGTCAATTTGACAGCAAAATAACTCAATCTAACACATGCACATGATAACTAATTGCATATATATATATATATATATATATATATTTATATATATACCCAAATATGGGGATTAAAATCGGGAAATAATTTTCCTCGATTTTTAATAAATTTTTACAAAAAATCCAATGGGCGATTAACATAGGAAATCAAATTTCTTGCATCCACGGACGGTCAGTGACGTCACACTTCTCTTGCGTATAGGAACAATAATCGCATAAATTCTATTTTGGTCTAAAACGGCAACAAAAATTCAAAAGTCGCCAAGGGCATTAAGGCTGTACCATGATCAAGTTTACACATTAATTAATTTATTTATTTTTCTATATACCAACTACTATTAACTAAGCATGAAGTATATAAAATACTCTTACCAGACAAATGTCGTCAGTTTTTCTTATTAAATTATGGAGCTTATTCCACGTGTGTAAATATTGTCCACTTATAAATATTATTTTTTATCCCCATGTATATCGTAATAGAGCATTTCCTCGTGACGTCTGGTGGTTGGCAAAAAAGCGCGCTCGACTTTCCCGCGCAATTTACTATATTGGTGATCCTCCATCGCTATGCTTTTCCCAAGCCTTTTTGCCAACCACTCATAAAAGTTGAGATGTTTGTTTACAAACAAGGAACTGCCCTATTGGACCACGTTAAAGAAATATTATATAGATAAGTAGAAAGCATCACACGTTCAATATTTTTGGTTAATTACTATTCTCATTTTTAACTTTTTATTTCACTTTGTCATTTAACGTGCGTTTTCTTTTTTGAATTATAATTTACTTTTTATTTGTTAGTAGTTTTAATTCTTTTGATTTGTTATTATTTCATAGTAGTACTTTGTTTTTAGTTCCCTTTTAAGGGTTTTATTATTATTATTATTATTTGATAGTTTTTCGAAATGCCCGGGAAACGCAAATGTAATCTTTCCAACAGAAATAATAAAGCTCGGGCTATGAAAGTAGCTAGAAGTCAAGAGACGAGTTGTATCACAGAGCTGGGTATTAATATTATAAAATGTACCATTATTACAGGAACTGCTAAAGGAGACAGCGTTTTGATTCCCCGCATACCTATTATTCCCAACAACTTGCCATTTCATTTCAAGAGATTGCAATTTCCATTGAAATTGGCTTTTACAATGACGATCAACAAATCCCAGGGGCAAACCTTAAAAGTGGCAGGCATTCATTTAGGAACTCCATGCTTCTCGCACGGTCAATTATATGTTGGTTGTTCACGTGTTTCAAGTGCCCAGAACTTGCATGTGTTGACGGAAAATAATAAGTCATTTAATGTTGTATACAGATCGGTATTAAAATAAAAATAAATTGTATATTTTTCCCGTAGATCTTTCAATGAGTTACAAATTTTTTTCAGTATACTTTATCAGACTCTATTTTGCACAGCACCACAATGATAAGGTTTCATTACATTACATATTATGATCAAACCGTCAGTTCCCACACATACACATCAAAATTTCTACGTGAACGAAGTCGCGGGTAACAGCTAGTGTTTTATAAAATTAAAACAAAATTAAAAGCATTATTACTTGTGAAATCCTCAGGTGCGAAATGTTTAGAACAAACAGTCATTCTTGACGATACTTCTTTCCCAATTCGTAAATGTCTAATCCATTCAGACTCTCTACCAGTGGCGGCTCGTGAACCGAAAATAGGTAAAGAGCTCAAAAATAATATTTAAGTATTTTTAATCATAATTTTTATTGAGCATGGTCTTAACTAAAATTAACTAAAAATACTTATTTAAATGTAAATTTTTATTCTATAAATGAATACAGCGTAAAATACAGTTTGCCTCTTCACCAATTTTCGGTGCACGAGCCGCCACTGCTTTCTACTAACTGAAGCTTTATTTCCATTACTGGAGGCAACTGGAAATTTAAATTTGCCATTTGGAAACAAATGGAAGCTTAATTCCAAATTTCTTAATCCATTGCAGTTACACTGTGACACACATGTGTTATCTTTTTTGCCTGATTTATTCATACTATCGAATATACAGCAGCAGCAAGCAATGGCGTCACGACGAAAGCGTGAAAGCTATTCGTTCAGTGGTAGTCTTAATTTCACCTTAGCCCACCAAAGGGCGAGCATTTCCTTACAATCGCGGATAGTAATTTATAAAGTTCTATCATTCCATTGTTATATTGCAAAGATTTTTGATGACGAAAAAATTTTTTGGCATCCGCCAAAGCATATTCACTCTAGAAAAAGGATATGTATAGACTAAATAATTTATTTAAGGCACCCCTCAAAAGAATTCCGATGACGTACTGTAATCATCGAAATGATGTCAAATTAGGTTTAAATATGAATGAGTTACAATTAATTTAATAGGTGTATTCTTTTTTAGTGTATATAATTACTGTGGCTCTTTTTCCGAAATACTTAACAGAATTTCGTACTATTATGATCTGTAGACGGTATTTCTTAAAATTTTATTTTTACATGGTTACACCCCATTAAATGTAATGAAATTTTCTTAGAATTTTAAAAGCATGTATTTCTGTGCAAATGTGGGTGCATAGAATTGATAATTAATTTACAGGGTTACACAAAATAATTTACATATGTTATGTAATCATTTTGCATAAAATTTAGTACAAGAATTTATGAATTAAAGAGAATTAATACAAGATTATCAGTTATTAGGAATACATATATATACAGATAGTTATAGAATGAGAGATACAGCGCGGGGTTGATGGCGGCAGTAGCCCCCTCAGAAACGTTTCTGTTTTTGTAGGAAGTCAATAGAATCATTATAGGTATATATATATATATATATATATATATATATATATATTATAGGTAATAAATAAAAATTATCTGTTGAATAATGCGTAATGCAATTAGGATGTTGAGGCTTCTGATCTGCAAATCCACTTGTATTAATATTTGCTGTAACGTCAGTGGAGTCTTCCATGTGGAGACTCAAAAAGATTTTAGGTTTCGTCTCTTTGTCTGTCTCTTTGTCTCACGATGACGGCCGCAAAAATCACGCCATTGACTTGTAATTATTCAATCCCTACCACGTATGTAAAAACCAAAAAAAAAAAAAAAAAAAACATCACTGGACACCCCAACTCGCTGTGCATGAATCTGAGAGCGCACGTAACTCGGTTCCGCGGTAATCACTACCACGTACGTAAAAACCAAAATAAAAAAAAATCACTGGACACCCCTACTTTGCTGTGTATGAATCTGAGAACACCCGTAACTCGGTTCCACGGCAATCACTACCACGCACATAAAAACAAACAAAAAAAAAAAAAAAAAAAAAAAAAACATCCCTGGACACCCCAACTCGATGTGCATGAATCTGAGAGCGCACGTAACTCGGTTCCGCGGTAATCACTACCACGTACGTAAAAACCAAAAAAAAAAAATAATAATAATAATAATAATAATCACTGGACACCCCTACTTTGCTGTGCATAAATCTGATAACACCCGTAACTCGGTTCCGCGGCAATCACTACCACGCGCGTTAAAAAAAAAAAAAAAAAAAAAAAAAAATCACTGGACAAAACCCAATTTCACTGTGCATGAATCTGAGAGCGCACGTAACTCGGTTCTGTGGCAATCCCTACAACGTACGTAAAAAAAAAAAAAAAAATTGCTGCACACCCCTACCACGCTGTGCATGAATCTGAACAGGCTGGTAACTCGTTTTCGCAGCAATCAGTATCACGCACGTATATACGCTTCGCGCACATAACCCCCCCCCCCAAAAAAAAAAAAAAAATAAAATAAATAAATAAATAAATAAATAAAAATAAATAAATAAATAAATAAATAAATAAAATATAATAAATAAATAAAATAACTGGACACCTCTACCTCGCTGTGTATGAATCTGAGAATGCTTGTAACTTGTACTATTCTTGTATTTTTATTTTATTCGAGCAAATGGGAATTTTTCAAATTACTTAAAACTAGTAAATTTATCACCAAAATTCAACTTGGCTACATCTCCAGTCAATAGACTTTAGGGAGTGTGCGAAGTATAAAATAATCCTTTTAAGACAAATTCCTTCAACACTTTAATCCCTTACAAAGAGGGACCTTGACTATGTCCGAAATTGCCACGTCGGAATCGGCACGCCACCACCAAGTTGTGCATGAATCTCAAAATGCACGAAATTCAGTACTATGGCTATCACTATTGCGGATGTACACAGATGCACGCTTCGCACATGTGTAAATTAAAAGCTAGATGGAGGAAAGACTTTCTATCTGAGTTTTCACAGCACATGCTCACTGATTTGGCCATATTTTCACGTGGCAAGTTTTTGGCGACAATTTCACCGAGATGCGCACTAACCCTGACAAGAGCGTTTCCTTCAATTTCTACTTGCTTTTCTTTTTAATAGCAGTGCCATTTTTAAATTCCCTTAAAGTTCGAAATGCTTTTTTTCAAAAAGTGTTTACTTATTAAGATTTATTATAAATTTATTCTTTGTAAAATTTATAACATTAGTAACCTGTAATAAATAAATCTGAATTTGCCAAGAATTTCATAACTAATTTGCAGTAGTTGAAAAAACTATTATGCAGTGTCGTTACATTTGTACATTTATTAATAGAATTCTTATCAAATCATTATCCGCGATTGTAATGAAATGCTCGCCCTCTGGTGGGCCAAGGTGAAATTATCACACCACTGCATATCCTCATATTATGCAATCGACTTTCCATGATGAAATGGCGGAGAAAGAATAATAATTACACGTGGCTGTTATATTTACTAACAACTGCAGTGTTCAGAGAGCGCCATCTATCGATCATTACAAACGCGGATAGTATTATGTATTTTAAAATATCCTTTGCGGAAAAAGTTGCAGGTTGCTCCACAACTGGATTTGGCGATTTTTCTTTGGGTCCGTTTTGAACGATAACGATATCGTTCTAGATTCTTTGCAATATGACATACTAGCAACCAGCATTCTGTTTATTTTTTTATTACCATGGCAACCAGCATTGCAATTAATTTTAAAGATAACTTTAATTATTCATTATTCTATTCTATTTCAGCTGGTGAAGTTTAATTTTATAAAACAGTTACATTTTTACTATTTATTTTTTTGTTTGTTTAATTTGTTATTATTTAATTTTGTTTAAGTATGGCTTTTAGTAATAGTGAAAAAGTGAAAAAAAAAAAAAAAAAATATGTTGAAGATAACAAAAATTTGTTAAAAGATAAAATGGTTGTGATCATCGAGCGGATAGGCCTATTTTTGGAATAGAAGGTGAATGTAGTAAGATTTTTTTGAGCGAATTATTTAGAGAGAAAGAGAGAAATGTTTCTGGAAATTTTAACAAAATGTGGATTATTGAAAAATATCCACAATGAAAAATATCCACAATATCCAAATTTCCACAATATAATTTGTGAAAAGTATGTAAGTAATATGGTTTTGAGAAAGAAAAAGAGTGTGATGGACGGATTTGCATGGAGATGTGATAGTTATGTTGCTGTGGATGATACGTGTAAAAGGTGTTTCGCAGAAAAATCAATTAGGATGTTTTATCATGCATAGTAAGGTAAGTTAATTTAAAATATTTGTTTAATTAATATTAAAAATAGGCTTATTAAATTTTGTACATTACAAAAGACGCTATTTTGAAAAACGCGGGAACTAGTTTCATGTTGCTCACAAGTGAATTCGGCAATTTTTCTTTGGTGATTACGGCGAAATGCCATTTTTTGCAAATGGTTGCCATATATTCCAAGCGTAAACAAAAGCAAAACGCGTTTTTCAAAATGGCGTCAATAATGTACAAAAATTAATTAAGCTTATTTTTAATAATAATAAAACAAATACATATTTAAAATTGACTTACCACACAATTCAGGATAAAAGATCTTCATAAATTTCGATACTTCAAAGGTTATGAATATGCATAAATATATAAACATATGCTTCCCATACGTTTATACAGTTTAAATATTCTACACTTTCAGGTAAAATACGATTATGTAAATTTGGATACCGTTTCTTTATATGATTTTTAGAACACATTTTTAAAAATAAGCTACTTTACGTAGCTTGAAAGGAAAAATTCAAGAAATTCCGTAACTTACCGATAAGTAATACACATGTATAGCTACATACATGTTACTACATGCTTCGCGTACATGAAATCCATCCGTCACATTCTTTTTCTTTCTCAAAACCATATCATTCTCACACTTTTCACAAATCATACTTCGATTAATTAATTCACGTTCTTTCAAAAATTCCTAAAACATTTCTCTCCCTAATTCACTCAAAAATATCCTACTATATTCACCTTCTCTTCCAAAAATAGGCCTATTTCTCGTTAAAACCATTCTAATGTTTTTTCTCAACAAATCTTTATATTTTTAAATAATTTTTTTCACTGATTCACTACTACTAGATGCCATACTTAACAAAATAAAATAATAATAAATTAAATAAACAAATTACATTAATAAAGAATAAAAATACGACCGTTTTATATAATAGTACTATGGCTAGTCGTATTATGATAGGTAATCAGAAGGACTTTAACATCCATCACACACTAATTATAAAAAACGATACTATCGATAACTATATTTAATTAATAACAAAGTAACAAAAAACAAGATATATGTGTTACAATGGTGGTATTGCGCCAATATAATGCAAACCAAAACTGTTTAGATACGAAACAGTTAATATGACAGTTAGCTGCCAAGAGAGCTACACCTACGCAGAGGTGTGTTCAGTAGTACAGTTCGGGGTGCGTTCAGTTTCTGTATTGGGAGCGATTCGATCCCCACACCATCTCCCCTCCTGGAAGAAGCAGAGTCTAAAAAATAATAATAATAAAGTTAATAGTTTATATATATAGTTTCAGTATATTTCTTTGGGAAATGAACACGACGTCCACAACGTGTCTGTACGACGGGTTTTGGTATGTCCGGAGTATCCACTGATTGTTTTCGCAAAGTATCATCTGCAGAGGGATCAGGTTCCTGGCTAACAGGTGTAGTGTCCAGTTTCTCATCCGTAGAAACAGATGTAGGTTTAAGCTGATCATCTGAGGTAAGATGTGCAGGTTTCAGCCTGTCAATTGAGACAGTGAATACTTTGTGGTTGATGCGGAGGGTATACGTTTTTGCTCCACGTTTAATCATCTCATGAGGGTCTGTATATGGAGTATGTAATGATGGTTTAACTGCATCAACTCTAAGAAAAACATGTGAACATGTTTTTAAATCTTTAAATATGAAAACTTGTTTCTTGCTGTGATTTGAAGTGGGCTTGGAACTAAGTTGATGAAAATGATTATTTAATTTTTGGAGAAAGTCATTGTCAACGTGGATATTGTCATTTGCCGTAAAAAATTGTCCTGGCAAACGCAGATTCTGTCCATAAACTAATTCAGCTGATGAACAATTAAGGTCTTTTTTGAAGACAGTGCGTAACCCTAATAAAACAGCAGATAAAGCAAGTGTTCAATGGACGGAGGTGTGGCACATGATGGCTTGTTTTAAAGTGCGGTGCCACCTCTCTATAATTCCATTCGATTGTGGGTGGTACGCCATTGTGCGAGTTAGTCTAATACCAAAATGTTTTGATAGAGCTCTAACAAATCTCCACGAAATCGAGGTCCTTGATCTGTAGTTATACTTTCTGGTATTCCAAATCTTGCGAACCATCCGGTGTAGAGTGCCTGAGCTACCGTGTCGGTTTTTATATTCGAAATTGGAAAAGCTTCAGGCCACCGTGTACATCTATCAATACAGGTAAGGCAGTATGTAAAGCCCTGTGAAGATCGCAATGGTCCAATAAGATCGATGTTTATGTGTGAGAAACGTGCATTTGGTACTTTAAATTCTTCTAAGGGTGCAGATACATGGCGAGAAATTTTTGCTTTTGACAAGTGATGCAAGATTTAGCCATTAATACACACTCTTTTTTTATACCTGGCCAAATAAAACGTTCTGTAATCAGTTTAACTGTTGTTTTTACACCTGGGTGAGCAAACCCATGTATGGCATTGAAAACAGACTTACGGAATTCTTGAGGAATATAGGGTTGAACGTTATTAGTTGATGTGTCACAAAAAAGTTGCAAATCACTGTTTGGGATGTGTAATTTTTGAAATTTAAGATTAAATTCATTATTTTCAAGAATTTTTTTAAGTTCTGGATCGTTATCTTGACGTTTTGCAATTAAATTAAAATCAATGGCATCAGGATATAACGTTGCATATTCTAGAAAACGTGTCAGCTACAATATTTTATTGACCACTTACATGGCGGATGTCAGTAGTAAATTGAGCAATGAAGTTTAATTGATTGTCCTGTCTGGGTGAAAGGGTGTCATATTGCTTAGTAAAAGCTTTTAGTAAGGGTCTATGATCAGTGAAAATAGTGAAATTTCTCCCCTCTAGTAAATAGCGAAAATATTTTACTGCCGCAAATATTGCCAAAATAAGTATTCTCTGTCGTATGCACTATACTTAATTTCAGTTTCACTCAGTTTCCTAGAGAAAAAACCTAAAGGTTCCCAAGCTTCTCCCGTGTGTTGCTGAACACAAGCCCCAACTGCTTTATCCGAAGCATCACACATTAGTGCAATAGGTTTGCTATGATCGGGGTGAGCTAAATTAACAATCTGAGTAAGTGTTTGTTTACACTGTTGATTTTCAGAGTAATGTCGGACCATACCAAAGATTTTTTATCATTTTTCTTGCTAGTACCTAGCATGCCATATAAATGAAGCTGCATTTCGGGTGCATGAGGCAAAAAACGTCTATAGAAATTTAAAATTCCCAGAAATCGACGCAAATCATTTACAGTTTGGGGTTTTGGGTAATCTACGATAGCTTGAACCTTTTCAGGCAAGGAGCTATACCAGATTTATCAATAAGATGTCCAAAAAATGTAACTTTGTCTGAAGCGAATGTGCATTTGGATAAATTAACATTTAAATTATGATCCGCAAGCCGTTTTAGAATAGTATTAAGATGATTAAAGTGTTCTTCAACTGAGGAGGATGCGACAAGAAGATCATCGATGTATACAAAACAAAAATCGAGATCAGAGAGTATTTGGTCCATATAACGATGCATAGTCTGCGCCGCATTGCGTAGGCCAAAAGTCATGAAGTTAAACTCGTATAAACCAAAAGGGTAATGTCTTCTTTATTCATTGGGATTTGGTAATAAGCTTTCTTTAAATCCAATGTGGAAAAAATTACATTGCCGTGTAAATTCGAGGTAAAGTCATGAATAGGGCGAATTGGGTATTTGTCGGGTACTGTTATAGCGTTTACAGCACGGTAGTCGCCGCATGGGCGCCATGAACCGTCCGGTTTCCGAACCATGTGTAATGGACTGCTCCAACAACTTTTTGATGGGCTACAAATTCCCTTTTGCACTAAATATGTAAATTTGGATTTTGCAGCGGCTAATTTCTCAGGAGCTAAACGTCTGGCTCTAGCAGCAACCGGAGAACCTTTAGTTTCGATAACATGCATTACATTAACACATTCATAATCACTCGGTGATTTAGGAACATCTTCAAATACAGAATGGTACTTCTTTAATAATTTATCAAACTGAATGGTATCATGCAGAACAGTTATTTTTGGGACGGGTTCTGAAGAAATTTTGCCGATAGAAACTTGCCGATATATAAATTTTGCCGATTACCTGTGTTAGGCCCTCTATGAGTTTTTTTAATTTTAAGTCAACAATAATTCCATAATGATGTAGGAAATCAGTCCCTAAAATTGGTTGGGAGACCTCCGCAACAGTAAACGTCCATGGCAAAATTCGACGTAAACCGAAATTTAAATTTACGGAACGTTTTCCATATACGTTAATTTTTGTGCCATTTGCAGCAACTAGCTGAAAAACTGAAATTGGTTTACGGCGTTCATCGGCTGTCGGTGGCAAGACTGATAAATCGGCGCCTGTGTCAATCAGCAGGTTTATACCCAAAGTTTTTTCAAAAACCACTAGGCGACAATTGTTCTGGCCATAGGCGTTTGTCGTAGCCCACGCTTGTCCCTTATTATGGTGAAATCCAACTGTTGATTATATTTGTTTCTTTTGCCATGATTCAAATACATTGCGATGTAAAGGAAATGAAGAAAATAAAAGTCTTGAAAAGATAAACAGTATTTTATTTACTTCAAAAGTCACATCATTAAAATAGCAGGTTCAAATTCAAGTATATAACTACTTATTCGATGACGCCGCTAGAGAGAGAGAGAGAGAGAGAGAGAGCAGAGAAAAATTATAACGTCTTCGCTGTCTCAGAAAAGAGCAAAAACTGTGGGTCCACATTTTCGACGACACGGGAAGATCAGCCCGGAAGGGAAGTCATATGTTTGCATTATCATTATTTTCGCCAAAATGCATGCCAATTCTAATTCTTTGTCTCTAAGAATAAATCAATGTTAATTTTTGAATTATAAACGACGGTTTATAAAATGTATTTACCCTTCGGTACGTTGGTATTATGCCAAGCGTCTGTTTGACTAGATGATGACCGTTATGGACTGAAATCATTAATATTGCGAAATTTTCAAATAAATTACATCCGGTGTTGAAATAATATTAATTCTGACAATGAGTTTTCTTGTTTAGGAATACTTGACAACACTTTTTTTTTTTATTATTATGTTTAATGTCATAATTTCATTAGATATTATATTTTTCTTTTCTTTTTTTATCCTATAAAATAAAGTACTTTTCTATTTAAAAGAATACACATTCTATTTACAATCTAGATATAAAACATATAAAATTTAGATCACTGAATGATGTCTGTTATCATTTTATGTTAATATATAGTGTAGGTCATATGTATAATTAAAATTGTGTAATTTTTGATGACATTTAAAAACAATTCCTTTTTTTAAATGTCTGAGAACAAATTATGTGAATATAATATCTCACTTAAAATTTAATTATTTTTTTATTGCAATAATGCATTAATTTATCATTAGATTTTATTTTATTTAAAAATTCAATTCAAATTTAATCATATATATGTGAACACCTTCACAGCCCTCTAGCTGTCCTTCGACTTAAAATGGCATGGCTGCGAACATTTCGTAGATTTATCACCGAATTTCTTATGATACCAACATATAACTTCACGCCTAGGGGAATGAGATTTTGAATCGGAATTTCGACTACGTGTTCTATTTTGCGAACAAATATTTAAGAGTTTATAATTTTTTTTTTATTGATTTCATGAATTTGTTGTTGCATGTCATTTACTACATTATTTATAGCAAGATCATTTCCTGTTTTAGGCTGTGTTTCGGCTAAGTTAATTGAGTTAGAATATGTAACGTCGGCTATCCTGTCTGCTACTACAGCTAATTTTGATAGCTCAATATCCGAAGTAGCTAAAATTGCTTGCATTTGTGATGGCAAGCGCTGAAGCCAAAGAGATTTTAATAGATCATTCCCCACCTTACTGCCGGCTAAATCCTGCATCTGCCGAAGTAACACTGACGGACGTTTATCGCCTAAGTCAAGATCTTGTAACAACTTTTTTAATCAACGTTCTTCGGAGTCAGTGTAAACCTCAATTAATATCGACTTTAGTGCCTCATAAGAATTAGAAGAAGGAGGAGAAGTGATAATATCACACACCTGGCTGAGTATATCCGTTTCAATATTTCTGACTACGGTATGATATTTAGTAGTATCCGCTGTGATTCCAGCATTTACGAATTGGCTCTCTATTTGCGTGAACCATATTCGCACGTTTTCTTTCTAGAATGGAGGTACCTTTACCGAAACTCTATTTACTGAAGGCGGTGAAACACCTTCGTTGTCGGATGGCATCTTGAATAGCGAACACAATAGAAAACAATAAGAATGATGTTCAAAATATGCGGGTCACCACTTATGGCTAGTCGTATTATGATAGGTAATCAGAAGGACTTTAACATCCATCACACACTAATTATAAAAAACGATACTAACCATAACTATATTTAATTAATAACAAAGTAACAAAAAACAAGATATATGTGTTACAATGGCGGTATTGCGTCAATAGAATACAAACCAAAACTGTTTAGATACGAAACAGTTAATATGGCAGTTAGCTGCCAAGAGAGCTACACCAACGCAGAGGTGTGTTCAGTAGTTCAGTTCGGGGTGCGTTCAGTTTCTGTATTGGGAGCGATTCGATCCCCACAGTACTTCACCAGCTGAAATAGAATAGAATAATGAATAATTATTTCTTTATGATTAATTACTATGCTGGTTGCCATGGTAATAAAAAAACAACAGAACGCTGGCTGCTATGGGCATAAAAAATAAACAGCAAGCAGGCTGCCACATTATATTGCAGAGTCCAGAACGACATCGTTATCGTTCAAAACGACTCCAAAGAAAAATCGCCAAATCCACTTGTGCACCAACACGATACTTGTACCAAAACGCGTTTTCATTTTGTTTACGTTTTGAATACATGGCAGCCACTTCCGAAAATGGCATTTCGCCATAATCACCAAAGAAAAATCGCCAAATCCAGTTGTGAATCAACCTGCAATTTGTTCCTTTTTTGCTTATTTAGATATTTAATCCTTTCCGGGGAAATAAATCAATAGCATTTTGAAATATTTTTTCATTAAATTTAACATTCCTTAACATCGCTACGTAAATAAGATTGATGTTTTGCTACAATATGATTATTACTAGCGAACTGACGGACAGAATAATTTGTAAACAAACATGCTCTTTCCTAATTAATAAAACTCGCCAGAGAGCAATTAATGGCCAAATAAAGTGACGTTAAAGAAGTTTTCTACGCATGCACGACGGGAGCTTTTTCACTATCTAGGAGGCATGTGTAGAAAACAAGCAAACAAACAAAATCACTGAGTGAGTTCTATTACCGTGATGTGCATAAATCTCAAAATGCACGAAATTAGATACCGCTTCAATCACTACCATACACATATGTACGCTTCGCACACATGGAAAAAAACGAAAAAAAAAAAAAAAACTGCATTCCGCTATTTTGATGGGAATTTAGGATAGGACTCCTTTCACGAAATTTGAAATTTGGCGCTGAAGTAGCTTGGACGTTTCTCGCCAAGTCTTTATGTGCGCAATTGTGATAGTCATTTTAATTCATTGCCAAAATGGCAACAAAAATTCAAAAATCGACTAAAGCTGCACTTCCCGATGAGCATAAATTTCAAATCGTGACAGTATAAGTCAATAAAAGCCCATCTTTTCTTGCACCACTAATTTGCAAAGAAAACAAACGGTAGAAGCCTACCAAACTGTAAGATAAAATGCATTCTAACTTTATTATATCGTTCTTTTGATTTTTCCTTAGTTAAACTCTATGGTTAATATTTTACCTTTTTTTTTTTTCCATTTTGATTTTCGCTTGCTGACAATTTGGCAATATTTGAATCCGAACTGGATGAAAAAAAAGTAACGAAATAAATGGCTCATTAACAATTTGAATATTGTTATCATATTGCGAGATTTTGAACAATTTTTTTTATACTGGTAACGCATGTATGTATTCGTTTGCGTCAAAATAAAAACAGTAAAATAAGAACAAAAGAAATAAAAAATAATTACTTGCAGTATGGTAGACCACCTTAAAATATTTTCTCAACGTTTCATTGATTCAAAAAACCTGAAAATAATCCATGGAAAGGAGATGATTCATTCGATTTGCATTTTTTTCAGGTGTTTGAACTTTTGGTTGATCTGATCTAATGAATCTCTAAAACGTTTCGTGAAACCATTATGTAATTGACGATTTAAGTGAATGTATTTTTATTTTAACTAGCAATCCCGTGCGAAATTTTCGCACTTTATGTCCTTCCTTATTCAACTTTAAAATTTTAAACTCATGAATGTTATACTAATTTCACCACCTAATTAAAATTTTAATTTACAAGAAGCTAAATTATTATTAAAACCAAATTAATATTGCACAATATTGAAACCAAAATCATTCTAAGAAAGGTTTCCAAATAAAATTCATGGTTCGCGACTCAATTTTAATACTTCCTCAGTCAGTATAGTTTTAATATAGGACTCCCACGACGCCAAGTGAATGTATTTTTATTTTTAATTGTAAATTTAACTATAACTAACGAAATATAGCTCGAAATGAAGATCACAAATGACGTCATTTATTCACAATCATAATAAAGTATTTCATTTTTATGAATTAAAAGATAGTTGTTTATTAATAATACAGCTAATATCAGTTGCAACGATTTAAAGAATGACGCCATTCGCAACTAGTCTAAGATTACAAGTACGTTTTTACTTTCTTTTACACATATAAGATGATAGAGAAAGTATTGTTTTTGTGGCAAATTTTTGAAATTCAGTTTTTGTTATATTTACACGTTTTAAGGTCCCCTGAATCCAAAAATCATGTTTTTAGCGGTTGGTCTGTGCATGTGTCTATGCGTCTGTCTGTTATCAGTATATCTCAAGAACAAATAAAAGGAGAAAGTCCAAACTTGGTAATGTATCATATAGAGATACTACACTAAACTTTTCGTTGATATCAAGCAAATGGTTCGTGTATAGGGACATCCAAGAGAATTCAAATACATTACGCCTATGGGGAAAATTGCAGGTAAGTAGAATTGAACATCTATAGACTATACTAAGCCAAATGAAACAAATATCTGTTTTTCAAATTTCTAAAAAAATGCTTCATGTAGACTATGGTACAAAATCGTTCACTGTTCTTTTACCGGGCTACTCAAAAGAACTAGATTACAGTGCAACAATACTTGAAAATTGATGAAAGTGTATTTCAGGTTGTGCAGTGTGTTATTATTACAGGATTATGCTTAAGTGAACCATGTGGTGTGTACATAACCTTCGGAAAATATACAGGTCACCGAATATTTAAGTCATAACACTTTTTTTATTATTAGTGGAAGTGACTAATTATAATATTTAACCATAATTTTAATCTGCTCAGAAATTTAAATTAATTCCTCATACCCATATAGTAAATAATGTGTTTTTTAACACGTTCGCTGCCGATCTCACGTGACTAATAATGGGAACAGCGTTTTTTCCCTTTAACCTGCCGATTATGTTTGGCGTATTTCGCAAGAGCGCTATATCGCCAGATGTAGCGCTTGTTTTTAAGCTTTGTGTTTACCTTTGTTTGTTTGTGTCATGTGTTACGTCTATATGCTGTATGACGTCAAATGTATGAAAATTCGTCTGCTCGGCCAACACCTCCTGTAATAATGCCTTCGAGCTGAGCTCTACGTCATGGTAAGACTACTATATAACAGGCTGAATCATTCGCCGCCATTTGTACGTCAAGTCCGTCATTGCTAAACTTAAAATTACTATATAATAGTCTTATATAGTCTCATATAATAATCTTATATGGTAGTTCGTCACTGCCAAACCTAAGACTATTCTATAATAGTCTTATATTATCTCATATAATAGTCATATACAATAGTCTTAATTTTAGCAATGACGGACAAATGGCGGCGAATGATTCAGCCTGTTATATAGTAGTCTTACGTCATGGAAGATCGTCCTATTTTATCCAATCAACACTTTCTATGATACATGTTGGATCGTGGGGATTGGATGAAATCGGCCGACCTTCCGTGACGTAGAGGTCAGCTCGGAGGCATTATTACAGGGGGTGTTGGCTCGGCACAAACAAACTTTGGAGTTAATGTAATAAAAAAGCACCACAAAACTGGCGTAGTAAAAAATATTACTTACAAACTTTGAATAAACACCTTAAAGTGCAATAAACTCGCAACAATTGTTTTGGGTCGAAAAACACACGACCCTTCATCAGGCTAATAAAGTAAGCACGAGTGCTGCGTTGCCGCTTTGACTGCAGCACTCGTGCTTACTTTATTCGCCTGATGAAGGGTCATGTGTTTTTCGACCCGAAACAATTGTTGCGAGTTTATTGCATTTTATGGTGTTTATTCAAAGTTTGTAAGTAATATCTGGAGTTAATGGGTAATAAGTTAGACTTCCATAGCAAATAGTTTCGTTTGTACTGAGCAGATAAAATAATAAATCACTGACGTCATCAATTTTGTCGCGTATTGAGCATACGTGTTTTATTAGAGAGTAAGCATTCTATTTTGAAATAGTCTTCAAGGGGGATCAAAATTTCGATGGCATGCTTCCGGACCACTTCTAGGGGTGAGATTCAAGCCATCACCAGTTGCCATTTGCGCAGCACTAGTGTGATGTAAAATCCAACCAACCATCTATTTTGAAATATGAATATTTCTGATGTTTGCGTTAGTGTTGTTTGGCTGGTTGAATAATGTCGGAATTTAACGTTGATTGAGTTTTAAGTCGCACGAATTCTGCACGATGGGAAAATGGCGACGGTCTGAGACTCACCCCTCGAGGTGATCTGGAAACATACCATCACAATTTGATACTTCACGGAAGGGACTTTTGAATTTTAGAGGCATATGTTTGAATTTCATGCCAATACTGGTTGCTACAGTATGAAACTTTACATATTTTTTAATCTCATGCATTTTGAGATAGAGGTATAGATCAGAGGGTAAACAGATCAGAGTACCATTATTATAAAGAACCGTTAAAGTTTGCTATGATTTTTCAGTTGCGGATGTATTTTTTAATTTCTAACTTCTAACATATGAGGACTATAAATAAAATATTAATGACTAGCAGGCTTTGCCCGCTTCGCTGGTCATAAAAAAAAAGAAAATCATTGAAATCCGTCAAAATCTAATTTTAAGTTCCCCAATGCCTTCGGCAGTCCCTTACCTGCTTTTTACTCCCCCTCCCTCGCGGTTACAGTTGAAAGTTTTACAAAATCTCATCAAAGTGCATATTTTGCACACTTAATTAACACACACACACCAAAATTCGCCATTCTTAGGTAATTTGGACGGATTTAAGCTTCAAAATGTGGTTTTTGCCCCGCCCGTCCCAAGAGGAAGGGGGGGGGTAAATTTCCAAAATTACTTTATATTGCATGTTGCATACACATACCTAACCGACACATCAAAAAATTGAGATCATGAAATTATTTAAAGCTGAGCTATGCTTTAAAACTTTTTTTTTTTAAATCTCTCCCCCCGTTCCTAAAGGAGGGAAGGACGAGGGAATTTCACAAAATCTCTTCGTTAGATACATATAATCGTCCCTTACATAAAAAAATGTCCAACCTTAGATAATTTAGTGCAGCGTTACGCATGAATACATGCTTTTGCCCCCCATTCTCCAAAGGGCGGTAGGGTGGAATTTCATAAAATCCCTTTGTAGTGTGTAGTATGTGAGTACCCTTCTTCCAAAACCTTTTCCCTTCCCTCCCCCCCTTAAAAATCCAAAATTCCAAAATCGCAGAAAATAATTTTTTTGTACTCAAGTCTGGTTTTTCCATCTGCAATTTCTTCATCGTTAAGTAATTTGGAGCCGAGTTAAGCCTTCTGCCCCCCAAGGGAGACAGGGGGGGGGGTATTTTGCAAAATTCCGCCTTAGTTGGGGGTCAGGTTCCGAAAACCAACCTGGTCACTAAAATTTGTGACCCTCTTTCCCACAGAATCGTCATGGCAGTGCTGAGTCAGTGAATCATTGAGTTTACTCTTTTAAATGTACTGATTTGTTTATATTTTTTATGGACTACTTGGCTTAAGGTTGCTGTCACAAAAATAGAGTCCTTGGCGAAAAATGTCCTATCTACTTCAGTATTAAAATTAAAAATATACCCAGGATTATAAACTAATAAAGCTCTTTAATACAGATCTGAATTAGCTTTCATTTTCTTATTATTTAATTTTGATAATGACATTATGTTGTCATGTGCCTAAGCAAATTTAATATTTATTATTTTTTTTATTATTATTCGAGTGAAATATTCTTTGGCAACAATTAAAAATTAAAATAAATTATTTTAAAGTTTTATTATCCGCGTTTGTAGTGATCGATAGATGGCGCTCTCTGAACACTGCAGTTGTTAGTAAATATAACAGCCACGTGTAATTATTATTCTTTCTCCGCCATTTCATCATGGAAAGTCGATTGCATAATATGAGGATATGCAGTGGTGTGATAATTTCACCTTAGCCCACCAGAGGGCGAGCATTTCATTACAATCGCGGATAGAAGAAATATTTATATTATATAGAAGATTAATTAAAAATTTACTTTTTTTCCGGTATAAATAGTAGCCTATGTCTTATTCCATACTATTATCCATCTCTGTGCAAAATTTCATCCAGATCCGTTTAGCCGTTGTGGCGTGATTGAGTAACAAACATCCATCCAAACTTTCGCATTTATAATATTAGTACAGATTAGTTATCATGTGCATGTGTTAGATTGAGTTATTTTGCTGTCAAATTGACAAAAATTTTAATTTTAAATTTAAAAACTCTGTCGTTCTTGGCGCTTATTGTATTTGGTGATCAAAAACGTAATACGAAAATATGCATGCCAGATGTATATTTTCGTAATATGCAGTGTACGAAATATTGTTTCATATTATTCATTACTCTCTTAATATAAGTTGTTAAAATAACCATGATTTTTGAAAGGATTTAATTATGTTTGCCAAATAATTTGTCGATATTTTTTTTTTCTGCTAAGGATGACCGATATCAAATCTATTCCGCTGCAACATATTAGTATTTTATATCAGATACTTTATTTAGAAATTTGAAAACAAATTTGACTTCAAATTATGATAGAATATTTATCATTTTCCTTTTAATTAGTATATTAGTTGGATATGTATTGTGTAAATATCATCTTTTGAAATGAAATGTTTGTGTTTTCAATCGAATATGGAAATTTGCCTTTTTTTTTTTTTTTTTTTTCTAGAGTTTTGAAATTAAAAATTCAAATTTTGTCAATTTTACAACAAAAATAACTTAATCTAACGCATGGACATGATAATTAATACATACCTATACCTAAATATGGGGATTAAAATCGGGAAATAATTTTCCTCGATTTTTAATAATTTTTTACAAAAAATCCAATGGACGTTTAACATAGGAAATATTTTTCATGCATAAACGAACGGCCAGTGACGTCATCACTTCGCTTGCGTATTAGCACTTTATCAATGTGTAAAAGAAATTTTAAATTAAAAATGACGTCAATTTTTGTGAGATGCATAATTTTTTTTATAATTTTTTATCGTTCACGTTTAGATAAATTTATTTATTCTCCTGTTGAAAAAAAAAATAAATTCGTTTTTTTTTTTCCTTTTTGGCAACAATTAAATTATGGATAAATTTAAATGGCTAATTTTTTGCTATTATTAGCTTACAAAATTGCTATTTTATGCATAAAAATCGCAAAAACAATTTTTTTTCGGAAAAAAAGGTAGCCAACTTTTTAAGTTAGGGAATAAGCTATCTCCATAACAAATTTTATCGAAATCCATCGAGCAGTTTTAGCGTGAAACTGACTCAAATAAACGGACATTCACATTTATAATATATATATAAGATAAATCATTTACTTTACGCAGTTTTTGAAAATGCAGAAAAATGCCTTTAAAATAAATGTTGCCCCAGACTCTGTGTTGTCGCTTCGAGCACATCGATTAACCGCATTTTGGTGCACAACTTCGTGGTACCTTGGTAGTACTTTGGTTGTACTTCAATATTTAGTGTAATTGTATGATCTAAGTTTTATTCTTTTATATGGGATTAGTTATGAATTTATAATTATTTTATAATTCTTTTTTATTTCATTTCATGATTTTTTTTTTTTTTTTCTACGTATTTTTATTTATATATTTATTTATTTATTGATAATATTTTTTTCCCTGGTGTATTTTTTTGCTAGGTTATATCGCCGGTGTTCGATCGCACGCCGGCGGTGGAGGGTTGCTATTCGGAACACGATGCGAAATGGCGCCGTCTTGGCGATTTTTGAAATTTCGCCAAGTGGCAGCTTAAAGTAAACTTTCCCCTGTAAAACAATACGTCGCATCTCGCGCTAGCGCGGGATCGGCAGTGAACCATCGATCGATGCAGCGAACGTGTTAAGCTAAATAAGCATCGCTTTTTTTTGTATATTTACATGTTTTGAGGTTTCTTGAATACTGACGTCAAGCTTTTAACGTTTGATCGTTGTCTCTGTCTCTTAAAGTAAATTAAAAACAAATAATATTAGGCGATTCAAATGTTTTATTTTGAAGTTAATACTTTCGTTACAAGGAAAGTTTGATCAAGATTAATAAGTTTCAAGGAAGTTTCAAGGATTAATAAGTTTCAATAAGGAATGTTGCGTGTGAAAGTTGTCTGAATAATTTTAAGTGAACTTTTGAATTTAATAACAGATTTGAGTTCTATATAAATGTAAGTACAATAATGAAACGGGGGGTTGAGTGGAGCGGTAGGCCCCCTTAAACAAAAATATTTGTCAAATAAAGCTGTTCTGAAGCCTAATTTGAATTGTTTTAATTTTGGTTTATATAAGTGCTCATTATCTTACACCTTAATCTACAATCTGTATATATAGTATTATTTTTTAGGGTAAGAGAAAGTCGTGTAAGTGACACACCGGATTACTTACTTTCTTCTACCCATACGGTAGAGAAAGTATTGTTTTGGCGTTAAATTTTCGAAATTGAGTTTTTGTTATATTTACACGTTTTGGGGTCTGCTGAGGGGAGGAAGTTGTTGGAGTGTTAGTACATTTTCTCTCTACCTGCGCGGTAGAGTATCTGAACTTTTGTTGCTTAAGGGGTGCTTGGGTAGTGCTTATGCATCATCTATAATGTTTCCCTTGAAAGTTTCAGGTTCCCCGGAATCGTGACTAACAATGTGAGATAAAAATAGCTTCGATCCACTGGATCAGAAGCCGATGAGTTTAGTTCATCAGTGCTGTCAATACGTTGTTTAAAAATTCGCAATTGGTCATTATTAATTGTTGTTGGTGTATCACTGAAATCTATCTCTAAATTATTGTCTTCGACTTTTAAGACTTTGAAGGGACAGATAAATTTTGGCTCAAACTTTCCCACTCGTTTATCTTTTCTTGAGCTGAGGAAAGCTGATTAGCTTTCCGTGTCTGTATGCCTTTAACGCTATCTTTGTCCGGGTATCACGTGAGAACGTCTGGACGGAAGTCCAGACGGAAGTCAGTGCTTGGCAGGGATTTAGGTCTTTACCCAATTTAAAATTGCATCTATTAACCTTTTGGAAATTCCCCTTCGTTTCCCCCCTGGGGCGGCAAAGGTGAAAAACTCCTTTGTAAGCATAACTCGGTTCCAAATTACTTCACAGTAGAGAAATTGCACGTGGGAATACTAGACATAAGTACAAATAAAACACTAACTGCGATTTAGGAATTTTTATATTTTAAGGGGTGAAGGGGGTAAACAATTTTTGGCGGGGAATTTAGCGAATTCCGGATTTTTGTGTAGAAATCCACCAAATATGGAACAAAGACGTTGAAAAAAACTATACGACTTCTTTAGGATATTTCTAAAAACACATTTTTGGTTTTTGTGATTTGAGACTTTTTTTTTTTTTTTTGGAGGGGGGATGAGGAGGGTGGGACGTGTGGGGGATCTCGAGGGGCAAAATCTGGACATCCCTTTTAGCATTAAATTTGTCCTGAGAAATCTATGGAAGCTGTGGTCACGAATTTTTGTGCTTGGATTGTTTATATGTATCCGACACATAAAGTAATGGAATTTATTGAAATTACCTCCGTTACCCCTTGGCGATACAGAATGTAAAAACACCTTTGTAAGCATAACTGGGCTCCAGATTACTTCACATTGAAGAAATTGCACATGAGGAGACTACACATGATTACAAGTAAAAAGCTATCTGCGATTTAGAAAATTTTACTTTTTAAGGGAAGGGAGGGGGAAAATCGACTTTTGGCGGAAAATGTTGCAAGTTCCTTATTTTTGAGTAAAACATTGCCAGAAACAGATCAAAGATGTTGAAAACAGCCATGCGTCTTCTTTAGGATGTTTCCAAAATACGTTTTTGAATTTTTGCGATTTGCCTTTTTTTTTTGGGGGGGGGGGGGGTTGAAGCGGGTATGTGTCACGTATGGCAAATTCGAGACATCCCCTTTAGATCTAAATTTGTCCTATGAAATCTTTGAGAGCTGCAGTCACAAAGTTTAGAGCTAGGATTATCTATATATGTATCCCGCCCCTAAAGTAACCATCCCCTTTCCCCTGAGGGCAGGAAGAAAAAAAAAAAAACGCTTGTAAGTATTACTCAGCCTCAAATTAGTTCACGATGAAGAAATTGCACATGAGGAGACTAAACATGAGTATAAATGAAACATATTTTGGAATTCTTGATTCTTACAGAAGGGAGATGAAAAATCGTTTTTCGGGAGACAACTTCAGAAATTACGGATTTTTGAGTAGAGCTCTACTAAAAAAGGTACAAAGGTATTGAATACAGCCATGTGTCTTCTTTAGGATATTTCCAAAAACACATTATTTTCTTCTTTTGGGAAGGGGGGGGTGAATACGAAGAAGCAAAGTTCGATACCCTCCCTTCTAGAGCTAAATTTGTCTTTGGAAATCTATGGGATCTGCGGAATTTTGCAAAACTTTGTACTTACCCGATGGGGAAGAGGAAGTAAGATGCGGGTAAGTTGCTGCCGAAGGCAGTGTAGACCCATGGGTCTATTCTGGCCTCTTCGTTAAAAAGACAAACCGATCGTTATTTTTTCGATCGAAATCTCTTTCATAACGATATTCCGCGGAATAGCGATTCTGCCCTCCGAACGTTATAATCAAACGAGGTGGGGGAAAACTGTGTTCGAGGTTAACTCTTTCATCCAATCAGGACGAAGCACGTGGTTTGTTTTATTGTGATTACAAGTGAGTAAGGGCAGACGACGATCGCCATACGCCATGCTAAAGATAGGTTGTTTGTTGTGAAAATGAAAAAAATAAAAAGCAAAGACACAGTGTGGGTTCTCTTATGTGTTGTATCACAGGTGTTTTCCAGTTCAATTTAATTGTATCGTCTCGATGAAAAGGAAATTTTAAATAGCCAAGTAGAGTTTTATATTAGACTGGCTGTTAAAAAGAAATCAGCCACTCGATATAATTATTTACTCGGCAAAATAAAGAGAAAGCATTTTCTTATCACTTTCTAAAGATTCAAAATTATAGATTTATTTTATTTACATGGTATGTACTCATGTTTTAATTATTTTTCCAAAAATTAATTTTGAAATATAGTACGTACAATGCACCTTGTTTGAACTATATTTTTTGTTTAAGTGCAATTGAAATGTTTGATATTTAGATATATTTGAGTAAAATTAATTAAACTGTAATGCTAATTTAGTGAGTAAAACATAAAAATATTTTTCTTTATTTATAAATTTATTTTTACTTAAATAATTGAAGTTAAAATTTATATAGCCATTGCGTATTGAGATGATATAAGGGTTGCTATTTATATTTCTGGCCTTGGCAACAGTAAGTGTTGCTAGGCGACCGCAGACGATTTTAATCGAAAGTTTGATATTTTTAAACGTAAATTCAGCAGACGATTTACCATTATAGCTTTATTTGTGTTGTTGACATTAAATTGAAGAGTTCTTCTCTTTCAAAAAATGGAATTGAATCGTGAATATTTTCGTGCGATTATTTTTCATAACTTTCGACGTGGATTGTCAAGACAAGAGTGCTTCGATGAACTTAATTCTTTATACAGCGATAAAGCGCCATCCTACAGCACGCAAGTTCACAAAACCTACGCAGTTCGTCCAAAGGGATAGAATTCGTCCCGGTGATTGGACGAGAGGATATAGCACAACAGCAAATCAACGATTAGGCTTCGGGATAATACTTTTCTATTTTCTTTCGATCGATGTTTTGTACTTTTATGGTAAATTTTATTAATGTAAGTATTTACAAATGTTTTACGATGATATAATATATCTGCATTTTAATAGAGATTGAAAAAAAAGAATGAAAGAAGAGCGTCTAATGCTGTGTAAATGAATATACATCAATATTTGAAGAATTTGCAATTTCAACTTATCCTCAAATTTTGAACCCCTATCTTATGACTGTAATATCTACAATTTGCAATAATTAAATTCTAGCAGTCTATTTTCTTATGACTTTCAGATCGATTTAAAAACTGTGAGGTTTTATTGTACAATTCTTTAATTTCCCCCCCTTCCTTTCATCGTTTTCTCATAGTTTGTCCTTTACTTAGTTTCAAAAATATCGCTACTTCTACTTCAAAAAATTCTCTTTTACATTTATCATTAACAAGCGTCAAGTAGAGGGAAACAAACATGAACCTAGTGATCTGAAATTTTTGATTATTGCATATGATTTCATTTAAAAAATAGTATAAATCGTGAGTTTTACAGAAGAAAAAACAAATAGTAAATTAAAATAATACATTTTTACATATTTTAATCTTATTATTTATTCATACAAATTCGGTTTTTGAAAAAACACTAATCTTTAAAGTGGGGTCACTTTATAAATACGAACAAATAGGTAGTAAAAGATTTTAATCTCTTTATGAAAATAGTCTATAATATTAAAAATGTATAGTATATCATCGAAAAACATTTGTAAATACTTTCATTAATAAAATTTACCATAAAAATACAAAACATCGATCGAAAGAAAATAGAAAAGTATTATCCCGAAGCCTAATCGTTGATCTGCTGTTGTGCTATATCCTCTCGTCCAATCAGCGGGACGAATTCCATCCCTTTGGACGAACTGCGTAGGTATTGTGAACTTGCCTACAGCACTGTAAAAAATTGGTATAACGAATTTAATCGTGGTCGATGTTCGATCCAGGACGAATCCCGTGCAGGTCGTCCAAAATCCGTTGTTGTGCCAGAAAAGATCGATGCTGTGCGTGAACTGATAAAGCAAGATCGTCATGTGACATACCGTGAGATTGAGGCGTCTTTGGACATTAGTATGACTAGCATCAATAAAATATTGCATGAACATTTGAGCGTAAAAAAAATTTGTTCGCGTTGGATCCCGCATAATCTGACAAACGCTCAAAAAAAGGCTCGTGTCGATTGGTGCAAGGAAATGTTGGAAAAATACGTTCAAGGTACATCAAAGGCTGTGTATAACATCTACACAGGTGACGAATCATGGAGCTATGCATATGAGCCGGAAACAAAACAGCAATCAACTGTATGGGTCTTCCAAGGCGAGGCAAAACCAACAAAAGTTGTTCGAGGAAGAAGCACATTGAAACAAATGATTGCCTGTTTCTTCGGCATTAACGGTCATGTGGCAACAGTGGCGTTAGAGCAAAGCAGGACGGTCAATTCTGAATGGTACACGACCATTTGTTTGCCAGAAGTCATCGGAGAAATTCGAAAAAAGCAGAAGAACAGGCGAATCATTCTTCATCATGACAATGCGAGCTCTCACACATCGACTCAAACAAATGCATTTCTGACTGAGCGAAAGATTGAACTGATGGGTCATCCGCCGTACAGCCCTGATTTGGCACCCAATGACTTCTTCTTATTCACACACATCAAAAATAAACTACGTGGACAACGATTTTAGACCCCCGAAGAAGCGGTTGATGCATTCAAAACGCATGTTTTGGGGTTACCTCAATCGGACTGGAAAAAGTCCTTTGAAAATTGGTTCAAACGCATGCAAAAGTGTATTGATCATCATGGAGAATATTTTGAAAAACAATAAAACCAATTTCGATCCTACATATTTGTTTTTTCATTATTAGGCCAGAAATATAAATAGCAACCCTTAATGTGATAAAATTTGTTTGATTTTATTTAATCAAACGGGAATTTATTTTAATGATATTAGATCTTTGCTTAAAAAAAAAAAAAAAAAAAAAAGGAAGAAAAGAAAGTATATAAATGTTTGATTTACACTGTAAATACTAATTTCTAGAAAATTATTTGTATATTTATATGAAAAGTACGTTTCTTAATTTTTTACATAAATATATGAATAATATATTGTTTTCTAAAATATATTAAGCTTTAAAGTTGTTTAGATTTACTAAGCCCAAAATATTAAATGGAAGTATGCAATTGCTTAGAATTATTCAAAATAATTATTTAAATAAAAAAAAAAGATTCACAACTACAGCTGAAATTTTTATAATTTTAAAAGAAGAAAGTTTTTATATTATTCATTTTTTTTCTAATTTAGTAAATAAAACATAAAAATATTTTTCTCTATTTATAAACACATTTTTATTTAAATATTTGAAGTTAAAACTTATAAAGTCATTGTCTATTGAGATGATAAAAAATATTTAATGAGTGTTTTATATTTATATCATAAAATTTGTTTGATTTTATTAAATTAAATGTGAATTGTTCTTAAATAATGTTTTAACTTTTTAACTCTCCCCCCCCCCATCCCCCCCCAAAAAAAAAGTATATAGAAGTTTGATTTAATCTGTATATTAATTACTAGAAAATTATTTGTAAATGTATATAAAAGTACATTACTCAATTTTTTACATAAATGTATATGATGAATAATGCATTGCTTTTTAAAAAAATATTAAGCTTTAAAATTGTTTAGAAGATTTACTATACCCAAAATATTAAATTAAATCATAAATTTAAATAATAAACATTAAATCAAAAAATTAAATTATGTATGCAATCGTTTAGAGTCATTCAGAACAATTACTTAAATATATATATATATATATATATGTATATATACATGTTATAATAATAATTATAAATACATAAATAAATAGGTTCTCAAATACAGCTGAAATTTTCATAATTTTAAAATAATAAAGTTTGTATTTTATTCCGTTTTCACTTTATTTAAATTTGGATATGTGTGGGAAAAAGTGATTAATTTTTGTTTACATTCTATGTATTTTAAGCTTTGCTAACATTTCTTTAACCAAGTTTCCTCATTTCATAAATCATAACTATTTCTAAAAAAAAAAAAAAAAAAAAAAAAAAAAAAAATGAATGATTAAACACCTTTATCATACCAAAAAGGCGCGCCATATTGTAACGAATACAAGAGCCATTCAACGACAGCCTTAGAGCTCTCGAAAAATAATGAAAATAAATATCGCTAAAATTTCGATCGCAACAGCCCAGAATACCAAATTATCGTTATATTCCGAAGATCGTTGAATTCCGAAGGAATATAACGAAGCGAACAGGCCAGAATAGACCCACCGGACTCCTCACGTTCCGATCGTGAAAAACATCTACTGAACACGGCAGGAATTTTAACTTAGGTTATTAATAATGATACGGGATTTTGACTAATCATTTAAATTGTGCCTAGCGTAGCGGGCAAAGCTTGTTAGTAAAATATATGTGTAATTTTATATGCCTTTATTTGCCGCTCGTACATGACAAAAAGATCCTATCAGTGGCCGAGAGGTTCTGCTATTAAAACGGAAAGACAGGAGGGCAAAAAGCTGAAACCAGGTCGCGCTCGTCGGCCTAGCCATTCGCAGTGTTTCGAAACTAACATAAATATGATGTAGGACTCATCCGAAAGACCCCCCTACGGAGGGCATTCCATCTATAGGCCTAGGACATAGTCAATCAGCCTTAACCAACTAACCAACCAACCCGAACCAGTGCATAGACTTTAGAATTACAATGCAATCTCTCGATTAATTTCAAATTACAAGCATCGTAGTGCTGCCATCTATAAAGCAACTGGGAAAATAATAATGATGTGGTTGCGATAAAAATTAAATTTCCTATGGAATATGCTATAGCAAAGGCGTAGCACATGTGAGATACGTGAGCGATACACTTAGTTCAATGTAGCTAATTGTTTGAGAGATTGGCACGACGATTAAGAGATTAAGGACAAATAAAATATAAAATTTCGTGGAATACGTACATTTAATCGTTATATACAACGCTCACAGAATTTTGATATAAGACACACACCAACGGAGAGAAAGACATTTTGGGAAAATGATAAAATCATGTTCAGGACATTTCAAAACATATTAATCCATTGAAAACCGAAAACCGAAAAATTTCAAGAATCCAACACTTTCTTCTTGTTCATATAGAAGAAAATAAAATTGACCAAAGGAATGCATCTGTCATTTTATGAATCCATTTAAATTCTTTTTGACCATCATTTTGACCTCAAGACAGAATTCGAAATTAATTTCTGCCTCTTTGCGAATCGCTTCAATGAACACCTAATTGTTCATTCTCGATTTGTTCCATGCCTCTTCCACCACTTTTTAGGGAAAAACATGTTTCACTTTCTGTAACATGACCATTCATGCGTCAAATCCCGGCATTGTTTCTTCCTGCGAACGTCAACCAGAAAAGTGGCCACTTTTCTCGAATCCCACACAAAAGAAACATTCGAAATAGAGCCATCCCTGTTCCATCCGAAGCTTGGCCCCATTTTTAACTGGGGAAGACCCGACTAAAAGGAAAAGAATCGGAATAAAGAAGGTGTTAAGATGATGGTGGATTCTTGAAGCGAGTTGCACCGGCACAATGGCATTTTTTTGAGATAGGCACTATTCAAACATTGCTGAATATGTGGGTCAGAAGATGGTTTCACTTTTTATTTATTTGTTTGTATGTCTTTTAGAAGCGAAAGTGTTTTTTCATACGATTAGCACTTTAAAAACTGTTTTGATTCATAAGGTAAACTATGTAATTATTGCATTTAATCGTTCGGAAGAGTGATAGTTACATTTGTTAAAACAAGTAATTTAACATTTTTCGTATATTGCACTCCACGTAAGTTATAAAGTAGATTTTAAGGACAAAAAAGCTTTTTTTTTTCTTTATTTGTTCATCTTGTTTTGAGCTGGATATCTTTTAGAAATTAAAGTGCTTTTATGCAATTTATGCAAAAAACTGCTAAGAAAAGCACATTATTAAGGCGATTTTGTGATAATTATAAAGTATATCCCATGTCTTATAATTCTTACAATACTTTATATTTATCATATTTAACATACAATAGGAGGATCATTATTAGTTCCCCATCGTACTATAGGTATGGGGAACTTAGGTAATCGTGAAAATTTTCGACCTCGGTTTTTTGACTTTACTACACGTTTTCAGGTGTGAGGAATCCGAAAATGACAAAATTTCTATGGTGTCTGTCTGTAGGGTGTCTGTTAGTCTGTTAGTCTGTTAGTCTGTTAGTGGGTCAGTCCGTTAGATTGTTAGTCTGTGTACACGATATCTCAAGAACAAATTGTCGCAGAGAGGTCAGATCAGTTTTAAAATATTACTTTCGACACTGGCAAGAACCCTATTCTTTTGCAACATTCGAATTTAAAAACTTCGTAACTTATTAGAAATTTACGATTTTCTTAGCATGGGAGAATAGGACGAAAATTCACTTAAACGTGCATTAAATGAAAACTTTTTACTGTAAAAATGTCAGACCAGTTTTAAAATATCAGTTTTGATGCCGGAATGAACATCAGTAACAACAAATATGCTACTTTGAAAATTTCGCAAGTCACTGGAAATTTACGAATTTCTTAACATGGCAGTATAGGGCAAAATTTCACATAAACGTCAATTTTGAGAGATATTTTCATCGTAAAGATGTCAGACTACTTTTGAAATATTATTTAGGACACTGGCATGAATATTAATGACTATGAAATTTCCAATATAAAGATTTCGTAAGTTATTGGAAATTTACGAATTTCTTAACATGTCAGAATAGAGCAAAATTTCACATAAACGTCAATCTTGAGGGATATTTTCAGCGTAAAGATGTCAAACCACTTTCGAAATATTATTTAGGATACTGGCATGAATATCATAGACTATGATTTTTCCAATTAAAAAAAATTCCTAAATTATTTGGAATTTACGATTTACTTAACATGTCAGAATAAGGCAAAATTGATCATAAACTTCCATTTTGAGGATCCTAAATACATTAGACATCTTCAAAATTAAGTTTATGATATTTGTTTGAACATGATTGAATACAAATATTCTACTAGGAAATTTTCGTAAATTATTCGTAATTTACGATTTTATCAACATAGCGAAATTGTAAATTTTTCATATAAATATGAATTTTGAGGTTTATTGCATTGGAAATAGTAGCATGAAAACTAAACAACAGAATTGACCCTGATTAAATAAATTAATAAATTAGAATAAGATAATTATATCCAAGTGAACGGTGGATAGCCTATTAGGCGGGGATTTCATTCTGTCACTGTATCAAGCTTTGGTCAAATTCATTTTTTTTAACATGATTATAATATGTCTCGCACTAGAAATTTCTGAGAACATAAATATGATGGGGAACTGAGCAGAGTCCACCTATGCCAACTAGTATGATATGGCAAGAGTTTTTTTTTTTTTTTTTTTTTTTTTTTTTTCATACTGTATTACGCAAAAATTGAAAAGGAATATTGATTGGAATGATTTAAAAATTTTTCTCTTGTTCATTTTTGAAGATTTTTTTTTTAATTAAAAGTAAAACAATGAAAGTATTTTATTATTATTATTATTATTATTTAGAAACATTACAGTTATTAATAAAATAAAAATAGCAAAATAAAATTAGTATTTTAAAAATGCATGAAAAAAGCAAAATAAAATTAGTATTTTAAAAATGCATGAATTCTACTAACTAACGGAAATTATATAATAATTATAAGATTTAAAAAAAAAAAAATTTGTAGCATGTTTTAAATTTTCTGATGAATCATAGAGCTCTTATCAATGTGCATAATTTTTTTTTTAAAGTGATAATGACGTCCATTTTGTGAGTTGTATCATTTACCTTTTTATAATTTTTTAATGTTCACGTTTAATTAAATGTATTTATTTTTATGTCGAAAGAAAATGAACTCGTAATTGTTTTTGGAAACAATTAAATTATAGCTAATATTTCAATGACTATTTTAACGCTATTAGGATGTTATTATTTCATATTTTAATTAATTATATGAAAACTAATAAAAAAACTCGAAAATCGGACTTCAAAGTATTGTGTTGTCATCGGGTTCTAAGCTATTGTAAAAGTTTCAAATGTCTAGCTAGTAAGGAAGTTAGTTAAAATTCGATTGCAAGATTTGTACCGGACAAATAAACAAACAATAATAAAAGTTAATAAAAATATGGTAAAAATGAGTTTACATAGAAGAAACTGTTAGATATGTAACCATAACTGTATATCTATATGTAACTGTCATTATAACTGTGTCAAATATGCTTAACTGTAACTTAACTTTAAGATAATAAGATGTAAGCGCCACTGTGTGGCAACAGTCAGATTGCAGCTGCTCTTCCATAAAGAAGTAATGTATAACACACCGAGAACCAATTAATACATAGGAAAATACATTTAAAAAGGAGCTATTTATATAGCTATTTTGAAGAAAATTCTTAGAGCCATTTTTAAGACACACTTTTGAAACTGGCCTACCAAACTTGGACGCCTCTCAATTTTTGTGTAATAATTAGCTTATACATATGAAAGGACATCAAAAAAGGAATCTTATGTAACAAATTAAAACAAAAAAAAAAAAAAAAAAAAAAAAAAAAGGCGAAAGAAGTCTTTTAGAGTCGTTTTGAGATAAGGAATTAAGTAGGGTCCCACTTCTGGTTTTCTAAATTTCACTAAAAGTTGGCATATAATTTAGTAATATTTGCATTTATCAAGACTTTGTGACATGTGGTATCCTAAAGCATAGAAGAAATGTATGATTTCAAAAAATGAAAATAATGGCAATGAAATGGGATAATTTTCCCGCCGATGACGTAATTATGGCATTTGAAAATATTCAAAATTTTATATAAGTACATGAAATTACAGAGAGGGACCAGAAAAATGCTGTAAATCTAGAAGAATTCCTGTTTAATTTATAAAATGAACGAAAAACCCATCATAAAATTACTGATTTTTAAAAATAAATTTTACTTAATGTTCTTAAAAAAAAAAAAATAAAAAAAAAAAAATAAAAAAAAAAATAATAATAATAATAATAATAATAATCCTAAAAAGTTACAATATCGCGCTAATGAAGTTAAGTATTTGGGTCATGTATTTAATAAAAATGGAATTAAACCAGACTCTGAACAGGTAAAACCTGTAATGAATTTACAGGCACCTGGTAATAAAAAAGAGTTGCAAAAAACTTTAAGATTAATTAATTATCTAAGGAAATTTATTCCTAACATGTCAGAGATATCTGCTCCTTTGAAGGAATTGCTCAAAACATCCGTAGTATTTGATTGGTTACCAGTGCATACAAAAGCTCTTAATAAATTAAAAGAAAAAATAAGCACAGCTTCTGTACTTGGTGTTTTTGATTCTAATAAACAAATAGTATTGCAATGTGACAGTTCTAAAAGTGGACTAGGGTGTTGTTTGTTACAAGAGGGACAATCGATTTCCTATGCATCACGTGCTTTGTCTGAGGCTGAGCAAAACTATGCACAAATAAAAAAAGAGTAGGGGAAGAGGGGGGGGGGGCATTGGACACTTTTTATAAAAGCATATTATTTTCCAATTTATAAAAGATTTAATGTTTTTGTGCATTTTTATTTAAATATTTGGGTTATTGGCCACCTTTTAAATGTGTAATGAGCATTGTTTAGTGTGTTTTACAAACAGAAATAATTAAAATATGTATTATGCAAAAGTGTTCCAATGTTCCCCATGCAGGGGCAGATTGGGACAACACTGATTTAATGATGGGGCACATTGGGGCAACCATCTTTTGATTTATCCAATTACAATATTGCAAAATACTTTGCTAAAGTAAGTGAAAGGCTTTCAAAACAATGAATTGATACAATAACAAATAACAATAAAATAGGTAATTATGAAAAAATAAAATTGTTATGAAGCATTACTGCATATTCATATCTTAACGCACATCAAAACCCTGCAAGTCTACACAAAACTTTAATGTTGTGTAGGATCATGTTGATGTCCCAGGTCCTGTTGTTGGTGATGGAAGTTTCAACACTACATCCTTCAAAGCAACTGTACTGGCATCTTCAGTTTCTGGGAAAATAAAGTTAAACGATTTGTCCTTTCTTCTTAGAAAGGACACTTTAATTCCTTCATTTTCTATTTGGTCAATCTTACCAACTGGTTTAGATGTAACACATTTTTTTGCAAACAACTTAACTAATACAAAATCATTAAGTTGCACGTTATCTACAAGTGGATCAAACATTTTAAATTTTTCATACATATCTATGTCATCATGATCATATGATTCATATTCAGAATCGCTCTCCAAATTAAAGTTCATACTACTTATTCCTACTTCAGATTCACTGCCTGAATCAATTTTTATATCAAGCTTTGACTGTTTAGCTCTTGCAACTTCTTTTCTTTCAATTGAATGCATCTTTTATGCATTCTGTTCATTTACTTTGTTTTAAATCATGTTTTTTTCAAGAGAAGTTAAAATGCAGCTTTTACCAGGTTTCTGGGTGTTTGTTTTACGGACCCTGTTCTGTTGCATTTTGGATACGGTCGCACTGACTCTGGGGGCACTAATAAGCCTGCATTTGATGGCAAAATTGTATCTTCATCATCATTCATCAAAGATTTTTCTTGAAGTATTGTACTTGATAGATCTACATTGTTAGATGTTATTTGAATAGATTCTTCAGCTAAATCTTGTCTAGCAGGATGACTTAAATTCACTGAAGTAGAATAAATATTGGGTTTATGATTCAGATTCACTCTTGTTGCTAAAAAATATTTTTCATCAAAACTGTTTCGATTTATAGGCCATATACCTGTGGATTTAAAAAATCCACTTAAAATATTCTTTATCGTAAATGAAGCTTTGTATGCAAAATTCGCAATTTCAGGAATATCATATATTGATATCCGTTTTCCAGGATTGTTCATCATCCAATCATTAAATGCTGATTTTACATTAGCTTTGAAAGGACCAAATATCGCAACATCAAGAGGTTAAAGTCAGTGAGAGGTGTGAGGGGGAAATGTCAACAATGCAATTCCATATCCCATTTTCTCTGCAATATAGAATAACTTTTAGTGTTGAATGGCTTTCGTGATTATCTAGAATAATTAAAACTGGATTATCTTTTGAGCTTCTTGAATGTTTATGAAAATGCTTCAGAGTTTCAAGAAAAGTGCTTCCATTCATCCACCCGCTGGGAGTAGCGCAACCTTTACTACCATGAGGGAACCTTTCAAAAAATAGTCCTTGTGTTTATGCCTTGTAAATACAAAAACGGAAGGAAGCGAATTTCCAATAGCACTGACGATTGTACAAACTGTAACCAATTGTCCTCTTTCCGCTGATGCAGCTTCTGCAACTTGCTTCTGTCTACATCATGATATTACTTTCGGAGTATCCATCACAGTAGAAATTCCAGTTTCATCTAAGTTATAAATATTTTCAGAAGCAAACTGGTATCGGGTCATAACTATCTCATAAATATCCATGAAAGCCTTAACTGCATCAGCATTAAAAGCAGAAGCTCGTCCTATGTTTGTGTTCTATGGTTTTCATAAAGAAAAATCTTTATGTCGATGCATAAAGCTTTGTAACCAATCAATACCTGCCATTTTATTTTCTTTCCAGTTGTCAGGAAGATAAATTTTCAGTTGAATTGCATATTGATATGCAAAAGCTCTGGTATTAGCATATGTTAGACCATAGTTAAGTTGAGAACATGATATTAAATAATCTTTCAACAAGAGTTCTTGTTCAGCTGTGAATATTTTTTGAGGTGTATATTTGGAATGAAACTTATAATTTATATTTGCAGTACACTCAATCTTATTTTCTCTCACTTTTTTCAATCTAATAAATAATGTAGATTTTAGTATATCATATTTAATTGCAACTTCCCTCACAGAAAGTTTATCTTTGATGATTTCATTTATTGCCTTTTCTATATTTTCTTCTGAAACTTTAGTTCTTATGTGCAAAAAATGAGTAAATAAATAAAAGTATATTGGTGTTTGAAATTAATAGAGGACATTGGGACAGTCCCAATGTGTCCCATGCATTGGTGTCCCAATGTACCCCATCAGGTCCTTTTCAAAACAAATGTTAAAGTCTAATTTTATAGAGCACATGGGCTATAGTGGAAATGAAAGCTTAATGTTTATAAAAGCACATAGTACTTTTAACAATGAAAATATTTATTTCCTATTACCTAAAAAATCAACATTAATTTACCTTAAAAAATTATTTTTCATATGATAAAATAAACTAACATTGTTCATAGACAGCAGACTTGAATGAATGAATTGATATCACAAATATGAAGATGTACTAGTAGTGCCATCTAGTGTGGTTTTAAATTTTTTTTATTTTGCAACAATAAAGGGATAAAAGCCTTTTTCTCAATGTGCCCCGTGTCCCAATGTACCCGCTTCTCCCCTACTTAAGCATAGTATTTGCTACTAAAAAGTTCCATAATTATATTTATGGTAGAAAAATAATTGTTCATACTGATCATAAACCCTTAGTATCAATTCATAATAAAAGTGTTGTAAATGTTTTATCTAATACGTTACAAAGAATTAAATTAAAGTTACTTAAATATGATCTTGATGTCTCTTATGTACCAGGTAAGCAAATGTATGTAGCCGATTTATTACTATCTAGATCTTATATTAATGAATATGATACTGATGAGTTTTTAAAAGAAATTGTTCATTGTGTAAAAGCTACAAGGCATATGCATGTAACTGATAAAAAATTAAATGAATTTAAGAAATGTACCTTAAAGATCCAGTATTAAATAAATTAGTAACTTTTTTGTAAAAATGGTTGGCCTAACAGTAAGAAAGATGTTAGAGACAATGTAAGATTTTATTGTAAATTGAGACAAGATCTTTTTGAAGAAGATGGAATAGTCTTTTATAATTGTAGAATAGTTGTTCCTGTTGATCTTAGAAAAGAAATGCTTAGTAAAATTCACGATGGACATTTCGGAATAGAAAAAAGTAAATCTAGAGCTAGAATAATTTTTTACTGGCCTAATATGGGAAATTATATTGAAAATTTAATTTCTAAATGCTCGGTTTGTGAAAAGTACAGACCAAAAAATTCTAAAGAACCACTCATTTCACATGACATTTTGTCATTACCGTTTGAAAAAATAGGGTGTGACATTTGTGAATTTAGGAAAAATAATTACTTAGTCTTGATAGATTATTTAACTAAGTGGTTAGAAATTGTTCCCTTAAATAATAAACAATCAGATGAAATAATTGGGAAATTAAAAGTGATATTTAGTTCGCGTTGAATTCCTAAAATTCTAGTCGCAGATAACATGCCCTTTAATTCGTACCAGTTTAGAAAGTTTTCATCAGAATGGGATTTTGAAATCGAAAATAGTAGTCCGAGATCAGCGAAATCAAACGGTCAAGCGGAAAGCGGTGTAAAAATTGCTAAAAATGTGTTGAAAAAGTGTCATGAGTCTAATCAGGATATTAACAGTGCTCTCCTAGAATACAGAAATACGCCCATAAAAGGGTTAAATTTTTCTCCTGCTCAAGCCTTAATGAGTAGACGAACACGAACTAAATTACCAATAAATAGAGAATTATTAAAGCCAGAACTCTAAACGAACATAAAAATAAAATTGTAAATAAACAAAACTTAAGTAAATTCTATTATGATAGAACGTCTAGATCATTATCGGAAATTTCAAATAATCAAAATGTTTTGATTCGTTCTGGAAATTAGTGGGAAAGAGGCATAGTTATTAAAAGAGATAAAAACCCTAGAAGCTATTGGGTAAGAAATGAGAAAAATAGCATTTTAATAAGAAATGAAATTGATTTAAAACCTTCTTATAATGAGACAATTTTTGAACAGGATTTTGAAGTGACTGGTTCTACTTCTACTAACAAAGACTCTGTAAATATTAATTTGAATGGTAATGGTTCTAATAATGATAATTCAAAAAAGAAATCGGACTCTAAACAATACATTACCAAATATGGTCGTATTATTAAGCCCCGTAACAGGTATGGGGTAGTAAATCAATAATTGTTTTTTGTGACAAAGTAATTGTTATTGTTCGTTAGTTTGTTTATATTTGTATCTTCGTTCTTTCATGCATATTGTAAATATTTTAATAACATTTTTTGCGTGTCATTCTTTGTAAAAGGGAAGATGTTAGATATGCAACCATAACTGTATATCTATATGTAACTGTCATTATAACTGTGTCAAGTATGCTTAACTGTAACTTAACTTTAAGATAATAAGATGTAACCGCCACTCCGTGGCAACAGTCAGACTGCAGCTGCTCTTCAATAAAGAAGTAATATATAACAGAAACTGCAAGCAAAGAGTGTTTTTTTTTTTTTTTTTTTGAGATATTTTATGAAGATTCTGAATTACAGAAATTTTAATAATTGAAATTGCATGACTCTGCCTCGTACATCGATGGCAAACGAATTATTTTTCCCTGGGCAAAGTAGAAACCAGATAGGGCCCGGAGTTAAAAGATAGAGACCAGATAGGGCTCGGTCCATCAGCTACAATCAGAAGAAAAAAAATTCGATCAAATCTGATAGTCCTGTCTGCATTCATACACACACACACACACGCACACATATATATGTATATATTGCAGAGTTTTTGTTGCCATTTGCCAATGGCGGCTGTAGACTAGCGGGGAAAAATACTCGGTGAAAATAAAAATAAAAAAAAAAAAAAAAAAAGGAAAGAAAAGAAAAGAGACGAGTAAAAGGAGAGTTAGACCAGGGTCATTTTTCCTCCGAAATCACCCCGCAATCTACTAGGGGATAACCCACGATCAAAACGTATTTTATTTCCCGATCCCATTTACAATCTTAATATTCAAAATAGCATTACTAATTAAATTTATAATACATAGTATAACGTTTTTTCTACTCCATACAAAAAAAAAAAAAAAAAAAAAATACTGATATTTTTATGTTTAAAAAATTAAATTTAGAATGATTTGTTTGTAATATTAAATTTGTATTAACAACTTAATATAACAATAAATATTAATAATAAAGAATAATTTAAAATATATAATCCTAAAATTTAATATTGTATGTAATAATTTTATTCTCAGCTGCTGTCAAACATGAAATTAAATTGACGTTTTCGCGGACAATATCGTTTCGCTTCTTTTCCTTTATCCGAACTCATGCGTTAATCTTGCAAACAGCCAATCAGAATTCAAAAAAGTATGACGCTGCTACAATTATTTTTAACCAGGATTGATAGTGTGAACAGCCTAAAATGTTGACTCTGTAAATCCCCACTTTTCAAATTCCCGAGTCGTTTGACACGGATTGAAGTTGATTCATGTGAACGGAGCTCAAGTGAACCCAATTTCTGCCATATTTTGTAACCGGCGAATAAAGGGTTAACAGTTAACGCTAGATTCTCCGAAAATGAAAATTCGCGTCCCCCTTCATCTCTCCGTTCGATTATTGTACCGAGTGATCCAAAAGTCAGGACAAACTTTAAAAATGAATAATTCAAAAACGGATCAAGATACAAAGATACGGTTTGCACCAAACGGATGAAAAAGAAACCGGGTTTTGTGTGGCAAAAGAAAAATATTAGTTCTGTTGGTGACCAACAGATGGCGCTATAGTGTTTTATTTCACCAAAAGATGATTTACAAATGAAAAAAAAATGTTGACAACTTACAAGTCAGCTTAATTACTGTTAATTAGTACTATTACTCTAGCTGTTCAATGTCCATCATTCAGAAGTACAGCTGTGAGATGATTCACAACATTGTTCACAGCATTTAGTAGCATTTCTTGCGTTATGGCAGACACATTTTGGCGGATGGCATCTTTCAGTGCTGCTAGTGATGCCGGTTGGTCGCGGTACACTTTTGACTTCCAAGAATCCCCACAGCCAAAAGTCACAGGGTATCAGATCGGGAGATCTTGGAGGCCATGCGTGATTAAAGTAGCGACTGATAATGCGATATTTCGATGCATATAAGCTTCGACTACCATTACCTGCTGTAGTTGTTCTTTTTTATATCGTTTGTTGCTTTGCATAATCCTACATCAGAAATACGACAGCGCCATCTGTTGGTCGCCAACAGAACTATTTTTTTTTATTTGCCACGCAAATCCCGGCTTCTTCTCCATCCGTTTGGTGCAAACCGTATCTTTGTATCTTGATTCGTTTTCGAATTATTCATTTTTAAATTTTGTCCTGACTTTTGGATCACCCGGTACTTACATTTATATATAATTCCCCTAAATTTATATAGAATTAAATCTGTTATTAAACTTAAAAATTAGTTTAAAATTTTTCACACAACTTTCACACTCACCATTACAGGAAATTTATCAAACTTGATTACACTTTTCAAGTAACAAACTAAACTATATTAACTTCAAAATACAATTTTTGAATTGCCTGAAATTATTTATTTTTCAGTTATTCTGTTACGAGTCAGAGACAATTATCAAACGTTAAAAACATGACTTCGATATTCAGGAAACACCAAAACGTGTAAATATACAAAAAACGAGCAATGAATATTTAGATTTAAAAAATACTTTATTTATCGTATATGTATGAGGAATTGTTTTCAGTTCCTGAGTAGTTTTCCTGCGCATGGTAGAATATTGTAGTAAAGCACTTCCACTAATTACATTCAATAAAAAATACTGTTTTCGCTTAATTATTGGCAGCCCTGCATATATTCTACAAATTATGTACACACCACATGGTGCACATAAATATAATATTATATTACAATACACACAGCGCTGCCTTAAATTTACTTGCAGCAATTTTCGAGTACTGTCCCACTAAATTCTAGTTCTTTTATGTAGCCCTGTAATAAATAAATAATGATGGATGTTATATATACCATATTCTAATTCTACATGAAACCTGCTTTGACGCATATAAAAAATATATATATTCATTTTATTTGGTTTAGTGCAGCCTATAGATTAAATTCTACTTACCTGCAATTTGCCAAATAGACGTAACAAATTTGAATTTTCTTGAGTGTCACTGTACAAGAACTATTTCCTTAACCACAACGAAAAGTTTAGTGTAGCATCCCTATATGTACAGATTTAGGATACCAAATTTGAATTTCCTGCTGTCATTTGTTCTTGAGATATGCTGATAACAGACACACACAGAGACCAACCGCTAAAAACATGTTTTTCGAATTCAGGACACCTTAAAACGTGTAAAAATAACAAATACTCTCTTTCGAAAATTATGCCCCAAAACAATAATCTATCTATCATATATATGTGTAGAAGACCGTAAAAAAAGGTTATCATGGCCGTGTGGCTGTGCTTGGCACTCGACTTGTGTGTTTCGAATACATGCACTCACACACACACATATATTATTTCAGCTAAAACAATGTTTTATTTATTTAATTAAAATAAAATACTAATTTCCTTTAAAAAAAAAAAAAAAAGATATTAATGACAAAATTATCATTTTTAATATACTCATTAAAAATAGTATCAAAGAATAAAAATTTAAAATTATTTATTTGTAAAGAAGAAAAGCATGTTTAAACTTACAAATTTAGTTTCTAAACATTTTCCACAATGTACTATAAGTATTAAAGAAAACAGATCAGATTTAATTTCTTTGCAAACTTCTTTACTGTTGAATTACATACCAAGAGCATTTTGAAAATCATTAGGTTTCTGTTAAGCAAACACGTTTTAATTTATTTATTTATTTTTTTTAAATGGATAACAGACTAGATTTTGAAATTTGGGAGAAGTAAACTGATTATAAATTAGCGAAAGCATTTTAGAAGAATTGACCATGTGCTGAATTTCACCGCCAGTTTTTCAAAAAACACAAAATCTGACGATTTAAAACAAAAGTTAAATAAGTCGTCGAGTTGTTGTGTAACAGCCGTTGTCCGTTTAGAACTTTCCACGCAAAAGTTTTCACAAATAATAACAAAATCAAGATCATATTATTAACCCTTGTAATTAGCGGTATCGATAAAAAATACTAATTAAAAATATTAGGTAAAACCTTAACGAAATCGAATATATATATTTATATATATTATATATATATATATTTCTTTTTTAAGGTAAATGTAATACAAAAGTATTTTTCCTGAAATTATTCATTTACTTTAATTACAATGAAAAAAAAATCATATGAAATAAAAAATTTTAAAAGCAGCCTGACAGCTTTCGTACGTACCACTTACCATTCACACGTTAAACGATACATCACAGCTCCATGCCTCCTTGCTAACCAATTTTGTTTTATTAGTTTTCATAGAAACAGTTTAAGTGTCAAGGGTTATATCTTATCAGTCCAGAGTATGGGGTTGTACAAAGTAATTTATCCTATGTCTTCGATCACGCTTTTTAACTTACGCTTAGTTTACTTTCAAACGGGATTTTACTGTTACACACTTCCCTTTTAATTACTGTATACTGAAAATTGGACGAAATTTTAAAATATTTATTTTTCCTGTTGTTGAATTTTCTCATAACATATTGGGGATTTCATATACACAATATGATTACAGGGTGAAATAGGAAATATGTCCTCTGTTACCAGACACAATGCAATAAGAAAGAAAGAAAAAAAAAAAAAGCAGGAATTCTTTGTGTTGTAAGAATACATGGCCTTTAATAATAATAATGTAATCCATACTTTCTAGACATTCCAAAGAATACGTGTGATGGATAATAATGCTAAGTAAATTGAAGAAGAATATATGTATGAGTTCAATGCCAGAATCCTTTTCATATCCAATCCAGAAGATTATATGTTTTGACATAAAGCATATATTTACCTCAGAGACATCTACGCTTCAACATAAACATCCATCAATATCTCTTTTTTTTTTTTTATTCTTTGGAAGTTTTTTGACTTCGCGTATGATCAGTTGTCAGATAAGCGCATTGTATTTTTTTAGGCGTTACAAGTGAACTTGATTGCAGCTAACAATCTTGTCTGCAAGCGTTTTTATGCTTACGCCTTTCCAATTCTGACTTGAAAAGAAAACTTTTGATTGTCTGAAAGGATTCATGAATGCATGGTAAAAGAGCAATGATTGCTTAGTCGTATTCTTAAAAATTTTGTTTTTAATCTTAAGAATGAAAGTAAAATAACGAATGAATTCTTTTATAAAATGAAAATCCTTCGAAAGGTCATTTAACTTAAAAAGAATAAAAAGGGGGGGGGGGGGACTAAACTCGAAATTAAATTAAAAAAGAAAATAGAAGAAATGACTTTCCCAAAGTGAAGGGGAATATATATGTTAAAATATTATTATGAAACTTAAAAATAAGATAATAAAATGTGCTATTGTTCGATAAATAAAATAAAATAGAATAGAAATGGTTTTGACTTACACACTTTAATTTAATGTTTGAAAAAAAAAAAAAAAAAAAAACAGGAATTCTTACACCTTAAAACCTCTAAAAAAAAAAAAAATAATAATAATGTGAATCGTGTTGCAGGAATACAAAAATGGTTTCGAGAAATGCTTTAATGTAATATCCTTTAAAAAATAAAAAGGTAATAAATTTAAGCTGGAAAATATTCGAAAAAACGATTTTTATCATTATATAATAACAGCTTTACTAGTGGCCAAGAAGTTCTGTTCACAAAGTTTGGAGACGGGAGGTGCTGTGTTCGAACTCAAGTTCTTCTTGTCTGGGTATCCATTTGAACTTTTCCGTGGTTTTCTACAAAACTCGCATAAATGTTGATCAGGACTTCTAATAAAGTCCCATGGAGGGCATTCTAGAAAACGCAAGAGCAGACAATTGCCCTATAATTTAATGAAATTTTAAATGGCTTTCGTAACAGCACATATCAATTTCTTGTATAATATTTAGAACTTTTCTTTATTGTTATTTATTATTATCTAGTCGATATACCACAAAAATTTATAATCAGGCAGAAGTTTTAGGTTGATTTCTTTAGAAATTGACCTACTGCAATAACTTCGTTTATCTATCTATCTATCTATCTATCTATCTATAATGAAAATTTTGTCATCACGATAACATACGAAATGATAACTCCCGAAAAAATAAACTCAAATCGAACCAAATTTGGACAGTGAACTAATATTATAAATATCTTGGATGAGTTTGTTAACCAAGTTGCACCGACTTTTTGTTTTCAAGTGGCAGCCACTTGAAAATTTGAAACCCACAATGTGAAAAGCAGATTTAAAGCAAGATTTGCTTGAATTTTCATGTAAATACAGGCCACATAAAGGTCTCAATGAAGTTTATCCGCCATTTTAATAAAGTGGCAGATATTTTAAGTTAAGCGGGGCCACTTGAAATAAGGCTACCACTTGAAAATTTAAAATCACTATTACTTCCTGTGGTGTAATTAATTCATTTACCTTTTATGTTTTCATATTTTAATTTATTTTATTAATATTTTTAATTTTAATTATCAAAAGAAGTTCGTTATTGAGGAATCAAAAACCTCATGGCGTACATGAGTACACATTGCGTTTTGGCCACAAACCCTTTTTATTCTTTGGGTCAAAAGGTCAAATATATGTATGTCCAAATATTTTTATTTACTTAAGATAAAAGAGGAACAAACTTACTTAATTGGTAGAATGCTGTAAAAGGAAAAATGCAGAACACAAAAATAATGTTTGTAATAAAACTAAACTGCTGCATCAAAATTAATTTCTTTATTTTCAAATCCACACTAGTAAATCCAAATTAAGTAGGATATAAAAAATTGATGGTTTTTAAAATTTGAATATATATATTTATATAAACTAACATATATATATTTATTATTAATAAGTAGGCACTCTCTCTCTAAATGATAAAATGGTCATTATTTTAAAACAGAAGAAAAACAAATCTTTCTCACCCCATGTTCCTCTCTTGAGAGCTGCTCAAACCCAACTGAATTTAAAACTGCCGGGATAACAGAAGGTGGGGTCAGAACCATCACCTTATTGGTTCTCAGTATGGTGTGATATGACATCACCACTAGGAAAGAAGAACCAATTTTTCTCCTGTGTGTGTATTGCAGTAAAGCAAACACAACAGGGTGAGTTGAGCCAGCTGAGAGAAACAATGCATTTAAGTGCAGAAAAACGATCTTATTTAAAATTAAAAAAGAAGTGATGTTTTTAACATCACACTTCCGAAATAATACTCCAAATCGAACCAAATTTGGACAGTGTCTTAACTTATTTTATAAATATCTTAGATGAGTTTGTTAACCAAGTTGCTCCGCCATTTTGTTGTTAGATGGAGACCATTTGAAAATTTCAAATTCAAATTGTAAGAAGCGTATTCCGAATTTATTTGAATTTTGATGTGTACATAGTTTATACAAGTGTCTGAACTTTATCCGCTATTTTTAATAAAGTGGCGGATATCTTAAGTTAAGCGGAACCACTTGAAATCAGGCTACCACTTGAAAGTTTAAAACCATGATAACTTCCGAAATAATACTCCAAATGGAACCAAATTTGAAAAGTGTCTTAACTTATCTTATAAATGTCTTAGATGAGTTTTTAACGAAGTTGCTCCGCCATTTTGATTTCAAGTGGAGACCACTTGAAAATTTAAATTGTAAAAAACGTATTCCGAAGTTGTTTGAATTTTGATGTAAATACAGACCACATAAGGATCTCAATGAAGTTTATTAATGAACTATATCCGCCATTTTTAATAAAGTTGCAGATATCTTAAGTAAAGCGGTGCCTCAAGAAATCAGGCTGCCACTTGAAAATTTAAAATCATGATAACTTCCGAAATAATACTCCAAATCAAACGAAATTTGGACCGTGCGTAAACTTATCGAATAATTATCTTGGATGAGTTTCTTAACCAAGTTGCTCAAACATTTAATTTTCAAGTTTAGACCACTTCAAATTTTCAAATTTAATTTGTAAAAAGCATATTCCGAATTTATTTGAATTTTGATGTACACATAGACCATATAAGTGTCTGAATCAACTTTATTAATAAACTTTATCTGTCATTTTTAACGAAGTGCGAATGTAATAAACTTAGCGAGACAACTTGAAATTAGGCTACCACTTGAAAATTTATAAACATGATAACTTTTTTAATTCTAATTCAATTCGAACCAAATATGAATAGTGATCTTATCATATAATTACTTTGGATAAGTTCACTGGACAATTTGTTGCAACATCTTGTTTCCAAGTGGCGGCCACTTGAAATCACACTGCCACTTGAAAATATGTCATCACGATAACTTTTAAAGTACTAAACTGATTCAAATAAAAGTTGGATATTGAACATATGGTACAAATAGCTTGGATAAGTTCACCTGGTGACTTAATCCGCAATTTTATTTCCAAGCGGCGGTCACTTGAAAAATTGTCAATATGGTAACTTTAGTAATACTGAATGAATTCGCATCAAATTTGGGTAATGAATTTATCATTCAAATATCTCAGATAAGTTCGCTGGTCATGTCACTGATTTAATTTGAACTAGAACTGGACAATGAACTTATCGTACAAGTATATTGGTGATTTAACTGTGCAATTTGTTTCGCCATTTTGTTTCGAAGTTGCAGGCACTTAGACTGTCACTTGAATATTTGTCAGAACAATAACTTTTGAAACACTGCACTGATTTAAAGCACAGTTGGACAGTGAACCTATGCTTTAAATATCATGGATGTGTTTGCTCAGCAACTTGCTCCACTCTATTATTCTAGTTGGCGGCCACTTGAAAATTTGTTATCACGGTAACTTTTGAAATACTTAACCAATTCAAACCAAAGTTGAAAAAAAGATTTATCACTCAAACAACTATCATTTCGGTGCGCAAGTTTATTTCCAAGTTGCGTCCACTTGAACGCTGCCACTTGAGATTTTGTTATCGCAGTAACTTTTGAAATATGCTGTTTATTTGAACCAAAGTTGAACAGTGGACTTATTTTACAAATATTGTTGTGTACTTGTAGGTTCGGAAGTTTTTCGAGAATGAAAGGCGAAAATTGCAAAAGTGCAGTAGTTTATTTACAGAAAATTCCAGAAGAATACAGGTCTATAAACCGGGTATCAACTTCAGTTTCACCAGTAGACACAGCTTAAATAACAGCTTTCAACAACGAATTCACAGTGCAAACAGTATCAAAGCATTAACATAGAGCAAGGCTCATTCAAAGAGGCTCAGAACTCCTTCAATAGCAGTGAACGCGTATGCCAAAACTCAACAGCGACTGACTGACTTGGCGCTTTCACCCCCCTTTATCGAAACCAGAAAAATCTAGAAATTTCACGCAACTGGTGAACCAATCACGTTACAGCGTCCATCTTTGGTATATCGATAATAAGAATTTTCTCGCAAAAATCGCCAAAACTCGCCAAGATGGAAAAGTTGCCAAATTCGACGGCAAACCCATTACCTGCCTTGTTCGAGTTTTTTAATGCGCTTTTAAGGGAAATTTAGGCTATTTTAACGCGAAAACAAATTAGAAATGCAGAAAATTAACATTTTATTAACTTACTAAATCTTTTTGAAAGAATTTATACAAAAGAAAAGAAAACATAATAATAAAAAAATATAAATAAAAAATAAATGCATTATTTTCAAATTTGCTACATTATTTTAGATTAATTAGTTCATTGAACAACTTTCTCTGCCATTTTGATCCAAGTGGCAGCCACTTAATTTTTCAACACGATGACTTTTGAGATTCTGAACTAATTCCAACTATATTTGTAGAGTAGTCTTATCTCACAAATGCATTTGATATATTTGTCAACTTGGCCCACCAACTTGTTTCCAAGCGCCGGCCACTTGAAAATTTTAAATTCACATAAAAAGGTATATATGAACCAATTTGCTTAAAACTCCATATGTAGATAGCCTACATCAATATTTCTACTAAATCCATTAATAATTTGTAGCCGCCATTTTGAAACAAAATGACGGCTACTTGATAAGGAAAAAGAAATCAACCTACCCTTCCGAATAAGCCGGAAGGATTTTTTTACTTTCTCTTACCCATGAGGTAGAGAAAGTATTGTTTTTGGGTCAAATTTTGGAAAGTGAATATTCATTATATTTACATGCTTTGAGGTCCCCTGAATACGAAAATAATGTTTTTAGCGGTTGGTCTGTGTGTGTGTCTGTGTGTGTATCTGTCTGTCTGTTGTCAGCATACCTCAAGTAGCAGAAATTCCAAACTCAGTATTCTAAATGTGTATCATATAGGGATGCTACACTAAACTTTTCGTTGAGAACAAGAAAATAATTCGTGCACAGGGACACCGAAGAGAATTCGAATACATTACGTCTATGGGGAAAATTGCAGGTAAGTAGAATTTAACATCTATAGACTGCGCTAAACTAAATGAAACGAATATAATTTTTTTTATATGCGTAAAAACATGTTTCATGTAGAATATGGTATGGATATCTATCATTATTCGTTTACAGTGTGGAGTTTGCGCTCCTGCAAACTCCATCTTAACTTAAATACTTAGATTACTAAGAGAACACAAGACTTTAAATAACAATAACTAAAGTTTATTTGAGCAGATTAATGGGAGGGCGGCCTGGTAAATTTATATAGCTCAGCCAGCGTTTTACTTAATCAAAATATATGAATCAACAAATTAAGTAGATAACTTTAAATATCTCACCCCAGCAGATAGTCGAAAGGTGTAGAGACGGTCACACTCGTACTCCAACTACGGCTTCACTATGGGACAGAGGATTCCCTTCTATCCCAGCTTGAACTTCCGAAAACTAGTAGACACTCACCAACACTCAACACTACTTAACTTCACACAACTAAATCTCCTCTACTACACTTTCAATATTCACCAAAAAAAGAATCAGCACACTCGCTATAATATCCTCCAACAACCACTATACGATCCTCCAACATCCTCACTATCTACTAAAACCATCTCTATTTTTATACTTCTTCCTACACCCTCCTTTCACTACATTTCAATCCGTACTTTTAAAAATCACTTCTGATTTAACTAATATTCAAAATCTAAGTCTTTTAATGCAGCACCCTGCCGACACAAAACTAGCTCGACCTCAACCGTCACCGAGTCACTGGCGACGGAGAGATTTTAACCGTCCCCACTTCCTACTTTGCTGGATCCAGCTTCATTGAAACAACTGTGGTGAAGTTCTAACGTCTCAACCTCACAGTCCCCCTCCTAGAAAAAAATTTAGTCGGAAAAATCCCCAACGGGTTTGATCGATTAAATTTAAATAGCTTCATTCCCTCTCTAACTATTTCAAATCTCTGAAGTGTGAGTGCAGCCGTCACTTAAATTTTAACTGGGTGAGAAAAACTTAAAAATTTTTTAAGTCCCTGAGCGGAAAACTCGGGGACGCAAAAAATTTAAAATTTTAAATAAAAGGCGTTGGTTTACCCCGAGAAACTCCGGGACTGACTGTGCTAAAACCAGGCTTACAGTAGGATTAACAAACATCTCCCTGTTAGGCCAGGAAGGCAATATATTAAATTCAACTTGATCTTGGCTTTACAATGTAAGTCGCTCGTGACAAAATGCGACATTTAAAGTTTGTTATAACACAAGAGTAAGTGTCTTTAAAATAAAAAGAGAAAAAAATGATAAGGTCTTTATTAATATGAGTTGACTGGCTGGACTGGTATCTGGAGCTCTACGTCTGCAAGGTAGATGAGTAAACCAAGAATAGGCTGAACTTTCTTCGCACTAGAGCAGACGTCAGAATCCACAGGCTGTCCATAAGCAGGAAAGAAGAACTTTTTGACATCAAATTAAGATCTTTCACTTTAGATAAAAAGAGTTAACATCAGATTAGGAGAATAGTCCATCAGAGTGTCTGAAATGGGAAAAACTTTTACAGTATGCATAGTAAAAAAAGTGACAATTCATCTCTAGAAGAAACTGAGACATGTTCGTCTCTATTAACATAATAGATAGGTTACATACAGAAATATTTCTCCCTCCTTAGCTAAAGCATAAGCGGAAAAAACTGAGTAGTTAGTCTTTTTAATGTTATATAGTTAAACACGACTTTTATGCTTATAGCTAAAAAAAACATTTTACCCCCTCTAAAAGTACATACAGATAAACTTTTAGACAAATATTCAAAAAATTTTACAAATACAAATATGCAGTTTATAAATACATCATTTATAAAAATACAAGAGAAAAAGGGGGGGAAATTTACAAAGGGGCCAAAAAACAGTTTATATTACCAGCTTTCTGCAGGAGTTGGCTACAAGGTAAAAGACTTAATACATACATAAAATAGATATTTAAGAGAGAACAAAAATGTTGACATTGAAGCAGAACATTAATTTTGATTTGAAAGTTCATGGCTAAGTTAAATTTTGTATTTTTAGTTTGGGAAAGTCCATAACTTTCGTAAGAGTTCTTAAAATGTAAAGTCCCAAAAAGGCTTCAAGGTACGTCGAACATTTTGTACAGCTCTGACAGAAATGCACTTGTAATAGAGAAAAAAAAATAGAGAACGGTATCACCTGATGTGAATTTGCAGCTGTAACTTCAGCAAGGTCAGAGGTCTTGGTGAATGTTCTCGATGTACTTGTCAGCTAGGCCACAGGGTTGGAGGCTTTCAGACCGGGGTCTAGGGCTATCCCAAAAGGCTTGTACAAAGGCTTGCTCGGCAGGTGATTCATATGGCTGAGCCTGTTGTCGGAGTCTGGCTTGACGCCGAGTATTAAATCGGTGGTGTGAAGAGAACTCGTCTTTGCCGATCGAGTCAGGAGCTGCTAGGAATTTTTCCATGTGCCGTCCGCTAGCTGATGAAGAGGGTGGAGGTCTTTTTCGAACCCTTGCTTTTCTCTTAGGGCGGAACGAGTCGGTGTGCACTGAATCTGGAACTGCTAGTACCTTCTGTGGGCGATGTGTTCCAGAGGACTTTGAGGAGGGGTTTTGAGGGCGTTTGAAACCCTTGTTCCAACCATGTTTCTTTTTACTCTGCGGTATAAAAGAGCCATTAGTAAAAGAATAGTCGCGTTTGCGACCAGTTTGCCTAGGAAATTTCACATTAGAATGGTTTGATGACCCACTACGAGCTCGTTTTTGTGCGACGGGTCTGCTAACACTAGATTGGTCAGCGGAAGTGCCCTGAACAGATTGTTCGGGTGTTGTAGGAGTAGGTAGTTCATCAGCTGTACAAGAATCAGGAGCACTAGGCTGGGGAGTGAGGTTAGGCGTAAGGACGGACTATTCGTCAGGTGGGTTTGAACCCGTCACGCTATCACTATCAAGAGTTTCAGTATATGATTGAGTGCGCTCTTTAAATATTCGGACCTGATCAACATTAATGGTCGTTGGGGTGCCGTTAAAATCAATTGTCAAATTATTATTTTCTATCTTTAAAACAGAAAAAGGCCCAATGAATTTTGGCCCAAATTTAGCTACTTTAGAATCTTTTTTAGAGCTAAGAAAATGTGATTCTAGGAGTATTTTATCTCCCACTTTTACTTTTAAAATTCTACGTTTTAAGTTATAATATAGAGCTGGCTGCTCTTGAGCTTTTCTCAAATTTCTCTGAACTTCTGGTAGCAATTCTTCAATATTTCGCGTAATAAATTGAGATGCGTTTTGCTGTACTAATACCAGTTTTTGAAAGGGGGTCAGAATCTTTCTGTCCAAAAACAATTCAGCGGGAGTTTTTCCGGTTGCATCACTTACCGCTGTACGAATTGCATAGCCAAAATGATAAAGAAACTGATCCCAATTTTCATGATTTTGACCAATGAATGTCGCAATCATGTTTATTAGAGTTCTATTAACACGTTCGGCCTGATTAGCTTGCGGCCGATATGGAACCGTGAAGACATGTTTAATTTCGAGTGTATCGCAAAGTGCCTTAAAAACATTACTTATAAATTGAGGACCATGGTCCGTTACAATTTGAAGGGGGGCGCCGTAACGAGAAATATAATTATTAAAGAAGGCAGTGGCCACTGCTTGTGCCGAAGCTTTACGTAAGGGCACAAATTCAACCCATTTACTAAAGTAATCCACCATAACTAACACATAACGAAATCTGTTTGGTTTAGAGAGGGGGTAAGGACCGATTAAGTCGAGTCCAAGAATTTGATTTGGAAAATCAACTTTAATAGGAATTAATTTACCGGCCGGCTTTACATTTTTATAATTATATTGCTGGCACAAGCGGCAACTCGAAACATATTCATTAACAAACTTCCTCATTTTAGGAAAGTAACAGGCATCTTTGAGCTTTTTATAAGTTTTCCTAATGCCAAAGTGCCCCGAAATTGGAGAGTCATGAAACTCAAATAGGATGGCTTGACGAAGAGATTGGGGAATTACAACTCGTAATTCGCCATAAGATGATAATAATTTTGAATAAAAAAGCAAGCCATCGATTAAAGAAAAAGATTGGGACCAGTTTAAGGCAATGGCTGATTCAATTAATGAAACTGACTCAGGATCTTCTAAATACTTATAGATTAATCCAAATTCGGGATCATTTTTTTGTTATTGGATTAATTGATCTCTCGAATTTAACACAGATGCTGGCATAAGCGCTAAAGCTACGTTTTCCTGACGAGATACGAAATGATCGGTTAAGGTACTGACTGGATTTGTAGACGCACCTTGGTTTATTTGTTCACTTTCAATTTCCTTTACACGAGTTTCAGTCACGTCTACTAATATTTCGGATTGAACCGGTTCAGCCTTGAAATACGAACGATGAATATATGAGGCTTTAACAGTAGAATTTAACTGATCATTCTTTTCATTTAAAGCAAGGGATTGATTTGTAAGATTAGATTCAATCTTATTTTCTTGAGTTTGAGTAGTACGTGAAAGAACGTCCGCTACGATATTGTCAGAACCAGGTCGGTGTTCTATGTTTATATTAAAGTTAGATAACTTAAGTGTCCATCAAATCATGCGGGGGGAGAGGTTCTTTCCAGTTGTTAACCGAGTTAATGCCGCATGATCTGTAACAACTGTTACTGGAAGTTGCGTAAAATATAAACGAAATTTTTGCAATCCCCAAAGCACTGCTAGACATTCACGTTCAGTTACTGGATAATTTCTTTCTGCAGTGTTAAGCGTACGGGACGCATATGCTATTGGACGGCCTTCTTGGCTTAAAACGGCACCAATGCCGTACGAAGAAGCATCAGTAGCTACTTGAAATTTAATATTATAATTAGGATGAGCTAGTACAGGAGGAGCGCTAAGTATAGTTTTTAACTTATCAAATGCTTCTTGTGCTTCATTTGACCAGTGAAATTTAACTCTTTTCCTTTCGAGTTTAAAGAGGGGCTGGCATATGTGAGCAAAATTAGGTATAAATTTCCCATACCAAGCACACATGCCTAGAAATCTCGAAACTTGTTTGGAAGTTGTAGGAGGGGGCATGTTTAAAACTGGCTGAACTTTTTCATTATCTACAGAAATACCAGCAGGCGTTATTTTGACGTCTAGGTACTTAATTTCCTGTCGTGCAAAATGGCACTTAGAGGAATTTAAAGTTAATCCTGCATTTTGCAGTAGAGTAAAAACAGTTTTTAAATGATCTAAATGTTCATTGTAAGATGAGGACGTGATTATTATATCATCGAGATAAACATGTAGAAATTTATTCAAAACAGGTTTAAGGATTGTTTCCATGGCTTTTTGGAATGTCGCTACAGCCCCTGAACATCCGAAAGGCATTCGTTTAAAACCAAACGTGCCATTTTTATTTATAAACGCTGTTTTTGATATATCAGCGGGTTTCATTGCAATTTGAAAATAACCCGATGTCAGATCGAGAGTAGACATAAAATTTGTCGTTGTTATATGTGCTAACAAATCATCAATTATAGGCAAGGGATACTGAGGATATTGTGTAATAGAATTTAGCCTACGATAATCGATTGCAAATCTCCATGCCTCAGGGTCAGTCATAGGTTTACCATTTTTCTTACGACATAAAACAACAGGAGACGCATAAGGAGAAGTTACAGGCATAATAATATCATTTTGCAACATTTTCTCAATATGCCAATTTATAATATCTTGTTTGGCTTGATCATTACGATAAGGCTTACTAAAGACTGGTTTATTAGTTCCAGTGTCAATTTCATGGCAAACAACATGGGTTAAGCCAGGTGTCTCAGAAAATAACTGCTTAAACTGATTAAGAAAATTAACAAAATCAATTTTTTCAATATGAGTGAGGGCACTTTCCTCTAAATTAACAATTAACTCTGTCGGCTCGACAGGTTTAGAATTTGACTTAGAATCATCAATATGTAAAGATTTATTGGCAAAATTAATTTCAACATTATTTGCTTTCATAAAATCTAACCCTATAATGCAGGGATGCTGAAGATTGTCGATGACGTAAAAAGGCCAATTAACACTTAAATTATGAATTTTAACATTCAGGCTGACTTCGCCTCTATTAACACAGGACTTGCCTTGAGCCGTTGTAATATTTAAATTTGTCCGCTTTAAAGGTTTAAAGTCAAAATACTTTTTATAAGTTTCATATGCTAGAAAGGAGCGTTCAGCACCAGTGTCCCAATAAGTAGGTATGAAAGTATCATGAATTATTGCATTCAAATTAGGTAGGTCCACCGGACTGATACAAATTGTGTCTAAACATATGGAGGTGGTTGAGTTATTCAGTGGCTGTTGACCCTCCTCACAAGAGCCACTTACTCGTTTAACTGACGACTCTGGTTATCACGAGAGTTACGAAAATTTCTGTTATTTCTATCAGCTCGAGAAAAGTTTTGAGACTGATTTTGATTAGAACGATCGTTCCGAGAATTTTGAAAGTTATTACGCCTTGGCTGCGGTGATTGGCGTTCTTGTTGATAGCGATTGAAATTTTGAGGGGGGGTGAAATTTTCACGCCTAGAATTTTGTATATTTCCATTACCCCGTTGGCGATTAAAGGTGTTTTCCGCCCTTGGAGGATGTCGTTCTTGATATTTAGCTAAGGTTTGGAACAGACTGTCGTAAGAGGTGACAGGTTTCAAATCAAGGTAATCTTGAATAGGAATAGTCAAAAGAGGGGTTATGATTTCCATTGCAGCGGCAAAAGATAAAACTAAATCCAGCTGCTTTATAATGTCGAATTTACGTAATAAAAATGTTGTAGGTTTGTCATAAAACGACATTTTTGTCGTATAAAGTTCTTGACGGAGTTTGGTTTTATCCACAATAGAAGAGAATGAATTTTTAATTTTGAGCTTCAAATCCTCATACGTAGGATTTTGGCCTAGAGTTCTAGAGGCAATGGTGTCCTACCAGATTTTAGCATCTCCTTTTAAGGAGTATTTTAATAAATTAAATTTATCATCCTCGTCAATTTTACATATATCAAAATACTCTTCAAGATCTTCAAAAAATTTAAGTACATTGTTTGAGCCAGTAAAATAAACCCGAGCGGGGGGGGGGGGGTGTCGAATTGGTTTGGGCGCCACTGTGGAGTTTGCGCTCCTGCAAACTCCATCTTAACTTAAATACTTAGATTACTAAGAGAACACAAGACTTTAAATAACAGTAACTAAAGTTTATTTGAGCAGATTAATGGGAGGGCGGCCTGGTAAATTTATATAGCTCAGCCAGCGTTTTACTTAATCAAAATATATGAATCAACAAATTAAGTAGATAACTTTAAATATCTCACCCCAGCAGATAGTCGAAAGGTGTAGAGACGGTCACACTCGTACTCCAACTACGGCTTCACTATGGGACAGAGGATTCCCTTCTATCCCAGCTTGAACTTCCGAAAACTAGTAGACACTCACCAACACTCAACACTACTTAACTTCACACAACTAAATCTCCTCTACTCCACTTTCAATATTCACCAAAATAAGAATCAGCACACTCACTATAATATCCTCCAACAACCACTATACGATCCTCCAACATCCTCACTATCTACTAAAACCATCTCTATTTTTATACTTCTTCCTACACCCTCCTTTCACTACATTTCAATCCGTACTTTTAAAAATCACTTCTGATTTAACTAATATTCAAAATCTAAGTCTTTTAATGCAGCACCCTGCCGACACAAAACTAGCTCGACCTCAACCGTCACCGAGTCACTGGCGACGGAGTGATTTTAACCGTTCCCACTTCCTACTTTGCTGGATCCAGCTTAATTGAAACAACTGTGGTGACGTTCTAACGTCTCAACCTCACAACAGGACTACACAAAAGAGGTAGATTATAGTGAGACAATGCTTGAAAATTGATGAAAGTGTATTTCAGGTTGTGCCGTGTGTTATTAATATAGGATTATATTTAAGTACACCATGTGGTGTGTACATAATTTTCAGAAGATATACAGGGCTGACAATATTTAAACCATAACAACCTTTTTTATTGTTAGTGAATGTGCTTTACTATAATATTTTACAAAGTCCAGGAAAGCTGCTCATGAATTGAAATTAATTCCTAATAGCCATACAGTAAATAATGTAGCTTTTAAATTAAATATTCATCGCTTGTTTTTTTTGTATATTTACACATTTTGAGGCTTCCTGAATACGACAGTCAAATTTTTAACGTTTGATCATTGTCTGTGTCTCTTAAAGTAAATTAAATCAAATAATTTCAGGCGATTCATATGTTGTATTTTGAAGTTAATATAAGTTTGTTGCTGGAAACGTTTGGTTAAGATTGATAAGTGTCAAAGAATGTTGCGTGTGAAAGTTGTCTGAATAATTTCAAAGGAACTTTTGAAGTTAATAACAGATTTGAATTCTATATAAATGTAGTTACAATAATGAAAGGGGGGGTTGAGGGGGAGGTAGTCCCCCTCACACAAAGTTATTTGTCAAGTAAAGCTCTTCGGAAGCCTAATTTAAATTGTTATAACATAAATTTACTTAACAGTACTCGTTATTTTATTCATTAAGCTACAATCCGTATTTATAGTTTTAAATTTCAGGGTAAGAGAAATTCGTGTGAGTGACACACGAGATTATTTTAATTAGAAAATGTGTGGAGATCTTTTGTTTATTTAAATTAATATTCTGAAATACGTAGTTTGTTTAGCGTATTGAAATTATGCTTCTGTATTTAAAACAATGACGGAATAAATTAATAAATATATATATGAAAATATTTTTTTACTTATTAAAAAAATATCAATAATAATACAATAAAATACTTAAAATGTTATTGTAGAATAAAGTTTCATTTTCTTTAATTTTTTTTTTTTTTTTTTTTTTTTACATTCGTTTTTAATATATATGTTTATTTTTTGCTTATTTTATTTATTTATTTATTATTATTTTTTATATTAAATGAAGAAAGTATCCCCCCTTTTTTTATGTGCACACTAAACTATTTTAGGGAATTAAAAATTCAAATCTTTAAAAATTAGACTACTTCAGAATTTAAATCTTTAAAAATTAAAATCAACAATTGTCTAAGTTTAATTAGCCTGTAAAAAAAAAAAAAACCTCTTCAGTTGTATTTAAAATATTAAAACAAAACTTTACCCACAAGAAATTCCACAAAATGTGTATTAGATTTTATCTGTTGATAATTAGACCGTGTTAAAAAGCCATTTCATAAAATATTTATATATATATATAAAAAAAAAAAAAAGATATTTCTGTAAATGTACAATTGCATTTAACTAAAAAAAATAAAAAAAAAAAAAAAATAGAGAAAATTTTTAATCTTAAATTTGAATCGACATTTTTAAAATCATAAATAAAACAGTCTACTACGAAATATGTATTTTTAATCACTACAACCTTATTTGTTTAATTAGCAGTGTATGAAACAATACAGATGACTTAGCTTCCCTATCCAGCATGTACTGATGTCCAAAATTTCCGCATGGTTTAACCCGTTAGTAGTCGCTATAAACAGCGCCACCTATTACAGATTGCGCACTTTTTATTTAACTGCCACCAATAATTTTAAAAAATGATGTGATCGACGTTTCTTCGAGTTTTTTCACGTTTTATGTATATCAGATGCCACTTCTAAAAATTTTTGGTGACTATCGAATAAAAAAATCTGACAACACTTAAGGATGGGCGGCAAATCGACCAACTAGCGACTACTAACGGGTTAAGAAAAAAAAAAAAAATGCATACGAATATCCGAATAGAAAAAAAAAGTCAAAATAGGGATGTTATAAGGTGATAAAAAGGAAAACGAATATAAAACAAGGATATCTTGTAAATAACAACTTCTTTCAATATTCAAAAAAAAAAAAAGTTTAAAAAAAGAATTCTCTAAAAATCTTCTTTACAGTATTTCAAAACTTCCTGAAAAAGAATGATTAAATTTATTTATCTAATGCTCCGCTGTCGTTTGAATGGAGCATTAACTCTTTGAAGATATTGGTGCCAATTAACCAATAACCTACAACTTTCTAAATGAAAATTTTAAATGTATATTGCTTTTGAGTTAGAATTCCGAGCTTTGACGTTTCGCCATTGAGAGGCTGCTTACTACACATTACTACGTTATTTTTCATGATCACATCTTTTCGCTGTTAAAAAAAAAAAAAAAAAAAAACGCACACCGATTTCAGTCTCTTGTTATTCTAATTAGTTTTTAACCAGCCATTAGTGAAAGTACAGAAAATGTGTAAAAAATCCCAAAATTCCAATCTAAATATTTCAGTACAGATAAGTGACAAAAATTTAATGATGTGTTACATTTAAAGTTTCTTCGGATAGTTGTTGGTGTTGGGGAATAAGGCCGATTGACTGCACTAGCGTCCTAGACCTGAGAGGAAGTGCCTTCCGCGGAGGTCTTTCTAAGAGGTCGTAGCTTCTATTTCGCAAGTTTCAGAGAAAACCACAGGAAACGCCGAACAGCTAGGCTGACGAGCACGACCTGGGATCGAACGCAGCATTTCACCTCTACCAGCATGAGTGCGGAACCGCTCGAACGCTGATGGGCCTACGTAGAATAGGATAGTGTGAAATATGTAAACTCTTATTAAATACAATTATAATATTTACTTCACTTATTATTATTATTATTATTATTATTTTGAAATTGTAAGTATAATTTGGTGACGAATAACTACAAAGATTAAAATTTCTTAAGGACTTTCCTGTGCACCCTGTATTTAGTGAATAAAATCTATATCACTCTGTGAATTTCTGGAAAGTTTAAATGAAATCAGACTTAAATAAATTTAAAAAAAAAGTATTTTTTTATTTTTATTTTATTTTTTAATCTATCAAAATGCCCTTCTAAAACATCTTACTTAAGGGTCCGCTTCACTTACCGTGGCCAGAAGCCCAAGCCAATGCTATTCTACGGGAAATTTTCTTTACTCATAACTCATTAACTAATACACATTTTTAAACTCTGTTTTCCCATTCAGAAAATTCACAACTGTTAAATTGACGGACTTTTTTAAAAAATGGATTTTTTTAAACTTTAAATATTTCATTTTGAAGCTGTAAAATACGAATTTTCAATATGTGAAAATTTTAAATTTACAGTTTCGAAAAAATATTTAAAATTAAATAATCCGTTTTCAAAAAAAGTCCGTTAATTTAACAGTCATGAGATTTCTCAATGTAAAAACAGAATTTAAAAATATGTATGAGATAATGAGTTATAAGTAACCAAAATTTCCCATAGAATAACAGTGGCTTAAGCTTCTGGCGACGGTAAGTGAAGAGAGCCGTTATGAAGAAATTATTCTTTATTGTAAAAATTAAATATTTATTCCTTTATATGCATTTACTGTTCTTTACATTTTTCGCAAGTTAATGTTTTCAAAATCTCTATATTGAATTTTCAAGCAAAATGAACTTAATTAATCACGCCATTTTGCTTGTATAATAAATAGCCTACAGTGATCATATCTCAGATGAAATCATAAAAAAAAAAATGTAAAATTTTAGCTCACTAATTAAATTAGTAAGAGTTATGTTTTAAGGTAACTATGTTGTTAAAAAAAAAAAAAAAAAAAAAAACAATATTTGATTTGTAAGATTTCAAAAGTAAAATGATAAATTACAACGAATTATCTTAATAATTTAAAATAAATGAGGTATGTTGGAAAAATATTAAATTATAATAATCGAATTGCGTGAAATAGTTTAAACTAAACCATATGTTTTAATCCTTTTTTATATTTCTATAAACATAATTATTTTAAACTACTTTTAATATACCTTAACATGCTGGTGCTTCATGCAACTAGAGCTTCAGTACCTATTTTTTTTTTCCTTTTTTATTTATTTATTTATATATTTATTTATTTTTTTGTAATATTCTTTTTTCAAGTTAATTTTCATCACAATTCTTTATTTATAAAATCGGATATAAAATATCCCGGAAAAAGAACGGTGACTTCGAGCACAGGATACAACTACCTGGTTTATTTGCATATTTAAAAATTTTAATGAATATTTTCCTTTTAGTGCTAGCTTCTTCAGTTGCTGCAAACAATAGCAAAATGACGTTTCCTATAATTCCACGGTTTCAACAACAAGCTGATGAGATTTAAGCATGTTTTAACATTAAAAGAGAAACTTCTGGGTTAGCCATTCAATAAAAAATGAAGTTCTATTATTTCTGGATTAAGCTTTGTGGTCTGGAGAAGTAGAGCGACTCTTGGGATTGTTCCACATTGCTAATCCATTACAAAGCTTTTAGAAAACGAAGCGAAGGTGAAGTAAAGATTCTAACGATGAAGATGAAACTATATTACATCAATGTAAAATTTCAAAATGATGTGCTTGTGTTGTGATTTTGTATTCATATCTTCCAGTTAAGAGTAATATTTAATGTTATAGTTTAACTTCATAGATATTGCGTGTACACACTTTTTTTTATACGTGATTAAGTTAGTTATGTAAAATTTACTTATAAGTTTATCCACTAAAATACTTTTTTTTTCTTTTAACTGGAAAGTGTATGTCGATGACAATTTATAAAGAAACATTTTCAAATGCAAAATCAAGTTTTTTGAATAAATTCGAAAGTTTTTCGAATGAATATGAACCGTTCTGTGAAATGTCACACCAATCACAACATTTTAAAAAGGGGTTTTAGAAAATTAAATAATCATTTTTTTTTCTTTTTTATTTCCAGATGCTTCGGAATATAACGTAAGAAGTTAAAGTATTACATTAAAGCAACAGTTAAATAATTGTATTATTATATTTTCTAAAATAAATTTTTAATTTTGTGATGGCTATCGTAGAATGTTCCGTAGAATAAAACATACTTTTTATTAAAGAAAAAAAAGAAAGTGAAAAGTGATAAGGAGGGCAAAATGAAAGCAATACATATACATTACTGCTTTGATGAAGCACACGTGCCTATTTTTTCACCTTATGAAAAATCGTGCTGAATTATTGTAACAAATAAAAATAGGGGTATTTACAATTAAACTAATTGTTAGTATTTATAGTTGCCCATAAAATGTTCATTGATTGATTCAACACAGTATTTTGGTGCTGTTTTACTTTCTCTTACGTATGCTAGAATAAGTATTGTTTTTCAAAAAAAAAAAAAAATAATAATAATAATAATAATAATAATAATAATTTTTGCTAAATTTACATACTTTGAGATACCTTGAATTCGATAAACGGAATTTTAGCAGCTGGTCTGTGTGTCTGTGAGACTGGTTGTCTCTCTGTGTGTGAGATTGTTATCAGAATTTCTTAAGAACAGATATTAAAAGGAAGTACAAATTCAGAGTTCTAAATCTTTTAATAAAAATATGTTACACTATTATTTTCATTGAGACTGAAAAAATAAAAAAATCATGTAGAGGGATAACCAATAGAATTAAAATGCGCCATGTCTATGGGCGAAAAGTCTGGTAGGTACAGTTTAACATTTTTAGAAAATAAAATGAAATGAACATATAATTTTTACATGCATAAAAGCATATCTCGTATAGAATATGGTATAAAAATTGGTATATATATTAAAGATATACTTGGCAGCTGCTAGAAATAAATTTCAATTGTGTTGCTTGATTTTTATAATGTGCAAAATTTAAATGTATTATGCGGTACATATATATTTTATAGAAAATATAAAGGGCTATTTTAAATTAAGATAAAACTTTCAATAGAAAATTATTTTCTATTGGATGTAATTGATGTAGGTGCTTTACTACATTTTGAAAAATCCAGGAAAACTGTTTAAGCTTGATAATTAATTTTTTATACACAAATGGCTGATACAGTATTGTTTGATATCCAATTTTCAACGTTGATTTGTTTTATAATTACCTATTTGAAGGTACCCGGAATACGAAAACCAAACTTTTATCTGTTAATCTGTGTGTATGTGTTTTTTTTTCAGAATAACTTTAATAAAAATGGTTGTGAGAAATCCAAATGTGGCATCCTGAAAATCATGTGAAACTGACAATTGAAAAGTTTGGTCAAAATTCTCAATCTTAAGGAATGGTACGAGTTGTCTGAAAAAATTGGAAAAATTTTTTAAACTTAACAACGGCATTAAATTCTTTATTAATGACAGAAATTACATTAAAACAGAGACTGAGAGAGGTGATAGTCCCCTTCATATAGGAATATATTTCAAATTAAACAGTTTCTAAAACTACTTTCAATTATTAGAAACAGTAGCATGAAAACTAAACAACAAAATTGACCCCAATAAAATAAATTAATAGATTAGAATAAGATAAATATATCGAACTGAACGGTGGGTAGCCTATTAGGAGGAGATTTCATTCTATCACTGTGTCAAGCGTAATCAAATTCATTTCTCTTAACATGAATATAATATGTCTCGTATGAAGAAATTTGTGAGAACATACATATGATGGGGAACTGAGAAGAGTCCACCTATACCAACTAGTTTGTTTATGTCACTGTTACTATTACAGTTGATAACAGTATATAAACAACAAAGAGTTCTGTAAAGGAAAACCTATGGAAATGATCATAATATGAGATTGAACATCGAAAATCTGGTTTCATATTAATACGAAATTAAGTTTTTCCCGACCGATGTTATAGAATTATAAACGAAATTTAAATGTACAGTCGGGGAAAAAAAAACGCAGCACTCGATGTAACTCCGTTGCTTTTCAATGCACAAAAATGTAATAGGTATCATTCGACGGGGAATTGAGAGTAGATTCAGAAAATGAACTGAAATTTTGAATTGGGGGTCGTCTACATATTAAAACGCGCACCAACTTTGATTTTTTCAAAGGTAACACCCTATTTTTATTTTATATTTGAATTCCTGGGATCACGACAATGCGAAAAAGTATATTGGTTGTATATTTTGCTTATTTTTTCACAGAGTTATAAGCGTTCAAAGTTTGAAGGTGCTAATGTTAAATTCATATTTCAAACTTTTATTAATATCTTCACAAAAAATAACTTGATCGATATAATTCTTTTTTTACGAGATACAGTGAAGAAACCCAAACATAATCCATCATTAATTTTGATTCTGAAAAATATTTTTAATTCTGAAAAATATTAATAAATTCATATTCATAAAAATTATGAATTATGACCTATATTAATTTTTACATAAAATGAACCCTAATGCTGAAAAATATGGGTGTGCAAATTTGCAGCTCATTCCAGTTATTAGTTTTCGAGATATAAATAAATCTTTCTTTTGAAGTGGTTTAGGGGGCCGTCTCTTAAAAAATTTTGAATGAGATAACGAAGCAAATCTTAAAAAATAACGGAGGAAGTTGAACAAAATACTTTTATTTTTTATTTAAGGGTCAAATTATATAACAACAATGTCAAATGCAAAGAAATGAAACAAAAATGTTGATTTTTAGACATTTGTGTTAGTATCAAGAATTCCTGTTTTCTAAAGCCCCGCCTTTTATAGTTTTTCAAAACAAAACAATACAGAAACGAAAAGTGAATGTGACTTTGAGTATTCGTGATAAATCCCTTATTTTACATTGACAAAAATATACACAAGTGGTATTTACTTCATCGATTACTGGTGATAAATTTAGAATCGTTTAAACGAACACTAGAAGAAAAAATTAACTAAATAGGCGGGGTTTACTGTTTGAAATACTCTCAAAATAAAATATTTCAAAACAAATTTTCTGTACCACAATTATATTACAGATGGATATACATTATAACTATATTCTTTCTAATTAATATATTTCTATCCATAGTATATTTTATTGCAAAAATATGAACACTGGGTACATGCTTAAGAAATAAGTAACACACAAATTACGAAAGAAACGCCCACTGGCATTGTTACAGATTTTCAAATGATGTGAATCTACGTCAGCAGTCGCGAAAGCGTTAATTAAGAAATTATATTTTCATAGAAATTATAAAACAAATCGTACAGTTCCAAAGAGTTCAACTGACCCAAAACTGGTAAGTGCTATTAAAATTGTTTAATATTTACTTTATGAAAGCTTACAATAATTTATCCGAAAAGATTTAGTTTATGCGTTGTTGTATATATATATATATATATATATATATATATAGCTATAGTATTTCAGTTTATATATTATGTTACACGTACGAAAGAAAATTTAAGCTATATTGGTGATCATTATATCCATGATCGATACTTTTTAATTGAAAAATATTGCACTTTTATAAAAAGTATTGTCTGACCAATCGTAAGTGTAATGTATTTAAATATACCTAAAATTATCAAAAAAAGTACTAAAGTATATACATATCCAAAAAAACCAATTCATGATAATTAAGATACTGCAAAGGTGTTAATATTTTTATTTCTTTTTATAACTCTTTTTTTCTTGAAATATTTCCGGTGTGAAACAGTATAATTTTGTCTAGTTCTTGTAGGATCTTAATTTTATTTTTCTATATTTAGAGATAGCCCCCTAAAACATTTTTGATCATAACTCTATGAATACTAAAGATAAAGTATACAAACAGTATACTTTTCCGCACTGCCAGACTCTCAGAAATTTGAATATGAAGTCAAAATTGGGTGTTACTATTGAAAAAAATCAAAGTTGGCGCTCATTTTAATATGTAGACGACCCCTAATTCAAAATTCGACATCATTTTCAGATAGTGCATTTCATTTCCTGTTGAATGGTGTCTATTAAGTTTTTCTGCGTAAATTAATAACGAAATACCATCAAGTGCTGCGTTTTCTTTTTTCCCCGACTGTACAATGTACCGCAATTTGAAAGTAACTGATATCTCATGACATTCATCATTAAATGATATTCTAAAATAATTATTCATTTGCTCCGGGAATAAAATAGGAGTTAATTTTTTTTTCGGTGTACTCATTTCAAAGTTTAAAACATTTCCAAACTACGGATACAATTACTTTCTTTGCTTTCAGATATTGACTGTTCAAATGCCAGTACGTTGGAATAACTTTGATATTATCATTTTCGTGGTAAATGGTGAATACAGTTTCCTATTCTCTGATTATCTAAATAGTAGTATTTTTGTAAACTAAGCGTCACAAAACAATCGCAAGCTAAAATATATTTGAAATCATCAAGTGAATCTTAAAGTTCAGTTCGTCACGTTTTACACGGTTCAGTTATTTTTGAACAGATCTTAATATTTTACTAATAAAACGCTTGGGATAGTTTTTCAGCAATATCATATGGATATGTTATGTTAAAAGATATTATTTTCCCACAAATTTACTTCAGCAAAAGATGTTCCTTTAGATTATCCTCTAGACATTGTTATCATGCTTTTATACCTTCAAAAGACGCAAGTAACGCAAGTATTTCAACAATATTAGCTAAAAATGTTCACATTTTAGATCTAACTTCTTGTTAATCACGACCAAAAATGAAGGGAGTCATTAGTTTGAAGCCTTTGTCTATTCGCGTCTTTGCATCTATCTGCAGCACTGTAACTCCCAAACAGATAAACCAAATTAGTTTCAAAAATAAATTCAAAAACTGGCGTACAGTCAATAGAAAGAATAGAGTCAATAGAATAAATCAACACGTTTTTTATTTATAATATACAGAGTTTTTAACGAAACTTATTCCCATTTTGAGATAAGTTGAAAAATCGCTTTCCAAACAATATACTGCAATCGGAATACAAATATCTTAAATATCTCATGAAATATGAGTATTTTTATGAAAAATGTTTTCACTGCGCATGGGCAAAATATATATATTGCATAGGTTGAAAACTAGATGTATTGGGCAACTTTTGTCAAAAAGGCATTTGAATAGAGTAAAAATTAAGCAAATTATTCGAAAAAGAATCAGCTAGATTTTAGATGTTTTCCAAGAGTTGAAATTTCTTAAGGAGCTTTTCACATGTCGTGTAATTAATTTGAAGATCCAATTATTTCAACCACGCTCTAAATGTATTTTTTTGTGAAAAACCCTTACTAGCTTATATCTCTAACATATTCTTGTTTATTCTTGAGATGATTATTATTATTATTATTATTATTATTATTTTTGAGTTTTAAAATTAATGCTTATATCGCCGTTATTTATTATTCCATCGTCACACAAATGCATCCACAAATTAAACTCTGAAACTGCGTATTAACAAATCCTAAAGTTACAGTTCATTTCGTTCAATTAACGATACAGGGTGATCACAAAAATTATTGATTTTGTTCAATTTGCTACCGGTCCCCTAAATATTGTCTTAAACCAATCTTTACTGAAAAATATGAGGAAGACCCAGTAATTTAAATACCCAATGTTTGAAAACATTTCATCGAGAGGTAAATTTTAAAATTGAAAAAGTACTGATCGTTTGCAAATCTTGCTAAACTTTTGAGGAGGAGTGTATTTAGTTCTTAAATTGTACAGATGACGTCTTACATGAAAAAAGAAAATCTTCTGTTAATTTAAAATGAATTTTAAGAAAATCATGCTATTATATTATATTCATTTTATTTTATTTTACTTATTTAAAAGATTTTTAGTGAGCTAACTACATTATAATAGTCTTTTTAAAATGTATTAAAAGGGTATGTGAGTGAGTGGGTTTCACGTCGAATCAGTGCTACACTATTAGTATTTGGCAACATTCAGGGATTCATCCCTAAGGGTGCTCCGTTGTTATAAGGAAAATCAACGAAGTTTTTGCCTATTTATATTAGAAAAAAAATATATATATCTTAATATTCTTAAACTATAGTTAGCACTCTGCACATTTTTAGTAAATGACAATAATAAAATCTTATTTCTTGCATGTGCATGTATTTTTATCACAAGGATTCGGAATAAGAATCAGTCATTGAAAAAAGTTGTTCTTTTTTAACACTTTCCAACAAGATTGAAAAGTGTTTATGAAATCGGTTTGCCTATCCGTCTGTCTGTCTTTCCGCACTCTGACTCCTCTAAACATTGATGGAATTTATTGAAACTGATATATATTATTCAAGTCCACCATCGAATAATCCCTATTGGAAATGGAGTACATACCACTTGTGGTTTGCGTACATGGACAACCGAAAAATTTCTAAAGCATCGCACTCTATAAGAAATATTTATATAAACGGTATTTTAGTACCTTTACTTTGCACAAATCTCAATGAAATTCAAGTTCACTATCAGATATTTCCTATTGAAAATGTAGTAAATACCCTCACTGGTTTGTATACAGGGACACCCGAAAAATTTCCAAAGCTTTGCGTTCTATGGGAGGTATTTATATAAACCATATTTTTATACCTTTCTTCACAGAAGTATTAATGACATTGAAATATGTTATTCGAGTTCACTATTGAATGTTCGCTGTTAAAATTGAAGCAAATACCACAAATGGTTTGCGTACAGAGGCACCCGAAAGTATTCCAAAGCGTTGCTTTCTATGAGAAGTGTTTTCATAAAACATATTTTTAGAACTTTATTTTTCACAGAACTTGAAATTGAAATATGTTATTTATAAGCACAAAAGAATAGACTATAGTATGGTTGGCATTAATATTTACAGAGTCACACAAGAATATTTAGTTGCATTAATGGCTATTATTGAAAATTTGCTGGAAATGCATTTACTTTTAATTAAGTATTTTTAACAATTTCTAACAATTTTTAGGAGTGAATATGATTTGAATTAATGTGTCTGTGTGTTCAACTGTCCGTTTGCTTGCCTCTAGCGTCCGTAAATATATTCAGAATTTCTTTAAAATGATATTTGTCATTCAAGTTCAGTATGGACCGTTTCGTATTTAAAATGGCATTAATAGGCCATGTACAACTTGTTTGCGTACAAGGACATCCAAAAAAATGTAAATGCATTGCATTTTCGGAGAGACATTTTTATAAATCCCATTTACTTCACGTTCTACTGCAAAAATTTTAATGAAATATGCCTTAATAACTAATATGATAAAATAATGTTTTGTGTATTATATGATGCTTAGACTTCAGATTTACAGCGCTACACTAAAACATTCATTTACATTAAGGACTGCAGTTGGGAATTACTACAATTGCGTTTCCACTTCAATTAAGCATTTTCAACAGAGTGATTATGAATTCAATGAATGGACATGCCTGAATTTCTGTCCTTCTGTCTATCCGTTATGTAAAGATGTAGTCAAAGAAGGTTAGAAGTTAAACGATATAATGAGTACGTGTGGTTTTAAAGTGTTAATAGTCAATGCTTACTGGATGATTTTTCGTTCTTATTTATTACTTAAAAACACTGTGGATATTTTATAAATTTAAATGCGAAATTTAATAAATGTTATTTTGAAATAATTCTTGACTGTTAGATTATATTTTTAATAATTTATATCTATACTATTTTTATACTGCAAAATATAAGTTTGACATGTTTTATTTATTTGTTTATTTAATTTTTATTTTAAATATGAATAATATGTTATTAAGAATATACGGTATTTTTCTTTTCCTTACCTTTAATTATTCTGCTACACTGTGACCATTTACCTTCCAGCTTGGAATTCCGATGTTAATATGCTCACAAATTACGGAGATTTTATCTGTGATTAGAATACGAAAACATGGAACACTAGTACTTCAACCTCTTAAGTGACTGACCCTACAGAAACAATTCCTCCAATAAAATTCCTAACAATTCATAACTCGTATATTTTTATTTTAGCCTTTCATCCATCGTTTGAAAAGTTGAATAACCGATGCTAAAAAGATTTCATTTGTCTGTTTATTAATTTGATTATAGACTTCTAGCTTCTAAATCGGATTAATACGTCACCTTAATGAACTGTGGATGTTATGTTTTTACATCTCATTTGCATTTGTGCATTTATAAATTGGCAGTTTCAAATGCTTCACTTCTATAAGTATATGCAGAATCTTTGAAAAATCGTCCTGGAATTTCCTGCTTTGACTTGTGACTTTATAAAAAATGCATAGTGAGATGTCGCGAACAAAATAATTTTTAGCAAATAATTGTACTCAAAAGCAATAGTTAAATAATTATTGCTTCAGTGCGAAATGAACTTCGTTTCAGGAAAACGTCATTGACCTCAAGGAAAAATGGTCTTTCATCTTATAACTTCTTTTAATATGTTAATCTAAATTCGAAAGAAAAATGATGCATTGCAAATAGCTTATGAAACATTTTCTCAAAAGACAAAATTGTAATTACGAAATAAAAGTATTTATTTCAATGAAACGAAATTTGCTGATATATTTTAAAACGTATTATTTATAATAAAATTTCTTCATAATGTATTGAACAGCCATAATCTTAATGTGTAATATAAAAGACAACAGAAATAGTGTAACATGCTTAACAAATTCAATTTAAAAAAATAATAAAGATTCAAAGCCCATTTTTTAAATTTGTGAGTAGATAATGTTTAGCAGGATTTCTACCACTGGAAAAACTGCATATGTATATCATTGAAGAAATATAACACTGATAAAAGTAATTAAGACATTCCTGATAAATCAACCATTATTGGTCGCACAAGCTGGTTTTATAGATTTAATATGTACGTACATAATAAAGAACATTAACATACTAGAAAGTATTTGGATTATGATTAACTCTACAAAGAAACTTTAGAATTTAAACACTCTTTCTTATCAAAATTAAAAAAAATAAATAAATAAAATAAGATTATTTTAGATCTGATTAATGGTCTGTTATTCATTGAATCTACTAGAATTTCTTTATATGGAATTTTATAACGCCATAGCTTTAAGTCAATATTTCTATTTTTAAGAACTGTATCAATGAATAATTGCTTCTTACAAGATTCTCTGTTAAAAACATTTATTGTTGTCTTTATTTAGTTCAGTAAATTAAAAACTTTACATTTAGACGTTTTAAAAACATATAAACATTTACACGATATAAGATTGCTTTTTATGGAATGAAATGAAACATGCATATATCAATCGTATGAGAAATGTATATACATATATATTGAATTTTTATATTCTTCCATGACTTTAAAGCATCGTTTTTCAAAGATTTTTTTAATTTTTTTTTTTTTTTTTTTTTTTGTATATTTAAATGTTGCAAAGTTTTGTTTTCACTTTATCATTAGGATTTCGTTCTTATGTTACTTTTTACCATTTCAAGATAAAAGTTTAACACTCGATACTAATTGTCCACTACTAATTTGTTTTGATTGGAATGTAAAATAAAATGTTACATTAAGAGTCGAAAGTTAAATCTTCCTATGCAGTCCGAGATTGGCAATTTCAGCCAAATGCTATGTTAAATTATGGAGGCATTTAATTTATTATATTATATATTTATTTTAATTCTGCTTTCTCATTCAGAAAATTCATTTCGTTATAAGAAACTTTGTTTTCTGAAAATCGAACTTTTGAAATTTAATGTTTCATGTTGAAACTGTAAAATGCCAAATGAAATATGAAGTTTAGCATTTTACAGCTTCAAGATAAAATTGACAAAATAATAATAATAATAATAATAATAATAATAATAATAAGGATGTTTTAGGGAAAACAAGGAAAAATATAGCGGATACGAATTTTCTGAATATAAAAACGGAATAATAATAATAAAAAAAATAATAATGAATAAAAATAAAAAACAGTATTATTTACTGAATAATAATGGGCCAGATTTCATATAGGCTAACATGGTGTACTTATGTTCACTAGGTGTTATTCTACGTATGTTCTAGACATAATATAGATCTCAAGCTTCTGTTTAACATGAACACCAATAGATAAAATAAAACATTTTCTTGAAAATAGCTATTAAAGTAGATAAATGACTGTAAAAATATACGTATTATACTTTTTAGGACAAACATTCATAATAACGAATTATAAATATCTAAATTGGAAAATCGAGATTAATGCAATTTAAAGATATTTTTATTACATATCTGTCAACCTTTCAATTTTAAAACCAGTAGATTTTACTAGGTTACAGAAATAATAGGATATGGGTATATACACACTGATATACACACTGTAAAAAAAAATAACTATTACCAGCTGCAAGAAACTTTCTGTGACTGGAGAAAATAATTATTTTCAGAGAGTTTCTTGCAGCTGGTAATTGTTATTTTTTACAGTGCACTGTAAAAAAATAACTATTATCAGCTTCAAGAAACTCTTTGTGATTGGAGAAAATAATTATTTTCTCCAATCACAGTGTATTACCAAAGGTGATATGAAACAAAGTGACCTATTACTGACATGTAACAGTTTATCCCATCTCTACTAGCTATATTGTTTGAGACGAGTGAATGAAGTTTAGCTGCAGAGATAATAATTCTGCATGTGCAGTAATGACTTCAAAAAAGAAAAGGGCTAACAAGGTTTAAAAAAAAAAAAAAAAAGTTTAAAATTGGAAAATAAAAGTTTAAGCAAGGTAAAAAAATTATCAGATCCTATAATCGTGGTAAGGATGGAAAAAGCGGGATAATCTGTCCAAAAAAAAGTCGCTTTATAGCGACCATACATTTACATATGTATATATATTTTTTAAGCTAAGTTTTTGTAAATGCTGTTGCAGAGTAGAGATCTCACCCAGACACTGCTCAGTCTTTTCGGTTATGGTAAAACCACTAGGCCCTGAAAAAGGCCCCCTACTAGGAATCTAAGACATATGTGCCGCATGCTATCCCACACTGCAACAGACATGGTTTACGTATGCAAAATGCATAACTACTAAAAAAGTAACTTAATAAAAAATCGTTTTAATTCTGATAAAAATAACAGTTAAGTTTCTAGGATAAGAGAGAAGTGAGGACGCTTCCGGTTTGATGGAGAGGAAATCTCACAGTCAGAAATTTCAGCAATGACTTAATTAGGTAAATTGTTGACTGATTAAAGAAGTTTTCTGAGAGGTGTTTTACTCATTCATGAAATGAAACAGTACGAAGATCTTTTCTTATAGTAGAATTCCGGAGGTATCTGTTACCATTCCGGATGGGGCGAAGAATTTTATTACGAGCGCCATAAATTAATTTAAAAGAGGAGTGACAGGCACACCCCCAAACGGGACAAGCGTACGTGAGAATCGGAAAAATGCAAGTTTTATAGAGAGTTAGTTTATTTCGAATACTTAACTTTTTTCCTCGAAACAAGGGATCAAGCGAATTTTTAACGCCAGATGCCTTGCTTCTGGTGTAAAGTAAATGCTTTTTGAAAGAAAGACGCCGATCAAAATATATTTCCAAGTATTTGGTCTCACAAGCCATGGGAGAGCAGTGTTATTGATTATAATACGGTTTGTGTAGGTTAGTTACCTGGAAAAGAATACAGCAGAAGTCTTATTTCCGTTAATTTGAACGTGCCATAAATCAAACCAGTTCATCAGTTTGTTGATGTGTTCTTGCATGCATTTGTGCAATGTTTAGGTGTAGTGGCTGGACATGTAAAGCACGGTGTCGTCCACGTAAAGGGCTAACTTGGTGTGTGGGTGACGTGGAATATCGTTGAAGTAGATATTAAAAGGTGTTGGACCGACGACTGATCCTTGAAGGATGCCAGTGGGAATGTGTTTGATTTATGACAGCGTGTTGTTCACACGGAAGACAAAAGTATGATTGCTAATGTAGCCGTGTAAAAGATTTTTAAAAAGATAATTGGTAAAATATTATATATAAACAATGTTAAACAAAAATTTCCGGTGTCATTTTATTAATTCAAAGGGACAGAACTTTCCGATGTACCTAATACTTATGACATTAAGATCCATTCCAAACAACTGAAATGTGATGTAGAACAAGAGATCTTCAAAATAAATTACAATAATGTAACGTTTCTATCAATTGGTTGATGGATACAACACTTCCTGAAAAAATACAATTTTATTTCTCCGCTCATTGAACTTGATTCATGAATTTAAATGACATAGCCAATAATAATCTTGTTGGATATTGATTCTAAAATCTCTGCAGGGTGTAAACTCTGGAATTTTTTTATCACACCATTTCCCTTTCAAAACTCAAATAGAGTAATCAATCTTTTTTTTATGAAAGAGAAAAACCTTATTTTCTTCCTTTCTCCCCCCCCCCCCATTTTCTCCTAGCTAGTTTCTGTACTAACTTCTTCCTTTTCCTACTCCTAGATGGCATAGTTTTTTTTTTTTTTTCAAATATATATTTTATTTATACTATGGACAGATATGCCAACATCTGAATTTATACCGGTGCACTGTTATTATCCGCTTCTTTTTCACACCACTTTATTTGTAGTGAATTTTTTTTATAATATATCATTACAATTAAACTATTTTTCAAAAGAAAGTGCTGGGGTAAAAAGATTGATATTTACAATGACGCGGAATGAATTAAAACGTTGGCATTTGTACAATTAATAATGATTTATCTTCCCTTGTAGCGAATGTGGCATCATATATCTTGTCAAATTATTCTTTTTGTTTCTCTTTTTGTACCTCTGACGTCACAATAATAACTAGAAAGTATATTTAATAGTACATATTTATTTTGTTATTTAAATACCTATTTAACAACTAAATATTAACTAAAAGAGTATTTTGGAGATGTTTCAAAAAGTTTAAGTACTGCATAAAAAAAAGTTTGTTTAAAGTTTTCACATGCAATCTTTAGATCATAATACCATTTCTTTTCCCGCCTTTAAAATACTTTCTTACTCATTTATTTATCTATTTTTATCAGTGCTGCTTAACAGTTGTATTTACGCATGGCAAACTATAGAGAAATCATTTCTGCGTCCGACATAAGAGGAATTTTTTTTTTTTTTTTTTGTCTTGATTGTGATGTATCGGTGACGATAATTAATGACAAAGATTGATGCGACTGAAATAAGATGAAATCGCCCACTTTTCATGGTTGCATTTAATAGACCAAGCAAGTTTTTCGTCTTTCTTTTGCAGTAATTTAGCTGTCGATTTAATAAATTATTGAAGAATAGAAAACTCGTTTTGATTCTTGAATTAAAATAATGCAGATTATTAGTTTCTTCTATATATAAGAAGACTGTATTAGATTTGAAAAATATTTCAACTTCCGTATTTTAAAGGATTCGTACGTTTTGGGTTATCGTAAACAATGACTATTTTAAAAAAATTATTTGTATTCGTGTACAAAAATTTTAAGGAAACTGTGTATCGCAAAAAAAGATAAATAAATAGAAAGTGGAAATTTAACCTAACTTGATATTTATTGGACCTTGATTTAAATTGCGGCTGATAGTATTTTGTAGATGAGTCTCTCGATAGGTGGCACTGTCATCCTATTTATTTTCAATTTTTAACATGGAAGTGAAAAACGAAACTTCCTATAAACGTACATAAACTAGATTATTTTTGCCTTTTCAATGTAAACAAAAACTATTTATCATAGCAATAGTTAAACAGGGAAACTTTTTCTACATAAACTATCTACCAATAAATATTTGGACATTTTCGAATTCAGACGTATTGACTAATATCTAAAAATATTCTTGAGGAATTCTATTGAAAGTCTGAGAGTGTAAATAACATTTACACCTCATACATTTCAGCAAAAGTTTTTCCCGAGAGAAAAAATGGACCAGTAAAAAATTAAACAAAAATCAAAATGTTTTGGAACACCTAGTAAGAAGTAATACTTGAAATGCCTTTTTGCTGTAGCATGTGATTATGAGGATTCTTCTAATTATCTGTATGAATTTGCATCAGTCTACCACATACATTCGTGGAGATATAATAATTTCGTTAAAAATTTGAAAAAAAAAAATGCTACTTTTAATTTATAATGCGTAGGGCATTAAAGCCACTGCAAAGCCATTTTTAGGAAACTTGGCTACTACATTAGACACAGCATGCTGCAAGCAGAAAGCAAAAATGTTAAATATCTTACGAAATATGAGCATTCTTACTAAATAATTTTTAGCTACGTATGTGTAAGCTTTAAAAAAATTTCATTTGCATAATTTAATAGCCAAGAGTATTGAGCTACTTATATAAAAACCCCAGAAAAATATCGTGTAAATTCAAAACATTATGAGAAACAGAAGGAAGGAAGAGAATTTCAATTCTTCTAAAAAAAAAAAAAAAAAAAAAAAAAAAAAGGAAGATAATAGGGGTTTTATTAACGTGTATTTACAATCAGCAAGCACTGCATTGCCAGAATCAAATTAAGAATATGAGTAACCCCAGACAGCACATCACCTCCCCAGGATATCTTCAAGATGTCTTCTGGATGAAAAGACATCCCAGAAACATCCTTAGGATGTACTGTGGATACGTTAAGCCTAACTGTGCTGTTAGGGACACCACTTATGGTTTAGCTTTTATTCTGAGATGAACTAAAGTTATGTTCATTCTATCTCTTATAACTATAACTGTTTGAATTTACACGATATTCGTTTGGTAGTTTCATATAAGTCGATAAATACTTCTCGCAATTAAATTATTCAAATGAAAAAAAAAAAAAAATGCGCAACGTGTTATAATAAAAAAGTGGCTTTTTTTTTTTTTTTTTTTTCTTTTTTTTTTTTACTTTTTGACGCAGATGGGACACCGGTGTCCCTTTTGCTTATTTATTTTTTGACGCTCTTATTACAAATATTATTATTATATGATAGTTTTTTATTATAAAAGAGAGTCTAATAGTTACTATAAATAATCTATTAGATTATCAGAGTAAATTTTTTACTAAAATAAAAATGTTAAATAAAAGTAGTTTGCAAAAATTTTATCAACCGATTTCAAAAATTTATTTCTAATTAAATTTGATTATTTAAAAAAAGATCAGTAATGAATTATTGCTACTCCTATATCTAAGTAATTGTAAATAAGTGCAATTTTTAAAAATATTTATTCATGGGACGCCCGTGTCCCATGATGAATTTACCTTTAACGCAGTAAGGGACACCGGTGCCCCACTCTATATTTTAGAACCAAAATTAATTAAAATTTTAAATATAACATTTTCCACTTATTTAGATCTAAAATAACTTAAAACTATCAAAAAAGTGTAAAAATTATGTTTGATGAGAAATCTGCTTCAAAGGGTTAAGAAACTGATATATCTCTACGAAAATATGTAACAACCTCACAAAAATTTATACAAATAATCAGAAGATTTCTCATAATCACATCCTGCAACCAAAATGAATTTCAAGCATTTCATTTTACAAAGTGATCCAAAAAATTTGACGTTTGTTTAGTTTTTACTGGTCCTTTTTTCCCTTTCAGGACAATACTTTTATTAAAATATATAAAGTACAGCATGTTCTTTATACTGCCAAATTCCTTAAGAATTTTTCTATATATTTGAAAAAAGAAAATAAAGGTCTAAATTCAAGTTTGTCCAAATACTTATTGGTAGTGAATGTAGGCATCACTTACCTTCCTTACCTCCCCCCCCCCCCCCGTGATTGTAAATTTTCGATATGGATATCTTTCAAAAGCGTTTATCAAGACTTTTAAAACCAATGGTTGAAACATAGATATGTGATAATTCAAAACAAATTTATCAATATTTTTTTCTCAAAAATAAAAGGAAAAGCGTTTCTTTAGATGTCAGCAACAAATTGATTTCCCTTTCAACATTTAGTGTTATATTTCTTTGAGATGAAAGTCACCTATGTATTTATCATGAAAAATAATTTTATTAAATAATATATTTAATAATTTACATAGGCCTACATCCAAAATTTTATTTGATAATTTTGGTTGATCTTTATGCTTTTTGGTATCCTTAAACCGAAATTGAAGCTAGTATTTCTCTATCACGTACAGACTTTTGCCAATACAGGGTGTCTACCAACACAATCTCTTCCATGTCTCTTCCACCAATATAATTATGTAGTAACATTTATAGTATGTTTACATGATTAATTATAATTAATCATGGAAACATATTACAAACTTCCAAAAATGAAGAAATTGTGTCGGTAGACACTCTGTATTGACAAACATCTATAAATGATAAGAGAAAACTGGCTTCATTTTCGGTTTCATCTCATCAAAAAACATGTATCAGCTAAACTTATCAAATAGAATATTGCAAACATTATTTTTGTAGAACTGTGTTTTTTGTACTGCGTGAATTTGTATAGGAAAATGTAGCAGAAAGTTTTATTGTAGCCAAAAAATACTAGTACAATTTTGGTGTTTAGACTTTTTAACTAAAAAAAAAAAAAAAAAAAAAAAAAAACTTTAACCCTTTACCTGCCGAGGAGAATTGACGAGAATTGCTACCCCCGTCTCTCAACTCTGAAATGAGTAAATTTTTCGAACACTATGTCAATATCACTTTTAAGGGGATTTCATTCCATTGCCAAAATGCGTCAGTAGTTTCAATGGTAGAAGAAAAATAGAAAGGATCGTATTTCGGAAAAACGTATATATACGCCCGGGCAGTTAAGGGGTTCATTATAAAATGCAATATAAAATGTTCCATTTTTAAAGAAAACAAAAATATTTAATATGCAGCAAAATACTGTACATATAATAGCTTTCGTTGCAACTGAGGAAAAGGGATGGAAAACCCCGTTTACATTCGTGATTATATCATGTGTAATAAAGTGATAAAAATTAATAGTGATTTTACTCTTAAAAATAAAAATGTGTTATATGATTTTATTTAGAAACTAGCTGTTATCCGCGACTTCGTTCACGTGGAAATTTTGATATGTATGTGTGGGAACTGAGGGTTTGATCATAATATGTAATGAAATGAAACCTTATCATTGTGGTGCTGTGCAAAACAGAGTCTGATAAAGTACACTCAAAAAAATTTGTAACTCATTGAAAGCCAAAGTAAAATGCCAAAATAAATAAATAAAAAGTTATCGCCAACATGGCGATAAAAATTTAAAATTTGTCCATAGGGATTCTGTACTAAAACAGTACTGCGTTGTGGAAGTATAAAAACTGGGTCGTCAATTATGAATTTTATTTCGAAACCTTTCTTTGTATGATTTTAGTTCACTGTTGCACAATATTAATTTGTTTCTAATAATAATTTGGTGACTGGTTAATTCAAATTTTAACTATGTGGTGAAATTCATATAATATTTATGAGTTTCAAATTTTTATTTTTTATTTTTTATTTTTTTTTTCATTTCCCGGCGAATTGTTGAATAATATTTTAGTTCTTAAACAATTTTGGACGGCTTTGCCCGCTTCGCAGGCAAACTCTTTTCTATATGCTTTATGAAAAAAAAAACTGAATTCGGTCAAAAGCTTGCTTTGGGTTCCCGCTGCCTTAGGCAGCGCCTTGTTCGTCCTTGCAATCTCCGGTGCCTGTCCCTATTGCCTGCGATAATGGCTTACCCGTGGGCTTCCATTTGGCTGCTTATCATACATAACAGTTTCGATACGGACAGTATCGAAAAATTTGAAGTAGCTCTTTTATATCTGAATCCCAGTTACATATGAACAACATTATATGTGATGTACATAATATTTGCTCTCAAGTTATTTCCTGTATTTATTTGATTTAATCAATCAGCCATAGAATGACAGCAATTTCAAGCCACATATAACATTACAATATGCTATGATCGGCAACTTCTATCGCATGAGACAATTATTATTTTGTGGTTATATATACTTCATGCTTAGTTAATAGTAGTTGGTATATAGAAAAATAAATAAATTAGTATGTAAATTTGATCATAGTACAGCCTTAATGCCCTTGGCGACTTTTAAATTTTTGTTGCCGTTTTAGACCAAAATATAATTTATGCGATTATTGTTCCTATACGCAAGCGAAGTGTGACGTCACTGACCGTCCGTGGATGCAAGAAAATGATTTCCTATGTCAATCGCCCATTGGATTTTTTTTGTAAAAAAGGATTAAAAATCGAAGAAAATTATTTCCCGATTTTAATCCCTATATTTGGGTACACATATGTATTAGTTATCATGTCCATGTATTAGATTGAGTTTTTTTGCTGTCGAATTGACAAAATTTTAATTTTAAATTTCAAAACTCTGTCGTTCTTGGCGCTTACTGTATTTTCTGATCAGAAACGTAATACGAAAATATACATGCCAGATGTATATTTTCGTAATATGCATTGTACGAAATATTGTTTCATATTATTCATTACTGTCTTAAAATAAGTTGTTAAAATAACCATGATTTTTGAAAGGAATTAAATTATGTTCGCTAAATAATTTGGCGATATTTTATTTTTCTACCAAGGATGACCGATATCAAATCTATTCCACTACAACATATTAGTATCTTATATCAGATACTTTATTTAGATATTTGAAAACAAATTTGACTTCAAATTATGATAGAATATTTATAATTTCCCTTTTAATCAGTATATTAGTTGGATATTTATTCTGTTAATATCATTCTTTGAAATTAAATGTTTGTGTTTTCAATCGAATATGGAAGTCTGCCTTTTTTTTTTTTTTTTTTTTTTTTCTAGAGTTTTGAAATTAAAAATTAAAAATTTGTCAATTTTACAACAAAAATAACTTAATCTAATGCATGGACATGATAACTAATACATATCTATACCTAAATATGCGGATTAAAATCGGGAAATATTTTTCCTCGATTTTTAATAATTTTTTACAAAAAATCCAATGGGCGTTTAACATAGGAAATATTTTTCTTGTATCCACGAACGGCCAGTGACGTCATCACTTCGCTTGCGTATTTCTTTCTATCTTTTCCTTGACGAAAAATGTCCGATCTACTTCAGCATCAAAATTATAAAAAATTGTCAAGAATTATCAATAAGAAAATACCTTTACCATAATGCTGAATTAACTTTTTTGCCAAGCGTGTTTCATTCGCCATATTAAAAAAAAAAAAAAAAAAAAAAAAAAATCTGAAGTTGAGGTATATAAAAAAATGCTGTGAAATAAAATTCAGAAGAAATATGTTAGATTTGTAATATTACTATTTTATTTTAAAATTACAATGTGTCATTTTCTCATCGACCAATTTAACATTTAGTAATTTCTTATTTTTCGCATGAAAGCATATTTCATTTTATGCTGAAAACAATAAATAAATATATCTCGTAAACTTTTTTTGGCAACAATTAAAAATTTAAATGGCTTATATTAAGTCAATATAAGTCAATAAGTTTATTATTTTCATATTTTAATTAATTTTAAAGATTTTTTCAAATTTTTTTTTCCTAAACCATCCCTGACCTATAAGGAAAAAAACAAAAAAAGAATGATCGAAATCGGTCAAGCCGTTTACGATTTTATAAGTAACATACAGACAAACATTCATTTATATATATATAGATTAAAGATATTTAAAAAGAAAAAAAAATATTTAAAAAAAAATATCTGGTTGACATAGTCGAGTTCCACTGAAATTCCCTTTTCATATATTTTTTCTCATACGTGATTATATCATGTGTAGAAAAAACTGTACGTACTGTACGTCCAACTGTATTCAAAATGATAACAATGAACTCTTTTGATGTTCATTTCTAGTTGAAGATTTATATTGCTGCTTAATATTTTTCGTGTCAATTTCGTACTTTAGTTTGCATGCGATTCCTTGTTGTTCCCCATGCAATAATTCACATTGAGTTTATTTAAAATATTGCACTATTCTAAAAAAATAAGTAAATATATATTTTCGTATAATTTAGGAAATTTTTAGCGAAAAATGATCATATTGAATAATATTAATGTCAAATCCTAAATTAATGATTAAATGTAATTTGAGTTATTTACGTGGTTCATAGAACAATGAACTTTATGTGAAACTTTATCCTATTATGCCGTATTAAAATATATATGAATAGCTAACATATACAATAATATATATATATATATATATATAAATAATAGATATCGTAATAAGATTAAATCATAAAATTCAGCTATTAATAGAACTAAGACAATAACAGCACACTAAAATATAGAACTGAATTTAACACAGAGGAAAGAATTACACAAAAAGTTGCAATGTAGATTAAGAACCAATGAGTTAGGATAGTAACTTAAAATACTTACGCCTACCAGAATGATAATAAAAATGACCATTAAGCTTATGAGAGTGAAAACGATTAATAAATAATAAATCACAGAAATATTTGGATGTAAATGCTTAAACGTAGAAACATACTTATCAAGGGGTGCATGCTTCATAAAGCTTAAAGAGCCGCAACGATTTCGTACAACGATATTGCTAATCATAGCAATTAATATCGTTTCACACCCCGATCGATGCAGCAAAACCAAAAAGAATTAGAAATAATTGAAATATTAAATTAAAACAAAGATTAAATTTAATCTTAATGGAAACCAAAGTGAACACATGAATGAAGCAAAGCAACCACATGTATAACAATTAACTCTAACAGGAGAAAAGGATGATGCCAAAACTTAAATTGAAGTAAAATAAAATCTCGACGGATATATATATATATATATATATATATATAACTTACGATGTTTCCTAATTAGTTCGTTGAAATTCAATAAGGTTCGAGCCAATATCGTCAAAGATATATTAAAACTTGTCCGACATCTTTATCATAATTCATTCTTGAAATGATTTCTGCACAGACTAACAAACTAACTAATAAGAAAGCACCACAGAACTGGTGTTTTAAAGTAATAAGTACAGGACTTTGAATAAACACGATAAAATGCAATAAACACGAAACAATTTTTTCGGGTCGAAAAACACACGACCCTTCGTCAGGCGAGTAAAGTAGACAGGAGAGCAGCAATCAAAGCTCCAAACCCATTGGTGCGTTGCCGTTTTCATTGCAGCACTCGTGCCTACTTTGTCCGTCTGATGGAGGGTCATTTTTTTTTTAATACGCGAATCAATTGTTCGATTTTATTACAATTTATTGTGTTTATTCAAGGTTTTGTACTTATTAACAAACTAACCAACTAACTAATTGACTGAACTATTTTATAATTTTCGAATCCCTCATCTTACTTCAAAACGTATAAAATCGTCAAAAAATGGAATTCGAAAAGCTTTGGTAATACCAAAGTCCCTCTATTTACAGTATATAGTTGTAGTAAACGAATACAAAACTTTTGATGTTTCCGTATATTTCTTATTTTTACAACAATTCTCAGAGTTTATTAGAATTTGAACAGAACTGCTATTAATCTTATAAACCAAATAAATTCAGCCTTTGTTGATAATCTGTAATGCAGTTCCGCGAGTTAGACGTGATTTTAAATGCTATAAATTGTATCTGCTGAGAAAAAAAGAAGAAGAAAATCAAAATAAAGCTATTATATAAATTGAAAAATCTTTCCTTTTTTTTTTTTTTAAGCCTTATTAAATATATTGTTAAAAATCAAAGTTATTACTTCGAAATTAAATTTTACAAAGTATAACACATAATAAAATATCTTATTGTATAATTTATCAAATTATTGCGATATAACCAGTTTTCCTTTCTCACGTTTACATCATATAATAGATAAAATCTTTTTGTAAAAAAATAGAACCGACTCAAAAAAAAAAACTACTATTCAAAAAAAAAAAAAAAAAAAAAAAAAAAAAAAAAGAAATGAAATGAAACTAAATTGCGCCTAAAAGTATAAAATAATTTCCTTCGCCAAACAACCTATAACACTACAATTAATCATAACTTTTGAAGTCGGCGCAAAATTAAATAAAATTTAATTAGTTCTTAAAGGTTTGTTTTTAGATCAGTAGCAACAAATGCTGTCGTCTCTAATGATCCATTTTCATGTTTCTTTTATTATTTTATCACTGTATACAATTGGTTCATTGGTAGCAACTACACAGAACAGTGAACATTCTTCACAATGCGGTATTTATGTTTCTACGAAGTTAGATTTACGATTTGTTTTCTTGAATCAAATTAGTTTCCGGCTGCGCTTTGCAGGTGACAATGTGAGATGTGTATTTTGAATTGGATTTGATTTTTGTATTGAATAAATGTATCAATTTTTATTTAATTTTGCGCCGACTTCAAAAGTTATGATTAATTGTAGTGTTATAGGTTGTTTGGCGAAGGAAATTATTTTATACTTTTAGGCGCAATTTAGTTTCATTTCATTTCTTTTTTTTTTTTTTTTTTTTTTTTTTTTTTTTTTTGAATAGTAGTTTTTTTTTTTGAGTCGGTTCTATTTTTTTACAAAAAGATTTTATTTTTCTCTTTTCAGTGAAAACTTATTCATATAGCAGAACCTCAAAAGACGTTCGACGGTAGTTTCACAAATCACAACTTCCAAGAAAAGTGACATAACTCAAAAAATGGTTTATGTCACTGAAAAATACATGAAATGCACCCAGTGTGAACAAAATGTTACATCTCCATCTAGAAAGATATCCACTCGAGAGACAGTTGTGCCAGTTTTATTCTAGTCAAGTTATTTTTAAATTGATTTTTCTCAAATGCTGCATTTTTAAGTTCTGTCACTTTTCTTGCCCTTATCGAATATGAGCAAAAATCTATCTATTGAATGAACATACGTTAAGTTAAAAAGTCTTTAGAAATGTAAAGAACGGATACGCTGCATTCGTAACCAAAAATTCTGTTAGGCATATATATTGAACTTTACCGTGAATGCGTGTCACTCGCCGCGCTGAAATTGCGCAGCGTAAAGTTCAAACAAAGAGCAAAATATGCATTGCTGCTGACAGACAAAAGATTCAACATCGATACTTACATACTGCTTTTAAAAGTGTTGCTGCATGCGTTCTGCAGTTAAAGTGAGAACAGACTTTTGTGAGTATCCAGTAATTCGTTTATATCTTAATGAAATCATAATGAAGCCTATTTCAGGCCAAGATCATTATGACAACAAAAAAAAGTATTAAAATTAATTCATCTCTTACGAAGTTATAAGCTAACAAATTTCAACAACAACAACAACAAGAAACATGGTTTGTATTGAGAGCCTCTTCCTTTATGAAGTCGGTTTAAAATGTCTATGGGTTAATCGATGTGACCGCTTACTATAACCATACTTTGAATTTTACAAGCATAAATGTCACCCGCTACGCTGCAACATATGCAGTGTCGTTCAAGTGCGCACAAAATAGGAGATTGTGAACAAATAAATGCACGTTTTAAGCGTTCTGTTTTTAGCATTACCGTCTAAACTATCTTTTCGTTCTAAACTAATCATGCTCTGCAATTTTATAATTCACTTTTTTCCCCTGTCTTGAACTGTTTCCGAGATAGGAACGCTAACTCCACTGTTTCCCACCTGGTGGCGCTGTAGGCCGTTGAATCGCGCAGCACATATCCACTTTACTATACCTACATACCACTGCTATGACTATAGCTGCAGCTGTTTAGCAGTTAAAAGAGTCGGGACTGACTTTTTTGGGCACCCTGTATTTTCATTTGATCGTTAAGATATTGCAATGGGACCTATTTCAGACCAAGACCTTTACAATAAAACAAAAAGTACCAAAATCGGATTATCTGTTCAGAAGTTATGAGCTAACAAACAAAAATCAAAACAAAAAAACGTACGGTTTGAATTGAGAACCTCCTCCTTTTTGAAGTCAGTTAATTAGAGCATCTCTTACGAAGTTATAAGCTTACAAACACCAACAACAACACATAGCTCGAATTAAGAACACCCTCTTTTCTGAAGTTGGTTGAAAACGTCTTTGCGCTAATCGATGTGACCGCTTACAGTAACAGTACTTTGAACCACAGAGTATACGTGTCATCCGCTGCGCTACAAAGTGTGCAATGTAGTTCAAGTGTGCACAGTGTAGGAAATTGCGAAGAAACAACTGCACGTTTTAAGCGTTCTATTTTTAGCAATAATGTCTAAAAACTGTCTTTTCGTAGTAAATCGATGATGCTCTACAACTTCGCAATTAACTTTTCTCACATCTTGAACCGTTTTTGAGATAGGAACGCTTATCCCGCTGTTTTTCACCAGATGGCGTTTTATTTTCTTTAGATTGTAAAGATATTACAATGGGACCTACTTCAGACCAAGATCTTTACAACAAAACAAAAAGTATCAAGTAACCGTATTTTGAACTATATAACGTATGTCTCACCAGCTACGCTGCAACATGTGAAATGTAGCTCAAGTGTGCATAGTGTAAGAAATTGCGAACAAACAAATGCACGTTTTTAGCATTATATTTTTAGCATCAATGTCTAAACTTTCTTTTCGTACTAAATCGATGATGCCCTGCAATTTTATAATTCTCTTTTTTCCCCTGTCTCGAACCGTTTCCGAGATAGGAACGCTAGCATGAATGTCTAAAGTATCTTTTTGTACTAAATCGATGATACTTTTTAACTTTGTAACTCACTTTTTTCTCTAGAACCGTTTTCGAGATAGTAACACTAACTCATCTATTTTGCACCAGGTGGCGCTGCAAGCGGTTTAACCTTGTACTGCATGGCCACTTTGCTATACTTACATACCATTTTTAACACTATAGCTGCAGTCGTTTAGCAGTTAAAAGAGTTGGGACTGATTTTTTTGAGCAACCTGTATTTTCTTTAGATTGTAAAGATATTACAATGGGACCTAATTCAGACCAAGACCTTTTCAACAAAACAAAAAGTGTCAAAATCGGAGCATCCGTTCAGAAGTTATGAGCTAACAAACATAAAAAAAACATACGGTTTGAATTGAGAACCTTCCTTCTTTTTTGAAGTCGGTTAAAAATGAAATACGTTTACTTTCATGCATGTAACGTTATTTTGTTTAAAAATTAGATTTTTCTTATCAAAATCATTATAACTGTAAGCAGGTTAAACTAATTATATATGTAGAAATAATACGTTTGAGTGATGATTTCCTTTTTATATGCAAATATGCTGTTCTGTAATAATGCAAAGAGAGTTTTCATGGATATGTCAAAAATTAAATTCATATATTACGGATTAGTACTTAAATAACACTTTTCAGTTTGGGAAAATTTAGTATTAGATCAATGTTATGATGTCATATTCATAGCAATTTAAGTAACCATAAGATTATATTAATAAAACAAAAGTATCAAAAAATGCAAAATCGAAAAACTTTATTTTTGTTTAGATTTGTTCGATTTAACCTTTCACAAAAGTGAAAACTAAAATACAAAATTCAAAACTTTTCTTTTTGATTAGATCAGGCTTAATCTCTTAAATATGAAATCCAATTTAATAAAATTATGCTTAAATCCAGCCATATTAAATTTTGTAATAATTTTTTGAAATAATTTTTAATTTCCTATGAATTATTTAATTTAATATAATATTAGGATTTGAAATGAAGGTTTATTCATTCATTTATATATGAAGAGTGATTATAATTAAACTTCCGCTGTAAATGACTAAGTGTAGCCAAAACCAGTAAACGGATTGACATAAAAAATAGTATGTGGACGAATATTACATGCATTTAAGTTATATAAAATAATAATAATAATAATAATAATAATAATAATTCACCATTATAATGGTCAAACACCAAGAAAGAAGACTTGTATTAAAGAATAAACTATTAAATGTGAATGTGATGCTTTATACAAAGCAAAAGATATTGAAAAAGTTAATAAATATAGAAAAATAATTTTGAACTTCCTGAAAAAACTGTTTTAACTTCATTAAGGGAAATTTTAGAAAATAATAGTGTGATACAAAATTAATTCTTTCTGACACAATGATACATGAGATCATATAAAATCCCATAATCATCGCTCAACAATTCAAAGATTTCAGCAATGAATTAAAAGAAGTGGAAAAGAAAAAAAATTATTAAAAAAATTACATAACGTAATCCATTTTACCATGCTTTTATTAACTTCGCTTCTTGTTTGTTTGTTTGTTGTACAAATCTTGCAATCGATTATTTAACTAACTTCCCTACTAGCTAGACATTTGAAACTTTCAGAATAGCTCAGACAACACAATACTTCGAAGTCCTATTTTCGAAATTTTGATTAGCTTTCTTTTAATAAATTAAGGTATGAAAATAGTAACCTCCTAATAGCTTAAAAAATAGCCATTAAAATATTAGCTGTAATTTAGTTGTTGAAAAAAAAAAAAAAAAAAAAAAAAAAAAAGAATTTATTTTCTTTCAACTTAAAAATAAATTCATTTAATTAAATTTGAAGGATACAAATTATAAAAATGTTAAATTATGCACCTCACAAAAATTGACGTCATTATCACTTTAGAAATTTAATACACATTGACAAAGTGCTAATGTATAGCTATGATTAAACAGAAAATTTGAAAACGTCGTACATTAAAAGTTCTTTTATCTTACAATTTTTTGTATTAAATTTGCTAAAGCAAGAATAATTCATGAGTATTGTACACAATATAATATCAGTATAAAAGGTACTAAGATTAAACCTTTTAAACAGTTAACATAGTGATAAATGTAAAAAACAAACATATCGATATGAAACTTTATACTATAAAAGTAGCTAATTATTTATATATTATTATACAACAACCATTTTGGTGTGGATATATCCAACATTTAGAAAAGAACAGACAAATCGAGTAATTTTAAAGATATCAATAAGTATGTTAGGTAATATTTCATGTTATTTAATGATACTAATAAAAAATTAATTTCAATTTGATAATAAATTAGCTGCTTGTCTTAAACATCTTCATAAATAACCTTACTTTGTAAAATACGCAATTACTAAAATGTGAATTTAAACTTATGTTTTCCACTTTTTAAAAATAAATTCAGCAACCGACCCAAAGAACCAAGCCAAACAACATCACTTTACCTCCTTATTTTATTAATTGCATAAAATATCCACCAGATTTCCCTTCGCATGAAAAAATAGCAATTTTGACAAATGAAATGACACATAAAACATTTAAAACTAATGAATAAACATTCAAAGGAATTATACATTCCGAATCAGTCACTTCCTTCGCTATAATTAATATTTTACCATGCGAAGCGCAACCTAGGGGACGTTTTTAATTTTTTTTTTTTTTTTTTTTAATTCCTTGAGCGCATTTCGTAAAAAGCAATAAGTCTTGGTGAAGAAAAAAGTTAAAAGAATAAAACACTGAATAGAATAAACAAATTAAGCTTTAGGATTGCAGTAGCAAAAACATCCCGAAAAGCGCGTTACATTTTTTTTGCTACAAACTCCTGTTATTTTTGTAAAGGAAAAAAAAAAAAAAAAAAAAAAAAAAAAACGCAAGTGATGAGAGGACTTTTTTTTTTTTGGGGGGGGGGGGGGGATTCAGTATCCTCAAATACATGAAGCTTACGGGGGAAAAAAATCATGCAGCTGAACAAAATTTATTTTTTTCTTTTTTTCAAACTGTTATATTAGAAATAAATCTACCATTTATTTTTTAAATATTTAAAATATTTCAGTTTTTGATAAATTTAAATTATTCGACTATATTAGTTAGAACATTTTAAAAATTATTAGAATACTTCGATATGGAAAATGAAAAAATAAATAAATAGATGAATAAATAAATAAATTGTTTATAAAGAATATTTGCGTAACTCGAAGAAGTCAAAAACAATTTCATAATTTTCAACGAGAAAAATTCCCTGACTTAAATTTTCATTACTGTTTACATTTTCCACATACTCAATTACCGTTAAAAAAAAATCCATTCCTAATAATTTCTGCAACAAAATGCTAAAATTCTTAGCGATTCATCCATGTCTCTCGATGTACCCAACATGCACGCGTGTGTACGACCATTGTGTCTGTCCATGGCCCCGAAATTTAAGGAACCGTTTCTTGATAGATTATGGTCAGAACTATGTTAACGCGGGAGAAAGCAGGACATCTGTTTTTCGGATGTCCACTAAAGAATGGAACACTGGCCAGATTCGTGTAACCGGAAACTGTAAGATGATTTATGGTAAAGCAGGAAATGCGACTGTTATCCGCTTATGGGTTGTTACTATAAATACAATAAAAATGCGATTTTAAAGGTTAAATTCTACAACATTTTATTTATTTATTTTTTATTATTAGTTTATTTTTTTATGCTTTTTATTTTTCGAACAAATACTATGCAAGGAAAGCATTGTAAATTTCGGCTATGAGATTCTACTGTGTCTACAAGTTTTGAAGTCTCCTAAATTCTCTTTTGCTATTCTTACGTTCATCAATGTATGTAGGTGTATATGTGTTCAAATGCATATTTATGCATGAGTGAACAAGACTCCGTCTAAATGCTTGATGCACTAAAAAATCGTAAGTAAGTTATAAATTATCACCGCACGAATTGTATATATTTTAATGGGTGCAAAACATACAGTTCTCCTATAAGGACATAAAAAATAATTATTTGTCACTACGGATAAAAATATTACAGTAAGTAAACTGCTTTGGCGAATTCGATGAAATATTCTAAAAGTCTAATTCTAAAACTTTTCTTTCGTAAGTCAATAACAGCATACCACTACATATAATAAAGAATATATGTGTATGTGTATGTTCGTCGCTTTGTAGCAAACAGCTGATTGTAGAGCTACATAAGTTTCCATAGAGGTCCGTTTAGACCTCTCCTGATGCTTCCCGAAACCTGATTTTCAAATTTGTGATTAGGTTTTTTCTTTTCTTTTTCTTTCTTTCTTTTCTTTTTTTTTCTCTCTTTTTTTTTTTTTTTTTTTAATGCTAATTTAAAATATATAATGTTATGAAAAGATTGATTCTGGAGATACTGTAAATGTAAACAATCTTTCCTCGGCCTATTAGCTAAGTTGGTTAGAGCGTTAAGCTAACAACGCGAAAGTCGTGGGTTCGATCCTTCACTGGCCAATGTGTTACTGTTTTTGCAGATGATTAAAAAAGTCGGTGTTAATTGATAGGAAAACTTTTTTCAGTGTCCCTAAATTGTGTGGATAACGAATAAGCGAGAGGAAAAAAAAACTGTTAAACTTAGAGGTGTGAGGGTATCTTTGTAAACTTTAACCTCTCCTGTTGCATCCCGATTCTTGAATTTTTGATTATTATTTTTTAATTAATTAAAACATTTGCAGTTGGGGAGATTGTCTGGTGCTGCCGTTGTCATAGAGTAAAGATAATAATCTGTTCGAGAACTATCTGTTCGAAAAACATAGTTCTCGAATAATAGCAGCGCCACCTATCGTCCAGTTAATACCTGAAATAAAACGTACGGTTAAGGCGAAAATGCAAACAGTAAGGACAAGGAACCAATATAGTGCAGGCGGGAAAGACGTTGCCGAAAGCGGCATGGACTCGAAGCGAGGTTTTATGCGATTTAAATGCATATAGGTATGTATATATATATATATATATATACACACTTAATTGTACTTGTAAAATGATTTAAAATATACGCATTAATGTTTTTTGAAAATTCCTTTAAATATGGTGACTAGTGAAGCAAGCAAAAGTCTCCTAGTATCGTAATATATATAACTGTGATTATCTGGCAGTAGATTAAAATCTGTCATTATCGTTTAAATACCTTTTTCCACACTCTCTGCTGTTTATTCATTAGATTTGCAAATTGCGTAAAAAAATAACTTTGATATAAAATGCAGCAGAATTTATTGTTAATAATCATTGTTTTCTCTCACGTTGCATTACTATGCGTATAATATTACTGTTTAAGGTGTAAGATAAAAGGCACCGTATTTGAACATTTCAGGTGTACTGATTTTTTTTTTTTTTTTTTTTTTTTTCAAAATAGTTTTTGATATAGCTTTATTTTACATACATTCATATATGAGTGGGACAGCATCCTAACTATTATTGAATATCGCAGCTATATCTACATGATTTCTGCATACATGATGCATACGTGATTATTATAACTAAATTTGTTTGAATAATACACTCACAAAATATTTAAAGCTGTTATCAAATTTAGAAATTTATTTAAAATTATTCAGAGAACTTTTGCCCATATCATTTTTTGAAAAATATTCGAACAATTTTTTGTAGTTGCATTGGTTGGTTGGTTGTGTGTTATGGATAGAAAATAATTTTAAATGGGACCATATGTCCTATATACAGCATCTGCGATTTGAAGGCAACTTTCTTCATATAAGTCCGCCCACGGATTGTCATTTATTTGCTGCAATTGCGTCAGAATAGCGGGACAGTTGAAAAGATGTTTGGGGGTTAGTTCTATGTCTGGGTAGGTTTTGCAGAGGCAATAAGTCCTTGTCCCGTCTTTATGGATGTTCATCCCCCTAAAGTGTCCTGTCCGGAGTCTTGTTAGAGTGCTGGTGACAGTTCTATTGGTACTGATTTCAGGGATTTGGTGTTTGATTTTGAGTTTCCTATCATTGAGTTTTGCCTTAGCAACTGAATTGATATCACTGAGAGTGACATGAGTAACCCTGCTGGTGTTTAATTGTCTTGCTTCTTTTGACAAGGCATCAGCTCTCTCGTTTTCAGTAATGCCAACATGCGCGGGAATCCACTGCATGGTGCACTGTTTCTTCAAGTGGAAAATCTTACGAAATGTACGGTGTATATTTATAATTAGCCCTGAAGAACCCCTTTGAATTGCGTGAAGAGCAGCTCTGCAGTGTAGTTGCATTGTTTGTAAAATACAAGCTCACCAAGTGTACTATAAAAAACAAAAATAATCATAATACAACTTAAAATGATCTTTAAAGGCTTCAAAGGCTTAAATGATCTTCGAGCGCATACTCAGAATGTTTAAAAGAAATTCTACTAACATAAATTACCTTGATAATATAAAATCAGTCAAATTTATCGACAGAATCCTAGTAGATGCTCTACAATGAATACAAATAAATAAATAAAATACTTTCGAATACTTGCTACAAAAAGCCAAAGACATATTTTCTCCCCAAATAGAAGTAATTTTAATTGCTTGCTGAACAAATGTTTACCGAAACAAGTAATATTGAATAATTTAAAAAATATATAAAAAGTTGTCAACTATTTGATCTGATAAGATTCTTTAACATACCGAAGTGACATGTTGTTGAGTGTTGTTAATTCTACCTCTAAAAAAAATTTTTAATCGTATAGTTAACAAATGTTTAAAGGGGGAAATATATATAAAATTTTCAAAAAAGTCTTTTTTTTTTTCCTCTTTTTTTCATAAAATGTTGGAATAACATCTTAAAAGTATGTCACAAAATTTTTAAAGCTAAATTCAAAGTATTCCTTATGTTAAAAATTGTAAACATGTCCCTCCTATACTTAGCGTCCGAGCGCTGTCAGAAGTATATGTAAATCCGTATGGTGACCATTTCGAGTGATAAAAAATATATTGGGTGCAGAAATGGATGGGTGCTCGTCTCAGAAAAGTGAAAAAGTTCCTTTGCCCTTTCCCTTGGAGGAAAGGGCAAACTAGCCGAAACTCTAATAAAAACTTTGCCATTATACTACAGATTAGCTATTCGGAGAAATATCAACAGCCTTCAGGATTCGAAAAAGGCTATAATGGCCACTTACCACTACCACCATATGTGCTCCCCGGATAAAAATCCAAGACATTGGCACTGTCCACCGGCTCCCGACAGTTGGGGCAAGTGGCGAAAACTGAAGCTTCTAGAGAAAATGTAAACCGGATTAAACATTCAGAGGTCCAAAAATATATACAAACAATATTTGAAGATTTATTGGCCATACGCAGAATGCAAATGAGAGTTTAAGTTCGACCGTTTGGCGTCTCACTCCAAAGCACTTAAACTCAGGTTCAAAAATCATTGAAATTGCCGCGTATATAATAGCTGGATTGTTCAATGAAGGGTATACACCTCTTTTACAAGCGATGAATAATTTAGAGATAATAAATGGTAGACAAAATAAGACATACGCAGAAAAAGTAGATGAACAGAGAGTGACTCGTGAAAATCGGCGCAGCTTGTTAGCGATTAAGAAGCACGTCAAGAGAAACTTCTGGAGAAAAATGACTATTATACGGCGTTGGAATTGCTGACTAATCGGTAAGTTACCGCAATTATTGAATTTTTATGCGCCTAGATTTAAAAACGCATTTTTCTCAAAATTATATTTTTAAAAATTATATTTTTCAAATTAGCGTGACCAATAACTCAAACAGTTTTTTATCAATCGTGCTGAAATTTTGTACGTATCTTTTCAATGATATTACTTTCTATATGAACCTATTTGTTTTGAAAAAATTGATGCACAAATTATTTTTTCAAAGCAAAAAAATTGAAAAATTTGGTTCAAATTCAAGTTTTTTTTTATAAAATATTTCAACCCGTGAATTTTTTTTTAGATTCCTTTACAAAATACATCATTAATAAACAATCAGAACTTTTAATTTTTCATTTCTGACAAATACAACAGGAGCTACAAGTCACGCCAATCAACAACTCTCACTGCGACCTTCCCGAAAGAGTGGACTATAAATCGGCCATTAAAGAAAAAAAAAAAAAAATGTAATAGTTAAAAATACAAATGAATCATATGGCAAGTGTCAGAAATATTGAACGAGTTATTATAAAAAAAAAAAAAAAAAAAGATCAAAATCAAGTGAGATTTACGCGTCTATATGTATATCCCCCCCCCCCCTTAAGTCACATAGACTTGTATTATGCATATATACTTACAAGAAACATTTAATAGGTGTCGTCTTCAAAAAATATAGAAAAAAATATATGACATTGTACTCTTCATAAAACACCAAAAAGTGAAAAAATTATCGGCTGAAATGAATTAATGCGACCACAAAAAATTATCAAAGTTAAGCATATTTGGCGATTTCACACTGTTAGGCAATTTATTTTGAGTACTTGGCGGAGAAGCAAAACACGGTTTTGTTCGTACACGGCAATCTCGGTGCTAACGAATGAATCGCCTACCAGCGTTAAATCGCCAAAAATTATCAAAATTAGACATTTTGGTGAGTGGATGTTGGGGAGTGGAGTAAAATCTCAAAGCACTCGTAAGAAAGTTTGACTCATTCACTGTACGGCGTTTGCTTTCAATAAATCCCACGTTAAATGTTTTGGACAGCAAAACATGAACAGTAAAACATCCTCCTTTGACAAATGTTAAAGACCACCACACAATATCACCACCGTCGACAACACAATAAAGTTCCCTCTATTACCGCAAAACGTGTGCTAAAGGTTGATAACGACTGACGACTACAATGATAAGAGCAATGTCCTTTAACACGTGTCAAAGCAGGAGATTTTACTGTTTATGTTTTACTGCCCAAAACATTTAACGTGGGAGTTATTGAAAGCAAACGTCGTACAGTAACTCAAACTTTCTTGCGAGGGCTCTGAGACGTTTACTCCACTCAGCAACATTTTGAAAATAAAAATTCACTGTATAATTTTTATTATTTGGGGTGTTTTGGTAAGATAATGGCAAACTGGAAGCTGGAATATATGAAAAATAAGAGAAATAATGCGAAAAAAAAAAACTGATTGTTTTTATTGTTTTTTTTTTTTTTTTTTTTTTTTTTTTTTTTCCTGTGTACAAATCCCTTCAAATATCCTCCTTACTACAAATGTTCGTGTTTTAGAACTTTCTACCTCTGTAACTCCTCAAGTCAGAAGACATTTAACGGTTAAAATAATCGTCGTTCCTCTCAAAATCAAACTGATGGACATAAAATAATCAAACTATGATAAAAATGGGTGAGGGGGCGTATCAAGAAAACGGCGGGTGATGGGGCAAGATAGGGGCCAGATTTGGATTCAGGAGGTCATTTTACATAGGAATATGCTAAAATGGTGTCGGGGGCAATTTTCAATCCAAGTAGTGTTATTAATCTGTATTCTAATTTTTATGAATTTTTTTGGTAATCCAAAAAGGGTTTTCAATACTCTTCCCCCACTATAAATTAAATTCAACGTTTGCTTAAAAATTTTAACTCTTTGTAAATTTTCATTAAAAATCGGTTTAAAATTTGTATAAATCAACATTGGATATATGCATATTTCACAAAAATGTTGTAAAGAAAGAAAAAAAAAATATTTATGCTAAATTCATTTAAATTAATTTTGCATGTAGAATGGAAAAAAGTTTTTTAGTAATTTTTTTCCAACCTGTATAATAAAAAATTATTAATCAGAAAACTGCATAGGATTTGATATTAATGTGTATATTAGAGTAAAAATTGTACCTTAAAATTGACTTGATCATTTTTATCAATTAAGATTTTATTCTAAACCAGTGAATGTCAACCTGGTTTTTCACAAACATGTACAAAAAGCATTGATTAGTATTCCTTTATATGTAAACTGTTATTTTATTTTATTTATTTTTAATTTATTATGTAATGAAAAAGTTTAAAACCCTACAACCAACCAAATAATCTGAATTATTTTCTGTGGTCTCATAAGCGCAGGGTAAATGCTTTTCACTTCTTATTCCACATAAAAATGCTTTTGTGCATCTAAAAAGATATATGTTGATTTCCTTTTGTTTAGTGTAGCCTAAAAATGTTAAACTGACCGGAAAATTTTAACACCTTCATGTAATGCATCTTAATACTTTTCAGTGTGATTTCAATAAAGTATTTCAAGATTTCAAGTGACATCCCCATTTAAAACATATTTAAATAATACCGTTACTAGATTTATATTTGTTTTTAAGTTTTGCTTCTAATAGACTCGCAGACAGACAAACACATCAACAAATGCGCATAAGGAGATAACTTGATAGTTATCGCAAGTTATCGTTGTGAGGTAATGTCGCACTATAGCCACGCAGTCGGTGAGTGGTGACGGTTTGGGATTCACCGCTAGGGGTAGTCCGGAGACATGCCATCATAATTTTGATACACAGCGATCAACCATTAAAACTGGGATTCAGGGTCCCGCAAAATGTGCAATAATAGCAAAAACTCAGTTTCAAAAGTTTGAATCTAAAACAACACTTTCTCTTGGATATATGGGTAAGGGAAAGTAAAAATACATCATGCCAAAAGTCCGGAAAAAAAAAAAAAAAAACGGACCATTATTCGCTCAATTAAATCCATTTTTCTATACTGTAATGTACATAAAAAAAATGACTTATTAATTTCATCACTGCTGTTTTTACACACGATGAGTTTTGTCTGAAGTTAGGTAAGATATTCATAACGAATTCAACAGTTAGAATTTTCATGGAAAACTGAATGAGCATTTAGCACGAAGGAAGATTAATGATGCACAAAACAATAGTGTGAGTTACAAAGACATTTATTTAATGAGCATTTTAGGAAAGGTATAAAACATTGGTTGAGAAACACTTTTGACAGCGCAAATTCTTTTAAAATGTTTAAGCAACACCGCGTTACTAAATTCTTTATTTCTTATAATGGTTTATTCGGTTTTAATCCGATAATGTATTCGTTGAGAAAGATTATAAGATTTTATGATAAAATTTTATTTTTCTCAATATTTTTATTTTTCTTCCTTCCTTGATATATTCTGTTTTAAATATTAACTTTATAATTTGTAAATTAATAAAACTTGTTTATAAATATAAAACATTTCCTTATGAATTAATGGTATTATTTGTTTGATTGGCGAATGCATTTTCAATGTTATGTATACACATAGCTATCAAAATTTCAGATTTTTCGAAATTCTTTATACTGTAAAAATTTCATTACAATTTTCAATTGATTTATTCGCAGTAAATTAATAGGACAGTTTAACCTGTTTTTTCTGAAATTTAATTTTAAAATTTTTTATTCATTTACATATTTTGACAGATTTTAGTAAAAAAAAAATAAATAAATAATAAAATCCAGTTTAAAATGTTTAAATGTTGGAAATTATGTATGCATACATACATATATATACATTCTCTGCCAAAATTCCCATCCTACACCCTGTATTTTGGGCAGCAGTGGTCTCTTCGTCATTTTTAAAGGACACATTCAGAACTTAGGAAATTCCTGCCTTTTTTGCTATCACTATTTTTATACAAAAATATTAATTGTATTTTTATAGCTATGTGTAGTGATTAACTAAGATAGATATTATTGTAAAAAAAAAAAAAAAAAAAATAGTGGTACCAAATGAAGTAGAAATTTTTCAGCTCTGAAAAGAAGCTAGAAAAAAGGGTGCAGATTACGAGCACTTAATTTAAGAACACAGCAGATTTTCTCGAAATTATAAAAAACGCATTCTGTCAATGTAAGAGGGAGTTTCAATATTTAAAAAATTGGCGGTGTGAAGGCATAATTGAAACCTAAGAGGGAAAAAATTGAAATCTCAAATAATTCCTTAGCTTGTTGAAAAATCTTCTTAGGGATATAAATTAAGTTTGCATGATATTTATAGTTTTCGAAAAATCCGAAATGTTCCCCACAACTTAAAAAAAAAAAAAACTTTTACTGTTCATAAGCTCCTTAAAATTTATAAGAAAAATTTAAATTATTGTCTTTAGAAGATCTTTTAAAGTGTTGACAAACGCGTAGCGTTAGAAATTTCAAATTTCACCTCTTTAGATTTACCCTAAGTCCTCGCACCCCAATTTTATAAGATTAAACAAGGTTGCATTTAGCTTAATTGAATATCTGTTTTTTTTTTTGTTTTTTTCCAGTTTTCTGAAATTTCGACAGGATCCTGAAATACAGATAAAAGCATGGGGACTATTTGCAGTATATTTAACCATATATATATGTATATATATATATATATATGATACATGTAAATAGTAAGATAAAAAAATATTTCAAAACATGTTTGACCTGAGAAAACTTTTCTAACGAAATAACAAAGAACTGCTCCCCGTTTCAAATTTGAAAGTTAACCCACTGGATATTTCCAATTTCCCTCTATGCATTTTTAAAAACCAAATGCAGTCTCCCTCAAACTGATTAAGCACTTTTTTTACGATATTCAGAATTTCGGTGATTCAGTGAGAAAGGAGTAGCAGAGTTTCAAACGAAAATTTTAATTCCTTATAACTATTAAAAAAAAAAACAATTGTAGGACAGATATGTCATTGTCAAAAATTTTGTCTTAAAAAAACCTTTCCAACGGGCTATTAAATGACCTATCTTTTTATTTGAAATTTAAAGTCCTGAACCCTATTTGTCCCCCGTGCCTCCCACCCCCCCCCTTTTTTTTTTATTATTAAACAAAATCTTCCTGAAAATGCTTTGACATGCGTTATACAGTTTTCAGAAATTCCTGAGCGTTCCTAAGATGTAGAGTGTAAGGTGGGACTTTTGTTGGAACCTGTATATATATATATATATATATATATATATTAAACGGATGCAATTCAATTGTATGTGACTATATCCTTATATAAAATTGCATTATTAGTAAAATTTAAATTTTAATCATAGTTATTGCTCAGATTTAAATACGGTTTTCGTATGAAGATTAGAGATAGGTGTTTGGTTTGTACGTTTATCTAAAAAGTGAAATAGGTGCTAATTTTTTAAATGAGTATGTATTTCAGTTAGAGTTTTATCGGCTTTATGCTTAAAAATAAATTAATAAATAAATAACTTTAGTAAAAGGAATATAGCGTTTATCAACTGACTTGCAAGCTTCGCCTATCAACGGCCTGTTTTGGTACTAAACGTATTCGTATTTCAATGTAGATCATTGATTTAAGCTTAAACAAGGTACCTCTTAACATATCCTTTTTAAAATTTTTATTTAGTTTTTTTTTTTTTTTTTTACAAGGTAAATGTTACATATAAATTACCTGTAACACAACAGAAAAAGTCTTATTATTACTGTTTTTTTATATATATTTTAAGAAACTGTTAATAACTGTTACAACGAACTGTGATTATTTTGAATAAATTTAGAATTTCTAACAACAAAAACTGTGACATCCTTAAAAACGATTTTTAGAATTTGAAAACACAGCTGTAGAAAATTTTTATTAAAGTAAAAGCTGAAATTTTGTATATATTATGAATAAAATTATAGATATCTGACATAATCGTGCAAATCAAGTTTAAATGGAACATAAACCTTGCTTTAAGATATATAAACATTTTTCAAATTGTTAAAAACTTTTAGTATTTCTTCTTATAGTTTGAGAATGATGATTATAGTTTGAGAATGATGATTACAGTTTGAGAATATGACATTTCCATTTTAATGATATGAGGAAATCTGCCATTGAAGTATGATTCAAAGATTTAAAATATTATACCAGATGGATGTTTTTCCTATATTGTTTTTGTCACTTAACTGCATAATCTAATTTTAAAGGTATGCGATACGAACTTTATATTAAAATTTCTTCTAATCTATATAAACTTGATTTGTATATACATATTTTTCAAATTTAACTTTAAACTTCAAATTTCAATTAATTAAAAATACATCTAATTAAACACTATTATCATTAATATTTTAAAAATAAAAAATAAATCATTCGTAGAATTGAAAGCTACAGTGAAGATTTATTTCAGTATTTAGAAACCTTGAAAAATGTCAATCTTAAAATATTTTTAATTGATAAGAAGTTTAAACTTTCATACAGAATTTTCATCCTACAACTCTTAAATCATAATCATCAGTATCATGACAATTTTATAGATGTATCGAAGTTTAAAATTTACATTATCCATAACGTCTCTTTTCTAAAATTTACTGAGACGGTGTAGATTCCTTATAAGTGCGGTTGCTACTGATTTCTCATTTTAGAAACTAATTTTTGTTAGTTTAATAAGTTAGCTTAATATTTCAAATAGCTTTCGTATAATTCATTTTATGTTTATGCTTTATGCAAATGCATTCTTCTGTTACGAGTAGTTTATACTCCCAACAATAAAATAAAACAAAAAATTCATTTTAAGTCTTGAGATTTCAGCTGTAAGATAGTAAGTATTCTAAATTACTGTTAATACTAATAAAAAAAAATTCTAATAACAGGAGATCTTCATCACTGTGATTTACTTCACAAAATTCCCTCCTTACTTTTTCTACATTAACAAAATTCGTTTACTTTTTATTTCAGTATATAGTGAATTTTTATTTTCACCAATTATTGTCTACTAAAATTCACATATTTTTTTGTTTAACTATGAAGTGAATGATAAAGTGATGAACGTCATATCATTTAAACAATTTTATCGACAATCTAATAAAAAAACATGGCCGTTTTAATGAATGGCAGAATACTGATTTACATCATGCATTGTCATCAAGCATGATTACATCGCTGCTATCATTATTTAAATCACCAGGTTGTTCTTCCGGAATACTAATGAAGACTAACAAAGTAAAGGGTCAGAATGGCGCCTAATAACACAGACAAGTTGCCAAAATAATCACGATAGCAAATTCTTTATATTTATTAGTATTTTCACTTTGGATTATAAAGCCATGGAGGCCACTGACCTTCACAAGCTTTATTGCTCAAGTTCATGCGTGTCTTACAGTCTTAACAACCCCATGTTTATTTATTCAGACTTGTCTTGGTTAGAAAAAAGCTATATTTTGACTGATTTGAATTTAATAATGTAGTTACATAATTATACGTTTGTTACTTCGTTTATTATGCTAAAGGATTATTGATATGAAAATTACTAACCAGCTCTAACGCAAATTCTCATCAGTAATTAATGAAAATTTAAAAAACTAAAAATAATAAATATATAAAATAAAAATAATTTCTGAAGTTTGAAGATTGATTTCTTATTCCTGAAGCATTTTTTCTTTTTCTAGAAGCAAACTGCTTTTCCTGAGGACATGTAATCAACATTCAGAGATGAGATTTCCGCTTTATGTATTTATATTTTGCTGCTACCATTCATTTATATATAGAAATCTTTATGGCATTTTTACAGTAACTGTTTGTGATTAAATTGCATTGTGATTATTGTTCGAGAAAAATGGTATCCATAGGAAAAAAAAAAAAAAACGTAAAAATCTCATACTTTTAACATTACAAATTACTTTAAGAACAATAAAATTTCTGTGGTAATAAATGTACGGGAAAGTTTGTAATAAAGTATAATAAGATCTAAATATTTTGGATTACCATCCTTTTTTTCATTTTTATATTTTATTTATTATTTTAATTTATTTATACACACAATAGAAAGATTCAGTTTTTTCTTTCCCTTACCCATAAGGTAGAGAAAGTATTGTTTTAGGGTCAAATTTTCGAAAGTGATTTTTTGTTGTATTTACATGTTCTCTGGACTCTTGAATACGAAAATCATGTTTTTAGCGAATGGTCTCTGTGTGTGTGTGTCTATCCTTGTGTCTGTTATCAGCATATCTCAAGAACAAACAGAAGCAGAAACTTCAAACTCGGTATTCTAAATGTGTATCCTATAGTGATGCTACACTAAGCTTTTCGTTGAGATGAAGCAAATTGTTCGTGTACAGAGACACTCAAAAGTATTCAAATACATTACGTCTATGGGTGAAATTGCAGGTAAGTAGAGTTTAACATCTATAGACTGCTCTAAACTATATGAAACGAATATATATTTTATTGTAATAGAGATAGTCAACTGGGAAAAAAAAATTGTGTAAGTAGGAACCTCGCCTCCCCCCTGGGGGAAAGTCTCCCCTTCGAGGGGAGTAAATTTTCATGATGGGTATCTTTCAAAATAGCTCGCCAATACCTTTAAAAGGAATGGTTGAACCATGGATCTGCGATAATTTGAAATAAAGTTATCGATTTTTTTATTTAAAATAATAATAATAATAATAATAAATAAAACAAAAAATAATAATAAGCGTAATATTGAGCCTAAATTCAACTTTTTTTTTATATTTAGTGTTACACTGCTTCTATAATATGGAAATCGTCTGCATTATCATGGAAGATATTTTTTTTAAATAATAATTTTAATAAATTATTTTTACTGAGTGAATTTGTATAGGAAAATACAGAAGAAAGTCATGTGGTGGCCACAACACACTAGTTATTTGTTGTTTAATTGTTTATTCTCTCATTGCTTTTTGATTTTTTTTTTTTTTTTTTTGGGAGGGTTTCATGTCGTTTTAACGTAAAAGCAATATTATTTAAATAGCAACTAACTATCTAGGAATTATATTAAGGTAAGTTTGAAGTTAAATTAAATTAAATAAAAAATCAATAAGTAAAATTTATTGTTTCAAAAATCAAAAAGTAAAATTAATTGTTTTATTCTTATTGATATATGTGGTTTCAGGGTCATAAATCTTCTGTTGCTCGGCTTTTACAACGCTTTCTATATATATATATATATATATATATATATATAATGATTATTGAAATAATTTAAAAAAAAATTCAATGTCAGGCCGTATAATTTTCCTTTGTCTAGAAACAAGAACTTTGAAATGTTTACGATTTATATAATTAGAAAAGTCGCAATACCCAAAACTGCCAAGCATCATTAAAATTATTATTTTGTCGTTTAGACTAGAATAATTAAACATCTAAGTATAATTTTACACTTTAATAATTGTAAAAATAAATAAAGGAAAATTAACCAATGTTTATTACTCTTTTTACACTTCCGTAAACTATGTTCTAATATACTCAGAATTTAAATGCTTTATTTATTTCTATATTTTATTCTTTTATTCTTTTTTTTTTTTTCAAAGAAAAAAAAAACCCGAAACTGAAAAAGTTCGTTCTGCAATCATATACCGCATATTTTTGCGTATAAGTAAAAAAAAAAAAAAAAAAAAAAAAAAAGGATTGGTTTCAAAAGTATGGAAGTCAACTTATGTACAAATCCGCTAGTCTTTTAAAAGTGTGGATGTTAACCAAGAGCAATTGATAAATTTCCAAATTTCGTATTTTTTTTTTTTTTTTTTTTAATAATTCTTAAACATATGAAAAAGAAATAAGGATTTTTAATGAAATGATTAATTTGTTTTATGTAATCGAATTTGTTTTATTTTCGAAATTATTTAAATTGTTGATTTATTTTATCATCAACGAAACGAAAAATTTGATTTTTAGCAAAATTTAAACGTGACTAACAAAAAAAAAAAAAAAAAAAGAAAAGAAAGAAAGACTTCAGCAAACAATTCGTACATAAAAATAACGATGAAGATGAAAAAGCCCTTTAACCTTTTAATATGCTTTTTGACAGTTTTGAATGCAACCATTATGCAAAAACTGCTTGAAGTACTTTTTATTAATCTAAATATCAAAAGAATTTAAAAAATAGAAGAAAAGATGAAGTTTTGAAATAGGAATATTTTTGAAATTCATGAAATTATTGACCTTCCTATTTTGATTTCCTTCGCATTCATAGTAAAAATGAGAGAAAGAGAGAGAGAAAGAAAGAAAGAAGCCAGATTTTGGGATGCTTAATAGAAAGTCGATATTATATAAACTAATAAATTTTGAAACTTTTTCTAAAGCTATATTATCAGGGTTGGATTACATAAGTGTTGTGAATTTTAGATAAATTTTGGAAGATAAACCAGCTCAGCACTTATACATCGATCGGCTTACATATAGAAATACACGATGACAATTTTTTAAGCATTAGTAGTCTTCAAAACCCTATTAGTCCCAGTGATGTTGTTTGGAATCATGCATGATTGAAAATTCGTCAACCGGTTTAATATGCGCTTTAATTTTATTATTTAATAGTTATAGATTGTATTTTAAACTTTTATTATTATTATTATTATTATTATTATTTATGGACTAAAAAATTGTTATTTCCTCAATGGCAGTTAAGTAGAACTACACACCTCTTGTTTGCTCTGTTGTTTACTATGGATTCACAGTCTTCCAATTTATGTTTTCAAACAGTATTTTGCTATTTTGAGACACTAATATATTCTTGAATAAATGTGAGAATTATTTTTGAGTGAATGATAAATACATACTGGAAATCGAAAAAATTAAACATAAAGATCCCCCTTTTTTTATTTAGAAGAAAAAATATAAAATGCCTATTAAAATTTATAGTTCAATTACGTTTTTAAAAAATAAAAAATAAATACCTAGATGGCGAGTCTATCCACTTTTAATATTTCTACAAGTTTTAATCAGTTATCAATTTGTTTACTGTTTATAATTTTTTCGATTAAATATCTTCAATACTTAAGATGGATAATTATTCTTACTAAGAATTTCTTAAAAATCAATTGAAATGAACACATAGCAATGATACTTTTAATAGTGAAGCAAAAAGAAAAATATATCGTGCCAAACATAAAAAAAAAAAAAATTAAAAAAAAAAAAAAAAAAAAAAATCTATTGGATTCAGAAAATTTTCGTTTTTTTTTATTTTTAATATACTTTTACGTTCTGAGATGCCCTACTTACGTTTTGAGTATTTTTTAGAAAATGTCTGTCTTTCTGTGTGTCTATATATATGTAATGAAAATTTTATAGAAGCAGTATCTCTTGAAATGAGTTGAATTCCATAAAATTGTATATTTTATTGAACCTTTATATAAATTGGAGCTGATTAGATTTTTCTTATATTGCCCAGCAGATGACGCTGCTATAGTGCAATTTCTAAATTTATAGAAAGGCTATGTATCAGTTTTCTAATATATAAATGCACAAAACTTGATATGTCAATAGGTCATTATGAAAAACTATGCTGATTTAATTTTAGTGCAACTAGTGGCACAGCTATGCTACAATTTTTCTCGTTCTATGTAATTTTAAGTCTCAACTTCTATTCCGTATAATTGCACCAAGCATTACCTATGACAAGACCTTTATAAAAACTATGATGATTTAATCTGTTGAGACACTTGCCGCTGCTATGTTGTAATTTTCTCCGTTTATATTGAGACTATATACTAAACTTCTATTGAATCAAACTTGATATGTGAGTTGGCTCTTATGAAAATCTAAGCTGGTTTAATTTGGATGCATTTCGGCCGTAGATAGTGCAGCTTTTATTCACTTTCTGAGATTTTCCGGAGGGCACATGTTATATTGGCACCTGTTATATTAAATTGCACCAAAATTCATATGCAAAATATTTATTTTGAGAAGCTTAACTGGTAGGTTGCGCTGTTATATAGAATGATATAGAAGAAAGATTGTTAATGACCATACCATACTAATTTCTGCATGCTAATTTTATCCTTTGTTTTGTTAATATCACTACAGTAATCTATCAATATCTGAAAATTATTTGAATTCTACATTTATCAAAAATAGTAGTAAATAAGTAATAAACAAGTTGACAATAATAAATAAAAAATTTCAATTATTTTATTATTCATGCAGGAAAAAAAAAAAAAAAAAAAAAAAGGACTGGTGATATTAATATCACTACAATAAAATTGTCAATATCTGAAAATTATTTGAATTCTACATTTATCAAAAATAGTCGTAAATAAGTAATAAACAAGTGGACAATAATAAATAAAAAATGTCAATTATTTTATTATTCATGCGGAAAAAAAAAGAACTTGTGTAAAAATTAAATACATAAATGAGATAGAAAGATAATTCTGTCACACCATACTTTCTTTTGAAAATTGCTAAACTGATTTCAAAAATGGCTATTAGACACATATCTGATATGTAAAAGGGAAAAATTAGTATTTTTTATTTGGGCCAAAAAAATTAGATTTTTAATTTTCAAGATTATTTCGTTTGAATCATCTATATATCAACCAGATTAAGTTCAATTTATACGGAATTAATTAATAAATAATTTTGTAATTAAACACTGTTAATTAAAAAAGCAAAAACAAAACGTTTAGTTTTAGGTAAATATATATATATATATATATATATATAACACGGCCGTTCATTAGATCAAAAGAAACTAGTCACGAGTGTATCAATTAAGCAGCAACTATGCACTCAGCAGAGTTGGGCAAAATCGTAATTCAATTAATTTGTAATGAATTACATTTCAATTGACAGTAAGCAATTACAATTATGATTACTTGTAATTGTAACTGAGCATCTGCAATTAATCATTACTTTAATCGTAACTAAAAGCTTTCAATTATAATTACTTTACTGTAATAATTACATGTAATATAATGAATAATCATTTTATAAAATTGAAATGTAATTGCAGTTAAAAACATTATAATTTTAATTATCTGCCTGTAATTATAATTAAATGTTGCAGTTACAATTATATGTAATGTTAATGAGTAATCATTTTATAGAATTAGAATATAATTGTAATTAGAAACGTTATAATTATAATTACTTTTCTGTACTTATGATTAAAAATTCACGATTGCAATTATATGTAATTTAATGGTTAATTATTTTACGCAATTAGAAATGTAATTGTAATTACTGACGATATAATTATAATTATAATATTGTAATTGTGACTTTGGAATTCAAATTACATTTAGGTAGAGATCGATTTAACTTCTTCGCTGATGTTCTGACGAAAAGTTATGATTCGATCCACACGAAATTTTGAATATAGAGTTAAATGTTAGTATGACAAACACTGCATTCCTGGAAGGGGGAGGATCTGATCTCAATTTGCCTTGTCTAAAAATTATGATTCGAACTTTTAAGAAACTTTAAGTTTGGTGTTAGTATGACAAAAATCGAACCGTTGGAAGGAGAGAGAGGATCTTATGTCGCACGGAGCTTCATCTCGAAAAATTATGGTCGAAACTTTACAAAATTTTGAATATGTGGTTGGTTGGCTGTTAGTATAACAAAGACTGCACCATTGAAAGGAAGGAGAGTTTTATCCCCTTCCCCCTCACCAAAATTAGGGTACAAATTTTATGAAATTTTAAATTTTGGGATAGTTGGTGTTAGTATGGCAAATGCTGCACTGTTGGGAAGGGGAGGGTCTTACCTCCCCCCCCCTCCTCAAGGACGCTTATTTCGAAAAATAATGGTCCGAACATTACAAAATTTTAAATTTGGAGTTGTTTGAGTGTTAGTATAACAAAGACTGCACCGTTGGAAGGGGGGGGAAGTTCTTACCCCCACATGTTTTATGTTGGAAAGTTATGGTCCTAACTTTACGAAATTTTAAACTTGGAGTTGGTTTCGTGTTATTATGACAAAGAGTGCACATTGGAAGGGAATAGGGTCTTACCCCCCCCCCCCCCCCCATAGTGCCTTACCTCGAAAAATTATGTTCCAAACTTTTCGAAATTTTAAATTTGGGGTTGGTTTAGTGATAGTATAACAAAGATTACACCTTTGGAAGGGGAATGGTCTTACCCCCACGTTGCCTTATCTCGAAAAGTTACGATGTTGGTGTTGCGGAATAAGGCCGATTGACTACTCTTGGGTCCTAGGCCAGAGGGGGGAGTGCCTTCCATGGAGGTCTGTCTAAGGTGTCCAAGCCTGTATTTACGCAAGTTTCGGAGAGAAGCACGGAAAACTCCGAACGGCCAGGCCCACGAGCGCGACCTTGGATCGAACCTGGCACTTCATGTCTATCAGCTTCGAGCGTAGAACCGCTCGGCCGCTGGTGGACCGAAAAGTTACGGCATTAACTTTACGAAACTTAAAATTTGTAGTTGGTTTGGTGTTAGTATGACAAAGACTGCGCCTTTCGAAGGGGAGAGTGTCTTACACGCCACGGAATATTATCTCGAAAAATAATGCTCCGAACTTTATGAAATTTTAAATTTTCAGTTGTTTTGAGTGATATTATAACAAAGTTTGCATCGTTGAAAAGGGGGAGTGTCTCGAAAAGTTACAGTCCTTACTTTAAGAAATTTTAAATTTGGTGTTGGTTGGCTATTATTATAACAAAGATTGCACCGTTGGAAAGAGGAAGGGTCTTACCTCCTTTCTCCCCTCGGTGCCTTATCTAGGAAATTTATTATCCTAACTTTACAAAATTGCAAATTTGGAGTTCATTTGGTGTTAATGTGACAAACAGTGCACCGATAGATAGGGATAGGCTCTTACCCCTACGGTGTCTTATTTCGAAAAAGTATGGACCAAACTTTACAAAATTTTAAATTTTGATTTGCTTGGGTGTTAGGTTAACAAAGACTGCACTGTTTGAAATAGGGTCTTACACCCCATGGTGCCTTATCTCGGAAAGTTACTACTCCATTTTTTCGAAATTTTAAATTTGGAGTTGGTTTCGTGTTACTTTGATAAAGAATACTGCTGGAAGGGGGCAGGGCCTCCCCCCTCATAGCGCCTTATTACGAAAAATTATGGTCGAAATTTTAAATTTAGAATTGTTTGGGTATTAGTTTAACAAAGACTGTTTGAAGAAGGGATCTTACTTCCCACGGTGCCTTATCTCGGAAAGTTACCGTTCTAATTTTTCGAAATTTTAAATTTGGAGTTGGTTTGGTGTTACCATAATAAAGACTGCACTGTTAGAAGAGGATAGGGCCTTACCCCCCATGGTGCCTTATCACTAAAAATTTCACGAAATTTTAAATTTAGAGTTGGTTTGCTGTTAATATGACAAAGAGTGCACTGTTGAAAGGGGAAAGGGTCTTACCCCCCCGCCCCCCCACAGTGCCTTACCTTAATCTCCCCCTCACTTCGGCGGGGTGGGGAGGGGCAATAAGACTGAGGTTTTTGACAAGGTTTTCAATCAATCATTTTATTTTATTTTATTTTATTTGCGGGTGGGTAGATTTTGATAATTTATATGTAATTTTAAGTCTTAATTTAAACATAGTGACCAGCGAAGCATGCAACACCTGATAGTATAAATATAACTATATTTCATTTGCCTTTTTATTTCTAATGACTCTAGAAAAGCTGGAAAAATGAAGCCCTAATTTATCATCTGATAAAGTTAAAGAAATGAAATTTTAATATATATATATAATAAATTTTATTTCTTTAAAGAAAAAAAAATATTTTAAAATTTATCAAAACATTACAAATATAATATGTAGTTTGTCATTCTCGATTTTTATGATTTTATATTTTAAATATACTTGGAGTATCTCTATTAAACTATAAGCAGAATGAGGCTTTCTGTTTTTTTTTCATTTTTGACATTTGAAAAAATGGAAGAAAGAAAGAAATAACTCCACACATATATAAAGGTATTTTATTTATTTCAATTTTATATCTTAAGATGTCATCTTACTACTTTTAAGAAAATCCTTAACCAGTTGAGGTTATCGTAGGTCCATAGAGACCCGAGTCATATTTCTTTGTCTCATTTCTCAGAGCCGACATATCAAAGAAATATCTATGCATCAATTCCGTGATTTTTTCGGTAAAAATACCATTCTTAAGCTATATTATGCAATTTGAACTTTTCAAATATCTTAGTTTGTTCAAAAGTTATGAATTTTTTTGTCAATACCTACATTTTTGGGAAGTTTTTGTTTCCTGATAAAAAGTAAAATATTTGTTTATTTATTTATTTTTTTTTTTTTTAATTCTTTGTCTGCCCTTAAAGTAGAAGAATTTAAGAGTGTTCAAAAATTTTATCAGATTTTTTCCTTAAAAATTATGCATTCTAACATGTCTCGGATCTTCAGCGATCCATGGTATTCTAACTAAGTGCCGAAAAAAAATGATAACCTAATCGGGTTAGTATATATATCCCTTAACTAGAAACATGCGAAATTGTTACACAAACAGAACCGTAAAATTTACTATAAAAATTAAAATAAACAAAACTTTAAATAGTTTACAAATAGTAAACTTAAACACATATTCTTTTATATTAATGTATTAACATCACCATATTAGGTGAAAGATTAGGTGGAATGAATAAAAACTGGAGACGTTCATTTTTGCGTAGAGGGTAGGTACGTAGACACAGCAGCCTCACAGACGGTATGTTTCTGGTTAAGAGTTAATGAAAATTTGAATAACGAACGCTTATCATTTTTTAAAAATTGCAATGAGTGCTACTCATACTTGGTAGGGGGGAGGTTAGTGGGGCAGAGGGGAAGAAATTGTTACCGATTTTTATTACTATCTATGAAAATTACAACGAGAGTTACATATAGCTGTGGGGTTCAGAGGGGGGGGATAACGTACAGAAATAAAATGATCTTATAAAAAATAACGTTATACTGATTTTCATGAAATCTTTCGTAAATAACTACTTAATTTACAAAAAGTTTTACATATATATGAGAATGGGGGAGTCACGGAAAGCAGTGGGGAAAAAAAATGATTATTTTATACCACATCAACGTATCCGATTTTGTGAAATTTAGAGTAAATGTCGCTTACTGTAAAAAAAAAAAAAAAAAAAAAAAATCACAATGAGTGTTACATATATCGGAGTGTAGGGAGCCATTAAAATGTTTTTATTTAATATCTTTTGATCCAATTACCAAATGAGGTAATAAAAACGGCGTTAGCTAGATTTTTTTTCCAGAATAATAAATGTGGCATTTTTCGCAGCTGTTGGTTGAACGGTATAGATTTGTATAGCGAACAAAAAATCTGGGCAAGCAAACAAACAATCTGCTTTATATTTATATAGAAGAAAATTAGGGAAAAAGATTGTGCTTCGTTTATTGCTTGTTGAAAATGAAGCGGGAGGGGGGGGGGGATTACATAAGAGAAAGATGCTGAACAGTTCCATCCCTTTATAGGTTCTACAATCTAGTAAAGCAAGTTTAAAATAAATATTTACATTTTTGCTGTGGATGGAGAAAGTTTAGAAATTAAAAGACTTCTGTGGAGTGTGTGATCAGCAATCGTTAGCGGAAGTGAGAAGGGTCATCAAAAATTATGAGTGAAAGATATTAAACAATTTTATTTCTTTATAAATTCTAAAATTTAATAAAACAAATTTAAAATGATTATTTACATTTATGATGTGGATGAAGAAAGATTGGAAATCACGAGGCTTCTGTAGGACGTGTGGTCACCAATCGTTAGCTGTGGCAAGGGCGGGGGTCCAAAAATTATATGAGTGAGAGATATCAAACAATTCTACTTCTTTATAGGTTGCAGAATATAATAAAACAAGCTTAAAATGAATATTTACATTTATGCTGTGGATGAAGAAAGATTGGAATTTTTTTTTATAACTATCACTTACTGTTTATAAAAAATTACAGTGAGTGTTACATATAGTTTCGGGAGTAAAAGGAAGGGGGGGGGAGAAGAAAAATATTGTTTTTGTACGACCATGTTGCCGAATTTAAGCAAACTTTGTATAACTATCACTTACTCTTCATGAAAAATTATAGTGAGCGTTATATATAGTTCGGGGGGGGGGGGCGTAAGGGAGCAGAGGGAAAGGCAGTTAGAAAAGTTCTCTTCAACATTACATCGTTTCATATGCATAGGAAACTTGGTTTAAATATCGATTATTGTCTATTTAAAAAATATATATTGTGACGGATACATATACAGAGATTGCATGGGGCACACTGAAATAAAATGATTTTTTTTATACCGCCTTATTACCGTTTTTAATTGAACTTTTCAGAAATATAACTCCATGTTTGTGGAAAATGAGAGTGAGTGTTACATATCACAGTGATTTTTCTTTTCTTAACTTAGTATTCAAAAATTTTCTTCAAATTTTGAATAAAAACTGTAAAAAGTTAAAACAAAAACCCTTTTCTTTCTCTCTATCTTTCTTTTTTCTTTTTTTTTTTAATCTGTCCCCTTAGTCTTTTCTCCAGGGAAAAAAAAATATTTACAAACTTATTGACGTTTAGCATGTATTTTAATTAAGGAAATTAATAATTAAGGAAAGCGACCTTATATTTTGGACGCTGGAAAAAATGAGACTTTTCACAAATGCTACTTGCAAAAAAAAAAAAAAAAAACTTGGGGCTTGCAAATATATTGGGGGTTAAAGTACAGTGGGGATTTTTTTTTTTTTCTATTATAACAACTTTTTTCTTTTTCTCAGCCCTATAGCCCTCCAAAGTATTTTTCAGGACACATATATTTAACAAGTAGCATTTATTAAAAATGCCCTCCGGCACTCTTTCTTCCGAATCGTCTAAAATTAACACTTTTCCTTATTGCCACTTGTAAAGTGCATGCTAAAAATCTACGAGAACATAATTTTTTGTTTCCTGCGATAGGGTAATAAAAGGACAGATTAAACGAAAAAAATCTCGTTTTTGAATTACCTTTTCAGAGATTTTAATCAAACACTGAATTTTTGAATATCAGGAAGATAAAGACACTATGATACGCAACCCTCATTGTAAATTTTTCATAAACAGTAATATGTGGCGCGCTTTGTGGCGCGCTGTCCTCGCTGCGAGGACGCAATTATTAAGCTCCAGCTGCAAAAACTCATCCCTGAAATTTTTTATCAAAAATTCTCTCTTATAACGTAGCAGAAAAAGGCCGTTTTTTACAAACTTAAAATTTCTTCTATTTTAATTTTGTTCGTAAATTCCGGTGGAAGTCCAACTTAAATGATCTCGATTACCTTGCACCGCAAAGGGTTAAGCAAAGTTTTATTAAATCGGCAACAAAGTGGTATAAAAATATTATATTATTTCCGTATGCTCCCTATCCCCTGGATATAATCTTCTCTGTAATTTTTCATGAACAATAAGTAATATCAGTACAAAGTTTCCTATAAATATAAAGAGGGATGCGTAAATCAATCATTTCTTATTGATTTTAGAAATTGCAAAATTATTCCTTTTTTTAGAATCCCCCCCCTTCCAAAAAAAAAAAAAAAAAAAAAAAAATCTGATGTATAACAACCACACGATTTCCATTGTCCAACACTAGGCATATTGTATATTCTTTTTGGAAAGATTATATTTAGAAAACACAAAGTTGTTTCAATAAATTAGACACCTAACAAATTTCCTGTAAGAGCAAACTGATACATATGTCGAAAAGATATACAAAAGAGAAAGTACATAGTAAATAAATAAAATAATAATAATAATAATAAAATCGTTAGAGGCCGTTTTTTAAAATACGCATTTCCAAAATCCTTAACTGTCCTGCCTAATCAGGATGCTCGTGATTTTTCTTGTAGTAACCAAGTAGTGAATTTATGTAGCAAATTGAAAGAAAACTGTTAGAACTGTTTTTGAGAAATCGATTTTCAATCCCCGTGCCAATTTTCATAAAAACTGGGCAAACTCATCAACTCACTGCAAAATAACAATTTTATACAAAAAGATCTATAAGGGAGTCAGTATGGTGAATTTGAAGAGAATACATAGAGTTGTTTTTAATGGAATGCATTCGCGAGATCTAAAATTGACCAATTTATTCACAGTGTTAAGCAATTTTCCTGAACTATTCAGTTAACACACACAAAACGGTGTTTATATAGAAGTTTTGAAGAACTTGTTAGTCTTTTTGAAATACGGATGTAACTGTCTCACTTCAGGTTTTGCAGTTTTCATTAAAAAGTTGGAAAAAGCATCTGTACACTAAATTTATCTGAATTCTGAAGTTCAGTAGTTTTATTTTTATTAGTTTTGGAGATTTGAATGTCACAATATTCCCCGTACACATTCAGTCGGTGTCGGTAACAAAAGTCTCCGAACACGAGCAAATATTCCTATATAAAAAAAGTACACTTAATACAGTTTTCTTAAATAAATCCTTGTCGAATTCTGTTTTTAGACTGACTAAGAACAGAGACTTTTGTTACCGACTCTACCTACACACATACACTGACCAGTTGCACACTACCTAACATACTGACCAGTAGCGAAAAACTTTTTTTTTTTTTTTTTGACTCAGGAGACTCTAAAACATGTAAATCAGATGAAAATTTGACATCGAAATTTTTGACAGACAACAATACTTCCATTACCTGCGGTAGTCGGGTGATGAAAGTAATAAATAACAGGAAAGTTCTATACTTATATAAAGTTCTTATAACTATGATCTATAACATGCCTTCCCAATTTGTAATTCAATACAGAATTTACACGTTAGAGCACTTGCAATAACGTAAATGTACAAACCATAATGATAACGATATATATATATATATATATATATTATCTACCTGGAAAGAGCTATAAATCCTGCACTCATCAAAATCAATATAGATCACGCTACGGGATGCTATAATATACAGTACCAACTTTGAGTTTAATCGAATGAACGTTTACATGTTATCATGTGAATTCTGTAAATACATACAACGCTTTAATGTATGAATACACTGAAATTTTATAATTGAATTTTTTTATTACCCCCCCTTTTTTTTTAATAATAATATTTATTTCGGAAAGTAAAAGCACATATCCATCCTTGTTTTAAAGTATAACAAATACGCCTACCTAAAAGCAATTTCAAGAACCTGTCCTCCAAGTGGTGGTGAAGGGAGGGGAAAGGGGCAAAATGTTGGCCAGCTGGATTTATTGATGTTCTGAAACTATTTTCGCGAAAATGCAGCTAATTTATAATATATATTGTAGTTTCATTGATAATATTCATTATTAACCATATTAGAAAGAGCTTTAACTAAAAAAAAAAAAAAAAAAAAAAAAGAAAAAGAAAGAAAGAAATACGTCATTTTTTTCTTTTCAGTAATGATAATAATAATTTCAAAAATTTTTATTCACTTGTTAACATTTACAGTTATAAATTTTCTAATTAAATATTTGCACGAGTAGATAATATTTGTCTTGTGAATCTTAAGCATCCCATCAACAGCAGATTCTTAAAAAATCTGCCCAGAAACATTTTATTGTGTTAACAAATGCTATCTCGTTGTTTTTGTACTTTACATCAGACTAGTGGACTTCGCCCGCTTCTTTGGTCACTATATTTAAATGATTTCTCAATTTCACATCATTATTAATTAAAATAATAATTATTATAAATAAAAAATATATCATTGTAATCATCGAAACCTATATGAAATATTGACCACTGCATTCGGTAGTGGTTTTCACGCTCGCAGCATGACGAATCGGGTCCCTACCGCCTTCGGTAGCGCCTTACCCGCTTTAAGGAACATATACAATATGCATATGTTCCTTATTTCCCCGCGAATGAACTTAGAAGTTTCGCGAAATTCCAGAAAAGTGCATATTGCGTACACTTAACCAGCACCCACACACTTTTTCGCCATTCGGAGATAATTTGGGGCAGAGTAAAACTTCAAAACGTGTTTTTTGCCTCGACACAACAAGGGAGCGAGTGAATAATTTCGAATAATGGTTTCGAGTGCGTGTTAGGTACACATAACCAAGCGACTCATCAAAAGATCGCATTCCTGAGATAATTTGGAGCAGAGTTACAATTTTCTTGCCCCATCCTTTAAGGGGGGGGGGGTGAACTTTCCCAAAATATTTTTATACTATATTTTATGTACGTATAACCAAGACACATTAAAAAAAATCGCCTTTGTAAGATTATTTGGAGCACATTTGAAGAGCTTGTTTCCAAATGGCGTTAAGTCATTTTTTTCCATTCTTGAAAAAACGCGATTTTGTTATGTAAGATTTATTATTGAATTTAAGGAAAAGATAATTTTTTTCAGTAATCTATGGATGATAGTAACACTAAATTATATGGTTAAAAAAATCCTGACAGTATACTTATTCAGAAATAAAAAAAAAAGAAAAAATGACTTAACCCCTTTTGGAACAAAACTATGACTTATGCCCTTTTGGCGCAAACAAATTACAAAATGAAATTACTTACTTCCATTTGAAATTAATCCGTGTTTGTTTTCCATGTAATTACCACATAAATTTTAGATGCACAATCTTTGGAAGCTGGTTAGTTACCACAAATCTTCATTTACATACTCTATTTCTTCATCGCTATCATTATTACTTTCCGAACACTATAGTGAGGAAAGTATTGTAATCATGTCAAAAATCCGAATTCGAGATTTTGATGTTTCTATACGTTTTGAGGTCCCCTGAGTCCGTTTTCACTATTTTTACGATGATGTATGTATGTGTGTGTGTATGTGTGTATGTGTGTATGTATGTGTGTATGTCTGTGAGTGAACACGCTAGCGTCTAAACGCTTCGTTCGATTAACATGAAAGTTGGTACGCATATTGTAAGTCACCATAGTACGAACCCTATAGATTTTGGTGAATCTAGCACTTATAGTTTTTTTACAGGGACACAAAGAAAAATCCTTTATCATTATGGCCTATGTGAGCAAAATCTTAAAAGTGCGATAGCATCTAAACGCCTTATTCAATTGAGCAAAAGAATTTATACACATATTATAGGTCACAAATACTCAATCTGTATAGATTTTGGAGAATCTAACACTTATAGTTTTTTTACAGGGACACAAAGAAAAATTCTTTATCATTATGGCCTATGGGAGCAAAATCTTAAAAGTGCGATAGCATCTAAACGCCTTATTCAATTGAGCAAAACATTTATACACATATTATAGGTCACAAATACTCAATCTGTATAGATTTTGGAGAATCTAGCACTTATAGTTTTTTTACAGGGACACAAAGAAAAATTCTTTATCATTATGCCTATGGGGCCAAATTTTTAAAAGTGTGATAGCGTCTAAACGCCTTATTAATCTGAGCAAAAAATTTTTACACATATTATAGATCACAGTTGAACTAACTGTATAGATTTTGGTGAATCTAGCACTTACAGTTTTTTTACAGGGACACACAAAAAAAAATTCTTTATCATTATGGCCTAAGGGACTAAATTTTTAAAAGTACGATAGCATCTAAACGCCTTATTGAATTGAGCTGAAAATTTATATGAGTATTATAAATCACTGTTGCACTAACTATAAGCATTTTGGTGAATCTAGCATTTATAGGTTTTTACAGGGACACAACGAAAAATTCTTTATAATTAAGATCTATGGGCTCAAAGTTCAGTAGCGTTAAATAAAACATCGTGTAATAGATGGAGAAAAATGCTGAAACACTCTATTATGGTTTTCTCTCTTTTGTTTGATTAACAACTCCTCTTTCTTTACTTTATCTACAAAACTGTTAATTACTCAATGTTCGGAAAGTCGAGTGGAGTCACTCCAGATTTTTTTTTCGCTTATGTTAGCCCTAGGTGTATCGTTGCAAGATTGTTCATAAAAATCAAGCAATTTCAAAACATCTGATTTTTTTTTCTTGTTTTATATTGGTTTCGGTTTTATTTCAGAAGAGGCTCATAGGAGATATTTTTTTCCGTCTGTTTGAGGATCTTCTGACGGCAAAACGAACCACAGTTCATTCTCCCACCCCCCCTCCCCATCTCGCTTCGTAATTTCCAGTACTTTTGCCTCTGAAAACACGAAACCCTGTTTGCTTTTTAGACGACTATACGCACAATTTTTCCAATCTAAAATATTACACTGCTTCTTATACTTGAAAAGATTATCAACCTTAGAGAAATGTTCAAAATATTCATTAGAGAGTAAAATTGCATCCACTTTCTTTAAACTAGTCACCACTCGGTCGAATGTTCTATGTGCTGATAAGTAGGAGTGACCATGCACTGGTAAATAGTAGGTGACGTCCTTTTCTTTGAGCAGCCCCTGCTGAAAGCATTCCTAACATGGTATAATTTTTATTTGTGTGGTAATTTCTGATTTTGCATCTGGTCAAAACATATTGTAATTTCATCTTCTCCTAGAAGCTTTTGCCCTAAAAGTGAATAAAATTTTTTGCTCCGGTGTTTATGAATCAAAAGTTCGGTTAACACGGTCTTTCCTTTTTTCTGTACATTTTTCTGAATTCATTTGTATGTTTTTCTTAATACAGAAGGAACAAACGTGTTTTTTTCGGGGTTCCAAAACCAAGATAAAGAAATATTTTACAAACGCATTATAATAAATGTTATAAGTAATCTCTCTTTATATTTTACTATGGGGGAGGGAAAAAAAAAAACTGTCACAATGTGACAATATACAACAACATTCTTTTCCTTATTTTTGTCTTTCCATCCAAGATCAGACAAACCACATGATCTCAAGGCACGATACAATTGGTTAAACTTGACTTAATCCCTTTTGACACAAAACTTACTTGTGACTTAATTCTTTTTGGAAAAAAACACGAATTTCACTTTCTGTTTTCATTATGACTAAATATTGTTTGGAACTTCTATTTATTGAAAATATATTGTTAGACGTGTGCTGCAACCTTTTGCATCGAAAAGTCAATTTTTGAAATTTTTGACTTAACGTCTTTTGGAAACAAGCTCTTCATTTATGCATGGAAATGTGTTTTTTGCCTCCCGATCCCCAAAGAGAGTATAGGGAGGAATTTCGCTAAATCCTGGGTACTCATAATCAATCGACACATAAAAAAAATCGTCTTCCTGAGATAATTTTGAGCAGAGTTACTCTTTAAAAGTTTTTTGCCCCCCCCCCCCCCTCTGCCATTAAATGCGGGTAAGGAGAAATTTCACAAAATCCCTTTATAGTGCGTGTTGGGTACGTCTAACAAAATCATGTATAAAATTAATCTTACTGAGATAATTTAAAGTAAAGTTATATATGCTTGTTTATTTTCCCCTCTGTCTCCAAGGAGAGGGGAAAGAGGTAAATTTCACAAAATCTCGTTACAATGGATGTACAAATAAACAACCCACACAACAAAATTCTTGACCTCAGCTCCTGTAGATAAAACGGGGGAGGGGGGGGGGCTGGTCTCGAACTCGCTTCCTTGTAACTCCCCTCAAACCACAAAAATGGATTTCTGGAAATACCTCCAAGAAAACGCACGCCTATTTTCAACATCTTTGTAGCATTATTGATAGAATTCTACTCGTAAAACCAGATTTTGTGAAATTTTCAACAGAAAATCGTTTTCTCTCCCACCCTCTTTTTAAATTCCAAAATCGCAGAAAACAGTTTTTTGTGCTCAAGTCTAGTCTCCCCATGTGCAATTCTTTCACTGTGAAGTAATTTGAAGTCGATTTATGCTTACAAACGTGTATTTGCCTCCGTTTTCACAAAACAGGGGGGGGGGAGGGGAATTTAGCAAAAATACCGTTTTTGTAGAAGTCAGGGTCCGTAAACTAATCTACACACCAAAATTTGTGTCTTTATATTCCACAGAATCGCCACGAGCTGCATTGTGCTAGAAAAGGAGGGTCTCGAATTTTCTCCCTTAAACTTCCCCTTCCCACCAAAATCGAAAATCACAAAAAAACCAAATATATGTTTTTGGAAATATTCTCAAGAAGACGAACGGCTGTTGTCAATATTTTTGTTCTATTATTGGATGAGTTCTACTCAAAAATCAGGATTTTGCTAAATTTCACATAGAAATTGTTTTTCTCCCTTCCCCCTTAAAAATTCAAATTTCCAAAATCGCAGAAAATGACTTTTTTGTACTCAAATCTAGTCTCCCTATCTGCAATTCTTTCACCGTGAAGTAACTTGAGAGCCGATTTATGCTTATAAACGCATTTATAACTTCTGTCCCCACAGGGAAAGGGGGGTTCAAAAAATTCTGTCTTAGTGGGGGTCAGGGTCCTAAAACCAACCTGCACACCAGAATTTGTTACTCTATCTTGTATAGAATCGCCACGGATGTGCTGAGTAGAAAACCATCCCAAACCCCCCTCCCTTCTCTTTTCTGCTTCCCAAGAATATCTAAGGAAATCAGTATTGAATAAGAGTACTTACTTGTGTTTAAAAAATAAAATAAAATAATAAATAATACTTACACACACACACACACACACATATATATATATATAACCTTCTCCATTTTTTATTCACAGCCACCCCTTGCCTCGAAGGCAGTTAGTATCTATTTTTCTCCCCAGAATTTTCCTAAAATACAGCTTCATTAATTTTGCAGCAATCGAAGAAAAAGTGATAAAAATATTTTTCATTAATCCCTCCACCTTTTTGTCAGATATATCTGTTTTTTTTCTACATTAGTAAGAAGAATTGTGAAACGTTTGTTTGTAAATAGCAAATATATATATAGTATATATAAATATCTTTCTTTTTCTCCTTTATTTCCCAATCCTTTTTTTTTTTTTTTTTTTCTTTTTTTTTTTTTACTCTTTAGAATGTATTTCTAAAGTAAAAATTCTAAAAAGTTCCTATTACGGATAATTTTTATTATTCTAAGTACACTTTCTTTCCCGAGATCGTTATATTTTGTTATGTATAATATAATCTTTTTATAGCTCGATCCTTTACATATCCACTGTTACAAACTATCATAACTGTTAAACTTCTAAACTTCTAAAATTTTTTTTAAATTATGACTTTGCTTAGTGAAAAACTTATGAATTTATGATTCTTGGTAGTAAATATCAACGCAGAGCATGGGGGGGGGGGGGAGATAATTAAGCTATGCTTTTCAAATTAATTATATTTTATTTAAATGGAAATATATCTTTTACTTTTATTATTTATTTATATCAAACAGTTGTTAACTTGTTTTAGTTCCACATGCTACCTTGTTTAAAACTTATTGATATAAATATAGTCTTTAATAATATCACTGAATTGCCTTCTCAATTATTAAATGTTTTCCAGGCTGCAGTTTGAAATAAGTTTCTCATTGCTGCTCCCCTCACCGAAAATCCCGTACATAACTATAATGCTACAGTTCAAATTAAAATTTGTGTTTATATTTCAAACCTTTAGCAGATAATCTTTTAATTTCAGTGATGTTTTCAATATTTGAATTTGTATATATAGTATCATCCAGATATGTAAGTACTATAATTTCTAATATTTGATCAAATATTAAGAGCTCGACAACTTCTATGGCAAATCTATAATGAAGAATTAACTAGATACTGTTTTATTGAAGTTATGTACTTATAAATATGAATGTTTTATCGAATAACATGATCACAGTATTATATTAGAGCGTAAAAATTGTCTTAATATATATATATATATATATATATATATATATACTAGCAGACCCGGCCACGCGTTGCTGTGGCTATGTTATACGTTGAATTATATTGTAGTAAAATATTCAATAAATTAAAATTATTATTTACGAATAAATAGCATCCTTGATAACATCCTTGATCTTAGCAGGCTTAGCCCGCTTCGCTGGTCCCTATTTTTAACTGATTCACTATAATTAAAGAATTCTCAAAACTGCATTAATTTTTATCATGTGAAAATAAAGCTAAAAAAAAAAAATCTGATCGGGAAAAATGTTCGACACTCATAATGAATCCATATATTATCGAAAGGGAAATGATATAAAATACAAAAAAATCTTCTCTCATCTTTGGAATAATCTGTCCGGACCCCCACTGTTTACGGCAGCGTATACCTGTGCAAACCGTGCGCACCATTCGCACCGTTTCTTCGCCCACCGTTACCGCCCTTCTTAATAACTCTATACTTTCGAAAATATCCGCAATGGATTTGTCGGGCCTTAAAACTTAATAATACTAATTTTCAAAGCTCTAACTCTTATTTCTATTATTTTACCCCTTTGCCCTCCCCCCTCCCGACTATTATAAATAATTTTACAAGTTCGAAAATATCTGCAGTTTATTTGTAGGTGTCAAAAACCACTATGCACCAATTTGAACGATCTAACTCTATTTTTATTCTTTGCCCCTCTGCCCCCTTTCCCGCCCCTCCTAATAAATTTACAAATTCGAAAATATCCGCAATCGATTTGTAGGTATCAAAAATTCTATGCACCAATTTTGAACGATCTAACTCCATTTTTATTTTTTGCTACTCTGTGTCTCCCCTCCCCCCCATTTCTGCTCGTCCTAATAATTTTACAAATTCGAAAGTATCTGCAATCGATTTGTAGGTATCAAAAACTTCTATGTACCAAATTTTAGCGATCTAACTCTATATTTATTTTTTTGCCCCTCCGTCCCCTTTCCCACCCCTCCTAATAACTTTACACTTTCGAAAATATCCTCATTCGATTTGCAGGCCTCTAAAATCTATCTATACCAATTTTGAACAGTCTAGCTTTTTTTTTTTTTTTTTTTTTTTTTGTGTGAAATTACGTTTTGACCCTCCCTCCCCCTTTTTGAGGGGCGAATTTTGTAATAAAAACTATCCTATCTCTCAAGTTGGACCAAGCTGCACACAGTGTCCAAATTTTATTAAAATCGGCTCATTAGTTTAGGAGTTCATCGCGGACAAACATAGTAATTTTTATATATAAAGATATACTTTATATATGTATGACTTTCTTCGCTGTATAATTACGCTCTGAATAATGATAATAAAATTCTTCCAAACAACCGGAGAAAAATTCATTACATAATAAATGTAATGAAAAATAGCTTTCGACGGATTTCAGAATAATTTAATTCCATTTAATGGAATAATTCAGAAATTATAATTGAATTGACCTGTAATTCAATTTTAGATTAATTCAATTATATTCTCGAAAAATGTAATTTGATTAACTTGTATTCAAATACAAATTAATTGAATTACATTTTATAAGATGTAATGGGAATTAATTTGTAATTTCATTATAGGTTAATTTAATTATTTTCGAAAACTTAATTGAAATTAACCTGTAATTGTTTGCGAACACGTGAAATTACAATTTGAAAAATGTAATGGAATTAACTGTCAATTGCATTACAAGTTAATTGAATTAAACTGTAAAGAAACGTAATGACATTAATTTGTAATCCATTACAACTATTTTCAAATATTTTTGTCAATTGTAATTGAGAGTGATTTTATTTTCGTTAAAAAATAATTGAATTACAAGCTGTGGGAAAGTAATTCAATTTATTTGTAATCAATTACTCGTTAATCGATTGACAGTAAAATAATTATAATTGTAATTTAATTGTAATTCAATTACTTTTTAATCAATTATGCCCAACACTGGCACTCATGCCTACTAAGAAATTTGAAGTTACATCTGTATTTTGCTTCCTGAGAAACATCGATTTTTAAATTTCAGAGTAGTACTTATGACCCAGAGAAGAACCAAAAGTTTGAAAATCGATCAAAATGCTAAGAAAATATTGAAAAATTCATTCATAAAAATATTTGAAATGTTTATTAATAAGTGACTTGACGTGGGATTATTGAAACAAGGAAAAGTACAACGTCCAGAACAACAAAGAGAAAAAACTAGAAAGCAGACAGTTGTTTCGGTATACGATAGCTGTTCTGTGTGATACTACAGATGGCCCAAGATTTACATAATCAAGTATGATTCTTGGGACATCTGTAATTTTTCCTGCCAGTGTGGTTTATCATACATTGGTGAATTTAAAAGAAGTCTTAAATTCCGAACATATTAGTTACGTCCGTAAGCAAGAAACCAATTAATCGGCTCTTTCGAGGCATTGCTGGTAGGAATACCATAATTTTAAATTCGATTCAGATAAAATAACTTGCAGGCCTAAATTCACTTATGAACTCAATTTCTATTAAGCTTTTTACATCTATAAGAATTTCAAAAATATTGTCAATTGCGATTTCACTGTACCCAACCCACTTGTCTGATTGTTGGAAATTTTACGTTCAGTCGACATTTTCTTAATTTTTTCTACATTTTTCACAATTACTGTTTCTTAAATTCCTATTGGTGAAGCCCCTCACATTCCGCGTATTTCTATTTGTTGATAAAAATTTGATTCCTTTCGTTGTTTTAAAATATGCTAAATATTTGATTTAGTGTGAAATCAATGAACTCTAAAGGGTTGAAATCTATTTATGCTGTTAAATTCAAATAATTTTTTAATAACTATTTTTGAATTATATAAATTTAGATTTTTGTTTTCTGTATTCTGACAATGCTACGCGTAGAGAAGAACTTTTCTATGTTAAAAGATATATTTTAAATTATTTTTATCTCAACAAAGCAAAATTTCTTAGTAAATAATAACACAAATAATTGTATATTTTATCTAAACATTCTGTCATTTACCTAAAAAAATAATTTTAAAAATAATATCAGAAAATCCGGTTTGTTATATCTCTTATAGAAATTTTGTAAACTTTTTAAACTTTTCATAAGAAGAAAAATGAAATCATGTAAAGCATACAATAAAAGTAGTATATACAGATTAGTTAAGTGGATAGAAAACGATAAAAATTGTACAATTAATTAATTAGTTTATTTATTTCAATTTCTTCATGCACTTTGTTTGTATTTTTATGTTTAGTTAAACATCATTATTTTTTAGCCAACGGTTGTCCATAGACAAACTTGACCAATTCTTTAGAAATCAAAATGTTTTCGATTTTTACTATTTTTAAAAAAAATATATTTGAGTATTTAATGTCAGTTCTTGCATTTATTTATGAAAAACGAAACTAGTATTTCACAAACTTAGTTATTAGATTTCTATTTCCTATTAACAATTTATTCTAACCTATTTATATTAGTTAGAAACATATATATATATATATATATATATATATATATATATATATATATATATATATATATATATATATTCGCATTAAAACATGCTTTGAAAATGTTCTTGCAATTTTAAATATAAGTTTCTATAAGGACGAATATTGTAATATTCAAGGTATCTTCCTTTATTTTATTGTATTTATTTACGGAATGCATGCGAATTAAAAAGAACATAAAGGATTTTATTTAAAATTATTTTTAAATAATGATGAGTTACAAATGTTTCTGACAAACGCGAAAAAATATATATATATATATATATTCACATTTTAAACATTGTTGCCACGGAAAATAAACATTTTAAAAACAAGAGATACTTTCAGATTAATCCGAAGCTATTGTTTGAAATACTAGCCTCCAGCAAAGAACATCAAGTGCGGCGAACCTCTAATAGAAAACAAAAACACGTGTTGCGAGACGAAGAAAAAAGTGACCGCCAGCAACACTGACTATCATCACGTGACTATGAGCACTAGGTGCATCGACACAAGAGTTGCGGAACCGGCTTTCGTCCGAGCTCTTCATCTCTTTAATGCTTGCTCATCTCACTTTCCCCTATCATTCTTCAGCATCCATCGGTCGAATGAGGAGGTAGAGTAAACATTGGAAGATCTGGATTCTAAACGCGGACATTAAGTATTATTAAAAAAAACGATGAAGCTCTTGTCGTCCATCACGGCAGTGTTATCTGTACTATGGATAGTCAGTGCTGCTCCACAGCCATTATCTTTAAATAATTCAACTTCCAGTGAGTTAAGTGACTTATCGACAGTACATGAAATAGATACTCTAGAAATTGCAAATAGTACGTCATCTGCATCACCTGGTGATAAAGAGATAAGTGATAAAGAAACTTTGCCTGGTTCTTTGGAATCTAGTACAGAGTCTTTTAATGTTCGAGAAGAATATGAAGAAAGGAAAGATGATAAAATTAAAGATAAAACAGAGTTTCCAGTTGAGACCGTTAAAATTCAGAAAGATACTGATAAAAGTATTTCTCTTGTTAACGATTCAATAGATGCTTTTATAAATGCTGAAAATGCAAATTTAAAGCCAACTGAAAATAGCGAAATGCTTAATGAAAGGGAAATACCAATTACAAGGTATGTCCCGCCTTTGGATCCTATGAAACACATGCTAATTATGGCTGATCTTAAAGCTATGACTCATAAGACTGAATCTGACTCTAGTACACATAATCCTACACTTAAAGAATTGGAGGAAAAGAATGTTGACTTTGTAAGAAATACTACTTACAATGCTGGAATGATAGCTCATGATCTATCAACGGAAAATAGTAATGTGGTTGTTACAGAAACAACTGTTGCTGCTTTGAAGCTTAATAACAGTAATAATGAGTCAGATGAAACAACAACAGATAGTTCGCTAAAGACAACGTTCAATGTGGATCTTTGGAAAAAATTAAATGAAGCTTTTTTCTCTTTTACAGGTGAAAAAGAAATCTCTAAAGAATCTTTACAAAAGTTCTTTGATAGCAAACCATCTGAAAATATTTTTACTGACCCATCAGAAATAAATAAAAATGATGAAAAAGCTGCAGAAGAAACAACAATTATAGATTTTACTACTCAATCGTCAACAGCGTTGTTAACATCAGATGAAGTAACTTCAGTAAAATTTTTTAATAATGAAACATTAGATGATAATAATAGCACTTTAAAACCTTTCACTGACACTGAAGAGAAAACTTTGAATTTACTTGAAAGAACAACAGAACCCGAGAAAACAGAAGAATCAATCCTTAAAAACGCGGATATTGAAATAAGCACCAGAGCTACAACAGACGAAGTAGATAAAAATATAAATGAAACTGAAGCTACTTCTCTTTTTAGCAGTACTGAAGAAGCATTTGAAATAAAAAATTTTACAATTTCTGATAATCTTCTCAAGAATAACGATAAACTTGAAACAGACTTGCCCATATCAACAAGTGAAAGGACACCTTTTAGTACGATGCCTTCCAAAAGTGTAACTGAAATCGATATCACCAGTACTAGCACAGCTAAAGAAACTGAAGATGTCACTTCAATCCTTACGACTCAAGTTCCTGAATCAACTGCTACAGAAATTAGAGACACGCCTGAATCAGGATTGGAAAGTGAGCGAAAAAACATTTCTTTAGACGATGAACTAGAATTCAGAGCTGTTAAAATCCCCCAAAATACATCAAAAGTATCATACGTTGAAAAAGACAACGTGAATTCACATGATCTAGATGTTTTTGAAGATAGTTCAGAAATTATCACCGAAAGTGAAACTAGTACACCAAGCATTTTTACGACGATTGTAAATATTTTATTTGATTCTACTTCTACTGAAGTTCCAAGTAATAGTATTTCTGAAATAACAGAAACCGAAACTTCTCACGAAACCAATCCGACGGAAAAATTACCATTAGAAACAGATTCGCATATAACTACAGTTTTTATTAACAATTCCTCTGATGCATTAGAAATACAGCCAGTTACTCCTGAATTAGATAGTGTTCCAGCAGATGATGTCACTGTTGCTACAACTTCCACTGAATCTTTTTCAATTCATTTGGCACCCGAAGAAATTCTAAAAAGTAATTTCGAAAAAGATTTTAACGGTGGAAATGTAGAAAAAATTCCTGAAACAACTACAAAAACTGACACTACTACATCAGTATCATTGAAAACTGAAACTACGACGGAATTCTTGTTTCCAAGTACAACATCTTCAGCAATATCCGAAGCTGAAAGTATAGATTTGGAACTCAAAGCTGTAGAAACATCAAAAAATGGAACAGAAGACTCCGGTGAAAAACTATATGATTATTTATCTAATAGTAATGACAGATATGTAAGCGGTAATAACACAGACATGGTAGCCGCAGTACAATTTTTACATTATCATGATAAGGCAAGTTCAGAACAATGTTTTAAACTTGTGAATGCTCACTGGAATTATGCGACCAATTTAACGGAAGAAAATAAGAAAAAACAGGTAAGGCAGCTTCATTAACTTGTAATTTAATTGCTTTCTTCTTCTTCTTATTATTATTACTATTTTGACTGGAATTAATGTATATTGAATTTGACTTCTGAAATCATCACTTTAAAAAGTTTTCAGAAATTTTGAAAATATAATAGCAATTAATAAGTATACAAAACTTGAACTCGCCATTTCGGGTCGAAAGAAAATGCGACTCTTTGTCAGGTTAGCAATTATTTTCAATTAAAATTTATTGTTATTTTTATAATTTTTTTTTTCGCCAAAATACAAGTTCTTTTTAAAGATAATAATGACTAACATTTTTTAAATTATACGTTTTGCTGCATATTTTATAATTTTAATAAATTACATTCGAAAATTACATGTTTTATTTATCTTGTTTTTAGTTAATAACAGCGTACTTTATCTGTTTTTAACAGTTGAAATTTCTACCGTTATTCATAAAGTTTTATATTTATTTTTATTGTCATTTTTAAAAGACTATTATTATTATTATATTATTATTATTATATTATTATTATTCTTTTAAAATGATAAACTAAATCTTTTTCTTTTTCAGAAACTTTTAAATTTTACATAAAAGGATTACATTTATTTTTTCAAATGCGTATAAAATTATTTTACATTGAAAAACATACGTAAAAATTATTTAATTACTTTTACTATTGGAAGAGTTATACAATTAATGTTTAGCAATATTATTTTACAGTAATTTATGTTTTATGATATGTAAATCTATATTGAGGAGTGGAGATTAAAAATGAATTAATACAATGCACTTTGTGAAATATACGTTTATAAAATTAATTGATTAATTAAAACATTTAACTATACTGGTTTTACTGTACTGGGAATTTAAAAAAAAAAAAAAAAATGTGATTTGTATATAAATTGTTACGTTAAAATATATAATATTACGATTGGTAACTACTTTCATTAATTTATATTATTGAATTAGTCTGATTTGAATTTCAGGGGTGTTTGCGTTCCGGCTTTTTTATTTTATTTTCCACCGATAATTTTTTAATAGTGATATTATTAGTAGTTTTCTAGTAATGTTTAGCAATTTAATAAAGCTAAAATACAATTCGTAATAAAAAATCCAGAACACAAACACCCCTTGAATATGGACTTAGATAAAAAAAATTCAGTGAATAAAAAGAAGAAAAAAAATAAATCAAAAAGTTTTTTTTTTGATAAAGATTTATTGTAAATTTAAACTTTTTAACTCAAAACATTCTTTCTCCCTTTATATATATATATTATTTTTTTTTTCAATAAATATTGAAAAAATAGAACTGATGAAATTAATGCAATATAACTTTATTTATTTTTATTTTTTAGAGCTCTCTCTCTCTCTCTCTCTTTTTTTTTTCCATCTAAAAGTTGTGAAAGAAATTATTATACATTATTGTATAATATTATATAAAAATTTTGTTTCATGAATATATTGCTAAGTATTTTTGAATTTCCTATATTCCTATTGTGAAAAGATGCGAAATATTTTTTACTATATAGTAAATATGTAGGTTGGTGGTAGTTGGGCTTAACGTTACACTAGTACTGCGCAGTGGGTAATTGGTGGCGGTCTGGGACGCATTCCTTAGAACGTTCCTTAGACATGCATGGCGGGGGTGGCTTCCCCGTTTTGGTGACACCCAAAGGTATAATTTGGAAAAGAACATGGAGACATTGCGGCTATGTCGAATTTTTCATGCATCAGCCACCATTAGTGCACATGACGGTCTTTGGTCGGCTCGAGTATCGAACCTGCAATCTTCCAATTACGAGCTCGGCGCTTTAACGACCGGGTAAATATGTAGGAAAATAGTAAATTAGAAAAAAAAAATTTCCCATCCAGGTTTTAAAGAATCCGCCCTTTTGACATTTTTTTAAACATAATTTGATCCTTTTCTAAAAATTTTCTGTATGTCTGTATACGATAATTTATACGTTTGTCCCTTTGTAACATTCTTTATAGCGCGGAAATTTGAAACGTATTCTATGGTTTTTCTATGGATCATTATGTGCAGTAAGATTTTGATATACATTAGATTCTTACGTTTTGGCAGATATCACTTAACAAGGGTATTTCTACACCCCAATTCTTCAAGATTTGTTCGACAATTATATCTGATTATCCTGCATAGAATACTGAGAATATTTTTATTATACTAATGAAATACGCAGAAGATTAGTTTTATTTATTAATATATTAATCATTTTAGTTATTTCTTTTGTAATTTTATGACTAAATAAAATTGTGGTGCATAATTAAAGAAAGAAAAAGTTAATTGCGAAAAGTTTAAAGTGAATTTATTACAACTAAAAATAAGTCTTAAAGCTTATGTTGAAAGGGACCTAATTTCGCTGAGATTTTTAAAGATGATTCTATAATTATACTGCATTATCGTCGACATAAATAAATAACATATACAATTAAATTAATTGCTTTTACAAATTTCTTGCAAATAAATTTGCAATCAGCTATAAAATTGTATTTGATATTTATTTTCATTTCGATTAATAATAATAATAATAATAATAATAATAATAATAATATGAGACATATAAAAATGTACTATTAAAAAATTTTTATGGGAACAGTTATATAATCCAGAACACGATACACATCTTCTTCATTCTAAGCATTATAAATCATAGTTAGGACATTGATGAAATATTCGTACAATTGAAAATTTATTATTGTTATTATTATTTAATAATATATGAAAACACTTTTAATAATAAAATAAATAAATAAAATAAATAATTGTCAAATTGTAAGTATTCAATATTTTTCCAATATAAATTTGATAAACTTGAGATTTAGAAGAAAGAAAACAAAAAGTAGTTTTAAATATTATTGACAAAAGATTTTTAAATTGAATGTTATATATATATATACACACACATACGTATATATATATTCAATCGAAACAATACATTTCGTTACATATTGAGAGAGAAAAAGATTGATAAACAGATTATTGGAAAAATTTTCGCTAATCCAACTGCTCTTCTGGACGAATGTTTTTCTGTTTAATAAATCCAATGTTCTCGATAACCAGTATCGGGATGCAGATTGGATTTCTATGGCACTTTCCACAGTGTCAGGTATGCTATTATTATTATTATTTTATGAAATTAAAAAATATATCTTGACCGATAGTGTAACAAATGTCTTCAACTTCGAGTTTTGATCAATTAAGTTTTTTTTATCTTTTTTTTCTTTTTTTTTTTTTTTTTTTTTTTGCATATTACATAAAAAACGAAATTTCAATTACATCCCAGAGTATATATATATGAATATATTATGAAATAGTCTTTACAAATTAAGTTGAATTATTTTTTTTTCTATTCGTAATTCATGTAGTAATGCTCGTTTTCCTCTTTTATTAAACGAATTGTGTTTTTTAGGCTTATTAAAAAAAAAAAAAAAAAAAAAAAAAGAATTAAAATAAAATAAAGATCGTTTTATATAAGACTTCTACATGCATATTTTGTAGTGAAATTACGGATGAAGTGATATATTACAACCCTGCTCAGAAGTTAATAGCTTGTTAGTAAAAGTACGAATTTACTCTTATTAAAAGCCATATGAAGTATCGGGAAACTTCTGAAAAATATACGTAAAATACGGAGGTATTTTTCAGTTATTCCGTAAAACTGGCCTTTTTATTAGGGGACATTCGCAACTATTTGTTTTCACTATAAGCTAATTACACAAGTACATTAAATTAATTATTTGATAAGTATTTATCGACAAATTAATAATTTACGATATTTCTCAAAATGTTTTGTGTCATAATGAGTAAAATAATATTTACAAGTGTTGATCAGTGGACAAACATCGACTAGATTTTAAGTAATCATTTAAATAATAAATATAGAAATTCGAAATTTCCGTGTATACAACGTTATTAGGCTTTATCATAATAATAAACAAATAAAATAGAAATAAATAATTAAAATACAAAGCGTGTGTTTGTTTCACATATATATAATCTATAAGCTAAGATATAGTTTTTGGGTAAATGCAAATTAAATAGAGCATAAATACGCTATCTTTCGCCCTATATGCACCCATATTGATTCAGCATTGTTTTATATATTATCCGTCTCAAGTACACTTATATATTATTACGAAAAGTTGTCAACTTATTCTGGGAAGAAGGTATTCTCTAAACTACCATTTTTCGCCAAATTCGGTCAAGTTGCTAAATTCATCACCAAATCACCAATTTTTTTTTACAAGGCTGACCTAACTGGAAGCCAATGGCATGCCATTTATTTTCACATTGACTGTAAAACTACTTTTACTGCAACAGGACAACCCATACGAAAAAAAAAAAAAAAAAAGAAAGAAAGAAACATTTGCAACAACATCATAGAAGCTGAGATATTTGACTGCTCGTAAATAATAATATCCATCTCCTATACCAAGTTTGGTGCATTTATGCATCACAGAAGTTGAGATATAGTTTTCAGTTTAATGGGTTTAATTATAGCATAACAGCTCCATCTGTTGGATGATATATTTCAAAAACTAATCGCCACGAGTTTAAGTAAAGTTCTGATCAAATATCAATCTTAATTAAATTTCATCTATTTATTCGTGAGATACAAAATTTTGCTAACACACAGATAATCATTTTCTAAGAATGGACGAATCATGTTCAAAACATCTCAAAATGTGTAAATTCGTAGAAAATCGAAAGCCTAAAATTTTCACGAGCAGGATATTTTCTTCTATATTAATTTATTTAACCCTTTGCGGAGCAAGACAATTCGGATCATTTAAATTATACTGCCACCGAAATTCATGAACTAAATTAAACTAAAAGAAATTTTAAATTTTAAGGTTAAATAAACCGGCCTTTTCTGATATGTTATAAGCGTAAATGTTTCCTAAAAAATTTCCGGGATGAATTTTTGCAACTGGATCTTAAATTTTGCGTCCTCGCAGCGAGGACGCCGCGCGTTAAGGTGATAACAGCGTTATCTATTAATTAAAATGAACAAAAATTTAATAGATAAATCTTCACACAATTACCATGTATGTGCTATCTACTAATAAGTATTAGAACTCTCTCGAATTTACACGTTTTGTGAAATATGTACAAATATTCTGCGGAAATTATCTTGAAACTTTGGAAATATAAAGAAGATGTAATATATCATATATTTCAGTGAAAGTTTTGTCTAGAAGAGAAAAAGGGGGCCAGTAAAAAATTAATAAAAAATTAAAATGTCTTGGATCACCCTGTAAAAAGTAATGCTTGAAATGCAATTTTCCTGTAGCATGTGATTATAAAGATACACCCCGCGACAAAAAGATAGGTACAAAGGGTTTTTTCTTTGATTTTTCATAAAATAACATTATCTAAATGGTGCTTATCATTTATTATTATTATAAAATAACACTATTTCCGGACTAATTTTTGTTTTAAGACTAATTTAGAAAAATTTTAACACTATAATTTTTGTAATTTAAGACTACACACCGCGACAAAAAGATAGGAACAAAGATTTTTTTTTTTTTTTTTTTTTTTTTTTTTTTTGAATATAATTTTTGAATATAATTATTTTGAATATATTCAAATATTTAGTATGTTTTTGATATGATAATATTTTGTTATGATAATAAATGATCAGCACGGTTTAGATTATGATATTTTATGAAAAAAAAAAAAAAAAAAAAAAAAAAAAAAACTTTGTTCCTATCTTTTTGTCGCGGAGTGTAGTCTTAAATTAGAAAAATTTCAGTCTTAAAACTTTTCTATATTAGTCTTAAAACAAAAATTAGTCCGGGAATAGTCTTATTTTATGATAATAATAAATGATAAGCACAATTTAGATAATGTTATTTTATGAAAAATCAAAGAAAATACCCTTTCTACCCATCATTTTGTCGCGGGGTGTACTTCTAATTATCTGTATAAATTTTTATGAGGCTACCACTTGTACTCATGGAGATACAATGGTTTCTTTAAAAAATTGCAATAAAAAATTACCACTTTTTTAATTAAACGTAGGGTATTAGACCCAGTGAAAAGCCACTTTTAGAAAATTTGGCATACTACATTAGACACAGCACACAGCAATCAGAATGCAAAAATGTTAAATATCTTACGAAACATGAGCATTCATACTAAATAATTTTTAATTTCGCATGGACAAGCTTTAAAAAAAAAAATAATTTGCAAAATTTATTAGCCTAAAGTATTGAGTTACTTATATGAAAACCCAATCAAATATCGTGTAAATTCAAAAAGTTATAAGTTATAGAATGAACAGAATTTCAGTTCTCGAAAAATGGAAGGTGATAGGGTATTTTATCAATATTTATTTACAATCAGCAAACAATGCCCAATTACCATTGGACATTGATTGAGTCAAAATAAAAATGTGAGTAAAACCCCTTATAGTTGAGCTTTTATTTTGAGAGGAACTGAAATTATGTTCATTCTATCTCTCATAATTTTTTGAATTTACAAAATATTTGTTTGGACTCTTAAATACACTCCTTCTCATAATTATAAGGACACCCGTTTTTCTGTATTAACTAAACACTGAACACTATTATTTAAACAAATATATTTTTAATTAATCTGAATTTCATTAATAGACTATATTTAAAATTTTTTATCGTTTTTCTATCTTAAGAACTTTAAGTATGGTAAAAAGATGATTTTTCAGGTGTTCACAATTATAAGGACAGCTCGAATTTTAGTAATTTTTTTCAGTTATTCTTTAAATTAATATTTTATGAGGTCTCTTTTTAGGGTTAAACAGTCAGACATTCTCTCTGGTATATATATATACATTTTTTTTTTTTTTAATAATCAGTTTCAATACCATTTCGTATAGCATATATGATATTCTTAATACATTTAAACTATTTAAAATTACTTTCAACTTGCATGCAATTTTGTAATATTATAAGTTAAGGTTTTTTCAACTTTTAGGCCATGGGAAAGGCAATAATACAGAAGTTTCTTTCTTCAAGTTATTTCCTATTGCTCTAAAAGTAGAGCAAAAAATAAGCCTTGTTGAAAAAAATATTATTGCCCCCCAAAATCTAACAAAAATCTATAACTCCACGTTTAAAATTTGCGGATATTCTCTTGATGTTCATAATAATAGAAAAAATTACTAAATTCATTCTGCCTTCAGTAGAAGCATCTCCCCAGAGCACCATATATCCACCTTTAAAATGCCCGATTCATATCTGCCTTTAAAAAATCTGCTCTGTCTTTCGCTATCTTCAGATCGTGCCAGTAACTGTTAAAACCATTTGGTTAATCAAGAATAAAATGTTTTTCATCCGAAAATGCAACATTTTACCATTTAATATTGTCTTTCTTAAACTTTAACAAAGACGTTCTTTCCCCCATTAAATGCTGATTGATTATTACAGATTTTTTATTCATTTTAACATATTATTAATTATTTTAAACATGCATAAATGTGGACCCTAACCTTTCGTTAAAAAGTACGAGCAAATTCAGGAGCAGTCATTATGAGTAGAACAGTAAGAGGAATTATGAGTCTTCGATCTCTGTAAAACAACTCAGATTTTGCATCAGATCTCTCTCCTATCGAACCAGCAGTTCAACGTTTGATCACATTTCCTTCAGCAAATTTAGACCTTCAAATTTCATTAGAAATTCGGCGGATTGAAATTATCCTTCCACTTAAAAAACACGTTTATCATACTTCACTACTTGAACGTTCTTTTTTTTCGAGGAATTATCAGTAATGTCCGTCCAAGAAAAATTGAAGGCTTATATATGAATTAATCTATCCCAGTAGATAACAAATTCGCATGTCAACTGTAATTTATCCGCTAGTAAGTTAAATAAAACGAAAAAATGTGGATTGTCCCTATAATTATGAACATCTAAAAACGTGGAGAAAAACACATTTTTCATTATTTTTTATTAATTTTGTTTCATATATATATATATATATATATATATATTAAAAAAAAAAAAAAAAATAGCAATTTTGGTTTTTAGAATACTAGATATATTAAGTGCACTTAGCATAATCTTGTTCACAATTATTTTTACATTAGTTATTTCAAAATATAAAGTGTCCTTATAAATATGAGAAGGAGTGTAAGTAGCTCAATACCTTTGACTATTAAATTATGCAAATTGAATTTTTTAAAAGCTTGCACGTGTGTAGTTAAAAAAAAATCTAATGAATAATATGAATCTAATCTCATAATGAATCTAATCTCATATTTCGTAAGATATTTAACATTTTAAAATTCGGATTGCAGTATGCTGTGTCTAAAATAGTATGTCAAGTTTTCTAAAAATTGCTTTGCACTGTGTCTAATACCCAACGTCTTGTAATTGAAAAAGTTTTTTTTTTTTTTTTTTTTTTTTTTTTTTGGGGGGGGGGGGTAATGGATATATCTTTACGAAAATATGTGATAAGCTCATAAGAATTTATACAAATAATTAGAAGATTTCTCATAATCACATGCTGCAACCTGCAACCAAAATTACAACGTGATACAAAATAGTTTGACGTTTGTTTAATTTTTTCTGGTCTTTTCCCTTTCAGGTAAGTTTGGAAGAGAAAATAAAAAATGAAAATAATTGATACTTAAAGTAAAAATATAGCTTTCCTAAATCTTTTAATGTGCTTTCAATCCCCGATGTAATGTTAAATTTCATTACAACTCTTAAAATTTTTGTTTAAGTATTATTTAAAATTTTGAATTTAGAGAAAGCCCTACTAAAGTCATCAAACATTTATTTATAAAACGAAGAAATATTTAACGCCCTCTTAAAACATTTATATATACGTAACCATAAAATGTTTTGAATGTTTTTAACCTATTCACAATAGAAATAGAGGATTGAAAGTAGAATTATAAATGTATGGTTAATTTGTTTTGCAGAAAAGAGAGAGACAAAAAAAAAAAAAAAAAAAAAAAAATCACATATGAAGGCACAAAGGGATAAATAAATACCTTTATTTTCATGCACTTTTTCATTTTATAAAAGTAATCTTTTGTATTTAAAATTCCTATAGAAAAAAGTGGTTAATTTTCAAGTATAAGTTTTTTAAATTCAATACAACGTCTCATGATTTAGCTTATTTTCTGGATTTATTTAACACAATCTCTTTTTGATTTATCTGGCATCAAAAGTGTGTATATATATATATATATATATATATTGTTTTCAAACTATTGACGTATCGTTTCGATACTGTGTTTTACTATTTAATCCCCAGAAGAAGAACTTTGATCAGTGAGACTGACGCGAATAGACAGAAAATTTCATAATGATATACATTGTCATATAAATAAAGTTGACTGTTGCTTTAAAAAGTCGGAACGTACTCGTTTTTTCTGTACTCGTGCCTACTTTGTTCGCCTGACGAAGGGTCATGTTTTCTTTCGACCCTAATTAATTGTTGCGAATTCTTTCATTTTATGGTGTTAATTCGAAGTTTTGTACTTATCACTTTTGAACGCCAGTTCTGTGGTGCTTTTATTTTAAATGAAACTAGTTGTAATTAAAACACAAAATAAATACATGTTTAGTCTAATTTCTATGTAGAGACGCCCATGAGAAATGACAGAATAATAAAATTATTGATGACTGATCGTATAAGTGGAATAAAATTGTATATTTAAAGGTAAAAAAAAAAAAAAAAAAAAAGATTAAAAACATAGTGCTATAAGTAAGTTTACTACATTTTGCTTTATTTACTTGCTTAAATTTTAATGTATCATAAAGATTTACAAAGCTAATAATAATGTATAAATATGTGCAGTATGTGATCTGAAAATATTTCTTTTTGCTCGTGATAAGAACTATTAAATAAAAAATAAATAAAGAGAATCGTAATTCTCCTTTATAAAACATACGAGTAATAATTTAAATGATTATATGTGACATTTATCCGCGTATTTTATTGCGCACAGTTAAACATTTTTCTTTCTTTTTTCTTTCTTATCTGTTTTAATGTCGTTTGTAATTTTAATTTGTAGAATCGAAATTCTGCTTCATGAAACTTATGAGAAATAATTATATATGCACATATGTATATATGGTTAGAAAATGAAATTGAAATAATTATAGATTAAAAATTGAGATGCAGTAAGATTTTATCATGTTTAAAAATATACAGAAATATATTACATTTAGGAGAGACAATTTAGTGGTACAATTTTTTAATACAACTAATCAAAGACCTCTTTTTTTTCTGATATCTTCTTCTTTTTCTAAACTTGCCGCCGAAAGTCCTGAAATTAAAATAAAGCGTAGTTAATTTTCTTGGCTATAATAACTCTCATATGAATAACAAAAATTATTTTGATTATGTTTTTATTCAAAACGATTTTTTAAGTATCCGACATCTTTCTTCCTTTCTTTCTTTTTTCTTTCTTTTTTCTTTTTTCTTTCTTTTTTCTATTTCTTTTTATTTATTTATTTTTGTGCCACTGTAATATTAAAGTGCATAGCTTTAACACATTATGTAAAAAAAAAAAAAAAAAAAAAAAAAAAATCCGATATTATTCATGAAATTTGCTTTATAAATTTGTTTAAAATTATGGTTAATATTTGTTTTAACAATAAAAAATAAAGTATTATAAGAGTTAAATCTCTTTCATTTTCACACTTATTTCTATCAAAAGTACCACGAAATACAACTGTTAGAAACATTCACTGAAATCTAATTAACAATAAAAATATAATTGTGCATGGGAACGTGGAAATTTTCGTTTTCATTTAACTGGAATCTAGTTTGGCAGAAAAAAAAAGAATGTGAGGATACGTGCAGATATGCTAAAATTTAGGTCAGATAGGTTGGAACTTTACGTGAATTTAAGCTAAAATATACCACGTATTTTCCTAGGTATACGAAAAACTGTCCGTTATTCTTTTCCTTGTAATCTCTTGATCAGTAGTTAACCACATTAAAAGGTTAATAAAAATTCTAGGTTAATCGTCTTATTTTGTTTTATTTTAACGGATGAGAGCATTGTATTGCATATTTTTTAATCTAAAAGCTGAAAGTGAATCGTGCTACAATTTCATAGAAAGGTGTTAAAATGAAGATTAAATGGTAAACGTGACCGAAATATTATGCCAAATACTTAAAAAAAAAAAAAAAAAAAAAAGCATTATATAGACTAACTTAATTTTATTCTTTTATTCGTTTAGGAAATTTTTACCTAAAAGGTAATAACTCTTATTTTTCAAAATACGAAGCAGAGTTTTGCAGTATATTTTTTATTTTGCAGTAAATACTTTAAAAAAAGTCTACGAAGATTTAATGTAGCATCGTAATTTTCATTAATTACAAATTTTGTTCATAAAATTTTATAGGATAAACAAATAAATTTTCAAGTTCGTGAGAAAGAAGTAAGATTTTAAGTATAATGAAATTTGTTTAAAATTTAAACAGCTCTTTTGATAACACACACACATACACAATAAATAAATAAATAAATAAATATTTTATCTCCCCCCAGACCCCACTTATCATTAATATTACTAACATGTTAGACCTAACATATTCTAAGTTAAATATGTATTTATATTGGATCTAAGCAAAAGCATACGCGAAAAAAATCACAAAATTTATTATTGTGTTTAGCATAGATAATTCGTAACGCAATAAATCCTAAAATAACATGACGGAATATACAAAACGTCATATATTATTACCAGTTGATTGCAAGGCGGTTGATGCACCCATTGGAAAAGGATGAAAATATGACAGTGTTTCATATGATTGCGATTTGCATCATAGTTTTGCCGCTACGGGGCACTGTTATCTATTTTAACATCATTTAAATCACAACTTACTTCTTACAACGATTATGCTTATTCATATTTTGTTATTTATAATAGATTAAAAATATCTATTTTTACCACCAAAATGCGTCGTGAAACACCTTATAATATTTTTAAAATGATTCATACACATTCTATCATAATTTCACACAAACTCTTTCATTAGAACACATTTAATAAAATTTTCGCCACTAGGGGACACTGTATGCCACATCATTGAATTCTTGATTTCACTTTATGCACTGATTATACTTAATAATACATACGAAATAACATTTATTCTTAATAGATTATAAATTCCTATCTTAACCACCAGGTGATGCATTTAAGAACTTTAAAATATCATTAAAAATATTCACTCACTTAAATACAAAATATATCCTAATCTCATGCAAATTTTTAATTAAATTATAATTGTCAGAGACTTTATTGAAACCCAAGACCTGCCGGTCAGCAATTTAGTTTCTTAAACATTCGGCTATGTTATCACTGGCAATTTCACTTCATACAATAATTATATTTGATCGTGTGTGCATGTAAAATTTATGTGACTTATGTCTTTAATGCAATCTTAGAGCATTAAAGAATTATAGAGTCAGGAATAAGTGAAAATATATATTTTAATTCTCTTTTCAATGCAAACTGTTTTTCATTGGTAATATTTATCCCATGAAATAAAACAAGCAATGAATGGCGTGCGAGGAACTGTACATATATTCAACAAATTTCAATTGAAATGTTTAATAATTTTGCGTATAGGCCAAATAACACTCCATCAATTTAAAAATCTGATGAATCTCTTTAAGTATCAATTACTGTGTCTGCTCTGTTTTATATCCTACTATTTTTAACTAATTCAATCATTCAATCATATTCTCTACATCCAACATGGTGATTATCTATATCATTATGGAATTAGAGAAACAAAGCTATTTTTGACCTCGATTGTTGCAGAATAGCCTTGAAGATGAGTGAGATGTGATTTTCGAAAGTAAAAGTCGACCTTTTAGAGCACCTTCTGCAATGAGGTCACCAATTTTCTAGTTAGAAACAATAGTTTCTACAACTTTAGATAACCCCATTCGGCGTGCTTTCATACGAGTCTCCCTTTCGGTTTCACGATTTCATCACAAGATGTCTCAGTTTCTATATCTTCGTATGTTTAACATGAGGAAATAAGTATAAAAGATCGCTGGATTAAAAAAGTCATTGATACTTCATTTCTTTTGATGGATTGGATTTGAGAGGAAAACGGACGCGATTTGTTTATAATTCTCACAATTGTTTTACTATTTCCATTGAATTTAAAGGAAATCCATAGGTTTAGTATAAAAATGTATAAAAAGCCTATATTTTCTGTTTTTTATGAGTGCAAGGCACAAAAATAAAGTTTTATTACCGTCGTATAAAAAGAAAGAGATTAATGGTTAAATTGAATTAAATGTTGCATTAGACTACAAACAATTGTATTATACTCTTTGGGATTTTTTATAAGTATATATTTAATATAATAAAATGGAAGTGTATTTTACATTTTTCATGAATTAAAACACATCACACACAGACACATTAAAAAAAAAAAAAAAAAAAAAAAAAAAAAAAAAAAAAAAACATAATTTTAACGTGACTATACACATTTTGTGTGTTATTAATAAATTAAATTAGTTATCGATACGACTATAAAGTAGTAGCATTTCGGTAGAGTTTATGCGAAAAAGTACAGGCAAAGTTGAGGTAAGACGACGCCGTGTTATGCGACATGTTTTCTTATATGTGCCGGAAGCGGATACCATCCAGTAATCACAGCGTACGGAAATTATAAATTATTGAAAGAACTGCGGTAGGTGATTATGCTACTAAATTTGCTATCCAGAATGCTCAAAGTACTATACTGTCTGCAGAAAATATATGCTTTTTCGTAAAAAAGATATTTAATTCTTAAAAGAGAAAGTCATAAATTAAAGACTTCTTATTTTGAAAAAAATTCTTTTTCTATTAAAGTTTTTTTATTACTTTTTTTTTTTTTTTTTTTAACAATGCAAAGAAAGAATTGATTTAATTGCCAAAGATCTTTGTGACATTTTTCCTTGAATATTTATTTTGATTAAATATTAAAAAAAAAAAAAAAAAAAAAAAAGTTTTAATTTTAAGGATACTTTAGTAATTAATAATAATAATAATAATAACTAAAAATAAAAAAGGCAGAAATTTATCTACTAAATTTACTAAATATTCTCTTTATATTGGGTTTACATATAACAACATATACGTAGACAGAGTTTATAAGTTTTACCTGTTTTGTGGTGCATGTGGATTTAATATAGTGCATATGTTACCGTTAGATTCCAGAAATCAGTTAATCTGCAAATTAGCTAGGTAATCTGCACATTAACTTAGGTGATCCGTTAAAGTGAGAAAAATTGTTTCATTTCTTAAATTACCTAGTAACTCTGCAAATTACCTAGATAATCTGCACTTTACGTACTAGGCACTAGTTAAAGTGAAAATAAGATATCTGATGGTGTAATTTTACAACACGCTGTGTTATATATATATATATTTTTTATTCGGAATATATATATATATATATTAGTTCTCTTTTCTTTTTTATTTCTTTCTTACTTATTTTAATCAGTATGTGTTTTAATTTTTATATCTTTTAAAGTTACATTTGTTTTAATTCTTTTTATTTATTTTATCTTTTTATTCTGTCAATATAAGTTTGAAGATGTTATATGCATATTTTAATATGAAATATAATAGCTTTAATAGCTTTCAATAAATTATATTTTACAAATGAATGTTAGAATTGTAATACAGTAACGATTTCTTTTCAAAATAAAAATATTTAACCATTTAAATTTATAAAAATGGTTTTATTAAAAACTTATATTGCTATTACTATTTAAAAAAAGAAAAAAAATTGCACCAATTTTTAATTCGCTAAAGAACTATTAAATTAGACAAATCAGAATCATTATTTAAGAAGTACTTCAAATAATTAAAACTGCTTTAATATTTTTTAGAATGCATGAAAATTATAATGACAGTTTTCCAATGCTTTGTTAAACTATATTTTGCAGCATACATATATATGTACAAGTTTAGCAAATATATTAATTTTGCAAAAAAAAAAAAAAAAAAAAAAATTATTATTATTAACACATTTTATGTAATACGTGTGTACAACGAAATTATCTGAAAATGCGAACAAAAAAAAAAAAAAAAAAAAAAAAAAAAAAAAGAAAAAGAAAAAAAAGAAATAAATAAAAATTTAATTATGATATATAAAATATATAAAGGGAACTTGAAACTGAAAGAATTAAAAAAAAACAAACAAAAAAATTTAATGAAATGCTAAAAAATGCACAAAAATTTCATATTAAGTATTTATTAAATGCTATAATATTTTTCAAAGGTAAAAATTAATACATCTTTTTTTTTTCCTCAGTAAGTAATAGTAATTTAAATCAATTTGAAAATAAATTAGTTTAAAAAAGTTATGGTTTAATAGTTTTAGTTCGGAAAATAATTAGTGTAATGTAAATTTAATCTTTATAATTCAAAATGGAGTTTCACGAGAGACAGCTTTAAATTAAGATTAGATTTCATTAATAAAATGCAGACCTTTATCAAACTTATCCCCTCCCCCCAAAAATAATAATAATAATAATAATAATAATAATAAGGGTATACATTCTTGACGTCATAAGTTTTTTTTTTTTTTTTTTTTAAGGAAAATATAATTTTAAAGATAAAAATATTTAAATTTTTCTGTTTTGTTTTTCGCATTTTTTTTTTTTTTCTGGAACGCACATTAACTATACCTCTCGAACAATGCTACTTTTAAGTCTCTTTTCTTACTAAAAAACATGCTAAAAAGTTTGACAGACTTTATATTTGCGTATTAACCCTTTAACCGTTGCAAACGGCTTTTTCCGTCACCTAATAGTTGAAATAAGAGGCTAATGTGGCAAATTTTGGAAAAATATGATATTTTTTCCTAGGACATAATATTACTGAATATCCATTGATTTCAAAAACTAATATGCTTTATTCCTACTTCACTTAGTATTGGTTTTATGAGTTATTAAACAGATATGCTAAAAAACTCGACACGGCTAAAGGGAATATATAGATTCGGAATTATCTTTAATATTTATAAAAGTTGAATCATTATCTGTTATTTAGTTATCTATATTAATAAAATCAGACTTTTGTCTGTAAATTTGTCGGAATCAAAAAAGTTTGCGATATCTTCACGTTTTACACCCCATGAAAGCCGAAAATGACTTCAGAAAATTTTGCCTGTGTGTGTGTGTGTGTGTGTGTGTGTCATCGTGTCCGAATGCCGCTTTTTTTGTCCGGGCATCACTTGAGAACAGCTGGACGGAATTCAACGGCGCTGGGCAGAAACTTAGGTCTTCACCCAACTTGAAAGTATATATATAGAAATTTTCAAAATTATGATTAGTGTTTAAATTGTGGGTAAAAAACGCCTGCGCATGCGCCATAAACACCTTTTCACTAAAACGCTTTGAATGGTAAAATAAAACATAAAAATAAATTTGTAAGTTAAAGACGTTTGTATTCGCGTGATTCGCACTACAAATTATGAAAAGATTGAAATGAAGTGTTGCCATCTAAGTTTCACACTTTAGTTAATTTTAAAAAACCTAATTATCGTATCGAAAAACTGTTTACACCCCAGGATGATACCACTTTCATTTGGTAGTAAATTTGTAACGATAGGTCTGATATTTCTAATTTATTTTTCCCTTTATCCGTTTTTCCGTTGCCACTTAAATTTCATACTTTAGTTATTTTTTAAAAATCTAATTGTCACATCGAAAAACTATTTGAACCCCTGGATTCAGAAAAATCGCCCCTTTCATTCGGTATCAAATTTATAAATATAGGTCTGATATTTCTAATTTATTTTACCCTTTTTCCGTTTTCAACCCAGATTCGATATGGAACAGCTTTAGTATTGGATCCCTTTGGCAAAATTTGAAATTCGGCACCGAAATAGCTCGGACGTTTCTCGCCAAGATCTTTAATTGCACAATTGAGATAGCCAATTCAGTTCATCGCAAAAATGGCTTAAAATATTTAAAGACACCAAAGTGTTCCGATACTTAAGCTTTCCTTTTTGTATTTATTTATTTATAATACTGTCTATAAAAGACTTCTGTGGTCACGAAATTTGGTGTGTAAATTGTTTGTATGCATCCGGCACTTATTGTAACTGCATTTCACGAAATTCGAAATCCCCCACCCCTTCTCAGAGTCGGAGGGCAATAAACATGTGTAAAAACATGTTTTTGCTTTTGAATTCGCTTTGAATTATCTTAGAATGGCGAATTTTGGTGTATGGATATTGATTAAGTGTACGCATTATGTACATTAGTGGGATTTTGCAAAACTTCGAACTCACCCGCTGAAGGTGGGGAAGTAAGAAGTGGGTAAGTTGTGCCGAAGACAGTGGGGACCCAGACTCCTAACATTGGGAGCGAGAAAACCTCTACCAATCACAGCGAGAACTTAGGTTATTAATAAAGATATGGCATTTTGACAAATCATTTAAGTTTAACGTCCAGCGAAGCGGGCAAAGCCTGCTAGTTATTAATAAAATCAGACTTTTGTTTGTAATTTTTCAGAATTGAAAAACTTTGTGATATCTTCACGAAAGGACCACCATGAAAGTCGAAAATGAAATCAGAAATTTTTCTGTGTGTGTGTGTGTCTGTGTGTGTGTGTGTGTGTGTGTGTGTGTGTGTGTGTGTGTGTGTGTGTGTGTGTGTGTCGTTGTGTCTGTATATCTGTAACGTTATTTTTGACTGGATATTACGAGAGAACGACTATACGGAATTCAACGATACTTTGCAGGAATTTAGGTCTTTACCCAACTTAAAATTATGCGTATATTTTTTTACAAAATTTCTCCCTCCCCCCCTGGGGGAGGAGCCAGAGGCAAAAGTACGTTTGTAAGCACAATTCGGCTTCAAATTACTTCACTGTGAAAAAATCGCACATAAAGAGATTAGACTTGAGGAAAAAAAAAAAAATCTGCGATTTTAAAATTTTCGATTTTTAGAGGGGGGGGGGAATCGTTTTTCGGCGGGAAATTTCTCAAATTCTGGATTTTTTAGTAGAACTGTACCAAAAATGGCACAAATATGTTAAGAACAACCATGAGTCTTCTTTTTGATATCTCCCAAAACCCATTTTTGTGTTTTTGTGATTCCCGATTTTTTTTTTTTTTTTTTTTTTTTTTTTTTTTTTGTGGGGGGGGGGGGGGGAGGGAGGCATTACGAGGGGGAAAAATTCGAGATCCCCTTTTAGCGCTAAATTGTCCGGAGAAATGTATACGAGCCGCAGTCAAGAACTTTGGTGAGTAGATTGTTCATATATATGCAACACCTTTAGTTATAGAATTTTACGAAATTCCCCCCTCCCGTTTACCCCTGTGGGGCAAGATACAAAAACACGTTTTTAAACATAACTCGTCTCCAAATTACTTCACGATGTAGAAATTGCTGATAGGGAGAGTAGATTTGAATACAAGAAAACATTTTCTGCGATTTAGAAATTATCGGTTTTTAAGGGAGGGAGGAGGAAAATCAATTTTCGAGAGGAAATTTCACAAATTCCGGATTTTTGAGTAGAGTTTTACAAAAAATGGTGTAAAGATACGAAAAACAGCCATACGTCTTTTTTAGAATATATCGAAAAACCCATTTTATTTTTTCGTGATTTTCGATTAAGAGGGGTGCGTTACGAGGGGGCAAATTTCGAGATTCCCCCCTTTCAGCACTAAAATTCGAGCTGCGGTCATGTATTTTGGTGCGTAAATTGTAAATGTCTACTTATTGTAATGTCGATCCGACACCTATTGTGACGGGATTTTACAAAATTCCTCCCCTTTCCCCCTTTTGGGTCAATGAGGGTTGGTGATAACCGCGTTTCCAAGCGTAACAAGCGTTCCAAAGCGTTCCAAATTATTTCAGTAAGATTAATTTTTTGTGTAGGTTGGTTGTGCGTACTCAACATGCACTATAACGGGAATTTGAGAAATTTTTCAACCCCCCCCCCCTTTTCCGTTTAAAGATTGGAAAGAAATATTTTTCAGACTATCACTGGCTCAAATTATCTCCAGACAGCGAGTTTTTGATGCCGCTTGGTTATGTGTACCCAATACACACATCACAAAGAGATTTTGTAAAATTACTTTTTACTCATTTCTGTAGAAAGGGGGAAAGGAAGGGGAAAAAAAATTTCAAGCTTAAGCCCTTACCTGTAGAAGAAAATTTACGAGATTCGCTTCCCAGTGCCACCGTTTTCAAACAGGCGCGCATAGTTATGCTTTCATTGTTCCATAAACATTCCCTTTCCGACTCTCCCCACTCCTCTCTTCTCTGAATTAAGTAAATCCATCGAAAACACTATCAAGGTCACATTTAAGATCATTTTATAGCATTCTAAAACCGTGGAATTAGTTTCACTGCTAAAAGCGCAACACGAAGAATCGTACTTCGGAAAAACGTATATATACGCCCAGGACAGTTAATGCATTGACTTAGTAAGACGAATATGTACGCCCGGAGCAGTTAAGGAGTTAAACATACTCTACGTTATCTTAGAACCACAATTTTTATTGTTTGGGTGAGTTATACGTATCCAACACACAGTATTAAGAGATTTTTCGAAATTTCCCTTCTTTCTACCCTTATAGGGGTGTGTCGGCAAAAATACGTTCTCAGCATAACTGTGATTGAAATTATCTGAGAAAAGCGAATTTTTGGTGTGTCGGTCGTTTATGTATATGTAACTTGCACTCTAAAGGCATTTTGCGAAATTATCCCCACCCCACCCCCTTTTTGTAGAGGAGACATAAAACACGGTTTTAAGTTTGAATATATTTAAAATTTTCTTAGAATGGCGAATTTTGGCATGCGAGTATTGATTAAGAGTACGCAGTATCCACTCTGGTGAGATTTATTAAAACTTCTAACTTATCCGCGGAAAAAAAGAGGAAGGGGTGTAAAAAGGGGTAAATCGCTGTCGAAGGCAGTGGAGACCGGGATTGCTCATTTTGCGAGGTAGAAAACCTCTATCGAACGCATCGGAATCTTTTACTTAGGTTTCGACTGATTTTTTTTTTTTTTTTTTTTTTTTGTGATTTTATTAATAATTATATGGAATTTTGAGAATTCATTTAAATATAGTGTTCAGCAAAATGGGCAAAGAATACTAGATAGCTAATTCTGTAGTTCAAGAGATTTATAGTAAAATAAATATATTTACTCTGATAAATTGTTTATTCAGTAGAAATTATTTTTTAATAAATTAAAAGAAAAAAAAAAAGAAAAAGAAAGAAAGACCATTAAAATCAAATGTATTTTATTTACTATAAAAGCATATATTTACTTCCTTGTTACTTTTCTTTTCTTTGTATGTATAACACCACTTGGTTGTACAATTTATATAGCCCTTCCTCAGCCATTTCTACGAGCAGTAAATTAATAGATAACAGCTATTCATGTAATTGAAATAATTTACAATAAAAATTAATTTTCTTTAATAAATTGTTTATTCGTTATGAATTATTTTCGATAAACGCTTAAATTTATCCTTCTATGGAGTTGCAATATTAGACTAAAATATAACCTATTGCAATGACATTCATTGTATTTGGCAGATTAACAAAATTCGTATTTTTAAAGAATCAAATAAGAAATGTTTTGGATATTATTTTACCCGCAAAAGAAAAAAAAATGAATTTGGTAAAAGGAAATATATTAATATTAATGAAAACTGCATTGAATTTTGCTTACAAATTGTAAAAATAAAATATACAAAAATTGATATAAACTCGACTTATTTCCATTCATACTTACTAATTTGTTGAGCAATTTTTAACTTTTGAAATATATATTTTAAGGAAAAATATCGTTAATCTTACAATTTTAAGGAAACTATTTTTTCAAGAATAAAAACACATTTATTGTTACTTTTTATTTATTTTATTTTTATTATTTCAAAAAATGGAAGATTTAGAATTGTATTTTTGAGCTTCATTCTTTTCTGATTTATTACGTCTTTGTCCTCCTAGAATTTAAATTAGTATATTTTAGTTTAGAAGTAGCATTAGGTCTACAGGTTATATTGTTAGTGAAAACGTTATCTAAAAAAGCCCAGTTTAAATGTACATGTGACACGGATGAGTTATCTGCGTCCTTTCATTTCCGAAGAATGCTGTTTGAATCTTTAAATACAGAAAATTTTCGAATGTTGCCATTCTACCTAGCTCAAAGAAATTGAGGACATTATTTAGAAAATCGCGAGGCGTCTTGAATTCTTAATAGATGTCATGAATGCAATCCTACTGTATATTCGTGAAAGATAAGTGAGTGTGAAATAGTGATAAGGTGATAGAAAATGTGATATTCATTCGAATGCAATTTAAGTACTTAAAACTAAATTAAAGCACCGGAATGATATATCGTTAGATGTTATAAGGTTTGATGCTAATTTCATAAATCTCGGTTATTAAAAATAGATATGCTTTATGAAACAATAATTCTTGTGTATTAGTCTGTAAAAATGTAACTATAGGCGCACAAGGAATTTAAATATTATGCGTTATTTAAAAAGAAAAAGAGAAAAAGAAGAAAGATAAGTAAATGTTGATTAGTCATGATGAAAAATTAAATGAGATACAATTGAAATTTATGTATTTACAACTAAATTAAATTACCAGAATGATTTATAGTTACATGAAATAAATCCCCATGCGCATTTCATAAATCTGGGTTATTAAAAAATAGAAATATTGCATCAAACAATAATTCTCGTCTACTATTTCGTAAAAATTCAACTATAATTACAGAGAAAATGTTAATTTTTATTATATAAACAGGGTGATTAGTTTAAAAGCGTATCCGTTAGTTTTTCTTTTTACCCTTAAATCTGATAAATGTGGCAACTATTCTAACACTGAAGTATAATTGCTTGAACCTTGTTTAAGTGTGGGAAACAATTTCTAACTCAGTTGAACTGTTGCAACTTTATTTGTGAGGTATAACAGAAATAGAGACGCACAATGTTACTTAATCCTGTGATAATTTAATTTTTGAAAAACATAATTTAATTCATTTTTTTTACATTGTCATTCCTTACAAAAAACGTTGAAAATGTTCGCCACCATTTTGAATGCAAACATGAACACGTCGAACCAAGTGTTTTGACACACTTCGCAGCATTGTTGGTGTTATGGACGAGATTTCTTCAGTTATGATTTGTTTTAATTCATCGATGTTTGCAGGACTTCTCTGAAAAACGCTATCTTTGAGATAACTCCGCAAAAAATAAATAAATAAATAAATAATAAATAAATAAATATAAATAAATAAATAATTAAAATCTAACGGGGGTAGGAAAGATAATGTAAAAAATTTGAATTAAATTACGTTTTTCAAAAATAAAATTATCACGCGATTAAGTAACAGTGTGCGTCTCCATTTTTGTTTTACCTCACAAATAAAGTTGCAACAGTCCAACAGTGTTGGAAATTGTCTCCCACGCTTAAAAACGTTTCAAAAAATTATACTTCAGTGTTAGAATAGATGCCACATCCGTCAGATAAAACTTACGGGTACTCTTTTAAACTGATCACCCTGTATGTATATACATACATGCATACATATATATATATATATATATATATATATATATATGTATATATGTATATATATATATAATAATTATATATAATAATATTAATATAATGTTTCAAAAGGTTTTCAATATATATATATATATGTTAAATGTGAAAGGTAAGTGAGTGAGGTATATTAATAAAGGAAAGTAAATGTTATACAAATAAAATTTAAGCATTTAGATCTAAATTAAAGTACTAGTATGCTATTATAAAATTAGGTACTTATTACATAAAACTAGGTTATAAAAAGTGATGCGTTTATCTAATAATATTTTTTTTACTAATAGTGCTGGAAGGTTAAATTACAATTGTGTAAGCAAATGTAAAGTAATACTAGGTGCGCCAAAAGTTCGTGAAAATTTAAAAAATTCATTAAAAAAGAACAAATGATGATAATAAAGTGCAGTTTGCACGAATGGCATCAGAAAGAGGGCGGATTATTTAAAGAAAAAAAATGTTCAAAAAATGACCGTTAGGTGGCGCTGATGTTTAATACGTTAAGCAAATTAATACAGATGAGTCATACATTAAAATATAATGAGCCGAAACAAAATACCTGTACAATTCTACTTTTCAAAGATTTATTTAAGCTGAAGTTGTTCTACATGACCTCCACCACATTGTATGGAGCAAGTAAGGCGAGTCACAGCACTTGTGGCAGCTGAGTACAGCATGTCTGGATGAATCCCAGAAGAGTCCATGCGCATTCAGGTGTTTTATTGACAACCAACTTTGCATAAATGAGCTTCGTGTATGCACCGCAGCGCCACCTGTCGGTCATTTTTTGAACTCTTTTTTTCTTAAAAAAATCCACCCTTTTTCTGACGTCATTCGTGCAAACCGCACTTTTTTATCATTATTTGTTCTTTTTAAATTATTTTTTGAAGTTTTTACGAACTTTTGGCGCACCCGGTATTTATTAGAAAGTTAAATTAGATGATTTCGAATTGGCAAACTTGTACAGGTTATTTTTTTAAATAATTTCTAATGAAGTAATTTCAATATATATAGACGCTTTAAGTGTTAGCAGTTTTTCAACATATCTAATTAATGATTCATAAGATTAATACTATGCACAGTGCAATTACGAAACTTTGAAACTGAATACTGCGGATATTAATTAATCTTATTATTTAGGGGGGAAAAAATAATGCAATATATATTTGAAAATGTAGTCACGCCAGCTATTTACTGTGACTATGCAAAAAGGAAAAATACGGTTGAAATGCTTTAGCTGACTTGGCACTTTGACTTAGCATCAATGACTTGGCATAAAAGCTTATATTTCCATTTAATATATATATATAAATTGAATTATACTAGTTTTGTTCAATAAAATATAGATTCAGGCAACAATTGTTATGGTTTTTGATACATTTATTTTTATAGTTTTGAAACCTTTAAATTGTGTTTTTTCAGTTTGCACTTTTTCATAATTTCCTTATCTTCAAAATGCTTAAACTTCTACAGATATTTCAGAAAAGACTTAATTATTTTTTTGTATATTTAGTATAACCTACTTCAAACAATTAAGGATGAAGTTTGAAATTCATTGATTAGTTTTTGAGAAAAATTAAATTGGGTCTGTTTATGTAAAAATTTTGAAAAAAAAAAAAATCTTTTGTTATATTTTTATTTTTAATATTTTTTCTTTTAAAGATACTGTAACATCCATCCCTAATTCTTTCCCTAATTCTTTTAAGTAGGTTCTATTAAACATCTAAAAATAATTATGCCCTTTCTTAAATACCTTTAGAAAATTAAGCATTTTGAAGATCATGAATACGTGAAAATATGTAAACTGAGAAAACACAATTAAAAAATTTCAAACCTGTAAAAATTATGTAAAAAATCATATGAAAAATAAGCTTCTATAAGAAACATTCAGTACTGCCTAGTCAAAAGTGTGAAGTCCTCTTAAATGATTTAAATGAAAATAACTTAAAAATTGTTATATTGAGCTCGCACAAATACCTCTCAATTAACTCTTTTCATATGGTGTATTTTATTTCTTCTAGTAGTAGATGGGAGGTGCCGGGTTCGATCCCAGGTAGCGCTCATCCACCTAGCCGTTCGAAGTTTTCCACGTTTTCCTCCGAAACTCGCGAAAATACGGGCTTGGAACACTTAGAAAGACCCCTATGAAGGACATTCACCAATAGGCCTAGGACACATACGCAGACAATCGGCCTTAAAATCCTACAACCAACCAACCTTTTTTTCTAGTAATTACTTCCATTACCCTACTACCGTAGGTAATGGAAGTATTGTATTCGGTCTGAAAAGTCAATATCGAGTTTTCACCTGATTTACACGTTTTAAAGTCCCCTGAGTCCAAAAAAGTGGCTTTTGGCAATTGGTCAGTGTGTATGTGTGATTGTGTGTGTGTTCATTCCCAACTGTGTATTCATTCAAAAATTCACAATTGATTCAGGTCTGGTGTACAGATAAATTTTGTAAATTTTGGTGAAAATTGGAAAACCGGAAGTGTGTCATCCAAAACCGGAAATGGGACCGTAAGTCCGTATCTCAAAAACGGCTCTTCAAATTCGCTATATAAACACTCTATTAGATGTCCTTTCGAATGATATAGTTGGTTAGTTCAGGAAAATTGATAGGTGTCCTGTATAAATAGCTCAATTTCAGGTCTCGCAAGGGCGTTCCTTTCAAAAAGGCTGTACGTTTTTTTTTTTTTTTTTTTTTTTTTTTTAAACTCGCCATATTAACTCACTTTTAAATATCCTTTTGTATGTAATTATTATTTTCCAGTCAATAATTCAGTTTTAGTAAAAGTTGGTACCTCAAAAACGGCTCTAACGATTTTCTTGAAAATTTTTATATAAATGTATTTCTTTCTTATGTATCATGTAGTTATTAGAGGAAAATTAACAGACATCCTGTTTAAGTAGGTCAGAAGTTTAGATAGATCTCGGAAATTGGTGTTTAAAAAAATAACTCTACCATTTTTATAATTTCCTTGAAAATTGTTACATAAATACATTTTAGATATCCTTTCTCATGTATTACGTGGTTATTGAAGGAAAATTAACAATCATCCTGCTTAGGTAGGTCAGTTTAGATCTCCGAAATTGATATTTCAAAAAATAACTCTACCATTTTATTCCCCTTTATTTTTTAACTCGCTATATAAACTCTGTTTTGCATGTTTATATATCAGCTTTTTCTTATAGAAAATTTGTTAGGTGTCTGCGTCGTTAGGTCAATTTTATGTCTTCTGATCTCATTTTTAAAAATTGCATATAATACGTGAAACAGTGGGTAATGGAAATCGTGTGGTGGCTACACACCAGATTTTTATTAATGTCGAAAAGTCAGTTTAGTCAAGATAAGAAATCAGGGCGAAATACTAATCTGGGTACTTTTTACGTTCATCACCCGACTACCATAAGTAATGGAAGCATTGTAATTCGGTCCAAAAATTCGATATCAAGTTTTCACATGATTTACACATTTTAAGGTTTCCTGAGTCAAAAGAATAGTTTTTGGCAAGTGATCAGTGTGTATGTATGTATGTGTGTAATTATGTGGGGAATCTTCTGGCTATCATATATCCGAAACTAATTAAGATAGAACGTCGAAACTTCAGAATTGAGACAGATCTGTTGTACAAATGAATTTTCAAAATTTTGGTGAAAATTAAAAAAAACGGAAGTGGGACATTGGAAACCAGATGTGGGACATTGGAAACCAGATGTGGGACTGTAAGTCCATATTTCAAAAAGGCTCTAACGATTTTCTTCAAAGTTGCTAAACACTCTATTACATGTCTCTTCGAATTATATAGTTGGTTAGTTCAGGAAAACTGATATGCGTCCTGTATAAATATCTTAATTTCAGGTCTCGCAAGAGCGTTCCTTTAAAAGCGGCTGTACGGATATTTTTCAAACTCGTTATATTAACTCCCTTTTAAATATCCTTTTGCATGTAATTTTTGTTTTCCGGTCAATAATTGAGTGTACAAAGTTAGTTTTGGTAAAAGTTGGTATCTCAAAAACGGTTCGAACGATTTCCTTGAAAATTGTTACATAAATACATTTTAGATATCCTTTCTCATGCATTACGTGGTTATTAAAAGAAAATTAACAGTCATCCTGCTTAGGTAGGTCAGTTTTAGATCTCGGAAATTGATATTTCAAAAAATAATTCTACAATTTTTTTTTTCTGATTTTCTAACTCGTTATGTAAACTTTGTTTTACATGTCTTTACACGTTTATTAAGTTTCTTTTACCAGAAATATTTTAACTCTCTATTTCCTTAGGTCAATTTTACGTCTTCTTATCACATTATCTTTTCTGATCACATCTCCGACAAGTGCATATAATACGGGAAATGTAATAAAAGTTATGTGGCTATTTCTCACCAGATTTTTTTCTTATTAGAAATAATTCCAGTGTATACTTATCATTACGTAATTTACGTATTATTGAAATATACCTTTAATATTAGTAAGTATGTGAAGAATGTAAATGATAAGTTAATATTTTGTTCCCCCCCCCCCATAAATTTCCCTTATTTCATTAATTTTAATTTTGTAGTGAATGGAATCGAAAGTTACTGAAAATTATACATTAATGCAACTGCAATAAAAAATTTGAGCTTCTAAAACAAGCTTCATGATTTATTCTAAGACTAAATGCTTATATCAAAGTAGAGTATGTTAAAAAATCATGATTTAGGGGAGAACCCGATCAAACCAATTAATATTTTTACTTTCTTTTATATTCAACAGAAGAAAACATTGAATTCGTAAAAATTTTCAGCCTCGTGTTATCGATGGGTTTACATATACATTTTGAGAGGCATAGAACACGTTTTGACCATTTTTAGAAAATGTCCGTCTGTTTGTGTATGTATGTGATAAAATATTGTGACAACTGTATCTCCTGAATTTCTGCACAGAATTTTATAAAACTTGATTTGTAGTTGCACCTTGACATAAATAAGTGCCTATGAACTTTTGGTGAAAATCGTCAAACAAAAGGCGTTGCCATCCCGCTTTTTCTAAATTTTTAAAATTGCGGTATAGGACAAAATTTCGTATAGATGTACATAAAGAGAATTTTTTTTTATAATAATTTTGAAGAAAAAAAATTATAATAGTAATAATCAATTGGATTTTTTTTTTTTTTTTTTTTTTTTTTTTTTTATATGTAGGAGCATCGCTTCTATTCCCCGATGGAGAATTGGGTATATTTTCATTATGGGTATCTTTCAAAAGAGTTCCTTATTATCTTTAAAACGAATGAATGAACCATCAATCTCCACTAATTTAAAATAAATAAATAGATTTTTTGTTATTTTTACCAAAAAATAATCTGGTGTGTCACTCACACGACTTTCCCTTACCCTGAAATTTAAAACTATAAATACAGGTTGCAGATTAAAAGGTAAGGTAACGAGTACTGTTATGTAAACCTGTGTTAAACAATTCATATTAGGCTTCTGAAGAGTTTTATATAATAATTAGTTCTGTGTGAGGGGGGCTACCGCCCCCCTGAACCCCCCGTTTCATTAATGCACCTATATTTATATAGAATTTAATTCGGTTATTAAAAAATAATTCTGTTTTTTAAAAAAATTATTAAAATTATTATTTTAAAAAAATATCTTTTATGATAATGCAGACGATTTCCATGTTAGAGAAGTAGTATAACACCAAATATCCAAAAAAAAAAAAAGTCCATTTTATTCTCAAAAAAAAAAAATAAAATAAAAAAAAAAAATACGATTTTTTTTCTAAGTTTTTTTTTTGTTTAAAAAAAAAAAAAAGAAAATTGATAACTTTGTTTTAAATTATTGCAGATCGATGGTTCAACCATTCTTTTTAAAGGTATTGGCGAGCTCTTTTGAAAGATACCCATCATGAAAATTTACTCCCCTCGAGGGGGGACTTCCCCCCCAGGGGGGGAGGCAGGGCTCCTACATACACAATTTTTTTTTCCCAGTTTACTATATCTATTACAAAAAATATATATTCGTTTCATTTGGTTTAGTGCAGTCTATAGACGTTAAACTCTACTTACCTGCAATGTCCCCCATAGACGTAATGTATTAGAATTCTCTTGATTGTCCCTGTACACGAACCATTTGCTTGATCTTAACGAAAAGCTTACTGTAGCATCCGTATATGATACACATTTAGAATACCAAGTTTGAACTTTCTACCATAATTTGTTTTTGAGATATGCTGATAACAGACAGACACACATACACACACACACAGACATACACACAGACCATTAGCTAAAAACATGATTTTCGTATTCAGGGGACCTCAAAACTTGTAAATATAACAAAATCTCGCGTTCGAAAATTTGACCCCAAAACAATAATTTCCTACCTAATGTGTAAGAGAAAGTAATAACTCAGGAAAATAATAATAATAATAATTATAATATTTTATTTATTTATTTTTTAAGATGTCATATAGAGAATGAAATTGACTTTCTTTGGATATTTGGTGTTATACTACTTCTTTAGGATGGAAATCTTCTGAATTCATCAAGGAAAATAATTTTTATAAATTTAGTTTACTGAGTGAGATTGTATAGGAAAAAAAAAAAAGTCATGTGATGGCCACAGCATACCAGTGTTTTTCATTGTTATCGGTCCCTGAGTCAAAAAAGCAGGAAACATAATTAATATTAACCCTTTATATTTCATTTAATAATTTCTTTTGAAAATTGTTAAACTAATTTAAAAAATGGCTATTAGATACATAGCTGACCATACAAATGTAAAAAAAAAAAAATAAAAATAAATAAATAAATAAATAATAATAATAAATGAAAATAAAAATAAAAAATAAGCGTTTTTATTTTCGCGAAATTTTTAATTTGAAGCATTTATATGGTAACCTAATTTAACACTAATAATAATTAATTTAATTAATTAATAAATTTATAAGTAAATTGCAAAACTCGCAACCTTTGTTTCAGGTTAAATTAATAGCTCAGATTTTCATCAGGTTAAAAAAAATAGGCATGCGTGTATCATGAAAACAGCAAGGTGTACTCGTGTCTATTAAGAAATTTAATGTGCCTTCTATAAATGGCTTCCTCTGAAACAGCATAAGTTAAATTTTAGAGTAATGCGTAGTGCTGCTATCTACCGAACAAAGAAAGATCGAATGTTTAAAAATTGATTATAACAAAGAAAAAAAAAAAAAAAAAAAAAGAAAAGAAAAGAAAGAAAGAAAAGAAAAATTATTGCATAAAAAAAATGTTAAATGTTTCTGCAGAACCAATGAACAATAAAATCTTTCTTTATTGAGTTAGTAAAGCAACCTCTATCTCTTTTAATTAATAATTTAATTGAAATCATGCTTTCCTATGCAAAACACGTTTGTCTTTTTTATTTTAGAAACATTATTTATCTATTTACTCTTCAATTATTTGAATGTGACGCACAAATTCTTACTGACACATATAAATCTAAATTTAATTCAAAGTAAACAATGGATAAAATAAAAAAAAAAGTGAAAAAAAAAAACATATTTTAACATTAGAAGCTTTTTATTGTGAAGCCCTAAAAAGCATAAAATAAAAATTTACTGTAGCAAAGACATTCTATAAAGAAATGAAAGTTTTAACGCTAAGAAAATTTTAGAGAAAAATATAGAAATTTCACTTTTGCAAGAGATGGAATTTTTTAAATATTCAAAATAGTTTAAAAAACATTCGAGAGCAATATTCTTAGTTGTTAGTTTTTTTTCTATAATTATTCGTTAAGCCATAAATTTCAAAGATCTCGAAAGATTTTTAAAATATTTAGACTATTTAAAAAATTTCATCTCTTGCGAAAGTGAAATATATATATTTTTCTCTAAAATTTTCATAGTGTTAAAGCTTTCATTGCTTTACAGAATGTCTTTTCTACCGTAAATTTCTATTTTATGCCTTTTAGTACTTCACCATATAAAACTTCTATTGTTAAAAAATCTTTTTTTACTTAAATTGTTATTTTGTGCTTTTAGTTATAAATAAAGCTTCTTAAAAATCTAATCGAAATTTGTTAGGATACTGTGTAGACAACGAAAGCTTTTCTTTTATCAACTGTCATTTTTTCTTTTAATTATATGCAAAGAAATAGCACACCGGCCTCCGAAGATCGGACCCACGACAATCGCGTTATCAGCATGACGCTCTAACCAAAAGTCAAATAACAGTCAAGAAAAGACATTGAACATGCTGGAGAAATCTAACAAATAAAGAATTAAAAAAATAATTTTTCTTGACTTTTTTTTTTTTACATATCTTGAATATTTAAAAAATTTCATCTCTTACAAAACTAAAATATTTATATTTTTCTTTAAAATTTTCTTATTGTTGAAATTTTATCTTTTTATAGCAGGTCTCGGCAAGAATAAAATTCTATTCTATGCTTTTTAGGGCTCCACAATAAAAAGCTTCCAGATTTTCTTTTTTACTTAAATTTTTCTTTTGTTCTTTTTAGTTACTAAAAAAAGTGTCTTAAAAAAAGAATCAAATTTTTTTAAAATATTGTGCAGACCATGAAAGTTTTTCTTTTAACAAATTCATCTTATCTATTAATTATCTGCAAGAAAGCAACACCTTGGTCTTCGAAGACCGAACCCACCACCATCTCGTTATCAACAAGACGCTCTAAAAAACGGAGCCAACAAGCGACGTAATTTTTCCCTTACATTTACTTTAAAGTTGAGGTGCCTTTTTATCTAGCGTGACACGAAGAGGCTATTGCAAAATCCAATTTCAATAAAAAGATTCTAACGGTCACACCACTTTGGTAGAGAAAGCCAAATATTTCCGATTGACTATTTTTCTTTCGCTGTTTCTGAATCAAAGATTCAAAAGTCAATCCCATTGTTAAAAAATTTAGTCATTATTAAAGTTATGAACAAATTTCTTTCCTGGGTTAGGAATAAAGCATCCTATATATTTTTTTTACTTAATAAGTCGATTGCAATTAGGCTTTCCTAATATGCTTTTGTATTTAGAAAAACTAAATATTTATTTATATATTTATTTACGCTTCAAATATTTGATTAAGACCCAAAAATTCTTACTGCCGCATATAAATCTTGATTTCTCCCAAAGTAAACAATTGATAAAACTATCAGGTCAGTTTAATAGAGAAGACCATATATCACGGATTGATCAAAAGAATAAATTTAGTGCTAAACAATACTTTTCTTCCGCTATTGTCAGTTTCTGTCTGTGTCTCAAAGATTCGGAAAATATATTTAATGATAAACAGTTTAATTATCGTTTAAATTATGAAAATTGTTTTTCTTGAATTAGCAGTAAAGCTAATTATATTTTTTTACTTAATAAGTAGGTTACAATTATACTTCACTATTCAAAATTTTTCTCTTTTTACTTTCTCTTATCCAAAAGATATAGAAAGTATGGTTTTAGGGTCAAATTTTCGAAAGTGAGTTTTTGTTATATTTACATGTTTTGAGGTTCCCTGAATACGAACATCATGTTTTTAGCGAATGGTCTCTCTTTCTATCTCTGTGTGTGTGTGTGTGTTATCAGCACAGCTCAAGAACAAATAGTAGCAGAAAGTCCAAACTTGGTATTCTAAATGTGTATGATATAAGGGTGCGACACTAAGCTTTTCGTTGAGATGAAGCAAATGGTTCTTGTACAGGGACGCCCAAGAGAATTCAAATACATTACGTCTATGGGGGAAATTGCAGGTAAGTAGATTTTAACATCTATGCACTGCACTAAACAAAATGAAACGAATATATATTTTTTATATGCGTAAAAACATGTCTCATGTAGAATATGGTAGGGAAATTATTCACTGTTCGTTTACAAGACAACACAAAAGAACTAGATAAAAGTGCGACAATAGTTGCAAATTGACGGAAGTGTATTTCAGGCTGGGCCATGATTACTATAGGATTATATTTAGGTGCATAAGGTGGTCTGTATATAATTTTCAAAAGACATACAGGGCTGCAAATATTTAAGCGATTGCATTCTTTTTTGTTGTTAGTGGATGTGCTTTACTAATAATATTTTACCATTTCCAGGAAAGCTGTTCGGGAATTGAAATGAATTTCTCATAGAGATATGGTAAATAATGTATGTTTTTAAGTTAAATATTCATTGCTTGTTTTTTGTATATTTACATGTTTTGAGTGAGGCTTCCTGATTACCGTAGTCAAGTTTTTTAACGTTTGATCTTTGTTTGTGTCTCTTAGAGTGAACTAAAAACGAATCATTTTGTGAGATCCAAATGTTATATTTTGAAGTTAATGTAAGTTGTTTGCTGGAAAAGTTTGATCAAGATTGATAAATTTCAAGGAATTTTGCGTGTGAAAGTTGTCTGAATCATTTTAAATGAACTTTTTAAATAACAGATTTAAATTCTATATAAATATAGGTGCAGTAATGAAACTGGGGTTTGGGGGGGGGGGGGGGTCAGCCCCCCTCACACAGAATTAATTACCTTATAAAACTCTTCCGAAGCCTAATTTGAATTGTTTTAACATAGGTTTACATAACAGTACTCGGTATGTTACCTCTTAATCTCCAACATGCATTTATAGTATTAAATTTCAGGGTAAGAGAAAGTCGTGTGAGTGACACACCAGATTATTTATTTTAGAAACGCTATATATTTATTTACCCTTCAATTATTTGAATAAGACACAGAAATCTTTACCGAACACTCTGAATCTATATTTATTCTTAAGAAAACAGTTGATAAAACTGACACATCAGTTTGATAGAGTAATAAAGATACCAATCTATTTTAATTCAAATTTGGTTGCAATTATGATTTGTCATTTGTCATATATTTGTCAATTTTTTGTTTATAAAAGTTATATATCCATTTTTGGTTCACTTATTTGAATAAGACGCAAAAAATCATTACCGCTCCGTCTAAATCTAGATATATTCCTAAGTAAACAATTGTTGAAACTGTTACATCAGTTTGATAGAAAAGGCCATATATCACCGATTGACCAATATAATAATAGTAATAGTAATAATAAATAAACTTAATGCTTTAACAATACTTTTCTTCCGCTGTTGTCGGTCCCTGACTGGAAGATCTGGATACCATTATTTAATGTTAAAATTATTTAATCATCGTTTAAGTTTCGAACAACTTTCTTATTTGAGTTAACAGTACAGAACCCTACGTATAGTTTCAACACTTTCATGGGCAATGTAATTACGTTCACTTAATATCATGCGCCACCAGAACTTGAGAACAGAGTTTGATAATAAGAAATAAATGAAATTTTTCGGTGAAGTCAAAAAGGTAAAAATTTATTAAAAAATTCTGGAATGAATTTTCGAAATTAAAATTTGGTGGTATAAAATATATACCACCGCCCCTGAAAGGGTAAACCTTAATAAGTAGATTGCAATTATGCTTTCTTACGCAAAACATGTTTGTCGTGTATAGTTTGGAGAAGTATATTTATTTACGGTTCAATTATTTGAATAAGACGCAAAAATCCTTACCGCCCCATCCAATATCTAGATTTATTCCTAAGTAAACAATTGATAAAACTGTCACATCAGTTTGATAGAGAAGGCCATATATCACCGATTGACCAAAAAATAAACTTAATGTTAAACAATACTTTTCTTCCGTTGTTGTCGGTTCCTGACTCAAAGAGCCGGAAACGATAATGAAGATTGATATTGACGAGCAGAATGTTGATTCTTAGTTTCCGACCGTTTAAAGAAGTGTTTTTTCCGCATAGAATTTTTTATCTGCAATTATTTTGCCGCTAGATTATGCTGAATCGAGTTTGATATTAAAAAAGATTATATTGTGATAAATGCACTTTACCTCTTGAACATTTGCAGGTGAAGGTAAAAAGAATGAATTCGTGTTAACAATATTGAAATGAGCGATAAATATGCGAGAATTTTTTACTGTTTTGATGATATTCGCACCATTGTTTGATGAAGCATATGATTGTTACCTGTCATTATCCCATTATAAGTGGTGATATAAAGCTGCTATGGTGCATTCCAACGTTTTTGTAATTTTTTATTGAATTTTTTCGTTTCTCTGTACATTGTATTTAATGGAGCAAATATTCTAGCAGGAAAAACAAGGTATTAATGAGAAAATCTTGCCGTTTAGACCATTCAGTATCATTTAATATCTTCTTTAATTTTTCTTTATATTATATATAGAAAAATATTACTCTATAAATGTGTTGTAATTAGGTAGTTAATTAGAATACGATTTGTAAGCTTTTCTCTATTTTAACCTTTTACAAACCTTTTAATTAGCTTTAAATTGATGTTCCCAGTTGGGAACATCAAATTAAAGCTAATTAAAAAAATTAAATTGCAAAAAATATTGATTGAAAAAAACTAGCAGACATATTTAAAAGGTGACTTGATTTATTAAAATAGAAGCAATATTCCTATCATTAGTTGGTAACTGTACAAAAAATCTTAAAAATGATAATCATTTTCATATATATATATATATATACATATTTTATACAGAGTGCAACTTAAAAAAGAAAAAAAATACATAAAATTTTTAAAGTATTCGATGCTTCTGAAAATCAGTTGGCATATTTTAAACAACTCTTATTATCAAAAAAGAACAGGAAATTTGATAATATTAAACGGATTATACTAATAATCTATAATATCAATCTTAATAATCTAATAATATTAATAATTATTAAAGATAATCAATATTTATGTATATATTTTTTCCCATTTAAATGATTAATATCCCTTAACTAAAGCATTATAAGGTAAAATATACAAAAAAAAAAAAAAAAAAAAAAACGAATGAAAAATATACCTGGATCTAAATTCGGCCTGTAAAAGGCTGCACTAAAGTTTCCAGCTATTATGAATTTTGAATACCACTAATTTTGTGGAAGAAAGCTTGCTATATTTAAAGACTTAAATTCTTCAATTGAATCAGATAAAGGAAACTATTCTTTTTATTATTACCATGTTTTTATTAACTTCTATTCTTGTTTGTTTGTTTGTCCGGTACAAATCTTGCAATCGAATTTTAACTAACTTCCCTACCAGCTAGACGTTTGAAACTTTCACAATAGCTCACAATCCGATGACAACACAATACTTTGAAGTCCGATTTCTGAATTTTTGATTAGTTTTCTTATAATTAATTAAAATTTGAAAGTAATAACATCCTGATAGCGTTAAAATAGCCATTAAAATATTAGCTATAATTTAGATGTTTCCAAAAGAAATTTACGAGTTAATTTTCTTTCGACATAAAAATAAATACATTTAATTAAACGTGAACGTTAAAAAAACTGTAAAAAGTTAAATTATTCATCTCACAAAAATCGACGTCATTATCACTTTAAAAATGTTATGCACATTGATAAGAGCTCTGGGATTTATCAGAAAATTTAAAACATGGTATATATAGTATATATATATTTTTTTTTTAAATCTTATAATTATTTAAATAATGGTGATTGAAATGCGTAAAAGGTGGCAGTTATGTAGCCGGTATAAGTGTCGTTTCTAAATGTTTTTAATTGTATCCAAAAATAGATATTACTTTTAATCAGTGTAGCCAAATTTAGAGATTTTTTTTATTCAACTACCATCAGTAATTTTGAGGAGTTATATCTGATATATGTAATAGACGATCTACCTTCATATTAATCAGCCAATCGTTACAGTTAAAATTAAGGGTGGATATTGAGTAAAAAAGTCCCTAAATTTGGCAGGCCCACCAGCGGCCGAGCGGTTCTGCGCTCAAAGCTGGTAGATGGGAGGTGCCGGGTTCGATCCCAGGTCGCGCTCATCGACCTAGCCGTTCGGAGTTTTCCGTGGTTTCCTCCGAAACTTGCGTAAATACGGGCTAGGACCCCTTAGAAAGACCCCCACGGAGGACATTCCCCCTCTAGGCCTAGGACACATCAGGAGTCAATCGGCCTTAAATCCTACAACCAACCAACCCTAAATTTGGCAATACTGCTTTCGATGTGAGTTTCAATTAGAGGATAAATTATAATGCTACTTTTAAGTTTCACAAAAAGAATTACGTGATGTTACATAACTGAATTTACTCTAAAACTATTTGAAGGTATTTTTCTATAATGCAGAATTTCTAATGAATTTTCCTTTAATCTGATTTTAATAGTGATTATTTGAATTCTTTTCTTTTCTTGTTCTTCCGTGTAATATAATTATATTCCGTTTGATTAAAATCCGTGGTTTTGTCTTTTAACTAAAATATGAAAAGGCAGTATTGTAAATTAAATTTAATCTAATCACGAATAGCTTGTTCTGGATACTATAACATTAAATAGCTGATAACAAATAGTTTATTAGTCTATGTAAATTAATCAGGGCCATTTGTAAATTTGTCAGGTTTTTTTTACCCTAAAGCATATAATGTTGAATAAACACCATAAAATGCAAGAATTCTCTACAACTGTTTCTAGTTGAAAGTAAACACGACTATTCATCATGCGAACAAAGTGGGCACGAGTGCTGTACTTTGGGTACGTTGCCGCTTTGTTTGCAGCACCCGTGCCTATTTTGTTCGCCTGACGAAAGGTCATGTGTTTCTTTCGACCCGAAATAATTGTTGCAAGTTTTTGCATATTATGGTGTTTATTCAAAGTTTTATATTTATTACCCTAAATGGCTGCCTATAATATGCAGCAGTATATAATCCGCTAATGAGAATTTAAAGCTATTTTTAAACATAAATATTGTATAATCCGTAGCAGCGTATAATCAGCAAATAAATAATCTCTCTAAAAAGAAACTCATACAGTCCGCAGGAATTTGAGAGTACAATTTCTTTTTCGTTCCGTATCTATCTTGTAACTGCTCTGATTTTCAATAGTTAAGTGCCGGGTTCGAATCCCAGTAAAGGCATAGACGGTCGTAGTGCTTCCAAATCGATTTTAAGCCGGAGGTCCCTGTCTAATGAAAGCTTAATGTACAAAAAATAACCGTAGTTATATATATATATATATATATATATATATATATTTATAAGTCGAAACTCGTTAACATGAATCTCAAAGGGGATAAAAAATTTGTTCATGTTATCAGTAGTTCATACTAACAATAACTAAATTGCATTTAACTAAATTAATCTTTATTTTGTCGGGGACTGTAGAAACAGATCATGTTAAAAGTAACTCACGTTAAGTGTTCACGTTAACGATGCTCGACTGTATTAGTTTTAAATTTCATCATAAAAACAATGATATTTGTTGTAAAAAAACTAGAGATTTTCAAAGTAGTACAGGGTAAGAAAAAAAAAAAGTCTCAGTTAATGCGCGGAACTGTATGATCCTCATTACAAGAAAATTAAAGATTTTTAAACATTAAATACGTGGATTATAGAAAGTTAATTAGAGTAAGTTTATAGTTTGAATGAGAGTATTTTGTTTTTATTACAGTTTTGATAAAAAAAATGAAATAAATTATTTTAGATCTTTTTACATAACACTCAAAATTAAAAAAACTTTTGATACCCGATTGTATACAGTATACATGTCCTGCCACTGGCTGACGAATTACTCAACGCAGAAAAACGCGGAAGCTTATTAAAAGATGCAAATTAGCTCAAAGATTCCAACTTAAATATTTAAACTACATTTTTTCCAATTAGTGTAAAAGATTTGAAATTTTTGAAAGATGGAAGGAAGCTTCTCACCACTATGCAGCAGTTTTGAGCGCTTTTAACCTTCACAGTGGGGCTCTGACGGCAGTTGGAATTTTGAAAGAGCCCGCCTCTAAAGGATAAAACTCCCGTTGAACATTGCATAAACAAACAAACAAACAAACAAACAACAATAAAATGTTTAGCCGGATAAAAATCTCGCTCGACAAAGAGCAGTAGGAAAATAGACATTTGTTTTTGGCAGTTCGTATATCGTATTACTGTTTCTTTACAGCTTATTAACTTTGCTGTTTAAACCTCTGGGCTTGTGAATGCAACTGCGGGAAAAGTCCTCTTACGTAATGGTCGCAGTGCCCTGATGTTTCTACATTAATATTTACAATGACCATATAACACTGAAAGAGACGACCATGATGGATTTACTTCAATAATTTGTTGCTATCGTGGTGGATGGTGTATTTAATGAATGAAGGGTTAATACCTGTAGGATTAGCTCGAAGATTACGTTAAGTGAAAGTTTGAAGAGAAATGCGTTAGATATAAAAAAGATTAAGATATTTATTTAAGGCTGTTCTTGATATGGTCAATTAGTTTGTGGAGTTTGTCAACTTAAACAATGTACAGATTTAAAAAAAGAAAGAAAAATTGTCTGCCCATAGCAGCATTAACTTCCTCAAGCGGTTGGGAGGGGAAAAATACAACCAGCGGCAGCGGGATGGGTTAAAGAAAAGTCAAAGTTCAGAATTATATGTAATCGTCTGAACTGAGGTTTTCTTTTTAGTGATTTTAGTGGATTTTTTTTTTCTAAAGTGAAGATATAAAAAAGAGAAATTATTATCATTATTATTATTTTAAAACTAAGTTGATCTAGTGACTATATAAAAACAGGAAAACTACTAATTTATCTCTAGACTTACTTCTGTAAAAACAAAGAAAAAATAAATAAATAAATAAAAAAGTGTTTTAAAATGTCACAATAAATTTTTCCTCTCCCCAGAAAAATATTTATCGATTACTCATATTACCATATTAATTATGATAACTTATGCCCTGGAAAATTGAAAAACATGTTTCGTGGACATAAAGAATCTGAATTTCTCAATCACTTGTCGAATTGGTGATGCTTATACATTAATTAATTTTGTTCGAGAAGAAGGAAGTGATAAATAGCATAACCAAATATTTATATTAAACGTTAAATTCTTTACATAAAATAATACCAGAATATTTTGCATTTTTCCGTTTAAAATTCAATTTAATATTTTTAAACTGCGGAAATATTATTTAACAGCGACTATATTTATGAAATTATCAGTTTCCTGTTTTCGTATTTTATTTTTTTCTCGTAATCTTTAGAGAAAAAGAAATATAAAAGTTTCATCTTAAGTACATTTTTTTTTTTTTTTTTTTAAATCTTGGAATTGCTTGAAAGTTTAAACGTTTAAATTATAAAGATATATTTTACAACGAAATTATTCATTTAAGTTCATTAAAATAACATTGCTAATAATCACAATCTCTCTTATTCCTCTCTCCATAAAAGTTGTTATTCAATTTTTAAAATTGTACATATTTCTTAGTACTTATTATTTATATACTATATATATACTTAGTATTTGTCAATTCTCTATCCAACATTATGCTTTTTTTTTTCGTCAACTTTATTTCCTATACAAATTAGAATACTTAGAAAATATAAGTAAACAAACCTCTTCGTATTTAAAAAAAAAAAAAAAAAAAAAAAAAATATGGCACATGCAGTGTGACTAGGGAAAAAGCCAACGACTTCCCATCAAGGGTTATTTTAGAAATATATAACATAAATGAAAAAAGAAATATTTCTCATATCCAGACAGATTACATAAATGCAAAAATATGGGAGATAAAAATAAGCAAATCCAGTTATAAAAATACTGTACAATAGACTCAAAAATGCATTAAACCTTAGATGATCTTATCACTGAATTTTGGTTAGTAAAAAGCATGCTTCCTTGTCACGAATTTATTTTTACAGTGATCTCTATACTGTACATGATAAAAAAAATATATGCTTTATTATTCGTAACTGATTTAATACATTGGACACGAAAAAGCTTAAAACAAAGCTTGTGATAGAATTGATTTGTGGTTTACTGGATAATAAATACGGCACTGTTCGCATGATATCATTTACAGCATGCGAAGTAAAATTCATAAGTGATTTATTCCAGAAAGTAAGAATTATTTAAATGATGAGAAATTTAGGTCAAGAAATGTTCTGTTTCCTTTTCCCACCAGATGATGATGTAATGAAAATAACTGGGCGTTGCTTGGTTAATGTGAGTGAAAGAAGGATTGAAATTTTTCATCGGTGTTGTTCTTAAACCATTTTCTAAAAAGTTTTTTTTTTAATTAATTTTTACATGATGGAATAAGTTAATTTTGATTACAAATGGTATTTGAATAAAACTACATCTCTATGATTTCAGAGGGAAGTTTAATTTACTTCTATTATTCTGCTACTAATAAAGAGATATTATTAAAGTTTCACCTGTTAAATATTTCCTAGAAAAAATATATGCATCTTTTCATTTGATCCAATGAGAGGATTTAATTTTGTTCTAAATATTTACATCTAGTTGAAGCATTTGAGTTATAGATCATATACCTCAGTTTGATAGGTTCTTTAGGAAGAAGAGAGATTGCTTTATTTCCTTATAAATATTTAAGTTTTATATCAAATAAAATTTAATCAAGCAAAATACGCAAGTTCATGAAAGTAGCAACATACAGTTCGTGTTGCCGAGAAAATCTGGCATAAAAAATAAATAAATAAATAAAATAAAAGACGCATTTTTAGTAGGACTGAAAATATCATTTGTATACTAGTAAATTTAATATTTAGAACAAAATCAGACTGTGAAAAATAATTTGATATCAGATGTTAAACATATTAAATATACCTTGTATTATTATTACTTATTTTACTTTTTTTTTTCTATATTCAAGAGAAGAAGGTATTGAATTAATAAAATAATTTGACAATTTGTTTTCCCTGAGTTCATACGTTTTGAGAGGGCCAGGGCATGATTTGATCACTTTTATAGAAAATATCTCTCTACCTGTGTGTTTCTGTGAGTATGAGAGAAAGACAAAAAATTCTGTTGTGGGTTTAGCTCAAGAACTAGCGCACAGAACTTCATATAAATTTATACGTTGTCATATCTTGACATAAGTTAGAGCATTGACTTAGGTTCTTGACATTTCTAAAGCAAATTGAATAACAGATGGCACTACCATACTGTTTTTCATAATTTTTAATGTTGCGGTAGAGAACAAAATTTCGTAAAAAAATTCACAATGAGAATTATTTTTAAACAACCCAAGTTAAATTATGAAGAATTATTTATGATCGCAATAGTTAACCAGGGGAAAAGAAATAATGTATATGTAGGAGCATTGCTTTCTCTTCTGGGGGGATGCACACCTGTACCTGTAGCCGTATATTTTGAATATGAGGTATAGTTCAAATCAACTAAAGAGTACTTTTAAAAGACAAATGAATGAATTATGCATGTGTAAGGAATTTAAATGAAGTTAAAATTTTTTCTTTATAGTTTTTAAGAATATATATATATATATATATATAACATTTATTCAAATATTCACTGTACGGCGCAAAACTTCCTTTCGACATTTAGTCTTATGCTTCTCTAAGATAAAAATCGTTTTCTAAGATGAACATTTTTCGATGTCCAGAACATACTAGATTTATAATTGATTTCATGCTTTTTGAACATTGTAATGTACCAAAACAGACTATTTGATTCAGCTAATTTGAATACTTTAAAGAACTTTTAAAAAGTTTATCTATCTATCTATCTATATATATATGTACCGGATGTCCCGGAGGTCTGTAGAAATTTTAAGAATTCCTTAAACTTGAAGGTACTGGTAGAATTGAACGGAGTTTGCGAAAACATTATTCTTGTGAAGGTGTTTTTTTTTTTTTTTTTATGGTAAAGAAAGAAAAATAAATAAATAAATAAATAAAACCTGGGTTTGGACTTCGAAGATCACTGCCCCGCTTAGAAAAAAAAAAAAAAAAAATATGCGACCCGGACAGGATTACATATTTACTGTAATTTTTGAGCCCCAGAATACTACTCGATTGAAATATTGGCTATTGTATTAAAATAATATGAGAGTGAAAGGCACAGGAATACGTTACAATCAGTACTGTTCTTACACAGAATCGATTTTTTTTTTTTTTAACCTGTTTTTTTCTTGGAAAACGAAAAAAAAAAAAAAAAAAAAAAAAAAAACTGATTGTCAAAGTACAGTAGTTTTTGATATTTAGTTATTAAAAAAAAAAAAAAAGTAAAAATCATTATTGTAAGGAATTTAATGATTTTTATATTGATATAAATTAATTAGCATGGAATATGCTTGTGCAGATTCACATTTTTTCTGAATTATATATGTGATATCTTTGAATATGTGATGTAACGTGGCACTAGTGTTTGGTCGGTCTAAAAATAAGTGATTTATTTTACCTTATGTAACAGGAGTGTCAATTGTTAATGCTATGGTTCAGTATATAAAATATGCATTAATAAGAATAAGATATGAAATATAAATTTTAATATTTAGTTGAGTATCTACAGATAAAACTGAGGCCATAATAAAATGATATTTTAAATACATTTAGAATTATAAAAATGATTAACAAAATATCTGTTTGCGTTAGTTTAGAATTTTGCTTTTCTATCTAACTAAGGATTCTAGCTGTCATATCCCATTTAATTTTATTTGTTTTAATTTAACTATTTGATTAAATCTACTTTTTGTCAATATTTACAAATTCACTATCTTTTCGTAGATCTAGAGATAAGTTTTAAAAGAAAAAATATATTCATTATATATAATTTATCATGAGTTTAGTGAAAAGAATGAGAACGAAAACCAAACAGTTGAATAAATTACCACAAAAACTCACAAAGGCCAATTAGGTAACTAGTTAACATGAATAATTTTATTTATTTGTAGTACTTGAATAGTTACATTAATTTAATTTCTTAGAAAATTATTAAAATTTCTTACCTAAATATTATATATATGGATATAAACTTTAGAAAGTACTACCGGCGAATATTATTATTTAATTAAAAATAGACCAGTTTAGTGCAATTTACAAGATGTGACAAAAATGCAGTTTAATTAGAAATGAGTGGACAAAGTAAATTGAAAAAAAAAAAAAAATCATTCAAAATAAGGTAGAAAAACTATATCAAAAATTTATAAATTAGTAAATAAATAAACAAATAAAAACAAATAAAAATAAAATAAAATAAATAAATAAAAATGTACCTTTAAACTGTATCTGCCAAAAATTTCGCCTCTAGATGTAATGTATTCGAAATCTCTTAGATGTCCCTATACACGAACCATTTTGTTTGATATCATTGAAAGTTTAATGTGGTATCTCTATATGATACAGATTTACAATATCGATTTTGAACAGCTTGATGCTATTTGTTCTTGATATATGCTGATAGCACACACACACACACTTACAGTCAGACGTACAAATAGACCGCTGAAATCCTGGTTTTAGAATTCAGGGTACCTCAGAACGGGCAAATCTACTAAAAATGTAATTTTGAAAATTTGGTCAATAAATAACATTTACTCTGCAATATATATGAATATGAAAAAAAAATGTATATGCACCAATTTGATCCATCATTCACATTTAAAATTTCTTTTTAATTAAAAAATCTTTTTTTTTTTTCTTTTTTTTTTTTTTTTCTAGTCTGCTTTAGAGACTTCATTACTTTATTCTCTAAGATTTTTTTTTTCTTTATCAATAATACCTGTAATTTACAATTCATCAACTGTGTTCATTTTTTATTTTTTATTTTATTCAATGGATGTCCCTTTTTCTTTTCTTTTAATAATTATCTCTTTATACATTATAGAACAAAGTGATTGTTAAATAAATTCTAATTTATCAATATATTTTTTTAAATGTATATACTGACTAATAGTGCTCCTTTAAATTAACTTAATTTTGTATCGCATTGAATTACTCTCTGAAAGTTCTCATTTTCTGTTTTTATTAGAGTAATGTTATATTGTTTAAGAATAATTGGATTATTATTTTTTTTCATCATGTTAATTAAACTTTTTAAACTTTAAATGACACACTGCCGGAAATGAGTACATTTGAATTTGAAGGACACAATCGATAACGTGATTGATCTTGACCTCAATTTTTCTTGATTTAAATCTTGACATTCAACTAAAACACTTTTTACAAGGTTTATTTCATTTACATTTATAAATAATAATTATAAAAATTTAAGCATTTTCTTTGTTTATCGTTTTATCTACCTAAGTTATTGCATTAAAAATCATATACAGGGTGTTTCAGTGAACCGTTTCAGAACTTCTAAGAGGGGTAGGGTACATCCTGACAACTCGAAATCATATAGCAATGTGGGGTCGGAAATGCTTTCCTGAAGCGGTGTTGTACACAGAAGCTGCCGGAGAAATTCGAGATATGGAGTATTCCAGAATGTTCGGGTGTCCATGCGTCGGAGATGTGAGGCGTGCATTGTAGCCCGTGGAAGAAACTTCGAACACTTACTTTAATCCATGTACCTTTTGCTTCTTTTCATGTATTATTAAAACGATTTCTCACTTACGGTCTCTTTTCTTTATGGTGCTTCTGTGTACAACACCGCTTCAGGAAAGCATTTCCGACCCCACATTGCTATATGATTTCGAGTTTTCAGGATGTACCCTACCCCTGTTAGAAGTTCTGAAACGGTTCACTGAAACACCCTGAATAATCGGATTTATGAAACGAATGTCAAAAGTTACTTATACAGTAAAAATACATACTCTTTATTTTAATCTCACTATGTGGCACTAGACATTTTCTGAAGACCTTTTCGTTAATGAAAGGGACGTACAGCATCCTATCGCTGTTTATAAGTGCCGTTTTTCGCTTTCTTCACATGTGTTATAATTAATTTACATCTTTCATCTCAGTATCTAATACCAATATTAGGAAATATATATATAAAGTTGATAAAAAATAAATATTCTTATCCACACACACACACGCACACACGCACACACACGCACACACGCGCGCACACACACACACATATATATATATATACCCAAGTTAAAATCCATGCTAGTACCAGCAAAGAAAATAGGCTAGTTATTGCTATGTTTTGCTTTGTCTGCTAGATTTTCATGCTGTTATATGCTTTATAATGCTAGCCAGCATAAAATGCTATATTAGCTAGCTTACACAGCAATAGCACGACAAGCTATATACAAGCATTTTATGCTTATTTGTTGTTTAAGCTTTTCCAAAGCCTGGAGAGGTATGTACCTTAACAAGCTATTATGTGCTTTTCTATGCTTGCCAGCGTAATATGTTATGTCGGCAGCTTAAGTAGAAATAGCATGGCATGCTAGATGCCAGTGAGAAGTGAGAAAATAGCAACAAAAAAGCATCTGTTGGTTGTGAATTACTGCTAGTACAGCAGAAATTTCAAGCAAATAGTAGTCATAATTACTGCTGGACCAGCAACATACTATTCAAGCAACAGAAGCTGGATTATGTATGCTGGACAAGCAATAAACTGTGCCAATACACACCATGACTTGCTGGTAATTTTGGTGGAACCAGCAAATATTTTTGGTATTTTATGCTATTTTACATGCTGGGATACAGCATTTAATGCTAGACTAGCAAACAAATACCAGCAAGAATTTTAACTTGGGTATATATATATATATATATACAAAGTCCTAAACTATTTCTAGGGCCCACCAGCAGCCGAAGCTGGTAGATGGGAAGTGCCGGGTTCGATCCCAGGTCGCTCTCACCAGCCTATCCGTTCGGAGATTTTCCGTGGTTTTCTCTGAAATTCGCATAAATGCGGGTTAGGATCCCTTAAAAAGAATCCCAGAGGGCACTCCATCTATGGTCCTAGGACCCTAGCGTAATCAATCGACCTTTAACCTTACAACCAACCTAATCTCTTTTCGACCTCAAAGTGGCATCGATACTTTAAATCCTCGTTAAATCAACACCTCATTAAATGCTCATAATTTATTATAATGATTTGATAAGAATGCTTTTTATTAATTACATCTTTATATATTTTGCTCTTATGCAACTAATATATGTATATGTGAAATATTCTCTTTGTTTATTTTACAATGTGCTATTAAATAAAGAATTAATTAACAGAAAGATAGAACTAATATCTATATTACAACATATATAAATATAAAAATAATATTCTTATATATGTATATATTCAAAATCCTGATCTTCTTTCGACCTTTAAATAACATTAGTACTTTAAATTATCATAATCAATATGTATATAAAATGTACCAACTTATTAAATCCTCATTAATTACTATAATGTTCGCATAATAATAATTTTTATTGCTCATAACTTTAAAAATCGGTAACTAAGTAACTAGAGTTAAGTAAAATTGAGTAACTAAAAACATATTTTTGACATTTGTCCATTGTTTATTTCATAACGTGAGTCGCCCAGACGATGTAGTGGTTAGCGTCCCTGATTTTACACGGTTGGGCCCGGCTTCGAACCCCGGAGAAGGCATGGATGTGTTGTCCCTGTTAGGGGTAGCGATGACCGTCCATTGAGTGCCCCTTCACAAATGGTCATCAATTCGGCGAGCCCACGGCGAATGCTTAAATAGCAAATGCCGCACCATTAATATATATATACATATATATATATAATGTGATAAATAAAATATTATGAACAAATGAGAAGCGGTAATCTTTCTTGATTATATCCTTTTCCATCATCTAAGAAGAATAATAATAATTAAAAAAAATCTTAGATGTTATAATAATAATATTTATAATAGTGATAATTCCTGTAAAAATACTTTTTACCAAGGTGAAAGTTCTTATTTGAAAAAAGGAAAAGCAACGTGCAATGTTTTAATCAAAACTTTGAATAATAAATAAATAAATAAATAAATAAATAAATAATCAAATGTAAACGTTATTTGCCTTTGAAAATTTAAATAAAACGATTAAGGAATTTTATTACATTGCAAAATTTTTAAAAATGACTTTTAATTCACGCAATTTCATCGCTTAATGTGTATTATGTAACAATAAAGGCAATTTTCAACTATTTTCCTGCTTATTATATTTATCTGTTATACTGAAATTGCTTTGTATACTTGCAAAAATCTTCTTAAAAGAATAATATAATCGTTTGCGTAATTTTTACTCATTTCACATCATTTTCAGAAACCTGTAAAGTAAATCTTTAATAAATGAATTAAGTCTTATAAATAAATAATATTAAATACAATAATTTTATTTCAAATACTTTATGATAATTTTAAAATTGGGAATTTTAAAATTTACATAGAAACACAGCTGAATTTCTTCCCATTTTAAATGTTAAAAAAATAATATATAATGCGATCTTTCCAGCCATACATTTTAAAATGTATGAGCCTATTTGAGAAATTTCAATCCTTATTGCACCCCAAATATACTTCTTTTTATTACCGAAAATATACGTAATTTGATAGCATGAATTTAGATATGGAGAAAATATGAGTAGAGCTATTTTATTTAGTATTTATATTTCAAGAATATAAACTTTACGATTTGATTTAAGGTTTAGGTTCCATATTTTTAATGGCATTAAACACCTTTAACTCAAAACTGCTTTAACAATTTAGATGTTCTATAAATTGTGTATGATAATAAAAGTTCTTTAAAGGTTTTAACGGATAAAAGACAGTTTTATAAAGACATATATTTGATTTAAAGTCACTGAATTTGTTTTCAAATACAGTGTTGGCCTGGAGATTTGCTTTTATTTTTACAATATGGGTATTGTATTGATTAAATGTTTCTCAATTTAATTAATTTTATATTTATAAATAATACAATATTTATTAATTTTAGATAACTTTAACATTAGATAAAATATACAACAATTTAAGTATAAGCTTATTAATTGTCATGTTAACAATTTTTTTAAAAATAACTTTTCACTACGACTGCGCAAGAGTTAAAAAAATTTCTTTGGTGTAATTTATAAGCCAAATATGTTGACCTTCTTATTAAAAAAAAAAAAAAATAAAATAAAATAAAATAAAAAAATAAATCTAAAGCGTATGTCGTGAAAATGTAAAGGATAAAGTAAATTAAATTCTAGTTTTTCGCAAAGAAATCACCGATTCATAAAGGATTCACCGAAATTTTTATTTTAATTATATCATTTATAATATAGTACATACTGATTTTAAATAAATATAGATGAAACCTCCTATCGTTTTCCTTTTATTTTTGTGAGAGGAACTGAAATTCAGTTCATACTATCAATAATAAATTTTAGAATTACGAGATTAGGATTTTCATATAAGTAACTAAATTTGGCTAATAAATAACCAAAAGAAATTTTGTTAATATTTGCGAATTCGCAATTAAAAATATTTGGTAAAAATGAAAATAATTCAGTAGGTAAGTAATATTTTTATATGTTTATTACTGTATGTTGTATTAAATGCAGCTTGTCAAGTTTCGTGAAGTTTCAATTGTATTGAGTTGAATAACTTGCAAGTTATAAAAAAATAAAAAAAACTGAAAAATCATTCATGGGCATAAAAAAAAAGAAAGAAAGAAAGAAAAACTTTATATCACGATTAATGTATGAGCTTTTCAGGTACAAATGAATACACATAATTAAAAAAAAAAGATTGATAATAATTACATGCTACAGTTTAAACCCTTTACCTAATACATTTTATGAAACAGACAAAAATGTATTTAATTTTTTTTTTTTTTTTTTTTTTTTTTTTTTCAGTTACTAAATCTCATCATAGTTGAATGAGGACTCGGTGAGATTGTACTTATACGGTACCAACTTAAAATACCTTATATAAGCAACTTTTTTTTATAATATATTTTTTATTTAAATTTTGATGTTTAATTCATTTGTTCTTTTAATTCGTGCATCATACTCCTATCCTACATGTATGAAAATTTAAAAAAAATAATAAAGAAATATATATATATATGCTGTAATAAACAAAACAACAGTAACTTCCTTTCTCAGTGTTTATCGTGATCCACCCACGAACAAAATAACTTATTTTAAGTCCTTTGTTCTACATAATTCGCTTCCGTAAAAATTCGTCAAAGACTTATTTTCAAGAGATGACCTTGTTGACTTGCTCCTACTGTAATACCAGTTATTTTCACAAACATTACACCTGTAAGACTGCATGGTACGGTATATTTAAATGCTACAAACGTTAAAACTCAAAATAGCATTTAGTGGTGGTTGAATTCTGAATTTGAAAACATCCCATAAACCAGCATTTCCTGGTTGCTTTCCTGATTTGTTGTTTCAATTTTATAGAACTAATCCAGACAAGCCTATTCATTCAAACTATAGGTCAACCCGTTATTATAGCCTCTGTCACAAAAGCGCCAATCTTCTTTGAATAGTTTCCACTTACATGATTCACTGACTCTTTATCTAACACTAGGTGTGTGTCTTCCTTTTCTAACGGTGTATAATGTCCTCGTCCTTGCCTTTATGAATCTGGGCTACAATGATTTTCCGTTATCAATTAAAATAGAAGGCCATGCGACTTAAATAAAACAAGCGTTTTTTGAAGTGTGGATATTAACAGATTTTGTTTCATGATAACTGGCGAGGTGAGCTGCCAATCTAATCATTAATAATTATAGCTATTCTAAAACAAACTAGATGTACAGGTATGATAAAATTTTTGAGGTTATGAAAATTATAGTTGAAAAGGGAAAATAAATGAAAATTGGGATTACAAGTAATATTTCAAATATTAATAATTTCTACTTTCTTTCCTTCTTTTCTTTGAAATAGTTACTGTTTTCAGTTTTGTGCTTTGCTGCATTTACATTGCACTCGCAAATACATTTTTTCACTTGATGAAGGGGATCGTGCAGTTATTTCAACCGAAAACAATTGTAGCGATTTTTTTTCCTTGCATTTAAACATGGTGTGGGATTTATGATGGTTGCATACCCCCCTTTTTTAATCTCTTTTTAATATCCCTCCTTCGGTTCATTTTAAACAACAGTATATTAAATAAATTAATTTCGGTTTATATGTTAGTGATCTGAAATTTACTTTTTTTATTAATTTTATTTTCAGACGAAATTTCAGAATCTTATAATAGCATACAGTGTATTACTGCTTAGGTATTTTATGACTTAAAAAAAATCAGTGCTTAGAAAATGAATGAAAAAGTAGTGAACATTTGTTATAACATTATTTTGTTTGAATTTGCTTTTTAACTTTTGATGGCAATATTCAATGCGTAGAATTCAGTAATAAACTTTGTTGAATTTTCAACTGAGGGATTTTGTTATTAATACTATGTTTTACGTTTTATTTTCAAATGCTTTTATGATATACTTTAACGAAGGGATATTTTAATCTTATCTCAAATTTTGTGTAACATCATTTTTTTTACCTGTCATCTACTTATGATTTAACACAGATTTCATTTCATTCTTGGTAGAGATATTTCATCATAATAATGAAGTACATTAAGTCGATTTCCCCACAAAAATCGAGGTCATAAGAGGCAATGTTAGGGATTACAGGTCTTGCATATGTGAATTCTTCATTTATCTGTATCCTATTTTAACCTTATAAATCAGGGATATTTGACCTATATTGGTCACATATTAAAGAATTATTAATTTCTTGCATTTAAATATTAAGCGCTTTATGCACCGTTACGTGCACACATATGCACTCACATTTTTGTAAAAAGGCATACATTAAACCACACAGAAAAGGAAATGCGAAATAGATAAATCTCACACGTGAGAGAAGAATAATTGAATATAATAATTGAATATAATAATAGATAGATAATAATTAATAGATAGATAATAATTTATAGATAGATAATAATAGAATAGAATAATAGAAGATAGAATTTGAAAGTGTATGATGAATTATTATACTTTTACCGCAATATAATCCAGTGAAATGTCTTTTACGTAATAAATAAATAAATAAATAAATAAATAAATAATACAAGATAAGCATGTTTCAAAGAACTTCAAAAGTTGATTTTTTCAGTGCCATTGCACTGGCTAGAAAAAAAAAAAAAAGAAAAATGCTTTTGTGTAGGAGGCTATAATTGTATAGGTTGGTTGGTTGGGTTTTACGTCGCACTAGTGCTGCGCAGATGGGCAATCTAATTGTATAGGAGAATCTGTATAAATTTCTAAAATATTTAACGGCAAAAAGCACAATTACGGCAACCTGATAAATAAAATAATCAAGAAAATTAGATTTTAAATTATATATATATATATATATATATATATATAATTATTATTATTTCATTGTCAGATTTACTGAAATACAATACAGGATGTATATTTATTTATTTATTTTTGTCATTATTATTTTTACTCACAAAACATGTAGAGATTTGTGCAGAATGTGTATTTTCGTAATACAAAAAATAATTAAAAAGTGTATTGCATTTTTCTGACGCTAAAAAGTGAATATTTAAATACGTAAATGACTATATCACAATAATCGAATTTGCAACTGGATTTATAAATAATATGAAAATAATAGAAATAATATATTTTAAATTAAATATGAGTATCGCTTAAAAGTTGTTAGAATAAAGCAATTTGTAGCAAATAATAATCGTTATGAATCGTTGATTGACTGTGGAACAGATTATAGGAGATTTGGCTGAAAAATATCATTATAGGCCGTTTACCTTATTTATAATTAAATTAACTGTATAAAACGAGAATTAAAAAAAAACAAAAAAAAAAAAAAAAAAACAGACAAAGTGTAGTTTGTTTAAGCTGAAATTTTTTATATGCTCTTGTTCATATATGTGAAATTTTGTCAAAATCACTTGAATAATGTTGATAGTATCTTAATAATAAAATGTAATGTTAATATTTTTCTTATACCTTATATTATATGTTGTGTTATTGGTAACTCTTATACTGTTATATATATATATATATATATATATATATATATATATATATATATATATACTAGTGGAATTGCATATTGAGAGCCTCAGCATCCTATTTGAATCACACATTTCTCAGCAGATAAATAATTTTTATTTATTTCATATTATTTAAATTCTGAAGAGGCTACTGCCCCCTCAATCCTCCCTTTTCTCTGTCTCTATTTATATATATATATATATATATATATATATATATAACAATATTTTCACAACGTTAAAAACGCCAATGTAAAAATGTCTTATGTGCAGACTGCAGTTTCGGTAGCGTAAAGCGTACCGTCATCAGTGCCGAATGACGAAGTGCATTATTACTCTGACTCTATAATCCGCTTCCCTACTTATATATTTGAGCAGTAATCATTTCGTCATTCTGCACTGATGACAGTACGCTTTACGCTACTGAAACTGCAGTCTACACTTAACAATTTTTTACATTAACGCTTTTAACGTAGTCTAAATATTGATATTTCTGTTCTGCGTAAAATTTAATTATTTATTATATTTATAAATATATATTTCCTTGTAACTCATAGCTTTATGGTAACTCCTTGTAACTCATAAGTACTTGTACCAAATTTGATGCAAAATGATTATATAACCTATCGGAACTATTTTGTGTAGTCTTGTAATGTAATGACCAATTCTATATGGAAAACTTTTCCAAGGACTACATGATTTTAAACATTCTAATAATATATGTTTATTTCTGTATTTTTAAAGAGGCATAACTCTGTTAAAATGCACTTATAAATATTACAAGAAATGCCGTCTATAGGCCGTAATGCTACAAAAATATTTTTTTCTTCCCTGAACACAAGCCACAGTAATTAGATAAACTAAAAAAAAAATAAAAAAAAAATAATAATAATGCTTTGTAACTCATTAATATTTAAGCTAAATTTCGTAAACATTATTAACATACACCAGTAAAAACTATACAACTTATTTTAAGTAGCTCATGAAAATTGTTCGAAATTTTACATAATTTGGAAGATTACGTGGCATTTTTGAAAAACCTTCGTAGGGTCCTGTATATTAAATACTAAGTCTAAATTCACATTTATCTACAGAAAATATGCTTTTAATAATCTCAGTAATTTAAGTCGATTTCATCTTGTTAAACGCAGTGTAATAAGATGCATTTAAAAGACATTCTGTCCATGAGTTATAATAATAAGAAATACTTCGATATGGCCCTGTGCACAAGCCATACTAGAATATACACCCATAACTATACAGATGATTTCACGTGGCCAATTTGCAAGTCAATCGGATTATTTTTGCCGCCGACATCGCAGGACAGAGAAATTATTTCCATAGATCATAATGATAAGAAAAACTTTGGTATGTCTGTGTACGCGAACCGCAAACATACATATTCTAAACTGTACACCTAATTTATTATAGCCCGTGAATATGTGTACCAATTTCCAAGTCAATAGTGTGATTTTTTTCAGCTGTTATCGTGACACATACAGAAAGACACATATGCATACAAACACCAAAATCAGTTTGAGTTTCCACGCGGAGACCTCCACTGACGTTTCGGCAAGACACACACACACACACACACACACACACACATATATATATATATATATATATGAATTCACTTAAAGAATCTTATTTTATAATATATATATATAAACCATCTTAAATACTGTTTGAAACATAATTGTGTTGATATTTATAATATCTATTCGGATAGCGCACTCCTTTTGTTATATAAATAAAACAAGACTATGACCTTTAAAAAAATATAAAAAAATGTATTAGAAAAACATTGATGTGCAAATAACCGAAAATAAAGCAGAAGTCAGACTGCCTTCCCAAAAGGGCAGAGTTTCTCTAAAAAAAAAAAAACAGTGATCAAATGAATTGTTTGGGAGTTACAGTCATCGATGTGGAACAGATTTTCACACGGGATACGTTCCCCTTACAACAGTGATCATTATACGTTCTATTGTGTTTTAGTATTTTACCGTATAGGGTATTTATAAAACTAGTGCAAAGTATAATTTTATTAACAGAAAAACAGAAAATTACAAATAATGCAAATTTCTGTAAAATTAAAACAACAATTTTTTTTTTTTTTTTTTTTTTTTTTTTTATATATAAGCATGCCATTTAAGCAAATTTAGGGATAATGGAAGATAGATGATTTTCTGTTTTGAAACTAATATTAACTTACAATCATATTTTTGAATCCGGATTCGGTAACTCAGTAAATGCGTTATTAGCATATCAGCTTTAAAAAAAAAAAAGAAAAAAAAAAAAAAAAAAGAAAGAAAGAAAGAAAGAAAAAAAGAAAAAAAAAAAACTTTCACAATGGGAATTCTTAAAGATATTGAAAAATATGCATTTCCGGTGTTATAAAATAAAAATTCAGATCCTTTTTATTTATTTATTCATTTTTTCTCTTTTTTAATCTGTGCTAAATATTTTTTGAGCAATCTTTATTTAAATGTCAACGAATTATTTAATTTCTACTGAACAAATAACTAAATAACTAATATGAGTTTAATTTTCAACATTTAAAAGTAATTTAATATGAAAACTCATGCAATAATTATTTTAAATATTGATTTTTACATAGATTCAGATTTATTAAAAACTAACACCTCACACAGTTTTATTGTACCATTTTATTTTACAGAAAATATCCTACAGTATTCAGTTTGATATTAATTTATAATTGGTCCAAAACTGTACAAAATTATTTATAATCTTAAAATTAATTTAATGAATAGCGCATAATTTGTATAAGTGTAATATTAGGTTAAAATTGTTAAACAATAATCTTTTTTTTCTTAAATACTTTTATTTCATACTATATTTTGTAACATAAAGAAAAACTGTGGTTTAATATGACTATATTCAATATTTATAAAATGGAAAACAATAGAGGAAAAAATAAATAAATAGTTAAATTGACTACTTGTTTCTGTTTTTAAACTTTTGATATATAGATACATATATATATTAAAAAAACTTATTAGATAAATTGCCCAGTTTGATGGTCTTCTGTCAAAAAAAAATTAAATGCTTTAGAATTTTTCAACATCGTATCTAATGAATCAGATTTTCTTCCAAAACATTACTTTTTTTTATTGGCAATGGCTTTCACAGACGTTAATAAACCTTCAAAGTTTATTACACTTTCTAATTTATTGCCTGAAGTTTCTCAATTAATATTTTCCGTGTACAACCTTGAAGGGATACAAGGACATAAGAACATTTTTTTGTGTTAAGCTTACAATTAATAACCTCTGGGGATAATTATCCCAGTCACTTATAAAAATCTTGACACTTTTTTTTTCTTTGAACATCATCTATACTTATCTCAAAATCTGTAAAGGCTCATCTTCCTTCAGGTATTCATAAACGTTAGGTAAATTTCTTTAATTTACATTTTACTTATTTTTTATCTATTAAATAAAAAAGTATGCCATGACTGTAGTTAGATGTGCATGGGGTATTTTCATATTCTGTTCCTGTTCAAGCAACCATAAAGTTTAAAAAAAGGAAAGTTTTTCGGGGTTTTCCTATTTTTCATTTTTATCCATTCCTTCAACTGATAAATTGGAGAGATACGAGCTTAGCATATGACCGTAGGTCATCAAGTTAGAAACCATTATCAAGGTAATGTTAATTATTTTTCACGGATGAACAAACTTCGCTTTTCGTGATTGCTTGAATTACAATTAATTAGTGGTATATGATTCTAAAATTAATAAATGTACTTAGAAAACAAAACGAAAAATAAATAAATTTAAATAAAAATAAAATGAGAAACTATATAAAGCGAAATTTATCCACTATAAAATAATTTCTGCTAGAAAATATAAAATTTCTGTTGCTGTCTTACAGAAAGTTTCTATTATCCAAAACTACAGAAATGTATTGTAAAATGAGATCTCAGTCTGTCAAAAACACCTTTATTATTATTATTATTATTATCATTATTATTAGTACGATAGGACTATTTCTTTTAGACAACAATCGTTGTCGCCATGTTTGGTATTACAGCTTGAATTTGCTATGATGCTCGCATTTACCATTTAATTTGTTAGAATATCTTAAAATATTATGTCAAATCGTAAAGAACTTACATTTTTCGAAAATTATTTCTCAGTGAAAAATTCATTCTTGGTTGTACATAAACTAATTTGTGCCATAATGCATCTACATATAAATTTATATGCAATTCTGTGCCATAGTTCCTGAGATATAGCCTTCCCTAAAATAGCGGAAATCGATGTGTAGCAGCGCTACTAGTTGGGGGATCGGTGCCAAAAGTTGAACGACACTAATTTAGTTGAAGATCAATCTGCACTATATATGTATATATATATATACATATATATATATATATATATATATATATGTGTGTGTAATATTGTGCACGAGTTCCTGAGATACAGTCACCACAAAATTTTGTCACTCACACACAGAGACAGACATTTTCTAAAAATGATCAAATTGTGTTCTGGACCTTTCAAAACGTGTAAATATCAGAAACGAAAAGTCGAAAATGCTTACAAATCTAATACTTTCTTCTATTGAATATAGAAGTAAGTAATAACTGTTGTGTACGATTATTTCCATATTACTCTGTTTCGGAAAATTATTGGCAACGTATTTTTTCCGCAGAATACTTAGATTTTCCTGCCAGAAGTTTACTGCAACGCAACAGGATTTCTTTTTTCTTTTTCTTTCTTTCTTTTTTTTTTTTTTTTTTTTACAATGTAAACTTAAATACATAAAAGCTTGAAAATGTATGTGAATAGAAGAAATATATTGAGTTGTTCATTTAACTTTTCTGGGTTATTATTGTTAAAATAAATTGCACATTTATTACCATTAATTATTTTTTTTTTCAAAATAGTTTTCTTGTTATACCCAGTTCCAAAAAATGTAAGATGCAGTAAAAATATTTTCAATAAAAATTAAATAAATAATAAATATGTATATAAGTAATAATAATAGTAATAATAATAATAATAAAAACTTGTAACGTTTTATTCAAAATGAATACATAAATTATATGCTAATTTAATGTAGATATAAATTCGAAAATGATTTTAAAAATATGTAAAGATTGTAGAAAGATGTAACTTTCATGTACAATCTTATTTAATTGTATTTCTAACATACATTTTAAATCCCTATTTCATACGTAAAAGTTCCTTCATTAAAAAGAAAATTGCCACTTTCCTTTTTTCCGTTCTCCTTCTCCTTCTTCTTATATATATATTTGGTATTTTCATCTATTTTTCATTTGCTGAGTGTTGTAAAGGAATTAAATTAATCAAATTATATATATATATATGTATGTGTGTGTGTGTGTAATGCATATATATATATATGCATTACACACACACACACATATATATATATATAGATATAGATTTATTATATAGATAGCATTATATATATATATATATAGATATAAGTATTTATAGATATATATAGATATAGATCTTGCTTTGTTTAGCTCTTGATATTCAGCTTATGTTTCTTTTTCTACCATCTAATTTTAAATGTAGACAGTTTTAGTTTTTATAAAATTAAGTAAACAAATTAAATTAAATTAAAACCTAATATCAAAACTATGTAATTTAAATTTATACTTACGCATGTAAATTAAAAATGATGTATGAGTGTAAATTAAAAAATAATTACAAGGGTAATAAGAAAGTATTTATTAATAATAGATTAAAAAACCCCAAAAAACCAATAAAAAAACCAAAGTCTATTGCATTAGGTACATTTGCTGATTACTTTTGTACATAATCACCAATTGTTATTAGGATTGTAACTGAAAACAGGACTAAATTATCCTGCTCAGTAGATATCACGTCCTTCCACAACGAGCCATTTCTTAGCATCTGTTTTTATATCCCTGTCTCAATGTAACTTTGTAAAATATAAGCATTTTTTGAATTTCAGAAAAATATAAATAGTCATAGGAGGCCAAATCTAAGAAACATGGGGTTTGACACCAGATATCGCACTAACGCTTTTTCAACATTTATTAAGTTTGTCGATCAGTATAAGGTCTGGTGTTGTCATACAGGATTAAGAGAACGTAAATAAGCATAAGAACTCATCTTTTCCTCATTAAAAAAAAAAAAATAAATAAAAAAATAAATCATGGATCGCACATTTAAGCGAAACTAGTTTTCTAAATATCTAGTAATTTCAGTCGCACTGGCGCATCTTCGAATTTACAATATTTAACCACAATATAGCTATAAACCAACTTCCACCATCTATTACATTTCTGCAAGAAAGAAAGAAAGAAAAAAGAACTGCACATTTTTTCTCCATATTTTTTCCATATTTTTTTCTTGGATCACCACTCGTATGTAAAAGAGTATAATAAAAAAGATGGAATTAGTTAAGTATTTGAAGAAACAAAGTATAGACACAGATTGAAACACAAGTATAAACATTTCAAAATAGGAATAGTCTTATAAAAAAAAATGCATAGTTTAACATTTTAAAAACTTATAACATAATGCTAAACTTGACCTTAATTACCCTGTTTTTTGAAAAGGTCAAGAATAACTGAAACTTTATATAAAATGTTTTTTTTTTTTTTTTTTTTTTTTGTTGTTGTTTATTTAGATGCTACGCGTATGGAACTTAATTTTTACAGTTTATTGTTCAAACTCCACACATTATTCTATCTGAAAGTATCCTACTTGATAATAAAACCCAAATGTACGTTTTATAAAGCCTTTTTGTTGGAAGACTTGAATTTCGTCGATGCTTTTTTGACGAAAATAATCTATTGTATTTTATTTCGTTCAGTAGGTGCGGAATTTCAAGAGCTATAAGTTTTCAATTATCATTTCTAGTATTAATTGTTTCTCAAAGAAAATATAAAAAAGAACAATAAATAAAAATGTTATTTATTTTTATACTATGATTTATAGTATTGAACTATTTTAATATTTCTATATACATTAATTAAAAGAAAAAGTTTTAAATTGTATACTTCTGTAAAGAGAAAAAAAAAAAGTAAAGTTAAGAAAAAAAAAAAAAAAAGCTTTGTTAACTGTGACACGTCGATATTGTGGAAATATGTATTTATATATAAATATATTTTACCACTTTGTTATAGAAATATTCTTAGTAACATTAACCCTAAGATTATGCAAGTGTCTCTCAATACCAGTTACCAAATTCAATATTAATAAAAACTTTTAGTTCGGAATTCTTACAAAGGTCTTGTACATGTAATACAAATAATTTCTTAAGTTTTAACTTTATTAATTGAAATTTGTTACCGGAAATTTACCACGAACTATACATTCAAAAGTAACAGGATAGATATTCGTTTTTGCTCGCTTAACTTTTTATCTCAAATTTTTATACCAAGAAATGCGAAGTGGTAATTAAATTACAATTTCTACTACATGCAAATTGAATGATTAACATGAATTTTCATAGACAATTTTAAAAACAAATGACTTATATATATATATATATATATATAGGGTAGCTGTTTCAGTGATTGGCATGCTCCAGTAGTTGACATCTATCCCGAAATAATTAATAAATAAGAAAAATAATAAAATCATATATTTTACATATAAGAATTTTAACATTTTATGTCAAACACTGGAGCATAGGGTGCTAATAACTGGTAAAATGAATAACTAGCAATGCCAAACAATGAAACATAGGGTGTCAATTAGTGATAAAAGGAAAAACTGGCAGAGGGAATTACTGGAACATTGAGTGGGTGTCAAATAAAAATTCATAAAAAAAATAATTGTTATCAAATGTATATATTTTAATATATATGCGGTTCTGAATGTCTTTCATGCCGTACCTATTAACTTAAGATTTCTAAAAATATTTTCTGATGACTAGATTATTAAAAACATCAGAAGATTGCTCTAAAAGTGTCAATAACTGGTGCAGTTACCCTATACATATATTTCATTAAAAATAATGCATAATGTTTTCCTGCTATGATTCAATTTTGACAATTAATGTGATATAATTATTATTTCTTCATTTATAATGAAATGCATTCACCATTTGCTGAGAAAAGTAAATCATTTTGATTTTTTTTTAATTGTTTTAAAAAATCATAATGCATTTTTTACGACAAAAATTTTACATCTATTTTAAATCGAACCTTTTCAACATTTACTATGCTGTATATGACATTTTTAAAGAAGGCATCATCAAAAATTCTCATCATGCTTCACAACAATATTCAGTTTTAGCTATATTTCTGAGTGATTTAAATGCTGTATTGTATCATAATAAACCTTATTTAAATAAATAAATATTTATTTAAAAAAATTTACATTAAAAATGAATTTTGAACATATATATGATGTTGGAATTCTAGAATTTAGATTGAATGCTTAACCATTTTCTGGGATTTATGGACTGCAAGAACTAGTTTTCACTGATGCAGGTTTACAGATATGTAAACAAATTTCTTCAAAGAATTCCAAAATTATTCATGAAGACAGAAAATCTTCATCATGTAATGTCCTTGAACTCTCGTTTTTCGATCTATTACGTTGATGATGTTACTGATTTGAATCTTTTCAGAGAATAAAGGGGGTTAAAGATTTGTTTTCCTTTTTAACAGTATTTCATTTGAAATTGTAATACCGATAAATTCATGATGTATTAAGTACATTGATGAATTTTCAAATAGCTATTTAATTTTATCATAAAGACAGTTACAAGATAATGAAATAAACTTATGTTAAGTTTATTAGAATTAGAGCATTATTACATTTTTAAGCTTAAAATCTTTCGTTTTTTTAATCTTATCAATTCTTTTTTGATGTTCAAGACTTTAAAATTATCTTTCTTATCAGTTTCCTTATAATCCATTATTATGAACTTTTAAAAATTCTTAAAACTGTCAAATTGTGATTTTCAGATATATGTCTATGAAAAGAAAATGACAATTTTCACGTTTAAAATTTAGTGTTAGCGCATTTTTTTTTTTTTTATTAATATTCATTTAGAGTAGTAGCTATAATAATCATTTAAAGTAGTGATTATTTGAATCCAAAAGTTTTACTTTGATTTTTTCCCCCCTGTAAATAAGGAAGTGTATTATAATAGTTTTAAACATAATTCAAATCTTACGAAGGTAATTTTACAAATACTTCAAAAAATAATAATGTCTGTTTTTTAGTTTTTCACATTTGTATGTCGAGCTTATTATGAATTATTTTTCATTTACAATAAATTATGGAATGTTCGATATATGATGAAAGTAATAAAAACTGAAAAATTATTCTAACTTACTTTAGTTTAAGTTTTATGGCCACAATATAACTTCTTTATAACTAAATAAATGTGAATTTAGAAAGATTTGAATACAAAATTGCTACCGGAATCTGCTATATTGAACTTCTGAATATAAATTTAATTATATAGAACACGTTTGTTAATTGAAAAAACTGGTTGAATTCCTCTTATAGAATTATATATATATAATCTTATTTACATTAAAAAAAATTCAGCGGAAGATAACTAAGTTAAAAATTTGCCTTAATAAAGTGTATTTATTCAATTGTTAATAAACAATATCACACTTGATTTATACGGCACTTATTATGTACGCATTATACGTATCCTCATTATACGATTATAAAAAAAAAAAAAAAAAAAAAAATCTATTCGAAAAAAATCTATTTCATGTATGTTTAAAAATATATTGTATAAAATGTTGTGAGTCAGTGTTGCGCGATTTCGTGAATTTAATTCAACATCCACCGCTAAATTTTTATTGTAACAGTTGTCCAATCACTTAAAAGATTGCCTATCATGTATATCACATATTACTTCTGAAAATTAATGGTGACTATTGAATAAAAAATTCCCACGTCTGGCAACACTAGGGTATGTTTGCATTTATAACATTATAATATAATATTTATTTATTTATTTTATTATTAATAAAGCAATGATGTGCTTTTAATCTGATAAATAATTCTATGCAACATCATACTATTTTACTACATATATTCATATTATTTTTTTAATTTCTTCTTATACGCAAGCGAAGTGATGACGTCACTGGCCGTCCGTGGATGCAAGAAAAATATTTCCTATGCTAATCGCCCATTGTGATTTTTTGTAAAAAATTATTAAAAATCGAAGAAAATTATTTCCCGATTTTAATCCCCATATTTGGGTATAGATATATATTAGTTATCGTGTGCATGCGCTAGATTAAGTTGTTTTTGCTGTAATATTGATTAAATTTAAATTTTAAATTTCAAAACTCTAGAAAAAAATATGGCAAACTTCCACATTCGATTGAAAACATAAACATTTCATTTCAAAGGACGATATTTACACAATAAATATACAACTAATATGCTAATTAAAAGAAAAATGATAAATGATAAATATTCTATCATAATTTGAAGTCAAATTTGTTTTCAAATGTCAAAATAAAGAGCCTGAATTAAGATACTCATATGTAGCAGCGGAATAGATTTCATATCTGTCATCCTTGGCGGAAAAAAAAAAGTATCACCAAATTATCTGGCGAACATATTTAATTCCTTTCAAAAATCTTGGTTATTTTAACGACTTATATTAAGAGAGTAATAAATAATATAAAACAATATTTCGTACAATACATATTACGAAAATATTCATCTGGAATGTGTATTTTCGTAATACTTTTTTGATCGCCAAATATAAAAATCGCCAAGGAGGACAGAGTTTTGAAATTAAAAGTTAAAATTTTGTCAATTTGACAGCAAAATAACTCAATTTAACACATGCATACAATAACTAATACATATTTATACTCAAATATGGTGATTAAAATTGGGAAATGCTTTTTTTTTCGATTTTTAATAATTTTTACAAAAAATCCAATGGGCGATTAGCATAGGAAGTCTTTTTTTGCATCCACGGACGGTCAATGACGTCTCACTTCGCTTGCGTATTCTTTCTTCTGTAACCTTTGCCAGGCCGAACGCTCTAAAGCCCTCTAAATAGTGTTGCCAAATTTAAAGATTTAAAAATTTGCCAACTACTACTACCAATATTCAACTACTACCAACAATTTTGAGGAGTGATATTTGACATCTATAATGGATGAATAACCTTCGAAGTGATTAGGCAACTGTTACAATTAAAATTTAGTGATGGCAGTTGAATAAAAAAGTCCCTATATTTGGTAATACTGACCACAGAAGTAAAATTAATTAGGACGGGCAAAGGGGTAATTATACAATCTTACTTTTTTTTATGTTACCTTTCCCTCAAATTTTATAATACTAGGGGGCTCTGCCTCCTGCTTGCTCCGCTCACCAAACCCCGAAAGAGGCTTCGCCTCCTCCCCGACTCACTTTACTTATTAACATATGCAGAACTCTGCCCGCCTATTCGCTGTTTTCTTTCACTGAAAAGGAATATTGATAGTGCATATTACAACACAAAAGCAGAAAATTATTATGGAAAACCACATATTCAATATCAAATTGAAATATAATATATATATATATATATATATATATATATATATGCATTTTAATAGAAAGAAAATCATAATATCTAGACCATTTTGCATTACAGCTTTAGTATATGACCCTTTTTATTTTTTTTTACAACTTTAAATACGGACCACGGTATCCCAGTCGGTAGAGCGCCGTGCTCGTAACTGGAAGATTGTGGGTTCGGTTCTCGAGCCGACCAAAGACCGTCGTGTACGCTAATGGTGGCTGGTGCACGTAGAATATGTCGTGGCCGCAACATCCTCCGTGTTCCCATCAAAATTATACTTCTAGGGGCCACCTAAGCTGGGGAGCGATCCCCTTCGTGTAAGAACAAAACTGTGGTGGCATGTCTCCGGAACATTCATAGGGTTGCGTCCCAGACCGTCTCCAGTTATCCATAGCGCAGTAATGGTGCGACGTCAATCACAATCTACCTAATTATCTACCTACCTACAACCATGGATTACATTTTAATTTTCCTGTGTAAGAAGAAGAATTTTCTAAAAGTAGAGAAAAAAAGTTCATATTTATTTTCTTTGTTTTTTACATCCATGGTTTCGGACCGCGGTACCCTAGTCGGTAAAGCACTGACCACGTAATTGGAAGATTGCCGATTCGATACTTGAGCCGGCCAAAGACCGTCGTGTACGCTAATGGTGGCTGGTGCATATAAAATCTGTCGTGGTCGCAAAGTCTACCATGTTCCCATCCCCACTATAACTCTGGGGATCACCAAAGCGGAGGGGGATCCCCTTCATGAAGGTTCAAAATTGTGATGACATGTCTCCGGAACATCTCTAGGGGTGCGTCCCAGACCGTCGTCAATTACCCATAGCGCAGTGTTGGTGCGACGTTAAATCCAGCCAACCTACCTACCTACGTACAACCATGGATCATATTTAATTTTTTCGTGTAAAATGACTTCATGACAGAAGAACAACGTCACTGGGAGAAACTTTTTTCAAAATGGCAAACAGAGTACCTTCATAAACTTGTCGTTTTTAGTTAATAACTTCTTTAATTAAATTGATAGAAATTTCTAAGCGGCTGAAATGTCTCCCTTGGAGTACTCGGAACACATTGATACCTCTCATGACGCGAAGGACCCTGCCCTCCGTTAGAAGATGCTGTCACAGACAGAAAAAATTGACGGCAGTGACAGTACCTTTTTCTTAATATATAAAGACAAAGATAAAGAAACTGTGGTGGCATGTCTCCGGAGCATCAATAGGGGTGCGTCCCAGACCGTCGTCATTTATCCATAGCGCAGTAATGGTGCGACGTCAATCACAACCTACTTAATTATCTACCTACCTACAACCATGGATCATATTTTAATTTTCTCGTGTAAGAATAAGAATTTTCTAAAAGTAGAGAAAAAAAGTTGATATTTGTTTTCTTTGTTTATTACATCCATAGTTTCGGGCCGCTGTACCCTAGTCGGTAAAGCGCTGAGCACGTAATTAGAAGATTGCCGATTCGATACTTGAGCCGGCCAAAGACCGTCGTATACACTAATGGTGGCTGGTGCACATAAAATCAGTCGTGATCGCAAAGTCCTCCATGTTCCCATCCCCACTATACCTCTGGGGATCTCCAAAGCGGAGGGGGATCCCCTCCATGAAGGTTCAAAATTGTGATGACATGTCTCTGGAACATCTCTAGGGGTGCGTCCATGACTGTCGTCAATTACCCATAGCGCAGTATTGGTGCGACGTTAAATGCAACAAACCTACCTACCTACGTACAACCATGGATCATATTTAATTTTCTCGTGTAAAATGGCTTTATGACAGAAGAACAACGTCATTGGGAGAAACTTTTTCCAAAATGGCAAATAGAGTACCTTCATAAACTTGTCGTTTTTAGTTAATAACTTCTTTAATTAAAATGATAGAAGTTTCTAAGCGGCTGAAACATCACCTTTGGAGTACTTGGAACACACTGATACCTCTCATGACGCGAAGGACCCTGCCCTCCGTTAGAAGATGCTGTCGCAGACAAAACAATTTGACACCAGTGACAGTAACTTTTTTTTTTTATATATAGAGATAACATTCATTCAATAAAAATCTTTTTTACAAAATATAATATAGAACAATGTATATATAATAAAAATTTCTGATTTAACAATCACAAATTTTTATTGTATATACATTGCAATTATTATTGCAGTTTCAAGTAAATGTATTTACACAAATAAAAAAAATCGGTTACTTACATGTGGAAATGAAATTACGACTCTAGGAAAAAAAAAAAAAAAAAAAAAAGTTGCATGTCATCTTTATAAATTCTAGTTTCTTTTGCTGGTGAATTCTAAAAACTTCTGTTAGAATTCTAGAGAGTTTGTCTATATTATCGTGGTCAACCTCATTCTCATTTAAAAATCTCTGAAAACAAATGCAAACACAAGAGACGAGTTTTAGTAATTATGATTTTATTTCATGACACAATTTTAGGAAATCATGCAAGAATTTCCCTCAATACTATAGGTTCATAATATTGTTTCACCTTCTAGAAAAGCGTAGATTAGAAATTCTCGATCATTTCATCTATCCAGGTTATCTGCTTCAGGGGTCTGTCCAGAGGCAAACCTGGGTCCGTTAAAGGACCCTTCACAAAATTTTATATCTTGAAAAAGAACACTTCGCAAAATTATTTATCCTAAAACAGGACCCATCACATTTTTTTTTTTTTTTTTTTTTTTTTTTTTTTTTTTTAATCCTAAAAAAGGACTTTTTACATAAATTTTCTTCTTAGGCCTTTGATAAATCTCTCATTTTCAAAATGAATCGTTAGTGGAATGAACAGACTATCTGAAATATCAAACATTTTTGCTGTATTTCTCTCGAAAAACTGATATTAAATTTCTATTGTATAAAGGGCTTCTACGCATTTGTGTGAATTTAGTTCTATAAAACAAACTGTCATTGTCAAAAATGAAACCTTAATTGTAATTTTATTTTGAGAAATTACATTTTTCACAATTTCATGAAAAGAGGACCCTAGCCGAAAATTTTAGAACTTTACTTTAACACTAAATTTAGATTCACAAAATTACGTGTAGAAATTTTCACAATTTCACAAAAACCCTGTGAGAAAAGTCTGGACAGATCCCTGTGCTTACCTTATATGCATAACTCAGAAATCTATATTTCTAGTTTAACGATCCAGAAAATGACTATTTATTTGTTCGAGATGAAGACGGTATATATATATATATATATATATATATTTCCTCAGTGCAAGGAATTTATTGAAATTTTAAGGTCCTTTAATATATATATATTGAAAGCGTAATTAATTACCAGCATTTACCAATTATAACAGTACCAGTAAAGACTTAACTTTATTTCATATATATATAATTTTATTAAATATTAGTTTTATCAGGCTAATGTTTCGTTAAATTTGTGAAAAAAGTTTATAAAAGTTTGGAAAATCTATATCTATATATTTATTCTCATTACAAAATATGCACGCATATTTGCTGAAAAAAAGCGAAAAATATTTAAACTTTTGCCAAACAATAAACCTGAAATTCTTCGTAGTTTTAATAAAGCTTAGTAAACCTTCATAATGTATATAATTTAAAACTTATTATGTATCTCATCTCTTTCAGTTGGAACAAACTTTAGAGTACTCTCAATACCATAAATCCGCTTGGAAAAATGCCACATCGTTTGCATGGAAAACATTCAATGACACTTTGCTCAGACGATGGTTCAAGAGCCTGTCTGTACTGGGAAATGCAGCGTTACCGGAAGACAAATTCAACGAGGTTTGTGATAAACTCTTTTATACTTTCCCTTATATTTTTATTTTAAGATGGAAAATATGAGAGTTTTCGCGTAATATGTTGAATAATTAGTCGCGCTTGAGTGAGATTTATTACCATATCTATCCATGGTAATTACAGTGCATTGGCATTTACTGCGTAATGCGAAGTATAAATATTTCGCTATAAATAGTAGGTTATGGTATATATTTTAACACAGTAAAGTTTTATTAAGGTTATAAAATGTCGAGAATTACGGTCATTATAATAAGAATTCCCATAAACTTACTTCAGAATAAGCACTGAATAACTATGAATGGATAGTTTCTTAAATCGTAAAAGCAGTAAAATGTATCGTTTCGAATTTTGTTACAATTTCTTTTGCAATTTTCGACATTTATGATTTATATTTCAACTTTCAACTATTTTAAAAAAGAGCTTTTTTTTTAAAAAAAAAAAAAAAAAAGCCCCAAATGAAATCACTTTTTCTGCCATTACACATATTAAGGGAGATACTGGTGAAATATTTTTTTTTACAAAATAAAGTATTAAATTTTATTATATTCAATGAAAACTATATCATATTTTTTAATTAACTATTAATTTTATATAAAATTATTTTGTAAATGTGTTTGTAATTTATGTAATCTATTTCCATTTATGAATGAAAACAATTTTTGTGCGATTACACATATCAAGAGAGATGCTAATATAATGTTTTCCTTAGAAAACTAAAATATGAAATTTTCTTATCATTGATAAAAAATGTATCACACTTTTAATTAATTATTAATTTTTATATAAAAATATTTTATAAATGTGTTAGTAACTTATTTAACCTAATTTCATTTTTAAATGAAATAAATTTTGTGCAATTACGCATATCAAGGGCTTATGTAATACTTTTCTTACAAAAATAAAATATTAATATTTCTTATTGCTAATAAAAACAGTGTCTTTTTTTTTTATTTATTGCTAATTTTATATAAAAATATTTTGTAAATGTGTTAGTAATTTTTGCAATATTTTTCATAAAGTACCAAAATTAAAGTATGATGTTATTTAAGATTCAAAACTTTTAATCTATGTTTCTAGTATAAGTAATGTACTTTAATATTTTAATAAGAGGCGAATTTTTCAGAGCATTATCATTTTTCCCCCTCCAATTAATTATTTTAATATACTATGTTCAAATGTTCTTAAAACTTGATTAATGAATATCATACAGTTTTAAATTTCATTTTAAATAAGCACTCACTCTGAATATTAAGTGCTAGTTCAGACTTTGATACTAACAATCGAGTTAATATACATTTACTGAAATTTATTTGACTTTCAGAGATTGTAATCTATGTTTTTAAAGTAATAAACTACTTTCTTTATGAATAATTTCAATGAAAGGCCAACTTTTTAGAGCATCATATTATAATTATTTATTATTTTTCTACTATATTATTTTTTAAATATATTATGTTCAAATGCTTTTGAAATTTGCTCAATAAAAATCATACAATTTTAAATTTCATTATATCTAAGCACTCACTATGAATATCAAGTGAAAGTTCAGAGTTTGGTTTTAAAATTCCAGTAAATAAGCATTTATCGAAATTTGTCTGACTTTATTATAGAGTATATTTTGTTAGAATGCCATGTATTTCCCGCAAATAATTTCTTATAATAATAAAAAATTATGAGACCTGTATTTTAAATATATTGTAACTGGACAGGTACAAATTAAAATAATAATAATAAAATAAAAACACACACAGGAAAAAAAAAAAATATATATATATATATATATGAATCTAAAAGTAGTATAAAAAATAAATTCCTAAATAAATTTTTAATAATAATTTACTAGCGTACATAAATATAATAACTTTGCAGTTAATAATAATTTTAAAGTAAATAATACCCTTTAAGATCAATATAATATTATTAAGAACACTGGAAAAATCTGATTTGAAACATAAGGTGCACATGTGCCTGCTGTAAAAGATTTTGGTGATGCAAAATTTAACACGATGTGAAAAAAAGTGCAAATTTTGAATTTATGTAAAAAATAATAATTTTTCATTGTGATATAATTATCGTGTACACCACGATCTTTAGGTATACATGAAAACAAAATGCATAAAAATCAGTTTTTTTTTTTTTTTTTTTTTTTTTTTTTATGTGAGATTATTATTTCTGACTTGCTCAAACGCATTTCTCCTTCGTAAATTATATTTTACTTCAAAAATAATATATTAATTGGTCTAAAACAATAAAACAAATTACTTAAGCATAAGAAGATACAGAAAATTCTAGATACATGGAAATTCTTTGAAATATTTTTTTTCTTTTTGAGATATGTATTAAAAATGTCACAGGATTTTTTTTTTCGTTGCTTTACATCTAAGATAAATTTTACTTGCATCATTATAAGTGTAATTGAAAATTTTCTTGGTATTAATATTTTCTTATCTTTTCTTATCTTTTCTTATCATTCTTTTTTTTTTTTTCAGTTCAATAAATTAAAAGCTGAAATGAAAAATACTTACAGTACGGCTAAGATATGTGCATACATTTCTCCTGAAGATGCCAAGAAAGGTCAAATTTTGCAAGAAAAAGATTGCAATTTAAGTCTTGAGCCAGGTAAGGTTAAGACTTTATATTAGATAAATGAGGATACTTTTTTAAAATTATTGCTTTAATAATGACTGTTTCTATTATTTCCATTTTTTAAGGTTTTGTTGCTGTCAAAAATTAAAGAAAAATGCGTATCGTAATAATATCACTTTTAAAATGCACAAACAATATCGATAGATTACTAGTCTTTTATATTTATAGCAGTTGCATCTTTATGTTCCATATAAACAATAAATTCTCAATATATATATTTATATATATTGTAGAAAATTAATGAAATTTAAATGAGTTATAAAACATAATAATGAAACCTTAAAGAAAATATTAATTAACTCAAAAATCATTGAAGTCGTCATCAGGGAAGTCCACCAATGCAGGGTTGAAACAATTAGTTGCTTCAAGAGCTACCAGCAAAAACAAAAAGTAGCTTTATTCCCTATATCTTACCAAAAAAAAAAAAAAAAGAATTAAATCAATGCAGTTGTGAATACAAAAAAAAAAAAAAAAAAAAAAAAAAAAAATTAAACTACATAAAAATATATTGAAAGGTTAAAAAAGTAAAAAATAAAATAATGAAATAAGCTAAATTAAAACTTTAAATTCACATACTAAATGCGCAAGAAAATGCAGCAGATAGAATGTATGCAAACATAATTACAATGTAAAAATTAATAAAAATTTAATGCAGTTATATATATATATATATATATATATAAACATACAAAAAATATTAATTAATCCCAAAAACGTCGAAGTCATCATCATGAAAGCTCATCAATGTAGTGCTGAAACAGTAAGATATTTCAAGAGCTGCCAGGAAAAACAAAAAGAAGCTAGACTCCCTACATCTCTCAAAGAGAGAGAGAGAGAGAGAGAGAAAATTAAAAGACTGCAGTTCTAAATGCAAAATATATAGATAGATACAAAAGGAAATGTTTAAAAGTACACAAAAAATTTCTTTTTTCAAAGGATAAAAAACCAATAAATAAATAAATAAACAATAAGTAAATAAATGAATATATACATATATATATATATATATATATATATAAATTCACGTACTCAATGTGCAAGAAAATGCAGAAAATAGAAGATATGCAAACATAATTACAATGTAAAAAGTTAATGAAATTTAATGCAATCATAAATCATAAAATTGAAACCAAGCAGGGACTATTGTTTAACCCAAAAGACGCTTGCCCCCTCAATGCCGAGTTGAAACACAATAATTTTTCCAGAGCTTCTAGCAAAAACAAAAAGTAGCTTACAGTAGCAGCATATTTTAGTGTACATTTAAAACTTTTTGTTTTGTATATAAACATTTTTTTTTTTTTTTTTTTTTTTGTAAGCAGAAGTGCAATAGTTCAATTCTTTTAACGTCTTAATAACATATATAGAGTCAAGCTACATTTTTCAAACAAACATATATATATAGTTTTAGCAGTGACATCAGTTTCGAGCGTTAATTTAGTGAGTTAAACTTATGATATCATAATTAAGATTTTTGTCCTTCATTGTTAAAAATGGTTTCTTAAAAACGAGCAAAATTGTTTCAAATTATCTCCGAAACAATATATACTTAAATTTGAAAACCCATGTACTCATTTTTAAGTATATTGACATGCTCAAAAATGGGTATACTAGGATTCTTAGTGGTCAACCCCACTTTTACGTATATATTGTTTCGGAGATATTTTGAGACAATTTTGCTCGTTTTTGAGAAACCATTTTTAACAGTGTTGGTTTATAATTTTCAAATTGAGTATTGAATATATGCTTCAATTTTATATGATTAATTTCTTTGTTATATTCATCGTTCTATTTAAAAATATTATTGTGAATAAAACAAAAAGTGCATTATTCATTGTGTTTAAGTGTATTTTAAACTATTATTTTAAGAATTTTTCCTTTTTTCCCTTACTGATATGTTAAAATGAAATGCTTTCCAACAACGCAAATATTATCCCTCATTATTTTATAGAATTTTTTTGTAATTTAAATCAATAGCACAAATTCAAGTTTTAATTTATTTTTTAAAAGAAATTAGAAAATATTTTTAATTTTTTTGTTATACTATTATTATTTATATTAAAATAATTTAGTTAGCTTTTCGAAATTTTTTTATTATAAAATATTAAAGTGTTAATAATTAAATATTATTACCTAGTTCTTTGTAGACTGATTTTCGTTTTCTATTAATTCCATTAGATGCTAGAGTTAATTATTTTGTTTTACATTTTGAAATATGAATTAATAGCGTAAAATAAAGATTTAATTTATTAAATGAAAAATTAAAAAATAACCTACAGATTTCATCTTACCACGATGTTATTTATATAATTTTCTCAATGACACTAAATGATTTTTTTTCTTTCTAGATCTCCAACGAATTCTTACAAAATCAAGGGATTATAATGAGCTAGTTCACGTTTGGAAATCATGGAGGGATGCAGCAGGAAAACCAATCCGAGAAAAATATCTTCGATTTGTTGATCTTGGCAACGAAGCGGCTAGAATTAATGGTGAGTGATGAAATTCAATCATGTTTTATTTTGTAACTTTAATTTGTAAAGAAAAAAAAAATTAAGGCCCATTTGAGACAGTTGAAAAATAGCATTATTTTCATTTTAAATGTTAAAAAATTTGTGAAATTACAATTACTTTTCGGTCAGTGTTTGAACGATTTTAAGAGGATTTAGAATTGAACATATATAGATGAAAATTTATTTTCTGACTAAATAAATCATTGGCAGAATTTTTTTTAGTTTTATACTTGCCAATTTTGTTATTTTTCTAATTTCCATTATGAAAGAAAAGTATTAAAAAATCTGTATCTGTGTATTAAAAAAAAAAAAAAAAAACAGCAAGTTTTAATATTGATTTTATATATATATATAATAAATGCTCTGTTTTAACAGTTAGGTGTCATTTTCCAGTTTTAAAGCAGCATAAAAATTACAATTAACCTACAGAGGAAACCATATTTCTTCAATGACGAAATTGGATTTGCGAATATTTTTGGGATACGCTTATATATACAAAGCAATACAATAATCCTTATGTGAAACTAGTGTCCATAAATGAATTCTGCTCAATTCCCCATCATAGAGTTTTCTCACAATCTTCTATTACAGGTCATTTCATCATATTACAGGTCATACTATATTCAAGTAAAAAAAAATGGATTTGAACAATCGTTCGACATGGTTACAGAATAAGATTCCCCACCTACCGTTCAATTCGATACATTAACTTTATCCTAATTTGCCGATTAATTTTAATAGTGTTAGTTTCTTATTTTAGTTTTAATGAAATTCCATACTAATTACTATAAATATTACTATTACATAAAGATTTCAAAATATAATATTCTTCGGGAATGATGACCAAACCAATATCATAAAGGCTATCTTAAACGTGTTCTGACATTTTCACGAGGGAAATATTTCTCATAATGGACAATTATTCGAAATTTCGCCTTATTCTGCCATGTTATGAAATGCATAAATTTCGAATAACTTATGAAGATTTCGAAGTAAAATATTTATGGTTACTGATGTGCATGCCAACATCATAATTGCAACAACTAATTTGCCATCTATACGAAAATGTATTCTTTTGATGCATGTTTAAGCGGAATTTTCAACTGTACTTCCATGTTAAAAAAAAAAAAAAATAAAATAAAATAAATGGTAAAATTTAACTTATGAAATTTTCAAATTAGAATATTGCAAATAAGTAGAATTCTTGCCGGTGACATAAGTAATATCTTAAAACTTGTCCTATCTTTCGACTATTATTGGATCTAAAAATTATGTGTACACTGGCTCAGAGCCCGATGAAGCCAAAAGTGGACCTAGGGCTCAATGCACATTAAGGTCTTCCACTCACCCATCATTTTCCTCATGAATTTTACCACTTAAAAAAAAAAAAAAAAAAAAAAAAAAAAAAAAAAAAAATCGAAAAATTTGCCCAGAAATGCATATTTCACTAAAATATTCCTTTTGTAAAATGTTTCCTTTCGCTTTCAGATGTGAAATTTTTATGAAGAATTGCTTTCAAACACACCTTTTATAAATTTTTAATTACATTTTTTAAAACAGTAAAACAAAATTTTGGGCCCCTGGGCCAAGGTCCAGTGTTAATCAGGCCTTGCACAGACTGTCATTCTAACTAACGCAATAACTAACGTACTAACAAGCTAATTAAACTACGGGTAGAAACCACATTTATTTTATGATTTTCCCATTTCTAACACATTAAAACATTAAGGAAAAAAAAAAGCCAAATTTTTTTTACGAATATTAAAATATCCCTTGCCTATAGAATGATGAAGAACTAAAAATATCTTTAAACTTTATTAAGATACTCAGTTTTAGCTTTAGGTGAAATAATTTAAATTTATACAAGTGATTAAAAATAGGATAACGTAAATTTGTTTGTCCTTACAAAATATCGCTGGAAAATGTTATCAAGAAGTTGAATATCCCACCAACACGACATTTTATCCTAAATTATTAGGTTTTCTGATTGGGACTCTTGAAACGAGAATTACTGATGCGTGGGAAAAAAAAAAAAAAATGATTCTGTGGAAGGCTGTGAAAGAAGAATGTGACAATATTTGTCAGTTTTGCTGTACTTATCATAAAAAATCAGATATTGATAAATAGTTAATAATAATATGTAAAGCTTTCAGTTCCCACCGCTTATTAAACTCACATTCGTTTTGAGCCAAAGTGATTTTATTAAGCGGCTGATTTTTATATATGGCGAACGTTCCTGCATTTATAAGGAAAATATATTACTTCCCCGAATTTGGAAAGAAACTTCAAAAGGTAACGATTAATGGAATTAGCAAACAATATTAATTAATTTTTGATAGGTAATTAATTAATTGTTCCTTCGATATAACCCAGCAAAACTTATACTGGCGGGTTCGTTATGGCTTACTGCTGGCATCCTGCACTTGCCATCAGTTGCCAGTTGCCCCATATAACTCCAGCAGCGGGCCGTTTATGGCTGCCAGCAGTGATGGAAGCCTAAAGCAAAATGGTCGGTGGCCCAGAGGTGGCATAAACACAGATGGCCTTATGCAGGCTATCACCACACGGCCAACCTCATGTTTTTCATGTTGTGGCCACAAATTATTATGCCATAACCAATTTGTATGCATAGAGGGCGCTGTGATTATTTTTCTGTTGATTTGAAATTCCCTCGCTGTCCGCCATTTCATGCGAAGTTCTTGTTCGTTATTGTAGTCTGCGGGTGCGTCTTCGAGGTTAAAAATCTCATAAAAAGAAAATATGAGTAAGTAATTCCATTATTAATTTGTTTTTGTGTTAGTTTTTAAATACTATTTTTAAAAGTGTTTGACGCTAAAGCCATTGTTATAACAAAATGATTTCTAGAAACACATAACAATTATCCAGTTGATCCGTTTTAGTAAATTATGATAGTCGCTAACCTTCTAGTATTTTATCATTGTTATTATTATTTTAATTGATTTAATAAAATAAAAACTACGGATCTTAATTTATATATTTATATTATATGGACGGGAGAAAGTTATTAGAACAATCATAACTATTTATAGTTTATGTTTTATTTATTTTTTCTTCCTTCGGTGTAGTTAAGAAGAAAGCATTAGATTCGGGAAAATTTTCGACATCCGGTTTTCGATAGATTTTGCACGTTTTGGGTTGTTTTCATGATCATAATTTGAAAAATTGTCTGTCTGTCTCAAAGTTTATAATCTAGATTTATTTATTTTTTGTCAGAATTAGTCATAATGAATTCAATCGCACTAATTAATTTTAAAACTTTTAATTCAAGTTTGTGAACAGTGTTCAGCTTTAATGTCAGCAGTGCTGTACACGATTTTTAAAATGTATTTTGAATAGTGAAAAGCAAAAGATAAAATAACTTAAAAATAAACATAGATAGAATAATGAAATTCAACTATATGATTTATTTATTTAATTATTTATTTATTTTAATTAATTAATTAATATTTCTAAGGCCCTGTGCCCTCCTCCAGAGATCACACGTGACACAAAATAAATTTTCAAATATATCCTACTATTTTTTTGACGCGAGATTTTGTCCCGCGATATTATGTCCGGATCCCAATATGAGTATTCTTGAAAAGAATTCGTCAATATCTTTAAACGAACGATTATATTATACATCTGTGATATTTTAAAGCAAATTTATTGATTTTATTATTTTTAACAAAAACTAGTATGTTGTGGCACCACAAAACATTCTTCTATATTTTTTATTATGTAAATTCGCGTAGTGCAAATAATTTGTTAAAATCATTTTCCTGGATGCATGGAATCGATTTTCATTTTAGAACAGTGTTTGTCAATAATAATAATAATAATAATAATAATAATAATAATAATAATAAAATCAATTTTGTGCCAACTTCTGAAAAAATGCTTTCTTCTTCTTCTTCTTCTTCTTCTTTTTTTTTTTTTTTTGAAAATAATTTATAACTTTGTTTTAATATACCACAAATTTAATTCAGTCATTTACTTGAAAGTTATTGATGAGTTTCTTTTGAAAAATACCACCACTGAAAATTTATCCCCTCATGGGGAAGGGCGAGTGTTTCCTCAACTTATACAAAAAAATTTTCCTGGTTAGTTGTTAGTTATTTAAATATTTATTTTTTAATTCATAATAATAATAATAAATAATAATAATAATAATAATAATAATAATAATAACTATCATTTATGTGAAATCATTTATATGAAATTTAATCCTATACTGTGTCATATTGAAAATTACGAAGAAGTAGAAATATAGAGCCATGTGTTGAGTGAATGATCCACGAATGTAATCGGGAAAGATTTTAATCAAGATTGGTTAAATATCAAATTTGGTTAAATTTCGTCCATTGGTTCGTGAGATACAGCGTCCACACATTTTTTATGCACATTTACAGAGGGAAACTTTCTAAAAATGGTCAAATCGTGTTCAGGAATCTCAAAACATGCAAAAACTTCTAAAGCCGAATGTCGAAAAATTTCTTCATATATACACACATACACACACACAAACATATATATATATATATATATATATATATTACTATAAAATGGATTTTCTTTCGAAATTTAGTATATTGTACTTATTTTAAATAAAAATCGCCTACCTTCATCATAGAAAATAATAATTTTAATATGTAATTTCTATAAACTATTATAGGAAAAGAAAAAAAAAAAGTGGTAGCCATAACAAACTGTTTTATTTTATTTATTTATTAATTATTATTTTTTAAATGCAAGTAAGAAAAATAATTTCACTTTTACGAAACTGGAATAGTTTCCCCCTCAATTTCCCGTAACGTATAAGAAAAATTTTGTGCATCACTATTAAATGAACCACAAATATTTATTTTATCATTTTTGATCGGAACCATTTCTTATTGCATTACTACAAAGACAAATGCACTCTCCGTTTTCTACCTAATTCCGTTATCTCTTTACTCAACCGAACGATATATATATATTTTTTTTCTTTCTGCTGAAATTGTATTCCCTAATGAAAATAAATTGGCACAGGTCAAATGCTGAATATTCGCTTTAAGTTCAAATAACGTCATCTGTATAAAACTGCAAAATAATCTTTAGGTATCGCACGTCGGAAAATTATTCACTCAAGGACATTGAAGAGAGTTGGGGAGGGAGTAAATATCCCATTGGACTATCAACTACACGAAAAAGTTCTTTGTGGCGACCTGGTGACAGCTGTGATAATTAATTCTCAATAGCCGATTACATTTCTCAGTGATAATTTCTATGGTTTCAAATGTGCGACTTTGAAGATAAACACAGAGAGAAAAAAAGAAAGATTGATCATCTGCCTGCTGTTTTAAAAAGGGGAAAAAAAAAAAAGAAATTATCAATTGGGTACCATTTGATGTAGGGGAAAAGAAAAATATTCAAGCTTTTCTGGATACTTGAGAGTTATAATAAAAAAGCACCACAGAATTGGTGTTTAAAAGTAATAAGAGTAAACACCATAAAATGTAAGACCTCGCAACAATCGTTTCGGATGGAAAGAAAACATGATCCTTCATCAAGCAAACGAAGTAGGTACGAGTGCGGCAAACAAAGCGTAAGAGTTGCTGCCTGCGTTTTGTTTGCAAAATTTTATGGTGTTTGTTCAAAGTATTGTAAATGTTACTTGAGAGTATACTCCAATTTCTTAAGAAATCGCACCCTCGGGCGGCGTAAGCTAGTTATTAACTAAAAGGGAGTTCGGAATGGAGATGTCCGTTTTTTTTTATTGCCGTAAATCAGAAAGTGACCTAAAATCCAGAAAAGTCCGAAATGCGGAAAGGCCACAGTCCGGACGATTCCGGATTTGAGATTTTGTACTGTAGTAATAAATAGAAAAATTTGTAAATAAACATAGTCATTGCCTTCCCCCCCCCCCCCCTCCACACAAAAAAAAAATGCATCAAATATTTTAGGTTGAAATAATAACACATCCCTTCGTGAGTTTAACAAAAAGCACGATTGCAGCAAATTACTTTTGCTGCACTCGTGCCCACTTTGTTTCGCCTGATGAAGGGTCTTCGTGATATTTCAACCGGAAACAATTGCTGCAATTTTTTATTTTTATTTTATTTTTATTTTATGGTGTTTTTTACAATGCTCTCTTTATAACAATTTTTGTTTCAATATTTTATAATTTTCACATGTAAAGTTACATTTATTTATATCAAATAGCGTAACAAAGTTAAACATATAGAAATTTGAACACTTAAAAAAAAAAAAAAAAAAAAAAAAAAAAAAAAACATAATCTCCTTTTTTCCAAAAAATTTAATATAGAGAAATACTTGCACTGAAAAAAAATTAAACTTTTATCATAAGGAAAATGGATCAACTGAATATTTCCTATATGCTGCACTAGAAATCCTGAATTTACAACCATAGTGTATGAATCAAATACTTGTAAATAGTATTTAAAAATGAATATGTACAAAATCAAATTAAATATTGGATGCATAGAAAAAACTGGCTGCTACTTCATCAGAAAAAAGAGAGAGGGGAAAAAAAAAGAAAGAAAAAGAAAAAAGCACTAATAAAATTAAAGGTATCACCAATAAAATAAATATACTAGCTATAACTAAATCACTGCTGGCCTATTAACGGCCCTCTTCACTTACCGTCTCCGGAAGTCCGAGGCAATGTTATTCTATGGGAAATTTTCTTTACAAATAACTTATTAACTAATACATATTTTTAAATTCTGTTTTCACATTCAGAAAATTACCAACTGTTAAATTGATGAACCTTTTTTTAAAATGTATTTTTTTAATTTTTAATATTTATTTTGAATTTGCAAAATGAAAAATTTCACATATTGAAAAATCGTATTTTGCAGCTTCAAAATAAAATATAAAAAAATAATTTTTAAAAAAATGTCCGTCAAATCAACAGTTGGGAATTTTCAGAATATGAAAACAGAATTTAAAAATATGTATTAGTTAATAAGTTATTTGCAAAGAAAATTTCCCATAGAATTGGCTTCGGCTTCCGGCGACGGTGAGTGAAGCGGGCCTTTAATGGGAAAATATAAAGGACCAATGAAGACTGCCGGCAGTAATATAATTTTTTATGTTTTCCACAGCTGGCCCACAGCAGGCTGCCAGCAATAACATAGAAAAATTATGTCTGCCACCAGATAGTCCAACACTGGCCCACTAACAATTTCCAACTTAATGTCAGTTACCAACAGTGGCCCATTACCTATTTTCATCATACTGCTAGCTGCCAGCAGCGATCCATTCACTGGCCCACTAACTTATTTTTAACTTACTGCAGGCTGCCAACAGTGGATCGATTGAATATGGCCTACTGACGGCCGGCGTAACATATTCCCTACGGCACCGTAACTTTTGCCACCGACGACCCAGATGCAGCTACTGTTGGCAACCAGCACTTGGCCTCGTATTGGCCGTCATCTGTGCTTTTGCTGGGAAGTAAATTAAACGTATTCCAAGTTCCTGTGCGTTTGCCTTTGAAGAAAATCATCATTTACTTTACCAAAAGTTCACGCTGTTCTTACAAATTTAAAATATTTCCGTTTAAACCTCATGAATAACATTAATTTCAAAATAAGAACTAGAAATTGCTTTTTAATACTTAGAAAGAAAAAAAAAATGTATCATTTCAAATCAAACTTGTAACTTATTAATGCGCTTTGAAAAATACGTTCCTTGAAATTGTTACAGAGATAAGTTATGGGAGGGGTTTAATTTGCAACTGTGCGGCAAGTGCAAAATCTTCGACAATGAGTGGTAACGGAGGGTTTGTTGTGCTTTAATTTATTTTTCTGCATTAAAAAAAAAAAAAAAAAAAAAAAAAAAAAAAAAAAGTTTTTTTTTTTTTTTTTTTTAAGTGTGCATAAATGATATTTTTGGCTGCTGAGGAGATATTTTTGAGTTTATTAACCGGCGATGCTGATTTTATTGAGCGGCAGCTTTAGAAGTATTTTGTATTGATTTGATTCCGGTCCTAGCAATTTGATCAGATTAAGCGGCTGATTTTATTAACCAGTGAATTTATTAAACAGTGGTTACTCTCTCTCTCTATATATATGTGTGTGTGTGTGTATGTGTGTGTGGTTGTGTGTGTGTGTGTGTGTGTGTGTGTGTGTAAACTAATTATCTTAAGATATCATTTTTATCGATGTTGAAAGTTTTGTCTGTCAACTGCAATGAACATTTGGACTTTTGTTTGATACGTTATAGCGTAGCGAGTGATACGCATGACACATAAAGATAAAACGAGGGTCCAGATGTGCATTGCAGTTGACGGAAGAAGTTTGGACATCTAAAATAAAGGTATCGTGTGATAACTATTAGTTCTTTTTTTTTTTTTTAATCGCGAACAAACGAATTCATATTTTAAGAATTCTGTTTTTAGCATTCATGTCTACAGGGCGTCTTTTCGTACAAAATTCTCTCCAACTTTAGAAGTCACTCTTTTCTTCAATCGCATACCGTTTTCAATATAGGTATACTAATTCTGCCGTTTTCCACTAGGGGGTACTGTAAGTGGTCGCATCTAGGAGCACATAACCATTTCCCTATATTTAGGCATAAGTAACTACAGCTGTTCAGCAGTTAAAAGAGTAAGAACGGATATGCTTATATAATTTGTAAAAATAGTTAAAAAAAAAAAAAAAATCCTGAGCACTATCTAAACGTATTTTTTAAAGTGTAATTTTAAACATTATTCATCTCCTATAAAATTTACGATTTTCATATCATTATTACTGTCGTTAATAAAATTGATTTTTTAAAATAATGAATGAAATAATTTCTCACCACTCTAGAAAAGTGTACGCCTTTTCAGATCCTTTTAATTATTGCATAATAAGGAAAATGGAATTATTAAACTTTTATCGTTGTATGTATTTTATACCCATGTATTGAATATATTTTTATTTATTTATTTTTGTGGGAAACTCTAATGTTTATTTTATTAAATTTCGTATTCCTTTATGTGTTACATGCATAAACTGTAGATTCACTCTCTTAAATGAATTTTAGAGAATGATTATATATATTTATAAAGAGACACAAAAAGTAAAACAGTTATCAGAATTTCTGCAATATCAATCAAAATTAATTTATGTTATTATTCCGGATAAAATTTATGTTATTATCCAAATTCTAAAATTCAATACATCTTTTGTTTGCTGAAGTAGTTTATAAACTGACTGAACAATTACATTAGACATTTCCGAAGCAATAATAGGAGTTTATTCCATTTATCTTTAATAATACAATTACAATTTCTATGTAGCAACTAAACTGAGGTAATTGGCTTGCTAATTCTGGTAGAATTATTGCACCAATTAGTTTAGTAAGAAGACATATGTATAGATATTAATTATATATTTAAACCTCAATTGCCGGGGTTACACACGCAACTTTGTATTAATATAAGGATATTTTGAAATCAAACTAACTTTCTTTTAAGTTGTCGTCATTATTTGTTAAGTATGTTATTACAGAAACTTAAAATGTTCATTAATAAATTTAACAATTAAAGCTATTTTCATTAAAATAACTAATTGCATATATTTATTCAAATGAAAATACGGAGAAAAAAGTGACTTAAAAAAAAAAAAAAAAAAAAAAAAAAAAAAACTAAATTCAATTTAAATAAGAGAATGATTATCTCTTAACACCGGTTTCAGTAATTGTGCTGCATTTTCTTTGTATTCTAAAGATATCCCATCGTCGTTGAGATGTTACTTTTAAATTCATAAAAAGTTGATTTTACAATTTCTTAAACTTGCTTTCAACACGTTAGCTATGCTTAAGTAAAAAGTAAGTTAAAAAAAAAAAAGTAGTTTAAAGAAGAGTAATAATAAAAATTATTATTAGGGAATAATGTGTGAATACGGGAATTTAATTTATCTTTATCTTTTTTTTTCTTTCTATTTTTAGAAGGTTTTTTGTGAATTTTAATTGGATTTATAAAATAACTTCTGAATTAAGTTTCCAAATGCTTATTTACAACATGATAATTTTAATAACATCAAAAGGTAAGCTATAGATTCATGGATGACGCGGTCAGCGCTTAATTTCTAACGAAATAAATAAGGGAACGTTGATGTTTTCTCAGAACTTATGTTCATATGTGTTGTGTCTCTCATTTTACGAGTTTATCAACGAATTTTGAAAACTTATTTTTTAAGTTGTAAATCAAATCTTACAAAATTTAGAAAGGTCTCATTCAGCAATCTCATTTTTATTTATTTCTGTTAGTCTCTTGTTTGTGTTTTCTGTTGATTTAAAAAGAAGAAAAAAAGTGATAAACTGATTATTTCCTACATTGGAAACAAAGTATTGTAAATACTAGCAAAAAAACATTTTCCGAACTTTTCTAAAAAAAGTATAAATAAATACAAAGAAAAGAAAGGCAATAATAAAGTTGAAAGAAACATGATAATAATAAGAAAGGCTCAAACGATTTTCAAATTGTATAACAGACATTCTGCTTTTACCATCATTTCACTCAACTTTATTGGCGTTAAACAACTTTTTGCAGTACATATGGATTTCAAAGAAAAATTGTGATACCATATATCAAGTTTCTAACTCAAGTGCTTTCAAATTGTACAACAGACTTCCTATTGCATCCCAATTTTAAATTCTTTAAAAGGGTTATGCGAATTTTTCACAACATAATTATTATGAAATACAATTAAAAAAAAAAAAAAATCGTGCAAAATAACTAGTATCTACTTGTGACAGAATGGAAAAGAAGGCTGATTTTTATCAACTATGTGAAAAATACCAGAGCCAGGAATCAAACCCTGGACTTCCACTTAACGCGCGGATACTCTAACCACTGAGCTACCCTGGCTGATAACCAGCTCTGCACTTCTCACATAATATACGTTGGCAAGGTCACTGAGTCTACAAGTCACCAAGTTGGTAGACTCGGTGCCCTTGCAAATGTATATTATGTGAGAAATGCCGTGCTGGGTTATCAGCCAGTGTAGCTGAGTGGTTAGAGCATCCGCGCGTTGAGCAGAAGTACCGGGTTCGATTCCTGGACTGATATTTTTTCACATAGATGGTAAAAATCAGCTTTCCACTCCATTCTATCAGAAATGAATTTACAGGTTGATGAAATAAAATTTCAAAATAACAAGTATCTAGTTTATGCGATACCCAAATTGCTTACCACATCCCACCTTTTTACACTTATTTCACCCCCACCCCCACCCCCCTCCTTGAATTAATGAAGCAACTTTTTAATGGCCTAGTAAATATAATCATAGATAAAAAAAAAAAAAAAATTAAAAAATATCATATTTTCCAATTTTTGTTTTCATTTTTAATATTTCATTTTAAAGTTGTAAACATAATTGATAACTTTTCATATTTTAAAAACCACTATTTTTTTCTCAAAAGTTTTTGCTATATTTTATGAGTAAAATTCTTCTATCGAAAAATATTTTAAAATTACACCACTATTTTATTATTATTATTATTAGTATTATTTTAATACATAAAAGTTAGCAATTATGCAAAAATTTCACATAATGTAATTGTGCATTTTACAACTTAGAAATAAATTTGAAAAAAAATAAAGAAAAAAACTCAATTTTTGGAAAACAGGAACTGATTTAACAATCATGAGTTTCTGAATGTGAGGATGCAATTTGAAAATATGTATTATGTGATGAGAAAAATAATAGAGAACATTTCCCCATAGTTTAACCCTTTGCCGGTCGTATTTAATTTCTCTCCTCTGATCAGTGTCACCAAATTTAGAGAATTTCTTATGCAGTATCCTCCATTAAATTTTAACTGTAACAGTTGTCTAATCACTTCGAAGGTTGTTCGTCCACTACATATATCAAATATCACTCTTCAAAATTATTGGTGGTAGTTGAACATAAATGTCTCTAAATTTGGCAACACTGTTCAGAGAACTTTAGCGCGCTAGGACCTGCAAAGGGTTAATATAAGGCAAGATAAACATCAAGGTCTCTGATCAGATTTGTGTTGCTATCAGAGAGATTGATCGATTAAGGAAATTAATCCAAATTTTTAAACTGTAAGTGCAAAAATAAATAAATAAATAAAATTAAATTGAATGAAAAGCAAAAGGCGAGAAATTGTATTTAAAATATTAATGTAATTATATTACGGGTGTAATCATTATGTAAAATATTAATATAATGAATTTTAATCCAATAAATTATTCACTTAAGGGCCCTCTTCACTCACCGCCGCCGGAAGCCGAAACTAATGCTATTCTATGGGAAATTTTTCTTTACAAATAACTTATTAACTAATACATATTTTTAAATTCTGCTTTCACATTCAGAAAGTTCCCGGCTGTAAAATTGACGCACCTTTTCTAAAAAAATTTTTTTTTATTTTTTTATATTTTATTTTGAAGCTGCAAAATACGAATTTTCAATATGTGAAATTTTTTCATTTTGCAATTTCGAAATAAAATATTAAAAATTAAAAAAATACATTTTTAAAAAAGGTGCGTCAATTTAACAGTTGAGAATTTTCTGAATGTGAAAACAGAATTTAAAAATATGTATTAGTTAATAAGTTATTTGTAAAGAAAAATTTCCCATAGAATAGCATTAGTTTCGGCTTCCGGCGGCGGTGAGTGAAGAGGGCCCTTAAGTATTTAATTGTGTATAATATTTTGAAAAGAAAAATTAATTTAATAATTTTTTAGACTCGTCTTGTAAAGGTGAGTGTTTGGAAAATTTCGGGCATGCTTAACTGGCAAATTAAAGTTATAATGGGGAGGTATTTCCTTTTCTGTAATGTAACTGCATGAATTTTAGTTCCTTTTTTAAAAATCACGTTTCTTAAATCAGAGAAAGATACGTTCTCGTGAATATATGGCTTAATTCGTTGTTCCTCAAGTAAAAAAAAAAAAAAAAGCTTAAACCTATTTTTTTTTTTTTTTTTCTAAGTATTAGATATAAAAATTTTTGGACGAAAGGACACCTTTTTATTTAGTGTCTATACTACTATGTAAAAACATGTGGTAACAGCGTTGCGTTGCTTATCTACCGTTGCAGTATTTCTTTCTTAAATTTATGTCGCTCGTTTTACATTGATTTTATTATATATATATATATTAACTTGATGCAACAGAAAAAAAAAAAAAAAAGAATAAAACATCCTGTTAAGCTAAATTTACAAAAATCGTAAAAGTTGCTTTCTTCAGCAACGGTTATTATATTCATTTCTTAATTATTATTATTATTATTATTATTATTATTATTATTTTGCATGTTTTGTCTCAGATGTAATGTACATATTTTTTAAATTTATTTAACTTTTTTTTTTTTCTTTTAAACTTCTCGCCAAAAGAAAAGAAAAGAAAAAATAAACGAAAAGGTAAACGAAAAATTGTTTTTGTGTGTCTTATTATGACTGAAAGCCCTCATAACAAAAGGAAAAACTAAACTTAAATAACATTTTCATTCATTCTTACTTAGAAACCATTATGGAAAATAATTAATTCTTAAGAATATAGTACGAAAATGTACAATACTATCAAAATTTAAATAAATAGAATACTCAAATCAATAAATATATAAATAAATAAAATTGCTGATATGTTTTTGAAAGCAATACTTATTTACAGGAAAAGGAAGTAACAAAGATTTAAATGAACTTTTAGAAATTTAATTTTTTTTTTTTTTTTTTTTTAGCTTTCCTTATGAGGAGCAAGTTTAGGCGGTACAAAATAATAAATAGTTCAGTTCTACAAAATGCGTGTGCACTGGAAATAAACGTGTATATCATGAAAGATTATTACGCTATGAAGCTATATATTCCACCTAATAGTGTCAAATATGTGAAAGGTGTAGCATTGCTTAAAAATGACAAATAAATAAATAAGGAAAAGGAAATAAAAAAGTAAGAGAAAAGTTAAACATAAATTTAAATAAAAGTTTCGTATACTAGTTTCATTAGGAAAAAATATGGAAAATAATAAATTTTTGTGCATAAAATGCAAAAAGAAAAAAAAAATTACGATATTATAAAAATTTAAAAGAATAGAATACTTAAGTAAATAAGTGCTGATATATTTTTGAAAGAAATACTTATTTATATGAAAAGCAAGTAACAAAGGTTTGAATGAACACATTTGAACAAACTATTTTCATCATCCGACCAAAACAATTGTTGCGAGTTTATTTCATTTTAAGGTGTTTATTCAAAGTTTTGTAATTATTGAAGGCCGAGTGACTACGCTAGGGTCATAGGACTATAGGTAGAATGCCCTCCGTGGGAGGTCTTTCTTAGGGGTCATAGACCGAATTTACGCGACTTTCGGAGAAAACCACGAAAAACTCCGAACGGCTAGGTCGATGAGCACGACCTGGGATCGAACCTGGCACTTCCCTTCTACCATATTTCAGCGCAGAACTGCTCGGCCACTGGTGGGCTCCATACTGTTCGGAAAAAAAGAACTGTTTAAAGCGAAAACGAAACTATTTGAATTTTTAAAATAATACATCTATCAAACATTTATTTATCCTGATATTTTAAATCAGAGTGTTTGGATGTTGAATTAACATCTGAATCCATAACACAGTAGTTTTAAAAGTATTTTTGAAAGTGTTTATGAAATACAGAATACCTTGCCAATGTAACAGGTTAACCGTGGCAGACATTTTGTAACACTTTTATAATAATACTAGAAAGTGCTTCATATTCTATGTCTAGCGTACTATGTTTTCTCATTTTTTTTTTCTGTACCATCAACTTGTATCTTTTCCTTGGACGGGCATTTTTTTCATTGTTTACTCACATATTTTTTTACTTTCTGAACATAAAATATAAAGTAAGTATTGTTATCAAGACAAAAATTGGACTTTGAGATTTTAGTGCATCTATACGATGTGAGGTCTACTAATTTTATTTTTCCGACGATGTACGTATTTATGTACGTATGTATTTGTGTAAGTGAACACGATAGGGTCTAAACGCATTGTTCAAATGAGCTGGAAGTTGGTAAGTATGTTGTAGTTCATCGTAGCACGAACTGTACAGACTTTGGATGTACTGAATGTACTAGTACTGAGTACTAATGTTTTTTACAGGAACACAATGAAAATTTCTTTATCGCCATGGCCTATGGACTGAAATTATTTAAAGTCTGATAGTCTATATACCTTATTCATTTGAACTCTAATTTATATGAATGTTATAGGTCACCATCCGACAAGTTGTGTAGATTTTGATGAATCTAGTACTTATACTGTTTTTTATAGAGACATGTCGAAAAATTCTATATTGTTATGATCTATGAGTTCAAATTCTTTGAAGTGCGATAATGTTAAATTAAACAACATACAATTTGGCGAAAAATACTTAAACACCCTATTATAATTTATCTCTCCTGTTTATTTAACGACTTCACTTACTTTAATTTATTTAAAACACTTTTAATTAGTTAATGTTAGGAAATTTGAGAGGAGTCACTCGAGATGGTTTACTTTTCGATGTGTATTGCATAACAACAAGATTTCTATTTAAATGTTTAGCACTAATATTTACTTGAAAAGAAAAAAAAAAAGAAAAGAGAAAAAGAGGAAAAGGGAGAAAAAAAAAAAGAAAGGAAAAGATTGCATATTATTTCATTATTTATTTACTTTAAATTGTGGTAAAATAGAAAGATTAGAAAACTAGTTTAGTGAATACACTAGTATAATTACATTTTCACAATGTAGAAGATAAATATCAGTTTAATGGCTTTCCATAATGGACGTAGAGGGTCAAAAGAGTTAAAGATCAAAATTGTGTAAAAATAATAAAAATAAAAGTAAATAAATGAGGAAGATTTATGATAATAGCATGTTTGAAATATTGTTTGTGTTTTGGGTTCATATTTTTTAAGCAAGTAATGATGTAATTGTAATATTACTAAATTTCATAATTTGTTATCGTACTTAAGCAATTTTCGAGCCTTTTACTTTATTTATTTCTTTTTAAGTTTTAAATATTTATTGTAGTGTTTATATATGTGGCACATTCAGATCTAAACGCATGTAATTCATTATGACATTTAAAAAGATTTTTAGCTAAATACGTTTAAAATTGGCATTTTTATCTGTAAAATACAAGGTGTGTTTAAAATATATTGGCAGTTAATCAATAACTCAATAAGAGAAATAAAATAAAATAAACAATATATATTTACATATTTATATTTAATTTAAATATGTAGGACCCTCTTGTTTTTATTTTCTCTTACCCATAAGGTAGAGAAAGTATTGTTTTTGGGTCAAATTTTCGAACGCGAGATTTTGTTATATTTACACATTTTGAGGTAACCTGAATACGAAAATCATGTTTTTAGCAAATGGTCTGTGTGTGTGTCTGTGTGTGTGTGTGTGTGTGTCTGTGTGTCTGTTATCAGCATATCTCAAAAATAAATTATGGCAGAAAGTTCAAACTTGGTATTCTAAATGTGTATCATATAGGGATGCTACAGTAAGCTTTTCGTTAAGATCAAGCAAATGGTTCGTGTACAGGGACAATCAAGCGAATTTTAATACATTACGTCTATGGGGGAAACTGCAGGTAAGTAGAGTTTAACGTCTATAGATTGCACTAAACCAGATGAAACGAATGTATATATTTTTTTTAATAGAGATAGTTAACTGGGAAAAAAATTTTGTGTGTGTAGGAGCCTCGCCTACACACACGTTTTAGTATTTAGTGTAATTAAACTACAGCTCCATGACAAAAGTTTTAACATTGTTGTAAGTGCACTACTTAATAAGTTTTTAACGTTTATAAGAAGCAGCAGCCATTCAACTACATTGCTCAACAGCTTTTGTTGTTATGACCTTGAAATGTACGTGATGAGAAGTTCAAACGGTTAGACACGTTCTGAAGAAACGTTCAATTAATATTAGTATCAATCCAAAGTTAATCAGGGTCTTGATCAAATGGGTGTTTACTTCCATTTCTCACAGTATAAGGAAAGTATATCAGGGGTTTATATTTCCTAAGTAGAAAGTCGACAAACCTGTTTTTTAGGCATGTATAATACATTAAAATAATATAAGGTTGTTTCATTGTATTATCAATGTCATATTTAAAAATTCCTTCCTCCCAAAATTCCATTTTAGATTCTACCATTTTGGTTGCAATTTTAGTTATGCGGATATCATACACAGCATATATTATATCGATATGAGAACAGGATAAAATACAAATGAATACTTAAAATTTCAAGCGAAAATTTTAAATACTTAACATTTTCTCCACATACATATGACTAAATGTTTCTACCGAGATTTTAAATAAATCATGTGGCTCTAAAAAACAAACAAAAACTAAAAAAAAAAAAAAAAAAAAACTTTAATTATTTAAATTCATACATTTTTTTCTTTTCTTTTCACAGTTTTGCCGAATTCAAATCACAATTTTCTGAAATAACATTATCAATATTATTTTTATTAATGAAAGCATTAAATTTACTTTTTTATACAAAACGAGGGCTATGTAAATAAAAGTTTTTTTTTTTTTTTTCTTTTCTTTCTTTCTTCTTTCTTTTTTTTTTTGTAAAAGTCCAAAATCCTATTGAAATACTCGTGTTTCTAACACACTTTTGAATGTGACAATTCGTTACTAACAGTCATCAATCAAATAAAAAAACAAATAGAAATTGGATACAATTTAAGAATAAATTTTAGGTTAACTTTTTGCCTCGTAAAATTTATTACATGCAATTTTTGTTAAAAAAAAATTAAATAAATAAAATAAAATAAAATAAAAAATAATGTGAAAAGAAATTTTTGAATCAGCCTTTATTGAAAAAAAAAAAAAAAAAAAAAAAAAAAAAACTGGCGGATTTTTTTAAGTATACTTTTTACTTCTAGTGTTGAAGATGCTATACTTCACACTTAATCGGAAATCAAAAGACTATTGTCTTTCGGAAAAGAAAAGAAAAAAAAAAAAAAAAAGATTTATTTGTTATCAAATCTAAATCCAGATGTAACAACAGATTGAAATAGGATCTTTTTAGCAGTTACAATTTGAACATTCTGTATGCTTAAAATAAACCAAACCCAAACTTCAACGTTTGTTAGAAAATTTTAATTTCAGATAGCATAGAAATAATAATAATATATATTCGTAGGGTGCTAAGCTATCAGTTCTAAATAACTATTTCCTACAAATTTTATGACAATGGTTTAGTTCTAATTACATAAAAGTTTCCAATTTAAAATCGATTATTTTAATAAAAGTTCAAGACAAAATATATTTAATTCTGTAAATATTACCGAATTTAAATTTCTAATAGTTTTCTTGTCGTATCAGTTATATTTCGACAACTTTCGTCCAGACTGTTTTACTAAAATAATAACAATAATAATAAACAATTATTTTAATAAAAGTTCAAGATAATATATTTAATTCTATAAATACTACCAAATTTAAATTTCTAATCGTCCGCTTGTCCTATCAGTTATATTTCGACAACTTTCGTTCAGACTATTTTACTAAAATATTAACAATAATAATAAACAATTATTTTAATAAAAGTTCAAGACAATATATTTAATTCTGTAAATATTACCAAATGAAAATTTCTAATAGTTCGCTTGTCCTATCAGTTATATTTCGACAACTGTCGTTCAGAAAGAAAATAAGAGTTTTTTTTTTTTTTTCTTCTTTCTCTCTGTCAAAAGTTTTCAATGTAGAAGTAATAAACTTCTTAAAGAAAAAACAAAAAAACTGTGAAATGCAAGATAACAGCCTAAATAATAATAATAATAATAAAATGCGCATCTGTTGTTTTATACGAAAATAGTTAAACCCAGTCCCTTAAAACATACACTGCTACATAAAAGTAATTACCCCCAAAAAAAACTTTTTCTGCATTTTTATTTAATTTTAAGTATACTAGAGATTCCAATTCTTTAAAACTATTCATACCTTTATGTATCATTGATATTTCAGTTTGCTGATAAGTGAAAATAAAAATTTTAATACGGTATTCATCATTGGACAAACAAGGTAATTTCATTCGAACTGATAATATCTTGCCCCTCTTTAACCCTCACAATGCTTACAAATGACAGACGCTATGGACAACTAGCGATACATGATCATAGAGATTATTTGTATTTTATGTGAACGGATTGAACTATCTTATTGTCCGGATTCATCAGAACATTATGGCTTTTGCAATCACCTTGTTTAGCAATGTTTTTGTCTCAATTGTCGTATTAAGAATGTGCCTCATCCGGCCTCATTAGATGTCCTGTTTTAAAAAAATACGGCACCCACATTCATCTAATTTATATTTCAGACACGAATTCTAACTCCATCGGCTGTTTTTGTTGCCTCTAGAGGCCTTCTAGCAAACAAAGGATTTTTTATTTTGTTTGTTCAACTATTTCTTCGACTGGAAGGCTGTCCTTCTCACATTTTTTTCAATGCTGTTTCTAAGGGATGTGCGAAAACAACTCACTTTCATTGACATATTTAGGTTAATGATTTTGCATAAAGGCTCTTCCAGGTTCAAACAATATCACATATATTTTAATGCAATAAAGTACTTTTGGAATACCTATTGTTTTTATAACAGATTTTTTTTGTGTGGAATAAGAGGCAAAACTATAAAAAGCATAAAAAAAAAAAAGAATTATTAGTCTGAAAGGGATATGAAGTAGAAAAAACAACATAATAACTCTTTTGATCCACAAAAAAATTAAATTAGTCTTATAGGAAATATTTTAAATGAATGAAGAGTGTACGAATGTACCTTTTTACATTATTTACCATTAAAAACACTTATTTAATTTCAAAATTTCTCAGGCGATATTCATATTTTCTCAAGCAATTTTCACATAAGTAAATCTTTTTGTGAATGCATGTATAATTTAAATTTCAGTTAAAAAAAAATGTTCTTTACATTTGAATATCAGCTGTAAAAACTGGCCTGAATTTTTTTTTTTGTTAATATATATTTACAGTCGGTAACAAAAGTGTCCGAATACTAGCAAAAATTCCTATGTAAAAGAAGTACGCTTAATACAGTTTTGCTAAATAAATCCTTGTCGAATCCTGTTCTTAGACTGACTAAGAACAGGATTCCACAAGGATTTATTTAACAGAACAGTATTAAGTGTACATTTTTTACATAGGGATTTTTGCTAGTGTTCGGACAGTTCTGTTACCGACTGTATGTAAATTAAGAGCTAAATTGTATAAGCAATTTTTACTTCCTTTGTCCGACTACAATAAGTGATGGGAAAGCTGTATTCGGTCAAAACTTTCGATATCGAATTTTTACCTGATTTACGTTTTAAGGTTTCCTGAGTCCAAGTCGGAAAGAGGAAAAACCGAAAGTGGGACATGGAAAGCTGGAAACGAGACTATATTTTAATTTTAATCAATATCTCAAAAGCAGCTCGAATGATTTTCTCCAAATTCTCAAAAAGTAAATCGCCTTTTAGATGTCCGTTCGTATGCATTAGTTAGTTATTGCAGGTTAGTTATTGCAATTGACAAGCGCTCAGAATTTGTAGGGTAATTTTAGACCTCGGAAAAGATATCTGAAAATTCAGGCTCTATGTATTTTCTTCAAATTCGCCATAATAACCTCCTTTTAGATGCCTTTTCTTTTGTACAAATGAGTAAGGAAGTTTTAATAAAAACCTGAAGTGAGACTGAAGTATAGTACTTGAAAAAAGGCTTTCGCGTTTTTCTTCAAATTTTTTATAATTCCCCCTCCCCTCCAACTTGTATTTTTTCGTCTGCATTAAATGTTTTTTTAGAAGAAAATTGGTGAACGTCATGGGTGCATAGATATATTAATGAGATATACATTGATCATCGCGGGGGAAATTTTGATTCCATTTTACTAGGGAATAAAAGGCCATTTTACTCTCTAATGACCTTCTTTTCCCGAGTGATTACGCACGGGAACACGCAGATCTAACTTGGCTTGTAAAATTTATGAATAATTTATGTACTAAAGGTGAAAGAAAAACCCCAGATATAGTTTTAAATTCATTTTTCTATCTTTCATTTTTTTTTCTTTTGAATAAATAGCGGCATTGAAAGACTATGAATAACTTAAAATCTATTAATTAATTTGTTAGTTAATTAATCAACTAATTTTAATCAATTAATTAAAATTAACTTTCAAAAATCCCCTGAAATACAATAGCAGTATTTACATTATAATAATAACAAAGCAACTGATTAGAGAAATTATACTTTAAATAAATTGGTGAAATATACCAGATAAAGAAAGATATGTGGAATATAACCTATCTATGGAAAGTTATCCTGCCTGCTTTATTTAGTTATTTATCTTTTTTCGAACAATTAAATGCCACGCAAATTTCGTCATTCAGAATATTCATAAATTTTCACGATAGTTCTATTTTATTACTATTGCCGAGTTTCATACTCTATAATGGCTGATGCCTAAACTTTTTTTCGGCATCAAAAATCATTGGTCGATAACACGGGGATGATAAATCTATATGAATAAAAAAAAAAAAAAAAAAAAAAAAAAAAGCCGTAGAGATTTATTTATTTATTTATTTTTTTATTTTTTTTATTTAACGAACTTTTTCTTTTAATTTTTAAGTGTTGTTAATAGTGATTTCCTTTATAAATTAAAATTTTAGATTTTATTCTTTAGAGAAATACAGTTTAAACTAAGGAAAAAATATTAAATATCCTTTGTTATAAAGATATTAGCTTGTGCAATAAGCATATACATTTCATTTGTTAACCTTCCAGACTTTAAAGCATTTTTGTAAATAAAAAGTAGTGTAAATTTTTCATTCGAGAAAAGTGCAATAATAATTATAATCAAACAAATTCGTTAAAAAACATCCTAATTTACGAAACTTCTGCGAATTATTTAAAGTTGTTGTTATACACGGATGGAGTATTTTTATACATGGAGTGTTGGTGTATATTTATAGTTTAAAGCCAACTGGTTGTTCGTGGGTCCTAGTTCTGGGGAAAATATTTTCCTCAAATGTCTTCTTAAGGGGTCCTAAGTAATATTTACACGAGTTTCCAGGAATACTTCGATCATGTCCAAACGGTCAATGAGCGCGATCTGAAATCGAACCCGGCACTTCTTATTTATCAGGTTAGGGTGCAGAACCTCTTGATCTCGGGTGGAATACGTGGATGCGGATGGTAACAGGCATTTATGCAAGTGTTTTATCCTTCGACCCCCTTTTTCCCCCTTGAGAAATACATGTATATTTTTGTGAAAACCCAAAATTTTATGAAAAGGAGATCACATCAAGCATAGATTATTCTTTTCGTTTTGAGCAATCATTAGTTTACGCATTTATATATTACAAAAATGTTTTATCTAAATAATCCCGATGAACATGTTAAAATGCTGTGTATTATATATATTTGTGTATATATATATGTGTGTATGTGTATTATTCATCATTTAAGAAGTTACATGCGTTATAAGAACTGAAAACTGTGTGAAACAAGGGCAATATTCAAACAAATGAAATTGAAATAACAATAAGAAGAAACAAAGGCCACTGCGGCTTAAGACAGGTGGAGCGGAATTTTTTTTTTTTTTTTTTACAAACGTTCAATTATCCCGAAAACCTTTACGAGACCATATGATAAGAAAGAAAAAAAAATTATACAAAAACTTATATTATTAGGAGAAAAAAAAAATATTTCACAATTATTTTATTTATAAATCACCTTTAAATGAACTAAATGAGTCATAAGTATTATGATTTAAAATAATTATTGATATTTATAAATCAGTTTTATTTAAACTAAATCAAACAGTTTCTTTTTATTTTAAAATATTATCCACTCTGTACAGTTATACTTAATGATGACAGATCATTATAAAAAAAACACTACAAAGATATGTGAAAAAAGTATAGGATCATCTGAAACCATGCAACATAATAATAAGGTGAAAAAAAAAAAGATACACACAACAAACGCATTTTTTCTTTTACTTTTTTTGAAATATAGTTTCAGCAACCCACGCCACTAATCAAGCAAAACAACGTCACCCATCCTCTATAATCACTCAAGTGCCTGCCCATCATCCACATTTTAAATTCATTTTTATTATATTAAAAATTTTTTAGCATATATTTATATGTATGCATATACATATAAAGAAATATATCTTATATACTATGAAAACTTTTTCAAACATAGCATAAAAATACTAATATTAATATTAATTAAAATTATAATAGACACGATAAAAGAAAAAGAAAAGTTTAAAAAATGAGAATAGAAATGATGAAAGCATATAACACCAATACTATATGAAGGACTTTGATTGAATATTGTATGCAATGCCGATGTAATTTGTGTGACTCTGTAAACCTAATTAGCAATAAATATATGCAAACAGGAGGGTAACTTTGAAATTTCAAATGGGAAGGTATGTCTTGGAATATATTCCTGGAAACGTCTCTTCCACATTTCGAAACTCTAAAAACTCAGGTATCTAGTTTGATAATTATCGCAGGACAAAACTATTTATATTAAATTCTTTGTTTGGAAGAGAAATTTCCAGGGATGTATCATATGGCGCACTTTCATATTTGTAATTGTAAAGTTGCCCTCCCTAGCAGCCCCTGTTAACCCCTAGTCCAAATTATATTTACCGAAAGAGGTCCTCTTCGAATTCCTTGAACATGTGTTTCGGTGTTTTTCAAAATTCCGAAGCATTTCTGAGATAGGAGGAGGGCTGACTTTTGGCGGACCTTGTATATGTATATAGATAATTTTGGAATGATCGTAATGAATAGGCGTGACAATTTCAAATAGGTAGGCGTGATAAACAAAAATGAATTCAAAAATTTAAAGAATTTAAAAAGAATAAATTAGTATAGCAAAAATATTTACAAACAACACTTCATATGCAAACACCATATTCACTTTTTGTTCAGTGGGTGTATTCAAAATTGTGTATTTTTTGTATAACACTGAGAAAAATTTCTGTAACTGATATCTAGAATCTAAATTGTGGCTCTAAAAAAAAATAGTTCCATGCCATCCTTATAAATTATTGTCCCCTTGGAAAGCGACTTCTAGAAGCCCCTATTAGAATTCTACAGCGTTTGCCTATATTCTCAAGGGCAAAGTTATTTAAAAATCTCTGCAAATAAATGAGACTGCAAAAGGCGGGTTTTTGCAACTATAATCTTGGTTTATTTTAAAATTCTAGAAAATCAAGAGAGAATTTCTCACAGTATAAATGATTCAGAATATTTTGAGTATTCAGAATATTGTTTCACCATCTAGAAATGTGTACATTAGAAATTCGCGATAATTTCGTCTATTCAGTTTATTGGCGTGTCTTATGCGCATAGCTCGAAAATCTATATTTCTAGTTAAGAGATTTAGAAAATGGCCACTTATTCATTCTAGAGGAAGGCAATATATTTTATTTTTCTCAGTGAATTTTTTATTCTGATTTTGGTGCCAATTTTATACAAATATATTTTGATTATTAATTTAAAAATATATATACATATATTAGAACTTTTTCAAGAAAATTGTTGGTATATATTTATGAATTGGAATTTTATCAAGGGACTAACTTTATGAAATAAACTTTTATAAAGGGGCCCATTTCGTGATTCAGAATTTTGTGAAGGGAACAGAAACTGGGTACAGTTTTGGTCTGGTGTTACAGAACGTTGAAAATGTCATTTTAAAAATATTAAAAGCAAACTGCAGTTTCAGTAACAGTAAGCCTACCTTCATCAATGCAGAACAATCAGGTGGATTATTGCTCTTATATATAGAGCGGGAAGAAAATTTCAGAGCCGGAATAGCAACCAATAGGAATTTATAAAACTGCAGGTGTTAGCCTCAATATTAATAGCTGTAATTTCCAAATTTATGTATATAAGGATCCAAAATGAAAATTGTTATTCAGATATCTCAGACATTTCTCACTAATAATTAAAAATTCACCAGGCCCCCTTCGTTGAATGATGGTTTGTGGATTTCTTTAATCTACAGCTTTCCGAATCCAAACCAACTCCAATTGTTGTAATTTACAGCATTTCGCACAAAAAGTATAAATCAATATACAGAAAAAAATGCTCCAGATATCTTTTATTATAAGATAAATGCCTATATGTCTGCGATTACAGAGCTACAAAACTTGGCAGATGGGTAGCTAGTACCCTGCAAGGGCACACATCATCCAGATTTTTTTTCATCATCATTCTTTTTTTTTCAATTTTGAATATTTTATTATCTTTTATTTCGATTTTATACACTGATTTTTCTGTTTCGCTTTCATAAAATTATTTCGATTAAATCGTCACCATTCCTTAGCAACGGCTGTGATATGATTTATTTAATTATTTTGAAAGGGAATATTATAGCTTCTGATTTTTCTTTTTTAATCAGATTTACCCCCTCTCCCAATTTTTTCTTAGAAAAAAAAAATTGTCATGCTTATTAAACTGAACATTTTTATAGAAAATGTCTGGTATAAAATCTCCTGGGAGAAACAGGAGTTTTGAGAGATTTGGGAGATACATTATATTATTTAGTTATTGTATTTATAGGAATCAAATAATTTAGTAGAAACTTAATAAATTAAAAATTTGATTAAAATATATAACAATTAGGTTTATTTTTAATTTTTATAATATAACTAATAGCAATAAAATTATCAATTTATTGTACTTATAATTTTATTATTATAGAACCAGGGCTAGATTTATTAAAAAAAAAAAAAAAAAGTCTCGTTGATGTATAGTTCCAAAACTAAAATATTTAAAAGATGCTAAGATATAACATTCTGTAAAATCGTAGCTTTTCAATAATGGAAATGCCACATGTTGTCTGATAAATATCTAATTAAAGTGACAGGGTAAGGCGTTGTCACAGGCAGTTGGAAACCTGACCTGAGTTACCGCAAGCGGGGGAAAATTTTGTTAGTGCCCGAGACAAGATTCAGGAAGATTTCAATGGAATTTATTTTTAACGATTTTATTTTTAACGTAATATATACAAAAAAAAAAAAAAAAAAAAAAAAAATCAATTTTTTCCAAAATTTGTTTAAATGTAGTGGTTAGAGAAGCAAACAAAACCTGCTAGTTAGTAATAATTAGCATTTAACAACAACTATTCATATTAAATACTATTAAGTTAAAAAATAAAATGCATTAAAAAATCGTAGTGATGTGCTCGACAAAACAGTTTTATAATGAGCTTTATTGATAAAAAGTTTGTTAATTTATGTGTCAATGAAAAAATAAATAAATAAGTAACTAAAAATTTTATGGTTAATTATATTTGTGTTTATATTATACATGGCAAATTAAATAATATATGGAAAGTTATATTTGTGTTTCGATAATTGTATTTATAGTCATAATTTTTTCTTATTAATATCACTTGAGTTTCTCATAATGTCTTCCAGAAATTGCTTGTTACATGTTATCACGAAAGTACTGTTCTCTGTCTTATTTATAACGCGGCGCCTTTGTAAATTTTATGTCTGATATAATGTTATAATAATTTATTACACTACTATTAATTTTTTTTTTTCCTTTTAGGATTCTCTGATATCGGAGACATGTGGAGAGAAGCTTATGAAAGCGAAACTTTCGAAAGTGATTTAGCAGAGCTATGGGAGCAACTACGACCACTTTATGAGAATCTGCATGCTTATGTAAGGAGGCGTCTCATCCAGCAGTACGGCGCAGACAAAATAAAAGAAGATGGACCTATACCAGCCCATTTATTTGGTACGCCTTTGAAACTATTCTTGATTATTGAATCTTTCAGTGCAACAGAATCTTCTTCCTTACTGTTATATGCATATCCTGATAATTTTAACCACAGGAGAAATATTTTAGATTTTAAAGTAAGTATCCTATACTCAATAGGGAAAAAAAAAGTGAAGACATTATGGAAAAATAATGAAATATTTTTTGCATTCATTGTTACAGGTGTTATTAAAATGCTTTCATATTAGGAACATTATAACAAAAGTTGAACGAATAATTTATTCTACTTTCAACTGAGTTAGATTACGGAAAGTAATTTTCCTCCGTTTAAAGCAATAGAATAGCGGATACAAAGATTCTTAAAAGTAACAAAATGGATTACTGCATTTTCATCCCAAATTTCTGGCCGTTAATTTTTTTATCATTTCCCATAGAGGCTTTACATATTAATATTTTGTTCTCTTTTACTCCTGAAAATAAACATTTTTATTTTATTTTCTCTTTCTCCCTCTCCGTCTCTCTCTCTCTCTCTCTCTCTCTCTCTCTCTCTTGTTTTTTTTTTTTTTTTTTTTTTTTTTTAATGAAGTGTGTGACAACGCACCTGTTCAAATTAGTACTACCATGTATAGCTTGTTGGTGTGATGTACGATAAAAAAGCATTGCTGTTGCATCAGCACCTTGCTATAAATTTCCATTCGATATAAATTGTAAATAGTAAATGCAATTCTTAGTATTTTGCCAAAATATGATAATTAGGTTTTTTTTCTTGCATCTTCCGCAAAAATAAAATTAGCTTACTTTGATAAGTGACAGGTTTGTAAAACATCATCCAAAGGTACAACACAACAACAACAACAACATCAACACCAATAATAATATTAATAATATTAATAATAATAAAAGCATTTTTCATC